>OX452983.1:1348911-2640848 GCA_949699065.1 Metalampra italica
GCTAAATGTGCTTTATTTCCTGTCTAATTGCTCGCCCATTGCTGTATTTATTTGGGAGACGTTATTTTTGTGGCTCTTCTCCTGTTAATTGTAGTAATTTGCAGTTACGAAGTTCTGCCTTGTTGCCTTTGATAATTAAAAGTGTTTTTAAAACAGCCACAGAGGTTACCGAGATTAATTATTATTATGGTAAATCGTATCTTTTTTATCATAATCAGCCTGCACTGGTTCGATGCTGGACATAGGCCTCTCCCAAGGCGCTACTGAACCCGATCTTCGGTTCGATCCCTCATCTAGGCGTCCCACACTACGCTTGCCCAGTCGTGGTCTCCAATCGAAAATTCGCGTCTACCTCAGCGGTTATCGGTTTTCCGACAGGTGTCCAGCCCATCGATTAAAGGAAAACATGACGAGAAAACCTGCATGCGAAGTCAAAACCGAACTGGGCTAGCGTGGTGGACTATAGCCCGTCCGCCCTCGTTGAGAGGGCAGACCTGAGTTCTAACAGTGGGGACATAATAATCTGTTGTTTAAGCAAGCAAAGCCGCTGCGAATATAGCTAACTGTACACATATCTATCACATAAACAGATGCTCGTGCGATAATCTGGCGGCATCTCTTTGTGCGGCGCGTGATCAACGAGGCTTGTTCAGAATGCGCACTCCAGTCACACTTGGCGGCGATAGCGTCTATCTACATTACAAGCACTACGTTAGACCTTGAGAGGAGAACTCTGGAGTCTGACGAGTAAATAGGCTCATTTGGAATTTTATCCAAAAATGCTTGTAATGTGGTCATTATTACGACAACCTTCTTTGACTTTTCCGCGCTACTTGAATAGGCGCCAGCAAAGTTGTATGAAATTTCATTGCTGGTAAGTTTTAGCCACCAGCAATGTTCTTTGAAATTCCATTATTGTCGAGTTTTGATTCAAAAATAGTCAGGTGCATAAAGAGGCGCCAGCAAAGTTGTATGGAATTTCATTGCTGGTTAGTTTTAGCCAAGCAATTTCCATTAAAGTCGAGTTTTGTTAAAAACACTTTTTTACTTACTCGCATTGTTTGAGTAAAGCACTCTACAAGCCTTGGTCCGCTATAAAACCCTTGACCTTCGGTCTCGGCGGTTATTCCAGCTTGTCTATCAAGGGATATGCTGAACATGAGCTGTAGAATATATAATTGAAAAAACTTATTACTTATCGAAGCTAAACTTTATCTGGACAAATATCTCACGCTATCTCACCGAGTCGTTTAACTTTATGTTAAGTGTAAGTCCGCAGAACGTATCAGTTTCAACAAAGTTCCAACTTTCACCTAGCCAGTTCAGAAGTTACCGATGTAACATGTAGAATCAAAATGTAAAAGTATTGTTCACTATGATTTTTGAGTAGACATTCTTTCTTGTTTTATTTTTGGAACGACTTCCTTAAATAATATATATCGAAAGGAACTTCGTTCCAACCGGGTGCCTCACGACACCTCTCGCCTTTTTTTTATAACTTCCTATCTCTCCATTGTCCGTGTGAGCAAAGCCACGGGAATACACTGGTACAGCGGTAAAACTGGGTAAAACAAACAGCCTAAATGACCAAGAAAACAGACTATTCGATTAAAACTTGCCTCTGTTGATCAAGGGATGTGTACAAAGTCACACTCGATATCTGTCAACAGATAACTGATTTATCGACCTCGAATAGGGATGGGAAATAATGGGAAAAGTTGGACGGTACTCTTAAACACGAATATGTAGAGTCGTCTGAAGGGGTTCGTTTGTTGTAACAGTGTGAGATGTCGATGTTTTAAAAAAAAAAAACTATTTACGTTTTAGTGGTTTTTTGTTTAGTATTGATAATAACATATTATCTTCAGAAAACTCTTTTACGATGAATATTTTTCTTATTAGTACAACCATAATGATTCAAATGCAAATTGGATAGGAAATAATAAAATGAGATATTTTTACAGAGTAACCTAAGCTTAATTTACCTAAAATATAAATAATATAATATTTTTTAGGTATATCAACTAACTATTAATAAATATGAAATTCCCTGTATAGTTTTTGTTTATTTATTTAATTGTATTTACATTAATAGAGATGAAATAATGTTTACAATTTACAATATATTTTACTGAACAAATGAAATTGAAAATAGGAACAATTTACAGATATCACAATTCAGGCGGTCCTAAAATATTCATTTTAGGTGAAAAGCTAGTTACCGAATGAATTTCTTTATTCTAGCCGAATTCCAATTTGTTTATTTTGTAAACTATATTATTCTCAACATATCGATAAATTTTACCGACTTTTCCCAACACTACGCGTCGCAATTCCCCTAATGCCGCCGTCACAGCCTCTTTACTGCCGCCTGACGAGTCCCAGACGGCGATGTTTTATTTCCAAGTTAATCTTATAGCGATTGATTAAACTGTGTCTATGTAGAACTATATTATTTGTAATACCAAGTGTATTGAGCATACATGTGTTCTACTTTTCTTAAAGAGTGGAAAATGGAAACCGCTGCGTCAGCGTATTTTGTATTTTGAGGCTATAAACAGGCATAAGTTTTAGTATTATGAAAATGAAATTCTTAGAATCTATTACGAAATTGTATTAAAATAGTATATTTTGCGCGTTTTTTCTGTGTGTTGGCGAGGGTGGCTGAGAGGTCGGCACGACGTGGAGGGAGAGGAAGTGAAACACCGATGACAGATGAAAGCATGTATGATGAAGATGCATGTAAGATATATACAGTCAGCATAGTAGCATTTTGTTAGTAGGTCGATGCTACTTGCTGACTGGTAATCATAGTCAACGTTCACGTTTGAACAACTCTTTCAGGTCACACCAAAATTATTGTCCGTTGCAAATCTCCTTACGACAGCACTACAGAGTAACGCCAGTGACCATTTCTTGTCGAGCAAGATGCTTTGATTTACGAGTGTTTGCGGGAATCGTATAAGTTTTTCTTTACGGAAGGAAAAGTTGCTCGGGTGGTCTACATCTGTTGCGAGCTGTTTCATTATTTTCTTGTTTGGATTTAGTTGTTTTGAAATGTTTAGAGACGTATGTATTTTAAGACCAATTTAGTGTCAATCATTCACGGGGCAATGTATACGCTTCTACAATAAACTACCAGAAGAAATCTTAAATATGAATGACAGAAAATTTAAGACTCACATTAAACAACAACTTTGTAAGAAAGCTTATTATAAAACAGTCGATTATCTAAATGACAAAGATGCCTGGTGTTAATGTTACTTCAGCCTCGCACAATCTTTACAAAATAATGTTATGTACAAACTTGATTTTAAAAGATGTGTTGCGGAAGTTTGTTGCGCCGCTTCTTCTTCCCAGCTCTATATAACACCTTGGAGGCGGTGGTAGATAAAAAATTGACGTTGTATAAATGTACCTAGTGTACTTACATGCAATAAAATACTTTTGAATTTTGAATTTTTTTTGAATTTTGAATTTTTGTGTTTTGTAGTCAGTAAAAAATTAGGATAATGTGCCAGCCTTCTGGGCACGCTCTTTCACGTAGATACGGATCATCATCATCTTCAACAGCCTATTAATGTCCCCACTGCTGGGGCTCAGGCCTACCCTCTTAACGAGGGCGTTCGGGCTATAGTCCACCGCGCTAGCCCAGTGCGGGTTGGTGGACTTCACATGCGCCTAAGAATTTCTTCTTCGGCGTATGCAGGTTTCCTCACGATGTTTTCCTTCACCGTTTGAGAGCAGTCAGTAAATGTAGATACGGCTAATGTTTAATAATACTTACCTATCTATAATTTTGATAGTTTCATAATGTCTCTATTCAAATATAGCATAATCTTGCGCTAAATATTAAATTTACAAGTTAATTCTAACATAGACATTAACACTATTTATGTCCGTAACTAGTTCTTTGTATTGTTTTAGTAAATAATCTGAATCATCTTATGTTTATAATAATATTATGATCATTTTCCTGATGTTTTCATTTTTAAGTAAACAGATCAATATAAGTATCTCAATTTTATGCAGGGACTGGTAACGTTACCTCGATAGGTATCGGTGTTTCTTTCATTTATACCGGTATTCCATAAAGGTAACATTACCTTTATATCTATACCAAAGTAACATTATAATACCGATACTTTTTTAACGATATCCGTAGGGATACATGTCATCGGTGAGAGGCGTTCGTCGCCAGCTCGCCGTATGCCACACAAAATGGCAACGTCGCGTTTAAGACAAGATATGATAAAATATACCGGTAATCGGTAACGTTACCTTTTGGTCACATTATTAATAACGTTACCTATAAGTAACGATACCAACTTTATATCGGTATTTCGGTCCCTGATGGTTTTATGGCTTTAAAATTTATCACTCTTCCACTACTAATATATGCGAAATTTTGGATGTTTATTGCTCCTTCTATTACGCTATAACCGCTGAACGGATTTTAATGAAACTTGGTACAGTGATAGCTTATCTGGGCTGGAATAATTTATTTTTTTGTGAACAAATAAAATATGATTCATTTTAAATAAAGAATAAATAGAACAGAATGATAAACTGTTTAGGACGCTCGCACACGTACCGCGAAAACACATCACGTGAACGCCGGACGAATCCGCATTCATGAATACATGAAATAATTTCATTTTATTGTGGTTTGCGTGACCGAATAAAAAATATTATGTTACCCCTACCATTGGTCGGTGCTGGCCGGCGATAAACACAAAATACCATGAATCAAAAATTTTGCCACACCCATATGGATGAGTAATAAAAGAATTCTATGGGTGTCAAAATAATCACAAAATTATGACTCTCTCACACATTCTCATTTTCAAATTCAATAGTGAAAAGTTACTTACACCTCCTCCCGCTACTCCGCTTCCTTTGTCCGCACCCCCCTGTAAATGACACTATAGGTTCTGATACTAATTATGCAAGATGCGATCTCCACAGGGGGCACGCTCGCGACCAAAGAGATTTGAAACTTCTTGCAAAATACTGTTTCGTCTGATTAGAAATGAAGGTAAAGAGTTGGTTTAGCTTATTATAAGCTATCACTGTACCAAGTTTCATCCAAATCTGTTCGGTAGTTTTTGCGTGAAAGAGTAACTAACATCCTCACATCCAAACATCCTCACAAATAATCGCCTTTTAATATTAGTAGGATATCTGACAATAATGACGGTGACAAATTATTAATTAATCAGTTGATGTTATCATATGTCCAACAGTATGCATTTTTTTCCACAGGGGCGGTGCCCACCAACAAGTTTTTATTGATTACGTAATACGTTTGTCACTCAAATAATCGTCTTTGGCGTAATAAGCATTCTTACAAAGTTGTTTTTTATTGTAATTCATAAATTTTATGTCCTCTTCTGTTTTCAAATGTTGTTAGTTGAATACCCACAATGAAGGAGTCCACTGGTAGGGGGTACAGTAGTCGTTGCATGCTACTTCTAACGTAATTCGAAGTATTTACTTTATTACGTAATTTAGCACTTTGTTGCACTGTTTGATGCTAAATATTGACACGGCGCGGCTTGACTTGTTCACTAAACTGCTAAATAGAGAAATTAAAGTCATTTCAGAACGGAAGTTTAAAGATCTGGCGACAGAAAAAATCATAAGCATTTAAATTAAAACATTAACCTTAGGGAGGTGCGTACTTCTGCCTCCCTAAGGTTGACATTCGTTTGCACGTCATGAAACAAGGTCTATTTTCACTGTCAAAACAATACTATGATTGCAATTTATTTTGCAACTAAAAACTTGACAAAGCTTATACACCACTTTCTTTTACTACTGTAGTTACCAACTTCTAGGTGTTACAGAACATTTATAGTACTCTTCCGACAAGACCCCTAATTGTATTTTAGATGAACTCTACAAGGTCCAAGTTGGTCCTAAGTTTGAGTGAGTCTTCACTACCTTCTACGAGCGTATATTAATGGTAGACAAGTCTATTAAAGTTATGACTTCTCCCTCGCCTTCTGCAAGACTCCTTCAGAATCCGGGCACGTCAGTTCAACTTGCTGCTATGTAAAGCCGGGCTTTCGACTTGATTCTGTTATGATGCATGGCATTTTAATGTACAACGAATACAAAATTGTGCCCAACTCAGTTTTAACTTTTTATGCCTTACAATCTTTGCCTGAACTAGGAAAAGTTTGTGAATTATAATGTTTTTGTACAAAATAAGATGTTTCTTCCTCACTTAGTAGACGTATATAAGATAAATAACTAGTCCTATTTAAGAAAAAAGTACAAGAAAATCTTTTAAGGTGTCATTTGTGTGTGCCGCGGGGAATGAATGGCAGTATATGGTCCCGCAGCAAGGAGGTTCTAATAAAATTAATTAAAAAATACCTGCGGGTTTAGAAACTTGGAGTTTTGCATATGGTCAGGTATGGTCAGGGACAACGGTGAAAGAGAAACGACCAGACTTCTATGTTAGACTGGCCTACCGACTGGTCTAGTAGACTAGACGTCTAAGAGTTTAACTCTATCTGGTCTAATAGCTTTTCTTTCACCGGAGTCCCTCTTAGGGGTAAGCCGTAAGAGGGAGTTCTTAGAAGAAAAGGTTCTTACCTTAATATTCCTCAAAATTAAATATCCTGGGCAAAAATTATGTTTAAAAGAATTGAATATTCTACAACCATGGCCAGAGGTTTAAACCGACCGAGAGACATTTAAAAATATGTTCAGTTGAAATGGAATGCAATAAAAATGAAACGTATCCGGAACCCTTCGCTTGGCATGCGATGCTTGCCAAACGCGCCAGAAGAAACTGTCATAATTATTGCAAGAATTGTGAGTTTGCATACATTTGCTTCTCTTTGTAGCAGAGAATAATATAGGAAAGTGTATGGGAGATAACTTACCCATAAAGTTCATTTTTCACAGAGCAAAAGACAATGGGAAAATTGGCACCCGGAAGTGCAAAGAACCGCCTCAGCCACCTAAACGTATGTTACTCTAAGAGTCGGTTCAGACCAAGCGGAAATTTGCCCGCGCACTTTTTGACGTCATTGTCAAATGAACCATATCACTTTAGACTAAAGAACAAAATCGTATGAATGACCTCGAGCCGTTGGGAAACGATGCTCCAGCGCCTTACCTGTGTTACCACTCCGGCAGCTGTGAAACCAGCCTTAGAGCTGTGGAAGGCATGGCAGCCTGGTTGGTTGTGACGTCGTGGGTTCGAAGCTTGGTCCATACCAATAACTTTTTCGGGACTTAAGTACGGTTTATAATATAATACCTACCAATGTTTTTGGTGAAGGAAAACATTGTGAAGAAACCTGCATATGCCTAAAAGCATTTCTAAGACCGTTGGTAGATGGGGTTTGGGCACAAAGAGCCAAAAAGGGCCAAAACAATGTCCTAAATCATCGGCTTAACATGCTAAGGGCCTCTTACACCGCTTGCTGATAAAGTCCCAGATACCCTATTTGCAGGTTATCTGACAGATAGCCTATTTATTTGGTTTCACAGGTATCTGATTGCCTATATCTTATATATTTTATATAGTCTATCACACAGATTTATCTGATAGATTAGTTTATCACTAAGATTACTATCTGTAACAATATCAGGAAGTGGTGAAAGAAGCCCTAAGTCTAGCATAGGTCAAAATGTGTCGTGATTATTAAACTGACTTAATAGGTCCACTGAAATAAATCGATGGGAAAACTTCATTTTAGATAACACCGTTTTTTAGAATATCGTAATATTCTGTTCAGGGACTTAAAATACGTATAAAAACTATGATTATTTAACTAAATTAGACACAATTATATTCACATCTCACCGCTCTAAAAATAAGCTCTCGTCACTGGTCCAAAAATAACCGCCTAAAGTATCTATTCGATCGGTATTAAACGAAATGCAGGTAAATGTAACACGAGATCCAATCTCCAAAGTGATCTCCTAAACCCGGCGCTATCTCGACGCCATTAATAAAATATGTTTGAGAACCGCCGGTATCTAAACAATACGCCATTAATTTCGCATTAATCATTTTCAGGCCGGAGTTGAAAGTTTTAGGCTAGAGTGACGTTAACTTTGATATTGCCGGTTTATTTTCAAGATTCATTGTTTAGGTAAACGTGGGTAGGGGTGGGAGGAGGGGGGGGGGGTGTTAGGGAAAGGAATGAAAGGGGGAGGGTAGTTTTCTTCACTTACCTGTAGAGATTTGCAGTAAAAATATAAATAAACAGCTAAATTTCATTCCTAAACTGATAGTTATATTTTCACGCCTAAACCGCTGAACAGATTTTGATGAAATTTGGTGTAGAGATACATCGAATCCTGGAGCAGGACATAGGCTACTTTTTACCGCGATAAACTGTTCCCGCGGGAAAAAACTCATTCCACTCCGGCGAAGTCGCGGTAAACAACTGGTACTGAATAAATAAACTTAAGTAAATTCGCTGACGACAGCTAGTCGCCTAATAAAATCGCGAACTTACTCCAACCGGACAATTTAAAGGGGATATCCATAAACTTCTGCGTTCATGTTTCTGTAAAGAGAGGGAATGGACCAAGTTTGGCCACCACAATAATTGCAGTTGCCACCAGTAGGGGTGTTTTGGGAAATCTCTGGCCTTTGTTCTTGTTTGGAAACTAACTTCTTAAACAACGAACTTGCCGAGTAATTAGGTGTTTATACATCTCGAAAAGCTATATGCCTCTCTCAGTACGGTCAGATATTAGATCTGACGTAAAAAAATACTGTAATCGAATTTTTCCCCACTAAGTAATTGTTTTTTTATCAATATAACAAAACATTTAAAAATTTTTACATAATCAACAGCCTATTAATAAGTCCTGTTGGGGCAGCAGAGAGGCCTGTGCCTACACTCTCATCGACGTTATGTAAGTACGGGCTATAGTCCACCACGTTATCCCAGTGCGGGTTGGTGGACTTCACATGCGCATAAGAAGTCCTCACTCGGCGTATGCAGGTTTTCTCACGATGTTTGCGAGCAGCCAGTAAATGTACTTTGAGAATAACCTATTGGTACATGGCACGGCCGGGGATCGAACTCGGACCTCAGACGTGACGGGCCTCGTCTTCCCCACCATGCCACCGGCGCTCCATGAATCGATTACAATAATCGAGTAGAACCAACGCGTATACTGGTCAGCACTAATCGATTCTCTAATCGGAACCTAATGGTCTTGTTCCCCACTTGCGACCTTATTTTTGAATCGCTCGCCTCGCTTCGAACGGTCGATTCTACTAATTTTCCTTCAACATTCGATACAGAATCCATACAAAATTAGTAGAATGGAACGCTCGAAGCGAGGCGAGCGATTAAAAAATAGAGCTCTTGTTCTTTGTCGACAACTATGCGAATTGCCGTATTATTTTTTATCTCTTTTCAACAACAAACGTTGGAAAGAGAGAAAAGTTGAAATGTTTTCATTTATGTCTTGGGGAGGCCTATGTCCAGCAGTGGACTGGGCAGACTGATGATGACGAAATTCTAAGTGCACTACCAATGGGTGGTAATGCCTATTCGGAATTAAAAGACTTGGTCAGCTTTTTATATTCTAAATTATTTCAAATATTCATATATATTTTTTTGTTTAAAGCAAAGTCGTGTTAGTTAGACCACTTATAACTGAAGAACGGCTGAACGGATTTTGATGAAACTTGGTACGGTGATAGCTTATAGCCTGGAATTATAGGCTACATTATATCGCGGTAAACTGTTCCCACGGGAATATCTTATTCCCGCGGGCGAAGCCACGGGCAACAGCTGTCAGAAATAAATAGTGACGGCTATTGGGATATATTGATATTTTGGATTTTAATTTAATTTAAAGTTTAATTTGATTTAAATTTAATTTAATTTATTATGATTGATAAATATCTTAAATAGGCATTACTAACAAATATTTTAAGTCTTTACTAACAATTTTTATGAGTCTATGCCACTCGAAATAAAAAAAATGTAAAATATTATTATTAGTATTTTCCGGCGATCGTCAATACTATAATGATCGCAGGTATTTTCACATTTTATGTGAAGGGAGGGGGGAATGCGGAAGGGGGGGGGGGTTATTAACGGTAGTAAATTTGCACGGGAATATCGGTAACTTGAAAATTCGAATTGTAGCTACTGGCTATTGACAGAAAGACTTCTGTCGGATCAGGTAGTAGTAAATAAATGTTCATTAATGCGCTAGTGAAGACGTGAAGTCCTTAATTCTGCTATCTTGAAGACTACGCTTTTTGCAGCCGGCGGCGGAAGTAAAGCGTTTGTTACAACGTCACCTTATCTGAAAGGCGTGAAAACTGGTTTTTATAACGTTTTTTGAGCTATTTTAAGGTGAATGAATAAACGTGTTCGAATTGAATAATCTAAACCGAGTTTCTAGCTTTATATAGGGTGCTAACAAATTGGTTACCGATATTTTTACAGTTACTGTTGCTGGTACTCGACCCTCTGTCTACATTTAAGTATAAAACATTATAGGTTTTATGATGTTTTTTTTAGAGAAAACTGGGGAAAAAAATGTATGTAAAACACTCCGTTTATGAAATAATTAAATTGAACCCTTTTCAATAGATTCTAGAACCTCCTTTACAACCACTTATCTGGCCACTTCACAGAAAAATGCACAGGATGATTATTTTTAGACAGAATTATAATTTATTTTTTGCACAAAATTATATGATTTTTTTCCTTAATTTCTAGTTAATTATAATTATTATAACGTAAAGTACCTTCTCTTAAAATATCGGTAACTAATTTGTTAGCACCTTGTATATGCGTAACGACTTCTCTTGTACGGTCGACCGCAAGTCAGTGAAAGCAAAACCAGTTTTAACTGGTATTTCATAGTAATGAAACTCCTATGCATAGGCTAGGCCAGGTCAAGGTCAAAGCGTTTCCACTGACGTGCGGTCGACTGTACTATCCTTGCCTACCTAATTTAGTATACAACTTAACACGAATTTAACCTGAGCTCGAAACCGACGGATTAAACAACTTAGTTAACTGCTTAGCTAAGTTGGGTTACCTGTTCCAACTTAGATAATGAGTTGGTTAATCTAATCTACTTAATTCTTGTGCTTGGAGGTAACTTATATAGGTAGTGAAAATACGCTATTTGCTTTTGGGTTGTACTTAAATAAATAAACATCTAAGAACATATATGTATTTATTTTGAAACAAAGTTTTTAAAATTAATCTTAAGTAAAGCGTGACACACACAGGGCGGCGGCGTTGCGAAAGCGTTGCGGCGGCGAAGGTTTGTATGAAGAACGCGCCGCGCCGCCGCACAGTGGTCTCAATTTTGGGTTTCATACACATAGGATTTTCAAATATTCAACTTCGTTTCTACACAAAGTTTTCTAACGTGTAGTACTCCACTGTCCATTAAATTAATAAATATTTAAATATCTTTTTGGTTCGCGCATCTATTGTTGAGAAAAAAGGTACTTTACATAATCAATGTATGGAAGGGAACTTCTTAAATCGATTTTCTCGGAACTCTTTGGAACTGTCAAGCTTCAAGTGACATGACGTCACTACCGGACCAGAGAAGAACTTACTTTTATAAGTACCATAACCCCGTGCGTCCCCGTTCAAAACATACGATGCATTAAAATCTCATGACTGACTCATCAACGCACAGCCGAAACCCTTGGACCTAGGGAGCTGAAAGTTTCCACTGAGGTTTTCCTTATGGTGTACACAAGGAATAAGGGAGTCATTTTTGAAGTTCATCCCCTAAAGGGATCAAACGGGTGTTCATAGTTTGTATGGAAACGTAATATTCGATTTTCTCGGAACTCTTTGGAACTGTCAAGCTTCAAGTGACATGATGTCACTACTGGACCAGAGGAGAACTTACTTTTATAAGTACCATAACCCCGTGCGTCCCCGTTCAAAACATACGATGCGTTAAAATCTCATGACTGACTCATCAACGCACAGCCGAAACCCTTGGACCTAGGGAGCTGAAAGTTTCCACGGAGGTTTTCTTTATGGTGTTCACAAGGAATAAGGGAGTCATTCTTGAAGTTCATCCCCTAAAGGGAGGGCGTTGATGAGTCAATCATGAGATTTTAATGCATCGTATGTTTTGAACGGGGACGCACGGGGTTATGGTACTTATAAAAGTAAGTTCTTCTCTGGTCCGGTAGTGACGTCATGTCACTTGAAGCTTGACAGTTCCAAAGAGTTCCGAGAAAATCGACTTAAGAAGTTCCATTTCATACATTGATTATGTAAAGTACCATTTTTCTCAGCAATAGATGCGCGAACCAAAAAGATATTTATTAATTTAATGGACAGTGGAGTACTACACATTAGAAAAGTTTGTGTAGAAACGAAGTTGAATATTTGTAAATCCTATGTGTATGAAACCCAAAATTGAGACCACTGTGCGCCGCCGCTTTGATGTAAAGGGCTTCATACTATTTCGAACATTACAGAAAAAAACCGCAACGCTTTCGCAACGCCGCCGCTCAGTGTGTGTCACGCTTAAAACTATCTATAAAATTAAAATAACCTAAAATTAAACTAACTTAAAAAACTGTAATAACCTAACCTCTAAACATAATTTTAATAAAACTAAACCTAAACAAACAGTTAAAAAAACTTACCTAAAGGTATCTAAATGTAAGATAAATATCTTAGTAACCTAACTTAACCTACATAAAAAAATCTGATTTGCACAACAATAAATACTAATTGCACACAAATGCGCATTCTGATGCGCAATCAGTATATTTGGCCTACACTTAAGCGTAACACAGACAGGGCGGCGGCGGTGCGAAAGCGTTGCGGCGGCGAATCTGCGGAAAGCGAATAAAAAGCGGAGCCCTTCAGACAACATATACCGCTAGTGGCGGCGGCGCGGCGGCGGTTTGTATGAAGAACGCTCCGCACCACGCCGAGCCGCCGCCGCTCTGTGTAGGGGTTCTCATACACTACAAAGGAATACAACGCGCCGCCGCCGCTCCGCAACGCCTGTCTGCGCTAATCTGTCAAATCAAAACGTCAAATCTGTGCGCGCGGTTTTGTCGCTTTCGCCGTCGCACCGCCGCCGCGCCGCTTTGATGTAAAGGGCTTCATACTATTTCGAACATTACAGAAAAAAACCGCAACGCTTTCGCAACGCCGCCGCCCTGTCTGTGTTCCGCTTTAAGTAGGTATTTATTTGATGTGCGTTTTAATGAAATCATTTTTTGAGGATACGAAGCTAATATCGGTCTCTGACCACAGATTAAATAGTACAAGATTATCTAATCTGTGGTACATACAAGTCATGACTGACTAAGCAGTGATGAGGTCATAAGGATCCAGCGCGTCGTTGGCGTAGTGGGCAAGACGTGGCCTGTCATGCCGAGAGATCCGAGTTCGATGCCCGGCTGGGTTTTTCTTTAAACTTAAGTACATTTAGGTTGTCTGGAAGAGATCGCTCTTAGCGATAAGACCGCCTAGATGTGCATACTGTATCTGTTTTTCTCTTTTTTTGTCTGTAATTTTTAAATGTGCATTAAAGTGTATTGAATTGAATTTACTGACTGCTCTCAAACGGTGAAGGGAAACCTCGTGAGGAAACCTGCATACGCCGGAGAAGAAATTCTTAGGCGCATGTGACGTCCACCAACCCGCACTGGGCTAGCGTGGTGGACTATAGCCCGAACGCCCTCGTTGAGAGGGTAGGCCTGAGCCCCAGGAGTGGGGACATGTTAATAGGCTGTTGATGATTGATGATGAAGTACAATAATATGTATACAACTTGATGATTCAATCAGACAGAACACAGAATTTTATTACCAACTTTCTAGTTAAATATCACGTCCATTTGTGGGCACAGACTTAATTTAATGACGACCAAAAGGGTTCGGAGCAAATTTTTATTCAAATAATAGTCCTAGAAGATTCTCAGCTAGCGAGTATGCAGAGAATTTGAGACTGAGCGAAGCGATAGAGGATACTTGGCGCTTCTTTCTGCCTACCCCGTCAGGGACATAGGGTAAACATATGATACAATCCAATACTGTAAAGCTAGGTATATAAGGGGCTGGACCTCTTGCAGGCTTTCACCATAAAAATGGTGTAATAAATAAAAACATACCGTTACTAAATTTAATGACTTTTTTATTCGATACTTTAGTTGCAGGAACACTTTAATAACACTCTTTATATTATATCGTATTGAATAAAAACACCCCTTAATTTTGATCGTTTCTGTACATCCCCAAAAGTGTCCCTAAATGACATGCATCATGCTTGAATGACATGCAACGTTTACGTGAATGTCATGCTGCATCATGGACCATCATGCTTGCTATCAATCAATATAGTGAAGCAACGGCCAGCACGTAGTTTGCATGTCATTCACGTCAATCACTACAGTTAGACGGTCATGCATGAGTGATTGCACGTAATGCCTGTCATGCCGCATGATCGTTTAGGGAGCCCATAGAGGTAATGGTGTATACCTACAGTGCGGGTTGGAGGACTTTACATGCGCCTAAGAATTTCTTCTTCGGCGTATGCAGGTTTCCTCACGATGTTTTCCTCGTTTGAGAGCAGTCGGTAAATGTACTTAGTTTCGAGAAAAAACCCATGGGTACATGGCCCAGCCAGGGATCGAACTCCGGACCTTTCGATATGATAGGCCGTGTCTTATCCCCGACGCCACTGACGCTCCTTTTCCATGTTGTACCTAAATTGCCTTTATAGAATCCCATGAGCATCAAATTTCTCTATAAATATTTACAAAATTAACGGTAATTATCACAAGCCCGTGACGTCAGCCTTCAGGGCTTTATGACGTCATTAGCGTACTGTCGGGCCTAAGCCGAGGTAATAAAAGTTGGAATGAACTCTTTGGGAGTTGCCTCCCGGAGGCATTCCAAGGTTTTCCTTTGTCATAAGCGGTCGCGGGCGCGGGAATTGTATCGAATCATCACTGTACAGTAGACCGCACGTCAGTGGAAACACTTTGACCTTGAGTTGGTCTAGTTTATTAGGGAGTTTCAACATTACGATAGACCAGTTTATACTTTTTTTGTAAGCTACTGTGAAATCGAATACATAAGTCTTATTTCATTTGCTAAAAGCATCATGTAGGATCTTGTGTTATGTAATTGATTTTTATTATGTAAGTAATAAAGAGTAATAAAAATTAAAGAAAGTTCGTGTGGCGAACAGTTTCAGAGTAGGGTAAAACTCGGTAATACGCCCCACTTGACAAAATGCCCCACTTATAGCACGCACACTGACAAAGCTACGCAGCACACGAATTAGAAATGTCATCTAGGCTGTATGGCTACTTGCGTTTCTATTCGTGTGCGTGCTAGGTGAGTGGGGCATTTTGTCAAGTGGGGCGTGTTACCGAGTTTTACCCTATAGTACGGTCGACCGCACGTCAGTGGAAACAAAACCAGTATAAACTGGTCTGTCATAGTATTGAAACTCCCTGATAGGCTGGGCCAGCTCAAGGTCATAGTGCTTCCACTGACGTGCGGTCGAGTGTACCTACTAGGTACTCGTATATTAGTGCTTATAGCTACCATTTTATCACTTGGAATTCACAAAACATTTTTTTCTTTCCTTGCAAAAACCCTTCAAGTAAATGTCCAGGTTCGAACCTACGACCGAACTCAGGGAAGGCACACGTTCGTCCAATTTGGGCTACTTAATAGAGCTTAATTAATTCAGGTTCGGAAGACCCTACTTCGTAATGATTGTTTTTGTACGACAGTTAGGGTTCAGTTTCAAATTATTAGGGTTCCGTATCTATCCGAGGGTTAACGGGGGAACGGGTAACGTTAATGGATTTAAATATTACAGGAATTAATAAGAATTAAACTTATAATGGAGCTAAGTCTTTTAAAAACCACTTGTCATTAGGCATTTAATTAGGATGACAACTACACAGTCCATTTTTTAAATAACACACAGACTATTATTTGTTGTGATTGTCGAATAAATTATTTTTCTTTCTTTCTTTCTTTCTATTATTATTAGTAGAGACAAAGAAAAAAAACAAAATGAAAAAAAAAAACAATGGGGTCCCATTGTTTTTTTTTTCATTTTCTCCCCGCCCGCCTACCTTAGATACAGAGTGTTATTTATTTGGTTTCTCTGCTTAGTGTGATTATTTCATTCAGAACACACTACCTACTATCTATTTCTTAGATGATTATTAGGTACTCACGACTTCTATCAAAAACAAAATTTGACCAACTACATTATTTTGTCCAATTACAAAGTTGTCTAACTAGAAATTTGGACAGTGTCGAGCCAAATGTCAAAACTCTTTATAACTCCGCCCATCTGATGTGATCGATAAAAAATTGCCGGTTAAATAAAATTGGACAATAACTAAACTAAAATTGTTAGTTGGACAATATTTCTAGTAACTGGATATAATTATGTTTGTGTTTTCACAAGTTACTTTACAAAGTCGCTACTGTTACTACAACGCTTAAACATGTAATAAATCCACACCCTTACCATTTATTGGGAAGGAAGAAACCCTTCCGGCGAGAATTCACCGGCTTGTCCGTGGGTCCCTAATAATTCGTTTATTAAAATTTTCTACACAAATTTGCGACCAAATTACCCTCTTTTGTAAGGTTTACGTAATGATTAGGTGGATATAATGGATGCTGATTTTGCGCTTTTATAATTTTCATATTTTCGTACGTAAAGCACCGTACGTACGCAATATTTTTTAAATTTGATCATCGGGTGACAGTCATCGAGACAGCAGATGGAGGACTTTTAGATCGCTATAGAAATCCAACTGATCAAATGAGCCGTTTGGAAGCAGCATCGTCATGATTCCTTAACTTAAAGATTTTCATACATTTTGATGACATTTTGCGGGTTTTTTTCGTCATGACGATGCTGCTTCCAAACGGCGCATCTGATCGGTTGGATATCTATTGCGATCTAAAAGTCCTTCATCTACTCTGTTGATGACCGTCATTATATCATGCCCCGATCAATCCTTCGCGGAGATCCATGGCTTCAAAGTTACCTCGATTGTATGAATATATTGCCCCGTTTCTATTTATCCGTCCACCTATGCGTGACCCGGCATATATCGCTCGCAAGTTCCAGTTCTGCGTTTTTAGAAGTTACACCTGTGTTGTTCGGTTTGTTGCTGTTTCTTCCCTTCGGCGACATACACAGGTACATACATAGAGTAGTTTTAGTTTTAGACAGAATTGACGTCAAAAAGAGAATATTTTATTCCAATTTTGAATAAACTAATTTTCATTTTCATTTTTTACCATCTTTGTTAATACGAGTAACACATCGTCGTCCCATTTATACTTACATGTCCAACACGAGTGTGTCACGTCCCGTTCCCATTTGTCCCATAAAAAAACCAAAGTAAACAAGATCACATAGCGCTGTTAAATTTATAAACACATCGGGACCTCCACAGATTTATCGCCGCGAATATAATCCGAGCCGGGACCGGCATACTTAAGTAGCTTGAATTAGTTAAGGAAAGTCCCGCTTACGATGTCCCGTTACGGGAAGCGGCAGAATTTCCGACGGGTCTTTTTAGTCGGCGACCCGAAAAGAGGGCCACGCTGTATACATTTGTTAGTTTGTTAATTTGTTGTTTCCTCCGTAACGAAACTTGGGACGTTTTCTTTTAGTGTTGTTTTTAAGTTTATTTTATTTTTAAGTAGGAGGTAAATGGGGTGATATTAATACATGGTATCAGCTGCAAGGACAGGTTAAAGACAAGATGCGGGGCACATCGCTCGTAGAACTGACATCCAATGGGGCAGAAACGTTCTCGAGCGACCATATATCGGAAAACACAGGGTAGGCCTCCCACGAGGTGCACCGACGATCTGGTGAAGGTCGCGCGACCCAGCTGGATGAGGTTAGCGCGGGACCGCTCGTCGTGGAGAACCCAGGAGGCCTTTGTCCAGGAGTAGACGTCTTTCGGCTGATATTATGATGATTTATCAATGCATTGTAGACGTTACGTCTTTATAAAATATACCTTGTGCGGACGCCGCTGACGTCAAGGACTTGGCTGACTTCGGGTATAGTTTGGAGATCAAATTTATCAAATGACTATACCGCAATGTACTTCATCAAGACAAGCAATTTCTGTATTCAGTTGCACCCAGAGAGTTGTTAGTATACATAAAGCGCGCGTTAGCAAGTTTGAACTGTAAGCACGGGTTTGAACAGTCTCGAAATGTTCGGGGCGACGCTACTAGTCACAAAACGTCAGTAGCGCTGATTGTTGCTCGCGCCGATATTTATTAAGATTTGGAGTAATCATGGTAAAATGTGCAGTGCCAAGCTGTAAACACGATTCACGGAAAAGAACGATCTAGAAAAAATCTATATGGAAACGTCCATAGAACACCTGCTTACACTTGGCACAATGGGCAATGAGCGATGCGCGCGCTCTATAGCTAGTATACTAACTCTATGGTTGCACCATATTATTTAACCTTACCTAGTTGCAAGTAAAACTTTGCATGCTATTAATCTAGCGATAGATGTGAAATACTATACTATATTTGTCCACCATTATACACCATGTTTCTCGCAAATAATCATTCATTCAATCAATTTTAAAATAAAGCCCTATTTCGACACAATAACTTACTTGGGCGAAATCTACCAAACCAAGGCAGTCATTTAGGTTCAGGTTTACCAGGCATGTAACTAGTTAGATTATGGTTATTTACAAGAAATTAGCAGCACCGGAATAGCACGTTTTTGCACGGAGTCAAATGGAGAACTGTCTTTGTAGCGCTCTTGTCCATAGATGTGAGCAGTAGGTACTTTCTCAAAGCCTTGTCGAGTCTGTACGTCAGTAGTCTTTGGTCCGGTGCGGAGTGCCACTTAGCTCTGTTCGACACACCAGAGCTTCTTTGAGGCGGTGTTTCTTTGACCTAGTGATGAACTGGTCTAAGTTTGACCGCCGCGTTTCGCACTGCTGGACGGCTTTGTGTGTGTTATATTTGCACACATAAAGATTCACGATTGCTGGTGGAGGTATACCTGTCCCTTGGTATACAGGTCATAACTTTTCTTCTTCAATCGACAATGTATTTCTTACATTTGACTATTAGGGTAAAACTCGGTAATACGCCCCACTTGACAAAACGCCCCACTCACCTAGCACGCACACTATTAAGCTACGCAACACAAGAATAGAAACACAAGTAGCCATACAACGTAGTAGACAACTTGTCGGGCGACTGATGGCTACTTGCGTTTCTATTCGTGTGCTGCGTAGGTTTGTTAGTGTGCGTGATAGGTGAGTGGGGCGTTTTGTCAAGTGGGGCGTATTACCGAGTTTTACCCTGTGTATGTTTATTTCAATTGTACTTTTAAAAATAAATACATTTATTGTTATTAAGTTAGTCGTGGACAGGAGATAGTCCAAATTTAGGATTGGACAAGTCTATGTTTAATAACCTTCTATTAGAATTAATTTGAAAATGTTTATTGTAAATTTAAAATGTGAATTGTGATTTCCTGGGCTAATAATTATCATGTTAAAGAGATGAAGTTATTACTGTAAGCAACTAGAAAACTACGATGACGTACGTTACATAGTTAATAGTGTTTTGAAAAATAGTGCTACAAAATTTATAAAAAATAATTTTATATATATATATATATATTAAATTAGGTATTTTAATAGTTTTTTTTGTGTCTAATGTAATAGATACAACCTATAGAAATCCATCTTTTGTGAAGTCAATTTTTTTAGACTGTTCAGCACGTACCAAATTATGTAATTCATACTCACTCATTCATTTATCAAGTTCATTCATTATGCGACTCAACTCGACCTCTCTCGCTCAAGCAGAACGTACTATCATCTTTTCAAATACAAAGTTAAATTAATAGTTATATTTATGTTTATCACAACAAGACCTTTAGAATAAATACAAGGTACATACATACTCTGTGCCTCAGTATGTTTTTTTGGCCATTCCATTAAATAATTCAAATCTCAACGTCTCATTTCGTTCATTCGTTCAGGGAATAGAGTAAAAAAGTTTACGATTACGTTCACTTGTTATTCCAACCCCGCGTAAAAGAGTGTATGATTTATTTAGTTAGCAATAACAAATTCTGGACGGGAGTTTTATCGTTGAACTGAATTTTTTTAGTAAAATAATCTTTTTTTATTATAACTGCGTTAAGAGAAACTTGAGATTATCCGCAAGTTTCCTGAAGCTTTACCAACGAGTTTCTTGTAGATCCCTTAAGCGGAACACAGACAGGGCGGCGGCGGTGCGAAAGCGTCGCGGTAATTTTTTGTAATGTTCGAAATAGTATGAAGCCTTTTACTTAAAAGCGGCGCGGCGGCGGTGCGGCGCGGCGGCGGTGCGACGGCGAAAGCGACGAAACCGCGCGCACAGATTTGACGTTTTGATTTGACAGATTTGCGCAGACAGGCGTTGCGGAGCGGCGGCGGCGCGTTGTATTCCTTTGTAGTGTATGAGAACCCCTACACAGAGCGGCGCGGGCGCGGCGCGGTGCGGAGCGGTCTTCATACAAACCGCCGCCGCTAGCGGTATTCCTGTCTGAAGGGCTCCGCTTTTTATTCGCTTTCCGCAGATTCGCCGCCGCAACGCTTTCGCAACGCCGCCGCGCTGGGTGTGTTACGCTTTACAGACGAAATGTAAAATAGCAAAATTCAAATTCAAAAGTATTTTATTGCATGTAAGTACACTGGGTACATTTATACAACGTCAATTTTTTATCTACCACCGTATCCAAGGTGTTATATAGAGCTGGGAAGAAGAAGCGGCGCAACAAACTTCCGCAACACATCTTTTAAAATCAAGTTTGTACATAACATTATTTTGTAAAGATTGTGCGAGGCTGAAGTAATATTAACACCAGGCATCTTTGTCATTTAGATAATCGACTGTCCTATAATAAGCTTTCTTACAAAGTGTTTAATGTAGGTCTTAAATTTTCTGTCATTCATATTTAAGATTTCTTCTGGTAGTTTGTTGTAGAAGCGTATACATTGCCCCGTGAATGATTTACTGACCTTACTAAGCCTTAACTGTGGTGGTACAAGTTTGTTTTTGTTTCTTGTAACATAAGCTGTGTTCATATCATAGTGCCTCAAAAAGAGAGATATATTTTTGCGGACATACAAAATATTCTCAAAAATGTATTGACTGGCAACGGTTAATATATTAATTTCTTTAAACTTTTCTCTTAATGATTCTCTACAACGTAGATTATAGATCGCCCTAATAGCTCTCTTTTGCAAAATAAAGATGGTTTCTATATCTGCCGCTTGACCCCACAGTAGGATGCCGTATGACATGATGCTGTGGAAGTAGCTGAAATAGACTAATCTCGCAGTAGCAATATCTGTTAATTGTCTAATTTTCCTAACGGCGTAGGCGGCCGAGCTTAGTCTGCCAGCTAGTGAAGCTATGTGGGGCCCCCATTGAAGAGATGAGTCTATAGTTATATCTAGGAACACCGTGCTTTTGATAAATTCTAATCTTTCTGTACCTAAAGTTACATTATTATCTACATGTCTTACATTTGGTAGGCAAAATTTAATACATTTAGTTTTTGTTGTATTTAATGCTAGATTATTAATGCTGAACCAGTTAAGTACTTGTGTGAGAGTATTGTTTACCTCAGGAAGATCACAAGCTCTTCTGCTAATTTTAAAAATCAGAGAAGTGTCATCGGCAAATAATACTATGTTGGACATGTTTTGTATTAGAAATGGCAAGTCATTTATATATACAAGAAAAAGAAAAGGACCCAGAACTGAGCCCTGGGGCACCCCCATTTTCACAACTGAACCAGATGATTTAACTCCATTTATATCAACTTTTTGTACTCTATTTTCAAGGTAAGATTTAAGTAATTCGAATGCTCTGTCTAGCTCATTCCTAATTTCGTTTTGGCTGGCAATGATTTTACGGATAAAAATAATAATTATAAATGTTACAACAAATACTTAGAGATTTATCTAGGTCAGGATATGGGCTTTTATTTGTGTCATCATCATCCTCATATCAGTCTTTCAACGTCCACAGCTGGACATAGGCCTTCCTCAGTGAACGCCACCACACCCGATCCCCGCATTTTCTTTTGTTTTTTTATAATTGTTCTATTTTTACGTTATTACTTATTATTGTTCTAATTTTACATTAATACTTATTATTATTGTATTATTATTATATTGATGTTATGTTTTTTTACATATTGGTATTTTGACATTGTAATTTATTTTGTTTGATATTAATGTTATGACGATCCCTTTTACAATAATAATGACATGTGTAATGAATTTAATAATGTAAGAGCGAAATAAATAAATCTAATCTAATCTATTATTACAAGCCTTTAATTATTATTTTACAAGCTTTTATTTAACTTGCCCTGTTAGTTTGTGTGGGTCAAATCTTGCAAGTGAATTTTGACCCACTTACCAATGTTCAATTGAGCTGAAAATACACTCGTATGTCAGTCGGATGACAATGCAATATTATTCCTTTGTATTTATTGTTGTTCTAATTTTATGTTAATACTTATTACTTTCATTAGGTACCTCACTAATTAATATTATTTTGTGCTTGTTACAGGAGATCGCAGCCATCCTTATCAGCTTCGACAAGCACGCTGATTGGCAGTCCAAGGAGGTCAAAATACGGTGAGTGTTTTTGAAAAATTATTATATATTATTAACTATTTACTTGCGGCTTTCCCACGGGAACAGTTTTTCCCGAGGTATCTTTATGAGTTATTATAGCCTATATACTATTCTGATGTATAATCTATATTACTGTAATGGTTCATCAAAATCTGTTCCGTAGTTTTTGCGTGAAAGAGTCATCAACAGCCTTAACATGTTCCCACTGCTGGGGCTCAGGCCTACCCTATCAACGAGGGTGTTCGGGCTATAGTCCACCACGCTAGCCCAGTGCGAGTTGGTGGACTTCACATGCGCCTAAGAATTTCTTCTTCGGCGTATGAAGGTTCCTTACGATGTTTTCTTTCACCGTTTGAGAGCAGTCAGTAAATGTACTTAAGTTTCGAGAAAAACCCATTGGTACATGGCCCAGCCGGGGATCGAACTCCGGACCTTTCGATATGATAGGCCGCGTGAAGGAGTAACAAACATCTAAACATCCTTACAAACTTTCGCGTTTATAAATATTAGTAGGATTCATGATGCTAAAAACTTTTTGGTGGGCGCCCGCGCCCCCCTAGGGGAGCAGTTTTTTTTTTTCTTCAAAGAAGAATTAGTTGGTTAATAAAGTCGATTGCGTTAACTCTAATTGAAACCATTGTACATCTTAAAAAAAAGAAAAAGGCCAGTAACAGGAAAAGAAAGTTCACAAGGAACGGAAATTCCTTAAGCTTCGCCCACATTGGTCGGATGTCGACGGTAGCTCTACGTCTCTGGGTCAATTTCGTAACTGAGTTTGGCAACCAGCTTAATGTCGTAAGTGCCTTACGAGTCGGGCTGGACTTCTTAGGCGCATGTGAAGTCCACCAACCCGCACTGGGCTAGCGTGGTGGACTATAGCCCGTGCGCCCTCGTTGAGAATCGGTCAGAGCCTTAGCAGTGGGGACATATTAATAGGCTGTTGATTTTGATTTGATTTTTGAGCAACACGCTTCCAAACATCCAAATTTTCGCATTTATTTAAGTGGTGTTCCAAATCAAAAAGGACCTTGCGTCGTAAATGAGCTACCTACAGGACTGAAAACTGCATATACAGGGTGTAAATCTGCATGCTTGGCATAGTTTCCGAGACAATAGTAAGGAAAACGTTACAAATTAATCTAGATAATTTAGAAACTCCCATGTTTAAAGTCTATAACAATTTTAAAGTAACATGGTCAAGGAGTACAGATAAGAATAAAAATAATTTTATCTATTGCACAATGGGAATAGACCAAAGGGGGATTCCTTGACCTCGGGAGTCACGAAAAACTTGAGAAAGTATGATATTGAATGAAAAAAAAAACAAATTAAAATTAGTAAAATTTTCAGACATGTGTTTTTTATTTATTTGTGTTCATATTAACAGTATTTTACCTCCGTGAATATGGCAGCAATTTAAATTTACATACTGTATATAACTAACTATAGATCCAAGAACCAACCTCCTAGTCCTCAGGTATGCTTTTTTTAATTTTTTGTCTGACCAACCGTGTCGTGACGTCGTTTTGGTCATTTTACAAAACTTTAATTATCTCGGAAACTTAATATCACCATAACCCTTTTGCTTTGGAACGCCACATAAATAGTCGAATGAATGAATGAATGAATATCTTTATTTGCTAAATGTGTGTAGTGCACATTACGTACAGGTGGGAGACATAAAATTATTAGTCACATCATATTCTGCCGTTTCCAGCTTGCAAAATAATATTTGATTACAATTATTATGCAACAAAGAAATGAAATATCAGTAACATTGTAATTAAAAAAAAAAGTAAAATAAATTTGCCTGAGTATGTCAAGGTATTATAATATTATGTCAATTGCGTAAATGTCAATATTATTATATGTTGTTGCCGAATGTTACAAAAGTGTCAAGGAACTGTGTCTCGATAAGACCCAGCCTTACATTTTAGTCTGTGACTGCACCTAATTTGGTGCCCAGCGGGGCCGTTGCCAGCAACTCCCGACTTGTTACAACTTTAAGCAAATTAAAAGTTGCCCGTGACTACTGCTCTCTTTGTCTCTAACGTTGAAATATTAACTCTTTATATGAGTACGCAGTACTTTCGGAGTTGCGACGCGACCGAGCTCGTGCCGTTAGTTAAAAATGTACGCTCTCCGTATTTTTGGTTGGGAACTTTTGGATTATTTATTTTAAATGGAAAGGCAGCTTATAGCTTCCATATCAGCAGTTGATTATCGTTAATTTTTGGTGGGTTTCCCAATGTTTCTTGGATTTTTATGGCGGGATTTTGACAGAGATGGTTGTCGTTTTTGTTTAGTTTTTACCGACTTCCAAAAAAGGAGGAGGTACTATGTTCGGCTGTATGTAACTTTTTTTTCTTTTATATTATTTTGTATTATTATAGCTACGGACGACTGCTACGGCGTAGCGCGCGTAGCGCTACGTTACTGTTGACGAACTTTTTTGTCCGTCAGTCCATTTGTCATTCTGCCGCCGATTAAGTCGAAAATTACAAAAATAATTCTAACATGTTTTATGTAAAATAGGCCGGATTTTTTTCTATTCATGAATCCTGCGTGGTAATAAAAATAATACAGTGCTACTTTGTTTTCAAACTTATGTAAATTTTTTTCTAGTTCAAGTTTGATAAAAAAAAAAGCTTTAGTATCAATAAGTTCATTATAATAATCTAGAGAGCGTCTCAGTGGCGTCGGGGATAAGACGCTGCCTATTTTAACGAAAGGTCCCAAGTTCGATCCCCGGCTGGGCCATTTACCAATGGGTTTTTCCCCGAAACTTAAGTACATTTACTGACTGCTCTCAAACGGTGAAGGAAAACATCGTGAGGAAACCTGCATACGCCGAGGAAATTGTTAGGTGCATGTGAAGTCCACCAACCCGCACTGGGCTAGCGTGCTGGACTATAGCCCGAACGTTGAGAGGGTAGGCCTGAGCCCCAGCAGTGGGGACATGTTAATAGGCTGTTGATGAATAATCTATCAAAATTTACTCGTATACCTATTCGATTTAAAGCAACAGGGGTATAACATAAATATGAAAGCAGGGCATCGATGCGGAGCGATTAGTCTTGTTTACTTATTGACCTTCCGCAAAAAACACAAAACCCATAAAAAGGTCACGTCGTAATAAATTACCAATTTAAAACTTTCGCACAAGGAGGTACTTGAAATTCGAGCATCAAATTAGGGTTGTCGGGTTATAAAAAATTACAACAAACATTTCGTTTTGAAATAGCGTCTGAATATGGTCAGAACGTATTTTTAGGATATTTTAGTTATAAATAGGTTTTAGTTTAGAAATAAATTAAAAAGAATTAAAAATGGTCAGAATATAAAAAGTATTTGAAATTATAAATAGTTCTATAATTATAGTAGAATTTGTTTTCTACCAATTTCGAGCCTATGATTGTATAGAAAATACCTACGTCACTAAAATTGTCGCTACTCTTTTGCCAAGTTTGCTTTATTGTGAATCGACGAGCGATTTCCTTTTTCACAACTCTTGTAAGAAGAATACCATCAAATCTTTTCGGTGTACCTACCTACTATTTTTAATCATTGTAAAAAAACTAAAGTACTAAAATTGTATAAAAAGTTAACATACCCACATAAATAAAGGCTATAAAAAAATTCTGAATAGATTTGCTAGTAAAAAAAAAACCAGAATAGACTCACATTATATTTGTGGCAACCCTAAATCCGAACGAGGTCACAAACAGCACTAAAATTTCAATTGAACCGTTAACAAACTAAAAGTGATCACTTTAACCATAGAGTTATGACTCCAAACCACGAACAACCGAGCCCTAGGGTCAAAGTATGGCAATAAATCGAATTGTACCGAAAGCAATACAATCGGATACTGAAATAAGTTAGATTCGCACGCATCACGGCAGTTCTAGCTTTACATTTGGCTATTAATTTGGTTTTAGAGTATTCACGTATTTGACCCACATCATCATCAGCCTGTACTAGTTCACTGCTGGACTTAGGCCTCCCTCAAGACGCGCCACTGAACCCGACCCTCGGTTCTCCGCATCCAGTCACTGTCACCCGCCTTACACAGATCGTCGTTCCAACTAGTCTTGCCAAGTCGTGGTCTCCACTCGAGAACTATCATAATGCGTATTTGGTAATTTGTGAAACAAAATCTGGTCATCTGCGTATCTTTCGTTTCTGGTATTATGCGTCGGAATGTAGATTCTCATTAAAATACAAAAAAAACTGTATTTTTTATTACATTCAACATTCCTCCCGGTAAGTTCGCTCAGGCCCTAGTGGTTGCATGCTTTACGTCATTTGAGGAAGCGAAATCAGCGTTGGATTCTAAGTTAGTTTCAAATTCTAACAAAATTTCAGACTCCTACGTGCGTTGATAGATAGATCATTAATTCAAAAAATTGCGGGTAGCTACTAATAATAGGTCGTTAGCCACATTAACTTTAAGCTATAATTTTCCACGTTCAACATTCGCTACTTTTTTAAGTATCGTTTTAAATCAAAGTTCATCGCAAAAATGTCGCAATTATAACGATTTATTGAGCAAAACCTGACTTTCGCTGTTTTTTAAGCACTCAACATAACGAACCAAGAAATATTTCATAACTCTCAACCTTTACGACTTGAAACGCTATAAATTTTATAACGTTCGCCTTTTAATGGCTAATGAAGTAAATTACAAAAAAACTGTCCTGTGCCAACGTGTGTTTCAAAACTTCGGTCAAGATCTTTGTTGCTCGTTGTGTGTGTGCCCATTGACTAGGTACCATTGATGGTACAAGTGACACAACTTTGTATTCTTAGTACCATCAATGGTGGTGTGATAATAAATGTGACAGGTGCGAGGCTAGAACGATGAATGTCCATGGATTTTTTAGTGTTTAAGGTAGTATTTCTTGCACGTAATTATGTCTAATAATCAAATGTGAAAATGGTCTACGTCTCGAGATCATTATCATCAACAGCCTATTAACATGTCCCCACTGCGGGGGCTCAGGCCCACCCCCTCAACGAGAGCGTTGGGGCTATAGTCCACCACGCTAGCCCAATGCGGGTTGGTGGACTTCACTTGCGCCTAAGAATTTCTTCTTCGGCGTATGCAGGTTTCCTCGCGATGTTTTCCTTCATCGTTTGAGAGCAGTCAGTAAATGTAAAAAAAAAATAAAGTCTGTCTGTCTCTAAAAGTCATTTAAAGGAAGTTACTAACTTCCTTAGTACTAATTAACCATTAACAAATCAGTTTATGACAGTGAAAAAAAATTGTATTTTGTTGTTTAATTGAATTTATTGTTTTTGGTATATTATTTGGTATAAAACAATGTAATATAACTTGAACAACTTGACTGTAAGAAAGTACTAACCCAAACAGATCCAGCAGAGATCAATATTCTGTAATCAAAATTCAAAATCTCCACAAAGCGGAAAATTTACAAGGACACCAACCAAACACTATCAGTTTCCACCCGATTAACACTCGATTCTCGAATCGATTTGGAGCGAGAACCGAAAGCCTAACGAATGGAGCACTCGAGCCTCGAGCTACATGACGAGCTAATTCGCGATTAGTCGGACCTATTCTCGATTAGTCGGACCTATTCTAGCCTCCGATTGTAGGCTAGTGTATTTATCGACGCGATTAGCCTGATGGAGACGGAAGATTCGATTTAATGCTGACGAATGGGGCTTGGCTCAAATGGGCAGTGTTCCCAATCGATTCTTTGAACCAGCTTTATGTAGATATGAATAGACAAACAATCTAATGTACAGTGAGGTTCATAAGTCCAGTCGCAGTTTCGCAATTTAATAGATTGAGAAACCAGTTTCGCTTACGACCTTCTTTTAGGTATATCATATATCGTATATTTGGATGGCCTGTTGGCGTAGTTGGTAGTGACCCTACCTACTGCGTCAGAGGTCGTGGGTGCGATTCCAACCCGGGGCCAAAATTTGTATGATGAGCATATCTGTTGGTTTTCAGATTCTGGGTGTTTGTAAGTATTTATTTTAAAAGTATTTATGTATGTTTATCAGTTGTTGAGTACCCATTTTACAAGCTTTGGCTTAGTTTAGGACTAAACAGCCGTGTGTAAATTTATCTAAACAATTATTATTATTATCAAGTTGTTTCTGTACCCACACACGCACACATAAATTTATTTTATTCCTGTATTTTACGATAAATTGATGCTTTATTGGTGACAATAATTAGGCATGGTTAAAAACACACTACTGACTTCGGGTGTCACTTACGGCTAATTGGTATTCAAGCGCACCGTTGAATAGAAAAATGACTCGTAGCGTGCTACTGCACTTATGAACTTTGACTGTACCTTGAGGATATTTTACAAAAAATGTTGTACTTACTCCAAAGCACTCGGAACTGATAGTTCCCCGGCTAATTCTTCGGTGAATATAAATGACTTGTTTTATTGAGACGTCTCTGATGCAGATAACAAGTGTCAAGTGAATCACTGGGTAGCGTGTTGATCATTGTGTCGTCATCATCATCAGGCGGAAGACGTTCACTGTTGGACAAAGGCCTCCCCCAAAGATCTCCACTCCACAATGCCCAATCCTGAGCGGTCCGCATCCAGTTAGTGCCTGCGACTTTGACCAGATCGTGGGTCCATCTTGTAAGATACGTGATCGCCTACTATCGGTTCTGCGAGCGATGTGCCCACTGCCACTTAGGCAGTATTGTGTGAACCAGACGAATCGAAATATTAACAGCGCCTCCATAAACAATATTTGTAATAACAAAGTCAACATTAATGATAATAAAAATATGACGTCAATATTGGATAGAGTTGAGAGCGTACGGGAATTATTCAATGTTCCCGGAATTTCCGGGATTTATTCGATGAAACGCGGCGCTCATAACCGGGGATTTTGATTATTACATTTCGTTGAAACCTTATTGGTTCAGTGATTTAAGCGCTTGGGTTCTGATGTTATTATATTTCGTTACGTTAAATGAAGTTGAGTCACGGGTAACTGATGTGTAAAAATAGAGTAATTGAGTTCAATATTCGAAAGTGCGTGAATTGTATCCGTGAAGGTTTGAGACGGACAAGGCCGACGTCAGCGGGGCGGCGGCGGGCGCGGGCTCGGTAGTGGAGCGGGCGTCACTGCCACAGCCGCAACCGAAAACCATTATATATTCAGATGGTATAGGAAAAGATTTTGGTCCCCTTCTGTATAATAAATTAGACCAACAAGTAATAAACATTTGTTGTCCGGATTTGTCCTATAACGACATTATTAATAGATTATTGAGGGACACGAGTACGTTTGATGAGAACACCACGGTGGTTATCATGTTGGGGAGCCACAAAAACGTCACCCAAGCGGACATAAATAGGACTATAGAAATATTGATAGAGATTAAGAACAAAACTAGATGTAAATTCATAAATTGCGCATTTCCCTATTGTTGTAACTTGTCACAGGCGCACAATAATCGCATATTTAAAATGAATTTACACTTATATAACGCACTATGCATGTATAATGACACTATATTGTACTTTGATACAAATAAGTGTATTGACAAATTCACTTTGACTGAAAGCAATATGTATTTATCAATGACATATAAAAGACAATTAGCTACTTTAGTAGCATATAATTTACAACATTTTATGACGAATGTTAGTAGTAATACTAATAAGCTTATACATTTTTTAGAGTAGATACCACGACAATAGAAAATTCCGCAAATGATGGTTTATCAGTGTTAAACCAGAGGCAGGGATTGTCTAGCTCAGTTATGACAAAAGGAAAGCCCAATTTTACTCAATCATTACATCAAAACATTCAGGGCTTTTCTGACACCAAAGTATTAGTACAAAGTATTAGGACAAAGGAGAAGCCAAAGGGACTTAAAATTATTCACCAAAATATACAGAGCTTCTCCGGCAAGATGTTAGAAGTAGAATTATATTTAGAAAGTCAATCTAATATTGACTTGTTATGTATTACTGAGCAACACCTTAAAGAGCATGAAATGTTGTTTGGATACGAAAATTATCATGTTATAAGTTCATTCAACCGAAAGTACGCAGCACGTGGAGGGTCCCTCATACTCATGAGAAATGGTATCAAGGCCAAGGAACGCAAAGACATTGTGGGACTTTCAGTTGAATGGCACATTGAATTGTCTTGTGTTGAGATGGAGAAACATATTGTGGTATGCGTATACAGACCCCCATATGACTCTAAATTTCCTACTTTTGAGTCAGTAATGGAAGATGTTATGAAAATACTTCTTAAAAGTAGAAAACATATAATAATTTGTGGAGACTTTAATGTAGATCTACTAGAAACTAACTCCAGGTTTTCAACTCGATTAATTGGCTTATTTAATTCCTTTAATTCAAAGAATATTTTTCTTGAACCAACTAGGATCACAAGTACCACAGCTACTTGCCTAGATAATTTCTTTTGCAATTGTGATTTTATAGAAAAGACAATTATAAATTGCCTAACATCAGACCACTGTGGGCAAAGTGTTACCTTTCCAGGTAATATAAAACATACAAAAACTGAAATCCTTACTAGGCCCAACACTGTCAGTCGAATGGAGAGATATAAAGATGCTCTTTCAAGTAAATTGCCGATTCCTGTTACTGATCAGGTGGAAATCAATGATTTCTATGTCGATTTCTTCACGACACTGTCTCAGGAATTCGGTAATATTTTTAAAACTAGGAAAATTAATATTAAAAACAAGTTTAAATTTAGTGACTGGGCAACCACTGGTATTCGGAAAAGCAGGACCAAGTTATTTGATTTGTACAACGAAAAGTCTTACAGAGTTGACGACAGATTCCATGAATATGTCAAAAATTACTCTAAAATTTTTAGGAAAGTTTGTAAAATAGCCAAGTCATATTATTTAAGTAATAAAATTAAAAATTCGGATAATAAAGTTAAAGCAGTATGGAAAATCATAAATAATGAAACTGCCAAAACTAAACCACGTGAAAATGAATATGCAATCAGAAATAATGGTAAAATAATTAATTCTAAAACAGAAGTAGCAGAGTCCTTTGAAACTTTTTTCACTAACATCCCTATTAAAACCACCGAAGCTCTGCATTCATCGCCTATTCTTGCCGAAAATTTGCTTGTAAATAACATTACAATATGTGAAACAGTTTTTAATTTTAGACACATAAACTCTCTGGATATTATTAAGGCTTTTAAATCATTAAAACTAAAATCTTCTGAAGATCTATGGGGAATGTCTGTTAAAGTAGTTAACTCAGTTATAACGATTATTGCGCCTTACTTAGCTTTTATATTTAACATGAGTATTAATCAAGGTATTTTCCCTGACCTAATGAAGCAAAGTAAAATCATACCACTGTTTAAATCTGGTGACAAACTAGATCCCAGTAATTTTAGACCAGTGTCAGTTCTCCCCGTGCTTAGCAAGATTTTCGAAAAGATCATACTGAATCAACTGCTTTGTCATTTCAATCTCAAACAACTTCTTCACGATCGTCAGTTCGGATTTACTAAGGGACGATCAACCACCGACGCAGGAGTCATGCTTGTTAAGCATATTTTTGATGCTTGGGAAGCTTCACATGATGCAATAGGCATCTTCTGCGATCTCTCCAAAGCATTTGATTGCGTTAATCACGAAACCTTGCTACTCAAATTAAAACATTATGGCGTGAAAGACAGAGCATTCGAATTACTTAAATCTTACCTTGAAAATAGATTACAAAAAGTTGATATAAATGGAGTTAAATCATCTGGTTCAGTTGTGAAAATGGGGGTGCCCCAGGGCTCAGTTCTGGGTCCTTTTCTTTTTCTTGTATATATAAATGACTTGCCATTTTTAATACAAAACATGTCCAACATAGTATTATTTGCCGATGACACTTCTCTGATTTTTAAAATTAGCAGAAGAGCTTGTGATCTTCCTGAGGTAAACAATACTCTCACACAAGTACTTAACTGGTTCAGCATTAATAATCTAGCATTAAATACAACAAAAACTAAATGTATTAAATTTTGCCTACCAAATGTAAGACATGTAGTTAATAATGTAACTTTAGGTACAGAAAGATTAGAATTTATCAAAAGCACGGTGTTCCTAGGTATAACTATAGACTCATCTCTTCAATGGGGGCCCCACATAGCTTCACTAGCTGGCAGACTAAGCTCGGCCGCCTACGCCGTTAGGAAAATTAGACAATTAACAGATATTGCTACTGCGAGATTAGTCTATTTCAGCTACTTCCACAGCATCATGTCATACGGCATCCTACTGTGGGGTCAAGCGGCAGATATAGAAACCATCTTTATTTTGCAAAAGAGAGCTGTTAGGGCGATCTATAATCTACGTTGTAGAGAATCATTAAGAGAAAAGTTTAAAGAAATTAATATATTAACCGTTGCCAGTCAATACATTTTTGAGAATATTTTGTATGTCCGCAAAAATATATCTCTCTTTTTGAGGCACTATGATATGAACACAGCTTATGTTACAAGAAACAAAAACAAACTTGTACCACCACAGTTAAGGCTTAGTAAGGTCAGTAAATCATTCACGGGGCAATGTATACGCTTCTACAATAAACTACCAGAAGAAATCTTAAATATGAATGACAGAAAATTTAAGACTCACATTAAACAACAACTTTGTAAGAAAGCTTATTATAAAACAGTCGATTATCTAAATGACAAAGATGCCTGGTGTTAATGTTACTTCAGCCTCGCACAATCTTTACAAAATAATGTTATGTACAAACTTGATTTTAAAAGATGTGTTGCGGAAGTTTGTTGCGCCGCTTCTTCTTCCCAGCTCTATATAACACCTTGGAGGCGGTGGTAGATAAAAAATTGACGTTGTATAAATGTACCTAGTGTACTTACATGCAATAAAATACTTTTGAATTTTGAATTTTGGTCATAGAAAATTAAAATGAGCATTAATATGGTCAATAAAGTGTACGCGTACCTATGCAAACGTAAATATCACATTTTTATAACTTTGGGACGGCGCTATAATTTTGCATTTACCTATTAATTATCTTTTATTTCTGTTATTTTCTGCCTGTTGTGTCGAGAGTTCGAGCCTATGTACCAATGGGTTTTTTTCCAAACTTAAATACATTCACTGACCGCTCTCAAACGGTGAAGGAAAACATCGAGTGGAAGGCCTGTACAGGTCGAAGAAGGAATTCTTAGGCGCATGTGAAGTCCACCAACCCGCACTGGGCTTGCGTGGTGGACTATAATATATACGTCCTCGTTGAATGCGTAGGCCTATACCCCAAAGTGGGGACATTTTGATTTATGATTTGACCTAAAAACACATAGGTACCTAATATAAGTCACAAAAGGCTTCATTTAACGCAGCCTTTCATTAAAGGTTGATCGTTTCATTTTTCATTGCAAATTAATGGGATCACTCGTCCGGAATCCCGGGATTTCCGCAAACATGCGCCCGCCCTAAATCGCTTGATTTGTCGGTCGCTTTAGAGCAGCTACTATTTGTCGACGTCGTCACTTCCTGTAGATATAGCCAGGAGTGTATTAAGGACCGTGTAGGGGCCGTAACTATGAGATGTCCGGCCGTATCCTGAACTTTGAACTCTTTTTTTGCTATTTTTATAAGAAATCGAAGAGTCTAAACATAGAGTTAGGATCTCTTTGGTTGGCGGCCGCGGCCCCTTATAGAGGCGTAAAAGAAGCGTTCTATGGGTGTCAAAATCGTGTCAAATAGATTACAATATTGTAACTCACTCACACATTCTCATTTTCAAACTCCATATAAATTTGTATTAGCAACCTCCTCCCGCTACTCCGCTTCCTTTGTTCGCACCCCCTCGGTAATTGGCACCATAGGTTCCGATACTAAATATGCAAGATGCGAACTCCACAGGGAGCCGCCACCAAAGAGATTCGAAACTTCTTGAGTCTGAACATCCGAATATTCCGATGCAAAGGCTCTGGTAAAATTTTAATGACCAAAAACAAAGACTAGAGGGTTACGAGCAGTTCATTATAGTCTTTCGCGTTTTTTAAACATTATTTATTATAGGTTACACGGAAAATGAGTTTAGTAAGTTTTATGTAGAGGTCCACATACACTTACTGTGAGCTGAAAAAAAACAGCAGAAGTTTGATGCTAAGGTCAATGTGGCTTATTCCCAGCAGTTTACTTCTGCTGTTTTTTTTCCTTTGTACAATTTCCCACAAGGCTGTAAGCTGTCTGAATGCCTCCCTGGAAGCGACTTGTTTGTATTGGCTGATTTATGTAGGCATTTCGAACCGAGCTAGATTGGTTTCTATTATTGGGTGTTTGTCTAAGGGCCTGTGGAGGTAAACTGACTTAATGTAGATAGTACGATTCATGTTTTGTATTACTTGTCACGATCTGCGATCGCCGGTCACGATTAAAGAATTAACACTTTGGAATAAAAAAAGGGTACATAATTCTTAAGATTGTCTGCAGAATTTTGTGTGCATGTTGTTTTAAGTTTATTATATTATTACGTTCACATTATTTAAAGATAAATTTCGCCCTTGAGATCAGAAAAAAAGCCAACATTGTTTTAATAACCAAGCCTTGCCTCGATATCAGATGAAATGGGCACCACCCTTACGATTGCCGCTCGACCTACAAGATTCAATGAAATTCATTATTATTTATTGCAATAATGCAAGATCCTACGAGATCCTGCAAGATCACATAAGACCAAAAATTACAAGATTGATTTTTGCTACAAGGTGTTTGTAGCAAATGAAATAGGTACAGAAGTTTCAACTTTAAAATTTACCATTCACAATCATAATCTTTATTGTTGATTGCGTTACATAGATGTTAGAGTTTTAAGATCAGCAACCTACCTCATCGAGGTGTACAATTTGAGAGAGTCATTTTATATTGGTTAGTTAAATTAGTATATAATGTCAGATTTAAGATTAATTTAGTATGATTAAGTAGGTAACGTGTATAATACAATGTCAATTTCAATCAAATTTATCATCAAAGAATTCATTAAAATTATAATAAGATTTTCCCATAAGCAACTTTTTTAGATATCTTTTGAAACTATTCTCTTGAAGGTTTTTAATGGTTTTCGGTAGGTGGTTGTACACTTTAGCAGCCGTGTAGTGTGGGCTGGTTTTACAAATGTTGTAGCGTTGAGGGGGGGGGGGGGGTAAATAAAGGTCATTTTCACGTCTGCTCATGTAGCGTCTTCTCATGTCACTGAAATACTGAAAATATTGCGGTTGTTTTTTGACAAGAAGGCACAGTTCCAATATGTAAGTGCTGGTTACAGTAAGTATATTATATTTTTTGAATAGTTCCCTACATTAATTTGCTTATCACTTCAAGTCAGGTTATTCTGTTCCCTATTTTATTTTAGTTTCACACAACGAAGCTAATTGGTAGACCGGGAGCCGCGCCTGGCCATAAAGGTCGGCTGATGTATGCCGCGGATCGGCCGCAATTCATTCCATCCTATATCTGATTCCAATAACGCGTCTTCGTAAATTGGGTGTCATCTATCTGCACACCCACAGGGTAAGTTCTATATCGACCAGTGAGAACGTCGAGCAGTTATTTGCACTATGCTAGCGGACTTCGACGAAGATTTCTCTAGCATCTAGCATCAAAGACGCGTTTGTCAAATTTGCGCTTTGTCAAGGTTGCGATACGTCAAATTTTGTTTAGTCAAAGATGCGTTTTGTCACGTTTTCGTTCCGTCATCCCAGGAGGCGATGCAGCGACAACAACATTTGACGTATCGCAACCTTGACAAAGCGCAAATTTGACAAACGGGTCTTTGATGCTAGATGCTAGGGAAATCTTCGTTGACGCCCGATAGCATAGTGTAAATAACTGATAGTGTGGCTTCAGCACGACAAAAAGTTAAGTTGATTTTTGTTCTGCGCAGTCAATCTGAATCATAACCTTCGCTGCTATACTTCCGCCTGCGGTGTTCCTGATCTCATTTTTTTTCCATCTCGCCTTGGTCCATCGTGTGGTCTCTGGATACTGTTGTGCAATATACGGACCCACTCTCGTATGCCGGAGTATCGCCAATCAATTAGCGCCTCGGCCGGCCGTCGGCAAATTTAATTGCGACCCGCTGTAAGTGCGGAACGGGCGCTGAATTTTAATTCCCCTTTACCGGGTCGTCAAGGAATACCCTCTCTTGTTTGCTTTTTAACACCGTTCACAGACTTTGGATTGTAAAAGGTTTTCTTTGTTGGAAATGTAATTGTATTGTTCGAGTCTCAGCAACTAAATACGCGATGCTTTTAGCGAATTTTAAGATTTTGCTAAACAATTTTGTTGGCTTAATGGCTTGTTTGCTGGATGTGAGCAGAGATCGTGGGTTCGCGTCAAACAGGGCACAGATAGTTTTGTATACATTTTATAAGTCGGTCTTGTGACCTGGATTTTATATTCGTCTGTTCAGATCACATAGGTACAAAAGTATTAAAAAGAGGTGTCAAACATTTCAGTTGCACAAAATTACAACAGGTACAGGTGAATTCCCATCAGTCATTTCATATCGTTTGTCTGACATCATCACTAGGAAAATCAGATTTTTTATGATTATGTAGGCATGTCCTATAAGTTATGGGATGAGTTATATTGCTATGACAATACGGTTTAAAACACACTATAGTCAATAACGTCTAATTGGTTTTCGTATTTTCGTGCGCACCGTTGTTCGTACAGGAAAATGACTCTTATTGTGTTACTGCACTTATGAACCTTCACTGTACCTAATAATCATAATCATCATTTTATTGCATTCCACAATGTAATAGTAGGTGGTAACTTAAAAGTAGACCATTATGGACCATTGTGGACACAGCAACATAGGGGAGAGGAGGACAAATTGGTAATGTTTATTTACTAGCTACCTTATTATCTGTTTGTACAATGTTATAAGTATTCATAATTATATTATTATCTCGTGACTTATCGTCGAATACACCCGCGGATACCGTGAGTGTTGTGTGCCGGGACTTTCCAATAATACAAGATCAGCAGAGGGTAGTTTCAGAAACTACTCACAGCGATCAACAATGACAGCTCGCCTCTCCAGTCAGCTCGTGACCACGGCCAGTGTAACCTGGTCGAAACGTCGGGCAAGGTAAATAAAACTTATTCGTGTGTAAGACCCGTAAATAATTATATAATTATGAATACAAAGCGCGAAAGTCTAAAATGTACTGTTATAAGTATTTTTAGAAATATTATGATTCATTATGTTAATGCCGGCGCACTTACAACAATCTATCAGCATTACTCCAAGGCTCCGATCTCGCATCTTAACCACCAGATTCCATTCGACGTATAGGTGTGTGGCTCTTCAGATCTCAGCATTCTAAGCTAACCCTCAGGGGCTTGGCTCGAGTGCTATCAATTAGTTGATATCGTCTCTCCTGAGATCGTTTCGTGCACATTCATATGATTGAATAGGCAGGGTAATGGTCGCCATGGTGATTATTTGAAAAGGTCACTGCATTGTTGGAATAATCGGAAACTCATGGAAGTCCCAGTCCCACAGCTAGGGGAGACGAAGGGATAGTAATTAAAATAATGAAGTTAGCAAACTTAAAAGTACCTTTAATTTATTTAAAGTAAAGGAAAGACTCACCAGTCGTCGTGAAGATGGCGGCCTTTGTTCAGCAGTGGACGTCTAGAGGCTGATACTGATGATGATGAAAGAAAAACTGCATCAAAGATTTTTTTTAAGTCGCCTGCATGAGCCGGGAATAAACCGGACAAATGTGGAAACAAAACATTTTGTATTTTTACGATACCGATGGCAAAAATCAATCTTATGAATCAATTCCTTTTATACAACGCAGGTCTATGAACGTCCCAGAAATGCTATTATTTTTTCTCCATATCAGGGTAAAAAATCGGTGTAGTTCTTGCTACGATGTGTAATTTTCGCTACACACTGTATAAATAAGAAGCGAACCGTACCCTCGACGGCAAAATTGCCTAAGTGAATTAAAATAGACCAAGGAAGAGTATTTAATTTGGCACAACTTTTCTAGACATAAATTAATTACATTTTTCAACAAATTACATTCGAATACGAAGTGGCACGTTAAGTAATTACTTTTAAATTAAAACACGACTTACTAATGATCTTTCAGCCTGTGACTAATGACGTAATATTCGAAATGACTCTTCAGGAAATATAATTTCTACGTGATATCTAGTAATTTCTACGTGATATCTAGTAATTTTGCCTGTAACGTTCTCCATATTTTTCAGCAAATGATTTATGATGAAAATAATAATTATATGACTTATCCGGCCGGTATCTAGATAAAATAAATGTACAATCTGTCAGATACTTTGCACATTGCGTATTTTTTGGATTTTGAAATAACTATTATGACCGAATTTTGGTCTCAAACACTCGTATGTGCGACGACGGCATACTGATTCATAGTCAACTGGCATTTAAGGGATACTGCCTCATAGTCATTTAGCATTTAAGGGATACTTCTTCATAGTCAACTAGCATTTAAGGGATACTGCCTCATAGTCAACTAGCATTTAAGGGATACTTCCTCATAGTCAACAAGCATTTAAAGGATACTGATTCATAGTCAATCATCTTACATTTAAGGTAGGTATCTTGATTGTAATCGGTTTTATTAAGGCAATGAAGAACTTTTCAAAACTGTTCTTTTTAACTGTTTGGCAGAAAAAAATCTAACAAGTCGAAAGTCGTTTGCCCGTTAACTAATAAGTAAATAATCTAACTCGTGTCTAACCCTCAAATCGCTGGGTCTAGAAACTTGAAATTCAAAATTTACGTAGGCAATCATTATAAAGGATTTCGTGGAATTCCACCTCTGGGGTTGAAATTCCACTCAGATGAAGTCGCTGGCAAGAGTTAACTAAATATTTACTTAAACAGTATAAGCGTCCATTGGGAAATTGAATCGTGCTCTGCACCAGGTCAAAAGTAATTACTTTATTAAAGGGCAGCGCTGTAGGTCAGAAGTTGATTGCTGACACTGTACGATCGACCGCACGTCATTTGAAACAACAAAAATAATGTATACTGGCCTCAAGTGGCCTCTCAGAGTATTAAAACTCCCAGACTAGACCAACTCAACGTGGAAGTATTTCCACTGACGTACGGTTTGTACTATAGGGTAAAACTCGGTAATACGCCCCACTTGACAAAACGCCCCACTCACCTAGCACGCACACTAACAAAGCTACGCAGCACACGAATAGAAACACAATTAGCCATACAATAACTTGTAGGGTGCTTGATGGCTACTTCCGTTTCTATTCGTGTGCTGCGTAGCTTTCTTAGTGTGCGTGCTAGGTGAGTGGGGCATTTTGTCAAGTGGGGCGTATTACCGAGTTTTACCCTTTGACAGTATTGTCAAAGACTTGCTGCACGCGGCGTAAGAGTATTCAAGTCCTAGTGTAGTGCAAATAACGCTTTAAAAATTAAAAATATTTTATTTCTTAGCAAAAACACAGGCAATGTCGCAAAACGGAGGTAAAGAGTTTCGTGATTTGCCAATAATTGACATACTATAAAATCATAGACAATTGAATTCAATGTACACTTTTACTACACATAATTTATACTATGAAAAAGAAGAAATAATGTACTTAGGATGATTTGGATTGATTAAAAATTTGGCATGGGTCCCCAAATAATATTCTGCATAATAAATTAAACTACAAAAAACCCCATTCAAATTGCCCCACGGGCAGCGCACTAGCATTGCACTAGCTAGTGTAATGTATAAGCAATAGCTTATAGTGACGTAATAATTAAAGCTCAGCTTACCAGTAAAGCTGAACTTACCAACAAGGGTCTGACAAGGTTCCATTTCGCTAACTAATGGCTTATTAGCATGTTCTATGATTGGGACTAATGAATGGGCCAGGGCCGGATCAGTGAAGCATGGGGCGATATATTAATTTAAATACTTACTAAGACAACGATAAACCGAACCACAGAAAAAAAAACAGATACACACACACACTTTAGGCGTAACACAGACACACGCGGTCTGCGGTGGCGGTGGGCGGCCTATTGTATTCCATACGCAAAGTATGTGAGATTTCAGACACGCGCGGCCTGCGTTTTCATAGTGAAGCTGAGGCCTGCGGTAGGCCGCCACCGCAGGCCGCGTGTGTCTGCTATATGCCTTATACACTCCCTTAAAAACTGCCTTCAATAGAACCTATTTTTTTTATTTACTCGTGCCTGGTACAAAATTTACATTTCAAAGTATTAGCGCCCCTGAATAAGGGGCACTTTAAATAGTGGAAAGCAGAGATTTGGCTCTGGAAAATACCCGAATGACTGTGCGATTTGTCCCACAAATGGTTGAAATTCTAATAATGTAGTAATGCTAAATTATAATGCCTAGTCCGACGCTGAGCTCCTTTGAAATAAAGTGGAGTTTTTATGTTGAATGGTAATTTTAATGCTTTTATTATTAGCCGGCTTTTCTCCAATAGCCTTGATCTCTTTTCCCATGATCAAGAAAGGTAGTAGGTAGGTACATGTAGGCCTTTGCCTCTCTGGATACAAAAACACTGTCGTCTGGGATACGCTTAATAGGCTTGTTGAAATGATCTTGCCTTTTGCGAAAGGGTCATTTTGCGATAGGGTACTTTTGCAAAAGGGTCATTTTGCGATAGGGTACTTTTGCAAAAGAGTCATTTTGCGATGGGACCTTTTCCAAAAGAGTCATTTTGCGATAGGGACCTTTTGCGAAATGATGAAGGGACATTTTGCGAATGGGACATTGTCCGCCTAAATGTGTTTTTTGACGTTTACTAGCTATTTCCCGCGGTTTCTTCGCGTGTTATTTTTTACTTTTTTTTTTGCTCGGCTCCTAAGGGTAGTAACGTGATATTAAATAGCTTATAGCCTACCTCAAGAAGGTTTACTGTAATAATATCCAATCTGAAAAATGTCCAACGAACATGCTCGAACTGAAAAATGTCCAAACTGAATAACGTCCAAACTGAAAAACGTACAATCTGAAAAATGTCCAATTGGGCTATCAAAATATTATTATTATGTCAAAAGATTTTTTCTAATCAGATTGCTAGTTGTAGAGATTATCGCGTTCAAACAAAAAAATCTTCAGCCTCAATTACTATAGCTTTTAGTTAGGCCATTTATTGCAGATAAAGGTGAAAGGTACTTAGCAGCTTAGTACTTGCAGCGAAAGGTACTTACATAAGTACTCGTATATAGGTACCTACCTACAAACTATTTACACCAGCAAATTATTTCTGTAAGATTAAGCTCAAAACTTAACTCATTAAGCCCGCTTTGCAATTAAGATTCATAAACACTTTCTTTCCTTTTCCCCACAAAAACCAAATGAACATTTCAAGAACGAAGTTTAAAATTTTTCATTTCTCGTTCCTTGACACATTGCATGCTGGTTGATTGCGATTTTAGCAATTAATGGAGCAATATCAGTGTTGCTGTGCTCGCGGGGTCAGGCAACAGTGTTGCCGGATTCAATACGTTCCATTCCCACTATTTCAGTGTTTGGTGTAAATTATAAGCTGTTTTTATTCCATTTAAAAAATAATCAATACGCAAAATGACCTTCGAAATACCAATACGCATTAATGACACATTATTATTTGCCTTCACTTATAATACGGTATGACATTCTGGTTAGGCGGGGATTTCCCTTAGCTCACTTTAAGTTGTTCGCTCTTGAATGACGGATATGGTGATTGACACTTCTGCACAATTTAGCAATTACCACAGAATATATAATTACTAACAAGTTGCCGTGATACATAAGAGTGGAAACGCACTCTGCGTTTTCGCAGAAAAAAAATCTTCAATAGCCAGCTCCGAGAATAAAAATCCTACTAATATTATAAAGGCGACAGTTTGTAAGTATGTTTCTGGTTGTTTGTTACTCTATGACGCTGTAACGGTATAAATGATTTTGATGAAACTTGTTACAATGATAGCTTATTTATGTTACTTTTTACCGCCGTAAACTGTCCCTGCGGGAAAAAACTTATTCCACACAGGTAAAGCCGCGGGCAACAGCTAGTAGACAATAAACAGTATATTAGCACAATAAGTCCAGACTCTCCCGAAATAATGGGAAGTTTATTCCCGATGGCTTAAAGTGCCGTGAACACGACAAATGTCAATATTTCCCCTGTAACTGGATAAATGATTCTATTTATATTCATAAGTATTTATTTTTGTACCACGCGACAAAAATCCGCCTACCCACCTTTCGTGTAAATATCCCATAACTCTCTTCGTTTTCGATTGAGATATTTATTTGTTATTTTACAAGTTACGACTTACGACCGGTTTCGTTTATCGAACGGTTATTTTCTGCCGATTTAAACGGTACGATGTGGGTGAAATTATGGTCTAAATAGGTTGATTTATCGGCGAATCCGTATCATGCAAATCCTATCTAGATTTGCATGTTCAGCCAGGTTTTTGCTTGTTTTCAATGACCTCATTATCTTGTTTCTGTTGGTAGTTTTATTTCCGTTCCGAACGTACTTTCTCTGCTGTTGTTTGGGTAATTTGAAATAGTTGGAGTTTTTAGGAAAGTCATTACATTTGCGGAAGTTACTCCGAAAGTTTACTTGTAGCATGTGCATAAGAATTCAGAATGAGAGCCATAATTTAACTTTTTCTAGAAACTATGGTCAGTATGCTTTGTTGATTCTACATTTTGAAGTAACAGTGAATGTTTAGATAATGAAAAGTAGTTATTAATAGAAAAGGTGACTAAGTCCATCGTGAGTTTTATTACGGCACTAAAACGGAAAACTTTCGTCTAATAGATAGTTGCAGTATTTGGTTTATAACAGTTATTAGACATTTCATTCCATTTTTAAACTAGACTCAAAATTAGTCAATTTATTTATAGTTTGTTCCGGGAAATAGACCTAACGGATCGAATGGACATTCGGGGAATAAGACGTACTCAGGGATTATGCGTGTCATTTTGCGCGTATTATACATGTATGTCATTTTGCGTATTTTTAAATGTGAGTCGTTATGCGTATAGGTAGATATCTATCCATTATGCTTGTGATCCACATAAAGCTTGTAATTGCTTTTATTTATATTACAACCCAATATTTCGTGCCGAAGGCTTTAAAATAGATTTCATCGAAGAGCAATTTTATTTATTTTCGCAATAAAAGCGAGCGTGTGACGCAATATTTCCACCGTGACGTCACAAACACGCCTCGTATCACGACAAAAAAGCGCTTCGTGTCAAATTCATGACTTTTACCCGACAAATAAATCGCGCATTGGACGCATAAATCTCGACGATCTATGTTTAGTTTAGTCGCGACTTTAAAAAAACCGTCGGCCATACGTCACGGCGGCCTATAGATTGTCGTGTCAAAATATAGGTAGTTTGTGGACTTTTTCCTTTTTTTAAAGCCCTGGATGAAATCTAGTCATTCCAAAGATACTTTACACGCGGTCTGCGGTGGCGGAGGCGGCCTGTTGTCTCTATGCAATGTGTGTGAGACTTCAGACACGCGCGACCTGCGTTTGCATATTGAAGCTGCGGCCTGCGGTAGGCCGCCGGTAGGCCACGTGTGTCTGTGATACGCATGAATCAAAAAATTTAGCCACTCCCATATGGATGAGTAATAAAAGAATTCTATGGGTGTCAAAATCGTGTCAAAGTAATTACAAAATTATGACTCACTCACACATTCTCATTTTCAAACTCCATATTTTGTATTAGTAACCTCCTCCCGCTACTCCGCTTCCTTTGTCCGCACCCCCCCGCTAAATGGCATCACCGATACAAAATATGCAAGATGCGATCTCCACAGGGAGCGCGCGCGCGACCAAAGATATTGGAAACTTATTGGTGGTACGCCTTAATCCTTTGGCTCACGAGATTCAGAGCGCAATACCTTTGAAACTCGGACGTATATCGCGTTAGTCTGACACCCTGACATTGTCACCCAAAAAATTGACATTTTTACTAGGTCAAGGACAATGTCAACATCAGAATAGTATGACATATTACCCGGCGGAACAACTAGCTAGGTGTCATCCTACTACAGGCCGAGAATCAGAGTTAAAAGTAGTAAGGTTAGAAAACGTAAGAACATACCAACCGGAAAAAATAAGTAGGTATAAAGTAAAAAGTAGGTAAAAGTTTTAATAACCATAAAGCAGCACGTTAAAAAGTGTCTTTACATTTTTTAGACTTCCAAAAGAATTCGGTAACCCTGTAGAATTCTAAAATGTCCCTCATGAAGAGTTTGCAAAAAATTATTTCCAAAATCAGAGCTCGTCGCTCGTTTACTTGATAAATCGCTTGCGGCGAGAGCCTTTTATAGTCCACTATTAGTCTGCTTGGCATAGGGCTGTCCAAAGGTTTTTTTACTTCTTATCTTCTTTAGTAACGGTTATCGTTCGTATAATATGGATGTGATGATCAGTACCTATTCAATGTTTTGGGTCTTAATTGTTCAAGAGGTCGAGGAAACCCTTCCGGACGAATTCGCCTTCTATCCTAACTCGTCAACTTTCCTAATTTGCCCACTTTCCTAATTCGTACACTTTCCTAACCCGATCACTTTTTTAATTTGTCCACTTTCCTAATTTTCCACGTTCCCAATTTGTCTACTTTCTTAATTCGTATACTTTCCTAACTCGTCAACTTTCCTAATTTGTCCACTTTATCAATTCGTACACTTTTCTAACTTGTCTACTTTCCTAATTTGTTCCACTTTCCTAATTCATTCATTTCAAATTCGCGCGCCTTAGGGGAGGCCTATGTTCAGCAGTGGATGACACGCGTATTTAGTATGGGATAGAGCTCGCGTCGAGCAGCCCCAGCGGATGATCGCGGCCTTCCAGCAATTTTTTGGGGGTTTCTCAGTTTGGTGTTAGTAGCAACCCTGAGCCGGTCTTCTTTATAGCCGACTATTTGTCTGCTATACGGAGATTAAAAAGCAGTGGCACCCGTAATTCCTGCTCGCCGTGTCCGAGCGAACGCGTAAATTAATTTTATTGTCCTTCCCGTACTTAATTAAAATGTGTTGTGAATATTTTTGGGCGGTTTTCAAGCATATCCTTGTTTATCGCGCGTATTTTTCCGTTTAAAAATACTGTAAGTTCATTTTATACCTGGCTGGCGGTGGCAGAATTTGTTCTTTTGAACAATATGGCTGGATTATTATTTGGCGAGGGTTTTGTCGTTTAAAAAGCTCTGTTTCTCTATTGTTTAAACTAGGACTTGTGTCGTTTTAAATAGCTGTGTTACGGTTGTATCTATAATCTATTATCTCGTCTTCATCTTCCCGTTAAATGACATATAAGACTGCGGGAGATTCTAAATCATTTTCATTTTTACGCAATTATCAGAGTACAATGATATTACATTAATCGGTTTTTTGAGTTTCTGTGCGGTAGAAATCCTTATTCATATAAGTTTTTTTAGTCAGTATTAAGTGTTGCAAAAGTAGGATTTTTGTAATTAAAAATAGCTGTTAGGTGACGCAGTCTAGGTTTATTACATTATTAAGAAGGTTGGTGAATATATTGTCTATCCGCTTAGTGCCCTCGCAGGCTTCATTTGCTTCAACCACGACCGCAGTAAGACCAAATGGTAGCCTTAATAAAATAAAGCCATCATGATATTACCACCGCGATTTTCTAATATTTTTTCCTATACATTGATATTTTACTACATTCAAAGCAATAAAACCTTACTTACAGCCGAATATGATCGTAAACCAGCTCCGTCTTAGTCGGCGTTTTACAACTTTCAAATAAATTGGACTCAGATCCGATTTCTATAATAATTCAAAATTATCTTGCTGACTCTGTTTTCAGTGAGATGGAATATTTTAGTAGTCTTGATTTATATTTACTGGCTGCTTACGATCTAGTTTAAATACATAGCGAAAGATAAGGTGTGATTTAAACAGACTGTGCACCAGCAACGGACTTGAGTGCAATGTTTTACATGAGCACCATCCTTTCACCTATTTCTGCCGGCAACCAACGCGTGTGAATTCCTTGCGGGCGAATTCGTCCACTTTCATAACTCGTCCACTTCCTAAGTCATCCACTTTCCTTACTTGTCGACTTTCCTACCTCGTCAACTTTCTAAACTCGCCCACTTTCTTGTGCCGCCTGTGAAATTAGCAGCTAAATGCGTTTCGAAAAATGATCAATTGAAAAATTCATTAGAAATTTTCGTTTACATTTCAATTGAAGGTATTATTTAAATTGTATATTTTAAATATATCAAATACATAGCAATAAGTAATCAACAATATAGTCTTATATAGAAAGGCACAATAAATAGGCCAACTAGAAAAGTCACAGATGTTACAGACCTAACGATTGTTATTTTTGGTTGCAGGCCAAAAAGCGGATCCATGCTGCTATACAGCCGAAAGAAGGTCCGGTACCGGCGCGACGGCTACTGCTGGAAGAAACGAAAAGACGGCAAGACCACCAGAGAGGATCACATGAAGTTGAAGGTGCAGGGCACCGAGGTAAGACAAATAATCTTTTAGGAACATCTTATAGGAACTTTATCCAACATCTGTCTGCCCAGCACAAATGTCATACGTGAACAACTGTCACAGAGTATATAATAGTTTTCGAAAACAGACAAAATAGATCTGCAAAGTTAACGCGGTTACAACGTGTCGTGTCGTCGTTTGAGTCATTTTATAAAGCTTTAATTATCTCGGAAACTAAATACCCCTATGGTTTTAAACTCTGGTTGAAAGCCACGAAAATTATTCAAAATACTTTTAGATAGTGTGTGAGTCTGGCCAAAATATTGGCTATCAAAAAATTGCTGGCACGTATTTACCAAAATTTAAAATCAAAATATGAAAAATTACCCGTTCCTGACCTAGACATTTCTGAGGCATGTCAGCAAATACCACTGGCAGTTGAGCGATTCGCAAAAGCGAAATTAGGGAAAGGAAAATTGCGGTTGAAATTCACGATGCAGCAAGAAAGGAACGAGCTTTGGTTTCAAAGTTAAGTGTCAGTTTTGCTTTCAGAAAACTTGTCAGTAATTAGCTACCTCCAATGCTCCAGTCAATGCCGTGAGCATTACTTACCTTGACGAACGTTTACTGTCTATGTGCAATAAAAATTGTAGTGTTCACACATATATTCATACCACAATCTTCATGCCCCTGACGAGGTAGTCATGTTCGTTTAATTTCTTAGCTTGTTGTTTTGTATACGTGTTCTATTTGGACGACATAATTTTATCGCTCTGCCAAAATACCAACAAAGAAGGTAACCTTTACATGTATTTTGTAAAGACTTAGTTCATCAATCATGTAAATATGTCAAAAATGGTTTAGGTTAGAAATGTTTGTAGTCTAGTTCAATAAAGAAAGAGGTTGTAGCGACTGCGAAGGAAAGTGCTTTTCTTTTCCCGTTCCCTACTTAATAAAAATCCATCGTTTTGGATTAAGCAATCACACTATTTGTCATTTTTCATCCATCATACCTGTATGTATATACAACAACTACACCAAAAAAACAAAAAAAAAATGTATAGTCAACTTCTAACACAAAAATTATCATTTCTGAAAAACAAACAATTTATTTCATCAAGTTCATAACCGATTTCCATAACCACATGAATTTATTAATACCCGCTCCATATAACGAGTCGACACCGATTGATGAATAAGCAAACGAATCCGTTCCAATTAAGACCGGAACACGGGACCCGCTAATTGGGAGCAATATATAATTGGGAATTTACATTATTCTTATTTCTTTCGGCACCACGCCTGATTCATTGGTTACTTACGGTTGTTAAGGAGTTGATTGCCTAATAAAACAGAATTTGAACATCAAAAACCCGATCCAACTAAAATTATGACACAAAGATGAAATTGAAAAATAGAAATCTGGAAATTGAATACCTATACCTCACCCTCGGCTTGAAAATCTTTTTTTTTACTTCTTGATAATTTGCTAGGTAGTTACTATGATGTTCCACAGTGTAAAAACTAGATTATTTTGTTTTTAAAATATTTATTGAAATACATTCAATAAAAAATAAAGAACATGTATTTTATTAATAAAGCCTAACAATTCTACAACGCCAGTCTATACAATTTAAATGAGAATGCTTCAGTTACTGCGATGAAGAGGTTGAAGACATATTCTTGCCTGTCATTGGCATTAACTCTTTTTCTTCAATCATTAACATCACTTCTCGCGTACTCTTGAAATACGATTCAATTTCTTGCAATGTCTTATCCTTAGTCTCGGGCAAGAACTTATATATTAGAAACGTAGTAACTGATGTTGACAGCGCATACATTAGAAAAGTAACATGCAAGCTTAAAGTGTTAAAAATGTATGGTGCGGTTTTCAAAACCGTACCCGTCAGAATGAAGCTGGCAACGACAAATGTAATCGCAAACGTACTTTTAGAATGGGAAGGTGTCAGTTCGGCGTACATTGATGAACCCAATAGCATTGGACCACAACTTACACAAAGCGAGAATATAGTAACTAGTAGAAGAGTTACAGCGCCAATTTCGACAATGATTTGGAGGTTGATCAAAAAGAAATAAAGAGATATGATAAACAATGAAAATGCAGCAAATGTACCGGGCCAAATGAATAACGTTCTTCTGGTAACGACCCTTGACAGAAAACAGCCAAAGTACAGTCCGATCAAAGTAATTCCATCCAATACTAACATTGCCATGTAAGCTTTCGACTCGCTGTTCATTACTTTTTTCAGTAACTCTAAAGCGTACATGCTGCAGATAAACTTGCCTGATGTTTGATACTGCAACGAAGTTAGTAGAGCCAGTAACATCGGTTTGTAGAATTCGCTTCTTCTTACAGTTTTAAACGTATTTGTTAATTGGTTTTTTAGCGACATCTTGTCTTTTTCATTTTCTAAGTAAGTCTTTTGTAAATTTACAAGATTGTCGAGTTCTTTCTCTGAATCTTTACTAGTGCCTTTTAACCATCGATGTACTCTTGCACACTCTTCAAATCTGCCTCTACTGGCTAACCAATAAGGTGATTCTGGCCAGAAAACTACTGTTATTATATAGGTTAGACAAATCAAGGCAAATATTGAGATATTCTTCCAATATGAAAACGTTCCTATCGTATTCGAAACCCATATCCCCCAGTATAACGTGGCAGTTTTGAAAGTCAAGAATACACCTCTGTATTGTGGAGAAGAATATTCTCCGATAATCATCAAAGACACTGATAGATTGCAAGCAAATCCTGCTCCACGGAAAATTTCTCCAATCAAAATGTGAGTTGTCGTGGTACTGCAGTAGGTGATGATGAAGCTGGCAAGCGTTATGGTGTATGCCATTGTAAAGGGTATTTTCCGTCCTATGTATCTGGCGAGGATCGCCCATATTGATACCCACAGAAGAGAAGAATAGCTGTGTGTACTGGCTGTAAGAAGAACAAAAGGAAAATAAATATCATGCAGTTTATGATAGAGCTTCAAAAATAAATTACATAGGTAGATTTATTTTAGATTCAAACATTGTAATGATTTAGTATTGAAATTTTTATAATATAGACTTCGATTAGTAGGCACCATAATCAAGTAAGTCTTATCGAAATTATGGAGCTTTGACCAATAAGATATATTTTGCTACAAAAATACTTCAATATGTGTACGTTAAAAGAAATCCACGCAACTTCATACGTACTCAACCACGATGACATTTCTTGGCTGACAGCTGCAGTGGAGTTTGCTTCGTGTCGTATCTGTGCAATGTATACTGTAGATGCACCTAAACTGACGCCAGATACGAACCAAGTCATGGTTACACCACTGCATATCAGCACCTGGAATTATAACGTTGTCAGTTTACAAAATATTGTAATATCCAGCACTATTTACACAATTAAGTCATATTTACTTCATTGATTATTTTACTGCAAAAAACTTAGAACTACTATTAGTAAATTTTAAGACTTGGACGTTTTAAGACTTGGACAAAATTTGTAAACTTGACATTTTACTATTTGGACTTTACCCGACGAATTGATTTAATATATGGGTTCTTACTATTTTTTGCTTTATTATTTAGGACGTTTTGTTTTCATGGATATTTAAGATATTATCATTACAAATCTGTTAGTTCATCTTTTATAATACTGTTTCTAGTACTTGCGCCAAACTTCCCGCCTTACCACCGTAAGGTTCATTATTGCGTGCGGCTTCTAAGCTCCGAGTGACCGTCTGCTAAGGCCATTGTCCTCGATAAACAATAGAATAGCGAGCGAAGAGGGCTTAGCTACGATCGCCACATGCAAGCAACAAAAATTTAAAATTGGTAAGGCGAGAAGTTTGTTGATAGTACATACCTGTCTTAAAAACGGCTTGGAAAAATATTTTCCATTTTCAACAGTACTATCATCGATAGCATCTGTATCAACTTTTGTATATTGAACATTTTCCATGTATAAAAATTCAATTGAAATTTTAATTAAACAAAATAAAAACCATAATTAAGTTTCATTAACTTAGCTTGGCCACTTCATTTTTAAAATATCGTAATTTTATCTTTAATTAGTAATTTGCAATATTTAAGGCTTAATATACAACACAAACTCTGTAACTCCTTTGATTTATGTGAATATATAAAATACTAATTGAAATAAGTAAACGAATTAAAGTTTATTTTAATTAAAATTTTCAAGACAAAACAGCTACGTCCATAAATAATTAATAACACACAAGTAGATTCCAAGTCGTGTCTATGACAGACCGTGATCTATTTGCGATAAAGTATATAAAATGGCTTATCTATGCCCATAATTTGTCGCTACTAAAATGTTCGTAAAATTACGTGTAATAAATATAACTTTTTACGAAATAACTGAAAAGAAAGTACACGTTTATACCCAGGAATGAGCCTATGAATTATATTATTTGTGTGAAACATTTTTCTGAAACGAGACTCTGCGGAAGTCTCTAAATAAATGAAACAACACCGCAACAAAAATATTAACCACATCCGCGTAAAATATATTAACAAGAGATTTCTCATAAACAAAATACTAAAATCCGTTTTGATCTTTACAAGAATTTTAGTCTCGAACATGGTTTAAAAATATGAAACATTTTAAATCCAATAAACAGTGCCTACTCTAATTCAAGGTAATACTGGGATTAGTCTTGCAATGGTATTAAAGAGCATGCCACCTAGTTTTGTTTCCACAGCCTTTGGACGAATGCCAGGCTCTTGTGGTGGGAGTTATTAACTCCAAGCGGCCTTGAAAAGTTCCTAAGCATAAATTATTAGTGTTGAGTGCTACCATATGTTAGCCTTCAGTTGTTCCTTAGAGATTCATAAATATTTTGACCTGAACTCATTATGTGTATAGTCGCTGTAGAATTTTTTGGCGGCTGAATGAATATAGTCGCAGATTGTTTGAACATCGCTGACAGTGTTTGTGTGCGTGCGAGATAGTGTGATAAATACAGATATCCATAAACCTGAAAGTTTGATTCGGTTGATCAAATCAATGAACTATTCCTTGAAATTGAATGAGCGTGAACTCTAGTGAACCTCCACACAGCTCCCCTTTGAGACCTAGAATTAGTCCATTGCGCAGAATTCAGCTTACTTCACAAGACCGCCAAAAACTCTACGGTGACCTTTATGGTAGAACCATTATGGACAATAGAGATATTTTTATTCAACTTAATTGATTGTGAATAAAAAACTTCGGGCAAAATCAACTATTTGTTCTCTATTTTCGTATTTTTCTTTTTTGGTCTTCCATTATATTTCTTTAGGTCATTCAGTTTCATCTTGCGGATAAAAGTCAAAGTGATGCTGGATGCATGAATCAAAAAATTTAGCCACTCTCATAAGGATGAGTAATAAAAGCATCCTATGGGTGTCAAAATCGTGTCAAATGGATTACAATATTGTAACTCACTCATTCTCATTTTCAAGCTCCATATAAATTTGTATTAGCAACCTCCTCCCGCTACTCCGCTTCCTTTGTCCGCACCCCCCCGATAAATGGCACCATTGGTTCCGATACTAAATATGCAAGATGCGATCTCCACAGAGAGCGCGCGCGCGATTGAAACTTCTTGGCTGGATGTTACGTTATGTTATCCACATGAAATATTTGCTTAATTGAAGTATAAATTACAGAATTCTACAAATTGTCTTGTTTGTCAAATGTTTGTCTTGTTGCTCAAAGAATTGCGAAGCTGAAGCGGCAGTGGGCTGGGCACATCGCTCGTAGAACTGACGGCCGTTGGGGCAGAAAGGTTCTCGAGTGGCGACCACGTATCGGAAGACGCAGCGTAGGCCTCCCACAAGGTGGACCGACGATCTGGTGAAGGTCGCGGGACCCGGCTGGATGAGGTTAGCGCAGGACCGGTCGTCGTGGAGATCCTTGGGGGGGGGCTTTGTCCAGCAGTGGGCGTCTACAGGCTGATATGATGATGATGACAAATTGTCTCGGCATTGATATTCAGTCGAAAAGCTGGATTTTGTTCCGATCGCTGATCGCTGCCTCTTATAACTTAGCCCTCCCCGGCCACGCGTTGCCGGCTCGGCACGCAAGACTGTCACTTGTTTATGGCCAAAAAGGCCTCAGGTGGCGGTAAAGTGCACCTGCAAAGCGCACAGACTCTCTGAAGATGTAATTAAGTTTGCCTCGTTGTGCTGAATCAGAACCTAAGTTAACTATAAGTACAGATAAGTAGAAATGATAAATATAGTTCGGTAGTGTCTTTTTATGAAATGAAGTGATATTTATTGTTTTAAATTAATGTGGTACAGGATAAGGTGGTAAATTATATGAATTCAACGCATTCAGTCATTATAGTTCACGATGTTTATATATCTTACATTAATGTGATTAGTAACCATAGTTAAATTCATAATTTAACTATTGTTAATTAATTCATATGTGCAATTAAGCTAGGGAAACCTATAATTAGCTTTACGTTTAATTTAAGATCTTTAGAGTAATTTATGTGTTTAATAAGCTGTTGGTTCTCTGAATAAATAAAAATTAAAGTAACTTCGTTAGTTAATGATTGTTGCGGTCTTAACCCATATTTACGTAAAGAAATCGTCTTTAAATTATTAACGCGGACGTAGTCGCGGGGCGTCAGCTAGTTACCAATACAAATAAACGTATATGATCATCATCATCAACAGCCTATTAATCTCCCCACTGCTGGGGCTCAGGCCTACCCTCTCAACGAGGGCGTGCGGGCTATAGTCCACCACGCTAGCCCGGTGCGGGTTGGTGGACTTCACATGCGCCTAAGAATTTCTTCTTCGGCGTATGCAGGTTTCCTCACGATGTTTTCCTTCACTGTTTGAGAGCAGTCAGTACATGTACTTAAGTTTCGAGAAAAAAACCATTGGTACATGGCCCAGCCGGGGATCGAACCTCGGACCTTTCGATATGATAGGTCGCGTCTTATCCCCGAGGCCACTGACGCTCTTCAGTATATGATCGCATCGTCTAAAAAGCAATTTGCCTATAAACCATAATGCCTAAAATGTGAACACATCAAATTCAAATTCAAAAGTCGTTTATTCAAAATTGGAATACAATATTCTCTTTTTACCGACTTACAAAAAAGGAGGAGGTACTATGTTCGGCTGTATGTTTTTTTTTTGACGTCAATTCTGTCTAAAACTACTCTGTTTCCACCTGTAAGTCGCCGAAGGGAAGAAACAGCAACAAAACCCAGCCTAAGTCAGCTGTAAAGTACCCATCGTAAGTGAAATGCAAAAGTGTGCATACGATCTGGTATTACGAATGTTTATTAGCGGCCTGGCCGTGTATGACATACGAAACGACCCATCTGGTCCCGACTCGGGCTTTGTTGGCCCGATATTTTGGCCGTTATTGGCCATAATACTTTTATTTATTCGGCTTTAAAATATTTTCGTTGAGCAGAAAGAATAGTCTATTAAATAAAATTAAGCTGCTTCAGAAGTCTAACATTAGTTTCATTCCGCGTTAAAGACTGACTTTTATTCCGCCCCTGACTTTACCACATGAAGTGATCTATCGCAGGGGGCCGAAATGGGAATTTTTAGTAGGTACAAATTCTTGGGGGCCGAGATGGGAATAAACCTACGTTTACTGAGATATAAACCACAGAAATATAAAGAGTAGCGAGCTTTTTTTATGTTCTGTGACCCTATGTCAATGTTAATTAAAAATTATAATTAAAAGACCATTGTCAATTTTATGCAGAGGTATTTTTGATTTATCGTAGAAATGTATAATCTTGCTTTTTTGCCTATAGATGCCCAAATTTGTTCCAAAAAAAATTAACATTCGCATTTCTAACAAAATCTAATTTTGTTTTCAACTGGTTTATAGTTGAAATCGAAACTGGTACCAACCGCTTAATTATCAGAATAGCTCGAGCACTAAACGTTTGTTTTGGACGCAATAATAGTTAGGCCTGGCGCACAGCCAGCCCACCTTGCCGTTATTGAGGGCGTTCTTGCATTGCATTGCATGTTGTGTCAGCGAAAAATCTGTTTTCGTCTTGTAAGATGGCGGGGATTATTTTCGTATAAAAACTACGGAAGTCTACTATATTTCACTCGTTCCGAACCTTGTTTGAATTTTGCACGAAACCCGAGGTAATTTGGCCATAGCCGCCAGGCGAGAGGCGGCTATGGCCAAATTACCTCGGGTTTCGTGCAAAATGACACACTTAGCTACATAGTCATTCGTTTTCTATTGCACCATGGAGCGCAATTGAAAGTATCTACGCTAAATATTGAAGATATCAAATTTTTACATAAAGGAACCTCTATTTTGTTTGTTTGAAGAACTGCTTTCAAAGAATGTTGAAAAATCACCTTGGTGAATGCCAGAATCTTTAGGATAAACATCACTGAAGTTGACCTAAAATTATAGAACTTTTTATTTTTATCGTTCGTTTAGATTCACTTTGGCTCTGGGGTCCTAAAATTTATATCTGACTTCAATCAACTTAGTCCGATTGTTTTTACTTGAGTTTTATTCTATTCTCCTAACCGATACCTAGCTTGACGGATGAGTGAATCTGAAAAGTTTTTAATTCATCCAATTTCGAACTTGGGAATGCCAATACGGATATGCACTCCAATAAACTGAAATGGAATTCACTGAACCCAGTTTGAAACTGGTTTTAAGTGTAGATATAAAAAAATCTTCTTTCGCTATTTTCCAAACCTTGAGCAGGTCTCTTAAAATATAGCAAGTATAAAACAAGATTAGCCCAGGTTTTATGTGGGTTTTCTTATACTTAGGATTTTCTCATAATTTTCCTCAATTTTTCAATTATAATGCTGCTCAAACCAATCAGGGGAACAAGATTGAACGTTTAAATGATCTGAACCAGTCACATAATTATGTAGATTTAGATCAGGGTTCACAGGACTCACCTTTACACGGGTTTCATGATTCTGTATTCATAAATCTGACAGCCCTTATTCAATTTCTGCTACTAACATTTCAAAAAATTACAAACATTCTAACTCTTGTTGTCCTAGTTGTCTTCAGCGGTATACATTATAAGCTGAGTCGCTGGAGTAGTCGATCTATCCGATGGACACAAAAACAGACAATCATACAAAATTGTTTCGCTGAAGGGTATCGATTTGAAGGAACCCTTAAAAGACAAATATCTCCTCATTCCCCGCGTTGCTAACCAATGTACTGTCGATGTGTCGAAGTATTACCGCGAGAACATAGATTGATTCGATCACGCCGCTGCTCGGATTGTGGCGTTGATGAATTGCAGCAATAACTTGCTCGATTCTGATTTTCTTCTCTCCCTTAGTGGTTAAGTCGACCGTGTTGGTTTTAACACGCGTATACTTTAGCTTGACGTATTCTGTAACATTTAAAGCAAATCTTACAACTCACTTTTCATCCACTTCTATTAAAGAAGACAATGACTTCAATTGTTGTCGTGTGGCTTTGAAACTTTGCAAACTTGTGCATTTCTGGTGCCAATACAATAAATCAATTGAGTTTTGGCTCGTTATGACTTGAATCAATGAGTCCTTCGGTTTCACGAGCATTTAATTATTTTTAAGCTCGGGGTATTATTTAACAATATTTTCGCTGATGTGAGTACCTTGATATTTGCTAATCTGACATACTGCAAATCTGATATTCCGCTAATCTGACATTGTGCTTTTCTGGCATAAAGCGTACAAACCCTTTCTCTACGTCCGCTGCCTTCGTATGCTTCCTTGTGGTTTTTCTTGCGAGGCGAAACAATTCAAAGAAAACACTTTTTTTCTTTTATTCAACAACAACATCGATTAAAAGTTAAAACCTCTTTCATTTAGTTTTTTTATATATTATTTGTTACTTGTTACTCCTTTTAAGGCTTCGATTTAAATACTATTGTTACTTTAGAGTCGACCTTGACCGCGATAGCTTCTCTGATATCATCAGTCAAATATTGCATGTCATGTCGCTATCTCTTTCGCAAGGTTAGATTTTACCTCCTGCTTCAAGAAGATTAATAACAGTTTTTAGGTCAAAATCAAATAAAGTTCCATTTAAAATCTTTAGGAACACGAATTCACCATCAAGTTTTATTTTCATTTTATCGTTTGTAAGTGGTTTTAAATATGTTTCTATGTCTCGATATTTGTCAGATAGAATAATTTTTTGATGTAAAAAAAGTTATGAGGTTTTATTTAGAAATGTCGGTTGTAGTTGTTAGTTGTGGAGGTAACTTGGCCTGATTTCAATCAAATGCAAACACCTACTGTAAAACTTGTAATAATTATGTTCTTCAAATAAATATGTTCGTCAAATAAACTTTTTAAACCGTATGGTTGACCAACACTTTTATGCGCCGGAGTAATTTTCTGTGTTACTCCCAAGGAGTTTTGAGCGTGTCGTGAACATTGATCGGGCAAATTCGTTTCGTTCTACTGTCAGAAACTCGTCTGTATGTGAACAGGATTAGGGGATTTCTTTATTAACACTACGAGTAGCGAGAGAGCTGTGACGGAAATGAAATTCGGTGAGCAGCCGAGATCCAGATTTCGGTGAGTTTGAATGCGAGAAGTTTGATAAAAGCTGCGCGTGGAAAAAAACTTGAGCATAGACGAGCATATCTTTATTTCTCGTAAGGCCCGCGGAATTTTTTGCGAGCACATGAATGACACACTTACGTGTGTAGGTAAATGATATACCTAATATACAACAAGTGAAAAAGAAAACAATATGACTGTGGCAGCTCCTGACCTACGCCTAGAAAAATATACTCCAAATGAAAGATCAACTAAAACCACAATATACTTATGCAAATAGCTCATAGATATCAGCTAATCCAAGTATGCCGGTAGAAAGAGGGCTTTAGATGTACGTAATAAAGATTTACGTCATTACTACCTTCGGAACGGTACAGATTCGTTCGCGTCGTAAAAGTCTAATTCACTCACGAACCGGTTTTCGTCCGGATATTAATCGAAGGCCCAAGTAATGGGAAGGAGCGGGTTGACTGGTCGTACAGATATAGACCAAGTAAATGTAGGTAACGGGTATTTTTTTACACTCTATAAATTCAATACGGAGTTGACAGATTGACTTGCTTAGCTACAGCTAATTCTGAACACAAATATTGTTAGAGATGTGACTATGACATTATGCTATGTGTACATGATAAGAATTAGTAATTTTACGTAGTCGACATTTCCCAACATAGACTTTTAGCGTTGTAGGTGATGGTCGCCCGACCCAGTTTCACAGTCTATGGAGACAGTCGTCAATATAATTCTATAAATGAATTTTCCTCGCATTATTAGATGTCAGTTTATTCCTGGCACCGCGAACCCGGCCTTTGCTTATCACTTAACAACTTTCTTCAGCAGACCTACGGATATCCCCTCCGAAAACCCACTACAGAGCCGGTTATTGGCTCGAATGGTCTCGCAGAAATACGATTCGGCAGTATGGCCACCCGATTTAGATTTGAGTGTCCATTTGCCGGCCGGGCTTGCCTCGATTGGCTGTTATTCGAGGGTTCAAGGGTGTACGGCGTTTGTGCGTGTTGTTGTTGATCGATGAATAGATCTCCGGTGAAGGCTGTGAAAAGAACACTTTCGAGTACCTACTTAAGTTGGTGTTAATGGCTTGTTATTACGAATAAGGACGTTTTGAACGTGATCCAAATATGGATTTTCTGTTAGAAATGTATTAGCGACATTATTAGAAGGCATATAACTTGTTATAACGCATAAAAACAAGGACTTTTTGTTCCAGTATATCAGTATCATAGTATTATATATTTTTTATTTTACCTGTTGTGGTTCTTTTTGCAATTCTTGATCAATGTTTTCCTTTTGATAGTTTCATCGTTTGCAACATTGAGTTAGTTTATTTGGAATCCTTTCCATCTTTCCATGCGTTTTTTTCTGTTTATCTCGAAAACAGTCACACTGAGTTCGCAGCACAATTGACTTAAATATTATGTGACCTTAAAATTTGCGTCTAATATAATTAATAGCTTCAATAAATTTATGTCGAAAAAACGTTTATTGTAATACAAATTGTCTATTTTTGCACGGGTGGATAAAGTCTAGGTGAAACGCCCAACAAACCCTGTTTATACAAATAGTTCAATATGAGAGGGTCCCACAGACCAATAACTATTCACAAACCTGTCCTTTCTTCAGAGGACAGAATATTATCCCCAATGTGCCCAGCTTCGTCCTCAGTCATAAATCTTTATGCTCGGGCCTCGGTCCCGAATGCGCCTGACATTACTGTCTTTGCCGAGCACGTACCTAATCTTCCACCGAGCTATTATACCAAAAGTAGATTGACGAGCTTCCTCTGTAGTGGCTGGAGCTAGAAATATCTAGTCGTATCTAGCCACTATCATAGCAGACTGCTCTAATTTGATTTTGATCACTTACCTTTAGAATATTTTTTGTCCATTCCACCATACTCTTACAAACCAAAACAACAAATTCTATAACACATATATCGATGATTGCTTGCCTGTCCGTCAATCAACTAAAAAATATTAAAATAATTTTGATGATTTGTCTGCTAGTTTTCGTCAAAAATATTTTGATTAAACATTCTAATAAAAGCAACTTAGAGAATGTATAAAAATGAAGCAAATTCTAGGTCAATTTATTACATCCTTAGTATTCCCATTGAACTATCTCAAGGAATATTGATATATGATATTGATGAAAAAGCTAAGCTAAATAATTTATCAATCAATATGACTCTACAGTACACTCCACCTACAGTCTAAGTCCAATAAAACGTAAAAAGGGAAAAAATCGTAAACTACCCGCAAAATAAAACTACAAGATACCTTACAAGAGCAACGGAGAAAAGGTTAAAAAGGTAAATTCCCGGGGCAACGGCAACTGATAGCAATACGTATTGCCGCGCGGCCGTGCGACTCGCCACGTACGGCGAGCATGGGACGTTGAATAATACATACGGCACGACTGCGCCCGTCGGGTGCAAGCATGGCTGTAGGTGAGGAGCGCTAGCGGCTAATAGGTTCGGTACCAACCGAAAAATCAAATCAAGGCAAATCACAGTGTACATAATACAGACTCAATTCTCTGTGATTAGTTAGAATTTATGACGTATTATAACACCCTGGCCACACTAAGTGACAGTGTCACTTGCAGAAACTGTTATTACAAAGCTAAGAAGATAGACTATTATTAGTTGTTTGTAAGTTAATGTCTTCGTTTATAATTGCATCAAATATATAAAAAATACGGAAGGACCGAATACCGAACCTTGCGGAACACCATTTACATACTTTGGTTAGATCCAGATCGAGCACAATTTTTGTCTTTGAGAAATAATGTCTAGTCTATTAAGAAATTAAAAAATGTACTGGATTTACGGAAACTCCATCACAATGGTGCTTAAGTCTGTCCAGAAATTTTTAAAGAATATTAACAGTCGAAAGCTTAAAAGGCACTCAATGTCATTTTTTCTGTTTTCGAAAAATTTCTTTTGCTGTTTATTCCGCTCAAAGTTTATTACTCGATTCGATGTTGTTATCAAAAGGCTTGTCGAGTAGTAACGAAGTTAGTGCAGGTGCCAATTCTGGGGTAGCCTTGTTTTAGTATATCTCTATAGTTCTATGAGTCAATATTACTAACTGTTATACCTACAATAAAACTAGTCTCGAGCTCTAAACATAATACTAGTAGATTAACATATGACACACAAGGAAGGCCTTTGGTATCTTCAATGCTGATAATGATTACGTTTTTATATCACTGCTACCATTACTCATCTATAATATTGTGATAGCCACTATACTAAAGTTCAGTGCTCAGCTTTACGTCAGGAGATTCATCACACTTTTGGCATTGATTTGTTTAACTTCATCAGGCTGAAGTGAGTAGTAGCCCAGATGGGTGTTTCTTTTACTCATCAGTGGGCCACAATCACACAGAAGATGCAATCGTGTTTCCTCTGCTTCCTGGCAGAGCGTGCATACTTTAGTGTTCCGTAGCTTGGGGTTGAACATTTGTTTGTTCAGGCCTCAGTGTCCTGTGAGTTCTCTCACTAGTGTGCTTAAATTCTTCCTACTTAGCACTAAGGCTTCACATGCATTGTATACTTTGATTGGCGCTTTTTGGAATGGTTCAAGCCTGGCCAGATGGTCCAGTTTTCAAGATTTGTATTTTTGTATTTTTGTGTGTGTGTATGTTTGTAATGAATAAACTTAAAAACTACTGTGCCGATTTCAAAAATTCTTTCATCATTGGAAAGCTACATTCACCCTGAGGGACATAGGCTATATTTATTGCAAAAAAATGTCCACCCGTGCGAAGCCGGGACGGGCCGCTAGTCTATAATAATAATAAAAATTGTTATATTTATATTACAGTGTATTCTTTGTTTGTCCGCAGTGCATCTACGGTTGCTACGTGCACTCCGCCATTCTGCCTACGTTCCATCGACGGTGTTACTGGCTTTTACAGGTATTAGTTTATTATTAGTTTATTTCCACTTATTGGTACTTTGAATTCAAACAACGAATTGTTGTATACATAGGTGGACGAAACAGCGCAAGATTTTCATAGAATTGAGGTCACTTTGAGGCCATGGTTCTCCGTAAAGGATTGATCGGGGCATGATCTGATGACGTTCATCGAGAGATGGAGGACTTTTAGATCGCTATACATATCCACCTGATCAGATATGCCGTCTGGAAGCAGTATCGTTATGATTCCTTAACTTTAAAATTTTCATACATTTTGATGCCATTTAGCGGGTTTTGGCGGGTTTTGTCTCGATCAATCCTTTACGGAGAATCATTGCTTCAATTCATACAATTGAGGTCACTTTGAAGCAAGGTTCTCCGTAAAGGATTGATCGGGGCATGATCTGATGACGGCAATCGAGAGAGTAGATGGAGGACTTTTAGATCGCTATACATATCCACCTGATCAGATAAGCCGTTTGGAAGCAGTATCGTCATGAAGAAAAAAAACTCAAAATGTATGAAAATCTTAAAATGCTGCTTCGAAACTCCTATGATAATTTGTACCCATACAAAGCGCAAAAGCCTAAAATCTTTCATACACTTTTAGTGAAGGTTGCCAGGCTGTATTATTTACAAATAAAACTTCATTCGGTAATGTAACGTAAGAAATGTTACAGACAGTTTTCAATTCGCTTCCCGCGGCCGCCGCGTCTCAGCAGAGAAACTGAAATATGAAATCTTGGAACGCGCCTTTGATGCCCCGCATTCGAGATATTGATAAAACCCCCAATTGGAAGTTTGCGCCGATATTGGCGGAGATTTTTCTCCCGGATCCGCTGTAATATTAATGGAATTTCCACAAGTTTCGGATTTACGCGTCCCCGAGTCCTTTGGGAAATGCTCCGAGTTTACGTGAAGTTTCAGATTTGTGTACGCAATTTATGAATGCGACCAGTTTATATAAGTTGAAAACGTTTATATGTTACAAAAAAGTTGAATTGGTTAATTTTACTAATATGCCGCCGCCGGTAGTTGAGGCATCGATGGATTTAATCACCGATAGGTGCTATAAGTACTATTCTTAAACATGCTTGGAACTGTGAACATTATTTTGACAACCTTCTTCGAGTTAAATCGTCATTGCGGTACTGGTCAAATAAATGAGAGCATGCGGGCAAATAATTTGAATGAAAATCCATATATGTAGTGCCTAGCGGTCAAATAATGACCATATTAATTCATATCATGTCATGTGACCATGGCAACCACGGAGGTAAAATAACAACAGTTTTTAAAAATTTCGAATTGCCTTGCAAATTGCAAGCAGTTCAGTGTAAAAAAACAAATGAACATTTTGGCGCGTGGAAATTTATTGTTGTTCGTCATTGATTTTGGAATGTATATGTATGAAATAAAATAGTGTACATAGGTAATAGTTTGAATTTCCGCGCATTTGTTTGAGAAAACTACTATACAAGTCTTGGCCACAACCAGGCATTGATGGACTCACGTATGTGTGCCTCGGCTGCACACGATCATCCATCAATGCCTCTGTTGCTGGCCGCGGCAGTAATGTGCTATACCTATACTAACAAAGCTACGCAGCACACGAATAGAAACGCAAGTAGCCTTACAACGTAGTAGACAACTTGTCGGGCGACGGATGGCTACTTGCGTTTTTATTCGTGTGCTGCGTAGCTTTGTTAGTGTGCGTGCTAGGTGAGTGGGGCGTTTTGTCAAGTGGGGCGTATTACAGAGTTTTACCCTTGCTAATCTGCTTCGGGCGTCTCTCCAAAAATACATCAAGCCTTAGGTATTCTAGTTCCAGCTCAGCGCTACCTACTTTAAAGCGCTTTATTTATAAGCTGCGATTTAGTGCAGGGAAGTACGGTCGACCGCACGGCAGTGGAAACACTTTGAGCTTGTCTTGTCTATTAGGGAGTTACAATATTAAGAGAGAACCATAAAGAAAAAACAAAAAAAAAAAATTGCCACTCCCATATGGATGAGTAATAAAAGCATTGGTTCTATGGGTGTCAAAATTGTGTCAAAGTAATCACAAAATTATGACTCACTCACACATTCTCATTTTCAAACTCCATATAAATTTGTATTAGCAACCTCCTCCCGCTACTCCGCTTCCTTTGTCCGCACCCCCCCGGTAAATGGCACCATAGGTTCCGATACTAAACATGCAAGATGCGATCTCCACACCAGCGCGCGCGCGACCAAAGAAATTTGAAACTTCTTGGAGAGAACAGTTTATACTGGTTATGTTTCCAATGACGTGCGGTCGACCGTACCTATACAACCAATAATATTTATATGCATTATATTGCAGAGTGTTGTTTTAGCGATCCTATCTCATATTTACGTGAAGAAATCAGTATTTAGACATTGAATTTTCCATCAGAATGAAAATAAACAGTTTGATTCGTAAATGTTAGTTAGGACATAAATAGACACGGGTATTATAAACCGCCACAAGGTGGACCGACGATCTGGTGAAGGTCGCGGGACCCGGCTGGATGAGGTTAGCACGGGACCGGGCGTCGTGGAGATCTTTGGGGGAGGCCTTTGTCCAGCAGTGGACATCTTACACTGATATGATGATGACGATAATAAACCGTAGGTACTTAGGTTCCGAAAAACTCATTGCCACGGGCCAAGGTTCGAAACCGCGACCTCAAGAACGCGAGGCGAGTGCTCACCAACTGTAGGCTACCACGGCTCTTATATTCCTGTCAGTTGCGTCTGAAGTACAGGTTTCAAGTGTAGGTAATATACACTTTCAAGCTGTCAAGCTACTGTACTTGTAAGTACAATTATTCCGAAAGCTGCTGTCGGCGCGGCCGGTTCAAAATGAAATTAAAGATTAATTTTTAATCAACCTCTATGGGTGTGTAAGTGATGTGGCTTCCTTACATAGTATAAAACAAATTCGCTCTGTATACGCTGTCCGTCCCACTGTAATCTTTTTCTCAAACATGCTTGGAAATGTGAGCATTATTTTGACAACCTCCTTCGAGATGAATCTAAATTGCTGTAGTGGTCATAACAAATATATGCGAGGAGGCGGTCGGCAATTTTAGTATGAAAATTCATATCTGTCGTAAGTGTGTTTGAGGAACTCGCTTCGCTCGTGTCTCAATACACTAACACAATATTTTGTATCTCGCATAGAAATATTAGCGAGCTTTTTCCGTGTTCTGTGGTATCTCGGCATTCAATGCCGCTCGCAGGGACAATACACTTCCGTCTCTTGTTGCGTAAACAATAAAGATTACGAATATGATTATTCAAACAAACACGATCATCATCAGCCTGCACTAGTCCACTGCTGGACATAGGCCTCCCCCAAGGCGAGCCACTGAGTCGGATCTTGGGCTCTCCGCATCCAGCCACTGCCAGCCGCCTCACGCAGGTCGTCGCTCCATCTAGCCGGGGGGCGTCCCACACTACGTCGTGGTCTCCACTCGAGAACTCGTCTACCCCAGCGGTTATCGGTTCTCCGGCAGATGTGACCAGCCCACTGCCACTTCAACGTGCTAACCCTTTGAGCTATGTCAAAGGCTTTGGTTGTCTGGCGGATCACCTCGTTTCGGATCCTATCTCTCAGAGAAACTCCGAGCATAGCTCTTTCCATTGAGCGACTTTGAGTTTTCGGACTAGTCCCACTGTCAGTGTCCATGTCTCGGTGCCGTAGGTCATTACGGGTAGGACGCACTGGTTAAATAAAAAATAAAATATCTTTATTGCAAGCAACATTAGGCTCATATAAAAACAGTTTTCAAATGCATGTAGTCATCGCTGTGACACACATGCCGTAGCATGTCTGTCACAGCAATGACTCATATATTGGCAGTCGAGCCTGCCAGCTATCATGGCGAGGGCGGTGTTGGCGCTGCCGCGCACCCGGCGCACCAGCGAGGCGGCGCGCGCGCGCATCGTGGTGTGGAAACAGTCTGTGCGCGCCGCCGCGAACATGCCAGAGGCGCTGCAGTAGCGCGGCAGCCCCATCACCGCCCTAAACGCATTATTGAATTGAACATGAAGACTTTTGTCTAAAAACACGATAAAAGTCCTAAATAAAAACATGATAAATGTTCACTGACAGTTCACCCAGCCCTACGTACACACAATTGGCATATACAGCGTGTCCCTATTGACACCTGTTACACAATACGAACTCGCGGGTGCACCGCTCATCAGAAATTCAATTACGCGCTGACGGGCCGGCCGCCGCCCCCGCCGCCCGGCCCGCCACCGCCCCCCGCTGCGGATTTGATGGCATTTCCAAATGTCATCCGGTAATGGACTTGTTGGGATCGTTTATATGGCATTAAGTTGTTGTTGATCACAACTGTGCTTTACTTTATATAGCCTTTGCCTGTGGCTTCGCGCGCGTAGAAAAGTTTTTTCTGTGGTACTTAACAGCTTTTCTTATCTATAGCCTATGGGGTAATCTGATGTGTGATTGATATTGCTGTAAAGTTTCATCAAAATCTGTTTCGTACTTTTTGCGTGATAGAGTAACTTCCTTGCAAGCTTTCGCGTTAGAATTAGAATTTATTTTATTTAGGAAGTATAATAAATAACAAATATATTATGAGACATAATACCTAAATATAATAAAATTATTGCGTTTATAACATTAGTGGGATTTTTTTATTTAAAAAACATCAGCTTCTATACTAATATAAAAAAACTGAATAAGTTTCTTTTTTGTTTGAACGCGCTAATCTCTCGAACTACTAGTCGGATTTGAACAATTCTTTTTGCATTTGATAGCCCAATCTTGAGGAATGTTATATAGGCTATTTAACATAACGTTCCCCGTACCTCCGCATTGTGTATTTTTTCCTTCAAGATGCAATGAAATCTGTTCTTACTATTGTTAATTTTGATTGAATTCAATTTACTGAAAACAATGCGAAACAAAGTGACGTATACGTATGTAAATTGATTTGATTTGAATATGCATTCAACACGCCTCACACAAAAACTTCGCAAAAAGATTTCCAACTCACCCAAAAAGTCGATAGATTAATCTCCATTGGGAAAAGTCAAACAAATACCGAATATTTGTCACAAACAGCAAGTTCTAAGCTCATAAACCCGCGACTAACTTTCAACTTCGAGGAACAGTTAGTAGGGCTGTCGAAAACTATTATTTGGTCGATTGATTTTGACGATCCCTCGAAACTTCGAATAGATTTTTTTGTGTTTGTTTCAGTCAGGTTGTTTAAATAACTCTAAAATTTATCGAAAGTCGGAACTAGAAAAGATATAAATATGTTTATGAAAATAGAGCATAGTATGATGCTCTCATGAATAGATGAATGAAACGAACTTTTACAGCAAATTACTTACCTAGTTGAAATCACAATCGACATTTTATTATTTTTGTGTAAAAAGCTTACAAATTCACAAAACAAGCAGATTTGTCAGTGTCTTTTAAATGGGTTTTATTATTATTAATTTGTTTGTATCTATTTTGTTGTTTAAACGAAGCAAATATCAGGTACAAATTTCAATTCGCCGCCCTTTCTAAGACCTAATTTTGAAATTTCGGCTATGGTCACCAAATTTACAGCGTACTAAAACTATTTTAGTGCTGTGCCGTAACGTAAAATTTTAAACGGCCACTACAAAATTGCGCCATTCCACCCGTGCTCACAACGTAACCACGCGTTAACAACGAGTTAATGAAAAACCACAATAACTACAATAAAGCACACGTGTCGAGTGGCAACCCTGTCGGGCGGCCATTACATAAATAATGGCAGCCATGTTTATTGCCGCCATTTTGAAGACAAATGGATAGTTATTACGGCAGTGCGTTTTACATTCGCCCCTCGCGTCGGAAATTAAAATATTGTGTATTACTTATTTTATACGTTAACTGCTCCGGAGTCGATTTAGTGCCAGTTTTGGATGTTGGAAATACTTTACGCCCTTCTGAGCTCGGCTTTTCGCACTGTTACTTTTGCTTTTTTCAGACACTTTGTGTATTTCACTCGTTTTCTGCATTCTTTTAAAGCAAATGGTTTAAACTAATTTATCAAGCATCACTGGGCAGTAATGCATTATAAACAATTTCCTATACCTAATTATTTTAAAGAAAGCCTCATAAGTATAATTACCTTTTTAGAAACGTTAGCCTCACACGAAAAGCATTAGGTACTAACCTTGTAATCAAGTAGTGATTAAGTTCTGAAGATAATTTACATAAATAATTACCTGCATTTTCGTTCGTAAATGTTATGTTAAGTACACCATTCTAACGTATGCATTTAGGCCAACCGAAAACAACCTGCTCACAAGTTGGACTGAAACTTTAATGCAAATAGATTTAGTATCATTTGTAACGACAATGATTTAACTTTTTACATTATTCGGCTTTTTCTAATGAACCTCATTCTTAATGTCGACTCAGCGGCTAAGAGACCTTACTGATCGCTTAGGTCCAAAATACCGTTGGATGATGACTTTTAAAACTGAAGTTAACTTAATGATTATTTTATTGAAGTCGTTTCATCGTATTATTTTACAACTACACAACAATAGATTCAATTCAATTCATTTATTTTAAATTTACAAAATACGTGTCTACAGATAGTCACTTTGTAGATATTTTGATGTAGTCATTTTCCAGATGGATCTTGCAATAGAATCCTCCTACACGTGAAAAGTAACAATGTTTTTAATGGAGCGAATTTTTTTTTTTTTAGTTAAATAGAAATCTTTATTTCAGTACTTATCTACCTACTTTTTTATTTATTATTTATTTTATTATTTATTTTATTATTTATTATTAATTAGGATTAAAATAATATAATACCTAAAATGTAATTTCATATACCTAGCTCAGCTAACACTTCCAATTATCATTTGTCGAAATAAGTCGCTCAAAATATAAAATATTCACTAACATAAAAAGCTACTGAAAAAGTGTTTAACATGGAAAGAGTACTTACTAAAATATGACCTCATAAATATTAAATTTATATTTATCTCAAAGTGTGAATAGAAATGACATTATATTCGTTTTATCATAAAATGTGAATAATGTTACTTAAATTCATCTCAAAATGTGACTATAGTTGCATAAATTCGATTTATCTTAAAATGTGAATATAGTTACTCATATTCGTTTTATCTCGAAATGTGAATAGAGTGACTTACATCATACTTTCCAGTGTTTTCAATTACTCACTTACTAATAGATTTCCATTCTCCCAATTACAGAACCCCGACATAGTCCTGGTGCACTACCTGAACGTCCCGTACCCGGATGACAACAAGCTGGCGACGGTCGCCCCCAGCCTGGCCCTGTGGGCGGACAAGAAGGAATGGACTAAGGATGAGCTCGTCAGCCAACTCAAGCCTATGTGTAAGTTTATGATCATAATTACTACACAGCTAAAATAGTGGGACGATATAAAGCCTTTAAAATATGTAGATACTAGCTGTTTCCTGCTTCGCCCGCGGGAACAGTTTACCGCGGTAAAAAGTAGCCTATATTTTATTCCAGGATATCACTGTACCAAGTTTCATCAAAATCCGTTCAGCCGTTACAGCTTGAAAGAGTAACAGACATCCTGACAAACATCCTCACAAAGTCACAAACATTCTTACAAACTTTCGCCTTTATAACATTAGTAGGAGTTAGGACATACTTATCCTAGTTCTAGTCCTAGGTAGGCCTGTAACTAGAATAAGTATGTGGCAATATAGTCGGAAAAGTCGGATCATTGAGATAATCCTAGAACGATTGCAACGCAAAGGACCGGGTAATTGGAATCTCAGATAGATTTTCGTAATCATCAGAGCTATTTTAAGAATTGCAAAAATCATTACAAGGTTACAAATTTTGATATTTGTTTATTCGATTTTAAATTTCTTAAACAACATGTTTGTAAAAATAGACAGAATTGCAATAAAGATTCGTAAATTAATTTCAAATTTTATCCAGGAAACTGAAAAAATGTTAATAGCGTTTAAAATTAATACCTACTTTTGAAAATTATGTCGTTAAACGAGCGAAGCGAATAACGGAATAGCTATTTGATTGGCAATGTAAATACACGTAATATACCCAAGACCTTGTAATATAGTAACCCTTCAGTTTGTACAACACGTCGTGATTAATAATGACAAGACATGAATTGTAATCAGACACCCTTAGCCTTCGCAAGTCATCTTCATAAATTTAAATAACCCTGACGATATCGGAATAATCAAAGATCCCCTACTTTCCTTTCATTAATGTTAAACAGTGGTAACACGGAAACTTGGAGCCCCGTTGAATATTTATGAACCCGACAATGAAATTAATTTCTCTCTCTATAAATACTGATAATTATTGCGTTAAATTTATTCGAGCTCTATCGTTATTAATTCATAGTCTTCTTATCCGAATTCATTACTATCATCAAAACAGATGTTGGTTTTAAATTTATTAAAAAATCATCTTTTTAATTTTCAGTCTTCAGTGAAGATGATCCGGATATCAACAACGAACTGGAGATTTCAGTAAGTTTTATAATGATTAAGTTTGAAGATTAATTTGAAACAAAGTGCCGCTTAATGAAATATCAGGGCAAAATGTTTCAGACGGCGGAGACGGTGGAAAACATCGTTGGACAACTAATGGAGAAGCAGCGAGCAGCAAGGGCTGCTGCCCTGGCGAGGCAGCTGGAATGTGGCTGCCCGGATTCTACTTGCCAAGACTCCAGGACCTGCGCTCACCCTCTCCGTCGCATCCAAACAGCGAAACCGCCTCCGTCTGACCACCACGTTTCGTCTACAACTGGTCCATCGCCTAGACCTATGTCTCAGCCTCCTAGACAATACACGAGAGATCACAGACCGACTCCTCAATCAGCATCACCTTTACTGCTGTCTCTTGGACAAATTAATGGGGGTGGTGGCTTGTTAATATTGAACGGAGCTACTAACACTAACCAGCAGCACTCATCCCTGGTATCACCGTTGTCTGTCACATCGTTTGTATGCGAAGAGCCAAGAGACAGGTATCGGCACCAATACAAACCAACTTTTGTGTTAAAAAGGGAAATCCCAGATAGTCAACCGTCTTCGTGTCTCCACAATTCAGATTCGACATTTGAAGTCGAAACTCGGATTGAAGAGAAAATAGAAATAAACACATTTGATAGGAAAATAAAAATGGAGCCGAGGAGTAGGAATCAAGTGATAGCTAGTGCTCCAGCAACCCCGTCTAGGTATCCAGATTTAGTGGAGCGGTTAGAAAGTAAAGTTGTAACGGACTGTGATGATACGCTAGTGTTACTTGGTGATGGACATTTAGGACCTTCTAGTGGATTCTTTGATGAGACCCTGGAGCTGTCGCATGAGGATATTCAGAAAACGCTATCAGCTAATATGCCTACGTGTGAACTAGATAGAAGTGCCATCAGGTCTACTGAAACGGCCAACGTGATGGTGTCAGGAATAGATACAATGGATTTCATAGAGAGTTGTGAGGCTGTAGCGTCACCCACTCATGTTGTGGATGACAACGTATTTGTAAATCTGGATGCATTTGATATGTTAGGAGATTTTCCTGAGTTAGAAGTATTGGATCCCAGCACTATATCGACTCACCATATGGTAAGTAACCGATTATATGAAACAATTAATATGCAATAGATTTATAGTCCTGTCATCCTGGTAACTTCAATAAGTTACCCCATCATGATTAATTGTCTCTCATCTCAATCAGTAATACCCTATCAAACTTTACCGGCGTAAAATATCCTGCCAGATGGACCGACAACCATGAAAATATAGCCCAGTGGATGTAGTAGGGTGGAGAGCTAAGTGTGATGGCGCGTATCGAAGAAAGCTTGTCCTTCAGTGGATGGTTATGAGCAGAATCTTTAGAGTTAGCTAGCCAATATGGTACTTCCATTTAATAAACCCATCTCTTTTCAGCCTATTTGTGGCAAAACGGCCCCAGGCGAAGAGCCCCCAGAGAAAATGCAAACAGATAGTAGTGAAGGAGCTTTGAGCATCACGGATTACTCTCCAGAGTGGGCGTATCCTGAAGGAGGTGTGAAAGTGCTGGTGGCTGGACCTTGGTCCGACACCACTGATCAGTACACTGTACTATTTGACAACTTCCCAGTGCCATCGATATTGGTCCAGAATGGTCTCCTAAGGTGTTATTGTCCAGGTCAGTTATCCTAGTATTTTAAAATGAAAGGAATTGAAAGAGCTACCTACCTACCTATATTAAATAGGCAGCGGTTTAACCTTTGTTACCAGGGTGTGTGGCTGTGTATAGGGTGATGATTTGTATGCACTTTAGCATGCACGTTTCCTCGTTATACTTATTTTGCTTAACTGAATTTTTTTTTTGGTAAAATTGTAATCTGTATTCGTCAATTTTTAAGTTAAAATAATAATAATACGACTCTATCTTCAGATTTTAGGAGTATTTCTATGGTTGGACCATGGAAAACGCGTTAGAAAAATCTAATCCGTTTAAAATACAGCCGTTAGTATTACATTAACGTCGACGTCGTTTTACGTGAAACATCGTTTTTGCCGCTTCCCTCTCAGCCTTCTCCAACCTTTTCTCTCTCACTCTCTCTCTCTAGTCCTCCTTCTCTTTTATATGTTCCAAAACTACCGAGTACTACCATGTACGAGTATGAATCTTACACTCGTTGTCTTCAAATAAGTGTTAGTTGGTTAACATGACAACCGCTTTACTGATTCCAGCCCATGAAGCAGGTCTCGCAGCATTACAAGTAGCTCGCGGGGGACGTGTTGTATCCGATACTGTAGTGTTCGAATACAAGGCTGGTCCAGCCCCTGCGCCTACGTCTCCGGCGTCCGCACCGCTGCCTTCGCTGGATTTCCGACGTTTCTCACTGCTGCAGCGCTTGCAGCGGTTGCATGGCAGATTGCAAGTGAAGACTGAACCATTGGATGATAACAACCAGGTGACGATTCAACGTTTTGGACACAAAATAAATACTCTGGTGACTAGTGAAGTGGTGACCACAATCAAAAGTTTGAAATCTACCATTTAGGTGATTACTGTTTAGTGAAACCCCTTCAAATCCATTTAGTGGTTTTGGAAAAGAGTATCAACGCGAAAAGCAACTTACATTTTTAAGTTAGTGATAATAAATTATAAATTTGAGGCTAACGGTTTAACAGCAGCAGCATTTGCAATGGCCAACAAGTCTAGTAGCCATTATAGGCATTACTCTACCTTATAGGAAGCAACATAAATACAAGAGTGAACAGGCTCATATTTTCGACTATTCAAATTGCACAGCGACCCTCTGATATCCCAATGGAAATCCTACTACGCCATACCTAATATTATTATGGGGATTTATCCTGAGATTTCAGTCAGAATTTAACCACAGACAAGTTGTAAGGAGTTAATTTGAACTTTTCAGATTGAAGATGTGCAGCTCTATTCAAACCCAAAATTCGAAGAACGTCTCGTCTCATTCTGCCGGTCACTGAGCTCTCGGTCTGCAGGCACATCCGAGGGTTTCACCACAGAACCTGGGGAAGATGGCTCCACGATCCTACACCTGGCTGCAGCTCTTGGGTACACGAAGTTAACCACAGCACTGCTGAGGTGGAGGCAGGATGACAGCAGTATTGCCCTGGAGAAGGAAGTCAATTTAGGGGCTAGGGATATTGACAACTGCACGCCTTTGGTAAGTCAAAACCTACTGATATTTTGTTATCCTTCAAAAGAACACCGAATGATGCAGATAGATACGGTGTTTTGGGCTGCAACTTTTAGTTATTGAGGCAGTATGGATCTGATAGCGTTTTGTGTTTTCCGATTTAAAATTTGATTACGGAGTAACTATCTAAGTATTATTAATAGAGCCCCAGACTCTGTTGAAGTTGTCACCTCAGTGGAACAGAAATCCGGGAGGTGAAAAAGAAACTCAATCAAATATTTTAAAACATCGTCGAATGCCAAAAGTTCTCGCGGTTCTTCGCGGTGCAGCAGTCCGTGCCCTTACATATTTGTCCCGGTTACCACTGACTTATTACATTCCAGATGGTAGCCAGCGCGGCTGGCCACGTGGAGACAGCGGTAGTGCTGGCCCGGTGGAGCGCTGGCACGCGGCTGGAGGCGGGCGCGCGGCAAGCGGCGGCAGCGGCGCGGCGCGCGGGGCACAGCCGGCTGGCTTCCCTGCTCGACAGGATACACCCGCCGCCCAGGGACGGAGTGTTCCTCAGACCGCACAGGTGGGTTCCAGTCTCTAAAACATAGGATAAAATTTAGACACCACGGGAGAAGATAGAGAGAGCGTTGGTAGGGACTATTGCTGAAGGCATGCAGTCAGAGTGAGCGAGAGTACGGTAACTTCATACTAAGCGCTCTAAAAACTCACGCACAGAAGCGCAGTGTTCACCTACACTAGCACACAGAAAAAAGTGTGCGTGTGTTTCAGAGCGATAGTATGAGGTTGCCCCACTCCGTTCACTCTGATGATAATATACAAAGGATTGATTTCACACAAACGCTGTGCCTTTTGTATTCCGTCAAATTGAGATCTGGCTGAGAAGGTCATCATTCCTTAGATCATTTTCAAGTGTTTCTTGTTTAGAGTAAATATGTTAATAAGCAATGGAAGAAAATTAATTAGTCATATTTTTTATACTTTTCGACGAACAACACATTTTTAAAAATAGTTTTTGATTTTATTAAATTTCTGCCTTTCAGTTTATCCCAAAAAGGACGGGCCGGCAGCTTGGAGAGCAACCTTGTCAAAAGGCCATCGATAGACAGCGGCATCAACATGGCAGATGCTTTTAGATCCAGTTCAGCTATTGACAAGCCTGATGTAAAGTCCTGTACTGCCAGGTAACTTCTACACTTTGTATTAAAAAATTTCTAAGCGAGACTATGTAATCCATCATCATGATATATATAATCATTATCATCATCGGTCCGTCTACCCACCGTCACTTCGGTAACAGCAAAACTGAACAGAATAACTGAAACTTGTCTTAAAATAATACCTAATAACCAGAATTTGTTAAACTGTTACAGATGGGAAAGGAGCATGTCTCTGCCGTTGGATTCGGACAATTCCCAAGACAGCCTTGGTGACTCCAAGAGCGGAAGACGGATGGACTTGGCCCTCTGTAAGTCTTTGCCACATTCGCCAAATTAATTTTGATAGTCAGTTCGATTTTCATTTGCTGAAGATTATTTGTTTTTATCGGCACGGCGCCTAAGAACTTGTGGAAAGGTCGAAAATACAAATATCGGGTTTGCGTTCTAAATCGCGTTGGTGAGAGGAGTTTCGGCAACGTTGTCAGCGGTTCGTTAATTGTCAAGCGGAGTTGAGTTTCCTTCTCCTAGAAGCCATAGCGGGATCTAATCTCAAGGCCTTTCTATTCCATTGCTTAAAAAGCAGGTCTATGTAAGACCAGAATGAGATAAGAAAGTTCATGTCCGAAGTGACTGAGCTCAAACCTTCGACTCATGAAATTAATGAAGAAGAACAAGCTTGTACATCAAGATCGTTAAGGACCGTCCCACGGTCTTCGGTTAAAGTGAAGGACTCAACTCCCTTGGCACATCGCGAGGCTGACACTGAGCCGTTGTCCAGGCGAGACGGCGCGCGCGCAGGGTGCGGCGAGTCCGCTCATTGACGTGGAGGCGCTGTCCGACACCTCCCGCTCCCCGCCGCCGCCGCCGCCCTCCACCGCAGGTCAGTTCGCTGCGACACGCGAAACGGTATAGACGGCTCTACCTAAATCCCCTTATACCATTAAAATATAAATTCGATAGATCAAAAAACCCTTTATTAATACATCGTCAATATAAACAAATACAAAAAATCTGTGAGTAGTACAAGTATGAGTAACAGTATAAATACAATCAAGAAGATTTTAACCAAATAAAGGTATCAAGGAGAAATGTACCTACAAAAACCCAACAATGACGACAATACTGTGAAACGTCAGTTATAGCAAAAACTGAGGTTATGCAATTCATAAATCATACTCATTAATAATTTGTGCTGACAATTTTGTTATTGCTATATTCAAAGCTAAAATTGACTAAAAGTATACCGATAATATTAACTTTGAAGACTTTTCTATACCATTTCAAGTCGCAGCATCCCCTCCCGTCAGTCCTATCTATCGATGTTGTGAATGTAGTAGATGCATCGCCGTTCTGGCCGCTCGATCCTCTTCTTCTAAACCAATGTCATCTATATATCTCTGTTCCCTCTCTGTTGCCAGTCTAGTCTTGAACGTGATCACTGTACTTCGGTAGACCCACTTGTAGTTTCTTCAGTAATTTTGTATCCTTAAGAGCGGAGATCGGTGTTGGTGTTAGTTTATTCCAATTTAAGTTAAACCGAATATTTTTCTATACTAAGAATGATCAATACGATTAATATCAATCATAATTTTCCAAGAATAGAACTCGGTTTTTATTTTTGGAAATTTATTTTTAATTGCGGGATTCGGTTTAACTTCTCTATGTTGTCCATCGATGTCGCTTTACATGGTTCGTATCGGTCTGTTCACTATCACTGTACTTTCAAACACATCCAAATCGATTGGCTATTCAACTTCTTCATTTTCCGTACACTTCAATTCAACGTTGTCAAAAGTCAAAACACAAAGTTTATAAAGAATTTCTACAGTAATACCTGACATTATTACACAGCATGGCCCAATCGCGTGCATGATTGATATCTATATTATTCAGTGCTTTTTATGTGTAGTTTTTAACGTTGCTACGGCGACAGGTAAGTGCTTGATAACAGAATTTTCGAGTAGCGAAACTGGAATTTTAATTGGATTTTATTAATATTTAATTCGCACTTGTTATCAAAATTATTTAATATGTATTACATTTCTATTGGAAATTATGAAAAATAAGGAAACCACATCAGAATGATACGATCCTCATTATTTTATAGTAGGTCTTATATAATTTTGAATAGACTTAGGTATCCAAGGAAGACAATTTATACAAGAAGCAAAGAAGCTGGTGGACGACATGTAAGCTGGATGTATAATATGCTATTGATGTGTGTTTGTAGATAGACCAAATGTGAATCACTTGCTCAGCATTGTAATAAATGTTCATCACAATTTTATGTTACAAAACCCCTTTTAAGAACTGCTGGTTTTTGTCTAATACAACCGCAGTGGTGACAATCTAAAGTATTTTGTAGCATGACATTGTATATGGGTAAAAGGTTACCTGCAATAAAAAGGATGATAGAATAAGGGAATTCTTTATTGGCAACTGTTCGAAATCTGTCATATTTAAACAATTTCTTACTTAACAGATTAATTTCAAAAGACTATTATAAAATTTGACGCTCAAAATCTATTGTCATCCTTTTCAATTAGCTCACCTTTGGCCTGTTAAATTAGTGATTTATTTGTGTGGTATGTTCCACTTCATAAAATGTTTCAGGGGAGCAGGATGACCGGGTGTTCACGCTGGCAGAGCAGATCATTGCCGCGATGCCGGAGAGGATAAAGGTAAGGCGGAGAAAAAATAATAGACTAACAAGGACTCAAAGTACGATCGACCGCACGTCTGTGGAAACCAAGCCAGTATAATGGTAACCAGTACCTACGCTAGGCCAGCTCAAGGTCAAAATGTAACCTGGTCGAAACGTCGGGCAAAGGTAAATAAAACTTGTTCGTGTGTAAGACCCGTAAATAATTATATAATTATAATACACTTTGTTAACATTTTACCTTTTTATCTCTTTACCCCTTGGCAAAGCGATAAAATGGTGGAGGTGCTGGGATTCTTTACACATTTTCGCCTCCAATTACATACATTATATTTCTTTTTGCCCATTCCTGCTTGATTTCACATACCTATAAAGTTTCTCATGATTGAAATTAAACTGCATCATCATCAATAGCCTATTAATCTCCCCACTGCTGGGGCTCAGGCCTACCCTCTCAACGAGGGTGTTCGGGCTATAGTACCACGCCATGCTAGCCCAGTGCGGGTTGGTAGACTTCACATGCGCCTAAGAATTTCTTCTTCGGCGTATGCAGGTTTCCTCACGATGTTTTCCTTCACCGTTTGAGAGCAGTCAGTAAATGTACTTAAGTTTCGAGAAAAACCCATTGGTACATGACCCAACCGGGGATCGAACTCCGGACCTTTCGATATGATAGGCCGCGTCTTATCCCCAGGGCCACTGAATTAAACTACACTAATACCTATTTATTCTTGCAGAACGAAAGCTCGTCTCTTCTGTCCGGATGCGGGTTAGAGCCTGGCGGCGGCGAAGACACGCTGATGGTGCCACTTCTTGATGATACCACCGCTTTCAGCAGCGAGTTCAGTTTCGAGTTCTGCGACAATACTTACAGGTATAAGATAATTTTCGGACCAAATTTAATTTCTGGTTCAGAAAGCTTTGTCATTGACAGTGAATTTCATTATCATCCGAGCTACTTTCAGGATCTTTGCATAAATTCGAGTTAGGACGATTGAAAATTTGAACGCTGATTGGCTATCTATGAGTCGATTTAAAACATCGCGCATCTGTCAGTGCGTAAATATCAGCTCATGACTCTGAGCCGTTTTTCGCAATTACCCTAAAATACGTCGGATTTTTGCAAAGATCCTATCCTGCTTCGATTATAATGAATTTTTGCAAAGATCCGAATTTTCCGATTGTCCTAAGACAAAGGTAAAGCCAGAAGCGTTTTTCTTACATTTTATTATTCAGTTGGATTATTAGTCATCATCATCATCATATCAGCCTGTAGACGTCCACTGCTGGACAGAGGCCTCCCCCAAGGATCTCCACGACGACCGGTCCTGCGCTCACCTCAATTATTAGTCAATTTTATAAAAATGTTTTTTCACACAGATATTGCGGCGGATCGACGCCCTGCTCTTCCGGCTCAGTCTCCCCCGGATCTGCGCTGTCCCCCCCGCCGCCCTCCCCGCGGCCCGCGCTTCCCTCCGCGCCCTCCGCCACCTTGCAAGAGTTCCTCAACGCTACCACGCATTTCTCCAGTCTTACATTAAACGGTAAGTCTATTCAGGATTGCGAAGTACTTATACCATTAATCCTTTGACAAGCAGGATTCAGAGCGCAATACCTTTGAAACTCGGACGCATTTCACGCCGGTCAGACACCCTGACATTGGGTACTCAAAAAATCTGTCATTTTGAAACGTAACCGCGGTTTGGTCGAGAGTCGAGACAAAGTATGACAAAGACAGGTGTCTGAGTGACTGCGATTTTGTACCATATTTGTCATTGCTGCGAACTGAATAATACCTACGACATATTACCCGTCGGCATTACTAGTTAGCTAGCTGTCATCCTGCTACATGAAGCCGGATGATAGTCAAAAAGTTAATAATACTAGTAGTTCCGTGAGAACAGTAGACCTCGCCAGCCCTTATAAACCAAACCTAAAAGAAACCAACAAAAGTCAACTTTGGAAACAGAAAAAGTACCTACTAAAGTGACAAAAATTAGCACTTTAAAGCTTAATATTTCGCAAACGGATCCCTGAATCGAAAAATGTTTATCACACACCCGCGATATTTTTGAAAGACCCATCCAACGATACCCCACACCATGGATATCACGCGGAAAAAAATAATTTTCCATTTTACGTATGCAGTTCTATGAACATAATTTATTTTTTCAACTTTCTTAAGTCGATCCACTATTACTCAAAAACTAATAGAACCTACTTAGCCGTAATAGTTTTCCTTGTAACTACGTTATATATGCTACTGCCATGAATTTTTTCACATTTCCAGAAGCAACCGTTTAGCTGGCAGGGGGGGGGGACACGTGACTCTAACAAAAATTACCGCTTTAAAGCTTAATATTTCGCCAACGGATCCCTAAATCGAAAAAATGGTATTCACACACCAGCAATATTTTTGAAAGACCTATCCAACGATATCCCACACTATGGGATTCACAAGAAAAAAAAAGTTCACTCCCACTTTGCGAGTATGGTAGGTACTCTAAAAAAAATGTTTTTCAAAATTTTATTCTACTCATTTTGTAGGTTTAATTAATTTATACATATGCCAAATTTTCGTCAAAATCGGTTGAAAAATGCGACCTGTAGAGAATTACAGACAGACAGACAGACAGACAGACAGACAGACAGCCGGACAAGAGCATTTTTGGCCAGTCTCGAAACGTAGACGCTTCGCTCGCTTCGCTCGCTCGGTCAATAAAGCAGGACCAAGTAATGAGAAGGCAAGTGTTATCATCATGGCTCGATAGAATGGAGCAGGGAATACGTTACAGGGTAGGCAGTTTAAAAAAAAATATCTCTCTCTATTATAATAACACAGGCTATTCGGCGAAGGAAATCGTCGTAAGGAAACCTGCATGTATACGCCAAAGATAAGAATTTCTATTCTAAGAAGTATGTGAAGTACACCAAAAAATGGATTGGGGCACCGTTGTTAGACAGGTTTGGCACGAAAGATCCCAAAAAGGGCGATTTGTCGCCAGGTATTCCTGGCTAACAAGGTAGATCGTTTTTCAGACGACAAAAGATATCCCTTTTGTCAGGCTTTGTTCTCGCAAAGGAATTCATTATTTAGATTACTGACTGACTGCCAGTGATGACATACGGTACCGAGACGTGGTCGCTCACTATGGGCCTCTTAAGAAGGCTCAAGGTCACCCAGAGGGCAATGGAGAGAGCTATGCTCGGAGTTTCCCTGCGAGATCGAATCAGAAATGAGGAGATCCGCAGGAGAACCAAGGTCATCGACATAGCTCAAAGAATTGCGAAGCTGAACTGCCACAGTGGGCTGGGCACATCGCTCGTAGAACCGACGGCCGTTGGGACAGAAAGGTTCTCCGACCACGTATCGGAAGACGCAGTGTAGGCAGGCCTCCCACAAGGTGGACCGACGATCTGGTGAAGGTCGCGGGACCCAACTGGATGTGGTTTGCGCAGGACCGGTCGTCGTGGAGATCCTTGGGGGAGGCATTTGTCCAGCAGTGGACGTCTACAGGCTGATATGATTACTGACTTTTTTTTTGTTCATTATGTTACGCAGATCGCGAGCAACGGGAGCTGTACTCAGCGGCCATTACTATACAGAAGGCTTACCGGCAGTACCGCGGCCGGCAGCTGCAACGGCGGGCCGCAGCAGCGGCGATCACCATACAAAACTGCTATAGGCGGTACAAACAGGTATGGTATGAGAATACCCATTGGTACAGGCCCCGGAACGGTGAAGGAAAACATCGTGAGGAAACCTGCATACGCCGAAACACGAATTCTTAGGAGTATGTGAAGTCCACCAGCCCGCACTGGGCTAGAGCGGTGGACTATATAGCCCGACTCGTTGGACATGTTGGCTGTTGATTTGATTGAAACTTAAACAACCTTTTCTTTCACGCACTTTAACAAAAATGATAAAACAGACAAGGGTGTTAACCATCTTAACTCCAACATCTCTAACCACCTTAACTCCCTGTAGTAGTGGAATAGGGCTTCTGACCGACGGCACTGTTGCAGGCTGCTCGTTGCCGAGAGGTCGGGATCTATTTGTCAGTCCCGTTTCAGTAGTGAATTCCCGGGTTGCGGGACAGTGTAGCAGACAGCCCCTTTACTGCGCAGGGGACTATCTGTGATGCCAAGTTATGCATGTCTTTGTTCAGGTTGCTAGGCAACCTGGAGTCTAAGGTTGCCTCGGTTGCGTTTCATTAGAAAGTTTGAAGGTGATCTCTTGTTTCCATTTCTTAATAAATGACTATAGGCCCTGTACAGGGAACTGTCCGTGATGCCCAAGTCGTGCTGTATTTGTTCAGGTTACAGTGTCCTGTTATGATTCCAACCAGGAGTCTAAGGTTGCTTCGGTTGCGTTTCATTAGAAAGTTTGAAGGTGATCTCTTGTTTCCATTTCTTAATAAAATATGTCATTACATTGTCATGTACAGTTCGCGTACCTGAAGCAGATGCACGCGGCGGCCACGGTGATCCAGCGGGGGTTCCGCACGCACCGAGCTCGGAGGATGGCCGCGACGCCGGTCAAGTAAGCCTACTCATATACACTTTTATGTTAAACATGAGTTTCTAATAAAAGGGGTGATTATGTGTGGTTTTCTGTTGCTAGAGTAATTTTATCTTTGGGGGACAGATCAGCGGGACAACTGGGAATAATCTGTCTGCCCCAAGCCTTAGGGCGACTAAAAATTATTTAGATTTACATTAGTGTAGGAGCTTAGTTAGACTAAAAATGTTCTTTTTTATTACTTTTCGCTTGACTGTACACGTCCGATAAAGAAATCCCATTCAAAGAAGTACCAGGAAAACATGAATGTATATCAGTTCTTGTTTTCGACGGTTTAATTGTTTTGTTAATTGTTTAATTTTTAGGTAGGTAATTATGAGAATTTTACGGATGCTCACCTCTATACTATCTTAGATTTATTCTAAAGTCAAATTCCGTTAACAACAATAATTTTCCGCAGGAGGACCTATTCACAAAGGCGCCAGAATCAAGCAGCGAGGAAAATTCAGCAGTTCATGAGGCAGTCGAAAATCAAGTAAGTATAGATCGTAAATAAAGTAGTAGTATAGTAAATAAATTCATTCATTCATTCATTCATTCGTTCATTCATTCATTCATTCATTTATTCACTCACTCACTCACTCACTCACTCACTCATTCATTCAGTCAGTCAGTCAGTCATAGTTGGCCTTGTAGTGACCACGGAAGAGAGAAGGGGTGGTAGAAGCATTAAGCTACTCTATGCTCTCTTCCGTGGTAGTGACCCTGCCTTCTACGCCAAAGGTCGATTCCGACCGGGACCAACATTTGTGTGATGAGCTTATCGGTTGGTTTCGGATTCTGGGTGTTTGTGTATATTTAAGTATTTCTATATCTAAATCTAAAATCTATATATGTATGTTTATCAGTTGTTGAGTACCCATAGGACAATCTTCGGCTTAATTTAGGACTAAACAGGCGTGTGTGAATTTGTAATAAAATTACAAACATTTACCTCTCTGTCCGACTACAATGGGTTATTCACCGACTGGACACGAGGGACTGGACATTCGCGTGTCCAGTTGGTGATACTTAAATAAATAAATAGGTACAGTTTAACAATATTGTGGTTATTAATTTGCTTTTCCCGCGAATAAACTTTATGTTGTTATATATAGTAAGTAATACAGAAATTAAATTACAATTCTAATATTAAGTAAAAATAAATTTTACAAGTCTAAATTTATAAATAATATCATGCAAATTACTATTATAAACAAAATGTTTTGGTCAAAATTTACTAATTTATAAATTACAAAATAATAATAATACTAGCGAAAAATATACTGTATAAAACAACATAAAATAATATAAAATCGACACGTGTTTCACCTCTCTACGAGGCATCCTCAGGATGTTGACAGAACGGCAGCTTACGACCGAGTGACTGCTCGTATGCACGGCCCTCCCTTTTATATCGTCGCCGTCGCCCCACTACTCCCACCCTGTGGCACGATGACGTTATCTGACTCATTTAAGCGTAGTAGTGGTGAGTTTACTATATTAAGTTGTTCATTGAAGATTTGACCATTATTTTTATGTCTAATTATTTCTAATTGTTCTAACACACATAGTCTAAAGCCTTTATTGCAAGTATGTAAAATATTAAAAGATTGGTTATCCTGTATTCTGTGACCTGTTTCTATGAGATGTTTCGCGAAATTTGATTTTTCCGGGTGGTTATTTCTATGAGCTGAAATATGTTCTTTATACCGTGTTTCAAAATTTCTACCCGTCTGTCCTATGTAAACCCCGTTACAATCCCCACAAGTTAGTTTGTATACAGGATAACCAATCTTTTAATATTTTACATACTTGCAATAAAGGCTTTAGACTATGTGTGTTAGAACAATTAGAAATAATTAGACATAAAAATAATGGTCAAATCTTCAATGAACAACTTAATATAGTAAACTCACCACTACTACGCTTAAATGAGTCAGATAACGTCATCGTGCCACAGGGTGGGAGTAGTGGGGCGACGGCGACGATATAAAAGGGAGGGCCGTGCATACGAGCAGTCACTCGGTCGTAAGCTGCCGTTCTGTCAACATCCTGAGGATGCCTCGTAGAGAGGTGAAACACGTGTCGATTTTATATTATTTTATGTTGTTTTATACAGTATATTTTTCGCTAGTATTATTATTATTTTGTAATTTATAAATTAGTAAATTTTGACCAAAACATTTTGTTTAGAATAGTAATTTGCATGATATTATTTATAAATTTAGACTTGTAAAATTTATTTTTACTTAATATTAGAATTGTAATTTAATTTCTGTATTACTTACTATATATAACAACATAAAGTTTATTCGCGGGAAAAGCAAATTAATAACCACAATATTGTTATATAATGGATTTCCGCAAAGTAACGCCTGATACAATTAAATAGGTACAGTTTGTTTTTATTTACTCATCTACTGATAAGACGCGGCCTATCATATCGAAAGCTCCGAAGTTCGTCCGGCTGGGCCATGTACCAATGGGTTTTCCTCGCAACCTAAGTACATTTACTGACTGCTCTCAAACGGCGAAGGAAAACATCGTGAGGAAACCTGCATACGCCGAAGATGCAATTCTTAGGCGCATGTAAAGTCCACCAACCCGCACAGGGCTAGCGTGGTGGACTGTAGCCCGAACGCCCTCGTTGAGAGGGTAGGCCTGAGCCCCAGCAGTGGGGACATGTTAATAGGCTGTTGATGACTCGTCTACTGGACATAGGTACTAGGATTTTTGCGAGTATCCAAATAGTGAAACATGAATAAATCACTTTTATTTAATACTCGTTTCAAAATGAAATTATGGTTACGATAACTGTTCGAGTTTTCAAATAACTGTACTTATTTTGTCTCTACTATATCATCAGTAATCAGCCAGCACTAGTCCACTGCTGGACATAGGCCTAGACACGCCACTGAACCTATAATCACATTAAAGAGATAATCGATAGAGATTTTATGCGAAGAGAATGAATTTTCAGTCGAAACCATAGTAATATTTTTATTTATAACTAATTGTAACTGTATATATTTTGTGTCTACTACTTAATGTTGGGTAAAAAAAGCCAAAATACAATGAACCTATTCAGTAATATCTAGTCGCCCTTATTAATGCGAATATTATTACCCAAGGATTTATTAGAATCCTTTGGGTCGTCTAAATTGTTTACTCTGAACTAATATAAGCGACTTCATTACTGTATTACAAAAGGACCAAAAGCCTTTCTGAATTGAAAAGGGATGTAAGAATATGAAATATAATAAGAGTATCTTTCGGTCCATTGAATAACCCTCCTAATTCCATGTACAGTATGTCCCCTTTCGGGACCTCTATAGTTACATTTGCAAATATTGGAAAGCTTACGGTGGACTAAAATCCGTTATTCTATTTAAGACTAGGGCACGCCCGAACGCAATAGAAATGCTTGTAAATAGCAAACAATAGAAACTAGTCAAAAATAATGGTCAAAGTCAAAATATTATACTGCATAAATGAGTGCACTAGGTACATAAACATGTCAGTCTGATGTAACATTGTAACAACAACACTAGGCATCATTGTGATTCAAATAATCGTCTATTTCCTAAGAACAAGGATGCCATAGAACATCTGCTAAAATAACAATAATAATCAGAGAGGGACACACTTATTACAAAAGTGGTAAGAGTAAGCTAGACAGGTATAATATCTTCTATCTCTATCTACGCATGTGAATTTTTTGTTGGGGGGCAGTGTAACTGCATACCAACTGCCCCCCAAGAAACAACAGCCCGACTAAAATAGATAGTGTTTATTCAGTTTGACCTCGCCATATAAGAAGCGTCTTCTCAAATTATTGGGGTAAAGACTGTTGCTATTTCATGCTATACGCTGATTACGGTTCTATGGTTCATTCTTTTCTAAGTCTATTTCTAAAAGCTTCTTCCTTTGTTTTTTAATGATCAGTTGATCACGTGGTATCCCCTAATATGAAAATTGTCACCAGCAGACGACAGGAAAGGACAATGATGATTAACATTCTACTGCAGCATTTGCCTTCTTTGTATTCAATGTTTTATTCAATTATTTCAGTTTTAACAGTATCTTTTTGCGTAGGCAGAGTTAATTTGCTGTCACTACCGTTATTGTCTCAGCGGGTAGCCTTAATTCTGCTGTCACTTCATTATTTTCTGACGGAGGAAGGCATCTCCATCAATACTAATTATGATTCGATTCCTATTACACTATACCTAGATAAAGCTTTTTAAAGGCAACGCTAGTAACCCGTCAGTAACCAACCAACCAGTAATCAACCCGTAAGAGCGTCAGTGGCCTCGGGGATAAGACGCGACCTATGATATCGAAAGGTCCGAGGCTCGATCCCCGGTTGGGCCATGTACCAATGGGTTTTTTCTCGAAACTTAAGTACATGTACTGACTGCTCTCAAACGGTGAAGGAAAACATCGTGAGGAAACCTGCATACGCCGAAGAAGAAATTCTTAGGCGCATGTGAAGTCCACCAACCCGCACTGGGCTAGCGTGGTGGACTATAGCCCGCACGCCCTCGTTGAGAGGGTAGGCCTGAGCCCCAGCAGTGGGAAGATTAATAGGCTGTTGATGATGATGATGAGTAACCCGTCAAAACCTTTTTGGCTTCTGCTAGTCCATTTGTATTGGGTTCGGTGTTGTTAAGTTATGAAGAAAAAAACACACATACAGCCGAACATAGTACCTCCTCCTTTTTTGAAAGTCGGTAAAAAGAGAACACGTATCGGAAGACGCAGTGTAGGCAGGCCTCCCACAAGGTGGACCGACGATCTGGTGAAGGTCGCGGGACCCGGCTGGATGAGGTTGGCGCAGGACCGGTCGTCGTGGAGATCCTTGGGGGAGGCCTTTGTCCAGCAGTGGACGTCTACAGGCTGATATGATGATGATGATGAAAAAGAGAAAGATATTCCGCAGGCCGCGTCGTGGTCTAACTACTCTTCTTCGAATGTTCAGCTCTCTGGACGTTTTCAGGTCTTGCCACTAGATTCTGGTGATCAGATCAGTCTAGATTGCTCAACGTTGGTCGATGTTTTTTATCCTCTAGTCACATTCATTCAATTCAATACACTTTATTGCACATTTAAAAAGTACAGACAAAAAACGAGAAAAACAGATACATTAATGTACATCTAGGCGGTCTTATCGGTAAGAGCGATTTCTTCCAGACAACATTGTTCGTGAACTTGATCTTTATTCTGTCAGCATTATGAATAAGTTCTGTTCAATAAATGATGTCTAGTCTCATTATTGTCAGATAGGTATCTCATTCTTAAAGTGTCCCTAAACGATCATGCTTGCATGACATGCAATGTTTACGTGACCGTCATGCTTGCTATCAATCAATACAGTGAAGCAACGGCCAGCACATAGTTTGCATGTCATGCACGTCAATCACTACAGCTAGATGGTCATGCATGAGTGACAGCACGTAATGCATGACATGCTGCATGGTTGTTTAGGGAGCCCATTAGTCATTCTTAGTTAAAGCTATTATAAATTTATGTAGTTATGTTTATCTAGCATACCATTTTATGAAAGAACTGGAATTCATTGAAAATTATCAAATTATCGAAGCGTTTCAATAAAAGGAAATCTTAATTTTGTATTCGTCGCGTCGCGTCAACTGGGGAATAAATGTAAATTCTCCGCTTAATAAATTACTGAGAAAATAATTAGGACTTCATGGTGTGGTGGAATGTAAATTTCTAATTATCATCAAATCAATTTCGATTTAGCGATTGTTACTCGAGGAATGTTTGAAAATTCCTGGTTGTTTCTGATTTATATTATTCTTATGTAAATTTCATTTTCTTCCTCGACATCGCAGAAAGTCAATCTAATTAAGATAATTTGTAATTCTTCAATCAAATTGTTTCTTGATTGTCTTCAATTAAGCTGAAATGTTTACTTCAAAAGCAACAACAAACCTCGGAGACATTATTATCGATACCAATTTCATCTTCATTTTACAAAGAATCGCAGAGATATTACGTCTCTTTTTTATATTAAAAATTTACGCCTCGCTCGCTGATAATATCAATCTTTCATCAAAAGCGACCGTTAGGAGCCCATTGGTACAGCGATAGGTATCTACGATTATAATGAAGGACAGAAAAAGGTCGGAGGGAGACCCGATTGACGTAAACTTTCCGGCTTCCAAGGTTTTAATAAGAAAGTTACAAATTTCTGCCAAGTTGGCTTGTATAATCGATGTCTTCAAAATGTTACTGGATGAATTTCAAATCAGATGCGAAGTTTGCTAGACGACATACCATTTACTAGTGGTGTGCTAGAAAACTAGAGTTTAAGGAGAGAAGGTAAATCTAAGGGAGTGGTAAGATCTCTTTTTGATACTTACAAAACAAGTAGGTATTTGGTTAAATGAACCATTTTGAGAACATTTTGTGAGATCTCACAACATTATTGTTATTACTATATTGATGTCTTGTTCTTATGTTAGTCACTAATGTAACATTTCAACTAAATATACGTCTAATAAAGCAGTCAGTATCAAAGTCAATGTTAATTCTATTTTATTGCATGTAACTACACCGGGTACATTTATACAGCGTAAATTTTTTATCTACCACCGCTTCCAAGATGTTAGAACTATTTTTATAGAAGTATTCTTAATTTGTATTGATATAGTTGGCAAAAAATGTGCAAACAAAAGCAAACACCCTTAAATAAAATACCTCCATTTTAATTGTCAATATTTTGACAATGGTTGTCCATTGTCAAACTAATGTTTATTCTGGGTTGGATAGATAAATTGATACTTTTACCAAGTTCTCGAACAAATTCTGTCGACAAATTAATTCATCTGAAAAGTTTATAGTGTGTTTCATACCTAGCACGAGACAAAATATGACTTTAAGGGCTTCTTTCACCACTTCCTGATATTGTTACAGATAGTAATCTTAGTGATAAACTAATCTATCAGATAAATCTGTGTGATAGACTATATAAAATATATAAGATATAGGCAATCAGATACCTTTGAAACCAAAATAACAGGCTATCTGTCAGATAACCTGCAGATAGGGTATCTGGGACTTTATCAGCAAGCGGTGTAAGAGGCCCTAAGTAAATCAAATAAAGGTTAACAGTAGAAGTTAAAACAAATTTGTCTTCAAGAATCCTATCCTACATTCAGTGTCTAGTTAAATTCTAGGCCGGAATGAGCATTTTGAATACTATCTTATTTATTTATTTAATCGTCTTGATTACTACATAGATATCAAATATCATCATAATAATAAATATTAAACGAGTTAAAAATAATTATAATTATTTAATCTAATCTTCATCGTAATATCTTTAATAATTTTATACTAACAAAATGTTTTAATTGTTTTCACGCTCCTAGTACTTGGGAAGAATTTACAACTAACGTAAGTTTTCATAGTAAAATGGAGAAGAATCACCTTTAACCTCAGAATACAGAATAAACCAGATTACCACAAACCCCACCCGCGCAATTTTGTATGAAACTATACTGTTTTAGTAATAGTCTTTCTGGCTTCACGCCTTCTAGTTTTTCTGTATTCTAGGGCTGAAACTAGAAAATATCACATTGAGAATGAAATCGGTGAATTAATGGATCAAATAGATTGAAAGCATACAGCGATCTGATAATTTTCTTTATGAGACGGCTCACTTCATTAGGCGACTATGTTGCCTATAAAGTGTTTTCTACAAGACTTTCTCGTCTTACTTCAGGATTCAAATGCCTTAGGTGCCTATAATTCTACTGCTCTCAATCAGTCAGTCAATCAATCAAATCATTTTGTTGGACTTAGCTGCATGCCGTCAAAATAATGCCGTCAATACCATCACCATTGTCATAATCTAGCTTGAGTTAATACGTTAGGTCCTTATTCTTGAATGCAAAAAAGCTTGATGGATACGTCTAATTTTATTTCACAACTTGATGTCTGTTGAATTTTGAATGCGACGTTAATATAGTTTCTGCTTTCAACGAACCAAATACTTTTATTAAAAATGGTATACTCGCGTCAGGTTGCAGAGCGCGCGAGCCGAAAGCGCGAGGGTGGCCCAGCTGTTGCAGGATGTCCACCGAAACTCGTTGCAGCACACCATCAGTACACTGCACACGCCCAATAGGTAAGGCTTTTGTTCTCCTCGATAAGTACATAAATACTTGTTCGATGCCAAGCAACATGACTGGCTGAGATAGTTCTTTCGGTCTACTGTTCTATCCTGCTTATTCTTCGTAAATCTTACATTACGAAGCTAGTTCTGGCTGAGATAGAAAGAACTATCTCAGCCAGTTATGTTGCTTTGCATCGAACAAGTATTCTAAGTAGTAAGTTATCTTGATGATTCCGCTAAATATGGTCTAAATGAAAGTCTAAATTAAGTGGTAAAGGGTTACAATTCGCACCCAAAGGGTAGGCTCTATTGTCGAGAATTGAGGATATTCCTTTCCGGGAAGACAATTTGGGTTATACAGCTCCTATGTCATGAAATAAATAAATTACAAGTGTCATCAACACGTGAATTCATTTAAAAAACTCAAGTGATCAAATAACCGGGTACTAATACCAGCTATTCAAAGAAAAGGGATTTTCCTTTTTAATGTGTTCCATTCACTGGCATATTATTTTACAATATGCACCCTTTTGGTATTACTAACTATTCTTTATGTTTCTTTGCCCGATTTTTTCTTTCTTGCCCCTGAATTAGTTAAGACTGGTTTATAGATTAGTTGTTATTTTTCTTATTATGTCTAAGGTGATAATTACAGCCTGACTTTATTGTTTGTTCTAGAATCGTTGACTACTTAGCACCACGGTCACCAATGGATGCGGACGAAGATCTGCTACTTGAGCTACTGTTCAAAATGTGACCCGGCACCTACGATATGCCACCATTTGGTTTTCATCTTCAACTGTGACTTATAGACATTTATTTAATATTATTTTCGTAAGTACAATGTTGAATGCGAACATATTTGGGATGTAGACATTTTCATTTGGTTTCCATGGTTATGTGATCATAATTTTACGTAACGGTATGTGAAATTACTAGGGTTTAATCTAGACACTTTTTTTATGTTTTTGAAATAAGGACTTCTCTGATAAATCTCACCAAAACAGATTTACCTTCTTATTTAAAGTTGTAGTTAATACAGGCCTTGTCTATTAAATCTTTGGTATTGTCTTTAGGTATTGTCTTTAGAAGTGACCGAGAGTTTCTGCTATCTGATACGTGAATAAGCAATATAAGAAATAGATTTGCTGAATTTAATTGTTCTTCTATCTTATTTAATTTGTAAAGTTTTAATTTTCTTTAAAATGACTTGTCCAGAGTTTGTATTCGGATTAAACTTTGTTTTAAACTCTTCAGGTCATAGACAGGGTTATATTTAGTATAAATTTTATCGTATTTGTATTATATTTTCATAACGTATTTTTGAGACATTTGTTTAGAACGTTTATTGGAATCATATTTTTGAAATATCTCTAAATTTGATGTAAAGTAGATCATCATGTATTGGACATTTTTCGTGTGAATTGGGATATTATTGATAAATTCTTCGTTTTTATAACGAATCTGTAGTTGAATTTTGGCTTTTGCGATTTCGATAAAATCTACGTCGATCGTGACAGTTTTGGTTTTCTTTATTTCTTTGAGTGTTAAAGTTAGGTCAAAACTTTAATTCTTGGCTCTATTCGTCTCAACGATGGAGTTCAAAAGTAGGTTAAGTACAAATTCAAATTATTAAAAAGCCACTGTTCTTATAAAGTAGATGCACCTAGCGTATAATACAATAAACCTGATGAGCTGTGAGACTTTTGAGATTTTATCGTATTTAAGAAAAAAATAATTATGCCGTTAGTTTTACTAATGGTCTGACGTCTACGGTATAGGTTTTATTCCAGCCTAAATAGGTTAATTCTCTTTTATAGTCTACGCCAAGCCTTAGACATCATCGAAAATGATTCATTATTCCTAACATTAACAGAATATACGTACTATGTCCTATTGTTGCTTGTCTTTGACCATTATTATTTATTTAATGTATGGCATACATACTTCCGTTGAAATTGCCCTGATTGTTTATTTCTAATGTTAAATTGTTGACTTCATTGACGTATATTTCAGTAATATCTATAATAATAACTTATTTTTCGTCTCCTAAAACCCTTCCCCCAGTTCCTACTTCAGAAACTATATACATTCATATTGAATTTTGATCTCTATTGACTAGTTTGTTAGATAGTGATTTCAGTTTTAGAATTCTCTAAAGCTATGCCATATTTATCTAGCGTTCATGAAGAAAGGTTGTGCACCACTTAAATTATAGAAAATAACCTAAATATTCCCCTTTTCTGATTCTCTGATATTTTAACGTAGTACCATAGTTTATAGTTAAGATATTAGAAGTATAGCTTACCATAAGACGACATGGCAGCCGTCAGATATTTTAGATTCGTATTTTTATAAAGCAAAAGTTACGAACGATTAAAGATCGCTTTGCTTATGCAGGGCCATGGATCAGATGATTTTTTATTTATTTATTTTATTTTATTTTATTTTTGTTACCAAATCAAAGTTGAAGTTTCTTGAATTTTAAGTTCAACTTTTTGTTTAAATTTTTATCAAGATGTAATTATAAGTAAATATCCTGTTTTGAAACTTTTGTAAGTACATTCCATTACTCGTTTTCTTATAATAGGATTTGGATAGGCCCGGAGTTGGCATAAGTAGGTGAAGCAGGCTTACTCTCAACTATACTCAAAACTTTAAATAGGTAAGGAGTTTTATAATTTATTAATTATTATGAGTGAAAAGGCCACTAACGATTGAATTAAAAGCTTGAGCATGGTTGAGGGAAAACCAGCGTTTTCGAAATAATGATAAAGATTGTCATGCGATGCTGATTGAGAATACCGTCCAAATGTGGCGGCTTTTGTGCCCTCTGGTTGCGATGTGGCAAAAGTTGCAGTATGGAAACAAGCGAAAACAATGGCCAGAATCAGTGACGCGATTCGCTAAGGCCTTGTCTAGAAGGGAGGAATTCGTCCCCAATTGTTACGCCCGTATCGGTACGCGTGGCGAGTTAATAGGCGTCTATACTTGCGTTCAAAAGCATCGCGCTAGTGTACAATTCGCGCGTAAATTGCATGCATTACGCAGACTCGACTCGTGCGTGATAGGTACGAGGGTTCTAGAGGGGCGATAGTTGCGACCAATAGCCCGATTTTTAAATCGCTCGCCTCGCTTCGAGCGGTCAATTCTACTAAGTTTCGTGTTGATTAGTAGAATCGACCGCTCGAAGTGAGGCGAGAGATTCTAAAATAGAGCACCAGTATTCTGGCAAGTGTCACTGGGAGTGCACGTATCCAGAGAAATGGAGCGCCAAAATGCTCATGCGTATTGCGCGCGTTTCAAGCTGTTCCTGGACGCATTCGTCCCTTCTGGACAAGGCCTAAGATTCAAAACACTTGACGTTTAATGGAACATACGACAACTCAGAAGTGAATGCGAAAGAGCAAAGCGTCGTGTTTCATTTTAAGGGTCCATATCTGGCGTCAGTGCTGCGGGCTATAGCACGCTATCGCTGACAGATGTGGTCCAACCCTTAAACGTCTAGTATTTCGAATGAGGTCGGCATACCCGAGGGCGCGCGAAAACAACATGTATATTTTATATTTTTGGATCACTAATTTTAAGATGTTATATTTATATATGTATATGTAGTGATGGCGGATACAAAAACAGTATTTCGAGAAGTATTGCGCCAAAAGTTTTGATGTATTAATTTTCCATAAACGTTATTCTCTCGACTATGATTTCGAATGGACAAATAGTTGGTTTAGCTAGTGGTCATGCGTATATATTTTTGGATAGCGTGCACGATTGCTTTAGGAACGCCGGTTATAATACTATATTATATTAAATGAAACGGGAAAAAAAGAAAATAAAGTAACAAAAAAAATATTTTTAACAGTAACGCGAAACCTCTGAAAGCAATAATATTTTTGTGGTAAAATAACTCCGGTTTATAAAGAGAGTATTTTGTTATCCACGCGATCGTCACAAACAGTTAAATATATAGAACGCTTCTTAGTGCGACCGTAAGTTAGTGCTATTTTTACTATAATAAAAAAACATACCACACATAAAAAACAAAATTTTCAACAATGAAAGGAACACAGTTGCAAAATATTTTATTCCAAAAAATTTTCATAAAAATAACTACTCAAATTGTATAAATTGATGTTCAAAACATAGACTATACTTATAAATATATACTTTTTTTTGCTTTTATGGTTTAATTAGAAATAGTAAAATATAGCACACTTCCGGTAAGCCTTAGTAATTGACCACAGCTAACAGATAGTGCACTAGAAGTAGATTATAGTTAGATAAATTACTACTTATACATGAAATAATTAAAAAATCTTGAAATCTATACATAGAATTTAAAGTTTAACTAATACTTTTTATTATAATATTATAAGAAGCTTGTTCACACATTTTAACTTCATATTTAGTAAGTACTACTAACTTCTAAGACTACGCTAATGGTTAATAATGGTACTGGAATGGGACTGTCAGCTACGGTTGGACTTTATTTTTAAAATTTTTGGGTGGGCCGTAGTTAAAAGCTGTTTACTTATATATTTGAATTAATATAAGCCAAAGGCGAGTTTCTTTCATACGTATGTGATAAAAAAAAACGTTGATTTGAATAATCTATTTGGATTGTTAATTTTTAGGATATAGTGTATACTTGTATCTGTTTTTAAATAAAGCGTATATAAAATTATTGATTCGCTGTAGCTTGCTTGGTAATATACTTTTATAATTAAATATATTTTTAAAGAAAATGAGCCTGCCTAAAATATATTGCATATCACTTAGATAATTATAACTTATTAAATTTTTCGACATGGCGTCTGATATTAATTGTATTTTTTTTTATATAAAATGCTAGATCAATAGTGTTGTTTATATTTTAATAGTTGCTTATCTTAAGAGGGTTGTAGCAATAAATAGTAAATAATTAATTTAGTTACATTATATTGATTGTATTAAGCTGTGTTTTTTTTTTCTTATTTGATTCCACTACTTAAACTTATTTCTAATCTTTAATTTTACCTTCTTTAAAAAATATCTTTTTCTTTGTTTAATAATCGTTACAACCCATAATTAATAGTGAAACTAGTATTATTGCCTGAATAAATCATATTATGATGTAGCATTACATTTCATAGCAAATTTTTATAATGTTATTTTTGAAATCAAATTTTTTTTGTGATGCGACTGACAGCATAAAATTCAATAATTTGTCTTAATAATAATTAGTTTTTTCTTTAACTATTAGCAAATGTAAGAATTGTTATGAACTGCCAGTTTCAAGGTTTCTAAAACACCAAGTATGGAAGGATGTCTGATCGTAAGATAATTATAATAATTATAATGTCCAAACAAAATAAATCTTTTTAATCTTGAGCATAAAGCTCCATAATGAAGCTCTGCTTTAAGTTTATTATTTGGACTCGTCAATAGAAAATTAAGAAGACATTTTTTATTTAAATACTTAAGGAAACTTAAGAAAACCGATAATTTTACTGATTTGACGCGCCATTTGATAGTCTTCTGAAGAAATTATTCCAGTTTATATTGAAATAAAAATTGATTGTAATAATTTCAGGAATGGTCAAGTTATATGAAAGCTTTCTTCAAGCAAAAATTTGTAAGATGTTTGTGAAATACAGTTTTGTATTTATTTCAATTATCTAATTACCTACTTACAAAATATATACCTACACATCCGTGTAAGATTTTTCAGAGGACTATAGGCGATTTATAGAATGAATTGAAAATGTATTTTGGATGTAGACAAACCTATAAATATTTTAAGTGTTTATTCCATAAATGTAATAGACCATCATAGATTGTGATCGAGTGTTTTAACTAGTTTTTCGTTTTAATTCATTTAGAGCAAAAACATTGGAAATCTAAGCTATATTCATATTCAGTTGAGTAGATAGCTTTTCCTTTCACTGTTATCTTTAAATACAGCAATCTAGTAACCAAAATCAAGTAATTGTATTATTTAGTATTACACAAAGTTATCTCTTTACCTCAAACTTGCCTTCTGATATCTTTATGACAACTGTAGCAAATGGTACAAAACTAACTTACCATTATTGTATTCCTGTATATACCGTAATGGTAATTTAGGAAATAATTTAACAGTTAGGAATGTATTAAGGGTAATTCCGGTATTCCTTCTGGATCGCTTAATATGAGTATTTTTCAACATATGTACCTACGTAATTTCATCAGGTTGATAAACTTAATGAAAAGTTAAAGGTACAATTTGATTGTAAGTAAATTACCCATCGCAAATTTGTCATAATTTACCCCTGGGCAGTCAGTTTAGGTAATTAGGTAGTTTTTGACAAAATAACAGAAAATGTAAAATAAAAAATGTAATAATTGCAATGACAAATTGTTCAATGTTTTGTTTCACCTCTTGCAACGACAAACTACAACTGCTTACAATGTTACATATTTTTGGTCGCACTTAGCATTTTTGTTGTAAGTACAATAAATAATAATAATTATTAGACTATTTTTACTGTATGTATAATAATGTCGTTTATGGTTGCTTTAAAACAATCTCAGTATATAGTACATTTTGACACTCTGATTTGACATCTTTGATTATCTGGTACTTTCAATTCAATTCAATTCTTAATTCACTTAATTTATTTCTTTTTTCAATTCACTTTATACATTAATAGTTGTCAATTTGTACCCGCCGTCAGAATTACTTTGTCGGAACTATGCGATTGGTGAAGGCTGAATCTAAAAGTGTCCCTAAACGATCATGCTTGCATGACGTGCAACGTTTACGTGAATGTCATGCCGCATGATGGACCATCATGCTTGCTATCAATCAGTACAGTGAAGCAACGGCCAGCACGTAGTTTGCATGTCATGCACGTCAATAGGTGCGTCCACACCGAGCGCGTTGCCTCGCGAGACGGGCCGCGGCCGCGGCGGCTCAGCCGGTCTGGACGCACCTAATTACTACAGCTAGACGGTCATGCATGAGTGACAGCACGTAATGCATGTCATGCCGCAAGATCGTTTAGGGAGCCCTTAACACTCCATATTCGATAAAAATGACTTCATTATTGTTCAATTATCATTAGTGATGGGATGATACATGGTAATGCCCAGAATTATTTAATTGTACGGTATTGTTATTTTATGTAAGCTTGTACAATGTTTTGAAGGTTGGACAAGAGTGTGAGCCCAGCCCACTGAGTGAATTGTACTTTGAACAAATGATAATCTTCCTTTGTAATTATTATAATCTATAAACACTACAAAATTGTGATTCAAAGCAATTTAAAATACTAACTGCTGATTATATTTGGTGTTTTATTGGTTTTTGGTCCTATCTTCCATCATCACGCAGCGTAGGTGGACCCCCACAAGGTGGACCGACGATCTGGTGAAGGTCGCGGGACCCGGCTGGACGAGGTTAGCGCAGGACAGGTCGTCGTGGAGATCCTTGGGGAAGGCCTTTGTCCAGCAGTGGATGTCTACAGGCTGATATGATGATGATCCATCATCTGACTGATTGACTGATCAACGCGCAGTCCATTTTAGGCTTTGCTTCATACACTTTTTGCAATATCCCTGCCAAAGGGTTTTCGGTTTAGAAAAAAGAAGTAGGTACTTCCATATTCCAAAACATGTCGTTTCTATGGTACTGGTAAATCGTTCATTACATCCGTACTGCGATCACCAATACTATTGGTAATCGCAGCATCCATAGAGTTAAGATCTCTTTGGTGCGTGCTCGCGGCCCCTTAAAGAGGCGTAAAAGAAGCATTCTATGTGTGTCAAAATCGTGTCAAATGTATGACAATACTGTGACTCACTCACACATTCTCATACTCCATATAAATTTGTATTAGCAACCTCCTCCCGCTACTCCGCTTCCTTTGTCCGCACCCCCCCCTGTAAGTGGCACCATTGGTTCCCATACTAAATATGCAAGATGCAGTCTCCATAGGGAGCGCGCACGCCACCAAAGACATTCAAACCTTCCTGATTACATCCCTAGTGTAGTTATACACAGTAAAGCGCTAGATGTACCAAGGTTTATTAATTTGTGGTCGCGTCTTTACGGCACAACACTAAATCAGACTTAATGAAACCAGCTGCAAAACTATGTGTCACGAAAGACCTTCCTACCAAACGCGCAGTAAATCTACCAGAGGTTAAGATAGGCTTGAAACTGCTCTAATTGGAGTCATACATTTTGTTTACCTAGACTTTGTAGCGCCTATCATGATCAATTGAAAACTCAATAAAATAGTTGATTTTATTTCATTCAAATTATGGAAGTTGAGAGCGTCAGTGGCGCAGGGGATAAGACGCGGCCTATCATATCGAAAGGTCCGGAGTTCGATCCCCAGCTGGGCCATGTACCAATGGGTTTTTTCTCGAAACTTAAGTACATTTACTGACTGCTCTCAAACGGTGAAGGAAAACATCGGGAGGAAACCTGCATACGCCGAAGAAGAAATTCTTAGGCGCATGTGAAGTCCACCAACCCGCACTGGGCTAGCGTGGTGGACTATAGCCCGAACGCCCTCGTTAAGAGGGTAGGCCTGAGCCCCAGCAGTGGGGACATTAATAGGCTGTTGATGATGATGATGGAAGTTGACTTGGTGGGCTTCACAAGTTTAGTCCATTTTTGACGTTTGCAGGTTTCCTCATTACGTTTTCCTCAGATGTTAACCCTGGAAGGAAAAAGTTTGAAATTTTTTCGTACAGCAGTATAATTTGTATAATAAGGGCTTCTTTCACCACTTGCTGATAAAGTCCCAGATACCCTATCTGCAGGTTATCTGACAGATAGCCTTTCATTTTGCTTTCACAGGTATCTGATTGCCTTATCTGTCAGATAAGCATATAAATTAACAGCAAGATTCATCAGAGACTTGAGGTGTGAAACAAGAAAATATTATCAGAAACATTTATCTGATAGATTAGTTTATCTGACAGATTACTATCTGTGACAATATTAGCAAGTGGTGAAAGAGGCCGTAAATGTTATTAAGTTAAACGCTTATGACTTTAATTTTATACGAGCATTAAACGCTTCAAGACTCCGAGCCTTTTCGGCTTGAGCCTTATGCTACACGGCTCAAACTTACAATACTAGGTCTGACAAGGTGTCGCCATCGAAGGGAAGATGATTTACCACATAGACTCAGCTATAGGTATCTAAACTCGAGCACGCACTTACAAAGAAAAGAGAGATCAGATTATCGGGAAGATAATATACCTACCACGTACATCAGCAATACTTACAAAGAAAAGAGAGATCAGATTGTCTTATTGTTAAAGTATTTCATATTTTCATGTCATCAACAGCCTATTAATCTCCCCACTGCTGGGGCTCAGGCCTACCCTCTTAACGAGGGTGTTCGGGCTATAGTCCACCACGCTAGCCCAGTGCGGGTTGGTGGACTTCACATGCGCCTAAGAATTTCTTCTTCGGCGTATGCAGGTTTCCTCACGATGTTTTCCTTCACCGTTTGAGAGCAGTCAGTAAATGTACTTAAGTTTCGAGAAAAAACCCATTGGTACATGGCCCAGCTGGGGATCGAACTCCGGACCTTTCGATATGATAGGCCGCGTCTTATCCCCTACGCCACTGACGCTCTCAATTTTCATGTAGTTAAGTGAATTGTGAAATTCTTAATGAATATAAAGATCTTAACACACACATTAAGGTAATATAATTACCACGCGTACATCAGCAATACTTAAAAAGAAAAGAGAGATCGGATTGTCTCGGAGGTATACTTTATGTGTAAGTACAGATTGCGGGTTTTGCTGCCCTTCCTTACCCTTTTCATGGAACGATCCCAGAGGGATAATTACAGGTTAACGGAATATATTGCATTACTTACGTGACTCGATGCGTTTCTTGCTCACTGAAACGGCAAACGGCCAGTTGATGGTAACCGGCCACTGTCGGCTGCCACACCTGCAAGATTTTGATTGCTATGTGCAACAGTTCAAATGAAAAAGCTAGTAACATGTAAAATCGGATAAAGATTTTAATAATCAGAAAGTATAAGATAATCATCGTGCATCAGAATCGTCGTGGAGATCCTTGGGGGAGGCCTTTGTCCAGCAGCGGACGTCTACAGGCTGATATGATGATGATGATGATAATGATCGAATGAGATGTGATCGAAGGATGAGGCAAATATCGAGCCAATGTACATTTATAAGTGGTGGCAGGAGCCGGGGATGAGCTAGACTGACATACGACGATCAGATAGAGCGGGTGCTCACAGACGGACACGTAAACAGCACTCGCGTCCCGCGGCGAGCGTGTGTGGAGAGAATGATGAGACTGAGCGAAGCGACAGAGGTGTGTCAGGATCGCGGTAGGTACTTGTCGCTCCATTCTTTTCGCCAACCCCGCCAGGGACATAGCGTGAAGTTAAGTAAGTATATATGATAATTATTCGTAGGTACGTACTCAAAAGTGCGTCAGTGGCCCTGGGGATAAGACGCGGCCTATAATATCGAAAGGTCCGGAGTTCGATCCCCGGCTGGGTCATGTACCAATGGGTTTTTCTCGAAACTTAAGTACATTTACTGACTGCTCTCAAACGGTGAAGGAAAACATCGTGAGGAAACCTGCACACGCCGAGGAAGAAATTCTTAGGCGCATGTGAAGTCTGCCAACCCGCACTGGGCTAGCGTGGTGGACTATAGCCCGAACACCTACGTTGAGAGGGTAGGCCTGAGCCCCAGCAGTGGGGAGATTAATAGGCTGTTGATGATGATGATGACGTACTCAAATTCTTTCAATCAACAGCCTTGAACGGTCGGAGAATTAAAGGCCAAAATCTTGGTCGAAAATTTATTAGCCCGTTTTCTCTGGTCTTGTCAAGATCGTCGTCTGTCTCTTTTTTGTCGTCCGTTCCTCAGTCCTGTCAAGTCTAAGTTCTAGTCTGCCAGTCATGTCTTCAAAGGAGGCTGGACGCCACAACAAGCCTATTAACATGTCTCCACTGCTGGGGCTCAGGCCTACTCTATCAACGAGGGCGTTCGGGCTATAGTCCACCACGCTAGCCCAGTGCGGGTTGGTGGACTTCACATGCGCCTAAGAATTTCTTCTTCGGCGTATCCGTTTCCTTACGATATTTTTCCTCAACGTTTGAGAGCAGTCAGTAAATGTACTTACTTAAGTTTCGAGAATAAACCCGTACATGGCCCAGCCAAGGATCGAACTTCGGACCTTTCGATATGATAGGCCGCGTCTTATCCCCGACGCCACTGACGCTCTTTACTCAAATTCTTTAGTTAATCCGTATTTCATCAATTAATACGTTATTGAACTGAAAGAAGACAGATGAGAAAGAAAACACTGAGATTATTGCCTTCATATTGTCAGATACGTTTAAAGTCAGATAGTCCTTTCTGGTGTAACTGAATTATTCATTCACTCAAAGCTTTCTGTATTCTGAATCTACAAAAATAGAAAAGGATGATTTTATAAAAGGAATGGAAAAATGCTTGCCCATTGAAATCCTTTTTTTTAACCCTTTTTGCATCGATTTTCTTTTCACAAAACTGGATAAAATGTAGTAAATAATCCTTCTTAAGAACTGAGTGACATTACACTGTGTTATTTGTATTATTCTAGTAGGATTATTATTAGGTACTCTGTAACCAGTGAGTGATCAAACATACTATCGCTGTCTGAAGTACCTCATCATCATCATATCAGCCTGTAGACGTCCACTGCTGGACAAAGGTCTCCTCCAAGGATCTCCACGACGACCGGTCCTTTTTTTTCACGGAGTTGGAAATGCGTTAGGCACCATCCCCCCCGGTCTAGGGAGACCATGTAGGGGGGGTGTGGGACTCCCGATCTCAGAGTGAGATGGTATACCCACTAAAACCAACTCCGGCGTTTTACCCGCTCTGCCGTTTTTGTGGGGGGTGCGTGGGTTGCACAAGGATTTCACCACGTCACCCCCCCGGCCGCACCAGCTGGTGCCCCGCGCCAAGGAGGACGACGACCGGTCCTGCGCTAACCTCATCCAGCCGGGTCCCGCGATCTTCACCAGGTCGTCGGTCCACCTTGTGGGAGGCCTGCCTACACTGCGTCTTCCGATACGTGGTCGCCACTCGAGAACCTTTCTGCCCCAACGGCCGTCAGTTCTACGAGCGATGTGCCCAGCCCACTGCCACTTGAGCTTCGCAATTTCTGATTCGATCTCGCGACAAATATGAGAATCAAATTGTGCAAAATTATGATCAATACCAAAATGGCTGGTTAGCATTTCGCTGCCGCGCCATAATTTACCTTCCAAATGAACCGATAACCGAAACAACAGAGCGGGCGCGATGTTTATCGAAATCTAGCGTCAATTTTGCCGCGTGGCAATTCTAAATTTTACCTTGTCTATTTTACAAAGTCAGTGAGACAAGTGGAGTACAGTAGTTATTTGTTATGCAAGGCTGCAAAGTTGGTTATTTTGTGCGAGTACTAGTATTAATAACTGAGCAAAGCGAAGGGGTCTAGGAGGAAAGATAGAATCCTGAGCGTAGCGAGGGTTTCAAGGTACGAGACGCAAAATAACTTTGCTGCCGAGTGCAACACACAAATTTTCACCTCACTACAGCGAGGAAAATACCTAGGTGAATTGAATCCTTTCGGCGGTTTAGAACCACAAATAATAATAACAACAATTAGGATTGACCACTTCTTTAAATGCCCACCTTCTACAAATTAGAAGAAAAGTTTTATAAAGGTTTTTCCAGGTGCAGTTTTCCACGCAGATTTCGAATGAGAAAGTATACCCTTCCGAGCCGGTGAGATGCAAAAGAAATTATGTTGTCAATTCAACCCGTGGGCTGACCGGGCTGTAAGTTGAATACCTATTTCCCTAATAAGTTGGTTACTAAACAAAGCCACACATGGATTAGAATTAACTTTGGTTAGGATAGGTGGTTTAAGCATGGTGTGTAATGTCCTATTTTAACTTTGCAGGCTTAGATTGAAGCCTTTGCCTGGCTGAAGTATGGAATAATTGTTATTTTATACATTTGCCTGAACGTTTTAACCGGATTGTACATATGCCGATAACGTGTGCATTTGTTATGTTAAATAAATATTTATTTATTTTATTTATTTATTTCCGTCTTTCTCATGCAGCCGCTTCCGGCTACCTACTTCAGCAGGTCGATCCTTTAAGCGCACAACCTAGACTCATGGTTGATACAACCATGAGACGTCAATTCTCCTTGACAAAAATCAATGAATTGTCAATGAGAATTTTATTGACGTCTCACGGATGTATCAACTATGAAATCTTGGTTATGCGCTTAGAGAGTCGACCTGCGGGTACTTCCATCTTCTAGAACGCCACATCCACTACAGGTAGCCACATCTACCGCAGAATTTCATCATCAACAGCCTATTAATCTCCCCACTGCTGGGGCTCAGGCCTACCCTCTCAACGAGGGCGTGCGGGCTATAGTCCACCACGCTAGCCCAGTGCGGGTTGGTGGACTTCACATGCGCCTAAGAATTTCTTCTTCGGCGTATGCAGGTTTCCCCACGATGTTTTCCTTCGCCGTTTGAGAGCAGTCAGTACATGTACTAAAGTTTCGAGAAAAACCCATTGGTACATGGCCCAGCTGGGCATCGAACTCCGGACCTTTCGACATGATAGGCCGCAGAATTTATTCATAATTAAATTATAATTTCATCGCTCGTAGAACTGACGGCCGTTGGGGCAGAAAGGTTCTCGAGTGGCGACCACGTATCGGAAGACGGTGTAGGCAGGCCTCCCACAAGGTAGACCAACGATCTGGTGACGTTCGCGGGACAGGTCATCGTGGAGATCCTCGGGGGAGGCCTCGTGGACGTCTACAGGCTGATGTGATGATGATTAAATTATAATTTCCAACACTCAAAGACTTTTCGGACCAACAATCGGATAATTGAATTTCAAACACAGAAACATGCGGACAATAACTTTCAGACTAAGCGTCTTTAATCCCCAAACGCTCGAGTGGATTCCTCACAGCGACGATAATAGATTGGGTGGGTAATTCTGCTCTTTAGTGAGCACGTAAAATTTTAATGGGCCCATATTTTATCGGCGGGCTCCAGGAGTTTGATTAAAAATCTCATTCGAATTTCCGATCGTTACGCCGTGATTACCATTTTGTAATTAGGAATAACCCTACTTTTTGGGAAGTCGGTGAGGGTGGGTGTTGTGCCAAGGTAGGATGGGGATAGAATATTATAAAATTAATTTAAGTAGGTAAATGTTTATTTCGGAAATACGGCCATAGCATAGTGTTAATACTTAAACAGATTTTTAACCACCAAGGCCTATTATTTAATTTAATTTATACGCGACTTCATTGGCGTTAAAATACTACACAGACTCCCCCTTCCCCTTCCCTCCACAATACCAATTAAATAGCCTATGTTCATACAAAGAGTAATAACTATCCAACAGCAAAAGAATTATTGAGATCGGTTCAGTAGTTTCAAAGATTACTTCAAACACACATCCTACCATCCACACTTTACCTATTAATTATTTGAATAGATAACTTTAGAACTTTCGTGGCTTGATTTCGATATTGAAGATCACCTAATCAAAAAATTTGGAAAAAAATTGTATGTAAAATTTGCATGTACCAATTTGTTAAATTAAGTTATAAAATTTTTATAACCCCATTTTTTCCAAATCTTGGTGAACTAAAACGAAAAAAAAAACTTACGACCGAATGAAGTTCTGTAACTCAAACCTCTGCCTGTGAGCCAACTTAACATATCAAAGGCTTGTATTATGTAAGATCTTTCCCCAAGGTTACATTTCAGAAATCATCGTGGCATGTAATCTAATCCGACGTGGCACCGGGAGAGCAAACATCGTCGCAGGCTAATCCCCGGTCACGCCGGACACGCCCGGTTCTGTCCATTTTTACCCGGATCCGGTAATTTATACCCGGGCTCATCCGATGCGGATTAAAATCTTTGCCCGCTCTTTTTGGAGCGAACCACGTGCGAGGTTTTGAGCGACGTTCGTTTTCCGAGGAAGATGAAAAATGTGAAAAAAATATAGAACACACTTACTTGTACTTTTTTTTTCAATGTAAACCTATAAATATAAAAACTTTGTCCTGACCAAGGAGGTTGGAAATTTATGTCGCCGACCGCGGCAGCGTAGGGCCGCGCGGCGATGCCGCATGTACATTCTGTGCTCCAGGGAGGTAGGAAATTTATGTCGCCGAAGGTCGCGCGGAGATTCCCGTTCATGCGCATTCTGTGCTCTGTGGTGCTGACTGACTGATCTACCAGCGCCCAGCCAAACTACTATATGTCTATTGTTCTCACAATTTTTTTTTCGTCGGTTAAAAATAAAACTAAGTGGTTTTAAGATATAATACCAATTTAAAAAATAGTACGTACCTAATTATTTGAAAATTGCTTTAAGAACTTAATTACTAAAATTTAATTTTAATTAAACATATTCTGAACATAGTGTATACAAATAAAATTGAAAAGTAAAACTTCACTTTATGTAATAGATTTACAATAAATAAATAAATAACCCCACAAAAATACACATACTAAATACTACAAAATATCCTAAACATTTATAAATCAAGATTTCTTTCAAACAAAAAACTTACTCTTAACTTTATTATACTAAAAGAAATACTTTTTTCCCTTCCTTCATCACTGGTCTCAAACCATGAGGAGATATCCTGTAAGGAGCTGGAGTGACGTACGGCATCTTGACTCCGAGACGCGGAAAGGGGACCCATACTGGTGGACTATAATAATAGTCCAGCCCCCGATGCTCAAACATGTACTGCCCCATTTTTGGAGCAGGAGTTGGCGGCATTGGTGGAAAATATCTTTCATGAGCAGCCAGCCAGATGTAGACCTGGAAATTTTTTTACACTTAAAAACTTTTTTTTATATTTATCTAACTTTAAAATTTAATTTAAAACAAATGCTACCCTATTTGCGGCGTTGGCTGTACCTGGTACAGTCGCCGCGATTTACGTATAAATGATTTTTCGATGATTCGTTTCAGAAAAAATATTGTGGTTTGTATCAATATTAGTTTATATCTGCTTTTTTTAAAAAAATAAAAATACCTTATTATAAATCTAAAACTAATGAATTATAAATAAAAAAAACCCTCGAGGCTCCCCACCGCTGGGAGCGTGCCCAGAGGCTGGCGGCATTACCTCGCTGAAGGTGAGGCTGATCCTCTGAGCGAGGTAATGCCCAGCCCCCTGGTCCCTGGCAGCCTCGACCAGGCGCTGGTCACCAGCTTATAGTGATCAGCTTTTTTTGCATATTTTTAAATTCAGTAAAGTAAGTGAATATTAATAAAATAAATGCCTCACCATTTCACACCGACATTTCGGAGGTTCTATTATGGAATATTGAGACATTTGGAACGATATAGAACTAGAACCTTAATAGTTCTTGTCACTTAAAATAAATAAATAAATTAAAATTAAATACAGTTAGTACATGTATGTATTCTTTGGTCATGCAAAGGCCTTTTAAATGAATGACGTCACAAACCCATACCATAGACTTTTATACCACAGAAAGGTTACGGTCCGAAGGGAGATAATTACCTAGTTAAATAAAATTAAATGTAGAGAAAGTATTATAATATACCTCAATTAAGAAAACTAATTAGGTAATGAGTGTATTTGAACCCTACAAATACAATTTCGTGGGAAAACTTAATTATTGTATTTCATTTTAAAAATTAAATGTATCTGGGTAGGTAGTATCATTAACAGGGGGCACGAATAAATTTATGGATTACTAAAACACAGAGATATACTATTTATAAAATATTTATTCACAAAAGTAGTAGGAAAAATGGGGACAAAATTAATCTCCTTTGAGTTACGAATTACGATAGCTTGTTCGAGCTATCGTAACACAATGGTAATTAATTATATTTTTAATTTAACCATATTATTATTACTTGTCTGCATTATTTTAGAAGGAACTGATTTATGGTGGACCCTTTGATTGGTGTTATAAAAATACAAGATATTTATTGTTCCATTTAATAATTACCATTTATTTCTCAAAATAACTTTTTCGTTTCCTTTCCTTATAAAGAATAGTTCCCCATATGCATAAACTCCAGGTTCTAATAGCCGATTCTACTGAAAAGGGTCCCGAATTTTTCGGTTGATAGCCTTTTAGTGCATGGTACAAGTTAAAGCAACTAATAAATATTTTGTGGTTAAAGACAAAGTCGGTCATCGGAATGCCTATCCTATGTAGAGCGATTTCCATTGCTTTCTGGGTAGCTAATAAAACAGAAGAGTGTGTAACACAATAAATAGAGTTAAGAAAGAGTTACACAATAAATACTTACCTATTAATGAGCATAACAGTTGGTTTTCGGATTCCGGGTGTTTTTATGTATTTAAGTATTTATTTAAAAATATTTATGTATGTTTATCAGTTGTTGAGTACCCATGTACAAGCTTCGGCTTAGTTTGGGACGAAACAGCCGTGTGTAAATTTGTCCAAACATTATTATTATTTTAATTAAAATTAGTTGTGTCTGTTGTTTAAAATATTTAAATAATAATAGAGTGTGTGGTATCATATTGATGCTGTTCTTATAGACGTGTGATTTTACCGATAATTATTTATTATAGGTAACACTTTTGTAGTTCTTTTGAAATTATATTTATATTTCTCTTACATGTTTTTAATTTATTTAATCTTTACAACAACAGTTGTGTAGAAATATAATTTAAATACAATATTACAATATTAAGTAACATGTCAAAAAAAATAAATAATTAAGTAAAAATTACAATAAAAATTAACAAAATGTCAAAATTTTAAAATGTCAACACTTATTATTTAATGTGCGATGAAGCATTGAATAGCGTTATACATAATCTCTCTTAACTTAATCCACAGTTTTAAGACAACATATGGGACGCAAGGGTGCTCGCCTTCATGACTTTCAAACCTGATTTTAGATTTTCACGAACTGTTGGCCAGGCACAACTTCCCTTTGATATTGTAAGGCCCATTTCCAAGTCAATGTACTGCCGTTACCGTGTAATGTACCCTAGAAGCCTATAAAAGCCACAGTCAATGTTCTGAAACTATATTCTAGCTTAGAGCCATGGTAGCCTAGTTGGTTGTGCACTCGCCTCAAGTTCATGAGGTCGTGGGTTCGATCCTGGCCCGTACCAATGAGTTTTTCAGAACTTAAGGTACGGTTTATTATAACACCACAGGATTTCGGTGAAGGCAGTCACAGACGTAGCTAGCTCATATATAAATACTAATATTAAATTATTATTAAAAACGATATTTTTAGTTTAAGTGTGATTATTTTAAAGATGGGCCTAAAATTACATTGTTTCCGAGGCCGTAAAACCGATTAAATAAAAAGAGACACTTCACCTCATTACACCTACATTAATCACCGCAAACCTATCCTCAAATGTAATTAAATAAATCCATTAAAACACACATCCTTTACTTCACTTAATACGATTAATTCGAGGCCCCTCGTTGGGCCGGAGGTTCATTAATATCCATTATGATAATGACATTATCCTTCGCGGTTAATGATCCCTGAAAAAGAGATTCTTGCAGTTGACATAGGACGATTGTAATCCGTCTAAATGAGGCCTTATGAACGGCTGTGATGGGACAGGTATTAAAATAAGGCCTCATTACGGCGCAGAAACGCGGACACTGACGATGGGCCTGATCCACAAGTTTGAGGTCGCTGCGGGAGGGTTATGCTCGGAGTTTAGTTTAGGTTTCTGCTGGAAATAAATATTTTCTGCATGAAAGGGCCTATATTCCATCCGGCCTTTTTACCGTAGGGTTATCATAATTCAAAAGCCCTTTATTTTATTACACAGTTATCTTAATTATGGATCGGAGTATCGCGGACTCACTAAATAATATCATCTATAACAGAGTAATTGTCAATTTACTATGCATTACAATGGTCTTAGATAAGAATCTTTAATTATACATCGGAACAGTATGAAATATACCAGCAGGAAAGTTATGTTTTAAACTCACCTTTAAACATTATACCTACTGATATCACTTTCTAGCAGACTGATGCTTTTATTTTAAAACTTTAAGAAATTTCGACTGCTTTCGAGGTTCAAACCTTGGCCTGTACCAACGAGTTATTTGAAATTACGGTTTATTATAACACCTCAGGCTTTTCGGTGAAGGAAAACATCGTAAGGAAACCTGCGTATGCCAAAGATTACAATTTCTATTCTAATGAGTATGTGAAGTTCATCAAAAAACGGATTGGAGCAATGTTTTGGCACAAAAGGTTCCAGAAAGGTCGAAGTGTCGCCAGGTATTATTCCTGGCCTCTGAGAAGATAAGATAAGATGAGATCAGATGAGATGAAATCAGATGAGATGAGAAGAGATGAGATGAGATAAGATGAGACGAGATGAGACGAGATAAGACGAGATCTGATTAGGAAGCTATTATTATTATTTGTAAAGTATCTCTCTGCTCTACACTCTCTGCCAAAACCGGTTCAAATATATTGCGGAATCAATACCATTAAAAAGGCATTATTGTTCCCAGCACAAAGCTGGCGGATACAATAAATTCGTGGCGCGAATCTTCGCTGTTATTTAGAGTGAACGAACGCCTTAGCAGATGGCGTAGTGGGTGATACCAGTTGATGCCTATAGATTGGATATAAGTTTTATTTATTTACCCGTATTTATTTTGTAACTTTTTTTGGAACCAGTATCAAAACTGGAGTATTGTCCATTTTCAGTTTACAGTGTACAGTCGTTAACATTTTTAAAAATAGTTTATTCATTGGTGAATATTTATTATAAGAAAGTCCATGTTATTGATGAATTTTATTTATAAATACCATATTTTTTAAATGCAGAAGATGCTGAGATGATTTTGAGTTTTTAAATTTTGACAATATTGGTTGATTAAATAAATTCAGTCTGTATTCATGTTTTTTTCTGGACAGCAGTATTTAGCATGGTTGGATTTTTATTATTATATTCAATTTATCCCAATTTCCATTTCCATATAAATTAGCTAAGCCAAGAATACCACAGGCAGCATCGTTTTTTTAAATTAAGTCTGAAAATCTAATATTCGCAAATTTCATCCATAAAACAGTTCTATAAAATGTAAATATTTCGATTTGAAATCTTACAAAGTAAAACCACGAGAATCAAGCAGAAATACTTAGGCGCGGGACAAACTCATGCGGCGCCGGCGGCGTGGCGCGGGCGAGGCGCCCTCTCATTCGTGTTTCATATGAATTGCACCCCTCTCACTCATGCACCCCGCCCGCGCCACGCCGCTTGTATAATGTCCCGCGCTCCGCCGTTTCTATACAATTCATATGAAAAACGAATCTCGCCCGCGCCTCGCCCGCGCCACGCCGGCGCCGCACCCGTGCCCGACGCCGCATGTATCTGTCCCGCGCCTTAGAGGAGTAATTACTTAGAGCGTATGCCACAGAGAGTAACAGAAAATCAAATAGACACTCGGCTATACCACACGGAGTCAAATACATTGACAGCAACGCAAACACCGGCTACACGACGCGGCGGCGACGACGACGGGAGGTTTAGAGAGAAAATATCGCCATATATTCTGACCGCCAATTGATAAATGTTTACCGATAAATATATACCTACCTATATTTGCCATTTCTTTATTAGGTTGTATAGGGCCTAAAGAATAATCATCATATCAGCCTGTAGACGTCCACTGCTGGACAAAGGCCTCCCCCAAGGATCTCCACGACGACCGGTCCTGCGCTAACCTCATCCAGCCGGGTCCCGCGACCTTCACCAGATCGTCGGTCCACCTTGTGGGAGGCCTGCCTACACTGCGTCTTCCGATACGTGGTCGCCACTCGAGAACCTTTCTGGCCCAACGGCCGTCAGTTCTGCGGGCGATGTGCCCAGCTTCGCAATTCTTTGAGCTATGTCGGTGACCTTGGTTCTCCTGCGGATCTCCTCATTTCTGATTCGATCTCGCAGGGAAACTCCGAGCATAGCTCTCTCCATTGCCCTCTGCGTGACCTTGAGCCTTCTTATGAAGCCCATAGTAAAGAATAATAGAGAAGAATAATAAGATGGGCTGGCCATATGATGAGCGAAGAAACACCAAAATGGACCAAGACTATTACCGAGTGGTACCCCAGAGGGAACAAGAGAAAAAGAGGAAGGCAAAATACAAGATGGGATGATGATATAAAGCAGACAGCAGGACAAGGTGTGGTCACGAACAGGAAGAAATGGAAAACCTTGGCGTAGGCCTTTGTCACAAGACAAACTACTGGCAAAAGAAGGGAAGAGAAAAGAGAAAAATAAATACAAAACTAAGTTGTTGCGAAAATTAAATTAATTAATTTAAGTTAGTAGGTACCTATGTAAAAATTGTTCGTACTTAGCAAATAAAGGTTTTTTATTATTATTGGGCCTAAAGGCCAACAATGGTTAGTAACAGGCGGATGTGACGATCGATGAATGAACGGTTTTGGGATCATGAAGGTTGAAATAAATATATGATTTACGATAATAATGTCCAATCTGAAAAATGTCCAACCGTTGAAAAATGTCCAATCTGAAAAACGTCCAACCTGAAAAATGTCCAAATATTTACCTGAGATCCTTGCACTTAAGTTAGTGCCTAAGTAAAAGTGATTTTTTTCTATTTAAAAAATGATTTCAGAAGAGGTATGTGGTTTATTTATTGGTATTATGTCCGCGTACGTAATTATTGTTCGTAACGAGCTAAGCTACGATCGATAATTGATTTTCTTGTTTCGAAACTCAGTTGCAAACGAAGAATGCTGAAAATATTTTTTTCTGATAACTGTAAAAATTTTTTTCGGTGCCACAAAATTCTATTACAATTTCTGTTTAGGCACACTAGGCAGAATGGACGACTACAGCCTTCGCCACTCTAAGCCCGGCAAAAAAAGTACAAAATCCAATGCCATTTGCGCCAAAACCATTTCAAAATTGGAACTAGCGTGTTCCAATAAGCTAGGGTTGTCGATTTGACGTTTTCGATTTCCGCTCGGAAAATACGGGGTTTTAACAAAACATTTAACTTTTTTACTAGTGATTTGAATATTGATTAAAATAATGATACTTGGAATGATTGAAAAAGGCGCAACGATGATTCAGATTGGACATTATTACAGTAAATGGTTCATACTATGTTTTTTTTACAATTTTGTGAAAAATAAATAAATTTCAAGCGTTAGCTGAAAACATTAATATAATTTGTTTCTTTGTTTTGACATTTTAGTTACCTAGGTACCTACCTATTTACTTGGGTTCCGAGTTTGTAGTCAAATATTACTTATTATTAGTATTAATTAGTACATAAAGGTCACAACATGAAGTCTATAAAACGCTAAGCTTGTCCGTTTGGAATAATTTAGAAGTACATATTACACAAATTTCGATGCGGTTTCTATGACTAATACATATGTTAAGGACCATTTTTCTCTTTATAAGACGGCAACAGCATAACCAATAGGCAAAAAAATATATATTATTCTACTTTAAAATCTAAAACACCCACCTGCCAACCCTATTATATAAGCGGATTTTTATGATACCCAACTTACACTTTCTCTCCTTCCCAACCTTCTCCCATTCCCATAAGACTCAACATCGGTCACACTGACCGCAAAATCGACTTACGTTTTTAAAATCCGGTGCAAGAGAACACAGATTTCAAATAAGGAACTCTAGGATCATCCGATCGGGTGCCGGATACATACGATTCGGGTGCAACCCTATCTGAAAAGACACCTGCAGGGAATCATAGGAGATTTGGAGGTGGGAATTTTCAGTTCACATTTTCAGCTTTATACTCTGTCAGTTTTTGCATGTGGACCCGCTTAAGGCGTATCACAGACACACGCGTTCTGCGGTGGCGGCCTACCGCAGGCCGCAGCTTCAATATGCAAACGCAGGCCGCGCGTGTCTGAAGTCTCACATACATTGCATAGGGAAGCCAACAACAAGTACGTATTTACTGACTGCTCTCGAGCAAAAATATCGTGAGGAAACCTGCATACGCTGAAGAAGAAATTCTTAGGCGCATTGTGAAGTCCACCAACCCGCACTGGAATAGTGTGGTGGACTATGAACCATTATGGGTCATAGTCCACCACATGATGTATGATACATGATGTGGGGGTAATGAAAAAAGCTGTTGATTTCATTTGAAATGGCTTGGATCTGTTTATTATCCATATTGTATACAAATAATTTATCGTGACAAAGGTGTATTTTGTCACACATTCTGTTCCCGCCTCAAAAAAGGCTATATCCATTAATCGCGGGACAAACGAAGCGTGAGGTCCCCTTGTTTTTCCAACAGTGACATTAATTATATTTATTTCTATCTCGGAAACTGACGTGAGGGAAATAATATTCTCTCTCTAATTGCACACGGAATCACCAGCAAAAGTAGTTTCTGTCATATATATTTTCAGTAAATGTTACGGTAAAAGCCCGAAACCTAAGATGTATCAAGTGAATATGGCAAAGGTCCGAATTATAACCCACGCACGGAAAATACTTGGTAAAAACGATCATTGAATTTAAGAAAATGTAGGTTTGTTACGTGTTTTGATCACAGACCACCTAACCAATTGATTGCGCATTGACGGCGAAAGCGTTCATCGAACATAAGGCCATCGCCTACGTATATTACCGGCGTCAAGCCATACTTGTTTTAATGTGAGTTTAATTTTGCCTAAGGTAAGAGCTCCCGCAATAGTTATTTGTGTTACAAGGTTCCTTACCTTAGGCAAAATCAAACTCACACTACAACAATTATAGCTTGATGCCGGTAATATACCAAAGCGGAGAGTGCCATACGTTCGGTGAACGCTGTATTCTCATGCGCCGTCAATGGCTGTCAATTGGTTGGGTGGTCTGTGGTTTTGATAAATATATTATTATTTTAAAAATATTTTTTCCATTTAAGATATAAGTCAGTTTTGTGTTCCACTACCTATAATATATCATTGGACTTGAGACTAGCTTTTTTTGCGAGGTAAGACTGCTTTATTCAAATTATTTAAAGTGACTCATGTCACTATTATTGAAATAATAAACATTTTATTCAGTGATACATCCCTAAAACAAATATTTAAAAAACTAGCTATAGCTAGACTAGCTATTTCGAATCCGCGTCGTTAAGTGTACGGGCACCTTCCTAACAAAGATATATATGAAAATTAAAAATAATGCGAATAAAATTCTTCTTTTTAATACGAATTTTAAAAGGTAAATATCACACGATATTTCACTTCATAAGCTCTTGTAAAAGCTCCCATTCAGCGGTACAGCCGTTTACGGGAATAAATGCGTTCGCCGTTTTAAAAGCTTAGCAATAGTTTTTTGTTCATCCGAATTCCGAATACAGAATAGGTTATAAAAAAAAACGCGTAATTTTTTTCTCCCGAGGTATCCACTTTAGCCTATTTGTTATTCAGATGTATCTGAAAGTTTCATCAAAATCTGTTTCGTGGTTTTTGCGTGAAAGAGTAACAAACATCCTCACCCCAACTCTAAATTCACAAACATCCTTATATTACTTTTAGTAGGATGATAATTATGAATGCATAATGTATATTTATCATCATGATCATCATCAGCCTGTACTAGGCCACTGCTGGACGTAGGCCTCCCGAAGGCGCTACTAAACCCGATCTTCGGTTCTCCGCATCCATTCACTGCCAGCCGCCTCACGCAGGTCATCGCTCCATCTAGCCGGGGGGTATTGCGGGGGGTATTGCGTTATCTTATCTATTAGATTACTATCTGTAACAATATCAGCAAGTGGTGAAAGAAGCCCTAAATATTATTAATTTTCATGTTTATTTTACTTTTTTATGAAGCAAGTCAGCCTAAGTAGTCAGATTAATAGGCACATTGTCCTATAAAAATGTGGAATCTCTTGTGATATATCTTGTTGAAGTATGCGATATCTTTTGATATCGCATACTTATTGACTATCACAGTTAGGCCTCTCATTAGGGGCGTTACTGCCTGTGATTAGTCTAGTAGGTATATCATAATACTTACATATACATATTATTACACAAATACTCAATACAATAATAATAATATATATTGTCTTGTTTCTGAAAGGGAAAATAGTAATAAATATAATAAACAAAGTCTATGAGGCAGTGAAATTGAACGTGAAATATTGCTGTGCACACAAACGCGCTGGCGGAGATATGCCGGGAGCCACATCCAAAAATATATCTGTTACAAATATAGGTGTAACACAATACGAAGTGTTCCGTTACAGAGCCTTTAAGCGATTTCTTCGCGTTTTAAAATAAAAATAAAAAAGATTCAAGACTGGGTAAGGACATGTCCAGCAGTGGACTGGAGCAGGCTGATGATGAAAATGAAAATTCGTTCAAAGTATTCTCTTTTTGACGATTTTGATTTTGATGATTCAAAATTGTAACCGTTCGACATGTCATTTTGTATGGAAGTCAAAATCATACATACTTACAGGCTTGTTTGTATAGTGGGTACGAGAGATTATGTGTGGTTCAATTTATTACGTAGTATTTCGTAGCGACAGAACAGAATACAGTGAGCATGTGTGAATCCCTCCCCCAATGGCAGGATTTTCACATCAAAAGAAGAAGCCGAGATTGGCCAATGGGGCCGAGTTGCGTAAATAGATACGGTCGACCGCACATCAGTGATAATAAAACCAGTATAAACTGGTTTCGCATCGTATTGAAACTCCCTAATAGGCTAGACTCAAGGTCAAAGTGTTTCCACTGATGTGTACCTACAAAATAATGCGAGAAACTGCGAAGTTGCCCGCGTAAACAAGCGGAAATTTGCCCGCGCACTTTTTGATGTCATTGTCAAATGAACCGTATCACTTATCCTAAAGAACAAAATCGTATGAATGACATCAAGCCTGATTCAAAAACGAGTCACATTTCCGCTTGGTCTGAACCGACTCAGCGTCTAAATGAATAACACTATGATAGTGCTCCCGGCTCCTGGTCTATGAAATCATTACTCGGAGCTGTATATCTCAAATTGAGCGAGAGGGCGCGCGCACGCACAACGTATAACAGAGGACAGACAAACAAAGTAATATTAGCCACTTTGCCCGGGCTCAGTGGATATTATTTACACTAGGCTTTTCCTGCGATTCTGTCCACTTTATCAACATAGATCAAGCCTTATACATTTAGGAGTTAGGATACTAGCCGATACCCCGCGACTGCGTCTGCTTTATAAAGTATACTATTTATTATGTTATTCAAAAAAATTTAACCCGTTCAAATCATGCCAGTTTCTTAGTTTTAAAGTTTGTCAATAGATGGCGTTAGGTGTATTTTACACCCCGCTATCATTTGGTTCTTCGCAACATATTTAAGTTAAGCGTGCAAATTATCCACCAGTTTTTACCTCTTTATTATTGGTATAGATAGATGTATGATCTGTAATGAGGAGATCCGACAGAGAACTAAGATTACCGACTTAGCCGAAAGGATTAGCGAGCTGAAGTGGCAATGGGCGGGTCACATCTGTCGCAGAACCGACGGCCGTTGGGGCAGACGGGTTCTGGAGTGGAGACCGCGGGTTGGGACCGCCAGGTGGACCGACGACCTGAAGAAGGTGACCGGGAGAGACTGGATGGCGGAGGACTGGGTGTGTTGGCGCTCATTGGGGAAAGTATATGTCCAGCAGTAGATGCTGAAGAGCTGATATGATGATGATTCATTTAACTTCATTAGTGTTTCATTACAACGTCGATGGCGCAGTGGGGAAGACAGCCTGTCATGCCGAGTGGTCTGAGTTCGATCCCCAGTCGGGCCATGTACCATGGGTTTTTCTCGAAACTTAAGTACCTACATGCTCTCGAACGGTGAGGAAACCTGCATACGCCGAAGAAGAAATGTGGAGTCAACCAACCTGCACTGGACTGGCTATTGCTATGACTATTTAATTCCAGACGAAAGCGTCAATAACAGAGCTTGACTATTAAGGTCCCGCTCACACGGAACCCTAAAAAGCCTCCGACTCTGTCGCGTACGAAAACACTAATGACTCGAAAAACGTTTCGCTTAACAAAAACGTTAACTTTTGGCGGCGAAAGAAAAAAAAAACAAAAGAATGTCCGGATCCGGATAAAATTAACGAGGGAGAAAAAAAAATAAGATTCTGCCTAATCCCCGTCAAGAGCGGGATTGGCAGCGCACCTTACAGAATCTTTTTTTTTTTAATTAGAGGCCCTGCGCGGCCGCGGCGCCCTGGCCGTGATGGGGGCAAAATTAAAAATTAAAGAACGAACTTGTGCTTAAATTGGGGTAAAGAGTGACGCTTTCATCATACCAAGGGGCCCGTAGGGAGACATTTTGTTAGATTAACACTTATTTCGAACATGGTAACTTTGTTATGAGGAAATTTATAATTCCAGGAAGAGTATTCCAACAGATGGGGAAGGAAGAGTTAACTTTTTTCCATTTTAAGCTTTTAAGTAAGTAACTTATTATATAAAAAAGTGTCTTAAATTAAGGTTTATTTTTAATTATAAGTTTGTAACTTATCTTTTTGAATATATTTTTATTATTATAATAAGTAGGTACCAATTGTAATTTTTTATTTGTACTTCAATAGCCTTGGATGACGTCTGAAATACCTAGACCGTTTTTAATAGTACATTTATCAACAGTCGAGTTTTATTCTCTCCTGTAGCTAAATAAATCGTAAAGAAAACTTCTTACATAAAAATGTTGCTTCGTTCTTCCAATTTTCTTTGCTAAACTGAAAGCAGGCTCAAGTTTTAAAGAAAACAAAGTATAATTCATATTTGTTGCCTGCCAACGGCATCCACATTGACAAAATCACCAGGGGATCTCTAAAAACAGAAAAGCTCTGCCTTAAAGAAATTCCCGAGTTGCTACGCTCTGAGATTTAAAATTAGAGACCGTCTGAGATGAAAAAGGCGGGTACTTAGCCACTTGTAGCACCTGAGATGAATTACTATTACTTGTATTATAGTTACTTCAGCCTCGCACAGTCCTTACAAACAAATTGTCATACCGGCGGTAGAAAATTTCATATCCGGTGTCATAAAGCGGTGGTAGAAAATTGTGATTCAACATTTTGAGAATCCAACATTTTGAGAATTCAACATTATGAGAATTCAACATTTTGAGAATTCAACATTATGAAAATTCAACATTATGAGAATTCAACATTTTGTTCCTGAGCGAAAAAAATAAGTACGTGTATAAATGTACCCATTGACCTCATCATCATATCAGCCTGTAGACGTCTACAGGCTAACGCGACAGTGGACGTCCACTGCTGGACAAAGGCCTTCCCCATTCATCTCCGCGACGATCCCATTGAACTTATGCAATAAAATATTTTGACTATTTCCACAAGGGTAGGTTCACAGGTTTATCAAAATTCTTTACGGACTTGGACACACGGACCGTATACTGAGGTCAACTGGAAGAGTTCCCTTAGTGGGATAACTCCGCCTTTGTGCATAGGTTTATTCCTATTTGTTATTGTTTCTGGAAAATTTGGTGCAATATAGCCAGTGTTACAAACAACCAATTTCTCAAATAAAAGTCAATCATTAGTACCTATTACTGGTTATTATTAGGTTCAACTATAAACTTGCTCCACCATGCTAGCCCAGTGCGGGTTGGTGGACTTCACATGCGCCTAAGAATTTCTTCTTCGGCGTATGCAGGTTTCCTCACGATGTTTTCCTTCACCATTTGAGAGCAGTCAGTATATGTACTTAAGTTTCGAGAAAACCCACTGGTACATGGTCTAGCCGGGGATCGAACTTCGGACCTTTCGATATGATAGGCCGCGTCTTATCCCCGAGGCCACTGACGCTCTAATAACAATAATATAATACCACATTTTCCTTGTACTTATCTACATCTACAACGTCATTTAAATGACATATTTTCATTAACGTCCCGTTTTTACTGTAAATTGAAATACTTACTTTATGGCACTGTTAAAAGACTCATAATTTTAAAATGATATCAAAGTACACCATAACCAGAGAAGTAGATATCTGGATGGGTAGTGATTCTGTAACTGGAGTCACGTTTTTAATAGTACATTGTGCAATAAGGGTAGTAAGTAGGATATTACTAACGAGAGTCTGTTAGAAGCCCGACGCCGAAGGCGGTGCGATTTTAATGACTCGAGTTTGTAATACCCTTACTTCTACCCGTCATGCACACAATGTTTTTCATCACATTTGCGAAGAAATAAATACCTACGACACAAGGGAACAAATCTATTTTCTTTGACTTTGCTGAAATATTAAATTAACTTAGTTAAATTAAGTTAAATTTAGATAAATTTAATTACCTCAATATAACTCAACATTAACACTCAGTTTAACTCAAGACAACTCAATGTAACTTAATTTAACTTAATTAATTTAATAAACCAGTTGAGTACAGCCAGCTACACATTACAGCCCATATATATACTGATTGTCATTATTCTCCCGCGGGTATATATAGGCGTGTTTCTGTATGCTTGCATTTAATAAGACCCATAACGAGCAAGTGTGATGAAAAGGTAAGTAAATAAGGTGGTATGTAGTTCGATTGTTTTGTTGGTATCGAACTGAGCCTTCTTTAGTTTCAATATAGTCAACCGCACGTCAGTGTCTACACTTTGACCTTGAGTTGCCCTAGCCTATTAGGGAGTTCCAGTACACTATGAGAGACAAGTTTATGCTGGTTTTGTTTCCACTGACGTGCGGTCGACCGTAAAACCGAACTGGAGACCAAGAAAGGTTCAGTAGTTTGGTTAGGGGTCAATATTATCTATATATGATGTACAACATTTATAAACATTATTTATATCTGATAGTATCTTATAGTATAGATAAACAACATTTATATGTGAGTACTTACTTGTTATCAGCATAATATTTAAATTCATATTGTTAAATAAGTTGTAATTAGTCTGTAAGTACCCCTAAAAGTAAATAAATAAATGACACCGATCATTCCTAACCCAGACTGAAACTAAATAAAGTTCAGTAAACAGTTTCTATTCTAGTCGAACTACTGACTAGAATAGAAAGTAACGTGTCAGCTATGTCTAGCTAAGAGAATTGAAAAGTTTAAGTGGCAGTGGGCGAGGCACATCGCTCGTAGAACTGACGGCCGTTGGGGCAGAAATGTTCTCGAGTGGCGACCACGGACTGGAAGACGCAGCATGGGCAGGCCTATCAAGGTGGACCGACGATCTGGTGAAGGTCGCGGGACCCCGCTGGATGAGGTTAGCGCGGGACTGGCGTCGTGGAGATCCCTGAGGGAGGCCTTTGTCCAGCAGTGGATATGCTGATGATGACTGAGAGTAAATCTTTTTAAAAGCTTTGGCGTAGACAATGTTTATCTAGAAGTTATTAAATATACAATGTCAAGTTATGCCGAGCTGGAGATAATATTGTACAAATTAAATAAGTTAGCAACATATTATCATAATATATACTAATTTAAAAAATACTCCATGGAGAGACATGTTCAGAGCTATCTTTTATTAAAATCTTGTCACTTGCAGCCGCTTTATGCTACATTAGCGAGATAAAGCGAACTATTCACGAAAAGACTTTCATGCGACTTATTATAACGATTGGCATTGATAGGAATTTATAATTTATTTCCACTGTTTGCTTGCATTTTCCTTCTAGGGATATATACCCATACTATGTAAAAGGGGATGATTTTTAGCGCATCTATGAGGTGTCGTAAAATAGATCTTTTCAAATAAGACAGTGTCAAATCGTGAACGAAACATTTTTCTGAAATAATTGTCATCAGCTAAATTGTGAACCGTCCCCCGATTGGTCGGTGGCGAGATATTTGGCGAGGAACGAAGCTAGGTTAGGTTGTTACTTAAATTGACATGAACTAAAATAAAACAAAACAGACACCCCTAAGACTAACTTAACCAATCAGCGCGCACCTTGTTTAGCGGCTAGGCACTGATAGATTATAAACCAGGATAAAACTCGGTAATTCGCCCCACTTGACAAAACGCCCCACTCACCTCACGCACACTAATTTAATTCTATTCATGTGCTGCATAGCTTTGTTAGTGTGCTTGCTAGGTGAGTGGGGTATTTGGTCAAGTGGGGTGTATTACCGAGTTTTAGGGCCTCTTACACCGCTTGCTGATAAAGTCCCAGATACCCTATCTGCAGGTTATCTGACAGATAGCCAGTTTTTTTGGTTGCACAGGTATCTGATTGCTTATATCTTATATATTTTATATAGTCTATCACACAGATTTATCTGATAGATTAGTTTATCACTAAGATTACTATCTGTAACAATATCAGGAAGTTGTGAAAGAAGCCCTAAGTCTATTAAAATTATATTAATGCTATTATTTCTTAAAAATTATTGATCGTTCACAACTTGATGTGAGTTTACAATCACGCTACATTTTTTATAAACTAACAATTTTTCATACACATTTAAGTATTATGGTTGCAATCGTAATGTGAATAGCAATCTTTATAGTGCAGTCTGCACTTGACATAGCTGATAATTTTAGATTCGGTGAAGATATTTTGGAATATCGCCAGAGTGGGCGAAATGTTAATACCTGTGCATTCTTCTTAATCATAAAATTTACGTTACCATTTATAAAATATTATTTAAGCTTTGAATATTGTAGAGAGAGTCAGTGGCGTAGAGAGAGTCAGTGGCGTCGTGGATAAGACACGGCCTATCATATCGAAAGGTCCGGAAGTTCGATCCCCGGCTGGGCCATGTACCAATGGGTTTTTTCTCGAAACTTAAGTACATTTACTGACTGCTCTCAAACGGTGAAGGAAAACATCGTGAGGAAACCTGCATACGCCGAAGAAGAAATTCTTAGGCGCATGTGAAGTCCACCATCCCGCACTGGGCTAGCGTGGTGGACTATAGCCCGAACACCCTCGTTGAGAGGGTAGGCCTGAGCCCCAGCAGTGGGGACATCTTATTAGGCTGTTGATGCTTGGTGTGTTCCGCTTTGAAGGGTCTACTCTTCTCTTAAGAGCCAATGTAATTAATTGCCACAGGTCTAGTACAGCCGCGGAATGAAAAGGTTCGTCATGTTTAAGCTATTTTTGCCTGTACATAATATGTATTAGTCATTACACTCTCGGCTTCATTACGCCCTCGCCTTCGGCTCATGCTGTGCTGTCCAGCTTCGACGGTAATGACCAACCTTAGCTCAATTCTATCATAATGGACAATTTGGTCGCAGGACAAGTTGTCAATGAGAGAAATATGAAAGAATGAGGAAAAATAATGTTGACGTCGGTAGAAGGTCGAAGGAGAGCATGGTCACAAATTGTATAACACTCGGTGTGACCAGAACATTTTGAATAAAACCGGCGAATCGTAAAATCAAATTCCTGACCACTTGGGTCTAACACTTTTCTTTTGACGTCTAAAATCAAGAAGTTTCAAACCTCTTGTGGAGAAACGCTCCCTGTGGAGATCGCAATCTTGCAAATTTAGTATGGGAAACGATGAAAAATTCTGTGTTAAAATCAGGGGGGGTGCGGACAAATGAAGCGGATTAGCGGGAGGAAGTTGCTCATACAAATTTATATGGAGTTTGAAAATGAGAATGTGTGAGTGAGTATCAATTTCGATATACATTTGGCACGATTTTGGCACCACCTAAAATGATTTTGTTACTCATCCATGGGAGTAGCTTTTTTTAAAAATTCATGTCTAAAATATAGCGCTAGGGATAAAAATTCCTCCGAGTATATATCTATTACAAGTAGTTCTGTTATTTCAATATTAAACCATGTCATTGTACTAAAATGAGATATTAATAAATATATCGACAAACGAAGCTATTTTCATTATAAACATTAATATTCAAGTCATTTCAAGATTACTAGTTGACTTGCACGTAAATAGCAGGATGTAAATTAGAGATTTAAACAAAAATAATAATCGAGATATTTTAGTACTTTCAGTAACATTACCACTGACTGCTGAAAATCTGCTAAAGAATCCCAAAGCCTCAAAATCTGGCAACACACACGCCCCCGCAACGTATCAAGCAAGATTTATGTCTCAATTTCTTAAAGCTTATAAACGGTGTTCACAATTTCACATCAAAGAAACGCTTCGAGATCAGGAAAAAATGTAAGAAAAATGTTGCCCCGCTCGTCGGCGACTTCATTTTACTGTGAGAATACAGGGACTCGGAATTTAGGAAACACATTTTTTAATGTTGTAAGTAATCATTGTTTTTATAATAATAAAAAAAAATTTAAAAATTCAACCTAGGCAGTCGATTTGAAGTCGATAATTAGTCAAACTACCAATGATATTAATTATTTAAATTATTTATTGACAATTATTGAATTTACTTACTAAATGTATAGGTACGTAGGTATGTTGTATTTGATTTTATTTAACCTTCTGACATGTAGTACTTTTTCATCAATAAATATTATGATTAATTAATTTGTTTCATATTATTTATCTATACTTTCTTAATAGTAAAGAGCCGTGGTAGCCTAGTTGGATGTGCAATCGCCTCACGTTCACGAGGTCGTGGGTTCGATCCTGGCCCGTACCAATGAGTTTTTCAAAACTTAAGAGCGGTTTATTATAATACCGCAGGTTTTTCGGTGAAGGAAAACATCGTGAGAAACCTGCGTACACCAAAGACTGGTATTTACTATTCTAAGGCATATTATGTGAAGTCCATCAAGAACTGATTGGGGCACCGTTTGGTGGACACAGGGGTTTGGCACAACAGATCCCATAGGGTCGAAGTGTCGCCAGGTATTCCTGGACCCCTAAGAAGATAAGATAAGATAATAATAATAAAGGTGAATATATTTTTTATGGTCCTTTGAAGAATATGTATTAAGTACAAACAATAGATCAAACTACTACATAACAAGCTTCATAAATACCTCTACCCGGCTACTTACACTACTATTGACCTGCAAAAATACCCTCTGACAGATTTACTACCGTATACCCGGTGATAGCCAAATATTCCAATCACTGCGGCCGGTGGACCGTCTCTGATATATTGTTATTAGGGTTAGAGAGGATTTTCATCACGAAAATGGGAAGTACCTGCAGGTACAGTCGCATTCCGAATTAAGTGGCCACCTTATCCAATGGTGAATCGAATCAAACAATCAAATCATTTATTCATTCATAAACATAGGTACAAAAAGATGTAAATATAAAAATTATAAAAGAGCTCTATGTTTTGCCCAGTGATGTGATGATGATAGAAGAAAGTCATTTATCCAGAGCGTTAGTGCCGTCGGGGATAAGACGTGGCCTATCTAATCGAAAGGTCCGAAGTTCAATCCCCGGCTGGGCCATGTACTTATACAAATGGGTTTTTTTCTTGAAACTTAAGTACATTGACTGCTCTCAAACGGTGAAGGAAAATATCGTGAGGAAACCTGCATACGCCGAAGAAGAAATTCTTAGGCGCATGTGAAGTCCACCAACCCGCACTGGGATAGCGTGGTGGACTATAGCCCGAACGCCCTCGTCGAGAGGGTAGGCCTGAGCCCCAGCAGTGGGGACAAATTAATAGGCTGTTGATGATTGAAGAAACTTATTCCACGCGGGCGAAGCCGCAGGCATCGGCAAGTTTTATTATAAGTTTCCTATTGCTTTTCAAACTACCAGACGGTATTTCTTGTCAGCAAAGGATACAAGTAGGTCACCATATAATATACAGGACGTAGTATTATGTACGTCTGGCACACCCTGTATGTAAATGAACAGGCAGTAATTAACGCTGTATTAAGCTATATGTTAGCTCGGTTACCTTTGACTGCAAAGGCAACCTTTGATCTATTAAGGTTTAATCATGTTTATTGGTTTCGGGGACTTAATGTTGAAATGCACGGTAGGAATATGGCGAGAGTGTTTTAGATATAGAAGTTATATGAAGAGTCAATAACTAAAAAATACTAATTAAGTAATGACGGAACCGTAGGAGGAAGCCCGGATACTGTAGAGCGGGACTTAGTGAAACTTATCCCAAGGCTGCGCGAGCTGGGGCTGGAGCTGAACACGTCCAAATGCGAATTCTTCGCAGGCAGCAACGCGGCTCGGTCGTGTTTACCTCGTTTTCAGTCCCTGATATCTGGGCTTTCAGAACTAGGGAAGGATTCGCTCTGTCTTGTAGGGTCCCCCATCTTTCGTGAGGCCATTCCGGGGGCACTCGAAGCCAGAAAATGCTCTTTGTCAGCCGCATTTGAACGACTCCAACATCTACCAGCGCACGTTGCGTTCACACTCCTGCGACTATGCTTCTCAGTCCCTAAGTTGACCTATCTGGTGCGCACCTGTCCTACCTGGCTGTTGTGTGATGCCATCGACGTATCCTTAACGTGGCTTTGGATGGCGACCGTTGGTTTCATTCCGCTATGCCGATACGCTATGGGCACCCAGGCCGGGTGTCCGTCGGGTGTGCGACATAGGTCCGGCAGCATTCCTCGCTTCTTGCCATGGTGTAGACAGTCTCGTCGCAAGAATCCTACCCTGCGAGGGCGGGATGCCACGTTTGCCCTTCGTGCAGGAGGCCTTGGCTGCCTGGTCCTCCGCCAATCCTGGTCAAGGCGCACCAGATTCGTCCGATAGGCAGAGGTCTTGGGACGATATCGACTGTAAGGCAAAACTCAGGGACTTCATTGAGCGTTCGACCGGGGTGAACGTGGCCAGGCTTAAGGCGGTCTCGACTCCGGAATCTGGGGCGTGGTTACATGCGATGCCTTCTCTGAACTTGGGCACGCTACTGGATGACGACTCCCTGCGGGTGGCCGTGGCGCTACGATTGGGCTGCAACGTGTGCGAACCTCATTTATGCACGTGCGGCTCAATGGTAGAGGCCGACGGTCATCACGCGCTTAGCTGTCTTCGTTGCTCGGGCAGATTTCCGCGGCACCACGCCCTCAATGACGTCATTCGTAGAGTACTGGTCTCTGCAAACGTCCCCTGTGTTGTAGAACCCTCGCACCTGCGCAATACCACATAGCTGGCAGGTTCGGCTGCGGAAACTGCGGCCAGGCATAAGCACGCAAAGTACTCCGCCCTAGAGTCCACCTATATGTTTGTGCCCGTCGCCCTGGAGTCAGCGGGGCCCTGGGGCAGTGAGGCGAAGGCCTTCATCAGAGACATAGGCCGCAGACTCAAAGAGAGGAGGGGACCCCCGCTCCGGATCTTTCCTGGTCCAAAGGTTATCGATAGCTGTGCAGCGCTGCAATGCCGCTAGCGTTTTCGGTACCTTTGGCCCAGGTCAGACCCGGGGCGGTCTCTTTGACACGTAGTATTTGTATTTTTTATCATAATGTTTTATATCAGTTCTTTGTGTCTCTCTATACTTATTCTCTCAATAAATATTTAATTAAGTAATTATTGACTGGCCTGTGTGTGTATACGCCAACAGGCGTAGTGGTAGTGACCCTGCCCACTGAGCCAAAGGTCGTGGGTTCGATGGGGTTTCCTCTTCGCCCTGGCAGGGTGCACACTTTAGTGTCCCGGAGCTTGAGGTTGGACAGTATTTGTTCAGGCCGCAGTGTCCGGTGAGTGCTTTCACTAGTGTGCTTATATTTTTCCTATTTACCGCTAAGGCATCACATTGTGATTGTAGTCTTTGATTAGCGCTTTAAAATGGCTCAACCAGCTTAATCTCATTACTATTCTGTCTGCCCCATTGAAAATATTTCATTTCATAGGGGCAGTTACTCACTCACTCATAAAGACAGATAAAGATCACTACACGGTATCGTATTTTCATACATTACTACACGATATCGTAGGACTGGTAGTTTCATACATTACTACTAATCGCTTTCACACTGTGACGTTGTAGTCAACGGTATCTTTTGTCGTGCGTGAATATCGGCAGACGATACAGTGCGGGATGAGGTAGATCGCGGGGGGTGGGGGTGTGGGGGGGGGGGGTGCAACTTGTTTACAGCTACCATTGTTACTGCTGTGGCATACCGGATTGATGGTTATCGTGCGTGTCATGTTCCGATATCGTCTCGAAACCATCGGACGATATCGTTGTGGTCAGAGCTGTCGAAATGTCGGTGTCGTTGCAGTGAGAAAACGCTCATTGGTGGTTACATCGTGTCACATACCGATATCGTCTCGAAACCGTCAAACGATACAATACAATACAATCATTTATTAATAAAAAAGATTTTACACGTCAAAATTATAATAATTACATACAACAATTCATTATAATAAATAAATTAATTAATTCAATTTAATACTATAATAAGTCAATTTAATTTACTCCTGTTTAAATCACAGCCGCAGCCAGGTGTGTGTATCGCATCAGTTGGTGTTTTCTACAAGATATTTTATCAGTTTGTTGGTGAATGCGTGATATCGTTGTCGTCCGAGCTGACGAAATGTCGGTGTCGTTATCGTGGCAGTGATAAAATGCTCATTGGTCTCGAAACCGTCAGACGATATCGTTGTCGTCCGAGCTGACGATATCGTTGTCGTCCGAGCTGACGATATACGATTGTCGTGCCGATGTCGTTATCGTCGCAGTGTGAATGAGCCCAATCTCTACAAGCTTCGTCTCATCTCATAGCCATCCGATGGAGGGATTATGCCGGATCGATCCGGTTCAAATTGGCCACGATATCGAATGATTAAATTCAGTACGGTTGTCGGCTCCCGTCCGCTATTCATTACCTTTCAGTCAGATCAGAGATGGTAATGAAAAAATAATACCTTTACTATTAATAGATTTAATCCTTTTTCGTTCCGTAAAATTAGAGTGTTTAGTTAGAGCCGGTCATTAAACATTATTTACGTGCGCTTTAGTTTAAGTACTACTATTAGGTATTATAGTTATAAGTACTAACAAACTAATACTATATGGACAAACAGTCTGAAATAAAGTTTTATTTTATTTAATTTAGGTATTATACACAAACTGTTAATTACAGTAATTTCTTTAGAAGTAATTTGGTAATAGATTTTTTTTCCAAATCCGGAAACAACGCGAGTAGAGCACTATGTGTAATAAATCGGCCGGAAGTCGTCCACTGCTGGACAAAGGCCAAAGATCTCCACAATGACCGGTCCTGCCCTGTCTGTATATTATATAAATAAAATAAAAGTAAAAATATTTTATTACTAAAATAGGTATGTGGGTATATTTATACACGTAATTTTTTTATCTACCACCGCTTCCTAGGTGTAAGATAAATTACCTTTACATACAAACAAGTCGTGATTAATTCGAATCATAATAATTACTAGTAGTTCCGTGAGAACAGTAGACCTCGCCAGCCCTTATAAACCAAACCTAAAAGAAACCAACAAAAGTCAACTTTGTAGTTGGAGAGAAAAAAAGTACCTACTAAAGTGACAAAAATTAGCACTTTAAAGCTTAATATTTCGCAAACGGATCCCTGAATCGAAAAATGTTTATCACACACCCGCGATATTTTTGAAAGACCCATCCAACGATACCCCACACCATGGATATCACGCGGAAAAAAATAATTTTCCATTTTACGTATGCAGTTCTATGAACATAATTTATTTTTTCAACTTTCTTAAGTCGATCCACTATTACTCAAAAACTAATAGAACCTACTTAGCCGTAATAGTTTTCCTTGTAACTACGTTATATATGCTACTGCCATGAATTTTTTCACATTTCCAGAAGCAACCGTTTAGCTGGCAGGGGGGGGGGACACGTGACTCTAACAAAAATTACCGCTTTAAAGCTTAATATTTCGCCAACGGATCCCTAAATCGAAAAAATGGTATTCACACACCAGCAATATTTTTGAAAGACCTATCCAACGATATCCCACACTATGGGATTCACAAGAAAAAAAAAGTTCACTCCCACTTTGCGAGTATGATAGGTACTCTAAAAAAAATGTTTTTCAAAATTTTATTCTACTCATTTTGTAGGTTTAATTAATTTATACATATGCCAAATTTTCGTCAAAATCGGTTGAAAAATGCGACCTGTAGAGAATTACAGACAGACAGACAGACAGACAGACAGCCGGACAAGAGCATTTTTGGCCAGTCTCGAAACGTAGACGTTTCGCTCGCTTCGCTCGCTCGGTCAATTACTTTTCACCCTTCTAATTAAAGCCAAAACGGGCATCAAACTTCCTCTATGTTATGATTATTTTCAATACGCTGTCATCATTTCGTAAAAAATATGCTTTTGCAAAGTGTTTCATTTTACACGCCTCTGCGGTTTACGGTAACGACCGCGTTTACCGGTGGTATTAATTATTTTACCGGTACTTTAACCGATATTTTACCGGTATTTTGGGGACATTGCCGCCGTAGTCACGGAGTGCTATAAAAAATTAAAATAAAAATGTTATTGACGACGTGCGCTGAATGTAAAACTAACATAAAATTTTTAGAATGCCATGTTTTTATTTCCGTTCACCGCTGTCATCCCAGAAAATATGTCCACCACTAAAAAGACAAAAATTGAATAGACTTATTTTCCATCTACATTAAAATTTTTACCTAGGCAGAGTAAAAACGGGAACATTCTAAATAATATTTCTAAAATAAACAGGCATTTGGCACTTATCAATTATATAATTGACTAAGTAAATGATAAAAATAATATACCTAAAGCAAACATCATCAGCCCACACGAGCCCACAGTTGGACATAGCCCTCCCTTAATCCTCAGTTCTCCGCATTCCTCTGCCTTACAAAAAAAGTTTTTTCGTAAAATATTGTTCCTTTACTCAATTAATCAAGCAGATTACAGAATTACTTTAATCAAGCAGAATACAGCTTCAAAGGATCTCCTAAGTACTCTACAAAATTATAGATTCAATACTCATATACGTTTACCGACGAGGCTTAACACCTGTCTTGACCAAATTGCTAGCAATATAAAACTTGTAAAGGCAGAAATCCATTATCTTGGACTCTCGGATCATGAGACTGCCCAAACCATAACTCTAAGAGTCAAGCGCCAAAAAGCCCATTGCACATGGTTTGAGTATAAACGGGACTATAATATTGATAATACTCGAAAGTTCTACGAGTGCATTACGGCTCTTTCATTTGCAGATGTTATGAGTTCAAATAACGTGAAAGAGGCTTTCGTCTGTTTTTATGACTTACTGTGTCTATTTTATAATTTATGCTTCCCGATAATTAAGGTAAAAATCAACAATAGACCTAAGAAGTTAAAGTGGCTTACAAAAGGCATAATAAAGTCCTGTAAGACTAAGCGGAAACTATACATAAATTACCGAACAATAAAATCACATAAAACTATTAATAAAATAAAAGTTAAGACATACAATAATATTTTTAAAAAATGTCTAATTCACGCCCAGAAAGTACAAAACAGTAACTATATACAAAATAATAAGAATAAGTGTAAAGCAACTTGGAATACAATTTCATCGACCATATCGAACAACTGTCACAACAATGATATAAATACGATCAAATTTAATAATACCCTGTACTCAAATCCTCTTGACATTAGTAACATTTTCAATGACTATTTTATAGATTTGACAAACAAGAATCTGACTCAGAATAATATGACATATAAAAATAATTTATTGAAAACTAATTCGCAAACTATATTTTTAAAACCAGTTGATGAGAAGGAAACGTATAATATAATTATGTCATTGAATAACAGTAAATCAAGCGGCTACGACGACATATCCACTAAAATTATAAAAGCATGTGCGCCCCATTTATGTTACCCACTTGCTCACCTTATTAACTTAACCTTTGTTGAAGGCAGTTTCCCAGACAAACTAAAAATCAGTGTTGTCAAACCTCTTTTCAAAAAAGGTGACAGGTTAGATTTAAATAACTATAGGCCAATTACTCTGGTCCCTATCTTATCTAAGATATTCGAAAAGGCTATGTACACAAGGTTGATCGAGTTTCTAAACAAATTTTGTATCTTACGCCCTGAACAGTATGGTTTCCGTAAAGGTAAATCGACAACATTAGCATCTTTTAACCTTATACGATCCATTACAGAGAGCATAAATGGTAAAACCCCGGTAGTGTCTGTGTTTCTCGACATGAGCAAGGCTTTCGACTTTGTCAATCATCGAAACCTCTTGCACAAGTTAGACTCATATGGTATTAGGGGTAGAGCGCTAGACTGGATACAGGGATATTTAAAAAATAGAATACAATGCACGGAAATAACAAAAATTATTGAAACACATAACATTCTTATAAAACAAACTTATAGATCTAAATTTAAAACTAATAATACTGGTGTTCCTCAAGGTAGTATTCTTGGACCACTGCTTTTTCTGCTCTATGCTAATGATCTTCCATGTGCAACTACTCATGAGAGCATACTGTTTGCCGACGACACGACACTCATAATTAAATGTGACAACCGTGACACATTTGAGAGTAATATAAATAAAGCACTAAATGATGTAATTAATTGGATGGAAAACAATAATCTACACATAAACATAACGAAAACAAAACTCATGCAATTTATTTCATACAACGCCAATCCTGTTCCCATCAAAATCAAATATAAAAATAAGATAGTAGACGATGTAGACACAGTTAAGTTTCTTGGCATAACTTTAGACAAACATCTAAACTGGAAAGAACACATCGAACAAGTCTGCAATAGGTTAAATCGATTCGTCTTCGCCCTGAAGAGGTTGAGACAGACTGTTTCGATTAAAGCTGCGCTAACCGCCTATCATGGTCATGTGTCGTCTGTACTTAGTTACGGCCTCATCTTGTGGGGAAACTCGGTGAATTCAGATAAAGCTTTCAAGGTTCAAAAGAAATGTATTCGTGCCCTTTGCAATGCATGGTTTGATGACAGCTGTGTACCACTATTCAAAAAGCTTAACATACTACCGTTACCGTGTATGTACATTAGGGATATTTGTATATTCGTTAGGTCTCACCCCGAGTACTACAAGACGCGAAAGGAAGTTATCCAACGACAGACAAGAGCGAAAATCATGAACATGTTATACCAGCCTCCCTCTTACAAAGATATTTATAAGAAAAATGCATACAATATGTCAATTTTAATATTTAATTCACTGCCAGAGGACATAAAAATTCTGAGGGGTGCTATTTTTAAAGCTAAATTATCATCGTGGCTTCTGGAACATTGTTTTTATAGCATCAAATCATTTATCGAATTTAAAAGCTAATTAAGTATTAAGTGATCTAATTAGTATAGATAGGTTGACTAATTAAATTTAATAATGGTAATGTGCCTAATAACTTTGACATTGATTAATTTTCTATTATTATTTACATTGAACATAATTTACTAACATAATAATATTACGAAATTTGTTAATTTAATTTAAATTGTATAATTTTCTAACCTTATTATTAAGATTTGCACACCTGCAAGCAGGTTGAGTACATGGAACTAACTACTTTTAACATATTATTTACACTGTGCTCTAGCAAATAAAGAAATTTCATTTCATTTCATTTAAAAAAATTTTAATTTGTAAAATAAAAATTATCCATCATACAAAGATACATTTCATTTTTACCGACTTCCAAAAAAGGAGGAGCTACTATGTTCGGCTGTATGTATGTTATATGTAGGTATTGTTGAGTAAACACAAGTTATTGAATAAACAAAGTCATCAACACAATGAATACAAAACAGTTGACGATACAGAAAGTTTTGGTGCAAAACTGTCTACAGACTGGGAGCTTACACAGCATAAGCATACACAGTATGTGCACATCATTTATACAGTAAGCCACAGCCCACTGCTGAATCAGTTTGGATGTTTGTTGAATGTCGGATTTGATCAAACTTGGTAAAGTAATACTTATTCTTCGATGGGTTGGTGGCGGTCCCTGCACTGACTCCACGAAAGCAAAGTTTTGTGCACTCCTTCCGGGCCGTCAGTCCAGCCATCCCAACTGCTTGAAGTAGTGGAGTAGGGGTTTTGGCCGAGGCCAGCAATGTTGCAGATTGCTTGTTGCCGACAGGTCGTTCGTACAGTGACAGCTTATAACCTCGATGTATCCTAAAATAATATTTTATATGAATATTTGCTTTTTAACGCCGACAAAGTCGCGAGGCGTCCGCTAGGAACGCTATAAAATTAATGCATGGACTCCTTCAGTTGAGGGTGACTGAGGGTTAGCTCTTGCCGGAGACCACTTTTAAAGATATAATTGACCGAGCGAGCGAAGCGAGCGAAGCGTCTACGTTTCGAGACTGGCCAAAAATGCTCTTGTCCGGCTGTCTGTCTGTCTGTCTGTCTGTCTGTAATTCTCTACAGGTCGCATTTTTCAACCGATTTTGACGAAAATTTGGCATATGTATAAATTAATTAAACCTACAAAATGAGTAGAATAAAATTTTGAAAAACATTTTTTTTAGAGTACCTACCATACTCGCAAAGTGGGAGTGAACTTTTTTTTTCTTGTGAATCCCATAGTGTGGGATATCGTTGGATAGGTCTTTCAAAAATATTGCTGGTGTGTGAATACCATTTTTTCGATTTAGGGATCCGTTGGCGAAATATTAAGCTTTAAAGCGGTAATTTTTGTTAGAGTCACGTGTCCCCCCCCCCTGCCAGCTAAACGGTTGCTTCTGGAAATGTGAAAAAATTCATGGCAGTAGCATATATAACGTAGTTACAAGGAAAACTATTACGGCTAAGTAGGTTCTATTAGTTTTTGAGTAATAGTGGATCGACTTAAGAAAGTTGAAAAAATAAATTATGTTCATAGAACTGCATACGTAAAATGGAAAATTATTTTTTTCCGCGTGATATCCATGGTGTGGGGTATCGTTGGATGGGTCTTTCAAAAATATCGCGGGTGTGTGATAAACATTTTTCGATTCAGGGATCCGTTTGCGAAATATTAAGCTTTAAAGTGCTAATTGGGTTTTTGTCACTTTAGTAGGTACTTTTTCTGTTTCCAAAGTTGACTTTTGTTGGTTTCTTTTAGGTTTGGTTTATAAGGGCTGGCGAGGTCTACTGTTCTCACGGAACTACTAGTTATATATTTGTCAGCTAAAAACCAACTTATGCAAACCTTGTGATCTTTTACCTTTAGGTAACCTTTTTTTTACTGTTTGTTTATTTAGGTTTAGTTTATTTGTTAAAATTATGTTTAGAGGTTATGTTATATTTAGATTTACAAGGTACATAATAATATACAATTTTATAATATTCCCTTATTTATTTAATTAATCAATAAATACTTGTTCAAACTGTATAAACTTTTCTGTTTCTACTGTACCTGGTTACACCGTTACAAAACTGTGTATTGCCACGGGAGCAAACTCGCCCGGACGTGCCAAACAAATTATGCGCTCTGAGAATTCATCCGAAGTCGGCTTGTACGGGACTAGGTTTGTAAATAAGCTTTTTATTTAGATTTCAGTTAGATATACCTATGAAGGCATGTTGAGCGAATGAATGATGAACGAATGACGACGCAAATAATAGGTCTTAGCTATGAAGTTCGGTGAAGGAACGGCGAAGGAAAACATCGTGAGGAAACCTGCATACGCCGAAGAAGAAATTCTTAGGCGCATGTGAAGTCCACCAACTCGCACTGGGCTAGCGTGGTTGACTATAGCCCGGTCACTCTCGTTGACAGGGTAGGCCTGAGCCCCAGCAGTGGGGACATCTTAATAGGCTGTTGATGATGATGATGAGCCATAAAGTAGCCGTTTTTTCTATTATTTAATTTTGCATGTAATTTCCATAACACACTAGCATTTTTTTTCAAAAATAGACTAATTTATTAGTGGTTACATGTTTTTTAAATAAAATTTTGAAACAGTGCATTTTAAGTCTGATTGATTGATTGCTTCATTTCATAGTCTTATCACGATGGTTTCTGTTTTTGCGAAATTAAGACAAGCGATAGCTTAATGTTACTAAGTCATGTTACAAAATATCGAATTCAAAATAATGAAATATGCAATTTTCTTAATTCTATTAGAAATTAATTTTATTAATAAAACTAAACGTTTAAAATTAGAATTAAAAAAAAATTTAGATATATTTGAGTCCATATTTTGTATGGGAGATGGTTGGTTGGTGTAGTTATCTCAAGAGTCTCCTATCAATTTGAGGCTGCTCTTAAATTGACTTGTATTTGGCAAGCTCGAACAGAGCGTAATGTAGACAGACAGGCTTTTAAGCCAAGCGGCTTTTAGTGTCCTCAAAGCTATCATTGAGCATTTTAGTGTTTTTTTAAAGCGACGAGAGCTGAGAATATTATAAAGCTTTTTAACCGGTGCAACAAAGTCAATTTCGGAATTTCGCTAGCATCAATTTAGGACCTTTTGAAAATCTTAGGGCATTTTGGGACGTTTGTTCGATATACTGTAATAATTTCCAATATGAAAAATTTCCAACGACCATGCTCGAACTGAAAAATATCAAAAAACGTCAAATCTGAAAAATTTCCAATCTGAAAAACGTCCAACCGTTATACTATCACAGGTAGGTATCCTTTTTCTACTGACTTCAGTAGTGGGGACCACTGCTGGGGCACAGGCCTACCCTCTGAACGAGGGCGTACGGGCTACAGTCCACCACGCTAGCCCAGTGCGTTGGTCGTCTTCACAGCGTCTAAGAATTCCTTCAGGCAGGTTTCCTCACGATGCTTTTCTTCACCGTTTGATAGCAGTAATTTAAATGATGAGTCGTGTTTAGGGGGGTTATTTTTAGGGGGTTTGTTTGTTTAAAAAAATTAATTGAACCGAGGTAATTTGTTTGTTACCGAATGCCGAGTAATTCTGATAGTAGTTATTTGTTATGCAAGGCTGCAAAGTTGGTTATTTTGTGCGAGTAATAGTATTGAAAACTGAGCAAGCGAAGGGCCCTAGGATTCAAAGATAGAATCCTGAGCGTAGCGAGGGTTTCAAGGTACGAGACGCAAAATAACTTTCCTGCCGAGCGCAACACACAAATTTTCACCTCACTACAGCGAGGAAAAAACTAGTTGAATTGAATCCTTTCGGCGGTTTAGAACCACAAATAATAATAACCACAATTAGAATTGACCACTTCTTTAAAATTGACCACCTTCTACAAATTAGAAGAAAAGGTTTAAAAAGTTTTTTTCCAGGTGCAGTTTACCACGCAGATTTCTTATGAGAAAGTATACCCTTTCGAGCCGGTGAGGTGAAAAATATATAATTCATTAGGCGACATTGTAAAGCCATTTATTTATTACTAGCCGATGCCCCGCGACTTCATCCGCGTTATAAAGTATACTATTTATGTTAATCAAAATTTTTTAACTAATCATGCCAGTTTCTTAGTTTTAATGTTTGTTAATAGATGGCGTTAGGTGTATTTTACACCCCGCTATCATTTGGTTCTTCGCAACATATATAAGATAAGCGTGCAAATTATCCACCAGTTTTTACCTCTTTATTATTAGTATAGACTAGTAGTTCCGTGAGAACAGTAGACCTCGCCAGCCCTTATAAACCAAACCTAAAAGAAACCAACAAAAGTCAACTTTGGAAACAGAAAAAGTACCTACTAAAGTGACAAAAATTAGCACTTTAAAGCTTAATATTTCGCAAACGGATCCCTGAATCGAAAAATGTTTATCACACACCCGCGATATTTTTGAAAGACCCATCCAACGATACCCCACACCATGGATATCACGCGGAAAAAAATAATTTTCCATTTTACGTATGCAGTTCTATGAACATAATTTATTTTTTCAACTTTCTTAAGTCGATCGACTATTACTCAAAAACTAATAGAACCTACTTAGCCGTAATAGTTTTCCTTGTAACTACGTTATATATGCTACTGCCATGAATTTTTTCACATTTCCAGAAGCAACCGTTTAGCTGGCAGGGGGGGGGGACACGTGACTCTAACAAAAATTACCGCTTTAAAGCTTAATATTTCGCCAACGGATCCCTAAATCGAAAAAATGGTATTCACACACCAGCAATATTTTTGAAAGAACTATCCAACGATATCCCACACTATGGGATTCACAAGAAAAAAAAAGTTCACTCCCACTTTGCGAGTATGGTAGGTACTCTAAAAAAATGTTTTTCAAAATTTTATTCTACTCATTTTGTAGGTTTAATTAATTTATACATATGCCAAATTTTCGTCAAAATCGGTTGAAAAATGCGACCTGTAGAGAATTACAGACAGACAGACAGACAGACAGACAGACAGACAGACGGACAAGAGCATTTTTGGCCAGTCTCGAAACGTAGACGCTTCGCTCGCTTCGCTCGCTCGGTCAATTATTACCAGTGTTATAATAATACACAAAATGGTTTTATTATCCAATTTCGGACCCTGCGCCTATTATTAAGTTCCAGATCAAAGATTACAAAAACGCTCACCTTACCACAAAAACAAAATGTAAAAGAGACCCGCCATGTATCGATATTTTGGAGTTATCATTCGATCATCTGCTAGCACGTGAGCTGAAATACATATGAAAGGACAGGCTTTGCATAGACTTATTTTGTTTTGCTATTATCCATCCCTCTCTAACTAAAGGATATTGTATAACTCTACCCCTTTCTACGGATACGTGAGGCGATGGTGCTACCTTAACCGGAAAAAATTGGGTTCACTTGTAAAAAGCATAAGTTACTACGAAATATTTTCGACCTTCGTTGTAAAAATATGGAATTATGTATGAAGATCATGATAGAATCATTGTAATTTCTTATTATAGCTTGATATTCCAACGAATGTTCTAACAGCTCTACGGCATTCTACATTCCTGCCAACTCAACTAACCTAACCTACCACAATCTATTACTTACCTGGTGGTTGTTTTATGCCGGAGGCGTTCTTTAGAATGTAAGCGATTCCAGCTTTAAAAAAAACCGGACAAGTGCGAGTCTGACTCGCGCACCGAGGGTTCCGTACAAACTTGTAGGTACGGTCGACCGCACGTCAGTGGAAACAAAACCAGTATAAACTGGTCTCTCCTAGTATTGAAACTCCCTAATAGGCTAGGCCAGCTCAATGTCAATGTGTTACTACTGACGTGCGGTCGACTGTACCTATATAAATTAGTTCGTCGTTCACGGGAATCGAGTCAATGTCAAAATATTTTATTGCATTATGAGTAATTTATATACGTTATATTGTATCTACCACTGCTTTCAATATACAGGATGGAAATTTCAGATGCCACCTGGAGGCAAAGTAGGTAGGTACCCTAAATATAACTGATTCCAAATTTTACTAAAAGGAAACATTCTTTTATTTTCAAATATAAGTAAAACTGCATTCAAACATTTTAAAGAACCCACGAGTCTGAGTCGGGAATCGAATCTGACAATAATGTGGAAATAATACATGCTATGTATCTTTATGACACCGATCGAAAAGGTTAATCATCAGAATAACTTTTCCTCCATGTGGCGTCTGAAATTTCCACCATGTACATAGGTGTTAGCTCTCGGGAAGTCTCGAAGATTTTTCTTGGAAATCAAAGTTCTCTAAGTATACCTATTTATTAAATTTGACCCAGATATGTAAATGGTGACTAAAAAAATGAATAGTGCCGATTAAAATTGGAAAAAACATTATCTATAATTGTATCAGTTCTTGTAGTGTTAGTACTAATATTAATGGTAACATATGCCATGCATTCTATAGCAGTATTGGTTAGACATCGTGGCGACCTTTTTAGATTCAAAACCTTTCTTTTTAAATTTCGAACTGGCACGACAAAAAGAATGCGCCAATATATGAAATTAAAAACGTCTTTAAAGCTTAATATTTCGCAAACGGATCCCTGAATCGAAAAATGGTTTTCACACACCCGCGATATTTTTCAAAGACCTATCCAACGATACCCTACACCATAGGATTTCATCATATATCAGCCTGTAGACGTCCACTGCTGGACAAAGGCCTCCATGGGATTTACGAGAAAGAAAATGCATTCTATGAACTTATTTTCTTGACTTTTATAAGTTAGTCGAAACTGAGACGCTTCGCTCGCTCGGTCATTTAGTGGGTAAATATAGGGCTATCAGTATGTGAGCATAGCGGAATCACAACATGCGCATGCGACAGTTGAGTGGTGCTCTCGCAGTCTTACTTCTTTGCGCAGAGTTCGTTGCTAAAATATAGTTACATTGTAATTTTATACTAGGGTCTTGCTTGCAATTTACATTTTAGTAGCTTAAATTCTATCAGATAAGTACTTACGTGGTCGCTCACTGTGGGACTCATAAGAAGGCTCAAGGTCACCCAGAGGTCAATGGAGAGAGCTATCGGCAATCGAGAGAGATCGAATCAGAAATGAGGAGATCCGTAGGAGAACCAAGGTCGAAGCTGAAGTGGCAGTGGGCTGGGCACATCGCTCGTAGAACTGACGGCCGTTGGGGCAGAAAGGTTCTCGAGTGGCGACCACGTATCGGAAGACGCAGTGTAGGCCTCCCACAAGGTGGACCGACGATTTAGTGAAGGTCGCGGGTCTCAGCCGGATGAGGTCGGCGCGGGACCGGTCGTCATGGAGATCCTTGGGGGAGGTCTTTGTCATTCAGCACCAGTCATGGACGTCTACAGGCTGATATGATGATGATGATGAAGTACTTACGTTTCTATTTCCGAGAATTTCTTTTAGCGCTTGAAAAAGAAACAGCCAACTTGTGAATGACTGTGTCGAGCGAAATTGGAAATGCATAGAAAACGTGTAAAGTAAGATTGATTCTCTTTGATGTTCCTTTGATTAAATCTATAGTGGTTTAACTCGTAGGACGGATTCTAACTTGAATTACTTATTTTGTTATTTAAAGATTACCTATTCTAAATATATATTTGAGATAAATATATATATATTTTTTGTGAATTATATATTTGAGGTTTCTTCTTCCTAACCCCGTCAAAAACATTTTGTCGCTTTTCTCGAAAACTAGATTATTAATTGAAAATATTTTTATGAAATCAACAGCCTATTAACATGTCCCTACTGCTGGGGCTCAGGCCTACCCTCTCAACGAGGGCGTTCGGGCTATAGTCCACCACGCTAGCCCAGTGCGGGTTGGTGGACTTCACATGCGCCTATGAATTTCAATGCAGGTTTCCTCACGATGTTTTCCTTCACCGTTTGAGAGCGGTCAGAAAATGTACTTAAGTTTCGAGAAAAACCCCATTGGTACATGGCTCACTCAGCCCAAATGTTTATAAATAAAATTTAATTGTTACAGCATGGCGATGTTACTGCCAAAGTATTTGTAGTTAATTTTGAAAGACCTTGTATACTATCGGCTTGACCCCTAATAATCTTATAATACAAATAACCCGTATTACAGTTAATCCTATTACAGAAGTATCCCTAAGGATTATTCTGTTACTTTTTCCCATTTTATCTGATCTTAAGGCGAGCGTAAACAGTCCCTCTAAATACACAATAGTATAGCATTAAAACTGCTTCGAGAAGTTCCCGTTGCTTCGAGATTCCCGAATGTCACCGGTACACGGAAACAGTACGGGCACACTTTAGAAACAAAAGCTTACAGATTCTGCTGATAATCGGAATGTTAGGGCTATGGGTTCTGAGTTTTCAGTACCGAGATGTCCATAGCTATTGTTGAAGCTCTGCTATGCCGATCTATTCTTTTTTACAGTGCATTTTTCTTTTGGGGCGCGCGTTTATGTAAGTTTGTTAAAGTAAGTAAAGACGAGATCTTGTTTGACGATACGGTCTGAGCGATGTATTCGCATTTTGTCCTTGTATGCAATTCTGCAGAATCCTATTTCTATGCAATCGGAATTTGCTTTTCAAGGCTTACAGGAATTGTGCCGAATTGTATAAAAGTAAGGAAAAGGATAAATTGCAAATGTATATGTACTACATCGCGATCAGCACAGGCCGAAGACGAAACCTTGGCAGAACATCTGAATGCTAACTAAGCCAACAAATATACGTAGTGTTGATAACCAAACCCGTAACAAACTCCAGGTATGTGACGCATCTGTTCTCTCAAACTTGCATGGGCAGGAAAGAAATGGGCGTTGAGACAGTTCTAAAATCTGTGAAAAAGCTTAACTGTTGTCAGATTTGGTATCGTAATATTGGATGCGATTTCAACATAACATTATTGCGAAACTTCTTAACAATAAACTCGACGTGTCCTAACTGTTCTCATTGTACTGTACCAGGGTATTCCAATCCGAATTTATCCGTACCAGGGGACGCGTTTTCGCCCAAACTGTGTAACTCTCAATAAACAAACATCATTTGGACTGTTCGGAGATGGATATTTTATACTACTAGGATCTCCAACCATGTATTTTTACCTAGATATAAAGTGCTCTATAGAAATTCAGTCAAAAATTGTATCCTGAACTTATAGTTACTAGCTGTTTCCCGCAGCTTCGCCCGCGTTTATAAGCTATTTCTGACTTTTTTGTTGTTTTGCCCGGCTCCTAACGGTTGTAGCCTGATGTTAATAATGTTTTAATAATAATGTTTTTTGGACAAATTAACACACGGCTGTTTAGTCCCAACTAAGCCGAAGCTTGTAAATGGGTACTCAACAACTGATAAACATACTTAAATACTTTTAAATAAATACTTAAATACATACAAACACCCAGAATCCGAAAACCAACAGTTATGCTCATCACACAAATGTTGGTCCCGGGTGGGAATCAAACCCACGACCTTTAGCGCAGTAGGCAGGGTTACTACCACTACGCCAACAGGCCAGTCAAATAGTCTATAACCTTCCTCAATAATTAGGCTATCAAATGCAAAAAGATTTTCTGAAATCCGACTAATAGTTCTAGAGAGTAACACGTTCAAACGAAAAAACAAACTCATTAGATTTATTGTATTTACTAGGTATTATAGTTATTGTATTAGATTATTACAAATAGTTCTTAGGAAACTGACCGTTACCTAATTTGTTACTGTATTTTGAAAATCTACACGGTGCAGTTGTGACATAATGAAACAAAACACGTGCGCCGCAAGCAACTGACACAACACAACACAACTGGTTACAGAACAATGCTTGCAGTATTTTTAAGCGCTGTTTTGTCGTACTATTATTTGAGTACTGACGCGGTATCTGTAGGTAATTGATGGAAGGCTATCGTATACTCGTATATTTACCCCTCTACGGAGATTGCAAAATTGCGTGTAATAGTGAGATAACTTTTACAATTGGATTTTCACAACTAGTACAGTCGACCGCACGACAGTGGAAACACTTTGACCTTGAGCTGGCCTAGCCTGTTAGGGGGTTACAATACTATGAGAGACCAGTTTATACTGGTTATGTTTCCACTGACGTGTGGTCGACCGTACCTAAATAATATGTAAGTCGTTACAGCCTGTTGGTAGAGTGCTCGCCTTTATGTTGATGAGACTTCGTATAAAGGTACATGAGTTACCTAGCAATAAATTACATTCTTCGATTGTAGCCAGTTACGAACCATAGTAGTTACTGAGCGACCTTTAACTTATAGATGAATTCCACCGTCAGTGCCCGCTTTTCTAGTAAATTAATAAATTGAAATAAATTTATATTTTTCAAATAAATAAAAGCCTCCAAGTAGGCTAATTACTCCGAGTCTAACACGCATTTATTTTACTCCGAACTTAAAAGCAACACATTTAATATTCCCACGCAAAAGAAATAAACGGTCAAGCTGGCTTTTAAACAAATTCAAAAAATGCGAATAATATCATGGAAAATATTCACAAAGCAGAAACTGGAAACTACTGGATAAAGCACGCGGTCATTTTTTACGTTTTGTTATTTTCTCACACAGTCTTGGAGTTCTCGTTAGCGGCTCATACATAATTGTATGGTCGACACACGTTGGGAGGTTTCCGGACATAAATGAATTCTTCGATATAGTTATAAGGTGGACCGACGATCTGGTGAAGGTCGCGGGACCCAGCCGGATGAGGTTAGCGCAGGACCGGTCGTCGTGGAGATCCTTGGGGGAGACCTTTGTCCAGCAGTGGACGTCTACAGGCTGATATGATGATGATGTTGATGAGTTATAAAAGTATATTAATTTGAGATCACTTGATGAAGCAGAATTAGAGCTAAAGTAATAGTAGTACATTTTAGACTTTCGCGCTTTGTATTCATAATTATATAATTATTTACGGGTCTTACACACGAACGTCGAACGTCGGGCAAGGTAAATATAACTGTTTCGTGTGTAAGACCCGCAAATAATTATATAATTATTAAAAGTAATAGTAATACACAAAATAGTTATAGTACCTAATAAAAAAATATAAAAAAAATGATAGGTATATCCAAAAAGAAAAAAAAGAAAAAAATTATTAAATTATGTTTACAAGTAAACGTTAGTCTACAGACAAAACACCACATAAAAACATACAAAACAATCAAACCTAACCCTCCTTTTGGACTTCGCCGCAGTCGGGTAAAAAAGGTATTCATAGTAATAAAATACCGCGAGAAATTGTACCACGCGTGACGACTTGTGATGACCTGTCATTCATAAACAGGTTACAATACAATGGCGATGGCGTTGTGTTCGTTATTTTTCTTACTTGTGATACTGCCACAATAATAACATAGTAAAGTACTACCCGACAACTGAAACGAGTCACTTGGCCTTGGCCTCCCTCCGCCTCCCGCTTCCCTACCTCGCCCGCCCGCTCTCGTCCTAGCGCGACGGTACCGTTCGCATAAATGTGAGAGGTCGGGCTTAAGTGACGTCGTGCTATTAACAAATGATGATAAAGATGAAGATTTCTTTAAGTATCTAACTGCTTCTTACACAAAGTTTTATTTTTTAACAAAAATATAAATAAATAATAATTTATTCCCATACTTTCGCTCAATAATTTGTCAATCGTTTTTGCACTCTGTACCTATCACGGCGGGCGACGTAGGGGGAAGCGGGAGACGCGGAGTGGCTCACTATAGTTGCTGAGTAGTATAACATTATTTTCTCACTTTTAAACTACATTGTAAATTTATGGATTAATTAAATAAGTTTTAAGCCGTCGTGTGGCGACCCTAGCGGCGGATATTAAAAGACACACATGGATGAGTCCCTTTATAAAATGCTACGTAGGGTTTTGAGTGAACAGAACTGTTTAATTTTGTTGAAATCCGTACGTAATTATATAGAGGCGACCGAGTATTTTTAATTCTCACTTTGTTTTATGCAGTCCTTGAGAATTTGACTGGCATATAAATTGATTATTGTAAAGTAGGTAGACTTGTTTGTCTTCTTCTTCTATACTATTATATAATTTATTAAAATAACCATATTTCTACATATTACGCAATATAAAATTAAAATTAACTTTAAAATATACTAAACTAAACTTAAAACCGATGATAGGTAAATAAAACACACACCTCAAGCCTTAGAAAAAATATCTGACAGATAAAAAAGTAACAGCCTCTTGATCCTGCTGTTAACTAACAGCAGGATCAAGGTTATTAAATAACTATTTTTAAAATAGTTAAATAACTATTTTTCTCGACGATTCGACTAACATAAATATGGACACAAAATTTAAATCTAAAAATAAATTCAAACTCTCCACCAATTAAACAAACTCGAAGCACGGTTTATTTGCCGAATACTAATGTCGGTGACAGAGTAATTAAAGTTTCCACTTAGTTTTAAGGAGTTCTTAAAACTCGAGATTAAATTAGACGTTGGCACGGAAATTAATTCTTGTATGTAAATTGGGAACTCGGTTCTCGCTCAAGTTGGAATATACTTAAAAGGTAAAGATAAACGAAGGTAGGTTGCACTTAAGGGAAGTGACGTCAGTATCCAAAAAACATTCAGTCAAAATATTGCATTGCATTTGAGTACAGTCGAGTTCATTAATGTCTGACCAGTTTAGAAGCTGTTGTCACTCTAAAGTATAATGTCAAGACTCAAGAGCGAATGCGTCAATTACATTATTGCGACGAGGCACGAAAATGTTAATATATTAATGATCTCGACTATGCACTGCATACATTTTTAAACGTCAATTTTTATCTACCACCGCTTACTTTTAAATTAGAAATAAAATATTTTGCTAATTTTAATATGAAAGTTTCGTGTGTTAATTTTTTATTCGTTTCTTTGTCACGTCTCTAGGTATTTTAATAAAACTAAATCCGCATGCTTCTTCTACAAATTTGGTCTGCCTACTGCCACTTCAGTGTACTAATTCTATCGGCTTAGTTTTATTATTTAATTTAATAGTTTTTACTAGAATATACAAAATCAAAACAACATATTACTTATTATTCACTGTTAGGACACAGGCATACCCTCTCAACGAGGGTGAACGGGCTGAATAGTCCACCACGCTAGCCCAGTGCGGGTTGGTCGACAACAGGATTCCTCACGATGTTTTCCTTCACCATTTGAGAACGGTCAGTAAATGTAGGTAATGGTTCTACTTAGATATAAAAATAAAATGAAGTCTTTTATATGTAAAATTTCCTATCTTAACATTTTAAGAGATTTTTATTAAACTGCACATCAAATAAATATGTACTTAATTGTGAAACAAATATACTGATTGTGCATCATAGTGTGTATTAGAGTGCAATCAGTTATTTTTTGTTGTGCAATTAAGACTTTTTGCATGAAGGTTAGGTTAGATATTTATTACAATACCCTATTTTAAGTTAATGTACTTAGTAATTGACACATTCGCTCTTGACATAAGAGTGACAAGGCACTAAAGTGACCAACCACTTTTGACGCTGACTGTACCTAATTTTCTTTGATATCCCATAATAATAATAAATAATAAATTCACACACGGTTTCTTAGTCCCAAATTAAGCCGAAGCTTGTCCTATGGGTACTCAACAACTGATAAACATACGTGTATACTTTTAAATAAATACATAAATACATACAAACACCCAGTATCCGAAAACCAGCCGATATGCTCACCACACAAATGTTGGTCCCGGTGGAAATCGAACCCACCTTTGGCGTAGAAGGCAGGGTCACTATTGACTAAGCCAACAGGCCAGTCAATATATAGCCCATAACCGTGGATGACACTCTGTATATACAATTTCAAGCACAGCTGTGCACAAAGAGGGCAGTAAATTTTTCCAATCCACTCGACGGTGCCGGACGAAGGCAAACTCATCTACGGAATGGATCTATTTAAGACTTTTGACGCTAAAAGAAGATATCAAGATATCCTGATTCGCATTTAATGAGCCTTGTCTGGGTCGATTGCGTAAGATTGTTTTGGGAGGAGAACTCGGGAAGGAAAGTTCTGTTTTGAAAATATTATGAAAGTCTTACAGATGCTGTTGGACTTTACGTATAGGATAGGATAAGCAGGATTTAATTTGAGGTTTATCTCAGTTTTTTGGAGTTCAAACAAAACTGAGCTATTTTGTATGTATTATGTCCTCCAAAATACTAGAAATTGATAAGACAGATTGTGATTGGCCGGCAATGATGGAAATGCTATGAAAATTGGACAAAAAATATTATAGACAATATTTTTTTGTCTAAATCCGCATTTTGTCTACAATAAAAAATAATTGATTAATTAATTAACGGGTAATCATTATTTTAAAAAAAAATTTAAAGGAAATAAAAATATAAAATTTAAAATCTTTTAAATTTATTTATTATTTAAAACAATTCCAAATTTTAAGTCGATAGCAGTAGTAGTTGCCGAGGTATTATACTTATCTTAGCTTTACCATTTTGGTTCGAAACCGAAAAAACACCAAACTAACATCCGATCAGCACACTTTCCCCAGATGGATGGGGCAATGCGTAACACGTTCGAGTCACATGGCGCTAGAATGCCCCATTACGGCCCCAAAGGGTCAACTGAGATTGAGTCCAATCTCAGATGTCCCCTGTCCCTACCGAAGCCGAAGGATCAAACGGATTATAAATTGACTCGGGGAAAAATTTCAAGTATCGTAAGTTTTCATTTCAAAAGTTTTTGTGTCAAAATAGTAATGGGTGGACTATATTTAAATCAGGATAATTTATTATAAATAAATAAAACCACTTTAATAAAAATAAGTCCATTTAAAAAGTTAAAAATAAAGTTAAAAATAAATCCATTTCTGGAATAGGCCTATGAGAATTAAAATAATTATCACAACATAATTTTGTAGGTGAGTATTGATATTGTATTTATTCGGGGCTTGAAATACCCGTATTAAGGTTAACCTGTAACAGTCGCCTTGATCTAAAACTGGTATATTAGTAATAAAACCGATATTAGGGATACCAGTATATCAATATTACCGATATTTTTCAAACGGTAACATCGCCTAAAATCTGCGCTCCAGGACTGACAATAATTATTTTAACATTTATTTATTATACATGCTAACAAATCGAAATGATTATGTTCTGGTAGCTTATGTATGACGTAGGGTTTTATGTGAAGTGATACTGGTCTAGAATAACGTTCAACGTACAATAAAATTGCATAAAGGTCTCGTAGTAGCAATCCAGAAGATTTTTATAAAATATCGGTATAGGTACGCATGAATACCGATACCTCACAAAAGTACATTTAACTACCGGTATTTTTGATACCGGTGTCAAGCCCAGCGATAGATAATAAATCCCCTAAATTGATTCGAAAGCAAACAGAGTCCCCTAATAAGGGGGCTTTAAGTCAGCGAAAGTTAAGCGATCTAGTGAGTAAAGACTTAAGTTAGAGTGTAGTTAAGTAAAGTTAAGTTAGAGACAGTAATCCGGTGGCTAAATTGACTTAGCTCTTTAAATGTCAATCTATCGGTAGGTTTATTGGGTAGAGGGCTGTCAGAAGATTCGCACAAATTTTGTGGAAGCTAATCTCATTCTCGCTAATCTTTTATTATTGTTAAGTATTATTTATTTATTAGTACAGTCCATGAATCAAAAAAATTAGCCACTCCCATATGTATGAGTAATAAAAACATTCTATGGGTGGCAAAATCGTGTCAAACTAATCACAAAATTATGATTCACTCACACATTCTCATTTTCAAACTACATATAAATTTGTATTAGCAATACCCTTCCGCTACTCCGCTTCCTTTGTCCGCACCCCCCCGGTAAATGGCATCATAGGTTCCGATACTAAATATGCAAGATGCGATCTCCACAGGGAGCGCGCGCGCGACCAAAGAGATTTGAAACTTCTTGGTACAGTCACACAACATTATGTATTCCTTGTCACCTTCATTATCTACACATTTCAGAAACTTAAGTCAATGTGACATGATACAAAATTGACAACTTATTATGATGAAGCTGACATATTTTTCGGCTTCAGCGTGTGTAAACATGTTTTTGTCTATGACTGTACAATTTCTAACCTCTCATCCGAGTTCGAAAAAAGAATACCTAGCGTCTTTGTTCTTCCCAGAGGCACAGAATATCCAATACTACCGTACAGAAGCGACACTCCCGAACAATGCTTTAAAAACTTTAAAAATGTGTGAATGACGTGCTGGGGTAAACTAGAGAGGCCACGCGTGGGCAAGCGTAGTGTGGGATGTTCCTAGGGTAGATGGAGCGACGATCTGGCAGTGACTTGATGCGGAGAATCGAAGATCGGATTCAGCGCCTTGGGGGATTGTCCAGCAGTGGACTAGGGCTGATGATGATAATGGTGAACCAAGTCTATGAAAAACTGCATGCATAAAATGTAAAACAAAAAACTAAATAAGGTGAAAAAGTACTTAGCCAGACTGATGGTCATAATGAACTAAAAAAAAACAGAAAAAAAACTTAAAACAAAAATAAACTAAAACAGAGTACTAAAAAACTTAACAAAGCAAAAAAAACAGACTATTAAAAAAACAGAGAGAATAGAATTAAAGCCGCGCTGTATCCGACCGATTTATCCGACTTACACATGGACCCTAAATGGTCCATATTTATGGACCTCTGACCACTTTGTGTTTCGCGTGCGGTTGACAAAGTGGAGGGTGATAACGGATTGACTTTATTTTTGCCATTTGAATCAAAATCAGGGAGTGGATTTGACGCTAACTCTTCTATTTAAAAATCTGTTGTTTTTAGCAGATTATGGATGTATGGAGTAAAGCGTATAACAGACACACGCGGTCTGCGGTGGCGGTGGCGGCCTGTTGTATTCCCTATACAATGTATGGGAGACTTCAGACACGCGCGGCCTGCGTTTGCATATTGAGGCTGCGGCCTGCGGTAGGCCGTCACCCGCAGGCCCCGCCTAAATAGGGGGGTATTACCCGTGGACCAACTGCAATGTCCAACTGGTTGTTCCACGAGGATTTTTTTTTCCCGTGGACTAACTTTACCCGTGGTAGCCATAAGAGTTTAAAAATGTTACCAAAAACCATGAATTTAAAAAAAACGCTACTCCCATATGGATGAGTAATCAAAATTACTTCGGTTTACATTAGTGTAGGAGCGTAGTTATAGACTAACAAGGTAACTTGTTATTATTTTTCGCTTTTCAGTTTCTTTTTTTCGACGGTTTAATTTTTTTGTTAAAAAGTTTTTATGACATTACAAGTTCCAACTTTTCGGAGCGTCAAGAAAATCTTATCGAAATTTGAATCCTAACCAATTCTAATATAGTTGAAATTTTAATGTCCCGAAAAGTTGGGTGGTTCGGCCCGATATTTTTGCTGACTTTACATTTACGAGCTGACAGCTTGGTGCTAGAAAGGTATAAGTAGGTATACGAAACATAGAATTAGTATCCCATAGAACAGACGCTAAAATAATAATAATAATCAGAGAGGGACACACTTATTACAAAAGTGGTAAGAGTAAGCTAGACAGATATAATATCTTCTATCTCTTTCTACGTATGCGAATTTCAACTGACACCCAACCAACAAACAACAAACCAACAATAAAGCGTAACACACACACCGCGCGGCGGCGTTGCGAAAGCGTTGCTGCGGCGAATCTGCGGAAAGCGAATAAAAAGCGGAGCCCTTCAGACAACAATTACACCGCTAGCGGCGGCGGGTTAGTATGAAGAACGCTCCGCACCGCGCCGCGCCGCCGCCGCTCTGTGTAGGGGTTCTCATACACTACAAAGGAATACAACGCGCCGCCGCCGCTCCGCAACGCCTGTCTGCGCTAATCTGTCAAATCAAAACGTCAAATCTGTGTGCGCGGTTTTGTCGCTTTCGCCGTCGCACCGCCGCCGCGCCGCTTTGATGTAAAGAGCTTCATACTATTTCGAACATTACAGAAAAAAACCGCAACGCTTTCGCAACGCCGCCGCTCAGTGTGTGTTACGCTTAACTGTTAACGACGATAGCACGACTAAAATAGATAGTGTTTGTTCAGTTTGACCCCGCCATGTAAGAAGCGTCTTCTCAAATTATTGGGGTAAAAGACTATTGCTATTTCATGCTATACGCTGAGTGCGGTTCTATGGGATACTAGTTCTATGTATACGACACGACACACCTCGCTCTTATGACGTCATGAACTGCCATTTCCCCCGCGAGACGCATTTGGAGGAGATAATCGTAGCTTTGTGACGTCACACGATGCTTGTCACAGAATGGGAAGATTATATGTTGAAGGCTCTTTGTAAAGGCGGCTGGATAGAAATGCTGATAGAAATCTTTATTTTTTCCTCAAATTTCCAAATTTTTTTTATTAATTTTTATTTTATTTTACAGGGTCTTTAATTAAATCGCCCCGTAGTGGGGACAAATTAATAGGATGTTGATTGTAAGGAAAAAAATTAGAATGTTTTAAGCTTCATAGAATAGAATGGAATGGAATTTAATGGAATGGAATGGAATGGAATGGGATGGGATGGGATGGGATGGGATGGGATGGGATGGGATGGGATGGGATGGGATGGGATGGGATGGGATGGGATGGGATGGGATGGGATGGGATGGGATGGGATGGGATGGGATGGGATGGGATGGGATGGGATGGGATGGGATGGGATGGGATGGGATGGGATGGGATGGGATGGGATGGGATGGGATGGGATGGGATGGGATGGGATGGGATGGGATGGGATGGGATGGGATGGGATGGGATGGGATGGGATGGGATGGGATGGGATGGGATGGGATGGGATGGGATGGGATGGGATGGGATGGGATGGGATGGGATGGGATGGGATGGGATGGGATGGGATGGGATGGGATGGGATGGGATGGGATGGGATGGGATGGGATGGGATGGGATGGGATGGGATGGGATGGGATGGGATGGGATGGGATGGGATGGGATGGGATGGGATGGGATGGGATGGGATGGGATGGGATGGGATGGGATGGGATGGGATGGGATGGAATGGAATGGAATGGAATGGAATAGAATAAAGTTTATTTGACACACAAGACAGCACATATACAGTACATTGCAAAATAAAAATGATCATGACTGTTGATTATTGATAACGTTTTTGTCTCTAACACTCACAAATAACATCATATCTCCTAAGGGAGCCGGAATACCCGGCGGAACTTCGACCCCTTTGTGATTTTTTGAGCCCAACCCCTGACCACCATCGGTGCCCCAATCCGTTTTTTATGGACTTCACACACGCCTTAGCATAAAAATTCAAATCTTTGGCGCATGCAGGTTTCCTCGCGGCGTTTTTCTTCAGCCTGTGGTATTACCTATAATGTTTTGAAAAACTCATGGTGCTTACCTACGGGTCAAGGATTCTACCACGGCTCTTACTTGACAATTAAATCATCATCATCAACAGCCTATTAACATGTCCCCACTGCTGGGGCTCAGGCCTACCCTCTCAACGAGGGCGTTCGGGCTATAGTCCACCACGCTAGTCCAGTGCGGGTTGGTGGACTTCACATGCGCCTAAGAATTTCTTCTTCGGCGTATGCAGGTTTCCTCACGATGTTTTCCTTCATCGTTTGAGAGCAGTCAGTAAATGTACTGAAGTTTCGAGAAAACACCCATTGGTACATGGCCCAGCCGGGGATAGAAATCCGGACCTTTCGATATGATAGGCCGCGACTTATCCCCGACGCCACTGATGCTCACAATTAAATAATGGTATAATACTTGACAAATAACAAAAATCTAATGACAACACATTCCCGCTAGAACTAAATGAGTTGCGAGCAGAGAGTTGTTAGTATACATAGAGCGCGCGTTGGCAAGTCTGAACTGTAAGCACGGGTCTGAACAGTCTCGAAATTTTCGGGGCGACGCTGCTAGTCACAAAACGTCAGGAGCGCCGATTGTTGTTCGCGCCGGTATTTATTAAGATTTGTAGTAATCATGGTGAAATGTGCAGTGCCAAGCTGTAAACACGATTCACGGAAACAAACGATCTAAAAAAAATCTATATAGAAGCGTCCATAGAACACCTGCTTACACTTGGCACAATGGGCAATGAGCGATGCGCGCGCTCTATAGCTAGTGTACTAACTCTATGGTTGCGAGCCGTTGCACTGGCGCGCCAGTGGCGGCGCGAGACCTAAAACCGCAAGCTGGACCGCAGAGCGGGACTCTAATCAACTGCGCCTATCTGGACGAATGATTACATCGCCTTTATATCATACGACCGCAAAAATACTAGTAAAAAAATATTTTGATAGGAATTGGATAACAATCCAATTCCTATCAAAATATTTTATTGACTGGCGTAGTGGTAGTGACACTGCCTACTGCGCCAAAGGTCGTGGGTTCGATTACCACCCGGAACCAACATTTGTGTGATGAGCATATTATATCTGTTGGTTTTCGGATTCTGGGTGTTTGTATGTATTTAATTATTAATTTAAAAGTATTTATGTATGTTTATCAGTTGTTCAGTTCCCATTTACAAGCATCGGCTTAGTTTGGGACTAAAACAGCCGCGTGTAGGTTTGTCCAAAGATTATTATAATTCCTATCAAATTTTTATTATTATTTCAACCAAAGAAAGAATGACAATGAAGTGGCTAGAAAATGATCTGATCGGACCCGACCCTTTTGTAGGATCGTACCTTTAAAACGGCTTTAAAAGCACAATCACAAAGAAATAAACACGTATTTCGGCTGGTATGATGGTGATGATTAACATCCTAAAACATGACACGAGAACCGACCGTCTTAGGGAGGGACTGCGGAAACCAAGAGGGAATTTGCCCGCGCCTTTGAACCATATCATTATAGCCTAAATAACAAAATCGTAAAATGACTTCTCGTCGCCTCGCGCTCGACACGAGAAGTCATTCATTTCCTTCATTCATTCTCATTATTTATTCACGTGGTTATTTGACAATGACGTCAAAAAGAGCGCGGGAAAACTTCCGTTTGGTCTGCCCCGACTCTTAGCGTTCTCAAAAACTTCCGTGTGAGGCACCCTAGAAAAGATCGGAGACCGTCATCTATCCCTAAACGATCATGCTTGCATGACATGCAACGTTTACGTGAATGTCATGCTGCGTGATGGACCATCATGCTTGCTATCAATCAGTACAGAAGCAACGGCCAGCACGTAGTTTGCATGTCATGCACGTAGTTTGCATGTCACGCACGTCAATCACTACAGCTAGATGGTCATGCATGAGTGACAGCACGTAATGCCTGACATGCCGCATGATCGTTTAGGAAGCCCATTAGAGCCCGTGACTATTATATATTCTGTGCCTGTGGTGAGGACATCTCTGACATATGGCCTAAAGGTCTTGCAATCAAGCCACAAACCCCTAAAAAAAACTCTCTGACATTTGAATTGTCATAGTACATTTAATATCTGCTCGGTGTCGTGTCGTCGACTGTAAAGTATATTTGACAACTCGAGCTTCGGCTTAATCCAAGTTTATCTGGGAGTTTGAAATACGATGGTTGTAGGAGTCCAATGTTCAATCAGATAGGTCATCTAGCTAGAACATCTGCCAGTGTAATGGTATTGTATACAGGATGGACACCATAGTGTGTCCAGTCGATTATTTTCAACCAACTTCAAAAAAGGACGAGATTCTCAATTCGACTGCAAATTTTTTATCTATACCTAATATTATAAAGAGGAAAGATTTGTATTTTTGTGTGTGTGTATGTTTGTAATGAATAAACTCAAAAACTACTGTGCCGATTTCAAAAATTCTTTCACCATTGGAAAGCTACATTCACCCTGAGTGACATAGGCTATATTTCTTGCAAAAAAGGTCCACCCGCGAAGCCGCGACGGGCCGGTAGTAATTATATAATTATATACGGGTCTTACACACGAACAAGTTTTATTTACCTTTACCTTTTTTAAGTTGTTCGTATGTAAGACCCGTATATAAATATATAATTATGAATACAAAGCGCGAAAGTCTAAAATGTACTATTGCATATTTTTTTATGTGTATATTACGCAATATCTTCGCCGATTGTGATTCAATTTTTTATTGAAATTTGGCATCAATAACCGTAAATCACATTTTTTTACAAAGAAGTCAGTTTTTTTAATGTTATTTAAAAGATAATTCAAAACTTTATCTGTTAAAGAAACTTCATGCATAAAATGTAAAAAATAATAATAAAATGTTAGATAACTGGTTATCTAGCTGGAATTATTTTCCTCGTAGAATGTTTGTTATCTAACTTGGTTTTGTACATGGAATAAGGGATCGATTCAATTCGTCCGATCATGTGAACGCAATTAAAAAGGGTCGCTCGACCCACAGCGTTCGAACTGAATACTTAATTACCTTCCCGTTATAATTCGAAACAGGTCCAGGCTCTAATGAGGACAACTTTAAGTAGGTACGGGGTGTAGCAAAACCAACATAGTAACATGAATCATCATCATCATCATCATCTCAGCCTTTTAGCGTCCACTGCTGGACATAGGCCTTCCTAACGAACGCCACCACACCCGGTCCTCCGCTCTCCGCATCCAGCCGCTTCCGGCCACCTTCTTTAGGTCGTCAGTCCACCTGGCGGAGGGGCGTCCCACGCTGCGCGTACCGGTCCGCTGTCTCCACTCCAGAACCCGTCTGCCCCAACGGCCGTCGGTTCTGCGACAGATGTGACCTGCCCATTGCCACTTCAGTTTGCTAATCCTTTCGGCTATGTCGGTAACCTTGGTTCTCCGTCGGAAACATGAATCGGAAAATATCAAACCACCATAGGCGGTAGACCTTCACACAAGGGTAAGATTTCGTGTAATCCTTACCAAACCAACCCCCGAGGTACATTTAAATATAGGAGAAGTAGGGTGGATATTTCAGATGCCACCTGGAGGGAAAGTACCCTAAAAATTGAAGATAGCAAATTTTAAGCAAAGTAAACATGCCTTTATTTTCAAATTTAAGTAAATCTGCATTCAAAGATTTTTAAGAAGCCACCTGTCTGAGGCGGGAATCGAACCGGACAGATGTGTAAAAAGCACTAGTTTTATGATACTAATCGATAGGGTCAATCATCAGAATTAATTCCTTCTAAGTAACATAGTATCTTAAATTAAAGGAAGGTCATGAAATTTAACATTTAAATAAAAATGAGTTAAACTGAAACAGACAGGAAACAAAGTTAAATAAAAGCTTAAAAAACAGACTAAGCATTTCGTTAAGTCCTACTTATTATATTTCGAAAAACAAGTTTCATAGTTTACAAAAGACAAATTTGCTTCTTATTTAATTAAATCAAATTCAATTATATCTATAAATAATATATACAGGTTATTACAAATTAAAATAATAAATTATATACAAATAAAAATTATAAAAGTAAGTCTAAGGGCCTCTTACACCGCTTGCTGATAAAGTCCCAGATACATTATCTGCCGGTTATCTGACAGATAGCCTATTTTTTTGGTTTCAAAGGTATCTGATTGCCTATCATCATCATCATCAACAGCCTATTAATGTCCCCACTGCTGGGGCTCAGGCCTACCCTCTTAACTTATACATTTTATATAGTCTATCACACAGATTTATCTGATAGATTAGTTTATCACTAAGATTACTATCTGTAACAATATCAGGAAGTGGTGAAAGAAGCCCTTAGTCTTCTTAAGTCCTACTGTATATAGGTCCAGTATAACTTAGGGACGACAAATACCTTTCAGCAATTAGTAAGTTTCTGGTCACTCAAAAGTTTGTCTGTTGCTTGCCTTGGGGAATCTTCTGTTGACAGAAACCCTAATTGTTAGAACCACATTCGTTTGTCACAGTCCATTCCTATTTGGAAGTGGCAGTGGGCGGGTCACAACGGTCGCAGAACCGACGCCGTTGGGGCAGAAGAGTTCAGTGGGCCTACCATAGAGTTAGTATACTAGCTATAGAGCGCGCGCATCGCTCATTGCCCATTGTGCCAAGTGTAAGCAGGTGTTCTATGGACGCTTCTATATAGATTTTTTCTAGATCGTTCCTTTCCGTGAATCGTGTTTACAGCTTGGCACTGCACATTTCACCATGATTACTCCAAATCTAAATAAATACCGGCGCGAGCAACAATCAGCGCTACTGACGTGTTGTGACTAGTGGCGTCGCCCCGAACATTTCGAGACTGTTCAGACCCGTGCTTACAGTTCAGTCTTGCTAAAGCGCGCTCTATACCTACTAACAACTCTCTGGGGCCTACTATGAACGTCGATGCTTGGTAGCGACTACGCAAATACCTGATAGTGTTATCTCTTTTCGATTAATTACGAAAGACAGAGAGATATAGATGTACGAGTAGTTTTTACGTAGTCGCTATCGTGTATTGACGTTGTCAAAAGAAGTATGGTAACCTGGAGTGGAGACCGCGGGTGAGTACCCGCAGAGTGTAACCAGTTGTGGTGGCTTTCATTAGGAAGGCCTATGTCCAGCAGTGGACGTTGAAGGGCTGATATGATAATGATTTATAATCTTTAGAAAATATATTACATACAACACGGGCTGTTAGGCTCGATCCATAGCAACTTTCGCTATATGCGATTTTATGTGACTTTCAACTCTCAGTACTAAGAACTTTTTTTAAAGTAGATTTTGGCTTCGTAACGAGACCTTTAAGCCATATCTCATTTTGAATTTAGGCTTATTTCGGCCTAGCACGGCCTCCACAAAAACAGAGCTCGACCAGAGTTAGTCGGCGATTTTCACTAAGGTTCATATCCTCACTAAACCGATAGTGAAGATTTTGCAATGGACAATTTTGGTCGAGCTGTCGAGCTGAAAAAATTGTTACACGCTTTTATTTTACTTTCCCGCACAATATGCACAACCACAAGCACTTAATGTATAAAGTACTATCACAATTACACATTAAAACCCGCAAAATACATAATATAAGAAAAAAAATAGAAGAGACGACCATGACACTTCGCTCCTGCCAAAAGAGTCCATACTACATTTTAGACTTTCGTGCTTTGTATTCATAATTATATAATTATTTACGGGTCTTACACACGAAATAGTTTTATTTACCTTGCCCGACGTTTCGACCAGGTTACACTGGCCGTGGTCACGAGCTGACTGGAGAGGCGAGCTGTCATTGTTAATCGCTGTGAGTAGTTTCTGAAACTACCCTCTGCTGATCTTGTATTGTTGGAAAGTCCCGGCACACAACACTCACGGTATCCGCGGGTGTATTCGACGATAAGTCACGAGATTTAAGTTTATCGATCACTGGATTCCACGACGGTGACAATTTAAAACCATCTTCCCTATTGAAATTTTTGAATTTCTTGATTTCAATAGCTTCTCGCACTATCCGCGGATAGTCCATACTATAACTAAGAGCAAGTCTCTACCTACAACTTAAAAAAAAGTTTAACGTTTACTCAAATATCCAACCTCCAAAAGTTTTAGAATACAAATTGACAGCAAACGTTTCCACTGCACCAAAAGCCCCGGTGCTACCGTAAAAACTTCTCCAAACAAAATTCAAAGTGCCTACGGTCGATCGGAATAGCACAAAACAGTACAGAACGGCCCGAAACTTGTCCCGTTACGAACATCCACCGTAACTAAAGGTACGAGTGGATAATTTGAACCAAATCCCGGGATCAGGGTAAGTCCCGCGTTGGGACGCCGGACTTAGTGGGATTTAGAAACTTCACGGCACCGGGACTTTGGACGTGAGATGTAGATTGGGTAGTGCTGGGATTCTTATCGCCGGGAAATTAAATAAAAGCATTTTGGAAGGATTTACTACCCGTTTGGTTAGGTTCGTGAATGTGCAAAGGCCTGTGCTATTGGGTTTGTTGCTGTATCAGAAACAGTAGTTTTGCATTGACGCCAAAAAGAGATGTACTCCAATTTTTGAATAAACGAATTTTGAATTAATGTCGACATCAAATTGAATCGTCTGATAGATAAAGATGATGTGAAACTGCGAGGAATTATCGTGTAAAAGAAATAAATGGTACGGCCACACAGCGCAACCTTCTCAATCATGAACTGACTTTTGAAAAATTACCGGAAAAACGAGTTTTAAACATTATTAGGGTTTCTTTCTACTGGGCATCGAGTATTGAACGAACCGCAAATTTTTTTATAGGTAAGCTACATTTTATCTCGTATTTTTGACAACTAAAAATTATGTCATTAATTCTAATTTAAATGTCATAAACACGGAGTAAGGTCATAAAACATATTCTGTATCGATGATTAAACCGCTTCAACCATTTGGATGCATATTTCTGTTTTACCAGAAATGAAATACAGACGAAGTGTGATCTGCATCGGGCGTTCCATTGCAATGAAACAGAATCATTTTTTATCAGTAACTTAAAAACAATCCATTCAAATGGCCCATCAAGTACACTCCGGACCTCTGCAACTTTTCTTCAGCCAATAAACTTGGACCCCTGCTCAGAATACAAAGGAATGGTGGACGAAACCCGCTGCATTATTCAACAACGAGCCGTTTATTCTCACTCAGCTAAATGAATTAAACTATTGATCTAGCTTTGGCGACGACTATTTTTTTGTCTTGCATTCTTGGGGTCGCTGGTTTGAGGTAGGAAATGATACGACTGATGATCTGTAGATGCATGAATTTATTCACATTTGTCCTTGTTAATATTTATAAGCTACGCAACATCTTCTCGTCCCAAATACCGCAGTGTCTCACGACGAAAGTCTTCGACCAGTGTGTGTTGCCAGTGATGACATACGGTACCGAGACGTGGTCGCTCACGCTGGCGACCACGTATCGGAAGACGCAGCGTAGGCAGGCCTCCCACAAGGTGGACCGACGATCTGGTGAAGGTCTCGGGACCCAGCTGGATGAGGTTAGCGCAGGACCGGTCGTCGTGGAGATCCTTGGAGGAGGCCTTTGACTGCTGGAGCAGTGGACGTCTACAAGCTGATATGTCGAATATTTACAAACATATGCTCTCAACAGGTGACTGTTGAGAGAAGTGCTTAGCTCTAGAAAGGGATAGCAAGATCCTGTGTCCTCACACCTTCTTTGTTATTATTGACAACAGTATTTAACATACCACGCGGTATTATTACAGAAGTGCGACCCTGAGTGTGCGATGTACGATTGTGCGACATGACATTTGTGCGAAGTATCGTTCGTGCGATATACGATTGTGCGACGTGCCATTTGTACGAAGTATCGTTCGTGCGACATACGAGTGTACGATGTACGATTGTTCGACGTGTCGTTTGTGCGAAGTACCATTTGTGCGAAATACGATTGTGCGACATGTCATTTGTGCGAAGTATCGTTCGTGCGACATCCTTGAATAAATTTTTATTTAATTCCATATATTTTTTTACGACATTTTTAATGACATCTTATTTTATGTCAAAAATATGACTCAAAGTGTAGTTTAAAAAATACAAACTTAAATTTGCCGCTCGTCGAATACTCTATGTCTACAAACCGTATTTGTTGACAATTTTTCCAGCTGTACTAATAAACTTTGTTTTGGTAAGCATTTCCATACAAATGAATTGAATCACTTAAATCGTTTATATCCTGAAAAATGTTAAGTAAGTAGAAAATTTTAAAAGCAATAAAATTTAACAGAGCAATGGGGTACTTGTACTGAAGTAAAAAAAAATCTTCAGGAAAACCTTCAGAAAATGTTATGAAATAACTTACGCTAGCCGCTACGGCGGACGTAGCACTCGCAGAACACGTTTATTTAAATTTATTTGCTACGCCGCGCTACGAACTTGCTACGAATACCAGTTAAGTGCTACGGCGTTCATTATAACTTGCAACCTGCTTTACAAACAAACCGCTGTACAGCGCACCTCGCAGATTTACTCTACGCGCAAAGGTGAGAACTATTTCAATGGCAGGTGTATGTGCACGTGGCTGACTGTACAGGCGAGAGTCAATTTTAAATGTAAATAGTCTGTTTGTGTATTCAGTGGATGTAGTGTACTGTGTACTGTGCTCCGCGTTTGTGATAGCTGTTAGCTAGGAGGTAAGAAATCTTCCGGATTAGATATATTTAAAAAACGTTCATACTTTGAAGCAGAACATTATGACACAAGTGAGCTAAGTCGGTCATTACTCATTACACCTGAGGCTGGAATACACAAAACGAGACGAAGTCGAGTGAATAATAAAGCCGAGAGTGTAATGACCAATGCTCACGAGTTTGATACGACGTTTTTCAACACTCTTTGCAAGAAAAAGTAAATAAAATGTCGTAAGGTTATTTTCCTACTTACTTTTCTGACATTTTTGTGTGAACTTTACGCGATATCTTCGCCGATTATGAACCGATTTGAATGATTATTTTTTTATTGGATAGTCTATAATTCTTTTCCACATAACAATTTGAAAAAAAAACGTCACTTCTAAGGGTGGAAAAAAAATAGGGGATCAATAAGCGTTTGTGCATAAAAATCTTATTTTTTTCAAAAAAAAAAGTCGGTTTTATTGTTTGTAAAAATTTATTGTTTTACCTATGCTGTTTCAGTTTGACCAAAAAATGTATGGAACCTGAACGGCGTCCTTGCTTTCATTGCCAACTCTAACTGTAACCATCTCCATGTAAGGTTTGTCCCACATACGATTGCTTATAATTGAATTAGATCCAGGTACAATATTTGTTATCTCCGGGCTCCCCACGCTACACTGTTTGCCTTTGTGTAACAATACCTGTTTATTCGCATTTGCATTTCATGTAAAAGTTAATTATTTAGTGTTATTAAATCTGGTTAATTTTTACCGCAATTAACTGGAAAAAGGGCTGAATCAAAAAATATTGGTACCGATATCACAAACTAAAATAAAATGAAACTATACTTATTACTATACCCCCCCCCCCCTATCAAGCGGGCAGTTTGGTGTCTACCTAACATTAGCGACTCCGCCAATGAAACCGAACAATAGCGACTCAGCCAATGAAACCGAATAATAGCGACTCGGCCAATGAAACCGAACAATAGCGACTCAGCCAATGAAACCGAACAATAGCGACTCGGCCAATGAAACCGAACAATAGCGACTCGGCCAATGAAACCGAACAATAGCGACTCGGCCAATGAAACCGAACAATAGCGACTCAGCCAATGAAATTGAACAATCTTCACAAATAAAATTTTGTAGTTTCCATACATAGCTAGAAGCTATTAAATCCTCTATGATAGAAGCCTAGAACGTCGAGACTTGAATAGTTTGCATTGCAATGTTTGCATCACTTGTTAGCTAGCCACCGAACTGCCCGCTTGATAACGGGGTATGCATACTAAGCAATATGTATTAAAAAAAAAACATACAACCGAACATAGTACCTCCTCCTTTTTGGAAGTCGGTAAAAATAGGTAGGTAGGGTATAGGTACTTAAAAATTTGCTTGATTTTTTCAAATTGAAATAAACATCATTCTACTTCCTATCAATATTATGAAGGCGAACGTTTGTAAGGATGTTTGGATGTTTGTTACTCTTTCACGCAAAAACTACCGAACAGATTTTCACGAAACTTTACAGTAATATAGATTATACGCCAGAATAACACATAAGCATACATAAATTAATAAAGATATAAATTGGCCTATCCAAATGAAACCGCGGGCACCAGCTTGTTTTTGATTAACGAGTACAAATATCATGATTTATATCCGAAATATATGCACTGATATATTCAAGAGAACCCTGTTAATTTACATTAATAATACGATTGTAAGCCTGTGTGTTGATTTGGTTCGCAGACACCACGCATGTGGTTAAAACGTTAGTGTCTTCAAAGGGTGAATTAGTATGGAAATCGTGGGCCACATACATACCAACTCATTTATTTAGTTTCTCCTATGGTTTGGCCATACATAGCGGAGTAAATATTTTATTTCATACTAGCTGTTGCCCGCGACTTTTCCCGCATGGACAGTTCGTCGCGGTAAAAAGTAGCCTATGTTTTTCCCCAGGGTTCGATGTACCTACACAACAGATTTCATCAAAATCCGTTTAGTGGTTTAGGCGTTAAAAGGTAAAACAGCTGGTAACAGTGTTGTTGATTTTTTTTTGATAGATTTTTTTATTATTATTTAAGTAATAGATTATAATAAAATTACTTAGCGTAACACTGACCCTTGTTCAAGGTCTCAAACCTATAGTACAAGCATATTGCATAGTTAGATAAGGTATTAGTAACTATTATTTTAATAGTAAAATCTAACCTAATTTTATTTAAAAAATCTTTATTTTAAGTGTTTTAGTATATCTACGCTTTAAAATATTTTTATCAAAATTGATCTTTGTTATTAATAATAAAAAAAACCGGACAAGTGCGAGTAGAACTCGCGCCCTGAGGGTTCCGACAAACTTAATTAAACAAATTATTCGAAAAGCGTTATTAAAAGAACAAATTGGCGAGCTCCCATATCAATTTTCATAACCTCTGACTTGGCTGTATGGACTATGTTATGGATTCCTTTGTCTTTTCTAAGGGATAAACAAAGTGAACGAAAAAAAAATTACTCAAGTCCTGTCATTCATGTCAAATGCTAAATCACGTTTATGGTAATGGTCAAATGCTATTCATTTTTAAGTGATTTTATTTCCAGACTTAGATAGACCTTTAGTATAATTTGTAAAACCTTGCGAAATTATTTAATATAGATTTGTAATGATGAAACTTCTAGACTTTAGGGAATTTTTTCAACCATTATTTACGTCATTGTACTAATTTGTAAGGGTGGCTTGCTCATACGCAAAGTTAAGTTTGTTGGTACTTTTGTATAAATAAATTTTTGAGATGTAAATACAAATTTACGGTTTTCGGATTTTTTCCTTTACTTGTGCTATAAGACCTTGCTTCTTGCCAAATTTCAAGATTCTAGGTCAACGGGAAGTACCCCATAGGTTTTGATTACCAAGATACTCAAAAATGCGGCGAAATCGGCAATATCTTTTAACTGCGATGACTTAGAAGTCTGATTTTATCACGACACCAAGAAACTGCAGACCTGAGTATTTGATATTAATTTCAAATTGATACTTTCACGCGTTCCTGAGAAAAATGGTCTTGAGAGACGGACAAATAAGTGATCCTTTATGGGTTCCTTTTTTCCTCTTTTGAGGTTCGGAACCCTAAAAATTAGATTTTTAGGGATTTAAGTAACTTAACATTGGATTGTTAACGTTCTCTGCTGGACATAGGTTGTCTGAACTGGTTATTGGCCAATTACAATAACTTGAAAAATATTTAATAATGTTAGCATAGAAAGTTCATGCAGGTGGAAAATTGGTATGCGTCGTGTTCATCCAATTACTGACATTCCTCGCGTAGAGCGCCTTAAGTTGTTGGCACACTGAGTGTGATTTCGTGTTTTGGAATATAATAGAACATTGCGATGGTAATCTGACACAACCACGTATCTGATAAAAACTCAAGCTTGCAGCAAACACAAATAACTATTTTATTTCTTTCCTTTCGTCTGATTACACAAAAATTATTTATATAACATTAGACGTGCATGACTAATATCGAACACAATTTCATTGTTTTATGTATAAAATCATATCAATTACCGATCCAAACCGATGTACGCATGAAATTATGGAGTTTTTTTTTCAGAGATATTAATAGAAAACAAAAACTGTTTCATCACCGGTTTGAACACTTCTAGATCTAATCAGCAGAAATTACAAACATGGAATTTTTTGTTTTCCTAAAAATATCAATAATTCCGTCGTTGAAATTTCACACACCTTAAGTGTATTGTTTAAATTTCAGCTCAATTTCTTAAGTAGTATAAAGGTTATCCGCCGGACGGGCAGACAGACGGATTAAAGCTTTGCAGACACACGGTTTCTACTGCTTTATTATAAGTATAGATTACAAAAAAAAAAATCTTCCTACGAAACCGGTTACGTAGGAAGAAAAAAAAGAATTCGTACGAAGCTGGTTACGTAGAGCGGGTTACGTAGGCGTCCGAAGGGGCTATAAGACGCTAAAGTGATACTAATTAAATCCACGTTTTAATACAGGTATTTCATCCAGTTGAGGTTTGTGTTTGGCCAGGTTGTGAATTGTCGTTGTATAAATGTACCCAGTGTACTTACATGCAATAAAATAGTTTTGACTTTGACTTAGAGGAGGCCTGTGTGTCTATAGGACACGCTGACGAAATACCTTTCTGATGTGCAACTATAATTTAATAATCTTAAAATATGTTTAGGTTATTAAGTAGTGGAAGACGGAAGCGCGCTGGAAGACATTTTTTATTTGTAGTGGGTTTTTTATTTTATTTTAGTGTTTAGTGTATAGTTTTAGGTTATTTTAGGTTGTTTTAGTTTATATATAGTGAAGATTACTATAATATATTAATTATAATAAAAATAAGTAGTTGCACATATATATTTATTGTAAGAACTAATAGGAGTTAGCAAATAAAGGCAATTTTATTTATTTATTTATTATTTCATCCAGTGTGTCGCATACCTTACTTCTTCGGTGGGTGACCTCTCTCTACGCGTCCTATCTCAGGCATGTAATAAATACACGTGAGATAGCAAAAAAAACAACACAAAAAGAATCCCAAAGCAATTAACCTGTTTATTTAGACGTTGTATTTGGAAAGGCATTAACGCTAAAATGGTGCCTGCTTACGCGAGAACTACTTACAAGGAAAGATACCCAAGTCTTTTACTTGTTCTGTGCCCAAGAGTTCGGATCCTATTTGTCATTGTAGTAAAGTTGCAGAGTATGAAAAAAATTGACACGTACTTTTTTGCAGTCACATCTGCCGGAGAACCGATAACCGCTGGGGTAGACGAGTTCTCGAGTGGAGACCACGACTAGGCAAGCGTGGACGCCCTGCGTAGGGCGGCTGGCAGTGACTGGATGCGGAGAACCGAGGATCAGGTCCAGTGGCGCGCCTGGTCTTATGTCCAGCAGTGGACTAGTACAGGCTGATCATGATAATTTTTTGCAGCTGCCCCTAAGCAACCTAGTATGAAAAATCGATCTTCTAAATCTTAAAACGTGACCAAACCCTCTACTTGTTTCGAGAGATTTGTTCAAGAAAGATGCAAGTTATTTTGAAAAAATAACAAACCCGTGTTTTTATAGTTATTGTCGTTTAGTTAGATTTTTTAGTCCGAAATCATATTTACGTGATGAAAACAGTCTTTAAATTTTGAATTCTTCATCATGGAAGATAAAGTGTTTGATTGTTTTTAATTGAAGAAACACGGTTCTGTTATTTTTTCATGTTTTCGAACTATCCGCGGCTTCGAATGCTTGAATAAGTTTATCTCGCATCCTGGAACTTTGTCCAAGACCCAAGCTATCCTCAGTATTTAGTTGGAAAGTTTCTAGTTCTGTTTTTCCTTCATCAGCTCTGGTAAGAAACTTCGCTCGACCACCGCCAACTCCGTTGCTACGTGACCCCTTCGTTGAGAAAACTTGGAACCGGTTTGAAGCAGTACAAACAAGTTTTTTCTTGTTAAACGCGGAGTGATTTCTTTCATTTTCAACGCTTTACCACTGTTACACGAATTTCCAGCAGGATTTTCACATTTTTGATTTGTGTATCTCGTCAAAATCCCGCGGTTAATTTCTAAGAACTCAAAGCTTAGGTAAGTATAGAATTTTGAGGACGATTCACGGTTTTAACGTAATTCTATTAAGGGCGTTTTACGATTTACCATAATAATGTCCAATGTGAAAAATGTCCAACCGTTGAAAAACGTCCAAACTAGAAAGAGAAAAAAAAGAAATCGGGCCGAGTATGTAAACTCACATACTAAGCCCGATTTCATTTTTTTCTCTTTCTAGTTTTCCGAGAGTGTGGTTTCAGAACGCCCCAATTAGAGCCGCAAGCAATGCTTTGACAAATAATGCTTTTATAAGTACTGCATTACGAACGCACGCCACAGAGTAAGTAATAGTCTCGCACGCCGGGGCATTCGAATTTCAATTTTGTGAGTCGGTTTGGCGTAGTGTTACTAAATAAATAGTTCAACTACCTATCTATATCATCATCATCATCATATCAGCCTGTAGACGTCCACTGCTGGACAAAGGCCCCCCTTTAGGATCTCCACCACGACCGGTCCTGTGCTAACCTCATCCTGCTGGGTCCCGCGACCTTCACCAGAGAGGCCTGCCTACGCTGCATCTTCTGATACGTGGTCGCCACTCGAGAACCTTTCTGTCAGTGTCAGTTCTACGAGCGATGTGCCCAGCCCACTGCCACTTTAGCTTCGCAATTCTTTGAGCTCAAAGAATTTTGCGTCTGTACATTATTTATAATCTACCTAATCGTCCGAACTTAAACTTCAAACTTCAAACTGTTTATTCGTAAACATAGGTGGGTACAAAGATGGTGAAACATTAGAATGGTGTCTCTATGTTTTGCCCATTAGGCGTACGACATTAATATTGTATTGTTATTACATCATGCAAATTATTACTAATTATAAATTATTTTTAGATTACAAAATTACACACATGATCATTAACGAATTTTAAAGTTTCCAACTCTCGCTGCAGAAACACAAAAAGCTAAGGAGGCCCAACAAATCACACAGATATGACATTAAGAGGCTTAGCAATAATAAAAAATAAAAGGCCGTTGAAAAATTACGATAAACCTTATGCAAACTGCGCCCGATCCGCGCTGCGATACCTTTGGAAGTTTCGGCCTTTTTCTTTAGCAGCGAAAGCTAAGCCATAGGGCGTATTCACAAGCGCAAACGTCAATTTACATATTTGAAGTAAACTTTGCCATCATTGAGATCTTTCTGTAAAATAAAGAACTGAGAAATTCTTCGAAAACAATTTTAATTTGCCTGTTGCTAATTTTTCTTGGTGCTGGAAGGGGAGGTAGTAATTGGCTATTTATGTATACTACATACACACACACATACATACATACATACATACATACATACATACATACATACATACATACATACATACATACATACATACATACATACATACATACATACATACATACATACATACATACATACATACATACATACATAGGTATATCAAAATCGAATTATCGATTAGCAAGAATGGGAATGAACATTGTCCTTTACAGATAGAAGTACATTTTTAAAATACTTATTAATATTTTTAATTTGCTATTTTACCATCATTCATAGTCACAGTCTTTGTAGTGACAGAGCAAAACCCTTATTTTTTTTAAAGAAAGAAAGAACTTTGCCTTTTAGAAAGTGCCTGGACTTTTTAAAGGCTGTTGATATAAAAAATAAATATACTCGCAATTTCGACACTGCGAGCGCGGCCTAAAAAGGTTCTTTTTTCCCTAACAACCTTAATTGAATGTCCACAGCTCACACCCCGGTTACGGGGCATACAAATCGCTTTATTTTAAATAAGAAGATTAACATGTTATTCACTGCAACTTCCATTTGACTAAGCTAGGTTTATTTAGACTTTTACACTTAAAAAGGCCTCTTGGACTAGGCTAGTATAGATAAAGGTAGAATAAGATATAAATATGGAAATGTGTTTATATTCTATTTTGTTAAGTATATTATGATTATAAATGTTATTTTATTCATATTTGATTGTTATTGAAATTTTTTTATTATTATTTTTATTTAAATTTTATTGCACATTTATTGTACAAGAGACGAATTTAATGCCGGAGGCATTCTCTACCAGTTAACCTTTGGGCCGTGCTGATAGACTGTGGTAGGTGCGAAGACAATAAAATTAATAAAAAAGCATTTGAAATAAACATAAGAACTATATCTATGTACTATAATATTTACACACATACATATGATATAAATATACCGTAATATATATGCTATTTGAATAGCATATATATTACGGTAGCGTCAGTGGCCCTGGGGATAAGACGCGGATCGAAAGGTCCGGAGTTCGATCCCCGGTTGGGTCATGTACCAATGGGTTTTTCTCGAAACTTAAGTACATTTACTGACTGCTCTCAAACGGTGAAGGAAAACATCGTGAGGAAACCTGCATACGCCGAAGAAGAAATTCTAAGGCGCATGTGAAGTCCACCAACCCGCACTGGGCTAGCGTGGTGGACTATAGCCCGAACGCCCTCGTTGACAGGGTAGGCCTGAGCCCAGCAGTGGGAGATTAATAGGCTGTTGATGATGTTGTGATAGTTACCTAAAAGAAAGTATTGAAATACTTCGAGAGGTTCGTAAAAACTTTCGCAATGGAATTTTCGCATTTATACAAGTGTCTATCAGCCTATCACCACGCAGGTAGTGAGTACAGAATGCTTTACAAATAGGAAACTAAATTCCGATCGCAACTCCCACCTGCTTGTGTATTCTACACAATATGGCGCTGGAATCGTATAAAATGTAAATTTTCTCGCCCGGCATGCAATTTAGCGCCGTAGCACACGCGGGAAAATTGGGAAAACTTCGCGCTGACATGTCATGGGAGGTTATTATTGATTTTTCAAAAAAAATTAGTTACTAAGTCCCCTTAACATCCCTTTTCACCCCTTAAGGGTAAAAATTTAAAGTACACCAGATTTTAAGTCCGAACACATGATTTCAAACAAAAAAACAGGTTGAAATCGGACCAGTAGTTTTACCATTAGTAGTTGTATCATTGTCCAAAAGTATAAAAGTCAAAATGTCCAATCAACATAAACAAATGTCCCCCCTCTCACCCCCTTTTTCACAAAAATTGCGTTATTTGCACTAAATTACTGTACATATACATACAAAACCAATATTGGCGTTTAATCAATAGTTTTTCTTCTTCTTACTACCCGTCGAACTCAATAATTTATATAAATGTATTATTTGGCAAGACCCCCCCTACTACTGCTACGTCATATTACCATCATCAGCAAACCAGCCCCCTAAGTTCAAAGGGTTGCTCAAATAAAAACCTAACCTAACCTAACCTAACCTACCTACTTTAAAAATTTGATTTGCACATCAAATATGCGCAATCAATATATTTTGTCTACAATTATGTATGTAATTGATGCGCACTTTAATAAAATCAATTAAGTATAATCTTATAATATATGAACGGCCCCTTAACGTATCTTTAATCTTACCCAGCCTGGATTGACAGTTTTAATTGAAGCAAGAACGTTGGCAATTAGCAAGACAATAGATAATTAGAGAAACTCCCGTTCCCTAATTATGTTCGCTGTTTGCCAGAATACAAAGTAAAGATGTTTGGATTAGCAAGGGCTCGTCTCTGATTAGTTCGGCGACTTTGTATGCATTTGAAATTGGATTTTCAACTTCGAGCTTGTTGATATGCCATGCCTACTTTGGTGTTGGGATAATGTTAACTAGAATTAACTTGGATTTAATAAAATTAGTAGTTGTACTTAATTCATCATCATATCAGCCTGTAGACGTCCACTGCTGGACAAATGCCTCCCCCAAGGATCACCACGACGACCGGTCCTGAGCTAGCCTCATCCAGCCGGGTCCCGCGACCTTCACCAGATCGTCGGTCCACCTTGTGGGAGGCCTGCCTACGGTGCGTCTTCCGATTCGTGGTCTAATTTACGTAAGTTACGTGTACTTAATTAGTCGTTAATAAAATGTATAACTACTTATACTTACTTAATTTGATGTAATTCTGGACACTAAATTTCTAACCTTTTTTTTCCAATTGCCATTAAACAAAGAAGAAGAAGAACCTTTTTTTTTAAAGCAAAAGTCTTTAACCAATGCATCATCGTCATGAATTCATGACTTAGGTACGGCGCAGAAACGTGGAAACTGACTGTGGGCCTGATCCACAAGTTGAAGGTCGCTCAGCGAGCTGTGGAGAAGGCTGGAGTTTCTTTCAAGGTCATGATCCGAAGAAGAACTAAGGTTACCGGCATAGCCGAAAGGATTAGCAAGCTGAAGTGGCAATGCACAGGCTACATTTGTCGCAGAACCGACGGTGGACGGTACCGAGGTGGACCGACGACCTAAAGAAGGTGGCCGGCCGGAAGCGGCTGGATACGGAGGGCAATGGACCGGTGGCGTTCGTTGAGGAAAGCCTATGTCCAGCAGTGGACGTTAAAAGGCTGATATGATGATGATACCTGACCTTTTAATTCCGATAATTAAATTTATACATCGATCCACAAAATATCTTGTAAAATTTATTTATATAAAAAAAAGACTTATCCGCTATTATCTTAAGCCGCTCAACAAAACGCCGGCCGCAATAGAAACTGTCAAATCCGGCACGATCCAGTATCCACCGGATCCACTGCGAGCCGGTTTAAACCGGACTGAACTAAAAAGGCGACACACATTGTGCATTTACGTGAGCGCTCACTTCGGTAGACATAGAGGCTGTATTTAAATGCACTATATCCATGAGAATGTGGCTGTCAGATTTTGGTTTTTGAAAAACGAACTCTATCTAGACTTCACATAAGTCTAGTATTTGATCTTGTTTTTTGGGTCGCAAAACCCGTTTTAACACTCTAAGGGATAAAAGTCACCCATTTAAAAAAATATATATAATTTAGATGTTGTTACCCTGTATGTAAATTCGAACTCTTATGGGTCCCGTCGCTAGATCCATTACATTGGTCACCAGCAAAATTATTTTCAGGAAGACAATTAGACCAATTTTAAAATCGTAAGTAGTGCAAACCTTTTACGCTTTCTGAGACTTTAAGGGCTTCTTTCACCACTTCCTGATATTGTTACAGATAGTAATCTTAGTGATAAACTAATCTATCAGATAAATCTGTGTGATAGACTATATAAAATATTAAAGATATAGGCAATCAGATACCTGTAAACCAAAAAAATAGGCTATCTGTCACATAAACTGCAGATAGGGTATCTGGGACTTTATCATCAAGCGGTGTAAGAGGCCCTAAAACTAGCGAAGCGACACCAGCGTCAGTAAAAATTTAATTAAATTATTGATAAGGAATAATCAGCTGAACGAAAACGGTGAAGAAAAACATCGTAAGGAAACCTGCGTGCGCGAAGTCCACCAACCCGCACTGGGCTAGCGTGGTGGACTATAGCCCGAACACCCTCGTTGAGACGGTAGCCTGAGGAGGGTAGGCCTGAGCCCCAGCAGTGGGGACATGTTAATAGGCTGCTGATGATGATGAATCAGCTGAAAATTATGTGAATTTATTTTGACCTTATTTGGTACTATATTCTCCTCAATCTTCTGTTTCACCCTGTATAGCACATAGCACAGATACAGAATAGTAAGCGCCGCGTTTGCGACGTGTATTGTGGCACGTACGAGGTACATCAGTTTTCCTGACTGCACGTTCAAATCTGACGTCATTACAGTAATAGCTTCTCTGTACAGTGGACTACTGTACCGCGTTTAGTGACGCCAGAAATCAGATGAGAGTATGTAAGTAAAAGAGAAAAGTAAATAATAAAAACCGCAATCGAAGACAGTGCAATGCAAACAAATTATACAGACGTCCTGCTAATTTAACACTGTATGCAAACAATTTTAGTATAATGTGCGTAAGGATTAATAATAATTTGCCATAGTTTATAAAAGATTTTAAAATTAATGAGCTTAAATTAACATTAAAAAACTGGTTGACTGAAAGCTGCTTCTATAGCGTAAAGGAATTCTTAGAGTATTAGGTAAGTAAATGAGACCTATGATATTAGAGAAAATTAACATTATAGTTGACATGATTAGAACTTATTTATATAATATTTTATTGACATTAATAATGGAGAATGAATGGTAATGAATGTATCATCAACAGCCTATTAACATGTCCCCACTGCTGGGGCTCAGGCCTACCCTCTCAGCGAGAGTGTTCGGGCTATAGTCCACCACGCTAGCCCAGTGCGGGTTGGTGGACTTCACATGCGCCTAAGAATTTCTTCTTCGGCGTACGCAGGTTTCCTCACGATGTTTTCCTTCACCATTTGAGAGCAGTCAGTAAATGTACTTAAGTTTCGAGAAAAAACCCATTGGTACATGGCCCAGCCGGGTATCGAACTCCGGACCTTTCGATATGATAGGTCGCCTCTTATCCCCTGCGCCGCTGACGCTCTCTGAATGAATGTATATTAAAATTAATAACACAGATTGTAATTATTTTTTAAAGTTGTTTAAAAATGTATACCTAATGTGTATATGCCTGTATAATCGTTGCTTAAAAACAATAATGTTATAAGATCTATATTAGATTACATTATGTTCTGTACACAATAAAGAATATCATTGTTATCAGCTTACACTAGTCCACTGCTGGACATAGGCCACCCCCAAGGCGTGCCACTGAACACGATCCTCGGTTCTCTGCATCCAGTCACTGCCAGCCGCCTTACGCAGATCGTCGCTCCATCTAGCCGGGACGTCACACTACGCTTGCCCACGCGTGGTCACCACTCGAAAACTTATCTACCCCAGCGGTTATCGGTTCTCCGACAGATGTGACCAGACCACTGCCACTTCAACGTACTCACTTTTTGAGCTAGCTATGTCTGAATTGAACGCCAACTCTTCAAGAGGTAATAGTTATTTTATAGTAATGAATGTAGAATATCTAAATAATATGACGTCTTTCAAATTAAAATTATTTCAGAAAAAAACAAGAGTGTAAAGCTCAGTTGATAGCTTCCAGCTTCATTTTATGCAAAATGCATTCCAAATCGAACTTTTTGCTGCATCTTTGAAGGAGATTCAATAAAGTCCGCTTTCAAAGGTAAGAGGAATGCTAGCTTAGGACGAAGGCTAGGTTAGACTGGCAACACAAGTGACAAATTCTTAAAGTCAGTCAATCTATATTACTTGACTAGCCGATGCCCCGCGACTTCATCCGCGTGATACAGTATACTGATTATATGTTATTCAATTTTTTTAACCCGTTTTATTCATGCCAGTTTCTTAGTTTTAAAGTTTGTCAACAGATGGCGTTAGGTGTATTTTACACTCCGCTTTCATTTGGTTCATCGCAGGATATATAAGGTAAGCGTACAAATTATTCACCAGCTTTTACCTCTTTATTAGTAGTATTAGATGTGTAACTTTGCTGTGATTTATTGGCAATGTTGCTATCAGTTAGAGTTCACTGTTTCAAATAAAATAAGTTTCTTGGCAAACTTTTTTTTTACACTTTCCAAGACTATCCCACCATTAGATAATCGGTCAAGTGCATTTTGAGTTATCCGAGGGATAAACAGTTTTAGTTTTTCTGTAATAACACTTTTCATTACTCATACTCTGAAAGTAGGTCTGAAGTTGCCTGAGGAGCGGGTTGAAAGTAATACATCTCAGCCCTAGGGAGAATCGCTTTCAACTGACAGCTGTCAAATTATTTTAAAAAAACTAGTACTATTTTGACATTTCTATTGGACCATGTTCCAACTATCTATACAGCCACTTAATTACAGCGCGATGTAAAATTGAAATAACATAAAGTTATGTAATAATTGAAGAATATATTTTTTTAAATGACTATTATAATTAGGTATTACTGTCAACTATTTCTTTAAAATAACATAGATTTAAGAAAAATATTTATCATTTTTTCAATTAAGAAATGAAAAATAGTGGCAGAATAGCTGGCCGGCCAAAAAAAAACAAAATAGACGGGAAAGCGGCAATCCGATCTTCTTTTGTTTTTTCGAGTTGTAGAGTTTTGTTTATACTTCCGTATAGCAGACATTTGTATTATCACTCATTTTATGTTTTTGTTTTTACTTTCAGTGTATTCTTAATGAAAAGCACAGTGTTTCCCTCGGGTTCAAGACTTATTTAGAGGTCCCTCGAACTATTGGCGCCCTCGCTACGCGTCGGGCGCCAAACCCCGTCTCGGGACTTAAATAAGTTACTTTCACCCCTGGGGTAACAATGTACTATTAAAATGTATCACAAAATTTTATAATTTACAATATGGTATATATAATTATTGGTTGTGGTAATTGGTAATGATATACATAATTTACAATATCGATACCTACTCATTATCTGGGGAAAAGACAGACGGACATAAAACTTCAATACTTTATGGGATCTCTACGACCAGAGGACTGGGCAATTACCTCCCTCAGAAGATCAGCCGCACGGGGTAATGCCGCCAACTCTTAGCGGTGTGGTTTTTTTTGAAAATTTTTGATTTGTGCTTGGTGTCTCTTCCCTTCGACGACATACAGTTTTAGACAGAATTAAGTATTCCAATTGTGAATAAACGAATTTTCATTGTCAGTATAGTTAAAATTATGAACTTAGGTTTTATGAAATAAACGCTTTCAGCTGAAACGTAAAGTTCATAGTTTTCGCAGCGTACTTATCTCAAAGAGTCTTTATGAGGTAGTGCCGGGAGTTCCAAACGGAAGGGATCTGTTTAAAAAGTCTTCCAATGTTTGCCTGTTTGTTTTAGTTACATGTGGTTTGTTCAATCTACTTTACTTTTTACTTTCTATAGGTTTTCTGTAGTTTTTTGGCCATTCTGTAGGGGTGACGAAAGGTTTGCGAAGGTGTAAAAAACCGCATTTTTACTGAAAATTTATTGTAAGTATGTTAAGTACAGGAATAAACTTACGTACTCGTAGTGCGAGGACAATAATCTATTTGTATATAATGTAGATTTTTATTTTTTGTTTTTTTGTTTTATTTTTTTTAGCGGTAATTATTTAAGTAAAATAGTGTAGTATATTTAATAATTATGTATTGTAGTTAGTTTAATTTTCGTAATAAAATGATAATTATGACACGTTAATAAACATTACCCACATGTATGGGTTAAATAAATTAACGATAACAATACCAAAACAAATTAAACGTCCATTCAAATTAAAATGAATTTTCCCTAGCAATATTCAGCTTTCCTTCTGGAATCTTTCTTGATGCTGTAATTGAAAGGGTACTATAATAATAATAAAATCAAATTCTTTTTGATTTAAATATTTTTTTATTTTTTAGATTTCGGTAAGTACTTACCTACTATTATTTCTAATTAATTTTATAATTTTATGTTAGGTACTTTGACATTATATAAATAAAATTCACATATTATATTAGTTCTTGAATAAATGATTGATTGAACATAATTTACACATCATCATCAACAGCCTATTAATGTCCCACTGCTGGGGCTCAGGCCTACCCTCTTAACGAGGGCGTTCGGGCTATAGTCCACCACGCTAGCCCAGTGCAGGTTGGTGGACTTCACATTTACACACTTACACACATTTATACAATTTACACATACCTAATAATAAATAGATCGATCGATACACAAATTTTCGATAATTTAATATAAAAATGTCGTATTCCTGCCACCCCAAATCCGGTTTTCAATTATAACTTTGGAAAAAAAAACTTGTAAGCATAAAGCCCTGTTTCCACCGTTCATCTATTTTAAATTAAACTTCAAAATGGCGGAAGAGAGAGCACCGCGCATTTCTGCCCTGCTGTTCTGTAAGCGTATCTGTGCAACTCGATCCTGAATCCGCAGTGAGATCGGTCTCTAACTCAATGATTCACAGTTCAATACTCACTTTACTTCGCAAGTGAAGTGTTTATTGTGTAGCTTGTATTTGTTTACACAATGCGACTTCAAGATCTTTCATGATCGGACGCGAAGTGAAGTAAGTGACTTGCGATGTGATGCTCGAGTTTTAATTCGTACTTTACAGAATCACACAGCAGGACATAGTTTACCGAATGCGGAGCGAATGGTTTAAATCCATTCATGCGTCGCCTGGCTCGTGCCTTTATTCGGATTCTTTTATCTTTTCGGTTCCGCACTTACAAATGTAGATTTAAGGATTTTGTAAAATTATTTAAGTAAACTTTTAATTAATAATTCCCTACTTCAGTCTTCAACGCACTTTAAGACTTGATCGATGAAACTTAAACAGCAGAACGTATCTTTTATTTACCTATCTTATCTTTAAATTTTATATCTATTATCTTTCCAAAGGTGAAAAAAATCGATTGAAGAGCTCAGAACGGCTAAACTGTACTAGGTAATAGGTAAATTGTAACTGTTTTTGTATTTATTTGTGCAACACAGTAACATTGTTGGAGAGGCGGGATAGTGAACTATTCTCGTACGAGCCGAAGAAGAGGCCTTCTAAAATCCGAGAATTTTATTGACTTTTTCGCCGAGGTTATACATAGTGCTTTTCACTACTACCGCGAAGGAAAAATATTTTCACAGAATGATTTTAGCATTTTCTTACTTTAACCATTTAGGCGCTTAATTGTAAATGTACGCAGTGTAGTCATATTTGGACTTTGAAAATTTGCACGAACTTCAGTAAAGAAATTACTGTTAAAATTATTTCGCAACCAGTCTCAGAAATTGACGATTGTCTCTACGGTGCTCCAGAACTTTTCTTTTCAAACAAACAATGAGGAAAAAATATGTACACCTTCCGATCCGTCTTCAAGTTGCGTACCGGTAAAAATACCGGAAACCTCACCCGTACCGGTAACACGCCATCCATCACAGGTATCATTAGGCGGTTGTCGATCAGATACGGGTAGTGTACAAAAATATGTTGCTAGATAAGTACGCATTCGGAAACGGGAGCTCACATATCGAAGGTAACATGAAATGTTTTCTTTTCGCATCTCTATCTACATATATAATTCTCGCAAAAAACATATCATCATATTAGCTTGTAGACGTCCACTGCCAGACAGAGGCCTCCCCCAGGGATCTCCACGACGATCGGTCCTGCGCTAATCTCATTCAGCCGGGTTCCGCGACCTTCACCAGATCGTCGGTCCACCTTGTGGGAGGCCTGCCTACGCTGCGTCTTCCGATACGCGGTCGCCACTCGAGAACCTTTCTGCCCCAACGGCCGTCAGTTCTACGAGCGACGTGCCCAGCCCACTGCCACTTCAGCTTCATATCGCTCCCTATAAAAGCATAACATAATATGAAAAGATTTGCAAATTCTCACTTCTAAATATCTAAAAATATACAGTTAGATATTTTTATTACGTGTTTACAATTCATCCTGAGCGAAACATTATTTTTGGCCCGGACCTATATTAATAGATACACCTTAGGCGTTCGGTCGTGCAAGGTGAGTCTAAAATTGGCTAAACAGATTCAGCACTATATTATGTCAGTTTATAATAAATCTAGCGAGACTGTAAGCTGACGAAATATTTTGAACGTAGGTACAATAAATTTTGCTTGGTCAATGATAATGATGATGTGTTAGATTGTTCAATGCAGTAGTCCAAAACATCCAGATGTTTGTCTTTCTATCTACATAGGTGGACGGATAATTAGAAACAGGGCAAGATTTTCATACAATCGAGGTCACTTTGAAGCCATGGTTCTCCGTGAAGGATTGATCGGGGCGTGATCTGATGACGGTCTTTGAGAGAGTACATGGAGGACTTTCAGATCGCTATAGATATCCAACTGATCATATCAGCCGTTTGGGAGCAGCATCGTCATGATTCTTTAACTTTAAGATTTTCATTCATTTTTATGCCATTTTGCAGGTTTTTTTTCTACATGACGATGCTGCTACCAAACGGCTCATCTGATCAGTTGGATATCTATAGCGATCTGAAAGTCCTCCATGTACTCTCTCGATGACCGTCATCAGATCATGCCCCGATCAATCCTTCACGGAGAACCATGGCTTCAAAGTGACCTCGACTGTATGAAAATCTTGCCCTGTTTATAATTATCCGTCCACCTATGTATATGAAGACGATAAAAGACTATAAGAAGGTAAAAACGAAAATAAAACTACAAATATTCTGAAACCGACTTATTCCAGTTCTTGAAGTGTACCACATAGCCGTGTTGTGTTTTATGGAAAATATCAAAATGGTTTCACGCTGCAATATCCGCTTTTACAGCGCTTTAAATATAAATAACCTCGCTTCCGGCACGCAGCAGACAATTTACTTTGTGAATTCTCGGACTGAATTATAATGAATCGAAATATTTCGGTTTGAATTGTTTCCGTTGGTTTGGGAATGGTTAAACATACCGGAACCGGAACGAATGAGCGTCAGTGGCGTCGGGGATAAGACGCGGCCTATCATATCGAAAGCTCCGGAGTTCGATCCCCGGCTGGGCCATGTACCAATGGATTTTTTCTCGAAACTTAAGTACATTTACTGACTGCTCTCAAACGGCGAAGGAAAACATCGTGAGAAAACCTGCATACGCCGAAGAAGAAATTCTGAGCCGCATGTGAAGTCCACCAACCCGCACTGGGCTAGCGTGGTGGACTATAGCCCTTTGTTGAGAGCGTAGGCCTGAGCCCCAGCAGAGGGGACATGTTATTAGGCTGTTACTTACGCGCTGTTAGGCCAATTAGATATGAAACTAGAGTCAAAGTAGTAGAGAAATAGCCAATTTTGTAAATACACCGCGAGAACGAGGAAAAAATCGAAAATACCCTCATCATCAGACCTATAGGGTTCTCTATGGATATTGGTGTTCTATTTATCTATACCTACTTTATAATAAAGAGGTAAAAACTGGTGGATAATTTGCACGCTTATTGACCGAGCGAGCGAAGCGTCTAAGTTTCGAGATTGGCCAAAATTGCTAATGTCCGTCTGTCTTTCTGTCCTTCTGTCTTTCTGTCTGTAATTCTCTACAGGTCGCATTTTTCAACCGATTTCGACGAAAATTTGGCATAGGTATAAATTAATTAAACCGACAAAATAAGTAGAATAAAATTTTGAAAAACTTTTTTTTTAGAGTACCTACCATACTCGCAAAGTGGGAGTGAACTTTTTTTTTCTTGTGAATCCCATAGTGTGGGATATCGTTGGATAGGTCTTTCAAAAATATTTCTGGTGTGTGAATACCATTTTTTCGATTTAGGGATCCGTTGGCGAAATATTAAGCTTTAAAGCGGTAATTTTTGTTAGAGTCACGTGTCCCCCCCCCTGCCTGCTAAACGGTTGCTTCTTTATATGTGAAAAAAATCATGGCAGTAGCATATATAACGTAGTTACAAGGAAAACTATTACGGCTAAGTAGGTTCTATTTGTTTTTGAGTAATATTGGATCAACTTATGAAAGTTGAAAAAGTAATTTATGTTCATAGAACTGCATACGGAAAATGGAAAATTATTTTTTTCCGCGTGATATTCATGGTGTGGGGTATCGTTGGATAGGTCTTTCAAAAATATCGCGGGTGTGTGAAAAACATTTTTCGATTCAGGGATCCGTTTGCGAAATATTAAGCAAATTATAAATTAATAAAATGCAAATGTTTGTCACTTTAGTACTTATTCTGTCTCAAACTACAAATTGACCTTTGTTCGTTTCTTTTAGGTTTGGTTTATAAGGGCTGGCGAGGTCTACTGTTCTCACGGAACTACTAGTCATAAAATAATATAAGTATAGGTATTGCGTAGAACCAAATGATAGCGGGGTGTAAAATACACCTAACGCCATCTATTGACAAACTTTAACACTAAACTGGCATGATTAGAACGGGTTATTTTTTTTTTATAACATTTAAATAGTATACTTTAAAACGCGGATGAAGTCGTGGGGCATCGGCTATGTACTATAAAAACAATATAAAGAAAATAAAAATTTTAATACTAAAAGATGTTCTTCCAGAAACCACATTGGTTCTATCAAATTGTCTTTAAAATGTCTTCAACTTTAACCGCGTATTACTTTAAGACGTACTTTCCGACAGTGCCGACTCAAAGTACACGAGGGAAGCTCCTTACATCCTTTTCGATAGCCAATACGGAGAGAGGAGAGGACGGCAAACACATTACCTCTTTCAAGTGTGTTGGCACATCTCCACTGCCCCTTAGCTGTATGGAAATTCGAGTCCCGGCCTTAATGGAAAATGACAAAGGAATTATTTTTGGCTTGCACAATATGGTGTAAGGGAGAATAATCGATTTACTTGTAATAATGCCCCATCTGAAAAATGTCCCATCTGAAAAATGTCCATTCTGAAAAATGTGGTCCAACATGTGTATGAGAATGAGGTCAGACAGATATGAACAGAGTCGACCCCACGTCAGTGGTAACAAAACCAGTATAAACTGGTCTCTCATAGTGTTGAAACTCCCTAACAGGCTAGGCCAGCTCAAGGTCACAGTGTTTCCATTGACGTGCGGTCGACTGTACAATATTACATTTAACCAAGCATTCTATTTAGCTAGATAAACACATTAGGGATGCTACATTAAGTAGCGATTAACTTTCTGACGACAACTCTGCTGCGAGATGATGGATGCTCCCAGTTGACATGAGGATGGGTTCGATCCGATAGTCGTAATGAGATTTTAGAATTGCGATTGTTTGATGAAACGCGGGGGTAATCGTGTGAAATACGTAGAAAAGTAACCTGGGGTAACCGCTGGCGTCAAGAAGGTTTAAATCTCTGATGGCGCGCGCGCTCCCTGTGGAGTTCGCATCTTGCATATTTAGTATCGGAACCTATGGTGCCATTTACAGGGGGGAGTGCGGACAAAGGAAGCGGAGTAGCGGGAGGAGGTTGCTAATACAAATTTATATGGAGTTTTAGAATGTGTGAGTGAGTAAAAATTTTTTGATACATTTGACACGATTTTGACACCCATAGAATGCTTTTATTACTGATCCATATGGGAGTGGCTAAATTTTTTGATTCTGGGGGTAGACGAGTTCTCGAGTGGAGACCACGACTTGGCAAGCGTAGTGTGAGACGCCCGCCCGCCCCCTGGCTAGATGGAGCGATGTTTTGCGTAAGGCGGCTGGCAGTGAGTGGATGCGGAGAACCGAGGATCGGGTTCAGCGCGCCTTGAGGGAGGCCTATGTCCAGCAGTGGACTAGTGCAGGCTGATGATGACGATGACGTAGAAAAGTTTACGCATCAGTGGGCCACACTCGCACAGAAGGTGCAATGGTGTTTCCTCTGCTTCCTAGCAGAGTCTGCGCGCTTTAGTGTACCGAAGCTTGAGGTTTAAGCGTGACACACACTGGGCGGCGGCGTTGCGAAAGCGTTGCGGCGGCGAAGGTTTGTATGAAGAACGCGCCGCGCCGCCGCCGCTTTTATGTAAAGGGTTTCATACTATTTCGAACATTACAGAAAAAAACCGCAACGCTTTCGCAACGCCGCCGCTCAGTGTGTGTCACGCTTTTACATGTGTTAGTTAAGGCCTCAGTGTCTGGTGAGTGCGTCATACTTACCAAAGTGCAAGCTACCATAGCAATCTCTTCTGTCTTTCTGATGAAGCCACTTCCGGCCATATACGTACTACGGAAAGCCACGCTAACGACAATGTATTTCCAAGTCGTTTGTCACGTTATCTATTTCAGAACTATTCTAGCCATTACCACGGGATCAGTCAGTAAGAGCGTCAGTGGCCTCGGGGATAAGACGCGACCTATCATATCGAAAGGTCCGAGGTTCGATCCCCGGCTGTGCCATGTACCAATGGGTTTTTTCTAGGAACTTAAGTACATGTACTGACTGCTCTCAAACGGTTAAGGAAAACATCGTGAGGAAACCTGCATACGCCGAAGAAGAAATTCTTAGGCGCATGTGAAGACCATCAACCCGCACTGGGCTAGAGTGGTGGACTATAGCCCGCACGCCCTCGTTGAGAGGGTAGGCCTGAGCCCCAGCAGTGGGGAGGTTAATAGGCTGTTGATGATGATGATGATACTGGAGGGGGAGATTGTTTGGAAAAGGGGGGGGGGGGGGGGTTCGGTTCATGAAACCTACGAGATCCTAATCTGAATACTTGTGAAACGAGCTATCAAAACAAACACTATTGATATTCAAGCACGATCAAACTTCGCCAATAATATCACTAAAGCGTGCCAACAAAGTATTCGTGACCTTCCGAAAGTTAATTCCACATTTTTGTTTAACATTTCCAATACCTACTAATATTAAAAAGTCGAAAGTTTGTAAGGACGTTTGGATGTTCGTGAGGATGTTTTTACTCCTTCACGTAAAAACTACAGAACAGATTTTGATGAAATTTTACCGTAATATTTATTATAGATTATACATCAAAATAGATTCCTCGGGAAAAGCTGTTCCCGCGGGATAACTATTCTACCTGGGCAAAGCCGCGAGGAGCAGCTAATATTAAAAACGCCAAAGTATTTATGAATGTTATAAGTATGTTTGATATCCTTTCACGCCAAAACTACTAAACAGGTTTTTATGAAACTTTACAGTAGTTAAATAGATTAAAAGTCAGTAGATTTATTAGCATATTTTCTTAAAGAATTAAATATAATAGTAATCTTCCCTATATTATAAACTAAAACAACCTGAAATAACCGAAAACTATTCACTAAAATAAAATAAAAAACCCACTACATAAAAAAATGTCTTCCAGAATGTCTTTCCTGATTATAAGTACATCAGGGTAACACATAGGCTATTCATAAAGTTACCCTGGGAAAGCTGTTCTCGAGGGAAAACTTTTCCACACGGGCGAAGCCGCGGGACACAGCTAGTATGAAATAAATTCTCAATTATCTACATTTAGACAAAATAAACTTGTCTAACCGCCGCCTGGGCCCAATGCCAACTACACCTGCTGGGAGATAACGGTTATTTTAAACCGCGGAAACTTACCGCCTATTGGCTAAGTGGCTTGGTCGTTGGACTGGAGCGCCAGAGTTCATGGGTTCGATCCCACTGGGGACAGACAGCTTTGTATAAGGTCTGGATGTTATATTTGTGATTGTCATGCCTCATCCCGAGAAAATCCCACTTAGACGAGTAGCTAGTATATATTTTGTACCTATCTATGAAAATATTAAATTATTATTTGCTATGTGGTTCGGGTGTGTTTCTGGTTCTAGAGCTCGTGGATTCTACTATCCTGGCCAGAAATGATTATGGACACGATATGGGCCTAATCTGAGTATTATACTGACAAATCGACTATGAGCTTTCTTTAGTCTCAGTGGTTCGGTTCCTTTGTACAACCGAACTGGTGAGACTAGGCAGGCAGGCTCAGTAGATCGGTTAGGGACTATTTACTGTTAGTTCGATGTCATATTAGATATAGATATTTATCTCTAACCGCACTACTTACTGAGCCTTTCTTGGTCTCAACAATTCGGTTGTACAAAGGAATCTCGAACTGCTGAGACTATAGAAGGCTCAGTATTTCGCTACAGGATAAATCAACCGAACTTGAACCACTGAGACTGACGTCCTTATTCGTAGGAGATAATAAAAAAGATTTGTGGAAAAGAAAGAAGGGTATAAGTCATCAAATCCTGACAAGACAAACAAAAAAAAAATCAATTTCAAACACGCGACCACAAAACTGTTAAAATACTGTAGAATTTTAGAAGAAAACTGTATATCTAATTCCAAATGCTAGAAACACACCTGGGCCCCATGAAATAGCTACTTGACGAAATGCAGAAGTCTGGAACGACACTTGAACAAATTTGTTTGGTGGTAATAAGATTGCCACATTTTGGCACGAGCTCGCGGTGATGTGGGAGGGAATTTCAAAAAATAAACTAAAATACATCGGGTTCTGTATATACCGACCGATAATGGGATGACCTTAACCTTGAGACTGTTGTTGCAAATATGCCGTGAGTCGAACTGATGGTGAAAAGCAAATGGTTTAACAACCTGCAACAATCCGAATGATAACTTTTTCATTATTTGTGGTGGGGCTCTTTCAAGGCTTACCCATCAGCCTTGTATCACTGCGACCATTGCTGATCTATTGTGATCGCTGCCTTACTATAGTTCAGTGTGTTGGTAACTTCAGCACGCTTTTATCACTGATTTCTTCGTCAGGTTGAAGTGAGTTGTTGCCTAGATGGATGTTATTTTTATACTCGTAAGTGATACCTTTGGTGAGGCCTTTGTCCAGCAGTGGACGTCTACAAGCTGATATGATGAAGCAATACCTTCAAGAAATGATTTAAATATTAAGACGGAAAAAAATCACATGCGGAACACCTGCGATTTCTTCTTACGGTGCCTCTCCACAACTGGAGGTTGGCCATCAGCTTCCAGCAGTTTCCTCTTCTCTCTCGCCAAGCGCTACAGTCGTGTTTGTAACGGAGTTTTGTAACCAGCTACAAACGAAGGTATTTTCTTCTTTGTTTGTAACCAAGTACGAAACAATAATAATATGATCGCTGTTTTTTTCCCTTTGTAACTAGTTACTGTAACCGATTACAAAACTCTGTCAACAAACATGGCCGAAGCCCTAACAGCTGGCTATACCCGTTAATTCGCTAAAGTCCCAGGACTTTTTCCTTCTACCGATGCATCGCTTTCTTAATATTTTTCATCATTATTACTTGACCAAGATATTTCATTTTCCGTATCTTGATCATACGGATCTCTAAGCATTATTATTTATAGGTTTGTTCTAATGCAAAGTGTATATTTATAATTTAATTTTTAGTCGTGTGGACAGCTGTAAAATTAAGTGTTTTTATTGTAGATCTTAATGAATTATTTTCACATGCTTCATTAATTATTGACTAGTTTATACCCGCGGTTCCACCCGCTCACCTATTTATCGAACGTAAGTATTTGTTTTCCGCCCTATTTTACTAAAATCGGAATTGAATCAGCTTCGATTTGAAGCAAATAAGCACCGTTTTTCTACTTCAGCCGTCAAATAGCAATACATGTACTGCTATCTTCTTGTTCGAAGGGTGACAATGCCCTTGTGGTCTTCAAGTGAGGGTTACGGACGGCGTAGCTATACATACTATCAGGTTGCCACTACATTCCGTAACAACACTCTACCTACACATATTGAAGCGTGTGTATATGATGATTTTTCTGGAAAAACATCAATCATATATCAACAGCCTATGAGTATGTCCCCACAGTTGGGGCACAGGTCTACCCTCTCAACGAGGGCGTGCGGGCTATAGTCCACCACGCTAGCCCAGTGCGGGTTGGTAGACCTCACATGCGCCTAAGAATTTCTTCTTCGGCGTATGCAGGTTTCCTCACGACGTTTTCCTTCACCGTTCGAGAGCAGTCAGTAAATGTGCTTAAGTTTCGAGGAAAACCCAACATGGCGCGACCACTAACGCTTTTGTGAAAAAGAGTTAGTTATACTTATACAACTATCGCTCCGATTAAAACTAAGCATTCGTTTTTAACTACATTTTGATGTACCCAAGCGGTTTGCCAAAATGTACTATAAATAAAAAGAAGAGACACCTGTAATCTGTGTAGGTAATTGTTTAAAGTCAAGTTCTGCATAACTCCTATCGAACTACTAGCCTAGCCTAAATACGTCACTAGGCAAAATATTCAAGACTACCACTCTAGTAATAATGAATGACACACTGACACCCTCATAGTGTGAGAAGTGTTGTACTAAAAATGTACTCCTACAATCCTAGCGAATGAGTGTCTCGTCTTTTTTTAGATTTCAGCCGCTGAAGCGATGTTCTGGACCGGCAGTGTCGTTTTGTTAGGCGCGCACTACAGTAAGTTCAAATTAAAAGTTATTTTTTAAAAGGAGACTTCACGGCTATAGTTTCCTTTGACACAATGGCAGCAATTAAAAAGTTGGCCGATTGCTCTATTTTTAAAAGCGAGTGTCTATGGTGATTAAAAATAATATCAGCTCAAATTTGGAATGAAATGTGGGTGAAGGTGAATCTATTTCGTGAAGTCTTTTTGCGTAAAACTATAGTTGTAGTTTTTTATTGTCTGTGATACCAGTGGCAAAATGACGAATAGTGCTAATTTGAGGAATAGTGCTTAGTTTTAGTGACAATTGAGAAGAGGGTTGGAAAGTGATCGTGGGGACCACAAGGCCCCGTCCGTATGGATGTAGTTATTAAGTAGACTTGTTTTACTAAGATGTTATTCTCAGCTGCGCTTTCTCGTAGAAACATGGTTCATGAAATACACTGTATTTTTTAAAAATTTTGATTATACAAAAATTATTTATTTCGGGATTCGGGCACTGGGCCCTTATAAAGAAAAACAGACAGACAGACGGACAACGGAAAAAGTTTGTTGCGTCGCTTCTTCCCAGCGCTAACACCTTGGAGGCGGTGGTAGTTAAAAAATGGACGTTGTATAAATGTACCCAGTGTACTTACATGCAATAAAATAGTTTTGATTTTTTTTGACAAGGAAGTGATCCTTTAAGAGTTTCTGTTTTACCTTTTGAGGTACAGAATCCTAAAAACGCACCAAAAGTAATAAATGAAACCTTATTTCTTTGTCAATTAACATCTTAACCCTTAGCAATAAGGAATTCGAAACCAAAAACTGTCACCAGATTTCTGTCCGCTCAAACTTACTATTCCCTTCGCGTGACTCCTGAGAAATGTCAAAGTAATCCATTTATTTACGGGACTCGATTAATTTACGGTGATCCATTAATTTACGACAAGTGTCTGCGTTCTTGTTCGATGTAATTAAAATAATATAGCCGTGTGTTGCGACTGGGATAGATTAACGGGAACTCACGTAAACGCTACAATGTTCTACGAAAGCTTTGAACTTGAGTCGTAAAGAACATAATAACGTTAACATAGTAACGTTGTCATTGTATTTATAACCCCTATGTTCTGCGCTTCGAATATATGTTAACCACTGAAACGCCCGCCCCCCAAGTCTAGTACTCAAACGCCCGAGTTTGACAGCCAGCTACCATTTGACCTCCCGCAACTACAAATGATTTTTTTCCAGTAAGAATATTCCTGTCCACGTTCAACGTAGCTAGCAAATTACTAAAGCTATATCCAAAAAAGAAATATATACGCAAGAAGATCTGAAACTAATACAAAATCAATGTAAAAAATTCGACAGATATTATATGACAGGCGGCAAAAGTCAGAAGCTTTCGGAACACGTGTGCCCAGGACGTTTAGCGTTACTTTTTTTTAGGATCTTTATGTCCCATGAGCAGTATTTTTGAATCGCTCTCCTCGCTTCGAGCGGTCGATTCTACTGATTTTCCTTCGACATCCGATACAAAAATATGCAGAATCGACCGCTGAAGCAAGGAGAGCGACTCAATAATAGAGCGTCTGGACGTTTTAGTGGTTAATAATAATTATATGTAGGTATTTACTATATCTGATATTTAGTTGGTCTGTTTTTTTAAACATTATTTTTATCTTTTTTTACCTGCATGCTTCATAATAAAATTGTATTGTATTGTATTGTATATTTTTATTTGCAAACATTATCATTACAGATATATATCCAAAGCGATAAAGTTGACGTCAAATTATTACAATTAAATTAAATTAAACATTAAATATTGAGCAATAAAATTACAAACTAATAGCTAAAATTACCAACATTATGCAATTAAATTACTTATCATAAAACATGTCCAATTAATACATATATTTACAATAATTAAACAATGTCAACAATATTTATTACAATATTTACCTACCTACTTTATTTGCTTAATAGACGTGTTGCAGCCTCAAAATGGCGATAACCGCCAAAAAAATAATGGATTACACCCTTCCGGACGAATTCGTCCAGTTTCCTAACTCGTCCACTTCCTATCTCGTCCACATCCTATCTCGTCCACATCCTATCTCGTCCACTTCCTAACTCGTCCACTTACAAGTTCGTGGTGTTTGTGTTCAGAAATGCAATTTATAACAAACTCATGAAGCGCTGGCTGTTTCTAATGCTATATATACGATACGGCCCTCGCGTATAATTGTTGTGATTAATGTACTTTTGAAAGCTTTTCTTCGACTAGCCGTTGTCCGTGGCTTCGCTTACATTATTTAAAAGTTCACTATAATACTTAATTTTTAAAACGAAGCTAAGAAAAGTAGAGATTCGAAACGTTTTTACAACTATCAGTTGTATTCTAAAGTAGATTTTTAAATACTATTTAGACAAGACAAATTACAAAACATACTTGATTCATAGTTCATAGGTATGGATTTCTTACGGTTTTAAATTGTAGAATATTTACAATTTTACATTAAATACAGGGTGTGACTATTTTTTTACCAAAATATTTTTCACCGAATTTTTATTTCCATTCGCATTTTACAAATTATTAATCCCATTTTATCTCGATCGATTTTTTTCAATTCCAATCTTTTATTATTTTGTAGTCCCATATTTTCACGATAATCTAAAAGGTGTTCATGTTCTACAGTGGCCAGTTACCATCAGAGGAATGTTAGCCAGTTCGCCGCCGCATGCTGTAAAAAAACATTCGATATTCACAGTTCTCTTATCAAAACAAGAAATGTTCCATTTCCAACGCTGCGCTTCGAGTAATGGAAAAATATCTCTGGAATTTATTGAATATTAATATATTCCAACCTTTGAGCTTGTGTAATCAAAGTCTTAATAGGAACATTCAATTGAATGAGTGAGTACAGTCGATAAAGGAAGTGACTGAAAGTCGTATTGGTCTTTAATAGTTAACTAGCTGTTTTCCGCGGCCTCGCCCGCGTTTAGGTTATTTTTGAGCTCCTAAGGGTCGTAGCGTGATGTTTCATAACCTAACCTTCCTCAAGAAATAGGCTATCATATGAATTTTTCAAAATCAACTGGCAGTTCCAGAGATTACCACGTTAAAACAAAAAACAAAGAAACAAAAACAAACCCTCTCTTGAATAATTTAGTATAGTAAAGATTGTCACAATACCATAATAGACCTATAAATAAATTAAACAAAAATTAATCATATAATTTATCATACAAATATCATATTAAATAAGATAAATCAAAACTTGGAGCGTAAGTCAGTAGGTATTTCGGCCCACAGCTTATAAATCAGTAAACCGCTCGAAAATCAAAACTTTTATTTATTTATTTTAACATAAAAACTAAAATAAGTACCTAAGACTTTTTTAAACAATCATAGCAGTATATCTATCCAAAAAATACTAACATCTAACTCCTAGCAAAAAAAAATCACTAAAGTAAGTCTAGAATAATAGTTACATTTGTATTCTCTGTGGCATAGTCCACTAATTGGTATTTTTTGTTCCACAGGTGCGCCCGCTATAGTGTAAAAATAGGTGTGCCCGTGGGAAGAAACAAGATGTTCCTCTATTTCGGCTAAAAGGTAAGATTTATTACACTTTTTGTTGCTTGCAATGACGGATTCAGGGTTTTGTGGGGTCTAGACCCCCTCATCAAAGCACGAATATATATCTCACTTACCAATGTGAAGTAAGACTGAGGTCAAGCGTAAACACATGGATTTAAAAAGTAACATTAAAGCTGAACAAAATACAAATCCAAAAACACAATTCAAAAGCTCTATATTTTGTATTTCTTGAATGAGTATCTCAGTTGGACGTAAAACTACCAAGGTAATGCTTAACTGCCTTTTAAATGCGTCAATAACGCCCTTTATCGTTCTATTTTAGTGCAAAATTATAAACATAAATTTGGGCCGGCTTTTCAGTATTTTTCCATTTTCCCAAGACGAACCCATGGCAACCAACAAACAATGTACGTCAGCCAGCCCCCTCACGTGTCATTGGGTGGATCAATAAAAATATAAAATAATTTTTCGCGCATTTAATTAGATACCTACTAACATAGTGTAATGTGTGTGGAATACTAACAAATTATGATTATTACCATAATTATGATTAATTATTATATTATTTATGTTTATTACAAATTATGATATACTAACAAATTAAAGGATCAATGTTTTCTGAAAAAAAAATCATTACATTTCATTAAATACTTCCGTATGATTTCTGATTAAGAATGAATGACTGAAACTGAAAAGCTCACTGATACGAGCCAAGGTCGCACTCACGATCACACGATCGTGAGGCAAGTACATAGCCAACTAAGCTGCCACATCTCTTACCCCACCCTAGGTCTCCTGAGTCCGTCCCACCCACGTTTGTTTTCGGCTCATTACATTAAGTTTTTGTGCGCAAAGAGTTTAGTCGCACATTAAGCGTTTTATGTACTGGATTTTTCACTCAACTTGTTTCTGGATGACAAGAACCTAATGCTTGGTAGGTACTATTATATTCTGTGCTAATGCTTCGTGACTTTTGAAGATAGCTCGAAGCAACAGAAACTAATGATAAAAAACCGGACAAGTGTGAGTATGACTCGCGCACCGAGGGTTCCGTACAAACTTGTAGGTACGGTCGACCGCACATCAGTGGAAACAAAACCAGTATAAACTGGTCTCTCCTAGTATTGAAACTCCCTAATAGGCTAGGCCAGCTCAATGTCAATGTGTAACCACTGACGTGCGGTCGACTGTACCTATGTAAATTAGTTCGTCGTTCACGGGAATCGAGTCAATGTCAAAATATTTTATTGCATTATGAGTAATTTATACACGTTATATTGTATCTACCACTGCTTCCAATATACAGGATGGAAATTTCAGACGCCACCTGGAGGCAAAGTAGGTAGGTACCCTAAATGTAACAGATTCCAAATTTTACTTAAAGGAAACATTCTTTTATTTTCAAAATTAAGTAAAACTGAAGGTTAGCGCAGGACCGGTCGTCGTGGAGATCCTTGGGGGAGGCCTTTGTCCAGCAGTGGACGTCTACAGGCTGATATGATGATGATGATGAAGTAAAACTGCATTCAAACATTTTAAAGAAACCACGAGTCTGAGTCGGGAATCGAATCTGACAATAATGTGGAAAAAATACATGCTATGTATCTTTATGATACCGATCGAAAAGGTTAATCATCAGAATAACTTTCCCTCCATGTGGCGTTTGAAATTTCCACCCTGTACGTAGGTGGTAGCTGTCGGGAAGTCTCGAAGATTTTTCTTGGAAATCAAAGTTCTCTAAGTATACCTATTTATTAAATTTGACCCAGATTTGTAAATGGTGACTAAAAAAATGAATAGTACCGAATTGTATATTAAAATTGGAAAAAACATTATCTTTAATTGTGTCAGTTCTTGTAGTGTCAGTACTATTATTATTGGTAACATATGCCATGCATTCTATAGCAGTATTGGTTACACATCGTGGCGACCTATTTAGATTCAAAACCTTTCTTTTTAAATTTCGAACTGGCCCGACATAAAGAATGCGCCAATAAATGAATTTAAAAAATAAACAGAAATAAATTGACCAATAACAAGTCAAACAAGTCCTGTCATGTCAAATGCTAAATCACGTGTTTACGTTATTGGTCAAATGTTATTCATTTTTTAAGTGATTTTATTTCCAGACTTAGCTAAACCTTTAGTATAATTTGTAAAACCTTACGAAATTATTTAATATAGATCTGTAATGATGAAATTTCTAGACGCTAGCGAATTCTTTCAACAATTATTTACGTCATTGTACTAATTTATAACGGTAGCTTGCTCATACGCAAAGTTAAGTTTGTTTGTACTTTTGTACAAAGAAATTTTTGTGATGTAAATACAAATTTACGGTTTTCAGATTTTTTCCTTTACTTGTGCTATAAGACCTTGCTTTTTGCCAAATTTCAAGATTCTAGGTGAACGAGAAGTACCCCATAGGTTTTGGTTACCAAGATACTCAAAAATGCGGCGAAATCGGCAACATCTTTTAACTGCGATGACTTAGAAGTCTGATTTTTTCACGACAGCAAGGGACTGCAAACCTGAGTATTTGATATTAATTTCAACTTGATACCTCCACGCGTTCCTGAGAAAAATGGTCTTGATAGACGGACAGACGGACAGACGGACAACCGAGTGATCCTATAAGGGTTCCTTTTTTCCTCTTTGAGGTTCGGAACCCTAAAAATGGTAGAAAAGACTAAAAAAAGAAAGAGAACGAAAGAGAAAAGAGGACGCATTCCCTATGATTTAATTGTCATCACGATGCTCATTAAATTATCGTATTGAAACTGCTGGGGCTCAGGCCTACCCTCTCAACGAGGGCGTTCGAGCTATATTCCACCACGCTAGCCCAGTGCGGGTTGGTGGACTTCGCATGGGCCTACGAATTTCTCTTTCGGCGTATCGGCGTCACGATGTTTTCCTTAACCGTTTGAGACCAGTCAGTAAATGTACTTAAGTTTCGAGAAAAACCCATTGGTACATGACCCAGCCGGGGATCGAACTTCGGATTTTTCGCTATGATAGGCTGCCTACTTACCCCCGACGCCACTGACGCTCTTAAAGCATTGACATAGAGCAATAAATAAAAGGCAGATGAGACGCGGAAGTCTCAGGTGCGTGCCAGCTCTGAATACCAGTACCTCTATAAACCCATTGAAGGGATTACAGTGACATAGTGTACCTACCTATCTAATCCTGTTACATATACATAATTATGTATTTACAATTAAGTAACATGTTAGATTTGAGAGCGTCGGTGGCGTAGACACGGCTTGTCATGTCGAGAGGTCGGAGCTCGATCCCCGGTCGTGCCATGCACCAATGGGTTTTTGCGCGAAACTTACGGTTCGTTCCCAGTAGTACTTTAGAACTGTACCATGTGGAAGTAGTGCGACTTTTTTTCTCAATAATACGTCAGAGAACCATTGAACTACTAAAGCTGAGTAAATTCCCGATAGTACCACAAGGAATTTACTACTTACTTTTACGTACTTGACAACTTAGACTTACTTGACAACTTAGACTTACTTGACAACTTTGACTACATTTTGCCCAGCCTTGTTAAACGGGCCTCAAGCTATTGGAACTGTTTTTAATTCGCGGAACAAGCTATTTGCAACAATACACCGCTATTCGTTCAAAAAAATGGTTTTAAATCATTTTATTTTTTTGACATTTGAAAAAGGAAACAACTAAGATTTTCACATATTATTTATTACAAACACAGTAACAGTAACTTCGTGGCCATATGGTATTAGCCATTTCAGCGAAATGACCTTAGAATAGCTATGGTCTCATTAACAGTATATTATACCTCCAGTTTTAATACCAACCGAACATTTAACAGCAAAACTAGAGTGATAAAATCCACCATCTGTTTAATGCACATTATTGAAATAATGCCAGCAGCAATTAGACGTGACAAATACCAACCTTCAGACGTTCAACGCTTCGTAAAAGTTAAACCGATAGAGACCAGAACGACAGATACAGGGAGGTGTCAAGGATTTTGCTATAAAGAAATCTGAAAATATGTTTCATAGTTTTAAAATTTGGCGAATGGACCATCTATTTACCAGTAGATGCTGAAAACAGTTGTAATATATAAGTTTATGACATGACTTTTTTTTCCTCGCAAAGTGTGTTGAAAAACGTATGAAACGCGTGAACATTGGTCATTACACTCTCGGCTTTTATTACTCACTCTCTCTCTGCACGTCTCGAGTGTAATTTACGACTTTTATACCTATATTATAATATAAATTATTTATCTTATATCTATCTATCTTCGAATTTGTATGGAAACAAAAATTTACAGATCAAATTTACATGCCACGGGCAACAGTTAGTAAGTAACATATACAACACTTTTTAATACGAACGAAGTCGCGGGCCATAAGCTAGTTTTTTTTATAAAATAGAATAGATTTAGAACTTCAGTGAATTTCAGCAACATTTAAAACTCAGATTCAACATATACACAGTAAAGTAAATTAAAACAAGTCGGTATTGTGTTACAGTTAACTTTGAACTGCTGGTAACTGAAACTTGCACCTAACTTCTAGGAGCGTAATTGTGTTATTTCGCTCCTAATGGTGACCATATGGTTTGATAAAAACTGAGACACATTTATAAATTTTAAAACTTATTTCTCGTTTGTCGTTACCAAAAAATTGCTACAAGTAAATCTGCCATTTGTTAATCCTCAAATTTTTTTAGGGAGTTTTAATCCCATTTTTTAAAATTTTCCACCCTTAGAGGTGAAATGTTATTTTCAAATTGAAATAGGACCGCCCTCGAAATATAGCCTATTCAATAAAAAATAATCGTGAAACGTCAAGAATTGAAATGTCATGATCGTAAAACGTCTAGATCGTGAAACGTCAGGATCGTGAAACGTCAATATCATAAAACGTCAAGATCGTGAAACGTCAAGATCGTGAAACGTCAAGCGACATGGCCACCCTACGATTCTCCCGCGCTCGTATATCATGTCGCGACTATTCGCTTCACCTTCAGTAAGTTTCATTGAGGCTTTCATTAAGAAACAACATTAGTTAGTTACTCAGCTGCTTACTGTGTTAGATACGAACTTGTACAGTCCAGTACAAAGAGATGTATCCACTTCAATGTTACAAAATATTATATCAATTCGAACAAGACCGTGTGACAAACATGGTATAGGTAGGTACCTACATCGATCGTGACATTGTAATGTTCATTTTTCATTACACTTTTAACTCGGACATATTTCGCGTCAGTCAGACACCCTGACATTGTCACTCAAAAAACTGTCATTTTTAGTCAAAGTCAAAGTCAAAATATATTTATTGCATAACTATAGGTCAAATTAAGATATTATTATACAAATTCAATAGTCACTCTATAGTTTACCTAGTAGGTGTACAATAGTATTAAAATTTAATAATAATAAAAATAGAAAATTCATTGCATAAATACTAGAATAATAGACACTAAACTAAATAACACATAAATAATAGATACTAGGTCAAGGACAATGTATGACATTGTCAGGATAATATGACATATTACCCGGCGGAATAACTAGCTAGCTGTCATCCTACTACAGGTAGTAGGCTGAGAGTCAAAGAGTTAAAAGAGGTATAAAAATTACTTCATTTGACTTAATACCAAAATACCACAAACAAACCGTCCAATAGAGAAATGTGATTCTTAATTTTTTTGTTGCAAAATTCCTTGTTTGGTTGCTGTTTAAATGGTGTGGTATTTTATTATTGCACATAAATGCGAATATGACAATGTCACGATCAAAGTAAACCGTGATTGTCACGTCCAGGCTTGACCACGAGAAATTATTGTTCCTCGTGTAAAACTGCATAGCACATGGGGTGGTTAGTTAAATAAGGCATTCAAAACATTATTTTGTAACATTGAAGTGGTTACATATCTTTGTACTCGACTGCACATTCTTATTTATAAACTAACTTCTGACTAACTCTGAAAACTTATAGGAATCTATGAGCTCCTCACTAAGGCACCTTTACATTGTAAAGTATTGAAACTCAGATTGCCGCCTTTGATATTTATTATACTTCACAAAAATGACGCACCTTGGTCTAGTCGCATAATTGACCTAAACGCAAAATGACCTAACCCATCTTTGTTTGACCGTTTCTGGATAATATTTGCATTTGATGAGTTGGGTCACTTTGCGTTTAGGTCAAAAGCGACCAAACCAAGGTGCGTCATTTTTGTAAATATCAAAGGCGGCAATCTGACTTTCAATGCCAGTGGTACTTTCAACTTTCTGGTCATCGATACAAGACTCAAAACTCCATTTGGGAAATACGATAAAATGCCTCAGTACCATGAGTTTACATCGTCGGTACTCGTTGACGACCACGTAAAAACTATATCTATAGCTCTCTGTCTTTCTTAATTAGTCGGAAAGAAAGAAAGAAAGAAATTTTATTGCCACAAAAACTAGTAGGTACATAAAACAAACAAAAAAATATAATTAAAAAATATCATTTTAAAAAAATGGAAAGAGATAGTACTATTACTTAACTACGTAGTCGTTGACGCTCATGGTAGATTATACAGATATTAAACGACTCACTTGTTCGAGTTTAATGTTTAGTCGATGTGGAAGAGTTGATATTTATTTTGCTACCAATATTTTCGTAGAGCAATTTTCAGAGCTTAAAATTGAAATAGTTCATCGAACTGTCGACAGCTGCCGTTTGGTTCGCAATAGCTAAATTTTCATAGTCATGTTTCGATTTTAAAATTAAATTTGCTTGAGAACTCGCAGACGGTTTCAGTTTCAGTGTACTGGTACGGTCGACCGCATGTCAGTGGAAACAAAAACAGTATGAACTGGTCTCTGGTCAGCTCAAGGTCGAAGTGTTTCCACTCACTTGCGGTCGACTGTATACACTGCACAAATAAATACGCAACGTAATACATGATTTTTACAAACTTTCAAGACTATATTCGTATTAAAAAGTATTTGATTATGATAAAGGTTGTCCGGAAGAAATCGCTCTTAGCGATAAGACCGCCTAGATGTACCTTCTAAATCTACTGTACTATAAATTGTGTCCTGTATTTTTTTGTGCAATAAAGAGTATTGTATTGAATTGATTTATGCCGACGGGAAAAAAACCTGAAAAAAACCTAATCGGACTTCGTTTGCTACGCCGTAGCCCTAATCAGTAGCTAGGGATAAAACTACCAAAACCTTTCAAAAAATTCCACTCTCTCTCTAGGGATAAAACTACCAAATCCTTTCAAATGCTACTCTTTCTAGGGACAAAACTACCAAAACCTTTCAAATGCCACTCTCTCTAGGCATGAAACTACCAAAACCTTTCAAATGCCACTCTTTCTAGGGACAAAACTACCAAAACCTTTCAAATGCAATTCTCTCTAGGGATAAAACTACCAAAACCTTTCAAATGCCACTCTTTCTAGGGATAAAACTACCAAAACCTTTCAAATGCCACTCTTTCTAGGGATAAAACTCCCAAAACCTTTCAAATGCCATTCTCTCTAGGGATAAAACTCACAAAACCTTTCAAATGCCACTCTCTCTAGGGATAAAACCACAGATTACTAGCGAGCTTTTTCCGTGTTCTGTGGATAAAACTACCAAAACATTTCAAATGCCACTCTCTCTAGGGATAAAACTACCAAAACATTTCAAATGCCACTCTCTCTAGGGATAAAACTACCAAAACATTTCAAATGCCACTCTCTCTAGGGATAAAACTACCAAAACCTTTCAAATGCCACTCTATCCAGATATAAACCGTGACTTCAATTTATCATCTTCTTTCCAGTTATTAAGTCGTCTAAGTTTCACTCATACTGTCTTAACGTCCTAACTATAGCCTATAAGCCTAACTTAAGCCCGGTCCACAATAGCCCTTAACTAAAATCTGCACATATAAAGTTCTTCCATATTATGCATCGTACGTGTGCCAGAGGGCAAGGCTAGGGATACACTGGGGATAATTTGTGCGTCACCGATTTTCATTTGTTTCATCTTTTCAAATTACTTGCTTAATTATGTATAAATTCGACATTTGACATACACGTACATTACGAAAACATTCTTGTGTTTTTATCACCAATGTGGCCCTGGATTGTTTTGTTTTATCGATTTCAGTTGAATATAAATATGAATATCTATATAAAAATTACACGTATACAGGTTTTTGAAAATGAAAGAACTAAGAAAACTCTCCATCTATCTGTAACTTTTCCTTATACTCTATCTCAAAGATTTTAAAGAGATGTAGGTACGTAAATACATCAAAAAAATTTTTTTGACAATTTTTGAATATATTTTTAATTGATTTTTAAAATGTTTTTCATTTTATATGGTTAGGTACTGACAGGATAAAAATACTTACAAAATACCTTTGTTGCCAAGTATTTTTAGCTCTCTATCTGTGCTACGACTCACACTAAGGGCTTCTTTCATCACTTGCTTATAAAGTCCCAGATACCCTATCTGCAGGTTATCTGACAGATACTCTATTTTTTTTGTTTCACAGGTATCTGACTGCCTATATCTTATATATTTTATTGAATCTATGACACAGATTTATCTGATAGATTAGTTTAGTTTATCTCTAAGATTACTGTAACAACATCAGGAAGTGGTGAAAGAAGCCCTAAATCTTCTAAACAGAACTTCTCGTCTAAGTGTGCCACTAACCTAACTGAACAAAGTAGATTATCCGTGTACAGTGCCAGTTTTCAATATGAATAATGAACTTTGCGATTCGCGGCACGGTCCACTGCAATCGTCTTGCCATGACTTGGACTTCAGTTAGTAAACTAGTGTGCTCACTGCTTTATTACTTACTAGCTGTTGCCTGCGGTTTTACCCGCATTAAATTTTAGTTGGCTATACATATATAAATTTATTTTAAATTGTGAGAATCGAATAAAAATAAATGCAGTTATGATATATAATATAACATGATAGTCCGAAGTAACAAAGCGTGTAAGATGATTATAGATCATATCATTATGCGACAAAGTATACATTCGCTTGTATAGAATTCTACATAATACATTGATGTTTACTACTCATACTCTACTCACCCAGTGATCACATTATGCTATGTGTACATTATAAGAAGTAGTTATTTTACGTAGTCGACATTTCTCAGCATAGACTTTCAGTCATCTAAATTGGAATTGCCTCATCCAGCATTGAAAGCTTTCACCTCCATGTACCGTTAGTCGTGTCTCTTCTTAAATTGCATTATCTAGTTAAATCCAAACGTAGTTATATTATCATCCGGAGCAAAACTCCGGGGCGCTTCAGCAAACAAAGTTGTCTTCATTCATTCAATAAGACGACACGAAGAGAGCTTTTTGGTGCATTATAATAATAATGTTTCGACAAACTTACACACGACTGTTTTTTTAATAATAATATTGTTTGGACAAATTTCCACACGGCTGTTTAGTCCCAAACTAAGCCGAAGCTTGTAACTGGGTACTCAACAACTGATGAACATACATACATACTTTTAAATAAATACTTAAATACATACAAACTCCCAGAAACCGAAAACCAACAGATATGCTCATCACACAAATGTTGGTCCCAGGTGGGAATCGAACCCACGACCTTTGGCGCAGTAGGCAGGGTCAGTACCAACTACATCAACTGATACCAATCTACAGTCTATTTTTACAAGTCTATATTAAACTTGCCTTGTTAGTATAGTAGTGACTGTACGTAAAAACTAATCTTTATCTCTCTGTCTTTCTTAATGAATCGAAAAGAGACAGCACTATTTACGTATTTACGTAGTCGCTAAAGAGTGTCGACGCTGTAAACAAAAGGTAGGGGTACAGGTTATTCCCAATCAAATGAGTAGGTAGGTATAATCATAATCATTTATTTAACACACATTTTAAAAAATAAAATAATAACAATAATAGAGCAACAGAAAATTACACAAAGGGTCAAGCTTATTTCGAATCAAGCGAAAAAAAAATGTATAAATAGTCAATAGTCAATGTCAAATACTAGAATACTAGAGAATCATTTCAATGACAGTCAATACGAATGAAACAATACAAAAAATAAAAATAATTAAAAAAGGCCAAGATAAACCATGTCAAAAAAAAAAGAAATAAAAATGTCGAAACATTAAAAAATAAAACTAGAAATACCAACAGTTGATGACAATGAAATCTCTCCATCCAAGGCAGACCCCGCCTAAACTCCCATACCACTTTAAATTGTCGATAAGTATCGGAATATACTTCAGGCTTTAAAAATCCATTATCACCACCAACAGTGCTATAAAAGCAGAACCTCATTACCTCCAACATAAAGAAGGAATAAAATAATGCTCAGCCATCATGTCTTATCGCAGAGCATAAGTTTTAAGTGCTCACAACATAAAAGCCATCGTAAAAGCTGTTGCAACGTCTAAGGTTATTGCGTTACGCCGACTTGGTCGATACTCTGATAGTTTTCTAGGTCGGATGGTTGACTCGCTTTGTAACAATGTTTCCTTTAAATCTGAATTTAGTTTGCTGTAAAGTTGCTGACTGACAAAGATGACTACAAAGTGTCCAAAAATGATGATTTGTAGTTAAAATAGGCAACTAATGCTGGACTAATTCTTTAGTCCCTAGGGATATTAACATGTCCCCACTGCTGGGGCTCAGGCCTACCCTACCAACGAGGGCGCTTGGGCTATAGTCCACCACGCTAGCCCAGTGCGGGTTGGTGGACTTCACATGCGCCTAAGAATTTCTTCCTCGGTGTATGCAGGTTTCCTCACGATGTTTTCCTTCACCGTTTGAGAGCAGTCAGTAAATTTACTTAAGTTTCGAGAAAAAAACCCATTGGTACATGGTCCAGCCGGGGATCGAACTTCAGACTCTTCGATTTGATAGGCCGCGTCTTATTCCCGAGGCCACTGACTCAACGTGTTATTATAATTGCTCAAGTAAAATGAAATTAGGTGTGATTATACTAAGTTGGAGTTTTGTCATAGTTGGCACCAAAAACGAAGACTCATGAGCTGCCCGGCGCCGAGTCGAGGTGGTGTAACTTCACATCCCAGTAGGGGTGGGAGAAGTGATAGAAGGAGAAAAGTCTAAAAATGAGTGCACAAAACGGAGTGCATTCGGGAACGAGTCTCTGACGAGCCAACTATTATCTTTCAAGGATAATAATAAGACCATTAAAATTAAAGATCAAATCATTAATTTTAAGGCTGAGCTTTTTAAAGTTGGATTCATTATTTTTATAGTAAGTATATCTCTTTTGTATTACCTTTACTTCTCTGGGCCTCTATCAGACAATGTTGTGAGAGTTAAAGACGTGTCTAAAAGTTTTACAAACGATTCGACGAGCACCTTCCTTGTTAGTAGCTCTTAGATCCGGACAGCACGAGATGTGCGATATTCCGGCGGGTCCTTTACAATAATCCTACCTATCCTACTAATATTATAGAGGCGAAAGTTTGTAAGGATGTGAGGATGTTTGTTACTCTTTCACGCAAAAACTACAAAACAGATTTTGATGAAACTTGGTGCAGTGACAGCTTATATCCTGGAATATTATATATGCTACTTTTTAACGTGGACAAAGTCGCGGGACGTCCGCTAATATCCCCTAAGTAACAAAACGCCTACGTAGAGGGCGCTGTATCACAATGTACACGGGAAAAACCCTTTCTACGAAGACTATAAATTAATATGGCACCAGAAAAAAATAGAAATTATGACGTTTGGATTTTGTCCGATCGACGTTTAGATAACTAAAAGCATTGGTTATGAAGATTAACTAAAATACGATATCGTCATCTACTTAGTTTCGATGCAGACATAATTTTTTATTATGTAATTTGATTCAAATATAAAAATAACGATAATCAAAAACTGCAGAACACAAAAAATACTAAACAAACAAAAAAACAAACTCTTCAGTTTTAATAAGTTTATTGAGTACATTTTACTGACTGCTCTCAAACGGTGAAGGAAAACATCGCGAGGAAACCTGCATACGCCGAAGAAGAAATTCTTAGGCGCATGTAAAGTCCACCAACCCGCACTGGGCTAGCGTGGTGGACTAATGCCCGAACGCCCTCGTTGAGAGGGTAGGCCGGAGCCCCAGCAGTTCGGACATCATAATAGGCTGTTGATGTTGATGATGATTAAGTTTACATAAAATAAATGTTTAACAGGACAACACAGCACACACAATCATCTAATTTATCTGCATGGCCCAAAGGTCAGCTGGTAGAGAATGCCATTGGCATTAAGTTCGCCTTTTGTACAAATTAGTGCAATAAAGTTTTAAATAAATAAATAAATAAATAAATAAATCATCAACTTGTTTATAAATTTGTTTTAATTTTTTTATACACATCATGGCCTGCCATTTCAACGCTCATCCTCCACCACCCGGCACAAAGTAGCTCAATTAGCGCACTCGAGCGATGACCGCTGCCGGGTGCGGACGTCCGTTTGTACAAAGGCTTTTTGTCACTCATTTCACACTCCGCACTTCACTATTTCTGTGCCTGAGAGCCAGCTGTGTGATTCTGTAAAGTATGAATTAAAACTCGACCATCACATCGCAAGTCACTTACTTCACTCCGCATCCGATCATGAAAGACCTTGATGTCGCATTGTGTAAACAAATACAAGCTACTTAATAAACACTTCACTTGCGAAGTAAAGTGAGTATTGAACTGTAAATCATTGAGTTAGAGACCGATCTCACTGCGGATTCAGGATCGAGTTGCACAAATACGCTTACAGAAGAGCAGGGCAGAACATCCCAAGTCACACAAAGTCAAAGTCAAAACTATTTTATTGCATGTAAGTACACTGGGTACATTATACAACGTCAATTTTTTATCTACCACCGCTTCCAAGGTGTTAGCGCTCGACTCGCCTAAAGGGCTCCCTAAACGATCGTGCTTGCATGACATGCAATACGTGCTGCCACTCATGCATGATCGTCTAGCTGTAGTGATTGACGTGCATGACATGCAAACTACGTGCAGTACATGCAAACTAAGTGCTGGCCGTTATTTCACTGTATTGATTGATAGCAAGCGTGATGGTCCATCATGCAGCATGGCATTCACGTAAACGTTGCATGTCATGCAAGCATGATCGTTTAGGGACACTTTAACAAGACTAACCATCGAGGTAAGTACTACGTACTAGAGAAGACACCCCAATTGAACTGTTTGCAACACGAGTTGGTGTTCATTGGCACCAACTCACGTGGCGGGGCGGCCATTTTCGGTGAAATTCATTCATATTCAGACAAAGTCGCATCTGTGCGCGTAGAATTTTATCTATGGGAACGGAGACACCCCCGCGCGCACCCCGCGTGCCCCGCCCGCCGTCATCTAGTTATACCATATCATAGGTCTGTGTATAATTAATTGTATACCATAACTTTTGTTTGAAGTAGATAGGTACTCTATATTACCTCAATGAGTCTAACCTCAAAATTTCCACGAACTTTTCAAGATGAAAAAAAAAAGAGTAAAGAGCATCGAATAAGTACTTAGCTAGGTCAAATTTTCTGTAGTGAATTATACTTGTTTGGTTTAGTTTACAAGAAAAGGCAAGTCGAGTTCATTATTGTCTGACCATTCAGACCCGTGTTTTTTTATAACCGACCTAATACTTTACGTAAAGAAATCAATATCTAAAATTTTGAGTTTTTCTTGTTATAACTTCCAGTTAAGTACAGCGTGTTATGAAATCAAATTATTCATTTCAAAAAACAAATTTCATATCATATATTAAAATCAAAATTATAAAGTTATGGTTTGACCTAAAATTTAAACTATTAGGTAAGTAGGGGAAAAGTTTTTATTTTTGTTATTAGGCACCTGATTCAATGTACTTGATTGACTTCGACCGTCATCCAACTGTCACCTGCATTGAGAAAGAGCCTTTGTCACAGCACTGTCAAACTACAGAGCCTAGTTTCGTACCATTATTGGACATGTCAATACTCAATATCGGACATGTTCTTTGAAACAAATGTCCGACCCAAAATTCTGCCAACATTTTGTAACAATAGGGATCAATTCGTAACTCGTAACATTAAGTAAGACTACTACAGGGCCAATTATAAAGGGCAGCTAAGGAAGTCGACGATATTACTTCTCAAAGCTTAGAGCCTTCAAGGTTCGGAAGGCTGTTTAAACTGTTTATATATTTATTTAATTATTATTATTAAATAATTTATTAATATTATTTTTTAATTATTAAATTAAACGTATTATTTTATTTATTTATTCAATATTTTATCGTTGACAAATAAAATAAAAACAATACAAAACAACAGAAAATTATACAAAGGGTCAATAAAAACCTTCAATAAAAATAGTTTTGAATATCCTGTGTTATATACCTGACCTACACTTTTTGAATTAAGGTAAAACTGGAAATTAAAAATGACTACGGAACCCTAAACCACTAATAATTGAACTCAAACAATGTTAGTTTTCAATATACTGAAAATTAATTTGAAATATATAATAATAATTCGTTTTAGATCCACCTGTATCTGTATCAATCAACAGATATCAACGAATTGATGAAGTGAGGCTCTCCATTCCCAAATGAAATACATTTTGTTGTACTGTCGAAGAAAAAAGCAAAAAGTACAAATTAATTGTAGATACAAAGTTTCTTAGCAACATTTACTCCTTACAACCTACACAACCAATATTCATAATATAATAATAGAAGTTTTTTTTTCAAAATGTCCAGGTTCGATTCCCGAGTAGTGCCTGAGCTTTTTTTAAAATCTATGAATGCAGTTTTTATTTTTACTAAAATCGATGACATGGTTCCCGAGAACAGATCTTCGTATCTCTTATAGTTTCGGACTTCCCCACACTGCCCCATCTTAATGTTACAACCTGTATGTAAATAAATATTTCTTGTTATGTGGATTTTAAGTGTATACAACACAAAATGTTTTTATGACTAGTTGTTGGTTTGACATAGAATTCATAATTCATTATTAATAATCATTCGTTTATAATATCTAGCGACCATCGCAGATGGCCGATACGATATTTGACAGTTAGTTGATTGTTTATTTGTATTTTATGGTAAATGTTATACTTATGTAGGTATCTATGTTAATCAATAATTAACGTTTTCCTTAAAAACCATAAAACAGAGCTCTACTAAGACACCGATTCGCTATAAAAAAATACAATTATGTAATATTTTTACGAGTTAAAAGAATTTTTTTTTTTTGATAAATGACTATTTATTAACTATAGGTATTATTTCGTATTATAAAACATCAATAACGTTTTCCATGACTATACCATTTACAAGATGAAATTCTATATTGAATATCAAATCGACATTCGATGAATGTCATACCCCTTTCAAATTCACAGTCAATACTGGGCTCGTTCAACTATTGTCGAAATTCATTTCTATTGGCGACTGTACTCCTTGCTGTATCACGTATCGAAATGTCTTTCGCTAACACTGAATCAGAAAAATATTATTTGGAATATGTATTACCTACTTGGCATTCATTTCAGAGCTCGCTCAAAGCTTATAATTTTTTATATAAAAATATTAAATTAGAAATTCAATTTAAAATGTGCACACATTGAAAGGTTTTTGATTCAAACGTAGCATTTAAAGCTTAGATATTTGTAAATAAACGTAGTTTCCTATTTTAACAGGATGCCTTGATTTTTTATGGAAAAAATGCGTAGGCTATGCTGACAGCACCAGCGTTTTATGTGAAACATTTTCGATGCATATTTGTGTCAAACAAAGGCAAATTAGCTGTCAGCATGGACTTTGAACCTTTGTTCATTTATAAATACCGAGTACTGCTATGTACTCGTAAAAACTTAAAAGTTTTGAGTCAAATAAAGTCACTTCGGTAATTTGGTAACGCTTTTCTCTATAAGTTTTCAGCATGCCAAAATTACATGACAAAAAAATACAATTTTATTTAAATAATACAAAGAATTAGAATCGTTTTTAAACCACGATAGCCATTGTTACAAGTGTATACGTAATTGGGTAATTAATACGGTGTGTTTATGATGTTGAATTATTTGTTGGCGCCTGTATTTGACGTTTTGCATGTAATTGTACAAGTTAAGCGATTTACTGTAAGCGTGGTAGCCTAGTTGGTTGCGCAGTCGCCCCACGTTCGCGAGGTCGTGGGTTCGAACTTGGCCCGCACCAAGTTTTTCGTAACTAAGTACGGTTTATTATAATGTGGTATTATAATAAAAGGCTTTTCGGTGAAGAAAAACATCGCGAAGAAACCTGCGCACCGCAAAGATTAGAGCTTTTAATCTAAGGCGTGTGTGAAGTCCACTAAAAACGGATTGGGGCACCGCTGGTAAACAGCCACACAAGTTTGTGGGTTATCTAAAACTTAACTTTAATTAAAACTAATCAAATTTACAGGAAATTGTTAGCTTAGATCTTTCAAACTACGAAACGGATTTTGACGCGGTTTTCACTATTATTCAGATAATGTCTTCCGGGTGGTATATAGGTACTTATCCCATGCGGGCGAAGCCGCGGGCAACGGCTAGTCTTAGATAAAATAAATTTATTTTTATTTATTTTATTTAACAATTTATTGTACACACAAAACATTAACAAGATACAAAACAAAACAGAAAGAACATGTACAAATGGTGAGGCTTATCTCTTTATGAGATTTCTGCCAGCCTACCAGTGACAGGAAAAATGTGTGTTAGGGCAGACAGTGTGTACTAATATACTAAATAAACTATATTATATCAAAAATATTCATAAAGTATAATACATACAAATATTATCGTACATACTTACATACATAATGGATACATAAATATATACACACATATGTATAATATATATATATGCTTATGGATCAAGAGAGAGGTAATGCTCCTTCACTCGCTTTCTAAAGATTGCGACAGACTGGCTGTCGCGTATGTCAGAAGGAAGTGAGAGAGTGAATAAAGATACAGAACAGAAAAAAGATGCTCTTTTTACGAATCCGAAATCATTTGTAAGTTTCTAATCTCATCCATCAGCCTAACATACTTTCTCAGTCAGACAAAACTAAAGAGCAGCGAAGCATGCCTCTTCCATCCCTTTTGTGTAGAGATGTAAAACAGTTCATTTGAACTGAACTTAGTCACTCCACTCTTAGAGGTTGAAATATATCGCTCAATATTCAGATATTTTTTTTAATTTAATTTAATTTATTTATTTGAAAATCACACAGCGTGAAAATTATAATTTATAACAGTGGTTAAAATTCAGTAAGCCAATGATGTGATTTTACATATTACAAATTGTAGCTGTCAGCTATTAATTTCAAACAATATAATAGGCAATTAAATACTATAAACTATACAAAGAATGATGATGATATTCAAACATAATAATAGGTACTAAAATAAAGAAATATAAAATAGTGTGTGTGTGTGTTGTGTGTGTATAATGTATAACTAATGTAAGTTTAATGTATAACTAATGTATATTATATCTGTCATCCCGTTTACAAATAAAATATTTGCATTTTTTATTTTATTATTGAAGTGGGATCAACCTACAAATCTAAAATCAATCAACAGTCTATTAACATGTCCCCACTGCTGGGGCTCAGGCCTACCCTCTCAACGAGGGCGTTCGGGCTATAGTCCACCACGCTAGCTCAGTGCGGGTTGACATGCGCGTAAGAATTTCTTCTTCGGCGTCTGCAGGTTTCCTCACGATGTTTTCCTTCACCGTTTGGCAGCAGTCAGTAAATGTACTTAAGTTTCAAGAAAACCCATTGGTACATGACCCAGCCGGGGATCGAACTTTGGACCTTTCGATATGATAGGCCGCGTCTTATCCCCGACGCCACTGATTCGTTAATAGCGTCGGTGGCGTGGTGTGAAAGACGCTGCCTATCATGTCGATAGGTTCGATCCTCGGCCGGGCCATGTATGTACTAATGAGTTTTTCTCGAAACTTAAGTACATTTACTGACTGCTCCTAAACGGTGAATGAAAACGTCGTGAGGAAACCTGCATACGCCGAAGAAGAAATTTCTAGGCGTATGTGAAGTCCACCGGGCTGATGGACTAGTGTGGTGGACTATAGCCTGAACGCCCTCGTTGAGAGGGTAGACCCCAACGCTTTGAACGTTTTCTTCCAGACACAAGTACTTTTAATTTTCTTCTACTGTATCTATCTTCAATGTTTTTTTATTTTCATCGTCTTGAGTGAGCTTCTTCAAAATGAAATAGCACAGCCCTATTCGACGGACCTTCCAGAAGCGTCCGCGGGAAATTTCATAACAATAATAGAATAATCCCTTCGGCAGACCAAAAGGCTTTATCTCATTCAAGGGGTGTTCCAGAAAATAATATCAAAGGCGACCTCGCATGTTATTTGCAAGCATTTGCGAACACCATTTTCTGCTCACAGGGCTCTGGAGGGATTTTTATTAGGGAAATTTGGGGTACCTATGTGACGCGTCAACCCTTACTTTCTTTTGTTTGAACTCTCAAGAACTACCAGTCGGATTTAAAAATAAAACCGGACAAGTGCGAGTAGGACTCTAAGGGTTCCGCACAAACTTAATTAAAGAAATAATTAGAAAATCGTAAATAAAATTTCATACGCAAAGTTAACTTTGTTGAAAAAAAAAAGATTTTTTTGAGATACAACTACACGGTTTTCGGATTTTTTCTTTACTTGCGCTATAAGACCTTGCTTATTGTCAAATTTAAAGATTTTAGGTCATCCGGAAGTACCCCATAGGGTTTGATGACCAAGATACTAAAAAATGCGGGAAAATCGGCCATATCTTCTGGCTGCGTTGACATAGAAATTTGATTTTTTCACAGCTTTAAGGGATTACAGACCTCAGTATTGATATTAATTTCAACTTGATACCTCCACGCGTTCCTGAGAAAAATGGTCTTGACAGACGGACAGACGGACAACGAAGTGATCCTATAAGGGTTCCCTTTTTGCTCTTTTGAGGTACGGAACCCTAAAAAGTCAGGAAAAAAATATAAAACTCGGGTGAGGCCGCAAAAAACAGCTAGTAAATAAATGAATCCCATTTATTATGATTACCACGATCCATTTTGTTAGTAACAAAACTGGTATCCGCATGCAGTGCTTTATTATTGGGCCTTGTACACTGCGTGATATCATAACGCTCATGCCGCTAGGGCACTGTCACGAACTCTAGTGATGAGGGATTGGGAGAGGCGGTTTTCTTCCACATTATGGCCTAGAAGACGTCGGTATGCGCTTCTACCGGAAGCGCTACAGAAACGAAGTAATGAGTAGGTACCTACCTAGTATTTTTTAGGGTTCCGATCTCAAAAGAAGAAAATAGGAACCCTTATAGGATCACTCCGTTGTCTGTCCGTCTGTCCGTCTGGCGAGACCATTTTTTTCAGGAACGCGTGGAGGTATCAAGTTGAAATTAATATCAAATACTGAGGTCTACAGTCCCTTATAGCTGTGAAAAAATCAAAGTTCTAAATCAACGCATTCAGAAGATATGGCCGATTTTGCCACATTTTTGAGTATCTTGGTCATCAAAACTTACGGTTGACATATGATCTTGAAATTTGGCAAAAATCAAGGTCTTATAGCACAAGTAAGGGAAAAATCCGGGCGCGAGTCTTACTCGCACTTGTCCGGTTTTTTATTAGTCGTCTGTCTGACCAAAAGAGGTGGCGTTCATTGGAGAAGGTCTATGTCCAGCAGTGTACGTTGAAATGCTGATATGATGATGAACTATAGTTCCTTTCCGTCCCTCCTAATTGAAAAGGTCCGGCTTCTCCTCGTGGGAATACAATTTTCCTCTGATGTTTGAGCGTTGATTTGTGTTTTTCTTTCTAAGGGTGAGTTCCAAGCTTAAAAGACAAAATATATTCAAAATTGCATAGAAACATAGAATTATTTTTCGACTATTTCATTTTGAGTATGAACTAGTTGACAAGAAATGGCAAATTTAAGTAAATAAGGCAATATCTTGAGCAACTTCTGAGATTACAGTCCATGTTGCTTGTATTGCCATGTTAGGGTTGGCACGCCAACTGAAAACTAATATTTTTTACGGGTAGGACAGAATTTCATTTGAGTAGGTTAGGTATACAGAGTGTAATAAAATATCTACCTGTAGCCTATACCTATTTGTATTGCAACTTTTGGAAAATTCACTAAAGATACAAAATAATGTGTGGAGTTAAAAAAAAAATGCCAATTTCAAAAGACGCTGTAGGTCCATAAAGTTGTTCAGTATTGGCTACTTATTATCCCAGTAACTGGTTACTACAAGTATTTTGTTACACCCTATACCTAATAGACATAATAGTTTTTAGTGTTCTGAAAATTTTAAATAATTATCGTTTACTAAATTTAAGAGAATTATTACCAAAACCTAGAATTATTACCAAAATAATTATGTTCCTCCTAGGGACTAAAATAAACTTATAAGGGAAATTACTAACTTTTGAAATAATTTACTCTGAAAACTTTTATATCAACATAGCGTTGCTAAAGCTCTAAATAGGATAATTTTAGGGATTCGATGTCAGGCGGCTGAACTTTCTGCGAATCCCTCAGGGATTCCTCCATATATAAAAAGATGTGGTCTCAAAAACATATCAATGATAAATTTATACAGGTAATTTAATTCTGCAAACAAGATAAAAACTTCAAATTACTTTTGGTCTTTATCAATTGAAAAAAGTTTATATCTTACATTCTTCAAACTTTTTGTCACCCCTGCCTTCAGTCAAATTTATTTACAATTTTCCTTATGAAATACTTTGAACTGCGACGAGAATTTATCGTCGGACTTTCCAGAAGTAATTCCGAGTTTCAACGTTTTGCCAACCCTGCGCTTAGAGATAACGAATATTTTTTTTTCATAATACAACGGTTACTTTCTAACGGCTAGTAATAAATCGAGCGACTAAAATAATAAACCCGGCGACTAAAAACACAAATTCAAGAAGATAATCTAATTTAATCTAATTTTTAGTCGCCAGTTAAATACTTTAGTCGCCAGTTTCAGTATTTTTAGTCGTTCGATTATCATTTTCCCGTTGTATCTGCTCACTGTGGAGCTACGGCGTAGCGCTTGTAGAACTGCGTAGGTACTCTCTACATAAAACCTTATAATTACAGCGAACGCCTTACATCGAGGGATGGTAATGAAATACGCGACATTTACTTTCGGTCGGATTACTTTGGAAATGGTTACTGGTTACTAAAGTAATCCAATCGAACCGATGTAAGGTTTTTACTATAATTATAAGGTTTATACGCGGTGGCGGCTGTCATTCTACTTTTTTAGGTCACTGGTCCATCTCCAGGGCGCTCTCTTGCAGATGGACCAGTGACCTAAAAAGTAAAGTCCCACGCTGCCATCGTCTCCACTCAGGCACTCTTCTGCACTAACTGGCATCGGTCCAGCGGGCCTGCCCATTGCCACTTCAACCTGAAAAGCTGAAGTGTTCTTTTGCTAATTTCAATAGTGCGATCCTGTGAAAAAGAGTACATATGACACTTGTCACATTAGATGTGAAATTTGGTATTTCGTGTGTCTTGCTTGCGACGTTTTGCCTGAATAAGCTTGAAAGGGTAGATAATTCGGTTTATTGCCCACGCAAGTTTTTAAAATGAGATTTAGCTTTCCGATAAATATATTTATTTATTTTGTGGTCACGTCTCTTATCTAGCTTATACCTTTATTTTTACCACCCACTGCCTATCCTGCGTAACAAATTCAATAAACGTGTGCATCATAAAACGGTTATTAGTCCCATATCGGAAAAAGTCTAAACGTTCAGTTTTATTGTCCGCTTGTTCCGTGCACTAACTCCGGGATTTTATAGCGTCCCGCGGGATTGCGCTGTAAAACTGATCTCCGGGATTTTAGTCGGGTGTAATGATGTGATTTGAGATTGCTGCGGGTATTGTGTCTCTTTTGAATTTGTGCTATATGTATTTTTTCAATTTACATAAATACATACATATCTGCGGAGAGCGTCGTGGCGTCGGGGATAAGACGCGACCTATCATATCGAAAGCACCGAAGTTCGATCCCGGCTGGGCCATTAATTTTTATGGGGTTTATTCTCGAAACTTTACTGACTGCACTCAAACAGTGAAGGAAAACATCGTGAGGAAACCTGCATACGCCAAAGAAGAAATTCTTAGGCTCATGCGAAGTCCACCAACCGCACTGGGATAGCGTGGTGGACTATGGCCTGAGCCCCAGCAGTGGGGACATATTTATTGACGGAGTAGACAGAAAGAACGGAGCGCCAAGTATCGCAGTCCTGACACGACTCTCTCTGTCGCTTCGCTCAGTCTAATCATTCTCTACCCACACGCTTGCCGCGGGACGCGAGTGCTCCTCACGTGTCCGTCTGTGAGCACCCGCTCTATCTGATTCTCGTATGTTAGATTTAAGTATTTGGTATTGGTACCACGTGCAGAGCTGATAAATGTTAGAAAAGTTAGACGCTACGCTCCTTTGAAGTAACTATATACAAAAAACTTACATAGACTTTTATATTTGTGGCAAACTGACACTTATTAAATAGTTGCATTGCATCGAGTAAATATCATAACTGGCAACATTGCCGTAATGTACTTTTTATGCTGTGGGGCATTGGCAGCACTGGAGTAGTGCTACGACCGACACCGCGCCGAGCGGTCGAGTTACACGCACAAACCCATAACTGAACGGATTACTGTAATAATGTCCAATCTGAAAAATGTCCAACGACCATGCTCGAACTGAAAAATGTCCAAACTGAATAATGTCCAATCTGAAAAATGTCCAATCTGAAAAACGTCCAATCTGAAAAACGTCCAACCTGAAAAATATCCTGCCTGAAAAATGTCCAATCTGAAAAATAAATAAATAGCGATTTTTAAGGTTCTGTAGTGTAAAATATTCCAGATTGGACATTTTTCAGATTGGACATTTTTCAGGTTGGACATTTTTCAGGTTGGACATTTTTCAGGTTGGACGTTTTTCAGATTGGACATTTTTCAGATTGGACGTTTTTCAGATTGGACATTTTTCAGATTGGACGTTTTTCAGATTGGACGTTTTTCAGATTGGACATTTTTCAGGTTGGATATTTCTCAGGTTGGACATTATTCAGTTTGGACATTTTTCAGGTTGGATATTTCTCAGGTTGGACATTATTCAGTTTGGACATTTTTCAACGGTTGGACATTTTTCAGATTGGATATTATTATCGTAAATCAACCAAATATCGTATCATTTATGAGCCCCAATACCCGGGTCACCACAATATTCTTAGTAGAAAACGGAAACCGCTATAAAATTATTTAACCCCAATATTCGAACTGCTTCTCTTTATATTCACCACCTAGTTCAGGTCTCAGGGGGCAGTAAAAATACAAGATTAAAAGACCCGCTATAAACCTTCGGCCATACTTATTTAAATCGTCTTGATAACAATTCAATACATTTTTATGGATCCGAGAGACCTTTTACAGAAAGGAATGGAATTGACTATAAAAATAACATGAACATAATTTTATATATTGTTTAATACGGTGGGTGGGTCTGTCAGGCCTTGATAAGTTTGAGCTAGTGATGCACCGAAAAGAGAAGGAAAATCAAAGCCAAACCATCGAGGTACGTACTAGAGAAGACGACGCCTGAACTCGACTGTTTGCAACACGAGTTGGTGTTCATTAGCACCAACGCACGTGGCGGGGCGGCCATATTTCGGTGAAACTCATTCATAATCAGACAAAGTCGCATCTGTGCGCATTGAATGTTATCTGTTATGTGTGGGGCCGGACCATTGGAATCATGTGGACCTTTATTCAAACAATTGAACATACTTACCTTGCCCTCTATGTACATACTAGAGCTTTGCCTGTTAGTAAAGAGAAATTTTCATTTGTTCGAAAAAAAGAATTACACATTTTTGTCCAGATACCCTAACCGCTTGGCTGAATTACCCGCGAAAACAACATGTTTTTCAAAAAATAGCTATAAAATGTCAATTAAAATGTATAATTTACTACCTGAACATGTAAAGAATTTACCATTCCAGAGATTTATGCAGTATTTATTTAAAGTGTTTGTAAAAAATTGCTTTTATAGTGTAGAAGAGTTTACGAAATTTAACTTTGACAAATGTAACACATAATATTATAATGACATAGGTATTTTAAACTTTGTTCTGTCCTTTGTTGTATACTGTGACATAAAAATGTAATTATGTTTTATTTGTTTTGTCCACCATTAATTTTATTTTATTATTGTATGCCATGTACTGGCGCATCACGCGTCCACTCAAACTTTCTGTATGACACCATGTATAACCGTTGATGTAAACAATAAACGATTATCTTATCTTATCTTATCTATGAGAACGGAGGAGAAACCCCCGCGCGCACCCCGCGTGCCATTCCTCATCCCGCCGTCATCTAGTTATACTATAATTACATAAGTCTGTGACGTATATTACCTCAATGAGCCAAACAGAATGGTGCTGCTAAAGTGTCTCTTATTTTATTATAGAGTTGTATTTAAATAAACATCTAACCTAACTTACACTAAAAAAATCTGATTTGTAGATCAAAAAATACTATTTGCACACCGCGCCCTCTGATGCGCAATCAGTATTTTTTAGAAATTGAATTTCAGATTTTATACAGAGAGAACCACGAGGTTTCCGTTGTTAATAAAAATTTATATTATGCGTTCAACATATCCGAAAATCGGTAAAAGACCCTTTTTGGGCTAAAGACTGAATAATTCAACTTTCATCTCACAATTTCACTAGGCTTTGTTACAATTCGGAGAAAAATTCCCATAACTTATATTTGAAGTGAAACGTAGGTACACACACACTTATGCATAGGTAGCCAATAATTTTTTAAGTTAAAAAAATGTATGTGTTTGGGTGTTTGTATGTCCTACACGTCTAGAGCCTAACTGGTTTAGTTCTTTAGGCGTTAGTCATAAACAATTTTCATTGTGTTTAATAAATAGGTAAGTACCAATTAATTAATAAATATAAAAAGTTAATATAGCAGAGTCAGTCATAAAAATTAATAAATAAAAAGTTTAAAAAAGTATGTCATAAAAAATTAAATTAAAAATCATTTAAAGTAAAATAAGCATAACAAGCAAACAAGCAGTAATGCGATTTGAATGAAATTTTTTGTTTGTAAAATATCCTTATTCCTATGAGTGCAGGAAGTTTTGTGATGAAAATCGATTGTATCATCATTGGATTTTTTAATGGATCAGTGTTGTCTGAAATATATAAAAAAATATTTTATATATTTTTAATTTTATTTTATACAGTCCAAATAAGTCGATACTTTAAAAATTATGTGTTTTGTTGCCTCGCTTAAGCGTAACACACACTGAGCGGCGGCGTTGCGAAAGCGTTGCGGTTTTTTTCTGTAATGTTCGAAATAGTATGAAGCCCTTTACATCATAGCGGCGACGGCGCGGCGCGTTCTTCATACAAACATTCGCCGCTGCAACGCTTTCGCGACGCCGCCGCCCAGTGTGTGTCACGCTTTAAACCAGTAAAGCGATTCGAATGACATTTCGTATTTGTATTCTATTGAATCTTTAGTGATAGGTAGTGATAAAGTTGTGCGGTGTGACCGTACCGTTTATATCAGAGCTTTTTAGTTTTCTTAGGTTTATATGGATAAGTACATTGAACTTGCCTGAAGGCCCTCGTGTTATGACGGTATCTATGGAAGTGAGTTCTTAGTTTGGGATCAACAAAATATTATGGTTGGGATCACAATGAGGAAATTCACGGTCCATTTGCATTGAGATCCGGTGGAGAACGGTCGAGAGACCGGCCGGAGCGAGGTATAATAGGTTATAACCGGTTTTGTGGACCGAATTAAAGGGCACGTGTTATGAAAAGAGTTTGAGAGGCATTGTGTTTGCAAGGAATTCTGGATAAAGATGGCGGGTTTGGTTTTATTTTTTGAAACAGCCGACATTTTAATGTGGACTTGATAAAGTGTACATTTTGATACGGTTGGACATAATACGACAATAGAAGAAAGAAAAAGAAAAATGAAAAATAAAGAAAAATAATTTATTTGACAAATAGATAACAACAAATAGATTAATAAAATTAATTAATTAAACCTGACATAAAATCAGGTGGTAGGCGATGCTGTGATCGTGAAAAGGTCCCCAGCTCAGCATAGTGCTGCACCCGAGAGGCGCAGCGCTGGTTTTCTGCTGATAGGATAATTATGGGATCTTAAAAATATAAAGTCTCCACAGTTTGTAGTCTTCGTAGAATATCTCGGAAAAGAATTTTTTCCCCGGAACTTTTTAACAATTTTACACGTGTCCTCGTTCAAAAATGTTCAAAAGTGTTAAGTCACAGAATACATAGTTAAGTGTTAACATCTTATCTCCTTATACTAGTTGATATGTGGCATGAAATGCAATCCTTCCTTATAAAAGAATCGGTGGTAATTTCCATGGAGCTAAATTCACTTTAGTGGGCGCCCCCGCCTTCGACCCTTCCTGGTAATTTCAGATGGACGAAAAAACTTCGCTATTTATTCTTGAACTGTCCAGGCGGCTATTGTCGCCTTAACTTTGACTATGGTCGTCGCTTGTCAGATTATTAGGGTTGATCGAATTTTTCACATACGTTGATTTTGTTTAAATAGTTAAATATATTCATTCGTATTATTTTTTGGTAGTACGGTAGTAGTTTGCTGGCTATCACGTTTCTAATTTTAACTGAACCGGTAATTACTCTTATTGGAAAATTTTCCGCTCGGGTGTGGTCAAGCGGTAGGTGGCTGTGAAACTTGGATATTTGAGTGGTTACAATTACAAGGGTTTAAGTTTTTAGGGATCCCTAAAAAGAGAAAAATATCAGCCCCCAAGCACGATGAAACAGAACAAATCAAGCACCCTTCCTCTAAATCCCCGGGAACGAGAGGTCTCGAGATATCTCCGTACAAAATAAAAGGCTACATACTATTTTCCGAGCCGATAAGCATCTACAACAGTGATAAACTGGCTTCCGCTATATATTTCACTCCGCCCTATTTAGGGTTCCGTAAACAAACACACTTCTTCTTAGTATTACTAGGAACCTTTATTGTAGGTCCGGTATGCCTACGCCACATCGAAATACACTGCTTTGAAACTCATGAGACATCGATACTTATAATATCGATCGTTCATTACATCGTTTTTGTGATCGATCATTCATTACATCGAACGTTTTTTTGATCGATCATTCATGACATCGAAAGTTTAATAAATCGAACGTTTATGAGATCGAAGCGTTAGCAAATCGACAGATCGTGACATCGAAGACTTTACACCTTTAAAGGATGGAATCGATATATGTGATCTTAGTCGATTATTCACAATAAAGCATAAGATATTGCAAAACGTGATAGTATTAAACTACATCACAGCTTCGTCATCTGGAAAAGAATCTCCAAATAATATTATGTCAAAATCGTACTCGCCTTCTTCATAGATATAAAGTGCAAAACAAAATGTCTACGGAACCTTCCAAATCTCTCATACACACTTTACAGGTTCACTCGTAGATTGCAAACTCTAATTTTCTCGGATGGAACAATATTGTATTCTACATTCTCCCGCGATATCCCCTTTGCTTCATTCGTTAGCTTTTCATATGTTTTTTTTATTTTATTTCTGGCAGCCATTCTTGCCAGGCGAGAAAAATGAGCGCGAGTTTAATTTTGCCATTATCCATTTTTGTGCTTTCTGGTGTATTTTCCGGCGTTTTGTTTCGTTTTCTCTTTGCCACTGTTTTGTATTTAGGGTGACACCAGAATAATTATTGTCACGAAGTTTCTATGTAAGAGTCTGGTGCTTTGTTAAGCCTTAGATAGGTAGCTTTTTGATATACCCTCTGGATACACCTACAGCATGTTCCATTTTAAACTGGTCCAAGCCATTATTTTAGGTAGAGAAAATTTCGCTCATTCTTAAAGCTTTCTTGAAACATTTACACATAAGAAAAAGGATGGGCAAATTCTATCACAATTTATTGTCTACCCAGCGGTTGACCACAGTAGTTTTTTGGGTTTCTTAATGACTTTGGCTTACAGAAAAGCATCAGAGTATGTAATTAGACATTTCAAAGCCACTAAAGGTCCCCTCCCTAAAACTTATCGGCTTATTGAAGTTTTTTTAGCAGAAAGGGGCCAAATTTACTCATTTTTAAATTGCCTTCAAAAATAATGGAAACAGTCCAAAACAGTCAAAGTTTTTGCCACCCATTACGTTATTTTGTGTAATATTTTACCATATCTTTACGCCAACCCAAGAAGCTCAGTAAAACCCGTAGCGCTAACGTTTCTGCAAATGGACAAAAAATGGTCCATCAGAAAAAGCCTCATATTCTCAAGGGAAATAACAAGAATAAGACAAATCGTGCCGGCCGAAGGGTCAGCTTTGTAACTGTTTAGGAGCAGATGAAAAATAACCACATCTTCGGACAGTTGGTGAAATTTTTTGACACGCCCGGCGATGACATATCACGCACACTCATCATCTAGAAGACGAATCGGTTTTTTGTACTAGTTTATTCGGAAGATTTTTTAAGCCAGAATTTACAAAAATTTTCATTAGAACTTTCGGGCGTTCGTTTACTAAAAATGTTTGCTTGTAAAACCCGTGTATTTAATATTTTAAATTTGTACGATTGAGCTGAAAGGAAGATTGACGTACCTAAAAATCTGAAACCCGACAATGAAAAAGAAATTAACAAGTTTCTTTGGTCGTGGCATATTTTAGACGTGGCGGTTTGACCGCAAATGCTGAAAAATTTGGCACAATAAGATACGCCCTAGTCATAAAATTTGAGCAACAAATTTTTCTAGAAATAAACTACCTTAATAATATATACTACTATAATATACTTAATAATATACTACTACTTACTACCTACCTACAATAACTGTTTGGTTATCCCAAGAGAAATAAACAGTTGAAGTGTTTCCGAGAAGGCCAGACATTGAAATACTGGCTTCAAAGACAACATTCTCAATAATACAATATTATAGTGGTTTTTGTTTATTCTGTGATCTGCAAGCATTGCTTTTATAAAACAAAGTGTGGTTACCAAATACAAAAATATCAGTTGCAAAGATCCTAATAAAGTTATAGCTCAGATGATTAAGAAAATCTGTCTTAAATTCAAATTAGGCGTATCCCACCCAGACACACGCCAGTAGGCCGCAGCTTCAATATGAAAAAGCAGGCCGCGCGTGCCTGATGTCTCACATACATTGCGTATGGAATACAACAGGCCGCCACCGCAGGCCGCAGCTTCAATATGAAAACGCAGGCCGCGCGTGCCTGATGTCTCACATACATTGCGTATGGAATACAACAGGCCGCCACCGCAGGCCGCAGCTTCAATATGAAAACGCAGGCCGCGCGTGCCTGATGTCTCACATACATTGCGTATGGAATACAACAGGCCGCCACCGCAGGCCGCGTGTGTCTATGATACGTACGCGGTCCATTTAGATGATTGCAAGCTAGGATTTTTCCGACTATATCCTGCGACACATAAAGTGTCCAAAGTATAGGCAAAGCCAGTTATAAAACTTAGTTATCTAGCGGTTGTGGTGCTGTGGGTTGTTGGCAAGCCGACGCGACGTGCTCGGAATGAAACGTGCCACATGGGGATTTTCGACGCGTTTTCGAAAAGATGTTTCAAACATTTTGGAGTATTTCTAAAGTCAAATTCATAATTTTTCATTGCATGTGAGTACACTATACACATAATACGCGTCAATTTTTATCAACCACAATTTTTTTATCTCTATAGTCAAGTAGAAGCGTTATACATTGCCCTATGAAAAATCATACTACCATTTTCACATCTAATGTCTAAATACAAATTCGTTTAAAACAAACAAATGGTTTCTAATATTTCTAGCGACATAACCAAACTAATTCCGATTTTAAAACAGTAGTATTCATGCTTTTTCGCAAATTAATGCCTATGATGTACAAATTTTCGCTTCGAGAGCGATTGTCGAATCGAGGCTCACATTTGCTTCGCTCCTTTCTCCAACCCTCATTAAGGCCCGTGAACAAATACAGTAACAAGCCGCTTTGTAACAAAGGAAACACCTTCAGTAGGCTGTATTTAATTGTAATTAGGCCCACACTGTTTACACGAGCGGTTCTTTTTGGTGCAACAAATGGTTAAGACCCTAATGCCTAAACAAAGTCTATGGTCAAAATGAAACATTTCTAAGCCTCAGTCTCTGGAGCACCGGCCGTGTGTGTATGTATTTCGTAACTAGCTACAAACGAATACAAAAATGTCTTGCTTTGTAACTGAGTTCATTTCAGCCTGCTCTAGTCCACGGCTGGACATAGGCCTCCCCCAAGGCGTGCCACTGAACACGATCCTCGGTTCTCCGCATCCAGTCATTGCCAGCCGCCTCATGCAGATCGTCGCTCCATCTAGCCGGGGGCGTCCCACACTACGCTCGCCCAGTCGTGGTCTCCACTCGAGAACTCGTCTACCCCAGCGGTTATCGGTTCTCCAACAGACAGTTCTACAACGTATTTTTTGAGATAAGCAAGGCTTTGACTTGCGATTTTAAATTGCAATGATAGTATCTTTAACTAAACCAAGCCGAAGTTCCTAGTCAATGCCAATCAATCCTATCTTATCTTATCTTATCTTATCTTATCTTATCTTATCTTATCTTATCTTATCTTATCTTATCTTATCTTATCTTATCTTATCTTATCTTATCTTATCTTATCTTATCTTATCTTATCTTATCTTATCTTATCTTATCTTATCTTATCTTATCTTATCTTATCTTATCTTATCTTATCTTATCTTATCTTATCTTATCTTATCTTATCTTATCTTATCTTATCTTATCTTATCTTATCTTATCTTATCTTATCTTATCTTATCTTATCTTATCTTATCTTATCTTATCTTATCTTATCTTATCTTATCTTATCTTATCTTATCTTATCTTATCTTATCTTATCTTATCTTATCTTATCTTATCTTATCTTATCTTATCTTATCTTATCTTATCTTATCCTATCTTATCCTATCTTATCCTATCTTATCTTATCTTATCTTATCTTATCTTATCTTATCTTATCTTATCTTATCTTATCTTATCTTATCTTATCTTATCTTATCTTATCTTATCTTATCTTATCTTATCTTATCTTATCTTATCTTATCTTATCTTATCTTATCTTATCTTATCTTATCTTATCTTACTAATATTATAAAGGCGAAAGTTTGTAAGGATGTGAAGATGTGAGGATGGATGTTTGTTGCCCCTTTACGCAAAAAGTACCGAACAGATTTTGATGAAACTTGGTACAGTGATGTCTTATAGCCTGGAATAACATATAGGCTACTTTTTAACGCGGAAAAAGTCGCGGGGCGTCCGCTTATACCCCGCAACAAAACGCCTACATAGAGGGCGCTGTTTCACAATGTACACGGAAAAACATTTCTACGCGGGCGAAGCCGCGAGAAAGAGCTAGTTTATTTTATATTGTTATATTATTTATTTTTTAAATAAGATATTTATAATTTAGTTTTAGTCTACGGCAGTTCAATAACACTTCGGGCTCACAATTAAATTGCGAGACCATTCATTTTCATGGAGGAAGTTGGAATTGAACAATTTGGAACTGAATTGATCAAAGATGACAACATATTAAATTCAATGTCTAACTTAGGCACTACCTATGAGTTAAAACTCATCAACTGGATTCCAAAACTCATCAACTCGATTCCAAAACGCATCAACTGGATTCCAATATAAGATAAAATAACGTCATGAAAGTGATTTAAAACATCATATTAATATTATAAATGCGAAAGTTATTAAGGATGTATGTTTGTTACTCTTTCACGCAAAAACTACCGAACAGATTTTCATGAAACTTGGTACAGTGATAGCTTATAACCTGGAATAACTTAAAATATACTTTTTAACGCGGACGAAGTCGCGGGGCGTCCGCTAAGTAATAAAACGCGTACATAGATTGCGCTGTTTCTTAATGTAAATACAGGAAATAAAATTATACCCGGGCGAAGCCGCGGGAAAAAGCTAGTGTACAGTAACCCTGTAACTGCATTTTCTGAGTAGTTCTTATTCAATTTAGGAAAAAATATTTTAAAAATAATTAACGAATAAAAAAAAAGGATATTGATTACATACCCGGCGCATGGACTATTTATATATATACGAGTAAGTATGTATGTATAATGTTACTAAGTTACAAATTACCTATTAATAATTACTTGCCCATTAATAATTATTTTCGAATAAAGCGGAGTATATTTGAGTATATTTACTGACTGCTCTCAAACGGTGAAGGAAAACATCGTGAAGAAACCTGCATATATACGCCGAACAAGAAATTCTTAGGCGCATGTGAAGTCCACCAACCCGCACTGGGCTAGCGTGGTGGACTATAGCCCGAACGCCCTCGTCGAGAGGGTAGGCCTGAGCCCCAGCAGTGGGGACATGTTAATAGGCTGTTGATGATGATGAAAGCGGAGTCATTAATCTAGGATCTACAACCCTACACTTACTTAGGGTACATATACCTATTTAAATATTTTTTTTTCATTTGAGTCTAAATATTAAAATTAAATCTTCATTTTTGACCTCAAAAAGGGAAGCTGTATAAAATATCGGGGTCCACAAAAAGCGGCGATATCCTTAGGGCGAGGGCGACGAAGCCATTTCTCACTTGGGTCAGATAGCCGTTATCGGCACAGCCGTTTGACAGCGCCCCTACGCTGGCCGTATTTAACACGCCTAAGCTGAGTGCCAAAAAAGATAAAACCTCAATAATAATTACAGGAATTTTAGTATAAATTAAACCAACCAATAGTAGCTATTGATTTTGTAAGCCTGTTGGCTTAGTTGGTAGTGACCTTGTCTACTATATGCCAGAGGTCGATTCCCACCCGGGCCCAATATAATAAATGTGCGATGAGCATATCATAAGAAGGCTCAAGGTCACCCAGAGGGCAATGGAGAGAGCTATGCTCGGAGTTTCCCTGCGAGATCGAATCAGAAATGAGGAGATCCGCAGGAGAACCAAGGTCACCGACATAGCTCAAAGAATTGCGAAGCTGAAGAGGCAGTGGGCTGGGCACATTGATCGTAGAACTGACGGCCGTTGGGGCGGAAAGGTTCTCGAGTGGCGACCACGTATCGGAAGACGCAGCGTAGGCAGGCCTCCCACAAGGTGGACCGACGACCTGGTGAAGGTCGCGGGACCCAGCTGGATGAGGTTAGCGCAGGACCGCTCGTCGTGGAGATCCTTGAGGGAGGCCTTTGTGCAGCAGTGGACGTCAACAGGCAGTAATTTTCTAAAAATTATTATCAAATACGAAAAAGGAATAATCAAAAAGAAGTTTTCTCCCAGATCCTTTTACATGGAGTATGATTTATTTAATCTGAAAATATCCGCAGCCCAAGGGTACAGTTTTATTGTTTCTGTCCCTCCACCGCGGGCCATTCGCCGCGGTTCCAGGCCAAAAATAAAATAAATTCGCGCTATGTAACAATTTATTTTTAGATAAAGGGTTCCGAAGTAACTTTTACTTGACTATTCCGAGTGAATACTTTATCCGTCCATTTTCTGTGTTCAATGCAAATAACAAACGATATTTCAGGAACGTTTAATTTTTGTGAGTCCTAATGATGTTTGTAAAGATTTGACTTTTTCTAAAGAATTCACATAATGTTGATCGTTACTTTTTTATTTACTTTACAAAGGATCCGGTGACCTTTTATTCACGATTAAAATATGTACTTACTTATATTTTACTATTCACTTTAAAAAAACTGATTAGGTTTACTAATTTTATATAGTTTCGAAGTTCTTAATGATGATAGAGGTAATACTCTGATATTAATTTAATGTGAAATTTAACACATAGGTATACTCAATACAAAATACAATTTTTACACAATTGATCAATGTCTACGTTATTTCCAGTTTCTGTGAGAACCCTAAAATACAAAACTATCTGGAAACCGCCGGTTTGACGGTTGAGCGGATAGTAAATCTAGCGAATAGTGGGAATTACTATTGTTTTATTTTTGTTATCAACGCTATACGTAGCACTTACGCTGATGTATGAAAGGTTACAGCTCCAGAGTTTCCGCAGATATGTTTGGTAGATTTACTGTAATAATGTCCACTCTGAAAAATGTCCAACCGTTGAAAAACGTCCAATCTTAAAAATGTTACTAATACATCACCACTCACTAAAGTAATCCGACCGAAAGTAAGAGTCGCGTAATCTATACCATCTCTCAAAATAGAAGGTATTCACTTTATTTAAACGTTTTATACGCGGTGACAATTACTGTCAGTCTATAATCTAGCTATTCTGATTATAGTATAATTATATTTTATGTCTAATTCCATCGCAACTGAAATTCGTAACCAGAATTCGTAAACTTAGAGCTTGGAATAAATGAAACAATCGAAAATACTACCCTATTTGTAACCAGTCACCGTCTAGGGTAAAACTCGGTAATACGCCCCACTTGACAAAATGCCCCACTCACCTAGCACGCACACTAACAAAGCTACGCAGCACACGAATAGAAACGCAAGTAGACATACAACGTAGTAGACAACTTGTCGGGCGACTTGCGTTTCTATTCGCGTGCAGCATATCTTTGTTAGTGTGCGTGCTAGATGAGTGGGGCGATTTGCCAATTGGGGCGTATTACCGAGTTTTACCCTATAAGAATCTCTTAAGTATTGTCGCCAATGTGGAACCGACCTGTCGGTCAAAATGTTTCAGTCAGTTAAACGTGAGAGAGAAAAGAGAACTAAAAAGAACATATTTCCAAATGGTTAGTATCGTTAACTTGAAGTGCATGTACAACGCCGCCCGTCGCCGATTGGCTCGAAGCCAAACAAGTCACAAACTCACGACCCGGCCCGCCGCCGCTCAAGTGTGCACGCGACCTAATAAATTTCAGAAACAATTCGCTGCTACTTTGTTTAGATTAGGAACAAGCGCTTTATAATAAATTCTTTATTTATTTATTTAATACAATGAAGCATTTAGGAAATATTAGGTACTAAGAATGGTTGAGCAGAGACTTTGCTATTTTACGATACTTTGTATTATTATCTGTCACTATTACATATTTATTTATTAATTTATATAATCTATAGATTAGTATTTTAGGTAGGTAGTAGGTATATTAGTATTTATTATAATAAAGCAGAAGTTTGTGCGCTTATCTCTGAAACTACAATTTGAATTTCATAAATTCTTTTTAGAAGTTTATATATAGGCTATTTAACATTACGGTACAACCCCTAGGAGCCTAAAAAAAGCAAAAAAGTTAGAAATAACTTATAAAAAGCAGGCGAGGCCGCAGGAATCAGCTAGTAGTGTAAATATTTCATTATAATACGTTCTGTGGGCGTAGTGGTAGTAACCCTGCCTACTGCGCCAAAGATCGTGGGTTCGATTCCCACCCGGGACCAACATTGGTGTGATGAGCATAACTGTTGGTTTTCGGATTCTGGGTGTTTGTATGTATTTAAGTATTTGTTTAAAAGTATTTATGTATGTTTATCAGTTGTTGAGTACCCATGTACAAGCTTCGTCTTAGTTGGGACTAAACAGCCGTGTGTAAAAATTTGTCCATAACATTATTATTATTATAATGACGTTTAATAATAAGTTAGACCGCGCAGCGTGGGATGCCCCTCCGCCAGGTGGACCGACGACCTGAAGAAGGTGGCCGGAAGCGGCTGGATGAGTAGAGCGGAGGACCGGGTGTGGTGGCGTTCGTTGGAGAAGGCCTATGTCCAGCAGTGGACGCTAAAAGGCTTAAATGATGATGTAATTATAATAATGTTTAGGTGCTATTGTTCAGACGTGTACTTTTGTTGAATATTTTATTTCAGATTAAACACGGTTGACTTTTCATTCAACAATCATAGAAAAAATGTATATCTATGAAACCGGTTACGTGTGAAGGAAAAAGTGTTTGTAGGAAACTGGTTATGTAGAGCGGGTTTCGTAGGCGGCCGAAGGGATCTCATCATTAGTGCGGAGAATCATTTAATTCCGCAACTGGACATTAGGATCGGAACGCACTATAATGACTTCATTACAGCACGAGTATACTGCAGACCAGTATAATTTGGTATTATAATATGCAAAATAGCTTCCAAAATTCAAATATTCATTACTAACCGAGACAAGGTTAGGTTTAACTAAGCTATTTCTATTCAACGCTCAAATTAGGCCATAGCGATGCCAATGTAATCAGTTTTGAATTTTCAGAATTAATATCGGGGTAATCGACGATCTGGTGAAGGTCGCGGGACCCAGCTGGATGAGGTTAGCGCAGGACCGGTCGTCGTGGAGATCCTTGGGGGAGGCCTTTGTCCAGCAGTGGACGTCTACAGGCTGATATGATGATGATGATGATGAATAACGGGGTAGTAGTAGCTACTAAAGAGTTTAAAAAGATACTGAGATACCAGTTTATACTTGGTTTCCACTAACGTAGGGTTGACCGTACTAAAATGGGTAACGGATAACAAAAGAGAATTTAATTAAAATTACAGACACAAAAAGAGAAAAACAGATACAGTTACGTACGTGTGAGAGCGTCAGTGGCGTAGGGGATAAGACGCGGCCTATCATATCGAAAGGTCCGAAGTTCGATCCCCGGCTGGGCCATGTACCAATGGGTTTTTTCTCGAAACTTAAGTACATTTACTGACTGCTCTCAAACGGTGAAGGAAAACATCGTGAGGAAACCTGCATACGCCGAAGAAGGAATTCTTAGGCACATGTGAAGTCCACCAACCCGCACTGGACTAGCGTGGTGGACTATAGCCCGAACGCCCTCGTTGAGAGGGTAGGCCTGAGCCCCAGCAGTGGGGACACTAATAGGCTGTTGATGATGAACGTACATTTAGGCGTTCTTATCGCTACGAGCGATTTCTTCCAGACAACCTTCCAGAGAACATATTTTTCCAAGCAGCAAACTAATCTCATCTAATATGACATGACATAGAGTGGATAATACCACTCCAACAAGTGAGCCGTAGAGACGAGGAGGGTGAACGAACAGCTCGTACTTCCAACCTGTAGAATAATACTAAACTAAGGCGGATTTACATAGAAACTATGACAAATGTATGTTTGAATGTGTTGTAGCGTATGGTACAAAGAATACAATTAAATAGTATAATATCATCATTTATATTTTTTCCCATTGTGATAGTATTTTACACAAAACACAATAAATTAATAATAATTAAAAAGTAATATTAATAATAATAAATAATAATAATAGTACCTGGACTTAGCTCACGAGGTCACCGCCATGTGGAATGTTGATTCAACGAGCATTGTCCCGATAGTCGTTTCGGCGAACGGCCTTATAGCGAAAAGCCTCGACCAACACCTCGAGAGGCTCTCGCTAGACGGCTGGATCAAGGGTCAGATCCAGAAGGCAGTACTCCTGGACACGGCGCGTATTGTCCGGAGGTTCCTCACCGGTAGCTTGGGCCCTGCCCCGCTGCCGGCGGCACACTAGGTTTAAGTTTTTTATAATGTTTTTTTTAAATTAGTTTTTATAGAAAAATATTACAAAAAATTTATACTTAAGATTAATTGAATAAAGAGATAATAATAATAAAAAATAGTCAAAAGATATATTTTGTTCTTCTAAGTCATAAGAAGAAAGCCACAGTTAAACAAAAACTCAACAACCTTGGTATTTCTGACCTGTTGGCGTAGTTGGTAATGACCTTCCTACTGCGCCAGAGTTCGTGGGTTCGAATCCCACCCGGGACCAATATAATACGATAAGACTGGAGGCATGGAGGGAAGAGAAAATAGATGTGTCAGGATCGCAATATTATACTTGACAGACGGGGTAGGTATGAATGTAATACTACTCCATTACTAGGTACTTGTTCTATTTCCATCACTAGCGGTAACCCGCGGCTATGCCCGCGTGGAATAAGTTTTTCCCGCGGGAAAAAAAGTAGCCTATGTTTTATTCCAGGGTATAAGCTATCACTGTACCATGTTTCATCAAGATATGTTCAGTCGTTCTAGAGTTATAAATGCTGTAACTAACACGACTTTGTTTTATATATTGAGAAAGATAAAGGCTTTTCCATCTCACCGGCTCGGAAGGGTATACTTTCTCATTCGAAATCTGCGTGGAAAACTGCACCTGGAAAAAAACTTTTTAAAACTTTTCTTCTAATTTGAAGAAGGTGGACATTTAAAGAAGTGATAATTATGTGTCGGAGCTTAAAGTACCAGGCGCCATCTATCGGCAAAGTTTGAAACGTCGTCGTGGGGTCGTTACGGGAGTTGTCGCTAACAGCCGCTGGGGCGCTGCTGGTAGGAAAGCTTTATAAAGCGAGGGCCGAATGGCCGACGAGTCAGTTTGAGTTGAGCCGTCGCATGGAGCGCCACGCCGTAACGAACTCGCCGCGTTTACCAATTCGACTATTATTTCGGATTCACATCATGTCGGACCACTCTGATTGCAAGCCCCCGTACCAGGCGTCGTCATATATAATTATTTACGGGTCTTCCGGGAACCCTTCGCATTGCTCAGTTTTCAATACTAGTACTCGCACAAAATAACCAACTTTGCAGCCTTGCATAACAAATAACTATTAAACGCCCGTTCTGATAACTTGAGTCAATGACCCAACTGGCGAGCCGCCAGCCGTCGCAGCCTGCGGAAGGGAAGATAGACGACAAAAGAAATAAAGCCACTGTGTGCGCACCGCATCCATACACCACCTTCTCGAGAATTCTTGTATTGAAATTCACTCTGAAAACTTGGTCTCTTTAAAAACAAAAAAAGATCGGTTTAAAAAACTTTTATTAAAATGCATATGAAAGATCACCATCTATCATCAAACTACTCAGCAAGACCAATCTAACGAGCCCAAACTCGGCGCGGCTATTTTGTTTCGTTGCGGAGTTCCTATGGCCACCTTCCAGCTCCATCATCAGATCAGCTCAGTGGTACATAAATTTCTGCAACATCGGGAAGTGGGTCAAAATTCATTTGCAAGATTTGACCCACGCATACATACACACTAACACAACAGGGCAAGTTAAATAAAAACATGTAAAATAGAATAAACTATATTACTGTAAACGCCCGAGCTACGGTAAATACTAATATTTACCGGCAAAAACCTAAGATTGTATAAGATGGCACAAATTTCTTAAAAGGTCGAAGTATCGCGAGGTGTTTCTTGCCCCTTACAAGTTAAGATATAAGAACCTAACCGATCATTAAATAGAGAACAATGCTTAACATAAATTAAATACCTACCTATTAACAAATTTATTCAAAGTTATTGAATTATTGAATAATAAAATCAATATGCAACAACCTGTTTAAAAGCTTCCGTGTTTCGGTAAATTCAAAGATAACCTTTCAACCCTGACTTTAATGTGAAAGCAGGTCGAGCCAGGGTGGATTTAATGCCTCATATTCTAGGGTCGCAAACGCTGAGAATCGTGTTACACCTAAGGCGATTACCCGTGTCCCTGGGATACGCTTACCGTCGCGTTTTGTCCATAGACTAAATAAATCTACTCAGCAAAGTTGTGTTAGTGAAAATTTTGAAGTTGTTATTAACCCAAACAGGGTCTGCATACACCGGTTTTAATGAAAACGGTTTATACTAAATAGCAACTGCACTAGGTATTTGTTATTTTTATATACGTCCCATAATTTCTGTTGGTAGTTTTTGAGATGTCGATAAGTAAGTAAAAAAAAACTCTACCGAGTTTTGGGCGCAAGAAAAAAACAGATACCTAGTAGATTTTCTTTCATTATACCATAAATGAACATTTTTTTTTTGAAGAAGGTCGTTTGTTAAAATTAAAAGTCAACGCGTTATTAATGACAACTATTTTATACAAAAAATGTAGCTGTACACAGATTGGTCCGCTGGTATAGTTACGCTGCGCGGATACTACACTTGTTGCGAACTTGCATTTTTTACATAGCTAGGGCTCTTCATAATCATCCTTACATGCGTCTGTACGCTTAGATCTTTTAAACTATCAAACGTATTTTGATGCGGTTTTCACTTTTATTCAGATAATTTCTTCCGAATGGTTTATAGGTATAATACATTAATGTTATATTATCAGAAAATATAAAAAAGGCAATGTTTAATTTTTATATGCGAAAGTTTGTAATTATGTCATTGTCTCTGATGATTTTTGTTACTCTTTAACGCATAAGGCATATCTAATAAGATATCTTGGGAAAAGTTGTCCCAGTGGGAAAAACTTTTCTACGCGTGCGAAGCCGCGGCAAACAACTAGTTTTAAATTAATTAACTTCACGTCAACTAATTAACATGAGTACTTTGTCTACAAACACAACGCTATCATCTCCTAAACGAGAATAAAGCAAAGGCAATCTGTGCAAATAATTTTGTTAACTATGTGTAAGTAAACCCTCTATGTAACGGAATACTGAAAATTTACTAAGTGCACAAGGGATTCTCTCAAACGAATGCTTTTAACCAAATTAAAAAAAACTTGATTAAAAGTTTTAAGATAATAGTAATTAAAGAAGTCCCTGAAGGATGAACGGGTCTAAATAAGAAATCGCAAATGGCTTAAGTACTTAACTCATGAAAAATATAATAAAAAAATATTTTAAAATGATCTTCCCTTTTCTTTCTCTGACTTTAAAATTATACGAAGAGAAAGGGATTCGAATCTATTGATCTATCGTAATTAATACAATCCACCGGAAAAAGTTTTTACAGTCGTAATATTATGTTACCCTACGACAATTTATTGCAAAAGACATCTGAATCATGTGTATTTTTTTTTCAATTCCAGGCGCTAACAACTTCAGCTAAAGGAGAGGGCCGCAAAAGGGAGTCCGTGCGGGCCCACCGGCTGGGTTGGGCCCGCCACTGCCGCTGCAAACCAAAGTCGTAAGTGGTCCTCTTATTTTGAGAGATTTTAGAGAATTTTGTCTACTCCTGATTTTATTTTATTGGCCTGATATTTTGACAGTTATTTTTTGTCTACGTTCTGTTGCGCCAAGTATCACAGATGTTGATAATTACACCATCTGAGATACTTGGCGCCCCGTTTTCTCTGATGATGATGTGTACCTATGTAAATAAGTACATCAGTGATGATTCGTAAACAGAAGACTTAAAAGTTTCGGTATTTCGAATGATTTTTTTCGTGTCTAAAAATATTTTTTATTTATAAACTTTATTGCACACTATAGTACAAAGACGAATATAATGCCAGTAGCGTCGGGGATAAGGCGCGACCTATCATATCGAAAGGTTCGAAGTTCGATCCCCGGCTGGGCCATGTACCAATTGGTTTTTTCTCGAAACTTAAGTACATTTACTGGCTGTTCTCAATCGGTGAATGAAGGAAAACATCGTGAAGAAACCTGCATATATACGCCGAAGAAGAAATTCTTAGGTGTATGTGAAGTCCACCAACCCGCACTGGGATAGCGTAGTGGACTATATAGCCCTAACGCCCTCGTTGAGAGGTTAGGCCTGGGCCCCAGCAGTGGGGACATAGTTGATTTCATTTGAACATATTGCCAGTATGGCATCTCTACCAGTTGACCTTGGGGTCATACAGATTGGCTGTTCACACAATATTTCAACAATTAAATCAATTGATCGACAATTAACAAAAGGGCGCAGTATCGAAGCCCTTAAAAATGGTTGTTTTGTTCGTATTTATTTCAGTACCATTTGCGCGCAACAGCCACCGCCTCGGGCGTTGAGGTCATAAAAATAAAAATTCCGTCTTCATTCGACGTCAGTTGAATTCCAAGGAGTTTGTAAAGAAAATGTAACAATTTTTATTCCGTCAGGAATTTTTCTTGCAGTTTTCTTGCTGCGAATTTTTATGACTTTGATATTGTAGGCATTGTTTGTTAGAGGCTTGTTTCTATTCTAATAATCGTCACTGCTTGTCGGCGTAAAAAATACATACCTTTTTGATACTTTTAAAAGCACAATTTTTTTCCAAAAGTAGATCAATCATTACCGTTATCTATATATTAGGTACTCTACAATAAGAAGAGTTTCGAACTAGTTCCATTGTTAGTGTCAACGTTTCGGCGCCGCCGTAGGACAGGTTTGTTTTTTAAAGTAGGTTTTGGCTTGGTAACGAGACCTTTAAGCCACATCTTATTTTGAATTTAAAGTCTTATTTCTTATAACTATTTAAACAGGCGGTTACAGCACGGCCTCCATAAAAACAGAGCACGACTAGAGTTAGTCGGCCCGTTAGGACAGGAGCGATGATCTGCGTTTATTCCCATCTCGGCCCCCAAGAATGTATAATCATTAGAATGTGGCTGTCGTCATATTTTGGTTTTTGAAAAAAGAATTCTATCTAGACTACATAAAGTTTAGTATTTGAACTACATTTGACACCCGAACGGGTTTTTTAACACTCTAAGGGAGAACTAGGTACGTAAAAAAAATTCCCAACTCGACCCCCTGCCATAAGTCACACCATAGTACAGTAACGGACGGAATAAAAACAGTCTTTAAAATTATTATTAATATAATAATAATTAAAATAAATTGTACGGCGGCCCGCTCTAAACTATTACTTTTTGAAGTGGGATCCGTTATTGTATATAGTTCATTATATTTCTCAAGCCTGTATTTTCGCACTTTATTTAATAGTTTGAAACAAGAAATGACATCTCCACCTGCAGAAAACTTACGGAAAAATGATGGAATCGTGACTTACCCTCAGTCTCAATTTGAAATAAATAAAAATTGGTATCGTAAAGAAAATGGAAGTCATAAACCCGTCGCACGTGGGTTCTGAATCTTCTACCGTAATGTAATGTTACAGGATGTTACAATATTTTCGAATAAAGGTACAGCCATTCATTTTTACAGAACGGTAATTTTTTAAAATGAACTCCTGTAGAAAATGCGGTATGTACCTATGGAAAATTAAATACAAATAAAACTAAAATAAAAAAACAAAACGAAAACACACCTTAAAATGAAATTATTCACTTTTTTTTAATTTCCCCTAACAATCTTCAGCTTTTCCTCAGGCTTTTTCTCATGTAATCTTTCTTGCTACAAGGCGTCCAGTACACAACTAATGCCATTCGGTGATCCACACTGCAGTTCACACCGCACTAAACTGATAGTAGGTTCAATATCGATTTAACAAGGGACAATTTGGAAAATCCGATAGTCGTTACGCGCTTTTATTTAACTATCCCGCACAATATACACTTTAAAAGCCACTTGTTGCATATAAAACTATGCCAGTTAAACACCAAAACATACAACTAACCTAACCTATTGAATGCGAAACTTCGATCACCATTGATCGAAGATGCGAAAAGACTAAATAAAACAATTTGTAAGTATTTACTGTATTGTATGTAACGTCATTATTTATAAATGTAAGTAGGTGCGTAGCCAATGAAAAATATTTTTTAATTTTAAAAATACAAAATACATACATACACAATTTTTGGTGTTTCTATGATTTAAACAAGAACCAGGAAAATTCAAAACTGATACTGTTACAGACTTGATTACAACAAACCTATAAAAATAAAAAGCTGTGCCTATCTATATCTGGATTTGCATTGAACCTGATGTGAACCCTCAGCCAACAAGGCGATGATAAAATTACTAATTAATACGCTTTATTAAATCAATTCTCTAATAATATTAACCGTCAAACCATCAAATTAATTAGCGGGCAACAAAGAAACATCCATAATTTGACATTTGAATACTAATACACACCGAAAACCTATACCCAATTAAGGTAAAATAGGTAAAATCCATTCTATCGGCCTCTTTGTGAAATATCAATAAATAATTAAGGACTAATGATCTAAGGATAGTCTTTACAATATCTTTATTAGAATTAATACGCCATATATTCGATGGAAAACTATTTGTCCTAACTATTTGTTAGGTATTTTACTGTTTGCAGATCTTTACCTACGTATCTATTGGAATTATTTGTATTGATGTATCAATGAATTCTTTAAGGTAGAAAATTGGTCTTACATGCGACCTGACTGTTGGTCTTGGGTTGTTGGAATGTCAAAGCAAATCCTTACTAATACCATTATAAATGGGAAAGCAATGTTGTCTGTCTCTCTGTTAGTTACCTTTTCTTGCCTTAACCGCTGAACGGATTTGAATGATGAGGAGATGAAAATCTACGGAACTGATTTTGATGAAACTTTACAGGCAATATGGATTATTGCACCTCTATTTCACCCACTTAGGGGTTGATTTTTGAAAAATCCTTTCTTAGTGGACGTCAGTGCTATATGGGGAACCTCTGTGCCAAAGTCCAAGTCTACAGGCTCAGCGGCTTGGGCTGTGCGTTGATCAGTCAGTCGATAAGTCATTTCTTTGATGATGATGATACAACACGTAGGCTATAGATACCTCGTTAAAAGACCCGCGGATTTTTTTTTTCTACGCGGACGAAGTCGCGGGAAACGTCTTGTAAATCATAATATATTCGTTATAACAAAATGAAAAATATCCTCGTACCAAGCTTGTATGTAATTGAGAACTCAGTGAATCCAACAAACAGGACAGTAAAGAATTCCTCAAAATAAATGGCGCAGAAGATTTTACAGCAGCAGTAAATTTGATGGATTTTAGTAAAAACATGTTTTCTTCGTGTAACCTTTCAGTTTTCTATTTTTTACATTTTCATTTATTGACGTTTTTTTTTCTACCTATAGAAAATCAAATGTTATGTTACCTATTTACATGTATATCAGGTAGTGAACTTTAACAAAACAGGAATGCTGTGCATTCCTTCCTCGTATCAGTAATTTATTATTTCATTCTGTATTATCCTTACAAACGTCTTTAAAAGGGCTGAGAACCCGCGGCGTATGCCTCATCCCTTATCAGGGGTATCCCATTTTTCATTTCTAGCACCGCCGCCGCCGGCCCTTAACTGACGTACCTATACTCACAGCCTGACAAATTAAAATGGCGGATTACCTTTACTTTTACAACCCCCTCGACATTGGTATCAAATGAAAGGATATAAAGAGTAGAATACAATTAGCTATGTGACGCCATTTGAAATCCAATATGGCGGCCGACACAAAATGGCGGATTGCCTTTATTTTTACAACCCCCTCGACATTGGTATCAAATGAAAGGATATAAAGAGTAGAATACAATTAGCTATGTGACGCCATTTGAAATCCAATATGGCGGCCGACACAAAATGGCGGATTGCCTTTATTTTTACAACCCCCTCGACATTGGTATCAAATGAAAGGATATAAAGAGTAGAATACAATTAGCTATGTGACGCCATTTGAAATCCAATATGGCGGCCGACACAAAATGGCGGATTGCCTTTATTTTTACAACCCCCTCGACATTGGTATCAAATGAAAGGATATAAAGAGTAGAATACAATTAGCTATGTGACGCCATTTGAAATCCAATATGGCGGCCGACACAAAATGGCGGATTGCCTTTATTTTTACAACCCCCTCGACATTGGTATCAAATGAAAGGATATAAAGAGTAGAATACAATTAGCTATGTGACGCCATTTGAAATCCAATATGGCGGCCGACACAAAATGGCGGATTGCCTTTATTTTTACAACCCCCTCGACATTGGTATCAAATGAAAGGATATAAAGAGTAGAATACAATTAGCTATGTGACGCCATTTGAAATCCAATATGGCGGCCGACACAAAATGGCGGATTTTCCCTTTAGAGCCCCCCGGACATGGGTGTCAAAATTAAAAGGGTATGACGAGTAGAATAGAATAAGCTGTGTTAACCATTTTGAATTCAAAATAATTGATTTAAATCTGAAATAGCCGTTCAAAAAACTAAAGCATTTTTATGACGAGGCATTTTTGTGTTTGTTCTTCATCATAATCATCACAGCCTATTAACATGTCCCCACTGCTGGGGCTCAGGCCTACCCTCTCAACGAGGGTGTTCGGGCTATAGTCCACAACGCTAGCCCAGTGGACTTCACACGCGCCTAAGAATTTCTTCTTGTTATGCAGGTTTCGTCACGATGTTTTCCTTCACCGTTTGAGAGCAGTCAGTAAATGTACTTAAGTTTAATCTTTATGTTTATTCTGGTGTTTATTCCTTAGCTTCTTGTAAACTCAATGACAGTGTTTTTTTTTCGAAGAACTGTAATGTTGTTTTTAATGAGATGTCAATGATGTCCTGTACCAAAAAAAATTGGACCATGGTAAATGGGTCACCCTGTATGATATGTCAGACCAAATTATATGTCAGGCCGTGAGTCTAATATCTGTCCCCGTTTTAATTAATAACTCGTCAGACAACAAGTTTGGAAAGGATTGATGGGAATTGTTCAAAGTTTGCATTGTGGTTGAATGGCAGCCTGGCATCCTGGTCGCCTGCTAGTGTTGTCTGGATACCGGCGAGCCTATCTGCCTTATCGATTATTATCGTATATTTACTTTCGTGTATCGTTATTTACTATCCTATCTACTATCGTTTATCGTGTATTATTATCTCATTTTAATGTGAAACATCTGTAATTTCGGTCTACATGCTAAGCATCAATAACGTCCGAGATCAATCAACATCGAAGTGATCCTTGATAAAAAAAAATTATAATCAGCCTTTCGAAACCCCAGGCCCAACCTTTGAAACTCGGTCACATTTCGCTTCAGTCAGTCCCCTGACATTGTCATTCAAAAAAACTGACATTGTCAGGGGTCTCATAGGTCTCTTGTCCGGCTCGAAGGACCACTATGAACGGTCGGAGAATTAAAGGCCATAATCTTGGTCGAAAATATATTAGCCAATTTTTCTCTGATCGTCGTCTGTCTCCTTTTGTCGTCCGTTTTCTAGTCCTGTCAAGTCAAAATTCCAGTCAGCCATGTCTGCAGTCAAGGAGACTGGACGCCACAACGGACATTTTGAGACGTTTTTCTGACCATTGTGTCAGAACCAACATAAATCAGGAATTAGTCAGAATAAAAACAGTTCTAAAATGGTTTCAATTGTATGAAAATTCGCATACGCAAGATTCTGACGGTCTATACTTACATATTATAATTAAATATTGGTGATCCTGGTAAACTCTGGAAAACCATTATCAGATTTACCCAAAATGGTTCTCTGACGGAGCTCAAAGTGACCTCTAATGTATAAAAAGGCCCCGAACGTTGACAGCGAGTGTAATTTTTCGATTTTCTTTACATTATTTTGCTCCCTAGTATCGTATACATTCGATGATTTCATCATTACTGACGATAGACGCTTAGTTGTCGATTGTATTATTGCTACACTACCCAATGGCAGCTGCGGAGTGATGAAGGATGTCTTCATGGAATGTTTTGAGAAATTGTTTACGCCGACCGTTACAACTTTGGTTAGGGGACAAATTCTACAAATGAAGGCTCGAATAACTTTATCTTAAGTTCGATTTAAGTCGATTGAACAACGTGTTTACTAAGAATTGGTGGTTTATGGTAGGTAAATAAGCCGTGGTTAGCGAAGGCTTAGGAACTTTACTTAAATATGTACCTACTTAAAATCATTAAGTTACAGATTAGAGAGACCTTTAGGGTTTAAGTTTCGTCTTATTCGCGGAGATAATTTATATTACAAAGGTGCTTTTTAGAAGATAGCTTTAAAAAAAAATTTATTACGTTTTCAGCAACGGTAATTGCATCTGTTTTTAATTGTTTTAAGGCCCTGGAAATACAGTCAGTTTGAGCCCGATTCAAATTTCAATATTCAAGTAGCACTGAATCTACTTTCTCTATCGAAGATAATTTATATCGAAGATGACTTCGTTATCGACATTATCGATGATCACCGATCTTAGATCGACGTGTGCGTTGGACATAACCTTTAGTCTTGTCAGATTCATCCTAAACCTAGGTACTCCTCTGGAAGAAAGGCTGCTCAGCTTTTTCGAGAGATCCTGCCCTGCCATCACTACTATGTCGTCTGCAAATCGAAGGTGCGACATGTGCTCGCCGTTTATACTTCTACTCCGGCCCCTCCAAGGTCCAACAGTGAGCGTTGATAGGCTGATGACGAATTCCTTTGCGCAAAGTTCCTGAAGTGTTCTAATTTTAATTAATTTGTAAAGTTTCGAAACTCATAATAAATAACCATAAAAGAGAAACAGTTAATAAATCGATGTTGTTTGAACATTTGCAATCTTTCTGCGTAAATAATGCTACAAATTGTAATATTAGAAGTTTGTAATTACAAAGTTTATAACAGTGACAAATTCTTCTTAGAAAATATATTAGAATATATATTATATATATTTATAAGACAAAGACTTCTGAAGAAAGAAAAAAAACAAACAAACAAAACTTAAAAGAACCTTAAAGCGTGACACACACTGAGCGGCGGCGTTTGCGAAGAGTGATGTGTGGTCGTCCGTTATTATCTCGTCTAAACCACAATACAGAAGTATGTATAACTAGCTTTTCCCCGCGGCTTCGCCCGCGTAGAAAAGTTTTTCCTGTGTACATTGTGAAACAGCGCCCTCTATGTAGCCCTTTTGTTACTTAGGGGGTATTAGCGGACGGCCCGCGACTTTGTCCGCGTTAAAAAGTGGCCTATATGTTATTCCAGGATATAAGCTATCACTGTACCAACTTTCATGAAAATCTGTTCGGTAGTATTCGCGTGAAAGAGTAACAAACATCTTCACTCACATCCTTACAGACTTTCGCCTTTATAATATTAGTAGGATAGGATAGGATAGGATTAAGACAAAAGAAACTTGTTTTTATCTTTTTCGTAGTCTGATTTCAGTTTTTTGAGTTAAACTAAAATTATAAATACTAATAATTCGACAGTGGTCGGTTCTACATGGTTGTACCAGAGACGTGACCTTTCGGCTATGTCGGTAACCTTAGTTCTTCATCGGCTCTCCTCATTGCGGATCATGTCCTTCTAAGAAACTCCCGAGCATAGTCCTTTCCATAGCTCGCTGAGCGACTTATAAACTTGTGGATCAGGCCCACCGTCAGCGTCCACGTTTCTGCGCCGTAAGTCATGACTGACAGACTTTCGTTTTTTTAGACGGTGGAACAGGTGACGTGAAGACTTGACCTATTATATATTCTCTGACTTGACGCAGTTTTCCACTAACTCATAGCTCATTCATACTCGTACGGAACATATAATTGTCAAAAAGTTCATTTTATGTGTTAAAAGATTTATTGTTATTGAAATTAGTGCAGTTTGCAATTTTTATTGCTGGTCGCTATTGCTTGGCAAATTTTCGAGATGTTTTATAGCCTATATGTTGGTAAGGGATATAGACTATCTCCATACAAAGTTTTATAAAAATCCGTTCAGTGGCAAAAGCGTGACGGATGAACAGACATACAGACAGACAGACTAAAATTCCAAAAAAAATTCGGCTTCGGTATCGTTCGTAAGGTACTTCCGACCCAGTTTTCTCGTAAACATAATTAATATACAGAAATAACTTTTCTGCAGTTTTAAATATTATTATGTAAATAGATAAGACAGTAGTCGCTAGGTTATCAACTTATCACACCGGGCCTCGCCTTTCAACTCAACATTTATAGCCGTCCCAAGTTCTCCGAGACGTAACAAGGAGGCATTAAAAAGTTTTTACATCCCTCTCATTTACGTGCTGAATTAAATACATTACGTCCCTTTCCAGCCATTTAAGGCTCGTTCAACATTTTCACTCGTCACTGTGTAAAAGTTTGCTTTAGTTATGAAATATTTAACGATCTAGGTATTTTCGTTATTTATTAAGGAAATTAATGGAATTTGATACACCATCTTAATGGTTGGAGTTTTCGATGATGATATTCACTTATATTATTTGAAAAATGTGACTCATCATCAATCATCATCAACAGCCTATTAATATGTCCCCACTGCTAGGGCTCAGGCCTACCCTCTCAACGAGGGCGTTCGGGCTATAGTCCACCACGCTAGCGCAGTGCGGGTTGGCGGACTTCACATGCGCCTAAGAATTTCTTCATCGGCGAATACAGGTTTCCTCACGATGTTTTCCTTCACAGTTTGAGAGCAGTCAGTAAATATGTACTTAAGTTTCGAGAAAAAACCCATTGGTACATGGCCCAGCTGGGGATCGAACTCCGGACCTTTCGATATGATAGGCCGCGTCTTATCCCCTACGCCACTGACGCTCTAAATGTGACTCAATTTTCTACAATTTTTACGTGATACGTGAAAGATAGCGCAGTGTGGACGGACGCGGGGCCCGTCATGTCGTCATGCATTATACCTATGTATAATGTATGTGTTATAAACCTATGGAGTTTTCTCGAAACTTAAGTATTTACTGCCTGTTCTCAAACGGTGAAGGAAAACATCGTGAGGAAACCCATATATGCCAATGAAGGAATTCTTAGGCGCATCCTAACACTCTTGTTGAGAGGGTAGGCCTGAGTTCTAACAGGGAGACTTAAGAATATGACATAGATGTTGATTTGACTTAAAAATACGACCATAATCCAACGCTTTACAATTTATTTCGATCATCATACTTAGTGCAGATTTGATGTACTTATATCGCATTCACGGTTACTCTCTTTACCCATAGCAATATTCAACATTTTATATGGGGCTAAGGTTTTTTTTTCAAAATCTCAGTGTCTCAGTGTGATACCAGACCTTAATTTGTGTACCTATACATTGGGGACATTTTCGTGTTAGAAACAAAACGAATATTCAAATGCAAAGTACACGTTACAAAAACGTGTAAATTCTAAGAAATTAGTCTTAGTATAAGAAAAACCTAATTACGTCCCCCCATTCAAGTTAACGAGCTCATCCCAAGCAAGGGCCTGAAAAATCCCTCCACATGATCTTAATGTTATGGCCGACATCTCTTTAATGCAAATTGAAAGACGGTGTAATAAGGTAAATTTTTGTTAATGAAATTCGTTTCTTTTATGGGCAAATTTCAAAATGAGACACGTTCCGACACAGTCTGTCCGGACAGACCCTTGATGTAGTTTTTTAGGGTTCCGTACCTCAAAAGAGGAAAAAAGGAACCCTTTTAAGATCACTTCGTTGTCCGTCTGTCTGTCTGTCCGTCTGTCAAGACCCTTTTTCTCAAGCACGCGTGGAGGTATCAAGTTGAAATATGTATCAAATACTGAGGTCTGCAGTCCCTTAAAGATGTAAAACAATCAAACTTCTTAGTCAATGCAGTCAGAATAATTATGGCCGATTTTTTTCAGTATCTTGGTAATCAAAACCTATGGGGTACTTCCGGTTAACCTAAAAACTTGAAATTTGGCAAGAAGCATGTCTTATTAACTGAAGAAAAAAATCCGAAAACCGTAAATTTGTAGTTACATCACAAAAAATTATTTGTTTTCTTGTACCAACAAAATTAACTTTGCGTATGAATATTGGGTCATTACTAATGAGTCATTAGTAACGACCCAAAGACATCGGACTTAGACTAGTTAGAAATTTCCGTTTAAATGTGGATATAACCTTAAGATTTGTCAAGTTTGCCGTGGGATGCTGACTTTGCTCTTGATGTGTCATGAGTCATTACACATCAAGAGCAAAGTCATCATCCCACGGCAAACTTGCCAGACCTGACGGTACCTAACAGACAATCGTATTCACTTAGGATATTGTTCAATAATATAAGTGTTAACAATAAAGGAATATTGTTATGACGTAGGCATCTAATGTCCCGTATAATATCAAATTTGGCAACGAGCGTGGTGTTTGGATTACATTGGATTTTGGGTAGAATTTTCTTGTCAGGGTTCTACCTTATTAAACACAATACTTCAACACTTGTTTTAGTAGTTGTCTTTTGCTTTGATTAGGTAGGTAATCCAAACTAATATTTCCATTCTGACGCATATGGTTTAGAGATAGGATCCGAAACGAGGTGATCCGCCAGAGAACCAAAGCCTTCGACATATCTCAAAGGATTAGCACGTTGAAGTGCAGTGGGCTGTTCACATCTGATAACCGCTGGAGTAGACGAGTTCTCGAGTGGAGACCACGACTTGGCAAGCATAGTGTGGGACACCCCCCGGCTATATGTAGCGACGACCTGCGTAAGGCGGCTGGTAGTGACTGGATGCGGAGAATCGAGGATCCTATGAGGCCTATGTCTAGCAGTGGACTGGTACAGACTGATGATGATGATGAATATTGATTCATTTATGTTTCTTAAGGAAGTATTGGGACAGATATCAAAAACCTAATAAGTGTCCCAGGTTATCCATAATGTGGAACCGTATACTAGGCTAAGAGCATGACCTTTCTTGACAGCAAATTCCACGGGAAAACTTAATGGAACAAAGGGAATCCCCGCCTGAACAGAACTTCGTAGCGTATTTAAAGTAGGTAGTGAAAGTCCTGATCATGCGAATGATTAAGGGGAATTACCCAGAATGATGATGATAGAAATGTTGAGAAACTCTGCGATAGACCCCTTTTATGAATTGTTTTGAAAGTTTTATTATATCTGTGTAGAGACGATTAGAATTTATCTATCGACGTCATTACTTTCTTGTTGTTTCGAATATAGGCAATAATCTTTACCTACCTTTTTAGCTTAAAGCTTTCGTTGGGTTCAAAACTCCAAAACGAAGGCATTCCAGGCTTTCTCGGTGTAATTTGCATATGCCATTTACTGCCGCCCCCAAAGAAACGGGTCTTCCCTTAAAACGTCACTTTCTATAATTGGAAAACGTCTGAGGTGTGTTTTGTTAAGATTTCGTGATTACGTTTGGGAATATTGCAGTCTTAATTGAATTTTATTTCTGTATCGTTTTGAATGCTATGGGGAGTGAAAATAAATTGAATACGGACGCATTTATTTGGTGAGATTTTTAGGACTCGGGCGGGCAAGGAAATGCGCATAAAATATTTAGTATTTGTATTTTTAACATTGCAAATGTTTATGGGATCGATTTCACGAAATAAACAAAATCTGCGATAACTTGTAGAAATTTAGGGCGGAGAAAAAAGGCGCAGAATTTATCGAGACACATTAAAGCTTTGAAAGTTTGAAAATCGGTTGGTAATTTTATTTTTAAATCGAAAAAGTTTGGAAAAATCTGGGGATTTTTGGGACGAAATTTCGAAAAGATTTTTTTTCAACGAATCTATTTGGAATATTGAAAAAATGAGAAAAAAACACCTCTGCGCTTAGATGGACTATCAAAATATATTTTTTTGACATTTTATCTTTCATAGGTTCAGAGATACGTGACCACAAAGTTGGGACATTTTGTCAATATCGCTGTGCTGACGTTATAGTTCGCCGAAAACTGACAGCGAAGGGTGCTAGGATTCGGTTCAAAGATCCTGAGCGTAGCGGGGGTGTCAAGGTACGAGACGCAAAATAACGTACAGTCGCTCATAACCGTCTAGCTACTATGGTACATTTTCAATGTACTAAGATTCTTGCGTACTGCGTAAAGTCTGTGGATTTTTTTGTAGTAGCAGCGCCAAATTGTCAGATGTCCATACAAATTAGCCTCCATACAAAGTCTCAACCGTCTTCGAAAAGGAGGTTCGACTGTATTTTTTTTTGTGTATGTTACGCCATATCTTCGACGATTTCTTGTGAAGCGATTTGAAGGATTCTTTTTTGATGAATAGGCTATATTTCCAGGGTGGCCCCATTTCAATTTGATTTTTTTATTACTACTTTTTTAAATAAATAAAAAATAGGATCAACAAGTCTTAAGTGTACAAAAATCTTTACGAGTATAAAAGAAGTCGGTTTCATTTTTGGAAAAATTCTGATTAAAACCTACATCATCATTCATGATTCCTTAACTTTAAGATTTTCATACATTTTGATGCCATTTAGTATTTTTTCTTCATGATGATGCTGCTTCCAGACGGCTCATCTGATCAGTTTGACATCTGTATACTAAAGCGATCTAAGTGTCCTCCATCTATTCTCTCGATGTCCATCATCAGATCAAGCCCCGATCAATCCTTCACGGAGAACCATGGCTTCAAAGTGACCTCGATTGTATGAAAACCTTGCGCTGTTTCTAATTATCCGTCAACCTATGTATAAACCGGATCTATGTTGGAGACTATTAATTCCTCTATATCTATGTAATGGACTGGTCGTGGTGGAGATCCTTGGGGGAGGCCTTTATCCAGCAGTGGACGTCTACAGGCTGATATGATGATGTATAAACCATTGATATTATTATGTCCATTGATTTTCGGCAACACAATCATTTGACGTAACTATAAGACCAAGTTAGTCGGTTTTCCTTTCAACTTGATCGTTGAACAAGCACTACGTTCCCAGAGATATGCAGGCACCGCGGTTGTAATAACAGTAAGTTTTCGTGGAGTGCTTTAGGAAACGAGCTGGAACCAGATAATGTTGGTTTTATATTCAAATGCTTATTTTGTGACGAGACGGACATATTAACCTGAATTGTCTTGTAAAACTCAAGTAGAAAATTAAAGTGAAATTACCTAAAATTCCTTCTAAACGTATTTCTATTACAGTGATTTTTTTCTGATAGAAATAGAAATAATAAGGAAACTTCAGTTTCGGTGGGTTTTATTGATAGGTTCTAATTATAGAAAAAAAAAACTAAATATGACTAAACCATTTTGAGTAAATGAACGAGTTAGAAAAGTGGACGAGATAGGAAGTGGACGAGTTAGGAAGTGGAACAGTTATGAAGTGGACTAGTTAAGAAGTGGACCAGTTAGAAAGTGGACCAGTTAAGAAGTGGGCCAGTTAGGAAGTGGACCAGTTATGAAGTGGACCAGTTAAGAAGTGGACCAGTTAGGAAGTGGACCAGTTAAGAAGTAGACTAGTTATGAAGTGAACGAGTTACTAGAAGAGTGGACGAATTCGTTCGGAAGGCATATTTTTATAGTTGCAGTTTATAGTCAACTACAGCATAATATTTAAGGCATATATGTCACTTCATAGTCAACATAAGGCATACCGTTTCATCGTAGTCAATTGGCATTTTTAACTTTACTTTTAACTTTAGCTTCATAGTCAACTAGCATTTAAGGCATACTGCTTCATAGTCATCTTGCATTTAAGATAATATCTTGGTCATAACCGATTGCTTTTAATCAAAGAACCATTAAATCTTTCAAGCATTGACTGCTTATAAATCCAATCCATCTAAATCCAAGTACCATTTCAATGAACAATTAATATCCCTTTGCTTTTAACGATTAATGGTCTAAATTAACAAAGCTATTAAAAAGAATTACGGGCGATTTATCTGGATAGACAGCGAATTCAGAATCCATTTGGTACGAATGAAGATGGACCTTTTGTATCTGAAGTTATTTTCTTCTTGCTTATTACTTACATTATTCAAAGTATTGAATTTCTCTTAAAATGTAATATTTGTTTTTTTAGTGCACAGTCTTTGTCTTGTTTCATAAGTTTTTTTTATAATCCTTGCTCTATATTACTAAATTCCTAAAACTAGACAATAGTAATAAGTTATTAAAGAAAAAAATGTATAAAAAATACAAGCTTGTAAAATATAATTGAGCATTATGTATTCCGACCTTAAATAAAGTGTCACGTTTAGATATTTTTTATGAACATTTATTTGCAATGTTGCTGTTTAATTTCCTCACAATCGAAGTGAAAAACAGAGTGTATAACTCGTTCACCCATTTTACCCTCGACTTAATATAAAGGTCTCTGGTAAAAGGGCGCGTTTTATCCACTAGTTGTACAATCTACTATTAGTATACGTGATAATGTCAACCACCCACACGAGGGATTCCCTAAAGGTGACTTTTAGCTGTCGAAGTCGTCTCATATTTCGACTGTTCTTTATTGTGGTTATTTTGGCTCACAGATGGTTCCCGGAATATTCAAATTAACTGGAAACCCTTTCTGACAGTTAATTAAAGGCTGTATTTGGTTTCGCAGTCAGCCTTATTAACTTTGATGTGAAATTCTTGAGCGGAATATTGTTAACTAGCTTTACCACGCGGCTTTGTCAGTTTTAAATTTCTTGAAATGCAAAGTGGCAAACGGACAGTCTTAATAATCTTTCTTCTTAGGGGGAAGAAATACCTGGCGGCACTTCGATCCTTTTTGGTACCTTTTGGGGCTTTTGTGCCAAACCCCTGTCCACCATAAGACCATAACCAAGAAGCATCGAATCTCTTTGTTGGCGCGCGCGCTTAATTTTTTTGATTTATGACCTTAACGATGGATGTCTACAGGCTGATATGATGATGATGATGATCTATACAGACTTGATAAAACTTCTCTAAGTGGAAACCTTTAATAAATAATCAAAGCACAAAATATTCTCTATTCCATTTTGAATTTCCCTATGGCCCTTATCTCTAAACAATTCACGCCGTGGGAGTTATTCGTTTTAAATTTTTAAGGCAATGTCGCGTTCGTGAATAATAAAGTAAGTCGGTTAAAAATTCACCAATGACGCTTCCCAACTGGTCGCGTTGAGAGAAATTTCAAATCTTTCAAGGAAATAATTATAATATTGGAGCTGCAAAATAGTGCATAAATAAATAATAATAAATATAAATAAATCAGTGATCTTTGGTCCCTCAGAACCGGATACCCTAATAGCAAAGCTTTTGTCCGTTTGTCTGTTCAGCAACTTTGTATTGTGATAGTTGTATATCGATAGCCAACAAATAGACTTTATATAGAACATCTCGAAAATTGGCCGAGAAATAATTTTATGTATAAGTACCTAATAATGTTTTGGACAAATTCACACGTCATGTATGGCTGTTTAGTCCCAAATTAAGCCGAAGCTTGTGGATGGATCCTCAACAACCGATAAACATAATGTATATTTTTTAAATAAATACATAAATACTGGTAGGTAGAGAATGCCTCCGGCAAGTTTAAATAAATACATGAACAACTATCCAGAACCGGAAAACCAACAGATAAGCTCATCACACAAAGGTTGGATCCGGGTGGAAATCGAACCCACGACCTCAAATAGTGACCAGCAATAAAAATCTCTCATTTTCTAAGATTTATATGAACTTGCAGTTCAGAGTAGACTGGTTTGTATGGTATTGAAAATGCTACAGACGATGCTTTCAGTTTAGAAAATAGGTTAACCCAATCTACCATATAGGTGTTTTATTATAAAATACTGGCTGATATACAGGACGTAACAAAATACCTGTAGTATCGAATAAAGTACTTTGTCCAAGCGAATAAAGTCGCGGGCAACAGCTAGTATGGAAATAAAATTATAATATAGTAGGTACTTACCTAACTAACTTAGCAAAAAAATCAATTATACAAATCCAAATGTGTACGACGATGTCAAATTTATATGACGGTACCTTCAAGCGTGTTGAATATTTCGTGGAAAACAATAAAGAACCTCATAAAAACCAAAGTCATAACTCATAAACCCCCTGTTACCACATCTGTAATCGATGCCATCGATTATCCCCCAATCTTATCGAGTGATAACTTTATTGTTACGAGTATCGAGCCCGATTTTATGACTTTAACAATTACTAGGGCGTTAATAAACGTTATGAACCGAATTTATGATATCATAAAATACCGTCGAGAGTTTCCTAACACCTCGCACTGGTGGAGGCTTTGTACTAAATTTTTCAAATACTAGTGATGCATTTTAACGTTTAATGTTGCGTTTGTTATGTGATTTAATCGTATTTCGAATCGATAATTTAAAAATAATATGAGTACCTACATCTTGTGGCATGGCTATGGGACGCGGGGGGAAAGTACTTGAAATATAAAAGACAGTAGACTTCATTTAATTTTTAACACCGGCCAAATGTGGAAAAAATCACCCTATATTTTTATAATACCAATCGAAACAGTCCATCCTGAGAATTTATACCATCTTACTATCTTAAATTAAAACATCACCAAAAGATTAATTTAATTTGACTTTAATAATATCGAATATACAATTCGATATTATTAATTTTGTGTTTGTTTTATTATGATTAATAATTAGGCATTGTTATCATTGAATGTCATTGAATTTAAATTAATGACGTGTATCAAATAATACGAATAAATATATGTCTATGTCTAACAATTTAAAATTTTGTTCAGGAAAATAGAGGAACTGAAGTTAGTTACTTAGAAGGACTCTTCATTATTTCAAGTACTTTTCCTCCGTGTCTCCAAGCCGTGTATTCCAAAGTACAGTCTGCAGGTGCAACATAAAATTTATGTACCATCAACGAAAAAAAACAATTACCTACTTTGATCCCAGTTTCATGGATATCACTTGGATTATGTGAAACGCCCAAAGTTTTATCACCAATAAACTTTGCGCTACACTACGCACTTTTTCCGTTTTTACGTACGTTTTTCCATTATGGCCCAGTAGTTTTCCTGTTTCGTGACTCTGCGGTTGTAAAACTGAAATATAGTCGAGATGGAATTAATGTTGCGTCTTTTAATGACCCGCGTTTAACTTTTAAATGAATTATGCATGTAGATAACAGTTTTGTATTGTTTTATATTTATAGTGTTCTTCGCAATTTGTTATGTCCCCCCACAGAACACGGAAAAATCTCGCTACGCTCCCGCTCGCTACGCTCAATCTGTCTCCCCCTATAGACGCTATGTTGTTGTAGCTTTGAGAGATTTGGTGAATCAAGATGCAAGTTATTTCTTGCCTTTTAGATATCAAAAACAAAAATCAACAGCCTATTAACATGCCCCATTGCTGGGGCTCAGGCTCTCGACGAGGGCTATAGTCCACCACGCTAGACCAGTGCGGGTTGGTGGACTTCACATGCGCCTAAGAATTTCTTCTTCGGCGTATGCCGGTTTCCTCACAATGTTTTCCTTCACCGTTTGAGAGCAGTCAGTAAATGTACTTATGTTTCGAGAAAAGCCCATTAGTACATGGACTTTTAGTTAAGTATGTTCAAAAACACGAAAAAATAACAGATCCGTGTTTTTTATTCCGATCTTCGTAACTTATGTTTACGAAACAAACTGCCCTTCATAACGCGATGGAAAATTCAAGTTTTAAAGAGTTATTTCTTCACGTAAATATGAGTTTGGATCGTATTGAAAAACAGGGGTCTGTTGTATTTTCATACATTTCTTAAAGGCAAGAAATAAAAAAACAAGAAGGTGTTTGATGTCATACAATCCATTACTAAGGTCGAATGGTATTGCAGACAACGTTTATATCAACTTTTTTTTTTATCCGTGCGACATGAATGCTAATACTGCCACAAGCGAGGACACGGTTCCTCAAATTGCTAAAAGGAATCGATTTAGAGGTGTTTGGAGTCACATTTGGGTTTGAGATAAAATTTCCCGGGCACCATTATCACTACAAACGGTTAAGTTACTTTCTCTCTACTATGGTATTTGTTAGAATTATTTTCTATTCTTCTGAGGTTTAAAATAACTGTCAGTTTTTGGTTTTTGAAAAAGAATCATTAAGAGAAAAGTTTAAAGAAATTAATACCTATATTAACCGTTGCCAGTCAATACATTTTTGAGAATATTTTGTATGTCCGTAAAAATATATCTCTCTTTTTGAGACACTGTGACATGAACACAGCTTATGTTGCAAGAAACAAAAACAAACTTGTACCACCACAGTTGGCTTAGTAAGGTCAGTAAATCGTTCACGGGGCAATGTATACGCTTCTACAACAAAATACCAGAAGAAATCATAAATATGAATGACAGAAAATTTAAGACCCACATTAAACAATAACTTTGTAAGAAAGCTTATTATAAAACAGTCGATTATTTAAATGACAAAGATGCCTGGTGTTAATGTTACTTCAGCCTTGCACAACCTTTACAAAAATAATGTTATGTATAAACTCGATTTTAAAAGATGTGTTGCGGAAATTTGTTGCGCCGCTTCTTCTTCCCAGCGCTAACACCTTGGAAGCGGTGGTAGATAAGAAATTGACGTTGTATAAATGTACCCAGTGTACTTACATGCAATAAAATAGTTTTGACACAGAGTAAGTAATAAGTTTTGACTTGACTTTGACTTGACTAGAATTCTGTCTAGACTTACAAAAGTCTAAGGGCTTCTTTCACCGCTTACCGATAGAGTCCCAGATACCCTATCTGACAGATTGCCTATTTTGTTACTTTTACAGGTATCTGATTACCTTATCTGTCAGATAAACTAACAGCAAGATCAAGTGGCTGTTATTTTTTATCCGTCAGCTATTTTATTAGAGATTTGAGGAAACACTTATCAGACAGATTTTTCTGATAGATTAGTTTATCTGTCAGCTTATTATCTGTAAGAATACCAGCAAGCGTTGAAAGAGGCCCTTAGGGTTGCTCTTACCACTGGATCATACGCTGTATAGATATTTCGATAGGTTTTGAACGTCTTGTTCAATTTTTAACGTGTCAGTTTCATAGCGACATCGCTCTTGTGTGCGTAGATTATTACCCCTGGTTAGGCCCTTACTCTTTAAACAAAAACTTCATCGTTTATCTTACCTGCTTCTTAAAAAGTTTTGCCGGGAAAAGTAGGTAAAGTTGGCGACAGCCCGGTCCTATTTTCACTTGGACAAAAACCAGTAGGCAAATAATACATTTGTAATACTTTGTAATCCATTTATAAGGCGTGTAGGTAAAAAACAACCAGCAACCGAGAATCAAATAGCAAGGTCCCGACAGACCTCAGGGTGGCATCGCACTTGCGGCCTTTATGCTTCAGATTACTGGGCGACAGTAGCCACTCATCATATCAGCCTGTAGACGTCCACTGCTGGACAAAGGCCTCCCCCAGGGATCTCCACGACGACCGGCCCCGCGCTAACCTCATCCAGCTGGGTCCCGCGACCGTCACCGGAACATTTCTGCCGCAACGGCCGTTGGTACTAAATTGAATATAATCATTTTATTTAAAACCTTCGTCGTAAAGAGAGCGTCAGTGGCCTCGGGGATAAGACGCGACCTATCATATCGAAAGGTCCGAGGTTCGATCCCCGGTTGGGCCATGTACCAATGGGTATTTCTCGAAACTTAAGTACATGTACTGACTGCTCTCAAACGGTGAAGGAAAACATCGTGAGGAAACCTGCATACGCCTAAGAAGAAATTCTTAGACGCATGTGAAGTCCACCAACCCGCACTGGGCTAGCGTGGTGGACTATAGCCCGCACGCCCTCGTTGAGAGGGTAGGCCTGAGCCCCAGCAGTGGGGAGATTAATAGGCTGTTGTTGATGATGATGATTTAAAACCAACAAATGGTTCATCATCAAGTACATCCTTTAGCACTGTCTCGAATAAACGATTGTTGATTAAATAATGCCTAAATAGACTGACTTAATAGAAGTGTTCATAAAAAAGTTTTCCTACAGAAGTATGGCTGTTTAAAAAAGTGGTCATTTTTAACTGTGTTCCTAAACCGCCGAAAGGAAAACTATTTGAAATTTTAACAGTCCGTAACTCCATACAACTTATTACCATGTTTCAGCAAATATATACATTCATTCATTCATTCAGTCGTCTGAATCATCATCAGACGAAGTCTTTCAGTAAAAAACAGGGGTTGCAAGCAATAAAAAATACACACACTTATAAAAATACAGATTGCCTATGATATTGTGTCTATTGGAAGTAAAATTTGCATAATTGTAAATCTTTCATTAATGGCAGTATGAGCAATGTAACCTCTAATAATTATTATTATTAGAGGTTACATTGCAAGAGGTTACACAAAAAGTGCTGTGAATTTTGTGAAAATAAATAAAATAAAATACATAAACAAATAAAAATGTATGTAGGTCTGTATGATGCTGTGATTTTGACAAATAACTTAAAAGAGAGTCCTCTCCTTCCCACCACTCCCTGACGCTGCGAACTAATGTTCCATGTGAGTAATGCGCCACCATATTCAGAAAGGCAGCTGCCTCGCGATATTTGCAGCGTAATTAAGTGAGGACCGACGAGAAATGGCGCTAGCGACATACAATTAATTATAGCGCGAGAGTGGTTTTGTAAAGGTCGCGGGCAAACGAGCGGTTCAAACGGCGTGGGAGGAACTGTTGGTTAAGCTGTGGTGTGGGTTTTTAACGGTTTTACTATTTGTGGCTCGAATTCCCAGTTGTTAGGTATTGATGTAAACATTGCATGTTGCATTTAATAATAAAAAATTTAATTCTGGAAGTCAGAAGTTTCATAGTTATAGACTAATTTAATATTAATTTTTAAATGAATTATGGACAAGGTTCAAGTCAACTAATTTTGAATGAGCAGAGTCATCTTTAAAAATATTTTTAATTTGACTATGATTTACGGAACATTGATCTGCTTGACTGGATATTGTAAAGAATTCATTTAAATATTCGACTTGTGTCCAGTTGGCGAATACCAAAAAGTGAACGTTTTCATGTTTCCGCAAAGATCTTAGCATGTCCAGTTGACAATATAACAAATTGTACCTTCCTACCTATTTCAAGTATTATTATTATTATTATTTATTTACAGATTATTACAAATTAAAATATGCCAATAACGAAATTAAAATTACATTATACATTTAAATTATAGAAACAATAGAAACAGAAAAACATGGACGCAAATAAATAATTTAAACAGAAAAAAAAACAGAATTATTAATGAAATTTAGAAAATTTATGCAGTTTATCACAAACTTAATATCTAGATAGATTCCTTGGTAAGGTGTGTGTGTGTGTGTCGTGTGGATGGGGATTGTTACGATTGAGTCAATACCTTATTTACTTCTTTAATATACTGAGTGCGTTATTATCAACTTGACACGTGTGTATCCAGTCCAGACCCTCGTATCCAGTTAGTGAGTAACCCATATAAAACAAATTTAATCGTACATCGTAAACCAACAATAGGAATATTATTATCACGATTTTTAACGACTATTAGGGCCTCTTACACTGCTTGCTGATAAAGTCCCAGATACCCTATCTGCAGGTTATCTGACAGATAGCCTGTTTTTTTGGTTTCACAGGTATCTGATTGCCTATATCTTATATATTTTATACAGTCTATCACACAGATTTAACTGATAGGTTAGTTTATCACTAAGATTACTATCTGTAACAATATCAGCAAGTGGTGAAAGAAGCCCTTAAAATTGTAATGTATTTTAATCTTCATCATATCAGACGAAAGAACAAAGGCCTCCCCCAGGAATCTCCACGACGACCGGTCCCGCGCTAACCTCATCCAGCCGGGTCCCGCGACCTTCACCAGGTCGTCGGTCCACCTTGTGGGAGGCCATGCTGCGTCTTCCGGAAGATTTCGTTATTGAACTAAACAAATTCACGATTGAAGTTTCTGAGGTAACCTGTTAGTTGTTTTTTAGTTTTTTTTTATTGCTACGGGGGCAACAAGCAACAAGTAGTTTGGACTAAACAGCAAGTTTAGTCCAAACTCGGCAAATCACATAGATTTAAGAGGTTAAAAACTACAGAAAACGCAGCGTTCCAACCGCCAGTGTGCACCATGTAAGGCACTTTTAATGTCATAATTAGACACGATGTGTTAATTGACGTATACTTGTCTTGTTTAGCCCTCTCATTTCAATTTTCATAACGCTCTCGTTTCGGCAACGTGTAATGTTACATAATTAAAATTAAAGCCTCCGTCCTAATTAAAAGTAACTGGAATTAACTTTTAAAATGGGCTTCTCTTTATTCCGATGTTTGTACCTAATATAGAGGGACTCTATGTATGTATGTGTATGGATAGATTATGTATGTATGTAATGCATGTATGTATGTAGGATATGTATCCTGCGATAACTACTACTGCGGTCCGTAGATACTAATCTTCTCTCACTTCTTGATGATCTGACGGGGAAGCTGGACAATAGGGCACAGGTGGATGTTGTCTATTTGGACTTTAAAAAATTTGAAATTTAGATAAGCTTAATGCTATTGGTTTTACTCCTCAGCTTCTTAGGTTCTTCGCAGATTACTTAAAAGATAGGCGCCAGTTTGTGCGGCTCGGGTGTTATGATTCAGCTCCGTATCTGACTCGATCAGGCGTCAGTCAGGGCTCACTTCTCGGGCCGATGCTGTTCACTGTCATGGTGAACGATCTGTCAGACTGTCTTGTCTCTGGGAGGTGTCTTCTGTACGCGAACGACCTCAAGATCATGGTAGACATCAACTCGCCCGAAGACTGTCAAATTATGCAGAGTAACCTGAATGCAGTGTTGCAGTGGAGCGAGAGAAACCGTCTATGCTTGAACCCTGGTAAGTCATATGTTATGAGTTTTACCCGTTCGTCGCTGGGTACTGAAGCACGTTACTACCTGGGTCCTGACGAACTAAAAAGGACAAACTCCATAAAGGACTTAGGTGTGATCTGGTCGTCCCTGGTCTTAATTTTCACGACCACATGAGAGCGTTGGTGGTGGAGGGTTTTAAAAGATTGGGATTCGTCATGCGTAATTGTAGAGACTTCGCTGATATCAATGTAGTCAAACTGTTGTTCAGTGCTCTCGTTCGTTCGAAGCTAGAGACTAGTGCGTGTGTGTGGAATCCATATGAGACCACATACACTCTCATGATTGAGAAAGTGCAAAAGCGCTTTTTACGGTCTTTGTATAAGAGATTATATGGCTACTATCCCACCCGGTACCTTCAAGGTACCCTTGGCTATAATTCCTTGGAGACTCGGAGGCTTAACACGCAAATGTGCGTCATGTGTAGAGCGTTGCGAGGTGAGCTGGACTGCCCCGCGCTGGTGGCGGCCGCGTGCCGCCTGTCTGCGCCGCACGGCTACACGCGCTTCCGCAGGGGCGTCGTGCCCCTGCTGGCGGAGCCGCGCGCGCGCACACAGGCTCGCCGTGAGTCGCCGGTCTGCCGAGCCATGCACGCGTTCAATAAGCTTGTTCGTTCGCGGCCACATTGTGATCTGTTTGCGGATGGATGGGTGACAGTACAAAGGGAATGCCTGAGATATTGCGAGACTTTTACTTGAGCTTGTTTGCCATTGATATTGACATACATAATTATTTTTAAGCTGTTGACATGATACTATTAATTTTTAATTTGTTTTAATCTAATTTGTTTAATTGCAATTTAAAAGAATAAACTATAACGCATTGGTTTTTACTGTAAGTTAAGTTTATGTAAAATAAATAAATTTGAATTTGAATTTGAATAACATATAGGTATATTACCTCATGACGTGACAAAACATTTCTTCCGCGTTACTTTTCTAATTACAAAAAAATTAAGAAATATTATTTATTTGCTTTTTTTTTCATTTATTGTATACTTATACCGAATAAAGATTTGCCCTAGAAAAAAAGTAAGCTTATAAAGTAGTTTCTATAATTTTGTTCAGGAAAATGATTATTAGATTTTTCAGGTGCCCTAATAAAAACTTTGCACAGATAATTTTTACAAATTCCTTATTTCCGTAATTTGACTGAATTAGGTGTTACATACAGAAATTTGGGAAAGTGAGAAAGTAATGACTGAGAAAGTAATCAGTAATCGCAATTACATTTGACCTAACTCTGGTACTAATGCTCGTTTTGCTCGGCGAGCAGAGTGAGCCTCACGAAATGTGCGATTCATGTGGTCATACATAACGTAACATAAGAGATCAAACGTACCGTGAAGCTTGACGTCTTCGTACCGCGTCATTTTACGTTTTTCTTATTCTCGTTTGTAACTGGATCATTACCGAACAGATGACGAGAAAATAGGGTGCCATAGATTTTCAAATAGATTTCCTTTCAGCGGTTTAGGAACACAGTTAAAAATGACTACTTTCTGTAAACAGCCATTTCTGTAGGATAACTTTTTATGACCACTTCTATTAATGACAATTTCTTTAAATGACCACTACTAGTCAATCTATTTAGGTGACGAGGTGATCCGCCAGAGAACCTAAGCCTTCGACATAGCTTAAAGGGTTAGCACGTTGAATGAAGTGACAGTGGGCTGGTCACATCTGCCGGAGAACCGATAACCGCTGGGGTAGACGAGTTCTCGAGTGGAGACCACGACTGGCAAGCGTAGTGTGAGACGCCCCCCGGCTACCACGACGCTAGAGGTATAATTTGTACTTTATATTATGAAAATTGTTAACACAGAATTACGGTAGCTTATGGCGTTCCTGAAATTTCAATTTAAAGTGTACATTTCATCGGAATCCCTATCGCATCGTGCCCTATTTGTCATATGATCTCCCTGGGATTATGCGCGCACCTACATGGAAATTTCCCCGGTCTTTATACCTCCCGAGCGGAATTGCGTTGAAAATTGTTGAATGTTCTGCGGCTGCGGAGATAATTCTGCATTTTGGTGATTTAGCGTTTGTTCGATGTCGTATGTATGCGGAGCGTTACTTCAGTGTGTTAAGCGTATCCCAGACACACGCTGCCTGCGGTGGTGACCTACCGCATGCCGCAGCTTCAATATGCGAACGCAGGCCGCGCGTGTCTGAAGTCTCACATACATTGCATAGAGAATACAACAGGCCGCCACCGCCACCGTAGGCCGCGTGTGTCTGGGATCTCATTGAATGCAATCTTTTGCTGCAAAGTAATTCTACTCATGTCAGGACCGACAGTTTAATTATTATTATCGTATCCTATAATTCCTGCTAAGATTATATTTTAACTGCATTATTTACTTTTAGAGCATCAGTGGCGTCGGGGACAAGACGCGGCCTATCATATCGCAAGGCCCGAAGTTCAATCCCCGACTGGGCCATGTACCAATGGGTTTTTTCTCGAAACTTGAGTACATTTACTGACTGCTCTCAAACGGCGAAGGAAAACATCGTGAGGAAACCAGCATACGCCGAAGAAGAAATTCTTAGGCGCGTGTGAAGTCCACCAACCCGCACTGGGCTACCGTGGTGGACTGTAGCCCAAACGCCCACCACGTTAGCCTAGAGAGGGTTGGCGGACTTCACATGCGCCTAAGAATTTCTTTCTCCTTACATAATATGGTACAGCAACTTTATAGCAAGGCTTGCAACGGCGTCGTCAAACCAAACCGAGGCTGTATGGACATTAAATGGCTGCCGACTGTAATGGTAGCAGTTTACGGTCTTCAAGAAAATTGTATAGTCGTTAAAATAGAAATTTTACTCTGTTTAGACGAGAACAGTTTTATTTAGGTTTAAAAGTTATTTTGCTTTAAAACGAGTGCACAACTCAAGTCAAGGGACTTTTTCTCACTGACTGTGTCTGATCACTTCACTTCCCTCTTTCCTTCACCTGCTTAGAACTTTGTTGTTATCGATTACATTGTATGTATGTATGTATGTATGTATGTATGTATGTATGTATGGATGTATGTATGTATGTATGTATGTTTGTATGTATGTTTGTATGTATGTATGTATGTATGTTTGTTTGTATGTATGTATGTATGTATGTATGTATGTATGTATGTATGTATGTATGTATGTATGTATATGGATGTATGTATGTATGTATGCATGTAAGTATGTGTGTATGTATTTATTTTTTTGTTTATTACCTATGTATTTTAGTGTATGTAGATTTTTAAAATATGCAACCTACCTTCTAATTTGCTCTAAATTCTCTACCCAAAGGTTGTCTGGAAGAAATCGCTCTTAGCGATAAGACCGCCTATATGTACATTACTGTATCTGTTTTTCTCTTTGTTTTTTTTTAAATGTGCAATAAAGTGTATTGAATTGAATTGAACTAATAGCTTAGTTGGTTGAGCACTCGAATCACGTTCTAGAGGTAGTGGGTTCGAAGGTACCAATGAGTTTTTAGGTACTTAAGTAGGTACAGTCGACGTCGGTGGAAACATTTTGACCTTGACCTGGCCTAGCCTATTAGGGAGTTTCAATACTATGAGAGACCAGTTTATACAGGTTTGGTATCCACTGACGTGCGGTCGACCGTAACCACTGATGTGCGGTCGGCCGTTATAATACCACAGGCTTTTCGGTGTAGGAAAACATCGCTGATGACTTAACCTAAGCCAAAGATTAATATTTCTATTCTAAGGCGTAGTGAAGTCCACCAAAAACGAATTTTGGCACCGTTGGTGGAGTTCTGTAGGGTTGTTCTACTCTTTTGACGGAGATTCTGTAGGGTCGCAGTGGCCGCTCACAAAATAAGATGAATCATGCCATATTATTTATCGCTTAAGTTTAACACTGATGTTAACAATGACGTATAAAAATGTAAATAAATAGCTACATTTTGAACCGTTTGGGGTCGAGACGCTCGGACCATGGGGACCGGCAGCTCACCGTCTCTTTCGAGAGATCTCCAAGCGTCTGGTCGAGGCTGCCAGCGACCAGAGGGCTGGGCATTACCTCGCTCAGAGGATCAGCCTCACAATCCAGCGGGGTAATGCCGCCAGCCTTCTGGGCACGCTCCCAGCGGTGGGGAGCTTCAAGAGGGTTTTCTATTTATAATTCACTAGCTTTTTCCCGCGGCTTCGCCCGCGTAGAAAAGTTTTTCCCGTGTACATTGTCAAACAGCGCTCTCTATGTAGGTGTCTTTGTTACTTAGGGGGTTTTAGCGGACGCCCCGCGACTTTGTCCTTGTTAAAAAGTATCCTATATATTATTCCAAGATATAAGCTATCACTGTACCAAGTTTCATAAAAATCTGTTCGGTGGTTTTTGCGTGAAAGAGTAACAAACATCCTCACATTCTTACAAAATTTCGCCTTTATAATATTAGTAGGATAGGATTTGTAGTTAAGTTTTAGATTTGTAATAAGTTATTTTTATTTTTAATTATATTTCACGTAGATAAAAGTAATAATTATGTATATAGGGAGACCTAGAAAGTTATGATTTAACACAAAACTATTTCTTTCCATGGAGCTTCGACAGACTTGACTTCCACCGTTTAATTTCATGACACATCGTCTAGGTCTGGGGCCCGCAATCACGTCGTAGTCACCCAAATGAATATGTATGAGACGGTGTAGCACAAGACAAAAGTAATAGCAACTCGGGAACATAAATGTATACAGATGTCTTGAATTTACATCTCTATGTGTCGCACTTTGTATGAATATTGTATTACACACTCACAAACTTACTCTTGACACAAAATTGAGTAAAGGATACAGAATTTAACGACTTTATTTATTTTATTTATTTTTATTTATTTTAACAATGTTTACTTAACAATAATCTTCATTTTCTTAACACCCTTAAACCCTGTAGGGTTTGTGGGGGACCTTTTTAGCTCAAAAGGAAAACCCTTGTAGGATCACTTCGTAGTCCGTCTGTCTGTCAAGACCCATTTTCTTAGGAACGCGTAAAGGTATCAAGTTTAAATTAATATCAAATACTCAGGTCTGCAATCCCTTGGAGCCGTGAAAAAATCAAACTTCTAAGTCATCGGAGTCAAAAGATATGACAGTTTTTGCCTTATTTGTGAGTCTCTTGGTAATTTGTAGTTAAAAAATTTGTTTTTTTTAAACTGACTGATAACTTGATGCCTCCACGCGTTCCCGAGAAAAATGGTCTTGACACTCGGACGGACAGACAGATAGACGGACAACGGAGTGATCCTATAAGGATTGCTTTTTTTCTCTTTTGAGGTACGGAACCCTAAAAATAAACATTAAGAGCTAGGATGTTGGCCAGAAATGCTTAAATAAACATACAAACAATATAATTATTAGTGTCAGCCTGTATAAATATTTGTAATATTTACTTTGTAAGTCAATGATTTATAAAAAAATATTGTATAGCATTTTATGAAAATAAAAGTTATGTAAAAAAATATATTTTATATGACACTGTGTAACAATTAATAAATAGGTCATTTCCATCTGTTAAAAATGTTGAATTCACTATCCCAATGACAAATATTATGTGAATACTTCCCTTGTGTTTCGACACTTTGGCATCATGCCGAGAAGTGGCATACTTTGTGTTATTCGTTTTTGCCCCAAAACTTTTGTCGTGAACAAAGAAAATAATCCAAGCGGTAAGACTAGAGTGAGAAGCGTAATATGGATCGACTCAAGTGTGAAAGGGACACCGTATCTTTAGGTGGTTCAGCGCTTTTCCCAGCCCTTCAGTCAAGAGGCTGTAAGAATCGATTATCTCGAGCGATTTGATTTGAGGCGACAGCTGTGAGTCCAGTCAACAGTGCGGGTTCTAAAACTTGCGAGACTTGTAAAGTAAAGTTTGTGTAAAGTAAGTTAGTAAAGTAGTTATAGTCGGCTATCCAATTAGCTTGGGTCTGAATTTATTCTAGAAATACATAGAAATTGTGTGCCGGGACTTTCCAATAATACAAGATCAGCAGAGGGTAGTTCCAGAAACTACTCACAGCGATCAACTATGACAGCTCGCCTCTCCAGTCAGCTCGTGACCACGGCCAGTGTAACCTGGTCGAAACGTCGGGCAAGGTAAATAAGAGAGCGTCAGTGGCGTAGGGGATAAGACGCGGCCTATCATATCGAAAGGTCCGGAGTTCGATCCCCAGCTGGGCCATGTACCAATGGGTTTTTTCTCGAAACTTAAGTACATTTACTGACTGCTCTCAAACGGTGAAGGAAAACATCGTGAGGAAACCTGTATACGCCGAAGAAGAAATTCTTAGGCGTATGTGTAGTCCACCAACCCGCACTGGGCTAGCGTGGTGGACTATACCCCGAACGCCCTCGTAGAGAGGGTCCGCCTGAGCCCCAGCAGTGGGGACATTAATAGGCTGTTGATGATGGGTACTCAACAACTGATAAACATACTTATATATATATTTTTAATAAATACATAGAAACACCCAAATAAATACATACAAATCCAAAAACCAACAGATATGTTCGTTACAAAAATTTTGGCCCCGGGTGGGAATCGCACCCACGACCTCTGGCGCAGTAGGCAGGGTCACCACCAACTACGCCAACAGGTCAGTCAGATTTTAACTTGATACCTTCACGCGTTTCTGAGTAAAGGGTCTTGATAGACAGACTGACAAACGGACAACGAAGTGTGTAATAAACTTAAAGAATTTTTGAGCTCACAGCCAGTGACCGACCGTAGCCTACCGGTAACGGTAATCCTGTCCTTGTAATATATAGTCCAGCGCCATGTAATAATTTGACCGTAGCCTACCGGTAACGGTAATCCTGTAATAATAGTCCGATATGTAATATTATTGTAAAGGTTTCCACTAAGGTTTAAGTAAGTAATTATATAGAACAGTTTACAGTTTATGCGTTGGCTTCGTCGGTCGCCATTTTATGTCCGTCAAGCTGTGCACACCGCAGTGATGCCTGCGACCCGTGACAAAGTGATTCTATAAGGGTTCCTTTTTCCGTTTGAGGTACGGAACCCTAAAAACAAACAAAAAAACTAACTCTTCAGTTTTATCTCGTAATAGTATAGATGATTTAAATGCGAATGATAAGTTTTAATGCGTGGTTATTATTAAGGAAGCGACACGGTTCGGATCCGCGCGAGGGCGGCGTGCGTGGGCGCACGACATTCGACGCTAAATATGGACACGACATCGCACGACCAAGGCCGTAGGTGTTTCTCGAGAAAAGCTCTTCTGCGCAGTTACTTTCTTTGTATTGCCGCCTGTAAAATATTTCGATGACGTATCTAGTACTACACTTGTCAGGTTTTTTTGTCGCGCTATAATCTCTGGAACTACCAGTCGTATTTGAAAAATTCTTTTCGCATTTCATAGCCCAATTCTTGAGTGGGCTGTATAGAAGGTAGAGGAGGCTGTATAGAAGGTAGAGGAGGCTGTATAGAAGGTAGAGGAGGCTGTATAGAAGGTAGAGGAGGCTGTATAGAAGGTAGAAAAGGCTGTATACAAAATTCGTTTATTCAAAATTGGAATACAATATTATTCTCTTTTGACGTCAATTCTGTCTAAAACTAAAACTACGTCTGTTTCCACGTGTACGTCGCCGAAGGGAAGAAACAGCAACAAACCCAACAGCACTGGGCCCTGCTTTCATACTTATGGCTTGTTCATTACAATATTTATCTATGTTGAGCCATCATATTGTAGATTGCCATGTAGATTGTTTACACTATCTAATTATATTATTATATCTAATTTACCTCCCGCACTGCACCAGTCAACTTATCCTTTCTTTTATGTTTCCATATTTGTCTTGTTATATTTTATGCAACGTATAGTGTTATAATACTCTTTTCTTTTTCTTCTTTGTGTCTGTTTGTGAAGTTGTATTTTTCTATTTATATGTGAGTACTTGTTATCAGCATATTTATATACATATTGTTATTTAAGTTGTAATTAGTCTGTAAGTACCCCAAAAAAGAAAATAAATAAATAAATAAATAAATCAGGCACTCCATGGAAGTTTATCATTTAGGTAGTCATTTAACTTATAATGTATAGAGAGGTTGTAGGCTGTATGAAAATGTTGCTGTGAAATCCATTATACTTTTCACCGGCAGTGTACGGTCGACCGCACATCAGTGAAAACAAATCCAGTATAACTTGGTCTCTCATAGTATTGAAATTCCCTAATAGGCTAGGCCAGCTCAAGGTCAGTGTTTCCACAGGCGTGCGGTCGATTATTTCTTTTTTTTGTGACAGATGCGTACTTATTTATCAATTTAATTGACTACCTACCACGACTTTAATTTAATGGTCGATTTATTTATCTTTCAAATCACGTGCATACCTATCTACTAAGAAGCCTTCAACAAAATTAATTAATGCTTTAATACGTATTCAGTGCGTGTATTCGCCATCTTAATATCTAAATTACATTTGTCTGAAGTCGTTAGGTGTTTGGTGTAGAATTAGCATACATTTACCATCAGCCTTGTTAAACAAAACTGGGTTTTGTAAAGCTGGCGTTCTGTTTTGATCTAAACTTAAGAAGAAACATTACGAAAATTAATAATTTATACCGACATATGTTTCGGTGTACATTTGCATATTTATTCAATTTAATGCAGGGTAGTTTCAGTCCGTTGTGACTAGGTACAGTCGATCGCACATCAGTGGAAATAAAACCAGTGTTCATAAACTGGTGTCTCATAGTATTGAAATAGGCTAGGTCAGCTCAAGGTCAAAGGGTTTCTATTGACGTGCGGTCGACCGTACAAGTAATAGAACGTACCAGGCATCCAAATAGTTTTTTTTTTGTTTAATTTGTAACTTTATTTTATAAAATGACTTTATACAAGACACTAACCTATATATCTAGAATAGTAGATATAAAAACAACAAAAATTTAAAAATAAAATAAAAAGGATAAGTAAAAATAAAAATAAATAGAATTGAAATCTGTTTTAATTAACAAAGTTTAAGCGTAATTTTGTGATTAGTACTTCTTGTTTATTATTATTATCTTCACCAGTAATTCCTATGTCAAAATACTATATTTCCATATTTTTTATCGAAAATTGTATTCCTATCCAAAGCTAATCAGTTTAAGGCTCCGTATGTGAAAATAAACAATATACGCCGCCCTTTTTCTTCGAATGTGACCTCAAGAATTAGATCCGTGTCGACAAAGTAAGACCCCAGATTTGGAAGGCAGACCCCGGAAAGGTTCCTAATTTACTTCACTTCAAGTCAGCTCCTTCTATGGTTCCTTGCAAGAAGCCTTTTTTTAAATAAATAAATAATTTTAATTTTAAACTCTCTAAAAATTCTAAATGCAAAAATCCTCAGCGTAGGTACTTTTAGTCGAAGTTGTTTTAAAAAGCTTTTTATAATGCCATCGGTCATTCATTATGCGTTTTCTTAAAATTAATTGTATAGATAGTTATTTATTTATTTTAAAAACCAACAGCTTATAATTTTGCATTATCTTGATTACAGGTAGTATATAAAAAGCCAATTGTAGGCCAAGTTTGTAAAAGCAAGAATTAGTACATTTTAGACTTTCGCGTTTTGTATTCATAATTATATAATTATTTACGGGTCTTACACACGAAATAGTTTTATTTACCTTGCCCGACGTTTCGACCAGGTTACACTGGCCGTGGTCACGAGCTGACTGGAGAGGCGAGCTGTCATTGTTAATCGCTGTGAGTAGTTTCTGAAACTACCCTCTGCTGATCTTGTATTATTGGAAAGTCCCGGCACACAACACTCACGGTATCCGCGGGTGTATTCGACGATAAGTCACGAGATTTAAGTTTATCGATCACTGGATTCCACGACGGTGACAATTTAAAACCATCTTCCCTATTAAAATTTTTGAATTTCTTGATTTCAATAGCTTCTCGCACTATCCGCGGGTAAATAAAACTATTTCGTGTGTAAGACCCGTAAATAATTATATAATTATGAAAGCAAGAATTAGTAAACAAAACAGAGATTTCATTTTCACATTTCACAAGCAAACTACCTAAGTATAAAACAAAAACAAAAAAATTAAGAATAAGACTTGTTCTTAATTTTTATTATTTCTTTGTTTTTATATACTTAGTATACAAACCTATAGTTAGGAGACAGATAAAGTACCGCTCTCGTATATAATATATGTGTTACTATGATTACAAGGCGAGTTCCATGTGAGTAAGGTACATTGGTAACACTCCCTTGTTTGTTCTCCAATTTCAGATAAAATGTCTAAAAGGCGTCAAGGTCGCATACGATAAATATTTGAAGAGGTACGGATTCCGTTCTACCTCCGAGCACCCTTTTATTTGCGTGCTGTTTATTTTATTTGGGGGCGTGAGAGATACAGTCTGTAGATAATAAGACAAAATGGTGCTACAAATAATGCATACCAACATAACGTTATTGTAGTTTTTAGGCGACTAATATCATGGTAACAGTCACCAAATAGCATTGCAAACATTGTAATCGGGTTTGAAGAGCAAGTGGCCAGTGTAATAAATACTCACGAGGCATTCCAACCTAGTTTTCAGTATAGCCTTTGTCTGGCCTACCTAAAAACTACAATAACTTTATACCAACATAAAGTTATTGTACTTTTTAGGCGACTGATATCATGGTAACAGACACTCAAGAGCATTGCAAACATTGAAATCCGGTTTGAAGAGCAAGTGGCCAGTGTAATAAATACTCACGAGGCCTTCCAACCTAGTTTTCAATATAGCCTTTGTCTGGTCTACCTAAAAACTACAATAACTTTATACCAACATAAAGTTATTGTAGTTTTTAGGCGACTAATATCATGGTAACAGACACCAAATAGCATTGCAAACATTGTAATCGGGTTTGAAGAGCAAGTGGCCAGTGTAATAAATACTCACGAGGCATTCCAACCTACTTTTCAGTATAGCCTTTGTCTGGCCTACCTAAAAACTTCAATAACTTTATACCAACATAAAGTTATTGTAGTTTTTAGGCGACTGATATCATGGTAACAGACACTCAAGAGCATTGCAAACATTGAAATCCGGTTTGAAGAGCAAGTGGCCAGTGTAATAAATACTCACGAGGCATTCCAACCTAGTTTTCAATATAGCCTTTGCCTGGCCTACCTAAAAACTACAATAACTTTATACCAACATAAAGTTATTGTACTTTTTAGGCGACTGATATCATGGTAACAGACACCAAATAGCATTGCAAACATTGTAATCGGGTTTGAAGAGCAAGTGGCCAGTGTAATAAATACTCACGAGGCATTCCAACCTACTTTTCAGTATAGCCTTTGTCTGGCCTACCTAAAAACTTCAATAACTTTATACCAACATAAAGTTATTGTAGTTTTTAGGCGACTGATATCATGGTAACAGACACTCAAGAGCATTGCAAACATTGAAATCCGGTTTGAAGAGCAAGTGGCCAGTGTAATAAATACTCACGAGGCATTCCAACCTAGTTTTCAATATAGCCTTTGCCTGGCCTACCTAAAAACTACAATAACTTTATACCAACATAAAGTTATTGTACTTTTTAGGCGACTGATATCATGGTAACAGACACTCAAGAGCATTGCAAACATTGTAATCGGGTTTGAAGAGCAAGTGGCCAGTGTAATAAATACTCACGAGGCATTCCAACCTAGTTTTCAGTATAGCCTTTGTCTGGCCTACCTAAAAACTACAATAACTTTATACCAACATAACGTTATTGTAGTTTTTAGGCGACTGATATCATGGTAATAGACACTCAAGAGCATTGCAAGCATTGCAATCCGGTTTGAAGAGCAAGTGGCCAGTGTAATAAATACTCACGAGGCATTCCAACCTAGTTTTCAATATAGCCTTTGTCTGGCCTACCTAAAAACTACAATAACTTTATACCAACATAAAGTTATTGTAGTTTTTAGGCGACTAATATCATGGTAACAGTCACCAAATAGCATTGCGAACATTGTAATCGGGTTTGAAGAGCAAGTGGCCAGTGTAATAAATACTCACGAGGCATTCCAACCTAGTTTTCAGTATAGCCTTTGTCTGGCCTACCTAAAAACTACAATAACTTTATACCAACATAACGTTATTGTAGTTTTTAGGCGACTGATATCATGGTAACAGACACTCAAGAGCATTGCAAGCATTGCAATCCGGTTTGAAGAGCAAGTGGCCAGTGTAATAAATACTCACCAGGCAATCCAACCTAGTTTTCAGTCTAGTCTTCGTCTGGCCTAAATTTGCCCTGAAATGTTGGTAATTTTTTTATGAAAATTAAAAGAAGGTATTCGATGTTTTCTTCTCTTCTTCCCCCCCCCCCCCCCCACATTGAATGAATAAACTGGAATTTGTAATAAATATTAAATCTCTTGTTTCCCTAACTGTTTTGAGCTGCAGGTGTTAGGATTTTGCTAGAATTAATTAGGCTAAAACATGTCGTACCTTCCTTCTTAAGTACATACCGGAATGCAGAACATTTCAGCAAATGGTGTCGCATCTAGCTAGTCGTAGTAAAAGCAGAGCAAATAGACTCTCTTGACTTAGGTGTGCGCAGGCGCTCACTGTTGTAGTCTACCCGTAGTCCGTATCAGTAGGCACTATAATCTACGTTGTAGAGAATCATTAAGAGAAAAGTTTAAAGAAATTAATATATTAACCGTTGCCAGTCAATACATTTTTGAGAATATTTTGTATGTCCGCAAAAATATATCTCTCTTTTTGAGGCACTGTGATATGAACACAGCTTATGTTACAAGAAACAAAAACAAACTTGTACCACCACAGTTAAGGCTTAGTAAGGTCAGTAAATCATTCACGGGGCAATGTATACGCTTCTACAATAAACTACCAGAAGAAATCTTAAATATGAATGACAGAAAATTTAAGACTCACATTAAACAACAACTTTGTAAGAAAGCTTATTATAAAACAGTCGATTATCTAAATGACAAAGATGCCTGGTGTTAATGTTACTTCAGCCTCGCACAATCTTTACAAAATAATGTTATGTACAAACTTGATTTTAAAAGATGTGTTGCGGAAGTTTGTTGCGCCGCTTCTTCTTCCCAGCTCTATATAACACCTTGGAGGCGGTGGTAGATAAAAAATTGACGTTGTATAAATGTACCTAGTGTACTTACATGCAATAAAATACTTTTGAATTTTGAATTTTGAATTTAGGCCTACATTGAGTTGACAACGTCGAACTTCGCTGGCGACTACGTAATAGTCTATTCGACTATAATTACGAGACAAAGAGATATAGATAGAATTTTTATGGTAACGGTACTGAACACACTAATTATCATCATCATCATCAGCTTACATTAGTCCACTGCTGGACATAGGCCTCCCCCAAGGCGCGCCACTGAGTCCGATCTTCGACTCTCCGCATCCAGTCACTGCCAGCCGACCTGCGCAGGGCGTCGCTCCATCTAGCCGGGGGGCGTCCCACACTACGCCTGCCTAGTCGTGGTCTCCACTCGAGAACTCGTCAGCGGTTATCGGTTCTCCGACAGATGTGACCAGCCCACTGCCACTTCAACGTGCTAACCCTTTGAGCTATGTCAAAGGCTTTGGTTCTCTGGCGGATCGCCTCGTCACCTAAATATATTGACTAGTAGTGGTCATTTAAAGAAATTGTCATCAACAGAAGTGGTCATAAAAAGCCTCCAGAAATGGCTGTTTATAGAAAGTAGTCATTTTTAACTGTGTTTCTAAACCGCCGAAAGGAAATCTATTTAAAATTCTATAGCACCCTATTTTCTCGTCATCTGTTCAGTAATGTTCGGATCACCTCGTTTCGGATCCTGTCTCTCAGAGAGACTCCGAGCAAAGCTCTTTCCATAGCCCATTGAGCGACTTTGAGTTTTCGGACTAGTCCCACTGTCAGTGTCCACGTTTCTCTCTAACACTAATTAGGTCTTTGTTTTAAGTAATTGTCGAGAAAACGTTATTGCTGCCAACTCTCCGTAAATGTGACATTGGACTTCACAACACAATGCACTTGGTAATAAATTTCATTTTGTTGTTTTACATTTCTGAAAACATATTTTATTGTTTTGGGTCAGTCTGTAGCAGCGATTGATCATCATCAATCATCAACAGCCTATTAATCTCCCCACTGCTGGGGCTCAGGCCTACCCTCTCAACGAGGGCGTGTAGGCTATAGTCCACCACGCTAGCCCAGTGCGGGTTGGTGGACTTCACATGCGCCTAAGAATTTCTTCTTCGTCGTATGCAGGTTTCCTCACGATGTTTTCCTTCACCGTTTGAGAGCAGTCAGTACATGTACTTAGGTTTCGAGAAAAAAACCATTGGTACATGGCCCAGCCGGGGATCGAACCTCGGACCTTTCGATATGATAGGTCGCGTCTTATCCCCGAGGCCACTGACGCTCTTGATGCGATTGATGACTATCACTAATGACTTGGACGCAGAAACATGGTCACTGTCGGTGGGCCTGATCCACCTACCTACCTGATACACCATTACCTATTATTGTTGTTACCTACTATTGTGGATCAGGACCATAAAGGTCACTCAGCGAGCGAAGGAAAGGTCTATCCTCGAAGTTTCTTTGGATGATGATGGCAGGATAGACGGGCAGGTCACATGTATCATAGAATCGACGGGCGTTGGAGCAGACGAGTTGTGGAGTGGAAATCGCGCATGGGTACATGCAACAAGATGGACCGACGACCTAAAGAAGGTGGCCGGAGGCGGCTGGATGCGGAAGGCGGAGGACCGGGAGTGGTGGGGTTCACTGGGGAAGGGCAGTGTCCAGCAACAAAGAATAAATGTGCAATAAAGTGTATTGAATTGAATTGAAAGAAAGGAGCAAAAATAATACTGATGATATTACCATTAACCAGCCTGGGGTAGGTTTGAAGGTGGTACATAAAATTCCCAATATCAATCCTGGGGTGGATGGTTAGGTTCATCATATCATCAACATATCAGCCCGTATAGACGTCCACTGCTGGACAAAGGTCTCCCCCAAGGATCTCCACTACGACCGGTCCTGCGCTAAGCTCATCCCGCTGGGTCCCGCGACCTTCACCAGATTGTCGGTCCACCTTGTGGGAGGCCTACACTGCGTCTTCCGATACGCAGTCGCCACTCGAGAACCTTTCTGCCCCAACGGCCGTCAGTTCTACGAGCGATGTGCCCCGCCCACTGCCACTTCAGCTTCGCAATTCTTGTTAGTGGTTCTTGTTAGGTTGGAAGTTGGTAATGACTCCATATTGTTTTGAAGAAAGACCTTGCAATTTGAATAATGACTATGACAGTGCGTAAAACGATCGGCTGCAGACCGCATACCTAATAGACAAGTCACACACCTTACGATCAAAGCACTCACATTTAATTCTGGCAATCGTACACCCGATTTATTTATAGCAAGTCATTGGCATTTCTATCGAAGAGGACAGGCGGTCGATTTATTTGTGGTGTGAAAGTTATTGGGTGGCTTTAAAACTGTTTCTACGCGGACGAAATAACAATAGTACATTGTTAACCTAGGTGTGAAAGTAACTTATTTAAGTCCCGAGACGGGGTTTGGCGCCCGACGCGTAGCGAGGGCGCCAATAGTTCGAGGGACCTCTAAATAAGTTTTGAACCCGAGGGAAACACTGTGCTTTTCATTAAGAATACACTGAAAGTAAAAACAAATACATAAAATGAGTGTTAATACAAATCTCTGCTATACGGAAGTATAAACAAAACTCTACAACTCGAAAAAACAAATGAAGATCGGATTGCCGCTTTCCCGTCTACTTTGTTTTTTTTTCTGTGGCCGGCCAGCTATTCTGCCATTATTTTTCATTTTCATCATTGAAAAAATGGTAAATATTTTGTCCAAATCTATGTTATTTTAAAGAAATAGTTGACAGTAATAATTATAATAAAGTCATTTAAAAATATATATTCTCTAATTATTACATAACTTTATGTTATTTCAATTTTACATCGCGCTGTAATTGAGTGGCTGTATAGAAAGTTGGAACATGGTCCAATAGAAATGTCAAAATAGTACTAGTTTTTTTTAATATAATTTGACAGCTGTCAGTTGAAAGCGATTCTTTCTTTTTCAAACTTTCAACCCGCTCCTCAGGCAACTTCAGACCTACTTTCAGAGTATGAGTAATGAAAATACTGTTTCTTATTTACTATTAGCTTATTCCCGCGGCTTCGCCAGCGTAGAAAATTTTTTCCCGTGTATATTCTAAAACAGCGCACTCTATGTAGGTGTTTTGTTACTTATGGGGTATTAGCGGACGCCCTGCGACTTTGTCCGCGATAAAAAGTAGTCTATATGTTATTTCAGGATATAAGCTATCACTGTACCAAGTTTCATCTAAGTCTGTTCGGTAGTTTTTGCGTGAAAGAGTAACAAACTTCCTCACATCCAAACATCCTTATAAACTTTCGCTTTTATAATATTAGTAGGATAGGGATTGGATTTTATTTATTTTTTAAGTGGGTTTGTTCTCTTTAGAACATGCCACCCTCATTGTTACATACTAATCAATAAACCCCCAAATTAATAAGATTAAAAAAAAACCCTACGTGTTATGCCTAAGTTTGCGTTAAACACAGTGACAGAAATAGATACTGCGAAATTTCTTCGAAAATTTGACGTAAGTGGGTACCTACATAGTTTTAGGGGAGAAACTTTTGATTTTGAGCCCATTTCCCCGAAATTAACCCCTCGTGCGATTCATTCCTTTATGTTAGGGTCTAATAAACAGATTGTTAATAGCTCCAAGTAATCAGGTAGTTAGGAGAATTTCACCAACATTAGCTATACCTATAGACGTAAATACATAGGAAAACTAATACCGCTCCTGTCTTATTAAATTTCACCTCATCACACGAAATCATGCTAAGTATCTCTTTTATTAATGAATGAAGGTAGTTTGTAATCTATATCGTCGATTATATTAATTACAAATATAATTATAGTTAACTGAAGTACCACCGCTGTTACATACAGGAGTAGAGAGGTACAAATAATGGCTGCTTTATTCATATTCAAAGTATAGGCCATAAATGCCACTGACCGATGATGGGATCAGCGCCACAGCACCGGTGAGAGGCCTAGTACACAAATGTGTCAGATGCTCAGCGTGGCCATTCAGCATCACTTCCATATCTAGCAAGTCTGAGAAAAAAACTTCATCCTTCTTCCTACTAATGTTTTAAAGGCGGAAGTTTGTAAGGATGTGAGGATGTTTGTTACTCTTTCACGCAAAAACTACCGAACAGATTTTGATGAAACTGAGTACAGTGATAGATTATATCCTGGAATAAACAATAGGTTACTTTTTAACGCGGACGAAGTCGCGGGGCGTCCGCTTATACCCCCTAAGTAACAAAACACCTACATAGAGGGCGCTGTTTCACAATGTACACTGGAAAAAGGCTAGAATCAATAATTTTCTAAATAAATAAATAAATAACAAAATGGCGGATGACATTGACAAACGTCACAATCGAATTTACTTTCAGTTATCGCAACAATCACACACACCGCTTGTCCAATGACCTTTTCCCGTCCAAAAGTAAACTGTGACGGGAGGAAAATAAATCACCGAACCGGCGACGCAGGCGCACGAGCGCGTCCAAAAATAAAATCCCGCGCACACGTATCGAGTTCCCGTCAGTATTGTCTCGCTCACGTCTCGGAGCGCACCCCCAAGCCTGTGATACAAAATCTAGTCGAAAAAACTACCAAAAAGTGCTGCCAGCCGCCACAATAATGACAAGTAACATAACAGTGTGACCCACACAGCCCCCTAAACTACCCTGCTTGTGTGAACCCTCAGTGTTATTTTTAATGTGCCTATCGATTCGCTGTAAGTATCTGCTTTGTTTTTAAAATTAACACCTAATGACGTCACCTTAACAAAGCTTTCAAGAACAAAGGGAAATTGCACTGCAATATTATTCACTAATTACATTCGGCTGCAATGACTTCGGGCCTTTTTCATACAAACAGTGGTCAACACAGTGGTAAAGACGGCTGTTCGTTTTCTTAACCTATAGTAATTTTCGAGTACAATCGCACTCCCGAGTTTATTAAGGTCTAAAATTAACTAAAACTTTGGCTTTGGTTGATATTGTACCAAACCTGTAAATATAATCTATGACCTGTTCTATTATTTATTCTGTGCCTCTGTATACAAACTTATTCATTGCTTAGGTTTTAGCAAGAATGAGTAAAAGGTGTTTTACAGCACTGTAACACGCCTTTATCTATTGACGAATTTCGTATCTAATTGCTATTTATTTAGTGGATTTTTAATCATCTACTTATTTTTAACTAACGTAGTAACTTATTTATAATAATTGCACATTAATTATTTCAATACTTTAATTGCGTTAACAGGGACTTTGTTTCGTCTTTCGTTTAGTCCACATTTTAAAAATTCTTTATGATTTTAATTGTGCTAAAATTAGTTCCTCTGTTAGCTTAAGTGATCGGTTGATCTAGAATCTTGAAATTTGGCAATTAGCAAGGCCATAAAGCACAAGTAAATTTGTAGTTACATCACAAAAAAATCTTTTTTTTTCTTGTAACAACAAACTTAACTTTGCGTATGAAATTTTATTAACGATTTTCTAATTGAAATGATACTCGTTGTGCGTGTGAGCTAAGTCTGATTTATTTAAGAACTACCCTTTTACTTTTACATATTTCTAGCTGCGCATATACAACACTAATTATTTCTTTAATTAAGTTTGCACGGAACCCTTAGGGCGCGAGTCCTACTCGCACTTGTCCGGTTTTTTTGTAAAACACCCTTATATTTATCACTAACTGATATTGATACCAGCTGATCCTTTTAGATATAATCATTTTAGAAATTCTTTTACTAATTTTACCACTGAGTGACGTTTTCAATTATGATAAAATACAAAATATTCTGTACAATTTTAGTCATTATATTATTATAAAGTAAACAGCTAATTTTAATCGTAAACCGAATCTTAACCCATAAATTTTAATAGTTAGAAGCTTTATATTGCCCAACGTTTGAAGGAGATTTCCACGGCTAACTGAATTCATAGGCTATAGAAATACGGAAATCCATAGGCTATGAACACCTATAGCCTATAGATTTGAAAAGAGTTCAACTTGGATTAATTCTGCATTCGACAGTCCAAAGTTTATGTTTGAAGTGACACTTTAGAATGTAAAACTATCCGGTTATGATCATAATTATTATTATCGTCTAAAAAGCAATTTGCCTATACGACAAAATGCCTAAAACGTACGGTCGACCGCACGTCAGTGGAAACAAAACCATAGTTTAGTAGCTGGTCTCTCATAGTTTTAAAACTTCCTAATAGGCTAGGCCAGCTCAAGGTATTTCCACTGACGTGCGGTTCGACTGTACAATGTCTAACTATCAAAAGGTCTAAAAAGCATATTGGGTCGAATCTGCCGGAAAACGATTGAAATGCCATAGGAACGGGTAATTTGCTTTTTAACGAGTTTTCTAGTAATCTCAACACAGAATAAGTTTTGGAATCAAAGTAGTATAAAAATCATAAATCTGACGCAGCACAGATGGCAGGAAATGACGCAGGTATTCGACAAAAACGTCCGTATAACGGATGAATCAAACCTATTCACTAACTATTTAGTCTATTGGTACATTACATTATTTAGCATAGTTTAGAGGCCTATCATCATGTCAGCCTGTAGATGTCCACTGCTGGACAAAGGCCTCCCCCAGGGATCTCCACGACGCTCGGTCTCGCGCTAACCTCATCCAGCCGGGTCCCGCGACCTTCACCAGATCGTCGGTCCACCTTGTGGGAGGCCTACGCTGCGTCTTCCGATACGTGGTCGCCGCTCGAGAACTTTTCTGCCCAACGGCCGTCAGTTCTACGAGAGATGTGCCCTGCCCACTGCCAGTTAAGCTTCGCAATTCTTTGAGCTATGTCGATTATTATTATTTTGAGGCCTATGTATCTGTAAAATATGTATTTTAAGAAAATTGACAGCTATTTAAAAATAAGTTACTAAATACCAGTAAAAGAATCAGGACTTTAAAAAAGTGTCCGTCAAATTATTAGAAATTGTATGGAAATTCCGAGCCGTGACTGAGTTTTACCACCTCCAAAAAAATATGTTACCTTTCGGATACGTTATACAACAAAGAGTTTATACCTCTTTATTATTTAGTAACTTTGAAACAAAGTTTTTTAAAATTTATCTTAAGTGAAACTATCTATAATAAATTCTATATATATAAAACTATAATAACCTAAAATTAAACTAACTTAAAAAACTGAAATAACCTAACCTCTAAACATAATTTTAATAAATAAAGTAAACCTTAACAAACAGTAAAATAAAATTACCTAAAGGTAGAAGATCTCCAACTCCACCGGATTTCCAATAGTGCCTAAAATGCTCGCGGCGTTACCCCTTTGAATCTCTTTTACAAAGTTAGTTAAACAAACATTGTAGATATACAAAGTACAATAATTCTAAATATTTTATAATGGCTAGCTAACATAAGGTATGTACTTTGAAAGCAGTTTTCCAAGGCAGCTCAACTGTTCGCTCCCAATTGCTGATTTAAAACATAATAACAGCAAAAGAAGACAGAAACAACAGTGAAAATCCTTCTTAAAATCTTGTTTTAACAAAACAAACTAATTTAAAACAATGGAGTTGATCCAAACTGAGGCGTAGAACCCTTTGTGTGTGCTCTAGCCAAATACGAAGAAAATGATGCGAGCAGATTTTTTAAAAACACACACCACACAACGGTCGACCGACAAACTGACGAAAATAAATATGACGGACCACGTACGTGGAAATGGAAACGTGGGAAGAGAGAGATAAATAGTCATACGTACGTAGTTTAATTTAAAATTGAAATAAGGAAGGATCCCACTACTATTATTTTAAATGAGAAAATTTGGATGTTAATCACGCTGTGACGTCTGAACGGACAGTGATGAAACTTTGTGGTGACAGCTTATAACCTAGAAAAACATTTGAGGTACTCTTGATTATTTATTATTATTGTGATGGGGCTCTTTCAAAACTTACCCAGCCTTGTATAACTGCGACCGTTACTGATCTATTGTGATCACCACCTTACTAAAGTCCAGTGCTAAGCTTTGCGTCAGTTAGGAACTGCAGCACGCCTTTGTCTCTGATTTGTTTTACTTCAGCAGGTTGAAGTGAGTTGCCCAGATAGGTGTTTGGTGCAATAATTTGTGTTTTAAATATTTTGCTAAACACACGTGAAAAATCAATTACTAAAGTACAATTTAGGTTAAAATGATTAACTAATAGTACAAGAATAGGTACAAAAGAAAACAGAAATAGATTAGAAAGAAATGAATGAATCGCATAATAAAGATGACAACACACAAACACCTGGAACAACACGCTTCCTACATAAAAACTGTGACGTCAACGATGACGCAGCACACGTCTAACGCGGAGTCTAAAAATATTTCTTTCATCCAACATCAGATGGGAGAAAACAAACAGATATAAAACGGGAGACTCAAAGAACACCGTAAAAAGAATCATTTCATTAATGGAACATAATTTGCTTAGTTAAATGAAGCAGAAATGTCTTATTCATTGAAATAAGAAGGTACATTTAAATGAATACTGCAGAAAGGAATGATCAGTGAAAGAGAAAAACCTTTGAGAAAAATAGAAATAATTATATGTCTGGGTTGGAATTTATCGATATGTGAAAGCCGTGGTAGCCTAGTTGAGGTCGTGGGTTCGAACCTTGACCCGTACCAATGATTTTTTCGGAACGACACGGTTTATTATAAAACCACCGGCTTTTCGGCGAAGGAAAATATCGTGAGGAAACCTGCATACGCCAAAGATTACTTTCTATTCTAAACCGTATAAGACCACCAAAAAAGGAATTGGTGCACCGTTGCTGGACCGGAGTCATCAACAGCCTATTAATCTCCCCACTGCTGGGGCTCAGGTCTACCCTCTCAACGAGGGCGTGCGGGCTATAGTCCACCACGCTAGCCCAGTGCGGGTTGGTGGACTTCACATGCTCCCAAGAATTTCTTCTTCGGCGTATGCAGGTTTCCTCACGATGTTTCCCTTCACCGTTTGAGAGCAGTCAGTACATGTACTTAAGTTTCGAGAAAAAACCCATTGGTACATGGCCCAACCGGGGATCGAACCTCGGACCTTTCGATATGATAGGTCGCGTCTTATCCTCGAGGCCACTGACGCTCTACGCGTCCGCTGGACCGGAGTATGGCACAAAAAATCCCAAAATAGATAAGATCGCAATATTGGTGATGTTAAGCGGTTGAATATTTCATCATGGAACTGAAAAAGAGCAATTACTGGCCAAACCGCGTTACTGAATCCGGCAGGACCGAAATGTTTCGCGAATCCAGCTGCCGTGTGAAACGGCAGGCGGCGGCTATTTATAAAATCGCCGGATATAAGCCATGCGAGCGGTAAATTAAACCCAATCCATGCATAATTACATTTAGTTCAGTGCAATACCTCAACTGAGAAAGATGTTTACCACAGAACTAAGCGGAATTTTGAAATCTATATCTATACTTATAATAAATCTGTAGAAACCGTGTGTCTGTACTTTGAATAAATTTATAAAAAAATGAGTGTGGACGATAAAAAAAGAGTAACAGAACACAAAAAAGCGTTTTTAAATTTTTTTGTCTTTCTGTCTTTCTGTCTGTCTGTCTTTCTGTCTTTCTGTCTTTCTGTCTTTCTGTCTGTCTGTAATCGCTAATCTCCGAAACTACTGAACGGATTTTCTTGCGGTTTTCACAGGTAGATTAAGCACAGCCTGGCGCAACTTATAGGCTTTGTTTCATTGAAATCGGATGACAGCGAAAAAAGTTATCGTCATTTACAGATAAATCATTTAACGTAACAAGACGATGTCATAGACATAGGAGATATCAGTGTTTTTTTTAACTGGGACAGTATAGGCAAGTCCGAAACCATAGGAGATGCAGGGAAAGTGTCTTATGACATAGAAATTTTTTGGTCAAGCGTGTGTTGTCCATAAAAATGAGACAATTTGCACATATTTTTTTAATGCGGTTCGACTCAGTTTCATGTAGGGATCACTTCATTATATCGGAAGAAAAAATCTGAGCAGCAGAAGTTAGTCAAATTCAATAAAATGTTTTCTCATAGAATGCCAGTGAAAAATAATTTTTATTATTTTTAAAAAATGCGTATCGACTTAGTTTCATGTTAGAATCATTTTATTGTATCGGAAGAAAAAAATCCAAGCAGCAGAATTTAGTCAAATTTAATAAAATGTTTTCTTATAAAACAGACTGTGCAATGTACTTAGGAACTTACTACTTATTCATGCATGCCACCTGAACTCCAGCTGCTCCGATTACTATGTCAAAATTGTTATCACGAAAAAATACCTAGAGGTTCCTAAGACAGTTTCCCTGTATCTCCTATGGTTTTGGTTTTGCCCATACTGTATTAGTTAAAAAATACACACGTATAATAAAAATTGATATGAGAAGTCTTATGAGCAATAGAAGTGAAAACAACAATTTTTTAAATTTTTATCTGTCTTCACCAAATTGGATACGGTGTTCATAGTTTGTTCCTGAAGGTATGGTATACCTTAAATTATGGTGAAGGTACTTAGAATGATCCATTTTACCATTGGAAAATTATAACTAGACGATGTATGTCTGTACATAGCAGAGATAGGTATCTACTTCCAAAATCCACGCGGACGAAGTCGCAGGCAACAGCTAGTAAATAATATGAAATAAGTTCTCAACAATTATATATACACTTTACTTGATTTGTAATAATGAAGTACAGATAGGTATTAGAAAATATTAAAATGGTATTGAAAAAAAAACACATTTTGCAGCAACAACAAATATAATATAGCTTTCAGCGTAAGTCTCAAGTTTCATCGAAATCTGTTCCGTAGTTTTTGCGTGAAATAGTTAAAACCAGAGAGTTGTTAGTATATATAATAACTCTATGGTTAAAACATATTACCGCCAAAGATGATGCTGATCTGATACAGAAAAAATAGACTAATAGTTCCGTGAGAACAGTAGACCTCGCCAGCCTTTATAAAGCAAACTTAAAAGAAACGAACAAAAGTCAATTTTGCAATAGGAGAAGATGTTAGTACTAAAGTGACAAAAATTAGTACTTTAAAGCTTAATATATCGCAAACGGATCCCTGAATCGAAAAATGTTTTTCACACACTTGCGATATTTTTGAAAGACCTGTCCAATGATACCCCACACCATGGAATTCACGCGGAAAAAAATTATTTCCCATTTTTCGTATATATGCAGTTCTATGAACATAATTTAATTTTTCGACTTTCTTAAGTTAATCGACTATTACTCAAAAACTAATAGAACCTACTTAGCCGTAATAGTTTTCCTTGTAACTACGTTATATATGCTACTGCCATGAATTTTTTCACATATCCAGAAGCAACCGTTTAGCAGGCAGGGGGGGGACACGTGACTCTAACAAAAATTACCGCTTTAAAGCTTAATATTTCGCCAACGGATCCCTAAATCGAAAAAATGGTTTTCACACACCCGCAATATTTTTGAAAGACCTATCCAACGATACCCCACACTATGGGATTCACAAGAAAAAAAAAATCACTGCCACTTTGCGAGTATGGTACGTACTCTAAAAAAAAATGTTTTTTAAGATTTTATTTTACTCATTTTGTCGGCTTAATTAATTTGTACCCATGCCAAATTTTCGTCAAAATCGGTTGAAAAATGCGACCTGTAGAGAATTACAGACAGAAAGACAGAAGGACAGACGGACATTAGCATTTTTGGCCAATCTCGAAACGTAGACGCTTCGCTCGCTTCGCTCGCTCGGTCAATAAATGGCGTTGTTACCTTCACCTTTCACCTAATCTCACCTTTCACCTAATAATACTAACACGCTACAGATACTTCGGGAAAAGGATGTTCCCACGGGAAAACCTTTACTACGCGGGCGAAGCCGCGGGAAACACCTAGTACTACGAAACAAATTATGTTAAAGAACATTTTAGACTTTCGCGCTTTGTATTCATAATTATATAATTATTTACGGGTCTTACACACGAAATAGTTTTATTTACAGGTAGGCAAGGTAAATAAAACTATTTCGTGTGTAAGACCCGTAAATAATTATATAATTAAAAATTATGTTAAAGTTTGTATTCAATGGGAATAATAGCATTTAACGCACTACCCAAGCTCAAATGAACCTGATGAGATTCCTGCAGCTGAATCTTTAACCGCCAGCCGCTGTTATTTTTAGACAACTCATCTTTTAGATTATACACCAGTCCAGTCCAGTCCAGCGGTGGCTAAATAAAGCTCATTGTGTATACAGCATTCAGTATCCGCTGGTTCGGTAAACAGTTAATAACATTATGAAGGTCATTGTATAGTTTACTTGTGTTAGGTTTGAGAAAGTACATAACGACATTTTCTATAGCAATCTTAGGATAGGCTCCAACTGGCCTTTAAAGTTTTAACTTTGCTGTCTTTTACTTCAGAATAGGTACCTATAATGTATCTGTAATTAATAGGTCTAACACACAAATTAATCGAGTAATTAATTTCTTTAGAATACTGCATACTGAATTTTTTTTACTATAGAATTTTAATTATTATCTTTCTCAATATATGATATTTTTGAAATATCCAACCCAAACTCCTTGACATAGAATTAGATAATAATACGAAACCTTGATTACTTCTATTAGAAGTTGACGTGTATAAATAACAGAGCAATTTCAATTTCATTTTTAACTTTTGTATGTGAAAGAGGCGGGCCTTTAAAATGGGATTTTATGTTGTTTCCACATAATCTACTTTCAGATCCCACTTTCATCTTTATAATGTTTATTTTGTTTGTTTTATCTTTTACGTCTATATTTTCTTTGATTTAATTACTTCCAAGAGTTCCGAGTTTCAATATACAGATTCTGAAATTCCGTTTCCAGGAAGCATTGCTACGCTCTTAATTGAAGTTTTGTTATGCAAAGCGCCTGAAATAACTAACCAAATAGCGTTAGAAGCAAAGCCTTCGAAATAACTAGCTTAAACCATCTAAATATTACTTGAGTCTTAATGACACCTAAGTGCTTTGGCAAGTATTCTGTAGCTACTTAGGTACTTATTTGTTTGTTTGTTCCTCTCATTCGCATCTCATATCTATAACTTAGCAAATATTGATAACATTTTGTTTGCTGGCAAAATAAAATTGACTTCTAAATACTATAGGATGGGATTCACTTCGGATAGAAGCTGGTGTATTTATCTGACCCACTTCCACTGATAGAACTGGGAAACGGAAGTGTGTTTAGGTACGCATTGGCATTTCTCAGGAAAAAGAAATGTACCTCTAAATTTTTTTCAGGATTTCGAGGGTATATCCTTTCTTTTCTCATTTTACAAGATTGTGTTTTGGCGGAGTCATAGAGGATAGGTACTTATCTTCAATGCATTGCAGATTTGTATTTTTATCGAAATTTAATGGGTACTGAAAGATGTCAATTGAAAATCAAATGAATCCTTTATCGAATTCCATTATTGTACCCATTCCAGACACAGGCATTTCCTTACAGTTGACCTTTGACCAACGCAATTGATCGAATCGGAGTTTTCTCCAGTCTCGTTCAATTCACGATAAGTGGGGTGTTTGAAATTCTAATCTGATGTTGACCTTAGCTTCGCATTGCCACTCTTGAGACTGTGGGTTTTAGTATGAAGAAATTTTATACAGCCAACTGTAATATTACTCGAATTTTATTTCAGTTGTTCTGTGAGTGCCCATGTACCCTGAATGCTTTTAGTACAATTAGTAATAATTTTGTAATTACAGGTATAATAGCGCCTACATAAAATTACTATCTGTTTTCCTCGTCCGCGTTTTATAAATTATTTCTGTCATTTTTTTTTCTCGACTCCTATAAGGGTCGTAGCGTGATGTTAATTTAATAATTAAAACCTTCTTCAAGAATTGGTCGAGGTATCAGAATTAAAAAAGTTTTTTTTAAATCCGACTGGCAGTTCCAGAAATTAGCGCGTTCAAACAAACAAAGAAACAAACAAAAAACTTTTTAGTTAAGATAGATCTTTCAAATCTTAATTTATAAAACAAAGTCGTGTTAGTTACACCACTTATAACTCAAGAACGGCTGCACAGATTTTGATGAAACTTGGTACGGGATAGCTTATAGCCTGAAATAACATAAAGGCTACTTTTTACCGGGGTAAACGTTTCCCACGGGAAAAACTTATTTCACGCGGGCGAAGTCGCGGGGCAACAGCTAGTATAGATTAAAAGAGGACTTCCTTTCAAACTTGTCATAATTTTATATATTTAATTACGTATATATTTGTTATTATTTATATATTTTTTTTTCAACTAACTTATATTTTTTTTCAATTTCAACATGCACAACTTTTGATCTCCCGTAATGTTTACTCTTTCTAACAGTGAGGGTTGGCTGGAAGAGATCTCTTGTAGAGATAAGTCCTCCTTTGTACACATATTTCTGGTTTGTTTTTCTTTCTAATATTATTTTGTGCAATAAAGAATAATATAGATTTCATAAAACGTCCGTTACTTAAATTCAGTTAGATTTTAGTCTAATTAATTTCTGTCTTCTACAGATACGTGAAACAGATAAGATACGATGGAGCAGTTCGAATCGTTGCTGACGTGCTGCGTCTGCTTGGACCGGTATCGGAACCCGAAGCTGTTGCCATGCCAGCACAGCTTCTGCATGGAGCCATGCATGGACGGCCTCGTCGACTACGTCAGACGACAGGTATTGTTATACACTTTAAACGAGTACGTACGTTTTACTCAGAATTTCTTATCACTAGTATATTTAAAAGTTTTATAAAAAAAAAAAAAACGGTCTACAATTGACGGAGAAATCGGTGAACATACATACAGCCGAACATAGAACCTCCTCCTTTTTTGAAAGTCGGTAAAAATAAGTTACAAGATAACTTACAAAGGATTTTTCAATATTTATAAATAGTGTAATATTTTTATCAATAAATATGATTATGATTATTTCCATCATTATGCCCGACATGATATTGATGGATGATGTTGTATCTGAATTATCTTTAATGTCACATTGTTTTACAGGTCAAATGTCCAGAATGCCGCGCAGAACATCGCATTCCTTATCAGGGTGTGCAAGGATTCCCAACAAACGTTACCCTTCAGCGATTCTTGGAGCTTCATGCCAATATTGCAGGGGAGCTCCCAGACCCTACGGCAGGGCAGGTTATGGAGAGATGCAACGTTTGCTCAGAAAAAGCATACATCGCGCCTTGTGCCCACTGCGACAAGAAAGTCTGCGAAGACTGCAAGGCAGCGCACATGGAAGTCCTTCGCAGAGAAATCTCAAGAATCAACAACCAAATTCGTCGTGGTGTCAACAGGCTCCAAGATATATTAGGAGTTGTTGAACGCAACACGTCCAGCCTTCAAACAAACTGCGCTGCTGTGGCAGGGGAAGTCGATGAAATAAATAAAAGGCTTGCTAAAGCACTTAAAGATAGAACTGATTTCCTACGGACCGAAGTGGACCGCTACTTAGCTACTGAACTTAGAAACCTTACACATCTCAAAGATAATCTAGAGTTAGAATTAAGTAATATACAGAGTAATTGTGATCTCGCCGAAAAATACATGAACGATGACGTCGAATGGGATGACACGGAATTAGTAGACACCAAAGAAATATTCCTGAAAACGGTTGAGTTTCTGAGGAACTTCGATTATGAAGCTGGTGATTATAACCGCAGAATACGGTTCATTATGACCCACGACCCTAATCAGCTAGTATTACATGTTGCTAGTTACGGCGAACTCAATATCACTCAACCGAATGCTTATGGAGGTGCAATGCAACAGAGTCAAGGGTTAACGAGGTCTAAGAGTGACCATCGCCTTGCAACGCAGTTCCGTCAGCAGGAAGAGGCCAAAGGATACTATGAGAATGATGAACCGATATTGGGTGGACGCAAATTTGGTGAACGCCGACCCCCACCACCAGAACGTCATGCCAGAGACTATACCACCACTACGGATGACTACAGTGGATACGAGTCAGAACATAGGCCGTCTCGAAGATTCCGTTCTCGCTTCGTCAAAAGTCATCAACAAGATAATGATTCTGATACGGAACAACCCAGCCGCATCGTCAAGTCCGAGGAAAAAAAAGAAAAAGAAAAGGTTGTGGATACTGAAGATGCAACTCGAGGTCCTCTTAGTGGCATATTTAGACTGAGCGACTGTCCACGTGTAATGCAAAGGATATTAGACGTTGACAGCGGAAAAAAGAAGGAGAAGAAAGAACCACCACCACCACCTAAGCCGGTTCAGCCGGCGCCTCAACCTCAACGCCGTCCGCCACAACCTGCACAGAGGCAGCAAAGTGAAGATGACGAAATATCGCGACTCAAAAGACAGAACAAGGGAGCCGCCTCGTCTCAGGAGCCTGACCGGCCAACACCCCGCGCTGCGGAGGAAGAACGAAGCTCAATAACTCGTAAACCACCGACACCCGCTCGGGAGGTGAGTTGGGAAGAAGACAGGGAGTGAAAATTCCAAGAAATAGTACAACGTAGAAATTAGAGAAATCATCGATACTAACAAGGAAAACGCGACAACTAACGGCATTCCATAAAATACACTCCACGTTTAACCCATCCGCACACAACACAATACAAAAATGTACCTACTGTTTTGGTATCCATACCAAAATTCAATATATTTCTCAGGCATCCAGCGATGGTGAATCCGATGAATCTGTTGGTACTCTACAACGAACGCGCAACGAGCGTAAAAACGCTGCTCCAGTGCCAAAGCCAACAGTAACAGCTAGGAGGCCATCGGCTTCGGAAACTCCTGCTCCACACCGTCCAGCCGCTCGCGCCGCTAGTACAGAATCTAGCGCTTCGACTGAAAGCTCCGGCTCGGCGGTAAAACACACAGGTGCGATACTCACCATCGAAGAACTAAAAGCAAAATACAGTAGTGATGGCCTCCCACCAAAACCGAGAACTCGTTTCTTTTCCGCAGGCAACGAGAGACCAGCACCGGTAACAACGAATGGTACAATCGGCGGTGCACAACGGGTACAAAGTCGTTTCGTTGGCGGCCAGCGACCGACACCCGCCCCGGCGCCCGCCGAGCCGGCACACGAAGACTCCGACACGAGCTCCGAGGAGGAGACCGATTCGTCAGAGGAGAGTGAAGAGGAGCCTGCTTCGCAAAGAAAGCCCGAGAGCCAGGCGATGGCTCGTACCGACATCGGCCCGCTGCTCGCACGCAGCACCAACGCTCGCAATGACGCTCAGGATAACAAAACCAAAGACACGCCGACTCAATCTCGTTACCGCACGAGACAAGCGTCCCAGACTGAGGAAGAAGAGAAGCCCACATCTCGCTATGGTACCAGCGGTGCATCATCATACAGCAATCGTTACGGCAGTAAACCAAGGGAAGAAGAAACAACGTCTTCTTTAGATGACGATTCCAAGTATCCCACAGCTAGGTCGAGATATCTCGCCCTGAAGGAGCGTCGCAATCGTCTCGCTAGAAGCAAGAGCAGTCACACCGGATTCGGTGTTGGAGACGACGACGATCAGGACGATCCCGTGTCTCCTACTACAGCATCACCGTCCGCGTATCTTGCGGCTCGCTATGGTGCCGGCACCGGAGGCTCGGAATTGTCTCGGAGTCGATCATCGCACGCGCTCAAATCAAGAGAGAGTTCACCTGAACGAGTTGCGTCTGGTGGCGAGAAAGATGGAGCGGCCCTGAGTTCTTGGGCGCGGTATTTGAAGAACAAGTACGGGTCGCGGGGCAAAGAGCGTGATACGGGCACGACGTCGAGCACGTCGCGTCGCCTGTCTCTCGGGCTGCCCTTGCGCTCGGCTAACGAGCTTGCCAGTTCTGATGACGATTCAAAAAACGCGGCAGGCTCCCCCATCTCCCCTACGGCGGCTACAGCAGCGGTAGCAGGTTAGCCTTATGAGAGTGGCGTGTAAATAGGTTTGATGCTTATCGTATTTGGGACATTTTGGACTTTCAATATGTGTTACTAATCGTTCTCTTTGATCATAGGTTTCGCAGCAGCAGGTTCCTCCCCTAGGAGCCAGTATCTGCAGAAACGCCGTTTACAATTCAGCGTGGGGAGTCGGGGGAGCGAACCCGGTTGCTTTACTTGGCCTCGTGGCATCGCTGTAGGTCCCGACAATACTATGGTCGTGGCCGATTCATCAAACCACAGAGTTCAGGTAAGTTTTTTTAATTTTTTCAGTATCGTTTTGGCGTGGTAGACTAGACTTATGAGCCATTTCTTATTTAGAATATAAAGTCATAATGCTTTTAACTGATAAACCGTTACATCACGACATTTTCGAAAATAGCACGACCAGAGACTAAAACTCACATTATATTTTTTTAAGAGGTTAAATATAAGAAACGAAATTAAGGTATCATTTACAGTTAGACTGTTAAACTATTTAACTTCTTTCTTCACGATTTTTCGATTTTTCTTGGCTTCGCTCATCGCAGAGTTTAGCATCAGTAGGCATGATTACAGTGCTACTAAATTACGGAAATAGTTCACGTTCCTGACCTTGTGCCAACATTTTAGCGTGAAATGAATCCAAAACATTTGGTCGCCATTCCGAGCCAACTTTATCAATTAAGATCCCTATTTTCTAGAATTTACGTACATGCCTGGTACAGTTTTAGAATACTTTTCGTGGTTGCAGTTGCATTTCATTTTGATCCTCAATCCAAACCATGTTTATTTGGTACTTTTCTGGATCAGCGGTCCACATAGAGTTGCAATGTATTCATGATCTCAGGTTGCAATTAAAGAATTTTCCATGGTAACCACAATTCATGCTCTATTGAAAAAAATATATATTGGTCTATAATTATGCTTTTTAGAATTTATCCATCAGTAAGGGCCCTTACACACAGAAATGGATCTAAAGCCATTCATTTATAATTATATTTATCTTACAACGAGTACAACCGCAATGACCAAAAATCTTTCAAAATACACTTTGGCATCATGTTCAGCTCACAGCAGTTCATATTTTTTAAGTTAGTCCTTGCTTAAAGTTTCCTATGTGTTATTCTACGATCACTGTACTAAGTTTCATCAAAATCTGGTCAGCCATTGCATCGTCATTGAGCAACCAACATTCAATTTATATCTATGATACTCAAAGCTCCATCTCTTTGTCCATAGGTGTTCGATTCAAATGGCATATTCGTGAAAGAGTTCGGTCAGTACGGCAGCGGAGAAGGCGAGTTCGACTGCCTAGCAGGAGTTGCCGTCAACCGGATCGGACAGTACATCATTGCCGACAGATACAACCATCGCATACAGGTGAGTGAAATCGCTGCCAAATTTGCGGTGATATTTGTATGGTAAATCCAAGACTGTTTACTGATGGAAGAGTAAGAATTTCTTTCGGTTTGAGTTAGAGGCATTTTATACCTGACCTTACTTCTTTAAGGCTTTACAATCATAAAGGTTCTTAAGCTTGACAGTCTTGTTAGATTAGGGGCTTGGTTTTGGTCTTCATTTGATATCCACTAGGTATATAAATTGTATATTGCTTTTTAGACAATATTATCATAAACGGTTGATTTTTCCTATTCTTTCCATAGTACAGGAGAAAATTCTGATAAATGATTTGTCGTTTGAACACCTTTACATTTAAGTTCGAATAACATTATTAAAGCCAAGAATCTTTTTAGGATGTAAGGTACAAATGAACAGAATTCCTCATTTGTAACGTATTTAGAATTTAATCTTAAATGACACACAATAAATGACCTGAAGGACTGTAACATGCTTACCACATGATTAATATCCGGGACTTGATTAATGTTTGGTAATCCTTGCAGTTGGCGCACAAGTGCATAATGCATTTATGATTCGTTCACTCGAAAGCAATAGTGGTACCATTGGCTTTAGACTTTGTACTTCAGTCGCGTCCCCAATGAACCATCTTATTTTGTGTCGAGCTACCTATAATGTACTTTAAAGATATTTTTTTTATATAATCAGGAAACAGTCTCAAACAAAAATGAAAGCAAAATTATAAAACTAAAAGACCTACAGATACACTAAACATTAATTAACAAAAATGTAAGAATTTTGAGAACATTAGAGACAGAATTTTATAATAAGACAGATTATATGAAGGAATGGAAACTTCCTTAGAAATAATACGTCTAAAACCTAAATTTGAGTGCTAAATATTAGATGGCGTGTTAGGAAAAAGCCAGTACTATTACGGAATAAAGTCGAGTGGAGCGATTAATGTATCCGTGAAGATTCACCACAGAGCGTCGAGGCAATTTATCACGTCATGACAAATCCAGCTAAAAATCGGGTCAAGTTTTAGCATAAAAATGTCAAATAAAATATACGATGCACTTCATCTGAGAAATATTATTTGTGTGAAAAATCACCAGGAATTTTTCGATACAAGCTCTGAAATGGCGAAACAAATGGAATATTTTATTGAATTCAGCATATACTTTTGTACATCATAGCTTAGAAAGACGTCTCGAATAATTGCAAACAAAGGCAGTGTAGAAACTTTGAACTTGTGAATCAGACTTAAGATTCTGCGTCATTTCAAAAGACAACTAAGAATTTCAGGGATCATTAACTGATTAATATTTGAGATTATAGATAAGACAATTTGTGATGTCGCAATTTAAGTGAAATTTTCTATTTCCTCAGGTGTTTGACCCAGCAGGAAGGTTCCTCAGATCATTCGGCAGTCAAGGCACTGGTGATGGCAAGTTCAACTACCCATGGGGCATCACCACCGACGCCCTTGGATTCATCTACGTCTGTGACAAGGAAAACCATAGAGTTCAGGTATGAATTAACACTTTATAATGGTAGCCCAGTCGAGCTCATCCCCTACTAGTATCAGATTCATTATATTTTATCCGCAGAGTGGAAGATACGGTTGTTTTCTCGAAGACATCCTTTTTATTATCTGTAGCTCCGAACTTGTTTCTCGGCGTCCTACGGCTATATAAATTTAAGCCTAACCCTGTATACTAGGTAAATCCCCCAAATCATTAAATTACAATACAATTAAACTGATGCAGGACTTCCACGACTCGAAATTCTGTTCAAGTGGGGATTCCCCTTAGTAAACTACTTTGTAGAGGGTCTTAAAAAGTAGGTTTATGAGAAAATACCCGAAGATTCGAACTCGACTAATAACCTGAGTTTGAAAGGTTAGGCCTTTGAAAATCTACATTAATTATTGGAGAATAAAAATAGAAAATTCTCCAACCAATCAATATTTTTATTAAATACAATATTTAAAAAATAATATGACGTAAGAAAAACCACATCCGCCACCAAGGTACTATATTTAATAAGTAGAAATTACGGGCCAAATTTACAAAGACAAATGTTGGCAATGTTGGCAGTGCCGCAAAGTCAAGCCTACAAACTTTGCCCGGCTCCAGGTAGGCAAAATCAACATTGAATCCGCAATATAAACTTTATAGCTAAATCACTGTTGGCAAAACCTTGGAATAATATTGACTGGTAATTTTATAACTTCTCATGTTACTCTCATTAACCGACTGTATGTGTCTCATTTGTGGGCGCATTAGTAGGTACTCTTATATCGAGAGAGAATGTGGACATTACAGATTTCCAGAACAACTCACTCTCTTCCTATCTCTTAGAGAAACTCCGAGCATAGCTCTATCCATCGCCCGTTGAGCGACTTTGGCCTTGCGGACTCTCTCTCAATGACCACGTATCGGCACCATAGGTCATTGCAGGAAGGAATTAATCGGTTCTTATTAACTTTTTTCTCTCCCCAGGTGTTCCAATCAGACGGCACATTCGTGGGCAAATTTGGCTCGTTTGGCTCCAAACTTGGTCAACTCGAGCACCCCCACTACATCGCAGTGTCCAGTACCAACAGGGTGCTTGTGTCTGACTCCAACAACCACAGGATACAAGTGTTCGATGTCAATGGGCGGGTGCTGTCTTCCTTCGGTGAAGAGGGCAGCGAGGATGGGCAGTTCAAATTCCCGAGGTAAGAAACGACCTGAGGACGCTGGCCACATTCTGCAACCTTCGAAAAGGCTTAAAGTTGGTTCTCTCTCTTCAAACAGGCAGGCATTACTGATTGATAGCAGAAATTATGAACCTAAGAGCCTATTCTATCACCAGTAAAAGCAACCCATTTCATGGGCAAAAGCCTATGCGAAATCGGCAATTTGTTACCTTCCCAAACACTTTGATTAGGATATAAATCTTAAGTAGTTGCAGTTTCAACATTTTAATGAACGTTTGAATACTTAGAATAAAACCAGTCTTAGGTCGTTAAACTGAATGTTCTAATCAAAGTAGCCTTGTTCCCTATAGCGTCGTAAAGTTCTCCGATTTCTAGTTTATCTTTATGGGGGAAACTTGTAACTGTTTCTTTGGTCCGTTTTCCTACAGGCTGTGTTTTCAAATCACGTGGCGTAAGACTCTCTATTTCCCACTTCTCTATTTTATACATGAATGTATCTGTAATTAAAATCATTGCCTGTTCTTACATTACCCAGGATAACTTTCTCATAACTTTTCCGATTGTTTGGTATATAACGTGTGTTCTGTTTTTATTCCACATCTAATTATATCCTTGCAATGACTTCAAGAAATCCCGGTTAGAGCTTTAAAATATTCGAGAGCAAGAAACACCTTGACCGAATTCTTTCACGCAAGTGTAACAGAATATGACCTGAATACGTGAACTGGCTAGCATTTTTATTTGTACGTTTCCGTTTCAAGACTAGGCGACCTTGTCTTGATTTTAATGAGATAAAAACACAAGTGTTTTCTATCGTCTGTCATCAGGTGGCGTTTATACGTACATCAGATCGTTTTTCTTTTTGGCTGCTGACTGTCACGCATGCTGCGATGGTCAATACGGTTTCTATGTCGTCAATAGACATGTCCAGCAGGGAACTTGGCAGGCTAATGATGACCTCAGCCTCATCTCTTCACATGAAGAGATTTAACTTTGAACAAAATTTTATTGTCCTGAATAATTCCATAATTGAATACATGAGTTACGAAATAACCACGTACCAACTACATTTAAAAGAGTGCCTAACAAAATAATTTTCAAGATAGACACTAAGCCTATTTAACGCCTGCAATTAGAAGTGGAACATTATGGATAATGAAAAATAATTAATTCAACAATCGTCATCCTCATGAAAATGAGAAGCTTTTCGATAAAAACTTAAAGCCGCTGAATACCTTCTGGCTGCCGGATAACTCGAGTAATTTCTTAGTATAGATAGGGCAATGAACTTTTATGAAGAACCAGCTAGTACGTACTATAGACTCAAGTTTGACTTGAAGACTTTGGACGCTTATACTCTAAGCTCTATTCATACAGCAAGCCAATCTATGCATACAGCTTTCTTCTTCTAGACTCCTAACCCAATTATTCTTTTCTAAAAAGTTTTGACTTGGTTACGAGACATTTAAGCCATATCTTATTTGTATTTAAAGTCATATTATTTCTATTAAACCGGCGGTTACAGCGCGGCCTCCACAAAAACAGGGCATATTCATATCCTTATTGAAGCGATAGTAACTTAGATATTTGCAATGGACAATTTTGGTACCAAAATTAAGAGTTGTAACTAAAATACTATTACAATTACACATTAAAACCCACAATGTACATATTTTAAGAAAATAAAATGGAAAAGACGACCACGACACTTCGCTCCCACCAAAAGAATCAACCCAAGTCTCACTATTATTTTTTTCGACAGGGGTGTAGCAGTCGACGATCAGGGCTACATAGTCGTGGCTGATTCTGGCAACAACCGTATCCAGATCTTCCACCCTGACGGCACCTTCCTCAGAGCCTTTGGGGCTTGGGGCAACGGTGACGGGGAATTCAAGGGGCTTGAAGGCATAGCCGTCATGTCTGGAGGCAACATTATAGTCTGCGACAGAGAAAATCATAGGGTACAGGTGTTTTGAGGAACCAAAGGTGAGAGATATTTATAGCGTGTTTTTAACTGAGGTTCCACGTACAAAAGCGTTTTATTATATTTGACCAAAGCAGCTCTATTTTTGAATCACTCTCCTCGCTTCGAGCGGTCGATTCTACTGATTTTTGTATCGGATGTCGAAAGATAATTAGTAGAATCGACCGCTCGAAGCGAGGCGAGCGATTCAAAAATGGAGCTGCTTTTTCTTCCGATACAACATAATGATTTTTACATGAAATTACATGGTCAAAATTGTTTTCATAAAAAAATGGCACCTTAGACAGTTTTCTGTATCTCCTATAGTTTTTGACTTCCCAGTTATAAAACGCAATGGAAAATTTAATAAATTTTAAACTGAACTGAAAATTAGGAAAATATTTAATTAAAGTTTAAATTTTTAAGGCTCTGCTAAGGTCCTTCAGTATTTAATATATCTTCTTTTGTTTACAGGTCCAGGAGGAAAATCGTTTACAGCAATGAAATCTAATTATTTTCTCACAGTATTCTATATCTTTTATTATTATACTCTTTTTGTAAATAATTCTGAAAACTAAATACAAACATGTTTATTGTATAAAAACTCGCCATAGAGTTACGTACAAGCACTTAATATTTTTAAAATAACAATACAACGTTACTGTCGATATTGTATTACGTAAGTAGTCAACATACGCCAACATCAAAAGAATATGAACGTTTAAGCATAAATAAAAAGAGGAAAATCTACCTCTGCACTTTGTGCACAACCAAAGGTAATAAATACGAAAATGAAAAGGTAAAATACCTTATAAAAATGTCGTAAGTACAGAAGGGAAAGCAAGACGTTACATTCATACGTTATACTGTGTAAGAAAAAAGTTTCGCCACTGAAAAGGCTATTCTATCAATGTCAATAGTTATCATTATCGCCGAAGATGGATGGAGTTCAGATCAATGGATAGACTGATTTAAGAGTGACAGCTAGCTTACCCTCTCTGTCTTACGCTCGGTGGCGCAAAACTGGAAGGGACAAGTGTATAACCCGACAACTCTAATGACAGCGCTGTCATATCCGAGGCGTTCTCACGCCAGTTACTCTGCGGTCTGATATTACACGACAACTTCAAAAATAATTCTTGTCGTAATGATTTGGTTGTGGTTCCAGGGTTATTTCTTTGTTTTTGTCGTCTAATGCCATGAAGCTAAAAACGTTGGCCAGCGCCAGTAAAAGCATGAAATTATGATTGCTAGGCCTTTAATAAGGGACCCATTCAAACGTTACTTTCACAGCAACGAGAATAATAAACTGTCGAAAAATACACTTCTCTTTTAGTTATAATGCATCTGATTTATTTTGATCTAAAATGGGAAAATATATATACCAATTAATGAATAACAAATAATGTTTTCTGTTGATAAAATTATTCTTCAGTCTTAGTCTGACGCTTAAAAGATATCGTTTTTACGATGTCATTCGTTTTGATGGGATAACGTTATCTGTTTTGCTGCTCCCGCAGCGCTTTCCTTGGTGTTGTCGGCTTATGCAGGATGCTTATCTACACTTTTATGTTCTCAGGCGTACTGAATATGACCGGAATAATAATTCGCAAGCTATCAAGGGAACCAAATTTTATGTATTTTTCTGGTAACCCCAAATGATTTATTCATCGGCTCTGGGCAAACATCTGATTTGGCGAAAATTGTTTTTTTCTGGGACGTTTTCGTGTTTACGCGTAAAGCCCATTTTTGCTACCTGTCCGTAGAAAATTATCTAAACTCGTGCATTTAAATATTAAAATCTTCCTAATTCAATTTGCGAAATGAATTCTACAATGTAGAAATTCTACAATGAATTCTAGGATGTAGAACGTTTATAAAATTTCATCAATAACTTTTTATAATTGCTTGTATTATGGATACCAAAGCGAAGTATTTTAAAAATTCTGGAGACCCACTTTTAAATTGTTCGGGAAATATTTTTACCTCGACACTTCTTTCTTTATTCATAAATGATAACTTTTCCTTGAATCGAAAGAGATTTAAGATACGGTTTATTATTTTTTGTGAAAGGTAAATTCGGTAGGTAATACTTAAGAAACCCATTTCTTTTCAATGTAACCCTTTCATAAATATTTATTGCGAATTTTCTGTGTTTACTACAATCTGTATCCATTAGTACAAAGATGTAAGTTGACAACTTTAAAACGAGCCCTTCTACACTGCGTTATTTTCAACAGATCAGTAAAAAGACGTAGGTACTCAATCTAAATAACCATTGTTTGACATTGATGACGTATAACGAGAAGGTAAAGGATACCGGTGGCTTATTATAATAAGTTGTCGGCCTATAGTAATTATAATGAAACCAAAGTCTTCCCTGCTAGTCCATTTTATAGGTAGTAATATAATCTCAGGTCATAAAAACTTAAAGGTTTAATCTTTAAGGCGTGTTTTAACTCCCAATTTATTTTCATACGTACAAAAGAATAAGTATAAACTTTTAATTTAAATCAATGCTAATTTTTTTTAACTGGTAGCCAATTAGCCAATAATAATGTATGCATTTAATTATGGGTGGGCCCATAGGCTACACTTATGGATTGTGGAAATCCACGGATACAAATCAAGATAGAAGGGTAAGACAACGGTAAAATTGCGACAACATATTTAGGCAATATATTGCGTTAATTATAAAAGTCAATTTCTTCAGAAATCTGGCTCTAAAACTTCCTAACTTTACATAACGAATTTATTTTGTCATGAAGACACAATTTTTGTGTACCTACCTAGTTTCTTGCTTTTTCTTCATAATTTTCGTAACTAAGGGGTGCTGTCTTTGAAGCGGCCGAGTTATACCGTTACCTATTAAATACCCACGAAAAAAACGACAAGTGATAAATTATCATCTATCTTTGCTTTTATGACCTGATTAAAACATAAGTGTAAGATTTTGTACCTATGCTTCGTCATTAAAACTATCTAATAACATTAACTAGTCATTTTAAATGTAGGTAGGTATTTCAGTAATTTTAATTAAAGAAATATTATTACAAATTATGTAAAAGTATGTGGGTATTGACTTAAATTATGGATTAGCTCAATATTTATTTATATTTCAAACTGTATTTATCTCAATTGATAATAAATAAAAAAATTTGGAAAGTAAAAGTAATATTTTGTTAAATTAATCGGGGATATTGATAAATAAATTAAATAATTCGTAATAAATAGTTAAAAATGATATTAATGTAAATAACATAATTTCACAGCTTCGCTTATGAATTTAATAATGTTAATGGATTATGTACATAAGTTGATTATTTTACCTACGAATTATGAGTCAATCAAAAAACTATGTAATGTTGATATTTGGAATACATTTTGTATCGTTTTCAATTTTAAATAAAAGTGATTTGTTACTAAATGTTGTTTAATTTCTTTGCATATAGCAGTACAGTACCTCTTAGAAAAACCCGGATTATAGGTAAAATCCTAGCAACCTAGAATAACAATGTAAGATTTGATTTTAGTTGAAATTTTCTTAAAATTTTTATGTAACAAATTTAATTTAAAATAATTTAATAAAACAATAGAATATTTAGCTAGAGTAGAATATTACGTAGTAACAACTGTAATAGATATACGAGAGCGGACCCTCCCCACACGAGCAATTATTTGCTCAAAGGAAGGTTCCAGAACCTGTCAAAAAATTTTAAGAATCATGTTACTGAAATAAATAATTTTTCATTTTTCAGTAGATATGTTGCGGAAGTTAGTTGCGCCGCTATTTCTCAGCGCTGCCAGTAATATTAGGAAGCAGTGGTAGATAAAACATTGACATAAATTAATAATACTACGGTGATAGAACTATTAAAAAACGCCTACCCTATTTACTTATCAGCTTGCCCGTGGATATTGAAAATGAGCCTGATGAAAACACTTTTTTTTTGGAAAGCATTTCTTGTGAAAATTTTTAATTGATTATTATAATAAAACCGGTCGTCGTGGAGATCCTTGGGGGAGGCCTTTGTCCAGCAGTGGACGTCTACAGGCTGATATGATGATGATGATGATAATAAGACAATAGTTGATTAATTAATGAGATTGTACGATCCCCATTCAAACCGTCCAGACGGTTTTGGAGGACAATTTTATACTTAGTGTATTTTATTACGATTCATAAATAAATATCAATGTACCCAGTGTAAATGCAATTAAATATTTTCACTTTGATTTTATATTGATGATAAAACTGTGTCCTGCAAGATTTTAAGTTTTTTGACAAAAGGACGTTCAGCTTTTACATTTTCCACCACACCAGAAGGTTGTAATGAAATTGCTAATAAATTTGTAAAATTCCAATATTTGACGTCAATTGCCTTCATAATGAAAGAATTCGGTAATGGGTCTATTCTTAAAATGATAAATTGACGGTCTCTCTCAAATTTATCATCTTTTACTAGAAAAGGCCGATGACTAAGTGGGAAAAATAATGAGAAGTGAAATCGGGGTGAAATTGAGTTACTTATTTGTGAAAAGTCTAGTAAAAGGGTACTTAGCGGACCTCCATTCATTTAAATAGATTTTGAAGAATAAAACAGGCTACTTCGTTTTATTTTTAGATATTTCAGGTTTCAATTTAAACGAAAACCAATACCTACGCTAAGTATGTTTAATCTATCCGTTCATTCACCCATCTTTTGTTAAGGGTTGTATTTAAATGCAGTTTAAAATTAATGGTTTGCACATTTAAAGAAATTAAACCTCAATAACCACTAAGAAGTCATTTTATGACACCATTTTTATATAGTCTGGCATACGAGGATCAGATAGAGCGGGTGCTCACAGACGGACACGTGAGGAGCACTCGCGTCCCGCGGCGAGCGTGTGTAGAGAGAATGATGAGACTGAGCGAAGTGAGAGAGGTGTGCCAGGATCGCAATACTTGGCGCTCCGTTCTTTCTGCCTACCCCGCCAGCGACATAGCGTGAAGATAGGTACGTATTTATGTAGATAGGTAGCTACGTAATTTCATATCTATACTAATAATAAAGAGGTAAAGTTTGGATGGATGTGTGTTTGAAGTAATCTTCGTAACTACTCAACCGATTTCAATAATTCTTTCGCTGTTGGATAGTTGATACTCTGTGTATGAACATAGGCTATTTGGTTTTAGGTTTTATAAAAAGGGGAAGGGGAGGGGAAAGGTAAGGGGGAAGGAAAGGGGGAGGGGGGGGGGGGAAGAGAAAGTAGACGTAAAGGGGAGGAGAAGAAGAGGACAAGGGGCGGGGAGGGGTCGGGGATTGTTAAAGTCGGGGTAGTATTTTAACGCGAATGAAGCAAACGCTAGTATGTTATATTTTTACGTTATACTTACTGATTTCGTGTCAGATAGCTTCAATTACCCCGACACTTGCTTGAATACAACCCATACGAAGATACATCTTCAGAAGCGCGTGTAATCGTAGATGTATACCCTTAATTGACTATCCAACTGTGCTCAGTGTGCCATATAGCTCGTAATGTAAGGGCAGAAGGGCGGTAACAGCTTGGCAGACGCCGCGCGTTCTTTTATTTTTCTTATCGTCTCTAACGACTCTTGTAAGTGGGCGATTTCTTTGACGGTGTGGTCCAAGTGATAGAATGCAGCGGATGTGTGAACGCACTCTTTTGAGCTATCTTTTCTAGCTGCTACTAGTTTTTGACGTCTTCTGTAGCTTTCTCCATGCAAAACGATACAGCCGTACCGAGTTTTTAACTTCACGGGCCCCGGGTTTTAAAAATAAAAGAAATGAACGAATCACTTCGCTTTGCCCAATTACCTACATAATAATAAAACTATCATGCTTAGTCGGATAATTTCTAAGTTTTTAGCAACTTGAAATTTAGACCAAGGAAATTGCATAGCTCTCGTAAATTGATAAGTGCATCACGTGTAAACCGCTGCCTCCCGTGACTTCAAATCAAATTGATAGCCTATAAAATACCCCTGGTTGTTGGAGCTCATGCCTACCTCCTCAACGAGGGCACTAGGGCTATAGTCCATCTCGCTGGCCAAGTAGAGATAGGTGGACTTCACTGCGCCTAAGAATTCCTTCCTCGGCGTACGCAGGTTTCCTCACAATGTTTCCCTTCACCGTTTGAGAGCAGCCAGTAAAATGTACTCAAAACCCATTGGTACAGTCGCGTTCATTAATATCTGACCAGTTCAAAACCTTGTCACTATAATGTATTTGCTAATCTCAATAGAGAGTGTGTCAATTACATTTTACATTAGAGCGCAAAGGTTATATATTAATGAACACGACTGTACCAATGGGTTTTTCTAGAAACTTAAGAATATTTACTGACTGCTCTCAAACGGTGAAGGGAAACATTGTGAAGAAACCTACATAAGCCGAAGAATAAATTCTTAGGCGCATGTGAATACCACCAACCCGCATTGGGCTAGCATGGTGGACTATAGCCCGAACGCCCTCGTTGAGAGGGTAGGCCTGAGCCCCAGCAGTGGGGACATGATAATAGGCTGTTGATGATGAACACGGCTGTAAGTGCCACGGCCGGGGACCAAACTCGGACCTCTCGACATGACAGGCCGCGTTTTTCCCATTACGCCACTGGCGCTCACGCTCGCTCTCATGACTTAAGCTACAGTTTAAGGGGCAAGCGATTTCTCTAACGAGTTCACTACCCTCACCCTATTCAGAGAAATAATCACGGTGGCGATTATTCAGAGGAAGGCTTAGGGCTCTCAGTTGACGTGTGTTCATCACGAGGGGATTGCGCTGTGAATAGAGTTGGTATTAGGCGACCACTTTATTAATTCATCATTAGAAGCTAGTAGTGTTTAAGTCGATATAGTAATTTATTTATTTTTATTTTATATATTTATTTAATTTCACAGCAAACAAAATACATAATTACATTCGTTACAGTACATTAAAAATAACAAAATCCCAATAACGAAATTAAAAATTATATATCAATTATGGATAAAAACAATTTAAATGCAGCGGGAAATAGGTACGAATATGAAATTAAAATTATTAATTTTCAATTGGGGAAAAATTACAACACTATTACAATTGTACATTTTAGACTTTCGCGCTTTGTATTCATAATTATTATAATTATTTACGATCTTATACACGAACAAGTTTTATTTACCTTTGCCCGACGTTTCTACCAGGTTACACTGGCCGTGGTCACGAGCTGACTCGTAAAACAAACAAATAAAACTTATTTGTGTGTAATACCCGTAAATAATCATAATTACAATTATTATTAGGTACCTAATATTTTAATTATGGATGCCCTCTGACCGCCTAACCTCCTAACTTAACTGGTCATCAGGTCAATTTATCATATGGAACTTATGCTTCCTTACAAAATGTCAACCAGTAGAGATAAGGTTAATGTGCGGTCACAGGAAAATATATGTATTGGCACAGCGATTGTCATTCTATTAATTTAACGTATCTGTCCTGTTTATTGGATTCCGATGGGATCCTCGCATTAGTGCCTATCAATAACGTCGTGTCCATAGCCAATACGTCACTACGACTTAGATCAATTGTTATACATCTGACTACAAATAGCTATAATTCCATGTGAACACGTAATAAAATACATAGAAATGGGTAGGTATGTAATTGTTAGGTATAATTGTGCGTTAAACCGGGAATTGTTCTGATTGAAAACGTCTGTAACGAATTCCTAACTCGTCCACTTCCTAACTGGTTCACTACCTAACTGGTCCACTTCCTAACTGGTTCACTTCCTAACTGGTCCACTTCTTAACTGGTTCACTTCCTAACTGGTTCACTTCCTAACTGGTTCACTTCCTAACTGGTCCACTTCCTAACTGGTCCACTTCTTAACTGGTTCACTTCCTAACTGGTTCACTTCCTAACTGGTTCACTTAGTAACTGGTCCACTTCCTAATTGGTCCACTTCCTAACTGGTCCACTTCCTAGCTCGCCTACTTCTGACTGGTTCAGTAAGTTCGATAAGTGGAGACCGCGGTCCGCTACGCGCAGCGTGGGATGCCAGGTGGACCGATGACCTGAAGAAAGTGGTCGGGAGCAGCTGGATGCGGAGGGTGGGGGACCAAGTTTTTTGCGGATTTTACTTTTAAATATTATTTAAAGAATAACGTCCCTTTTTACCGACTTCCAATAAAGGAAGTGGTTCTATGTTCGGCTGTATGTATGTTTTTTTTTCTTTTTATGTTTGTAACTAGCTTATTCAGCTGGCTACAACATTCTAATAATAACTGTCCCAGAATTACGGCGCTGTAATTTCAGCAAGACGAGGCCCAATTTCAGGAAGCGATAGAGGCAAAGATAGTGTCGTTACAGTACATTATGTTGTGAAATATTATAGCGGTGGTACATGCAGTAAGTATTGGCGGATAAATTTGGAACATAAGTACCGGAAAATCTATTGTAGCTAATACTTATCAGTTTTTAACGCACTATTATTTATACCTGTCTATATTTATTTTATACAAAGACAAACAGTATTATCATTGTTGAAAGTACTGTTGCAATCATTTCTTTTCAGTGTTTTTATAATCTTTTAATATAAACGTGAAAGTTTGTAGGGATGTTTGGATGTTTGTTGCTTTTCTGATGTTTGTTCTTTCTCTCTTAGAATAACACAATATGTTTACATAAAGATAATTTTGTAAATTGGCCTATCAAAAACGATACAATAGAAGTATAGTTTCTAAACATCATGTCGAACCGTCGATCCCCGGCTGCGCCATGTAAGTACCAATGGGTTTTTTATCGAAACTTAAGTGCATTACTGACTGCTCTCAAACGGTGAAGGAAAACATCGTGAGGAAATCTGCATACACCGAAGAAGTTCTTAGGCGCATGTGAAGTCCACAAACCCGCACTGGGCTAGTGTGGTAGCCCGAACGCCCTCGTTGAGGGGGTAGGCCTGAGCCCCAGCAGTGGGAACATGTTAATAGGCTGTTGATTTGGTGTCGAACCGTTTCGGATGGACATCGTAACAGTCGTCACAGGGGAATTTAATGCGACGCTATGAAATACGCATTCAAGATACTTAACATTAGATGTAAAATTGAATATTTTGTGTGTGTCGCTTACGATATTTCTGAAACAGCCTTGATGTTTTGATACTAGCTTAGGTTTGTACCAAAGTGTCAGTCTATGTTTTATTAAACGTTTTACCTTCGCTCACCCATGTATTGTCTGCGCGACGACCTTCTAGACTTCGACCGATCTTCCCCTCTATCGGAGGCATTAAACTCCCCACACAACAGATCCGCCCAATTCCAATAAACGACACAATTACTTATTGTCACTTGGGCCAAAATGCGTCGGGTATGTTGAAAGATAGACTGCTTGTCGGGTCTGATATATGAGCACCTTCACGTATCCGTCCATTCATCGTAGACCCATGTCATCGGTTCACTACCCTCTCTTATCTCTGTAATTTGTTTTGATCCGGGAGGAGGATGAGGTCTGGTCGAGCTGGTGGTGGGACTCTGGGTGCGGTGAAGCGGTATTTAGAGTGTTTGTTCTCATTAAGGGTGAGACCAAATTACTATGTTATATGCACTGAGTTTATATTAGTCTCGATCACTGTTAGTGGTTTGTAAAGTTAGGTAGTTAGAGTTTCTTAGAGTAACATGCTAGAGGATTTACTATGGATATACTCTGCAGTTTAGTCATCACATCATCATCATATCAGCTCTTCAACGTCCTCTGCTGGATTAGGTCTTCCCCAATGATCCAACCGCTTCCAGCCACCTTCCAGTCCACCTGGCGGAGGGGTCCATCGTCTGCCCCAACGGCCGTCGCTTCTGCGATAAATGTGACCTGCGCACTGCCACTTTAGTCAAGTAAAAAGTACTTTTATCTTAAGTTTGTTTAAGTTAAATTTCGACGTATTTCCCGAACGTTGAATAATAAAATCAATAAATATAAATTATTGAATCTAAATAAAAAGTCCAATGAATATCAACGAATATGATATTTTTGGCGCTGTGGAACCATTTCGACCCACAAAAACAAGGAAAATGAATCCGAGCTATTTATTGAACCAGATAAAGAAGAAGAAAAATCTAAAGGATGACGAAGAAATGAAAAGAATGTATGATGTAAAATAGGAAGTAGTACCAGAACCATCCGAAAATTCTAAGAATTCTCCAGAAAATAATTTCCATTTCACAAAACCAAGGAAAATTAATCCGAGCTAACTATTTAGTGAACCAGATGATGAAGAAGAAAAATCTAAAGAAGGATAAGAACGTAAGAGTGCAAAATAAAACATAGGAAGTAGTACCAGAACCATCCGAAAATTCTAAGAATTCTTCAGAAATTTATTTCCATTTACGTTTCAGTTCCATTCGGTTGACAGAGTTTGAAACACAGCCCTAGTGTTTATTCAACGCTATAGCAGCCTTAGTGACTTCGCAGCTTACCCTTAAATCACTTAAGTGGCAGTTGTTAGTTTATTAATGCCTCAGGCCTCGGGTAAATTACACATTAATGTAAACAGTGGGGGTTTGAATTAAAACTTTGATCTACTGGGTAATTTATGCGCCAGTAACATTGTTCTAGTTGCCTTGACTTGTATTGACTTTACCGAGATACTTCTGCTAACATATCAAAGGTTGTTTGATAGAAGATAAATCATTATCATAAATCAGCTTTTTGATGTTCACTGCTGGACATAGGCATTCTCCAATGAACGCCGCCATACCCGATCCTCCGCCCTCCACATCCAGCAGAGTATCCAAAAACATATTGTTTAAAGTCAAAATCAAGTCAAACCAATTAAGTACATTAGAGGTCGATGAATCAAACCCAAAATATTTTATCCTTTCGACGCATATGACCGAGAACGCAAATGGCCAAACCATAAATTTATGGCCAATTGCGTATTTAAATTCTACGATTGGTGAATGACCAAGTTTGTAAATTATCAAGAACGCAAAAGGCCAAACCATAATTTTATGGCCAATTGCGTATTTAAATTCTACGATTGGTGAATAACCAAGTTTGTAAAATTATCAGGAACGCAAAAGGCCAAACCATAAATTTATGGCCAATTGCGTATTTAAATTTTACGATTGGTGAATAACCAAGTTTGTAAAATTATCAGGAACGCAAAAGGCCAAACCATAAATTTATGGCCAATTGCGTATTTAAATTCTACGATTGCTGAATGACCAAGTTTGTAAATTACCAGGAACGCAAAAGGCCAAACCATATCAAGGGATAGAAAGCAACCCTCTCGTATTGCATATAGGTATCTAATTGCGAAATGACATTTCAGGAAAAGGAAAATTCAAAAAATGAATTTTCAGAAAACTTAAACACAATTTATACTGTTACTGAATAAACTGAACTTGAACTTGAAAAGGACATTATGAACCCCGACGCCTCCTGGGAGATGTATTCCTTGGTCTGCCTCAAGAACCTACGAGTAAGGAAGTTATTTATACTGGAAGGGTGCCAAGTGCTCTGTCTCACTTAAACACTTAAGGGGAAACCACGAACATCCTGTTCTGGTGTGAAATATGTTCTATGCCATAGTATTCCTCAAAATGTGGCAACATTATTAAGACACCATTCTTCTACCTTTAGGTATTTTTTTTTACTGTTTGTTTAGGTTTAGGGTTAGTTTATTTATTAAAATTATGTTTGGAGGTTAGGTTATTTAAGTTTTTTAAGTTAGTTTAATTTTAGGTTATTTTTGTTTTATAGATAGTTTTACTTAAGATTATTTTTTTTAAAACTTTGTTCCATTTTTTCTAAGTATAATAAATTCATCCCGACACCAGGAGTTTTCTTGTTTAATTAAATTAATTTGTACAAATGTAAGCCACAACCACCTAGCACTTATGGCACCCGAACTCAGAAAATGAAATGAAATTTTGATCAAATAAATACTTAATTGTAGCCTCGAGGGTTTTTTAATTTATTATTTATTTGTAATGTAGTTCAAGATAGGTAATTGTAATATTTATAACATTAACAAAGAAAGTCAATAACATTATATTAAATTAAAATAACCAACTATATAAGTAATCATAAATATAAAATAATTCTTCCAGCGCATCCCCGCGAGGCATGGTGCCCAGAAGGCAGGCAACGTTTCCCCTTTGGATAATGAAGCTTATCCTCTGGGCGAAATAGTAGCCGGCCTTCCGGTCGCCAGTGGCCTCGCGGAGACGAGCTGAAGTTCTTTCATGAAAGATTTTGCCTCAGGGCCCCAGGGTGTGGTTTATTTTTTGTTTTATAATAAGTTATTTTTAAATGGCAAACATTGTTGCAGCAGAAAAAACAAGAAATTGTAGACCAAATTACTGACTGGGCATCAGTGTGCGCATTTGTGTGCAATCAGTATTTTTGATGTGCAAATTAGTTTTTTTTGTTGTTAGATGTTTATTTATGTATATCCCGAAATTTTGTAGGCTCGTAGAAGTGATTCTGATCAGAATATTATATTTTATATCGTCAAAATTCGATTCATTGATGCATAAACACCTTTGATAAAATAGAGAACCCACCTATTCTACTTTTTCGATCTATTCTAATTTTTGCTATCACTGTAATGTCAAATTTTAAATGTTCCTACTACAAAAAGTCTTTTTCGGAACTTCTTTTGGTACTGCTCCCGTAGAACCTAACACTTTCATGTATTTTTCTTTTCCTTTCTTTCTTTATGTTAAAAACACGGATAAAAAGATGACTATGGGATGGATATCATCATGACTCGTGCCATAGTAAGATGCATGGGAGTCAGAAAATCAAAAATTTAGACATAAAGAAAAAAAAAACACAAAAAATATTCAGACAGGTTAATATATCTTGTATAGTTTAATAATAGTTTCCACCCTGTATTTGCCCCGTCTTGCCCGCAGGCCGCTCCTAAAGGTCATAATTTATCATTTTCAGAATTAAAATGTATTTTATAATTTTGCCTAAAAAAGCACGGTTCCTTAACAAGTTGTTTTGTTCGGGATATTTATAAATAGAAGGCTCGTCTGTCAGGTGACACCGACAATGAACCATTAAAGCAATGACTTCACATTTCTCCTGCTTCCCCTGACTTTAAACAAATTGGCTGAGGCCGTCTTCGAAATGGAAAAACCCGGGCGTTTGTTAAAGAAAAGTTCACTTTAGGCGTCTTAATTAGCTTCTGGGGTTTATCAGCAGTATATTTCCCCACTGCTGGGCTCAGGCCTACCCTTTCAACGAGGGCGCGTTGACTATAGTCCACCACGCTAGCCCAGTGCGGGTTGGTGGACTTCCCATGCGCCTAAGGAATTCTTCTTCGGCGTATGCAGGTTTTTTCACGATGTTTTTCCTTCACCATTTGAGAGCAGTCAGTAAATGTACTTAAGTTTCAAGATTTCAATTTACTGAACTAAAATTATTGTAACATTACAGATCAAAATTTATGACCGAATTATTTTCATTACCTGTAGGTTGGTTGAGTTTTATTCGTAGAATACTTAGTACATGAATAAAACTTCTAGCAGAGGCACCTAAACAGAGCTTATAAATTTTATTGTAAGCGTGGGCAGAGCTGCGAGATACGACTAGTATAGCATAATGAAACTGGAACGAAACCGTAAAGAAAGCTATTTTTTGTTTCTAAAAATAGATTAAGTAATAAATAATTCTGTTCAGCCCGCATCTCTAATGTTTACTTTCGCGAAAAAGCGGTGAAATTTTTATAAAGGTTGTGACCTACGAAGAGCTCTCTCAGCAAATTAATTTAAGGATTATCGACCTGCCCCAAGATCGTGAAAATTACCATTTATTACCATTTTTTTTCAACACCATTTATTTTTATACTCTTGTTTATTATAGGCACCAAACATCTATTTAATAATTTTATGTAACTAACATACATACCTAAATACGTACATACATACATTTATATATAAACACTATCTGTTTCCCGTGGCATCGCCCGCGTTTCAAGTTAATTTCGACTTATTTTGGTATTATCGTGTTCAAACAGGAAAAATAACTCTTCAGCTTAAATAAGCACCTATTAGTAAAAGGATTAAGCAAAATTTTAAGTAGTAATTAAGTATAGACGCAAAAAGTTAAGAAAGGTTACTATTTTCTTCTTTTTGCGATTTACTACCTTACGCCAAGTATGAAATTCTTAAGAAAAACTACATACTATAAAGTATCCGAAAACTATTTTTAGAGCAGTTGCAAAAACCGAATTCAAATATGCCAATGATCACTCATGATGTACCTATTATAAAAGAAAAAGCTGTGTCTTGTAATATTTCCTAATTTCTTCCTCCTGTGTTAATTAGATAGACCTAAATGTTTAGACACTTAATGAGTAGGCCAAAGGATTTCAGTTATTAAGACAAATAGACCAGGAAAATTACGGAAGCCCGAGGAAAGAATGTTAATTCTGAACAGGAAACAAAAACACTTTTAAAAGAGTCAGATAATAATCTTTTATTTTTATTTTTGACATTCTTTTTTAATCTAGACATTGTTATTTTGTATTAGTATTCAAATTTATATTGACATCTTATTTTTGGTGTTATTTTGACATGCAACTAAATAATTGCCAATAAAGTATGATTATGATTAATAGTCTGTGAAAAATATAAAATTAACCACCGCATTGTATCAAACGGTTAATTTTTATGTTGTTTCGTACACGGAGAATTGAAGAATCGCAACGAATTTTGACGAAACTTGGTACAGTGAAAGCTATATCCTGGAATAATATAAATATAGCAAATACAATCAAAATCGCATCATGTAGGGGCTAGACCCACAAAAGGCGATCCGCTAAAAATAAAGCTGCCATACACGGCACACGTGGCGTTCTTTATCGAACTAGGGCACGTGACTGGAATGCGTTAGTTCCTTACAAGGATTTGTACTCTGCTGCGCCTTGAGCTTAATACGGAGTTGAGTAAACACTTATGAGTCGCCAGCTTTTATTCGATATTGCTGCCCGGAGTTTACGGAGTTTATCAACTTTCCCGCAGTAAAAATTACTTTCCTGCAGCGAAAATTTTAGTGCTTTTAGAAGCACTAAAATCTTCATTGTTTTTGCTAATTAAGAAGTCCTTTAGGAAGAAAATACATGGTATGTCTGAGGCAGCATTTTTGGGGCGTCACGTAAAATTTGTGTGCTACGCCTTAGTAGAGTGTGCTACGGCGTAGCACTTAGAGCGTACTTATGGCTTACCTTAGCACTTAAAGCTTGCTACTGCGTAGCACTTAGAGCGTACTTATGGCTTACCTTAGCACTTAAAGCTTGGTACTGCGTAGCACTTAGAGCTACTATATGGCTTAATTTGGTACTTAAAGCTTGCTACGGCGTCGCACTTAGAGCATACTATTGCTTAGCACTTAAAACGTGCTACAGCAGTTACGGCCTGCTACGGCTTAGCAGTTATGACGTGCTACGGCTTAGCACTTAAAGCATACTATTATGTCATTCGTAGCCTTAGTGATTTCCCAAATTGTTGTGGAAAAAATGAGAAATTAGAAATGGGAAATGGTTCCAGAACCATGTCGAACAGGAAAATAATAGAAAAGAATGAAAAAATCTAATTTTATCATATTGTCTGTCACCTAGTATTAACAAAAAATTGGTCTTTATTATACAGTGAAGTCCAAGCCGAAACCGTCTCGCTAACCTCAAAGGTACAATAGACCATTTTCGTTATACAATAGAGCAAAAAAAGTGTGTTCACATTAAGCCCCGCAATTAAGGAGCCGTCTGAGAGGGTCGTAACAGAATCGCTCACGCCGTAACGATGAAATAAGGCGCCATTAATAATAATTTACAGCGAGGGAAAAAATATGGCATTATGCTTGGGAACAGATACGGACTTCAGTTTGAGAGCCCTTGGGGGCAAAGGCTTGGGGACCTTGGTTTTTGCGTTACTTTTCATACTCTAAAAGGCTGTAATCAACCGAGCTACCAAAAATACTGAAACTAGCGACTAAAATTCAAATTCAAGACAGAAAAAACAAGTCGCCAAAAATATTTTAAGCTAAAATAATAAACGGAGCGACTTAGTTATTATCAAATATCTTATCTCAGATTATTTTAGCTTAATTTTTTTTAACAATATTATGGTAGAGGTTCCTATAATAATTTTTCATGTTCTTAGCACCCTTTTTATGTACCCTTTATCATAATCCCTAGATGTCTTGTGATGCAAGGAAAATTTTACATTATTATTTTACGATTCCAGACATTTTCCCATTTCATTATCTATCAAGATAAAATGGGATCAGAAAATTATGAAGTTGTAAAAAAGGGGAATGAAAATATTCATTGTAATAAAACAATTTCAGGTGAAATTTCCCCAAACTCCAAAGATAGCCACAAACTCCTCGATACGTCCGTTTCAAGACAGGGCAGATAAGTTCGGAGGGATTAACTTGGGAAATAAGAAGGGTGGTGCGTAATTAAAAGGGCTTCTGAGAAACCTGATTGGGTGTTAATATTTTATTCGGGTTTCGAATCAGGCATTTAATAATGCTACAAAGCTGTAATCCGATTGAAATCACTCGGGACTTTGGCAAGGAAAGAGCCATGCTCGGAGTTTCTCTAAGAGACAGGATCCGAAACGAGGTGATCCGCCAGAAACCGAAGCCAGTAAGTAGGTACAATGAAGTGGCAGTGAACTGGTCACAAATATCGGAGAACCGATAACAGGTGAGGTAGACGAGTTATCGAGTGGAGACCACGCGTGGGCAGGCGTAAGTGTGGGACTCCCCCCGGTTAGGTGGAGCGACGATCTGCGTGAGGCGACTAGTAGTGACTGGATGCGGAGAACTGAAGATCGGTTTCAGTGGCGCTTTGGGGGATACCTAATCAAAGTAGTGGACTATAAATAGTACAGGCTGATAATGACCATTAATACTAGGTCAATATTATGAAAAGAGAAGGCAAAATTAAATGCTGTTCGAGCGAATTAACATAATAAAAATATGATTCCCAGAAATGCTTGTTTTATTTAAATATATTTAAGAAAACACTCTTCGACGACAAATACATTTTTCCCTAAAAGCGCGGCTCTCCGCGCAGTCTTCCTTCAAGATAACGAGTCGATTTCTCACAATATTAGTACCGAAGGACAAGTTCGGTCGCAAACCTCGAAACCATTTGTTGGAATCGTTTGTTCGCTACGCCTATTTTCACCTAGTACCTACCTATCAATACTTTGGCTTGAGTTACAAGCTGAAGACCAAGATTGTCTATTGATTACTTGAGTCCTTCCTCTCCTACTTTCTTTTCCCTTCCACTGTTCCTTCATCCCTTCCTTCCTCCCTTTCTTCCTTGCGGTCTTCCTTCATCCCTTTTTGTGTACACTCCTACTGAAGCCTCTCTAGTTCTCTTTTTGATCCTAAAAAGTCTGGAGTCATTCGATTCCAGAGCGATCCTGAAAAGATTGAGGCTATTCTGCCCCTTGCTGGTACTCCACCAGTATTCATTATTTTAAATTCTCTTCCAATGCTCTCTACAGCAAAGAATCTTTCGTTATATCGACTCTAGTTCCAGATCAATGGCTATTAAAACATATTTTATCATTAATATGCCTTCCATTTTCCTCTTCAGAGACTATATTTAGTGAGATATATTTGATGGATCTGTAATGAAGAAAGATAATCGTGGAGGTTATCTTTCTTCATAACAGTTTCATCAAATATATCCACGTTTCTGGATGTTAAGTCACGACTCTCGCAACTTGCACCACACGTAATTTGACGCAAACCCTGAGGGAGAGCCATTCCTCCATCGTTTATTTTATCTCTAATATTGCCATTTTATCTTAAAAGACTTGACTGACGACTGGTCTTATAAAATGTAGCTGCTTTCTGTAATAAACACTATTGTGGATTTAGGGTCGAAGCACAGGGTGTAGGTACCCTTGCGATTCTTGAAATAGGTTAAAGAATGCAAAGGAATAGAATTCATTAGCGGAAAAGCTGGTTTTTCCACAGATTTTAGGACGTGTTCACCTTTATTATGACAACTCTTTGTGTTTTTTTCTTATTTTAACAAGTTTTTACTTTTATCTCCATGTGTATTAAAAAACAAAAAAAACTTCATTTATTTTTCCTGGCCTATTCCTCAAATTCACATATTTACGAGTTACAATCTTACACACTTCTTTATAAGTTACGATCATGTTACCGTGCTGTTTGATCATTTAAGGCACCAATACATGGTAGGTTTACTTTTTACGCACAAATTCACAGAAACACTTTCAAGAACTCCGTAAACATTGTACTTTCTCATCAAGCCCACTAAAAATAACATCGGAATCAGGGGATCGCGTTAATTCGTTTTTTCCCCGGTTTTCCCCGGAATTGGATCTCTTGATCCCCTCCCAAGGCGATGTTTGTGTGCTTATCTCCCCTTTATTAACTCACTTAATAGAGACTCTTACTCCGAAGATGTCTTTGAATAGAGACGTCATAAGTATTGTTACCTTTACTTAAATACAACTATTAGGGCTTCTTACACCAGTTGCTGATAAAGCCCCAGATACCCTATATGCAGGTTATCTACCAGATACCCGTTTTTTTCGTTTTCACAGGTATTTGATTGCCTTATCTGTCCGATATACCGTCTTATAAACTTACAGCCAGATCAGGGGGCTGTTATTTCTTTATCTGTCGGATATGGATTGTTTTTTTTCGAATTTAACGCGGTAATACTTCAGTTTTGTGTTAACTTTTTATGATATATGGATTTATCACTGTTTCATTTATAAATAGTACATTACTGCCGCGGCCCGCAACAGAGGCATTGATGGATGAGCGTGTGAATGTAGGCCGAGGCGAAGCCGAGGCACACATACGTGAGTCCATCAATGCCTGGTTGAGGCCAAGGCTTGTATAATGCTATTCTCAAATAATGCGCGGAAATCCAAAAAATATCAAGTTTTATTAAAATTGTGAACCGTCTGCACTGAACGATCACGACATAGGGTTGTCACAATACTATCGGCAAATCAAAATACTTTTGGCCATATCTCCGGAACGGCTAGTGCTAGAACCATGTTCATGTACTCAAATGAAAGGGCTCGACGAGATCTAGTTGAATATAATATAAAATAAAATCACCCTGTATATACAATTTTATATGAATATACAGGATGTTTTTTTTAATATTATATTCAGATAGATCTCGTCGAGCCTTTTCATTTGAGTACAAACACGAGGGGTCTAGTACTAGCCGTTCCGGAGATATGGCCAAAAGAGTGTTTTTTTTTCATTTGGCCATATCTCCGGAACGGCTAGTGCTAGACCCCTCGTGTTTGTACTCAAATGAAAGGGCTCGACGAGATCTATCTGAATATAATATAAAAAAACACCCTGTATATTCATATAAAATTGTATATACAGGGTGTTTTTATATTATATTCAACTAGATCTCGTCGATACCTTTCATTTGAGTACAAACACGAGGGGTCTAGTATTAGCCGTTCCGGAGATATGGCCAAATGAAGAAAAAAAAACTCTTTTGGCCATATCTCCGGAACAGCTGGTGCTAAACCCTTGTTCATGGTACTCAAATGAAAGGGCTCGATGAGATCTATCTGAATATAATATAAAAAAAAACACCCTGTATATATAATTTTTTATTCAACAATTTCCGCGCATTATTTGAGAAAAGTGCTATACAAGCCTGCAATCAATGTAATTTCATGCATCATTCGAAATTTAAATAAAACTTTTGCTATGTTACCTCCGTGGTTGCCATGGTTACACGACAGATATGAATTAATATGGTCATTATTTGACCGCTAGGCACGACAGATATGGATTAAATAGAAACGCAACAATGAATTGAACTGAAGAACTGAATTGAATGAACGGAATGTTCCAACTCCCCGGTAAATCGATGACAGTTTAGCTGCCCGATATTTTAACAGAGACTTGAGTGGTGAAAACGGAAAATATTATCCGACAGCTTTATCCGATAGATTACGTTATCTGTCCGTTTTCTATCTGTAACAATATCAGCAACTGGTGTAAGAAGCCCTTAGTATCAGTTTCTTTTTAAAAAGCAGACAAAGGTATTTCTAGCATGAATTATTTTTTGTGAATTATTTTTTGCCTATTATATTATAATTTTAAGGCAATTATCGATAGTTAGTCACTTTTTTCGGTATCAAGAAAGACTTTGGGTTAAGTCTATTTTTCTTTTCTTTTTACGGCCCTTGAAACAAAGTTTTTTAAGGCCAATTGCAGTTGTTTAAACAAACCTACTTTATAGTGTTTTTATTTAAAAAGATAAAGTTATTATTGTCATGACCTTGCACCAGGCGAAATAACTACATACTTACAATTATAATAAAACTATTTAATAAAGTTCTAAAAATTAAATATTTTATTTAAAACAAATAAAGTACAATAAACTGTTTATGTAGTAATCAAATAGTTCTAAAATACATCATTATTTTACTAATTTCGCCTGCCCTATAGTTATTACCAAATATTTAGTATTCGAGCGAGCGTGTATGAAGAGAATGATGAGACTGAGCGAAGCGACAGAGGTGTGTCAGAATCGCGATACTTGGCGCTCCGTTCTTGTGCCTACCCCGCCAGGGACATAGCGTGAAGATATGTTTGTATGTATGTATTTTGTATTTGTATTCGTGTTTACAGTAAGCAATTATTTACTAACGTTCCAGTATCTGTTATGTTATTACCAAAGTATGCATGGTACGATACTAGTTACAGAGAGAACATCTCTAGTGTTTGTTCTTTGTTTACTCAGATAACTGCGTTTGTATTCTCGCGATTGTTTAAATATGTCTCTTGGGATTAGGTCCAAATAGTTTCGGCGTTGTAGTTTAGTATTTTGGGAATATACAGAAAACTTGGAGTTTCGGTGGTATAAGTTAGTTATAATAGTTTAAGTAGTTGTAAGTTATATTAATTAGTTACAATGTCAAAATAAAATATACTAAGACAATGCGCAGACCAAGCGGAAAAATGCCCACGCACTTTTTGACGTCTTTGTCAACGAACCATATCACGATAGCCCAAAGCACAAAATCGTATGCACGAACGGCGCCGACGCCTGTGTTGGTATTCATTCGATTTTGTTCTTTAGGGTATAGTGATATGGTTCATTTGACAATGACGTCAAAAAGTGCGCGGGCAGTTTTCCGCTTGGTCTGCACATTCCCTTACTAGTCAAAAATAAAATACATTAATGATCAAAATAATAACAAAGTCAAATGATAAACAATACCCAATAGTAGTTTAAAAAAATGTGGAAAAGAAAAATCAACACGATGTAAATAAAAATACACTAACTATCATGCATAAAAATACAAATTAATTTACAGTAATATTTCAACAAATAATTTAAATAAAAAATAGGCATGGATATTCAGTACCACAGTGGGCACTAAAGTTATTTTTTATAAATTACACAAAGTTGTGTGAGGCGAAAACCAAACCTACGACCTCTGGTAGCGTCCGAACCACTAGACCTAAAGGTGGTCGGTCAAAAGGAACGAAACCTTAAAAACGATCTGTTTTTCTCCCCCATTCAAACTCCAAAAATTTATAACACTTCAAGTCCCACAAAAAGCTCAAAGTAGCCCCTACTAATCATGTACGATAGGTACAATAAAAATATATCACGCAATCTTCGCTCACATAAAACCTACAGATACCGCTCTGTAATAGTGGCAAGAAAAACAGGGCTTAAAATTACTCTAAGCATTGTTTTGTAATCAGTCGTGAAGCGCGCGTCGCACGCTGCGGTCGCGTGCGGCGCGAGGTCAATCTGCATTTAAGATGTTCGAAATATACCTTAACTCTTTGCATTAGGGTCAGAATTTATTCAAATCAACAGTCTATTAATATGTTCCCACTGTTGAGATACTGGCAGACAGGCACCCTCGTCGTTGCGTTATAGTCCACCATGCTAGCCCAGTGCGGGTTGGTGGACTTGACATGCGCCTAAGAATTTCTTCTTCGGCGTAAGCAGGTTTCCTCACGATTTGAGAGCAATCTTCACCGCTTGAGAGCAGTCAGTAAATGTGCTTTTTCGAGAAAAATCCATGGTACATGGCACGACCGGGGATCGAATTCGGACCTCTAGCCATGACAGGCCACGTCTTCCCTACTAAGCCACTGACGACTAGGTATTTTTAATTCAATTGTTTAATAATGTCAACACAAAATTTTGTTAGTTGACGATATGTCGCACTATCGTATATTTATTTTGCACTAACGATACTTTGCACAAATGATATGTCGCACTATCGTATATTTATTTTGCACTAACGATACTTTGCACAAATGATATGTCGCACTATCGTATATTTATTTTGCCCTAACGATACTTCGCACAAATGATATGTCGCACTATCTTATATTTATTTTGCCCTAACGATACTTCGCACAAATGACATGTCGCACTATCGTTTATATAATTTGCACTAACGATACTTCGTACAAGCGTGTGTCGCACTCCAGTAGTAATCCCTTGAGTTTGTATGAAATGCTATATCTATGTTAGTATTATGATCGAAGCAACACACTGCCAGTAATATTGGTGAGAATGGAATAACCTCTCACAAAGGCTTTCCCACCTCGATTCAATTCAAATCCAATACAAAGGCGAATATGAACTCGGAAAAGACGCGGTTCCACGAGAAATCGAGACGTCGATAGCGTTTCTCACAATACTACTAATGACCACCGACGTTTGTATGGACAGCAAAAAAATCTAATCCTAAATAGTATTTAATTTCAGACAAACAACCGTATACATAATCAAATCAACAGTATATTAACATGTCCCCACTGCTGGGGCTCAGGCCTACCCTCTCAATGAGGGCGTTCGGGCTATAGTCCACCACGCTAGCCGAGTGCGGGTTGGTGGACTTCACATGCGCCTAAGAATTTCTTCTTCGGCGTATGCAGGTTTCCTCACGATGTTTTCCTTCACCGTTTGAGAGCAGTCAGTAAGTGTACTTACTAAGTTTCGAGAAGAGAAAAAACCATTGGTACGAAACGAATCGAACTTCGGACCTTTCGATATGATAAACTGGTCTCTCATACTACTGAAAATCCCTATTATGCTAGGAAAGCTCAAAGACAAAGTGTTTCCACTAACGTGCGATCGACTGTACTAGGTTTCCTAGCCAGGTTATTTGTGGTTTTGGGTAATACGCGTGGAAACGGTACATCGTAACTTCATAATCAGTCCTCCAACGTCCACTGTTGGACATAGGCTTTCCCCAATGAACGCCACCACACCCGGTCCGTCAAAGCGGTATACAATAGTCCAAAATTACTGTTTTCCTCTGAGAACAGTTAACAAAATGATACACAGTTAAACGAATACAAAGTTTTTCGGTCACATCGCACGCAGGGGACGAGCTTTATAAAGTTTTATAATGAGCGGGGTGAGGAAGGGTCAGGGGGAGGACGAACGAAATATAAAGTCCGCCAATTAAATCACCACTATAACAAACTTTTCGGGCTCTGACCCTTTCGACTTGTACGTGTTTTAAATGTTTTATGTATTGCCAAAGTGTTCGTGTATTGATTTAAACATTCATAGGTTGATGATGAAAATCCGTTCATTATTTCAGATTAAACATAGTTTGTTTTGAATTATTTTAATTTGCAATTCTATAATATTCAGCCAAAATTTAATAAACTTTTGAAATAGAACTGACGGCCGTTGGGGCAGAAAGGTTCTTGAGAGGCGACCGCGTACCGGAAGACGCAACGTGGGCAGCTATCTCACAAGGTGGACCGACGACCTGGTGAAGGTCGCGGGACCCGGCTAGATGAAGTTGGCGCGGGACCGGTCGTCGTGGAGATCCCTGGGGGAGGCCTTTGTCCAGCAGTGGACGTCTACAGGCTGATATGATGATGATGATGTGAGGTCGTTGGACTACCTTTCCCTTATTGTACTGTGTGAATCGCCCCAGTCCGGTCAGGTCAGGTGAGGTAAGGGGAACAACGGGGAAAGAGGGAACTAGAGACTAGAACTAACAATCTACATACATACATACATATCTTCACGCTATGTCCCTGGCGGGGTAGGCAGAAAGAACGGAGCGCCAAGTATCGCGATCCTGACACACCTCTGTCGCTTCGCTAACAATCTATAGAGTTTAATTCCATTATAGTCGTTCTGTCGATGAAACAGACGACATCCTGGAGTCTGGGGGATCTGGGATCGAAAAGGGGTCTCTCTAGTCCCTCTTTCCCCGGTGTCGCGCTGAAGCCTTAATCGTAATAGACTATATAAAATCATTCATTTATTCTTACTTTCGTGCAAGTTCAGAGGGACACAGGGGAAATAGGGACTAGAGACGTTCCCCCTTTTCTATATGCCAGACGCCCCAAACCCCAGGATATCTCGGGTCCTTAACCCTCTGAGATCGAAAAGGGGTCTTTAGTCCCTCTTTTCCAGATGTCCCGCGAAACCCACCTGACGTATTGATTTATATAAAACAAAATAATTCATTTATATTAACTTTTGTGCGAACGCTACAGTGAGAAGCTGGCTAGATAGACAGGGTCAGGTGCGTTGGCGGCTTTTAGCGCGATTGCTCGGGTAAAGCCGGTTACTAAACCCTGGGTAGAAACAGGAACACAAAGAGAGCCCAGACACCGAAGGCGTGGGATCTGTGCTGAGTATTAACAGTTGGAAAGAGAGCGAGGACATACATTATTGACCGCGCGAGCGAAGCGTCTAAGTTTCGAGATTGGCCAAAAATGCTAATCTGTCCAATAATTCTGTTCTTCTGTCTGTCTGTTTGTAATTCTCTACAGGTCGCATTTTTCAACCGATTTTGACGAAAATTTTGCATAGGTATAAATTAATTAAACCGACAAAATGAGTAGAATAAAATTTTGAAAAACATTTTTTTTAGAGTACCTACCATACTCGCAAAGTGGGAGTGAACTTTTTTTTCTTGTGAATCCCATAGTGTGGGATATCGTTGGATAGGTCTTTCAAAAATATTGCTGGTGTGTGAATACCATTTTTTCGATTTAGGGATCCGTTGGCGAAATATTAAGCTTTAAAGCGGTAATTTTTGTTAGAGTCACGTGTCCCCCCCCCTGCCAGCTAAACGGTTGCTTCTGGAAATGTGAAAAAATTCACGGCAGTAGCATATATAACGTAGTTAAAAGGAAAACTATCACAGCTAAGTAGGTTCTATTAGTTTTTGAGTAATAGTCAATTAACATAAGAAAGTCGAAAATTTTAATTATGTTCATAGAACTGCATACGAAAAATGGGAAATAATTTTTTTTCGCGTGAATTCCATGGTGCAGAGTATCGTTGGATAGGTCTTTAAAAATTATCGCGGATGTGTAAAAAACATTTTTCGATTCAGGGATCCGTTTGCGAAATATTAAGCTTTATAGTGCAAATTTTTGTCACATTAGTTTTTAATCTGTCTCCAACTGCAAAATTGACTTCTGTTCGTTTCTTTTAGGTTTGGTTTATATGGGCTGGCGAGGCCTTCTGTTCTCACGGAACTACTAGTTATATTTTCTTATGATTTACTTTAAGAATAGGTAATGGTAGGTAATTGTAGCCCACCACATTTGTGTTTCTAACCCGAGTAACCTGCGCAAATAATAATAATAAAATACTATCTGACTGACCTGTTGGCGTGGTGGTAGTGACCCTGCCTTCTGCGCCAAAGGTCGTGGGTTGCGCATAACTGTTGGTTTTCGGGTTCTGGGTGTTTGTATGTATTTAAGTATTTATTTTAAAGTATTTATGTATGTTTATCAGTTGGTGAGTACAACGTCATTTACAAGCTTCGGCTTAGTTTGGGACGAAACATCCGTGTGTAAAATTTATGCAAACATTATTATTATTATTATCTAGGAACCTGCTCTGAAGTCATTTAAACGTTTACAAGAAACCGCATTCAAATTGATTACGCCTTTTTGGAGATTCTTAAAACGTAGTACCTCTTATCCCAAACGCGTAATACCTCCTGTCATCATCAACAGCCTATTAATCTCCCCACTGCTGGGGCTCAGGCCTACCCTCTCAACGAGGGCGTGCGGGCTATAGTCCACCACGCTAGCCCAGCGCGGGTTGGTGGACTTCACATGCGCCTAAGAATTCCTTCTTCGGCGTATACAGGTTTCCTCACGATGTTTTCCTTCACCGTTTGAGAGCAGTCAGTAAATGTACTTAAGTTTCGAGAAAAAACCCATTGGTACATGGCCCAGCTGGGGATCGAACTCCGGACCTTTCGATATGATAGGCCGCGTCTTATCCCCTACGCCACTGACGCTCTCATATATACCTCCTGTGTCGTAGGTGAAAATGAATTCAAAAACTTTATTCTGGAAATTATTTAGTAAACCAAAAACCACAATATTTTATTACACGAACCGTTTTCCAATTACTAGTTTCACTTAAAAGAGAGTAAGTTGTTCAAAATGCTATTGGATATTGAACCAACCAGTGTAAATATTAATACCGTAACGAAACAATCTGAGCTGTAATATGTAGGTAGGGCCTTTCCAAATACAAACCTACTCAAGAACTAAATAAGACAGTACATTGTACCCGTCACCAGTATAACAAGACCTATACATATTGAATGGGTTTACACGCCTACGATCCAATAATCTTTGAGGTCAGGGGAGGGTGGTAGGTCTTGGTAAAGCGTCGCATAGTACACTCAGAAGCGTTATACAGGCAAAGTACCCACATTGTTGTGAATTTAATATACACAGCGAAATATTTCATTAAGAACTTCGCAATTCCGGCACACTGTGACGAGGGATTCGGGCGCGAATAATTAGGATTTTCCAACGAAGTGACCTTAGCAGTTGGATAATAATGTAATAAATGTTCGTGAGTGCAAGCGGGGAGTGGACTTTTTGTTGACTAAGGGCTTCTTTCACCGCTTGCTGATAAAGTACCAGATACCCTATCTGCAGATTATCTGACAGATACCCAATTTTTTTCGTTTCACAGGTATCCGATTGCCTTATCTGTCAGATAAACTATCAGCAAGATCAAGCGGCTGTTATTTTTTATCTGTCAGCTATTTTAATAGAGACTAGAGGTGTGCAACACGAAAATATTATCAGACAGATTTATCTGATAGATAAGTTTATCTGTTAGATTTCTACCTGTAACAATATCAGCAAGTGGTGAAAGAGGCCCTAAGGGTTGGACCATATCTGTCAGTACAGAATCGCAGTTTTGCCGTCAGTGCTGCGGCGTATTATAGCATGCTATAGCACGTTATTTCGTGCGTTTCTGTGCTGACAGAACGTCATTTGCTATATAGAGCGGGAGACATAGTGGATATGCTATAACGCGCGGCAGCACCGGCGACGGGACCGGCAGCACGACCACAAGTCGATCGCCGGCGGGGGGCGATGGAGTGCTGACGCGTGCTGCCGCGCGCTATAGCACGCTGTTTCTCGCTCCATATAGCAAATAACGTTCTGTCAGCACGGAACTGAACGAGAGAAAATGATAGAGATACGAAAAAGTGCGATACGGTGCTGACAGATATGGTCCAACCCTTAACGTTCATATTAAATCAGTGTCCTCACTGCTGGGGCTCAGGCCTACCCTCTCAAACTCTCAACGAGGACGTATGCGCTTAGTCCACCACGCTAGCCCAGTGCGGGTTGGTGGACTTCACATGCCCCTAAGAATTTCTTCTTTGGCGTATGCAGGTTTCCTCACGATGTTTTCCTTCTAACAATGTTTTCGGTCACCATTTGAGAGCAGTCAGTTAATGTATTTAAGTTTCGGGAAAAGCCCATTGCGACATGGCCCGACATTCCATTCTGAACAGGCTAGTGAGGGAACCCACCGCCATCAAAGATTCTACACAACCTTACATAATATTCATTAACCTGCAATGACCTGAATTTGCTAAAATCACTCCCCTGTACGGACACGAGAGCGTTAGTTGCTTCTGTATAAGCATATCGTGTCTATTCATAATTAATCCATAGAACTAACGAGGAACCAGAGCGCCTTACGCTATAATTATTAAAACATGCTGACGCCTAATTGCTGGAATCTGCTTCGTCTAGTCATTAGATTCAAACACGATTTTCAGTAGCTAATCCTAGCTTGGGGACCACCATAGATTGCAATTTTGAATACATGCGTATCAGAAATGTCGTCAATTAGTCGAAATTTCGTTGCCCGTTTTCTTTCCCATGCGGTGGTACTTACCACCTAAATTAATATTTTTCATTGCCCGTGGTACCACTAATAGTAAACGAACATGTCCTATCTCTTAATCCTACTAATTAATAAGGCGAAAATTTGTAAGGATGTTTGATCCATCCGATATTTGTTACAGCAACATACATAGATTGATTATACATCAGAATAACACGCTGCCGCATAGTGGTACCATGGGAAGAAAAATGTTCCTATGGTACCACCGGTAGCACTATGGGTTGAATTTATTTCCTGTGGTACCACCGGTGGTACAAACTGATGGTACCACGGACAACGCACGGTATTTATTGGCAATCTTTAAAGACGAAATCTTTTAACCAGTGCATCCTCTGCCAGTCATGACTTACGGCGCAGGTCGCTGAGCGAGCTATATGAAATGGTAAGTAGTCTAATGTTCAAATTCCCATCATTTTAATAACAAAATTTACAAAACAGCCTGTTACAAAACATAATTCTGCCAAATAATTGGAAAACATTGAAACAAGAGTACCATTTCTCCCTAAGCAGTGTTGTTAGGCGTACGGTTTCATATTCAGCCTCATTATAACTTCCGAACTTGTACAGTCAGCGACAAAGGTACCCGATCAAAAACTAACTTCCAAAAGTACTGACTCTTCTTATTTTCACAATAACCTGATGTCCTAATTATTCATAATTACTTTCTGGAATATATCGTAGATAAAAATAATCAGTAATGAACAGCCACTTCAAATGACAACGTCGGAAACAAAATAGACATAGCACAATGAAAATAGACCTCGACATTTCATCTTTCGAAGAAAGAAATTTTATTCTTAATTCAGGTAGGTACTGTTGAAACATTCAACCACAGTCCACAGTATTGTAATAGTTTTGAAAATTTCTAATACATCTTTATTTTTGAAAAAGTAAAATTATTAAATTTTTATTATTCATACACTTTTGCGAAGTTATAGTATCAAACTATTTTGATGTGTTTGGCAACGCGATTCTTTTGGAATATTCAGTTAAAAGACCAAGCTACTTTTGATGTTGACTGTACTTCGTGAAAGAACATAACACTTTCCGTTAGCACTTGTATTATAACATGGGCATGTTTGACATTACTTTGTACGTTGCCAGGGGCGAAATAATAGTGTAAAGTGATTATTTAATGATACGGATATCACAAAGTATTTTTACGGAATGAAGAGGGGAACATGACTATGTCGGTAATGTCGTGAAGATTTTCCCTCCGGCCACGTGGCTCGACAGCGTTGTCCGACATATCGGACGATGAGGAATTTTGATTCCTTGCTGTCCGACATGTCGGACTATTAGGATTTTTTTTTTCCGCTTAGTTCGACCATCGGATCAAGAGTATCATTCTACTCCACTTGGTTCCACCCTCAAACTACGAGGATTGCTATAGGTATTCAAATTTAAACATAAACATAAACAAAATACAAAATAAAGAAAATACAAAAACAAATATGTCATAATATATTTTAAGTTTCAATAAAGAGGACATATTTATTTATTCTAAGAGCGTCAGTGGCGTAGGGGATAAGACGCGGCCTATTATATCGAAAGGTCCGGAGTTCGATCCCCGGCTGGGCCATGTACCAATGGGTTTTTTCTCGAAACTTAAGTACATTTACTGACTGCCCTCAAACGGTGAAGGAAAACATCGTGAGGAAACCTGCATACGCCGAAGAAGAAATTCTTAGGCGCATGTGAAGCCCACCAACCCGCACTGGGCTAGCGTGGTGGACTATAGCCCGAACGCCCTCGTTGAGAGGGTAGGCCTGAGCCCCAGCAGTGGGGAGATTAATAGGCTGTTGATGATGATTTATTTATTTTTGTTATATTTTCTGCGTTTAAATCTGAATATCGAAGAGGGTCGAACCAAGTGGAATTCAATTGCTTAGTTCGATGGTCGAACTAAGCAAGAAAAGCGCAAAAGGGCGCCATTTTCGCTTAGTTCGGCCCTGGTAACACGTAGTGGTTCCAAATGACAGCTAAATGGCCACTTTACGCCATGTGTGTATTTTCGATATTAGGGAAATGTTCATTTAGATAAAAGCCATGCTTTGATTGTTATTGTATTGTATTTAGGTAAATAGGTTGGCGTACTAAGTAAGTACCTACTTTTATTATTTGTTTTACAATTACCAATATTTGGATAAAACTACTTTTAGGGCCTCTTACACCGCTTGCTGATAAAGTCACAGATACTCTATCTGCAGGTTATCTGACAGATAGCCTATTTTTTTGGTTTCACAGGTATCTGATTGCCTATATCTTATACATTTTATATAGTCTATCACACAGATTTATCTGATAGATTACTTTATCACTAAGATTACTATCTGTAACAATATCAGGAAGTGGTGAAAGAAGCCCTTATTCTTTTTTTTCATTTGTAATAATGTAGCTATTAAAAATAGCACTTATAAAATAGCACTATATTATAGTATAACTTAAATTATTTTCATGTGAGTAATTAAAAACGCGAAATCGTATTCTACAGATAAATCTATTTAGGTTTCGCTAGAGGACTGTTATGTAAAATTTATGTTTTATGTGTACAGATCACGGAGGATTATAATAATCACATATTTTGCAATTTTACATTAAGAAACTATTACATTAAAACGGCCTTTCAAAATTCATTTGATCAGCAGCAAATCAAGATATTTTAGAAATTTTACGAAACACAACAAATAAATTGGACGATTATGTGACGTGACATCACGAAGCTTATGAACCAACCCCCCCAACCCCCCCCCCCCCCCCCCTCGCCCACACCCCTTGTCACACTGTTTCCCCCCCACCCCCCGCCCCTTAACGTGTAAAATAGTAATAGCTTGATTTTTATTCAAAGTTACTTTTTTAAACGTACAACGTTATGATTATTATAAAGATGGACACAGTCACAGATTCTGTAAAGTTGTAAAGTATCTAACATGCTCTAGACTTTAGGTACCTTTACCCCATACAGACAAGCACCTAATATTTGTAAAGTGTCGGAACGTACAGTAGTTGGAAACTACAACAATTCACAATTAAAATTTAACACATCTTTTCTACACACGGAACGATTGCGATACGAACAGGCGAGTCTTTAAAATAATTAATTTAATTTAAAATTATTATATTAAATTAATTTAATAGAAACAGTTTTTTTGTTAGGGTCAGGCTTCCCTTAACAGCACTGACTGAAGCGTTCGCGTACTGATGAACCGGTGTAAAAAGTGCAATATTAAGTGTTCATAATAAGACAGAGGATATAAAAAAATATTTTTAAAACAAAGGTACAACTAAGGGTAGAAATATTTGCAGACAGATGACATTTTGCAGATGTTTGGGAAACGAGGCGACTATAAGCACAGAATACAGAATAAGTAACGTATTTTGGGTAAATGCGCCAGTGGGGCAAATGCGACACAATGAAATTCCTCAATAAAGAAACATCTGGTTAAAAATCCATGAATGAAAAACACTAATCCATTTTCAAATGATTTTATTAACCACCACGATTTTCAACTAACTCGTAATTTCATTTTGTCGAACTTGCCCCACCGACGCATTTACCCAAGTTGAAGCACCGTTTTTAACTCTGACATAAATAAATCGTGAAGACTAAAACTCCTTTTCATTAAATATCATAACGGCGAGTTCACGCGAGGGTCGAAATACCCGGGTGTCCCTAACACCTCCTGAATTCCTGCTAAATTACGCGGATTCATTAGTCCGGGAGTTATTTCCTCGTAGTCGCAATTACGTCATAAGTTCATAACAACCCCGACAGTACAGCATCTTACGAGACCAGGCCAGACAGAGGGGTGTTCACATCTAAGACTTTGGTAGAGGTGGCAACGTTATGAATTATAACTTGCAAATATTGAATAATTTATTACATAATTGTTACTACGTACTTACAAACACTACTTACATATAATAAATAAATAATGTTTGGACAAATTTACACACGGCTGTAGAGTCCCTAAGCCGAAGCTTGTACATGGGTACTTAACAACTGATAAACATACTTAAATACTTTTAAATAAATACTAATATACATACAAACACCCAGAATCCGAAAACCAACAGTTATGCTCATCACACAAATGTTGGTCCCGGGTGGGAATCGAACCCACGACCTTTGGCGCAGTAGGCAGGGTTACTACCACTACGCCAATAGGCCAGTCAATTATATTATGGTAATTAAAAAAAACACATGTACCTAACAAAATTAAAAACTAACTAAATGGCTATATAAAACTAACTAAAGCTAAAAAACCCACAAATAAAAAAGTCCGTCGAGGTGGTCACACCGGGGCATGGTGCCCAGAAGGCTGACGGCGTACCCTCGCTGTATGGCCAAACTGATACGTTGCCTGAGGTACTTAAATTTATTTTTAATTTTGTTAGGTACATTCAAATCAAATCAAATATACTTTTCATTACTCACACTCTGAAAGAAGGTCTGAAGTTGCCTGAGTAGCGGGTTGAAAGTAATACATCTCAGCCCTAGGGAGAATCGCTTTCAACTGACAGCTGTCAAATTAAATTAAAAAAAACTAGTACTATTTTGACATTTCTATTGGACCATGTTCCAACTGTCTATACAGCCACTCAGTTACAGCGCGATGTTAAATTGAAATAACATAAAGTTATGTAATAATTAAAGAATATATTTTTTTAAATGACTATTATAATTATTACTGTCAACTATTTCTTAAAAATAACATAGATTTGGGCAAAATATTTATCATTTTTTCAATTATGAAATGAAAAATAATGGCAGAATAGCTGGCCGGGAAAAAAAAACAAAATAGACGGGAAAGCGGCAATCCGATCTTCTTTTGTTTTTTCGAGTTGTACAGTTTTGTTTATACTTCCGTTATACTTCCGTTTGTATAACTTTTGTTAATTTACTAAACTGTGTACGATCAAAAGGCGGCCTTATAGCTTTCAGCGATTTCTTCCAGGCAACCTTAGGGTCATGTTGTACATTGTTTTTTTTAATTACCCCAATTACAACTTATATTTCTCTAAAAGTCAAATCAAATCAAGAGCCCACTGTTGGAGCACAGGCTTACCCTCTTAACGAGGGCGTACGGGCTATAGTCCACCCAGCACCCTAGCCCAGTGCGAGTTGGTAGACTTCACAAGCGCCTAAGAATTCCTTCTTCGGAGATTTATTTACGACGATTTTCTTTATTGTACGAAGTCCGAACAAAACCTCAAAGAACATTGTTCCAAAAGTATTGTACAGTCAACCGCACGTCTGACCCTTAACTAGCCTAGCCTATTAGGAGTGTCAATACTATGAGAGACCAGTTTATACTGTATTTGTTTCTATTGACGTGCGGTCGACCGTACCTTCTGTTTTTCTGCTAAAACTCAATACCTGGTTATGTTACAGCGTGCCAACATGACGGTAAAAATAATTTACCGTGTACGAGGTCCATATGGCCCTGGTTTATGTTTATTCAGCAAAGCTAGCTAGGAATGAATAATTCAGGGCCCTTGCCGTCTGTGCAATGAAATCTGCCCTTACGTGCGACCAAAGTCACAAGATTTTACGTCATAGGGTAATGGACTTACCTACATAGGTGGACGGATAATTAGAAACAGGGCAAGATTTTCATACAGTCGAGGTCACTTTGAAGCCATGGTTCTCCGTGAAGGATTGATCGGGGCGCGATCTGATGACGGTCATCGAGAGATCAGATGGAGGACTTTTAGATCGTTATAGATATCCAACTGATCAGATGAGCCGTTTGGAAGCAGCATCGTGGAATTCTAGACTACTTCGCTAGCTCGTGATTTAAAATCGGTACTCGCAGGTAAAAATAATTTTGGTCACAAATGGTACAAAATGGTACAAAAATTTACTATAATAATGTCCAATCTGAAAAACGTCCAATCTAAAAAACTTGTTATTTCTCATAGTTACGATCGAAGAATGTATATTATCGCTGTCTCTTAACATTTAAAGCGAGTGCGGGTGTGAAATGAAATCTACTACCCTTGCGCGTGAATAGGCGTTTACCTACGTATTTAGCGGTCACCATTAGTTTATATTTACGCCTGTAGGTATATACCATTATTGAGCGTCAGTGGCGTCGGGTAAAAGACGCGGCCTCTCATATAGAAAGGTCCGGAGTTCCATCCCCGGTTGGGTCATGTACCAATGGGTTTTTTCTCGAAACTTAAGTACATTTACTGACTGCTCACAAACGGTGAAGGAAAACATCGTGAGGAAACCTGCATACGCCGAAGAATAAATTCTTAGCCGCATGTGAAGTCCACCAACCAGCACTGGGCTAGCGTGGTGGACTATACTATATTATGTAGGCCGAACGCCCTCGTTGAGAAGATTGAAGTTATTCGCAACGCAAAAATGGTTGATCTTTCATTAACCGTTCAGGGGGATTGGCTCAAGCCTTAGGTCAAGATTGCTTTTCGTCAAAATGCCATTTTTGTCAAAATTATATTCGGTCAAATGACGCTTTTCGCCAAACATGATAATATTGTCGGTAAGTATCTCTATAATATGCTTTGACGAAAAGCAATTTCGACCTAACGCATGCAACCCATTTTCAGATGAAACGACGATCTGGGTGACGGCAGTGACTGGATGCGGAGAACCGAAGATCGGGTTCAGTGGTGCCTTCGGGTAGACCTATGTCCAGCAGTGGACTGGTACAGGCTCTTGATGATGGAGCATTCCGATCATAGAAAAACACAAATGAGAAAATGAAGGTTGTTTTCTGGTAAGCGTAGTTTGTAAACAATGGTAAAGTATTTACGAGGTATTCCGAAGCTTTGAGAGGCTTGTGGAATTTTACTGTAATTTTTATTTTTATTTAAGCACTTTCGTAGTTGACAGGTACAGGTGTCATCATCAGCCTGTACTAGTCCACTGCTGGACATAGGCCTCCCCCAAGGCGCGCCACTGAACCCGATCCTCGGTTCTCCACATCCAGTCACTTGCCAGCCGCCTCACGCAGGTCGTCGCTCCATCTAGCCGGGGGGCGTCCCACACTACGCGTGGTCTCCACTCGAGAACTCGTCTACCCCAGCGGTTATCGGTTCTCCGGCAGATGTGACCAGCCCACTGGCATTTCAATGTGCTAACCCGTAAAAGGTACAGGTGTACCCAGTAGTAATTATAAGTAGGTATAGGCAACTTCTTTCCTGTGATCTTTTGTACTTGAAAGTCTTGTTTTATCCTCGACTACTTGAACGACTTAATTATCCAAAAAACGTCCTCGGATAAAGTTTAGGGAACAAAAGTTAAGGCTTGATATTGAGCCGCTTTGACAATGTTGGTCTTATTTGTTCCAAGGCAGCGAGTAACTTGGAAGGAACTCAATTCTCAAGTCGTGAGTCTGGAAACAAGCTCAAATTGGCTTTGCTTCAGACATCACTTGAATGTGTCACTTCAAAATTTAGCCTTAACTATGTAAATCTACATTTTTGAGCGCAGTTGAGCTTCTGGAATTTGTCAGTAGTGAATTCTGTCGTATGCAAAACGACCACATTTAAACTTATGGCATACGTTTCCAGAGCCCAATAGTCTTTAATTTAAATACCCTTTCGTAACTGTAATAGTACATTGTTAACCGGTGTGAAAGTAACATATTTAATTCCCGAGACGGGGTTTGGCGCCCGACGCGTAGCGAGGGCGCCAATAGTTCGAGGGACCTCTAAATAAGTCTTGAACCCGAGGGAAACACTGCTTTTCATTAAGAATACACTGAAAGTAAAAACAAATACATAAAATAAGTGTTAATACAAATCTCTGCTATACGGAAGTATAAACAAAACTCTACAACTCGAAAAAACAAATGAAGACCGGATTGCCGCTTTCCCGTCTACTTTGTTTTTTTTCTGTGGCCGGCCAGCTATTCTGCCATTATTTTTCATTTCCATCGTTGAAAAAATGGTAAATATTTTGCCCAAATCTAAATTCTTAATCTAAATAATCTCTGTTATTTTAAAGAAATAGTTGACAGTAATAATTATAATAAAGTCATTTAAAAATATATATTCTTTAATTATTACATAACTTTATGTTATTTCAATTTTACATCGCGCTGTAATTGAGTGGCTGTATAGACAGTTGGAACATGGTCCAATAGAAATGTGAAAATAGTACTAGTTTTTTTTAAATATAATTTGACAGCTGTAAGTTGAAAGCGATTCTCCCTAGGGCTGAGATGTATTACTTTCAACCCGCTCCTCAGGCAACTTCAGACCTACTTTCAGAGTATGAGTAATGAAAAAATAATTTTACCATCTCTTTAACTTATTTAGTAATCATAATCAAAGGCCTTCCAACCTCTCCCAGTCCCCTCTATCTCTTTATATTAAATCCTTATTCATGTTTCCCTGCTATATCTTTTAATTCGTCCTCCCACCTTTTGAAATGCCTCCCGTTTATTGCATTTCTGGAAGTAAAGGGAAAGGAGAAGTGGAGCACAACTTTGTTAAATGAATGAATGATGAATGAATGATGAATGAATGATGAATGAATAATGAATGAATGATGAATGAATGGTGAATGAATGATGAATGAATGATGAAAGAAAGAATGAGTGATGAATAAATGAATGGTGAAAAATGGATGAATAAATGATTTAATCATCATCATATCAGCCTGTAGACGTCCACTGCTGGACAAAGGCCTTCCCCAGGGATTTCCACGATGACCGGTCCCGCGATAATCTCATCCAGGCGGGTCCCGCGACCTTCACCAGATCATCGGTCCACCTTGTGGGAAGCCTGCCTACGCTGTGGAAAATGATTTAATACTGAGTTTATTAGCGTCGCTTCGCCATACCGGGTCGCTGTCCGACATCCCTTCTGTGTGACTTGCGCCTAAGCTTACACAAATCAATCTCCCTTTAAAGCTAGCTCCGGCTTAAACCGATTACCTCGCCAATCTTGACATGCACTATAGCGACCGCCACCAACGGCGTAGCATCACACGCCTAATATCGAACGAACAATTTCATTAACTTAGTAGCTTGTGCCAGGAATTCCGACGGCGGTTGAATGATTCACGCCGCACAATTCCGGTGCTAGGGTTGGCACTTAATAAAAATGAAATGTATTTATTTGCTGAAACATGGTTATCATGGTAATAATAGACTCATCATCATCAACAGCCTATTAATGTGCCCCCACCACGCCACCGACACTCTTACTTAGTACACTATCATGGATTTCATGAACTCTTAATCCCGTGCTTCAAATGCCAACCTCAACTGCCTGGACTTGGCTTTTGGCGATCCATCTATACTAGAAATCGATTACCAACACGTCTGCCCAAAGTGGTCATTATGGGCATTATTCTTGGAAAGCTGGTAGGGAGGGAGGTACGAAGGCAAGGTTGGGAATGAGGGGGTTTATAAGGCAGAGGAGGAGAGAACTGAAAGAGGGTTTCAGTAAACGCAGCAATTTTTGTTTTCTTAGCTAAGTAATTACCAAAACATTTAGTTTTAAATCAAATTCAAATTGTGTCAGCCCTAACCCTAGTCGGAATCAGTGAAATTGTACGCACGTAAAAAAATACTCTGCGAAAAGCCGAACGCCTGTTGGTTTAGGTCTTGAATTTATTAAACTATACGTTTTTACGCGCTGCAATGCGTATTTCTGGGTTTGATACCATTACATACACTAAATTTCTGAGAGTAACGGTTTTGAATTTTTTTTTCTTTAATTTCGGGGTTCTCGGAGCGGGAACGTTTGACATTAGTCAAAGAATATGTATTGACTTGAAAAACAGAATGGACTCTAGCAGGTTTCTAATATGCACCAATTACAACTGTCGACATGGATAGATCGTTCAGTTCAATGAAATGGACAGCAAGTCGCCGTAGATTAACTGTTCCAAATAAAGAAAAAATATTAATAGTCTATTCTGAGAATCGTGCCACCTACTAAATTTACTGCAGTTACTCAATCAAAGTTCTTTTTATTGTTATCTTACGAAACGTGGTAGTAAAGCTAAAGTACTATGTGTAATAAATTAAACTGTCATAGAGTGTATTCATATCGCAGAGAGGTAGTTATTCATTAGGCATAGTATGCTATTTTCGCAGACTAACGTGTCTGTTTATATCTGCTCTTTCTCAAATCATTCCTGCTCCGAGAACCCCGATGTATGTTAATTACTACTATGCTATTTTTATACTGTAGCGGAAAATGTCAGACAACAAAATCAATATTACATCAGCAGCCTATTATGTCCCCATTTTTAATGTCCAGGCCTACCTTCTCAAAGAGGGCTATAGTCCACCACGCCAGCCCAGTGCGGGTTGGTGGACTTCACATGCGCCTAAGAATTCCTTCTTCGGCGTATGCAGGTTTCCTCACGATGTTTTCCTTCACCGTATGGGAGCAGTCAGTAAATGTGAAACGGACCTCTCGACATTATAGGCCGCATCACTATGATACTGACTTGCACCTTAAAATAATGTAGAAATAGCTAAGTATGTATAACAAACAATGAACACGTTGTATGTATCTAGGTAGGTAGGACGCCATTTCTAATTTCGGGGACAATCTAGCTCATGTGTACTCTCAAGCTAGGGTCTGCAAATTACACGCTTATACGGCCCACTGGGGGTGTTTATTCGGCCCGCATAATTTTATTCTGTCTAAGCATAGTTTCAGGATCTTAAACTTTGTTTAACTCCTGCTAATAAAAGCGTATGAGAAGATTGTATCTCCTCCTTGGGTCACAAACCTCAAAAAAAGATAAAAAAAAGAATTTTTTTTCACGCACATTTTACGGATGTTTTTCTTTCCATACATGTCGTGCGGCACACTGTATATCACATGTTCCTACTAAAAACACTGAAATTTACATAAAAAATTTAAGCAAACCAAAGAACTTACAGGGTATTTATAGACTGGCGACCCAGTAAATAACGTATGGGCCTTATTGCGGGTAAGCTGCGGCCCGGATAGAAAAAAGGTTGACTATAACTGACCTAGCAGTTTTGTTTAGTTGGACTTTCGTCCCTTCCAGGGTAATTCTATTACAGTCTTTGTCGTTACCAGCGTCCGGGCGTTAGTTTTCCTCTCAATAAGTCGAGGCACTTTGCTGGAGTCAAATTTTTAGAATAGCCAATGTTTTGGGAGTTTCAACGGAAGTTGGTGTGAAATTTAAGTAGCGAGGGAGTTTGCGAGGTTACCCGCCATTTTGTATTTTGAATAAATACTCTGGGTCAGAGATGCGTAACAAACACAGGATTTGTCTAGGCTAACGTTGAATAGAAGCTCTATATAATAGCAATAATATTGAGATTAATTTGCAAAGTTATTAAAATAGTCCCAATGTCACAATACATTTCATTTTAAATTCTACATATCTCTGTATTTACTAATTCCTCGTTTTAAAGCTGAATAAAGCCAATATTCCAGTCGGTCTGCATAAATGGTAGGTACATGCTTTCCTTCATTGAAAATCTTGCTTTCATTTCCATGACTTCATTATTTCTTTCTAAACAACCTACTTATACATCCTATAGGGCCGTGCAATCATATTTAAGGCTATGGGACTCTCGCCCGAGGCAAGGCGTTTCCGCTTTTTTATTGCGAACGAAATTTATTCATTTTCAAATACAAGAAACTGGTTTTATTTTAATGTGCCGTTCCATGAATTTTTTAATACACTCCTTTTTCTACGGGACCGACAATTAGTACAAGTTAATTGCGAATAAGATAACAAATTAAATAAAACTTTGCAATGGCAACATGTGCAAGTAAATTACCTATTAAATAAATAAATTACCTATTAAATAAATAAACTACCTATTAAATAAATGAATTACCTATTAAATAAATAAATTACTTACCTACCTACTTGGTAAAAAAATAATTGCGGTACAGCGTACGAATGCCAAAATGTCAATGAAAAAACAAACTGAAGGAGATACCCTATTCAACATCTACATACATATTTTAATTTGTTGAGTGTATCGATTCGCCATATTGTGTTTGATGCTGTTTACAGTGAAATACAGGTGTTTGCGTGTAATTTAGTGGGAATCGTGAGATTTACTGGACTTTAATTGCTATAATTGCGATATGGACCATTATAAACATGTCAAAGTGTTCAATAAAACAATGTAGTGCCAGGTCAAAATTGTCGGCCATTTTATGATTTCCCAATGTAAAAGTATACACGCTTTTTTTGTACATATGCCCTGCCCTCTTATGCAGTAAGGAGTTTCTTTTGTCATTGCAGAAATGTACGTTGGCATAGAAAAAAAATTCAAATTGTTTTATTTTAAAATAAAATACGAGTAGGTATACTTACCCTGCGTTGATAATCTATGAATCATAGATAATCCATACTAATTATTATATATGGAAAAGTAACTCTGACAGAGTCTCTGCCTTTAGGGGGTCTGAAGAAATTTGGTGTGGAGATGCATCGCACCCTGAAGCAGGACCATAGGCTACTCTTTGCCGCGACAAACTGTTGCCGCCGAAAAAACAAAAAAAACAAACAGCTAGTCAAAATATAAATTAACAGAAGTGACAATAACTGTACAAACAAATTGCTTATTCGTATCGTATTTTTGTGGGAACAGAAGTTAATCCAACAGCGAACGCCGTCAGGTTGAGTAAGATTTTTTTGTTAACACAATATCGACAACATAACAAAAAAAAAACCAACACCGGAAGTTTTATTAAAGGAAAATTATAACAGAGAAACAGCAAACGGACTGTGTAAACAAAATTTCACGGCATAAGAAATAACAAATTGAAATTTATCGAACGTCGCAGAGTTTGCTTTGGAATTTCGTTCAACAAAAATAACTGAATAAAGAACTTTACTCCCTATTTCACGCTCAGGAAATCGGATTAAACAGGGCGGCTTAATACCTACCTTTTCTTATTTACTTCTTATGTTTTAATTTTTTTTCAGGTCAAAGGCATGTCACCACTTCACCACCTATAAAGTTAATAATTGTGCTCTGTCCGCATTGACGAAGAACTATAAGGGCTTCTTTCACCACTTCCTGATATTGTTACAGATAGTAATCTTAGTGATAAACTAATCTATCAGATAAATCTGTGTGATAGACTATATAAAATATATAAGATATAGGCAATCAGATACCTGTGAAACCAAAAAAATAGGCTATCTGTCAGATAACCTGCAAATAGGGTATCTGGGACTTTATCAGCAAGCGGTGTAAGAGGCCCTAAGTGTCAAAAAATGACTCTAAAAAGCGTGAAATAACTTTTTATATTTTAATCCAAAAGACAGAAGCCTGTTACCTATTATTTTAACTAAAATATTATTATAGTTATGTGCTATGTACTGATCTGTTTGAAATCGGTCCACAATTGACGGAGCAATCGGTGAACATACATAAAAGGAAAAAAAAAAACATACAGCCGAACATAGTACCTCCTCCTTTTTGGAAGTCGGTAAAAATAGAACTGAAAAAAAACCTTAAAGGTTTTCGGAACCCATTACTAAGATCTTATCTTTACCCATAAATAGGTCTCGGATAAGCTCTGAATATATCCAAGGACAACCTTAATGCCCCCTTAACGTCTTTCGATGACTAACGATGCAAGATAAGTAGATAATAGGAAAACTTTTTGGGCTGATAAATTAAGAATTTATTAGGTAGTTTATCGAAGAGGCCCAGTTAGAAGTTTTTTATGTACAAGATAGGCCCCGGCTTGAACTATAAGGATGAGAAGAACGCGTCTAGACGAAGATACCTATATCTGTTATTTTAAAGATACCATGTATATAACGGCGCACCGTACAGCGCCATCTATTGAGCAGCGTGATTACTCCTCGTGGGGCGTGGCGCCATCTATTGTCAAGAAACGGAAATAAAGTGACAGCTGACATCAGCTGTCAGTGTCACTTTGGCGGAGCGTTGTGTCGCTGGTAGCGCGACGGGCGGCCATGACAGATAACATTCTGGCAGTGGATCGAGCCGTCGACGCACCACGTCCGCGACGAATCGCCGATTTCGAAATCGACTAGATTTGAGTGCCCACATAACCTACAAATGAAAAATTCTGAAAAAGGTCCTCCTGAGCCTACATATACTAAGATACTATGTATGTATACTAAAACTATTTACTAAATATTATGTGTCCTCAAAGAGAGAGAAGTCCTCAAAAAATTGCACTGGCAAAGTCAATGCTTACACTGGATACATTTATACACGTGAATTTTTCTCTACCACCCCATCCTAGGAGTATACGATGTATACTTTGCTGCTTTTATTATTATTGAATCAGAATTGGATGTTCAATAAGAGAGAGATATAAAAACATCCCTTTATATATTCCCAAGGTTCATCCTGGAACGCACTTCCGGGAAAGAGAGCCCCTGAATGCCCAGAAGCATAAATGGATGGACAAAATCAAAATGATGATTGGAATTTAAGTACCTATCAAATCAATGAGGTGTGGGACCGGCCATGAGAAACAGCCTGTGACAATAAAATAACAATATACTTGTTTCATCATCAGCTGGCACTAGTCCACTGCTGGACACAGTCCTCCCCCAAGGCGCGCCACTGAACCCAATCTTCGGTTCTCCGCATCCAGTCAGTCTCACTGCCAGCCTTACTCAGATCCTTGCTCCATCTAGCCGGGAGGTGTCGTGGTCTCCACTCGAGAACTCGTTTGCCCCAGCGGTTATCGGTTCTCCGACAGATGTGACCAGCCCACTGCCACTTCAAAGTAACCTTTAAGCTATGTCGAAGGCTTTGGTTCACTGGTGGATCACCTGGTTTCGGATCCTGTCTCTCAGAGAAACTCCGAGCATGGCTCTTTCCATAGCCTGTTAAGCCATGGAACTAACCCCGTCTGTGTGAATGATTATGGGGAATTATCTAAATATGTCAGAATTATGAAAATTAAAAGAAGATAGGATTGTTTTATATTCCGGAAGTAGTTTCCATAAAGTAGAAATCTGGGACAGAACTAAAAAGTATGAAATCTGGGATACCAACACAAATAAATATTTATAAAAATATTCAAAAACCTGTAAATTTGTTCACATAGTTTTCCCAAATCTAAACTTAAAAAGTCATTTATCCTGGCTGACACAACTAAAACTACTAGAAAGCTGAAATTTTGAACGATTTATTTATGTTTTTTTATTATTTGATGGAGGGAATAATAAATAGGATACTTTTAACGCGGCCGAAGTCGCGGGGCATCCGCTAGTATAATAGAAATTAAAGTACTTGAAATGGCCAATGCATGTGTCTTCCATAAAAGGTAGATAAAGAGTATTTTCATAATCTTTTGCATTTTCGATGCACTGTTGATAACAATGAAATAATGTTTGTTTGACAACAGTGTTTCCAAATTTAATCCTAGCGGAACAAACTAAGTTATGAATAACTTAGTTACTTCTTGATTATCCCCTTTTCACTATTCTCCAAGGATATTAAGATTCAGTGGCAAAGCTTCGGTAATAAATTGGATTGAGACAGCTATGGATGGAAAGTCACCTCCGTGACGGCGGGTGGTTTGAAATAAACTAACACGACGGTTAAGGGTTTAGTTTTAGAGTTGATGTCATATAAATAGCAGGAATACTTTCAAAGACAGAATATTATAATTTTACTAGGAACATTATAATTAATAGTGATAAGTACTGCTCTATATTTGTCAGTTAGGTATTTCATCATTTTAATAATGCTTGTAACATGGTCTTTAATTTGATAACCTTCTTTGAGGAAAGGCGACCTTGCCGCGCTACTTGAATAGGCGCCAGCAAATTTGTGAATTGAAACATAACTCGACAATAATGGATTTAGAAAGGAAATTGCTGGTGAGTTTTACCTACCAGATATTTCCTATGTAAAACCATTATTTGCAAATTTTGTTTACACATTGACAGTTAGGTATTTTATCATTTTCAAATCAAATCAACAGCCTATTAATATGTCCACACTGTTGGACACAGGCTCTCAACGAGGGCGTTCGGGCTATAGTCCACAGTGCGGATTGGTGGACCTCACATGCGCCTAAGAATTCCTTCTTTGGTGTATGCAGGTTTCTTCGCGACGTTTTATTTTAATGATTGAGATAATAGATGATCATTTTATTGAAATTGAGGAAAAAAAAATCTCCAGGCTACGATCGCGTGCGGTTTCACCGCCAAAATGAAATCAACTTATTATTGTATTTCCCTTTGCAACATACTAGAATAAGGAACCTCTGTTTTCCATTACAAGTTTTCTCGCATTTCATCCCTTTGTCCCGTAACTTTGTTTTTTTTTTACATCCGAAACCTTTTAGTTCACGTGATCTTGGCCGGGGTTCTTTTTGTTAAAATTTTGTCAGGTGAGAGCGAAGGATAATTTTGTTTTGTAGGTTCTTAAAACTTTTTAGTGAAGTTTTGATAGCGAGGGTTTTACGGCGCACTAAAAAAACTAAAGTAATATATTTTAGTCAGCTAAGGGTTTTGAACGTGTTAAAGGAATTGGTTTGGAAAAGGGCTTTATAAAGCCTATTGATAATTCTAACACATAAAAAATGCCATTGGAAAACGTTTTATAATTATTTTATTTAACGTTTTTTAAATTATTTTGCTAGTTTTAAGACTTTTTCTCTGAAATTCAAACCAAACAGTTCATGGGAATTATTATTCTTGACACGAAGTAATGACAGATTGAATTTTAAATAAAATTTGCCAAATCCAAACATTGAATGGTATCTAGTGGATTTAAAATCACCCCAAAATACCTAACACGGTTTCTTCGATCTTAATTATGTTATAATTATTAATCACTTGTATTAAATTAAAATTTTGTATTGCCATTGAATTAATAGGCATATTAAATTCAATGATATTACGTAGGAATATTATTTCTAGGAGTGCTAAAGATAAAATTCCAAGAAAATTATCTGTTATTCTAACAACTGTTTACATAGAAAGTTAAATTTCAATATCAAACAATAATAAAGGGCGTAAGTCAATTTTCTTCGTTTAATTATATTACCCTGATAACATAATATTCATTTGATTATTCGAAAACATGAACAATATAAACATTGACTTCATTTGAAAATTTAATTTCCGTAAATTAAGGAAATTTGATGTAACAATTTGTTTATCATCGCTATCTTAAATCAAGAGAACGATGATGAAATTGGTAGATAATGGAAATTTTACTTTTCTGATAACTCAATTAAATTATTATGCGAAATTATTTATGGAAATTTCCATACATCTAAAGATGTTTTCAACACACTTGCTTGTAAAGTGGCTGTTGTTGCACCGCTTTCAGGTTCATAAAACAGATTATAAAACGCGTGATTTTTACTTTTTATAACCCCACTAGTGCTTTTTAATTTAGAGTTTTAATCGGCTGGTACACATTACGAACTGAGGCACAAAATTTATGTGATAACCTGTTGCCATCAAAATCAAAGGTTATGAAATATGTAAAAAAAAAACATAGGAAACGCGTAAGCATTGGCCGTTACACCCTCGGCTTCATTTCACACTCGCTTTCGGCTCGTGCAGTAAGTTAACTTGGCCAACCTTAGCTTACTCGTATCATAGTGTACCAGCAAGAAATTGATGGGCTGATTTAAAATCTTATCCCGGTACAGGACGTAAACTATACGAGTATTTCTATGATGACCTAAAAAGTAAGTTGTCATAATCGAATCTATCTATTGTCCGAACGTTGACTACCCTCGGCCAATTCGATTATAAAACCTCCGATTGCAAACAAAGAGAACATCTGCACAGTTCTTTGAACGATAAAAGATCTGATTCAATTAATCCATTGTCAAAGTTTTCCAATCCAGTTGGTAAGGCGAAGATTCTCGATTCGAATCGAAATTAATTCGTTGAGCTAAATTAAATTCGATACTCCAATTTGTAGACACTATTCAAAGACTCCTGGCGCGGGGTATTGATTTATTGGAGCGGTTTTTATTTTAAGCAAATAGCTTTGATCTGGCTTGCTGTAAATTCACAAATAGAATTGTTATAATACAACTTAAAAGTACATTATGGTACCAGTGAGCTAAGTTGATCATTACATACGATACGAGGTTGGAATGTACACACAAGGCTTGCAGAGCGTGTAATGAAGCCGAGTAGTGCAAGACCAACGCTCACGTGTATCATACGACGGTTTTCAATGCACTTAATTGCGAGCAAATAAATAAAATGTCTTAAACTTATTTTCCTATGAGTTTGATGGTAGGTAATACGGATCACTTACATTTTGTGCCTCAGTAAGATTTTCTGACAAATCAATTATTAATTTGTTGACAAAAATAAATAATTTGATGAAATGAAATGTTTACTTAACATAATATTTAAATTAACACAATTTATTCATTCACAAAAATGTTGGTGCTGGTAAGCATAAAAACTCTTTGCTGAGAATTAGAAAAAATCTGGAAAATAAAACACAAGTGCGGTAATGGTAATGAAAAAAGCGCGCGTTTAATAAGCTGCTATAAGACGCTAAAAGCGGTGCAATAAGAGCCACTTTGCGAGCAAGTGTGTTAAAAGGAAATTACCGACAAGTTTTATACCCGAAATTAACTACGCAAAATTCGTAAAAGAAGTGAAACAATTTCTTATCAGGAGATGTTACTATATTATAACATTAATGAATACGGATAAATTTTCAGTAAGCTACTGTACTATTTAAGGTTAAGTACCATTTGAGACAATTTCATTACATATTCAAAACTTACCTTCTTTACGTCTGATCTGTCCGTCTTGACATGCTCTTGTATTTAATAAGAAAACCGTTTCGAAACCGGCGTAACGTGGGGCCAGCATCTCGGAATGCAATATGAAGCACCCTACTCATTGTCTGAAAATTACAATACACAATTCAATTTGAAACGAGAGCACATTCATTCGCTTTGTAATAAAACTTGCAATATAGATGGAGACTTCAAGACAAGCAAGACGGAGCTCCAATTAAGCATTTCCAAATCAGGTTGGAGATACACTGAGCAAAATATTTGAGAAAATTTACAGAGTAGACAATCAACATTAATTCACTTCATACAAAATGTGTACTTCTATTTAACTACATAGAAGGACGGATAATTAGAAACAGGGCAAGATTTTCATACAATCGAGGTCACTTCGAAGCCATGGTTCTCCGTGAAGGATTGATCGGGGCATGATCTGATGACGGTCATCGAGAGAGTAGATGGAGGAGTTTTAGATCGCTATAGATATCCAACTGATCAGATGAGCCGTTTGGAAGCAGCATCGTCATGAAAAAGAAAAACCGCAAAATGGCATCAAAATGTATGAAAATATTAAAGTTAAGGAATCATGACGATGCTGCTACCAAACGGCTCATCAGATCAGTTGGATATCTACAGCGATCTAAAAGTCCTCCATTTACTCTCTCGATGACCGTCATCAGATCATGCCCCGATCAATCGTTCATGGAGAACCATGGCTTCAAAGTGACCTCGATTGTATGAAAATCTTTCCCTGTTTCTAATTATCCGTCCACCTATGTATATCCAATCCTACTAATCTATACTTATAATAAAGAGGTAAAATCTGGTGCATAATTTGCACGCATATCTTATATAATGTTGCGAAGAACCAAATGATAGCGGGGTGTAAAATACACCTCACGCCATCTATTGACAAACTTTGAAACTTAGAAGCTAGCATGATTAGAACGGGTTAAATAAATTTGAATATCATATAAATAGTATACTTTATAACGCGGATGAAGTCGCGGGGCATCGGCTAGTAATATTATAAACGCGAAAGTTTGTAAGGATGTTCGAATGTTTGTTACTCTTTCACGCAAAACTTTGATGAAAGTTTACAGTAATATAGATTATTTAACAGAATACCACATAGGCTGGTTCGTTGATTGCCACCGAAACGTAATACAGACCCTAATTATAACGCAGTAAATAGCAATTTTGTTCGAGCTATGAAAATTTCGAGGTGTATTCATGTATCTATAGCATAGAGTTAGTATACCTTTGGTTGGCGGCCGCGGCGCCTTATAGAGGCGTAAAAGAAGCTTTCTATGGGTGTCAAAATCGTGTCAAATAGATTACAATATTGTAACTCACTCACACATTCTCATTTTCAAACTCCATATAAATTTGTATTAGCAACCTCCTCCCTCTACTCCGCTTCCTTTGTCCGCACCCCCCCGGTAATTGGCACCATAGGTTCCGATACTAAATATGCAAGATGCGAACTCCACAGGGAGCGCGCGCGCGACCAAAGAGATTCGAAACTTCTTGAGCTACAGTTTGTAATTTTTGACTGAGTACAGTGTATCCCAAGCTTTCCGCACGTCTAAGATTGCGATGCGACCGCCGCCGCCGCCGTGTCTCAGTGTGAAAGCTCACATTTCATTAGGTGCAACAAACTTAGTCGTAACGTTTCAAATAAGCGCATTTTCACACGTTCCGGTCGCCGAGTAGTCTGCGCCATTAATATGCGCCGTTATTTACTCTTTTAGTAGGTATAATAATGTGTCCCACTGATGGGCAAAGACCCTTCCTTGGTCTTTCCACCCATCTCAGTCGAGCCTCCCGTAGCCAGTCTTTTAGGAACGCATCCAGCTCTTCTTTTTCACCACCTGCCACCACAAATTATTATATCCTTCGACCGTGTCGATTCAATCACCTTTCTTAGCTCTTTATCAAAATTTTTATTCAATCATTCTACGAAAGTCCGAGCTAGACTGTTCATCGGTCGACTATTTCCTAACAGTACATTATTCTTTATTATTGCATTGCCATATAGAGGTTCTGTGCTGATTTACATGACACCCTGTTAGAGTATAGCAATGTATATAAAGAAACTAATTATAAAAACTAAAACTAATTAATAGGTATAATATTAATAAATACAAAACTAAACTACACAATATATACTAAATTAGGTCAGGATCAGCCATTATCAGGATGTTTCAAACAGGTTTCAAAGCTACAAATGACAGGACACCTAACGATTGAAATTAGTATTCTTCCCTTTACTTTCAGATATTTCAATTGGCGATACGTGTCTCGAGTACAATAATAATGGCCGTTTAGATTGTAGAGTAAACAATTCCACCTCATGTAGAGACCTTTTTCCGTTAACTTGGGCATTATTTTGACCCAGTCATGATAGTTTGACTTCACTGTAATTTGCTGCCTATTGTCAAGTAATTGTAACATCAAGATTGTCTGTTTCTTCTTATTTTATTCGGTTGACTAATTTGATTTCTGAAGCTGCTGCCGGTAATTGTGACCTTAATATATGGGTCTTTGAGAATAAAACCTTCTGTATGGTCGTCAGCGTTTGGATCTTCTTTGCAACTGGATCGAACCTGTCTGCTGATTCTGGAGTAGGACGATCATAGTGAGTGGCGGCGTTACACAGACCTCTCAGTACCTAGATATATCACCTTGGCATCGCTGCAGGGGTTCCATGACAGCCAAGCTTTCTATATAGTCAGAGGCTTTCTCGTAGTCCACAAGGCAAGACACAAGGGCTGATTATACGTTACTCCTCGGTCTTCTGTATCATCATATCAGCCTGTAGACGTCCACTGCTGAACAAAGGCCTCCCCCAGGGATCTCTACGACGACTTTTCCTGCGCCAACCTCATCCAGCCGGGTCCCGCGACCTTCACCAGATCGTCGATTTGGGAGGCTGGCTGCTGCTGCTGTCTTCCGGTACGCGGTCGCCACTCGAGAACCTTTCTGCACCAACGGCCGTCAGTTCTACGAGCGATGTGCGATGTCTTCTGTATATCTGCCGCAATGTGAGGATGTGGTCTACGGTGCTGTAGCCGTTTCGAATCCCAGCCTGCTATTGTGAGTGCTATTATACGTATAGTCATTATTCGTGCGTCGTCTCTAAGAGTATTATTTTTAAAATGTGAGTCGTGTTTTTGGGTTATCGTGCGTCAGACAGAAGGAGAAAATACTTCCCTATCGTTTTGACAAATCCTTAAAGTCAAAGAATTTGTTTGCATTTCATGAAGTTTTTTAAAGTATTACAATCCATGAGCCAGTATTACATAAAACCCATTTGGGTGTGGCAATTTTGTAAAATAAATAAATAATTAATTAGTGTAAGTTAAATAAGAATATCATTAAAAGAATACTTTAAAATACATTAAATTAATCATTTAAACACAGCTAAAATACTTTACAAAAAGTGCAGTAGTTGGTACGATTTCTAATGCGATAGGGAGTCATAAAGTTCAAATCGAATACGTGATCTTGACATTACCTGTCAATCTTTCCAACTTTGCCAAACTTTCCTCTTACTTAACTTAGGCGGCAAAGTCCGACTCCCCGAACAGTCATTACGCGGTTGAGTGACCAATACGCCTTGTCACGAACATTCCAACTCGAGATATCCTATTACGCCGGATTAAGGTATTGATTTGCATAATTCCGTTTAAGAAGTTCATAAATAAGTTTTTGGATCTGTTGTAAAGTTTTTTTTTTGTTTTTTTTTAACCCGCTCTGAAATTTTCTTCTAATGGCCAAATATCATGGTATGTTGAGTATTATTCGTTACACATGTACTTAATGTAATTTATTATATATTAAAAATATTTTATATAGTCATTTTTAATTTTGTTTTAAATTTATGATTTAATTTCCCATTATTATTTAATATAACTTTTTATTTACAATTTACCATTTGCCAAATTATAACTGATACATAGGTAGGTACGTAATGTTGCTTTTCTTCATGATGAATAGCTGTAAAATCCCATAGGTAATTTATCAAATCAAAAAACAATTTAAAAATATATACGTGCATATTTATTTAATAGAATGTTAATTTTCGAAACTGATTTCGAGTGTGAAATGGAACTTTTTACTCAAGGTAGTAAATAAAAGTGTTGGACTCATGTGAGAAGATATTATAATATAATATAATATAATATAATATAATATAATATAATATAATATAATATAATATAATATAATATAATATAATATAATATAATATAATATAATATAATATAATATAATATAATATAATATAACATAACATAAGCATAACAGTGCTGTATAAAACTGACCTGTTGTCTAGACTGGCCTGTTGGCGTAGTGGTAGTGACCCTGCCTACTGCGCCAAAGGTCGTGCGTTCGATTCCCGCCCGGGACCAACATTTGTGTGATGAGCATAACTGTTGGTTTTCGGATTCTGGGTGTACGTATGTATTTAAGTATTTATGTATGTATCAGTTGTTGAGTACCCATACACAAGCTTCGGCTTAGTTTGGGACTAAAACAGCCGTGTGTAAATTTGTCCAAAAAATTTATTTTTAAATTAAAAAAAGAATTATTGTAGGTTTTGGATATTGGATTGGACTTATTTCTATTCGCGTCCAGTTCTACGCAAGTCACGTCCGGTACAGCCTTCAAATTTCTATTTAATAATTTAATACAAGGTCCAGACGGTCGAAATGATGTTTTCATAGCTTTGCAGCCGGCACAGATTCGTAATAACTCCGCTTCAAGTTTTTTTGTATTGTTTCGGTAATTTAAAAGTTACAATGTAAATAATAGAATAAAAAATATAAAAAAGAATTTAAAAAATGGTATAAGGGTAGGGCACCGCGCGCCGTCAGAATACGGTTCACCCATATTACATGGATCCCTGGCGGACCAGCACTGTGCGCTTCTCGCGTTCTTTTCTGCTGCGCACGTGCAAAATGTGGAATGACCTTTCCTCTAACGTTTTTCCACAGCGCTACGATATAGGGCCCTTCAAGAAGAGAGTCAAAAGAGCCCTTAATCCAAGGCCGGCACCGCACCAGCACCAGCACCAGCACCCCCCGGGTGTTGCAGGTGTCTTCTATAAGCGGCGGTGACCTCTTAATATCAGGAGAAACGCCTGCTTGTTGCCCCCGTTACACTTATATAGTGAAGTTTCTTGTCTGTCTCTTCGCCGCATAAAAAAAAATATTTCGAGATATTGAAAATAAAATACGAACTCACGGCAGCGTTGTTTTATCGACAGAGCTCACTAATTTTAACAGACAATAAACTTAAATCACTTTCTAACACCTATTTTTAATTTAATATTTATTTTAACTTAAGTTAGGTACATTACAAGAAAAAAATGCGGATGGGAGGGGAAAACTGCCCAGAAATCAAAATGTTATTTGATTACGTAGCGACGGGTGTCTCTTACGGAAACCATATAATACAAAGAAACACACATAATATTTGATGAATAGACACAATACTTTATCGACAAAGGGAACTCTTCACTTCGAGCTTTATTGTTGAATTTAATATCGCATTAAAAGGAAAACCGGTGAAGTATCATCTTTTGTGTTTTATTTATTTTGAAATGTAGGAGGGTTGCTACCACTATTGATTTTTTCTTATTCGCACCCCCAGTAGGTACCGTAGGTACGGTCGACCGCACGTCAGTGGAAACAAAACAGTGTAAACTGGTCTCTCATAGTATTGTAACTCCCTAACAGGCTAGGCCAGCTCAAGGTCACAGTGTTTTCACTGACGTGCGGTCGACTGTACTAAAGGTAAAATTAAGTAATGTAATCGCGAAAAAAATAGGTTTTTCAATTTACGCGAAAGTGTGCTCTATATCGGTAACACATACCAAAAAACCAAATAGCTCAATTCCTTCCGTCCGTCCGTCCGTCACGTTTGGCTCTGGAGGTTAAACCTTTGGTCTGATTGGAACCAAATTTGGAAGTTACAGGTTTAAATTTATTTTATTGAAGGATTTATCAACAGTTACTTCGTACCTTCAAACTGAAGAGTGGCTCTCATACGTACAACAAAAAAGTGTAAAAATTATTTTTTTCTCAAAAACGGCGCTTACGATTTTGATGAAACTTTGCACGTAGTAGTTGCTTATGTTTGTCTATGACATAGTAATACCCATTGGTCTGGGAAAAATCTAGTTTGTACGGTTCTCCTACAAATGAAATTGAAACTTGCGATTTACTCACAAATGATTAGAGCTATTCAATTGTCATGTAATTACGATTAAGTAAGTCATATATGGTCCTACAACAAGACTTTTATATTTTATGTTTACTTTTATTTTGTGTTTTTTGTTATGAAGTAACTTTTATGGCCAAGGCTGGACACAGGCCTTCCCCACCCACCATTTGCTATCCATTCTTCTACTTCTTTTGTATAAGGTAGATCAAGTTATAAAGAAAACACTTACTTACTCCAAATTACTACTATTTACGGAAATGTTTTTATTTACTTACAACTAAAAGCTAGTCGACATAAACATTTCTATATAAGAAAACCGGAAAACGTCCCGGCAGCCCACCTGATAAGTAACGTGTTTTATTAAGCTGCTATCACACGGGAGCTACGACATGCCGCGCTTGTGGTCAAAAATTACAAAATAAACTCGGCTGCAATGAATTCGGTTCACCTTTTTCATACCAATGATTACATTCTAGGTCTTTAGATCTCCGACAGAAAACGATTTGCGTGAGATCTGATGGTGGCGACGACATGCTACAGCGGCGCGCGGCAAGTTGGGTTTAAACACACATTTCTAATGATAACCGCAAGAAATGAGCATTGAACAATTGTTTGTGGTCTCAGACCTTTTTTGAATTGTTTAATCCTAACCGGTGCGGTAGTGTACAGATAGACGCTGTCAGAAAGCAGAGATAACACCATTGCACCTTCTGTGCTAGTGACCCACGAATTCGTAAATAAAACACACATCTGGGCAACTGCCCACTTCAACCTGATGAAAAACAAAAAAATCAGTGACAAAAGGTTGCTCAAGTTCTTGACGTATTTATTACTGAACTTTTATAGTGAGGTGGCGATCACAATATATCGGTAATGGTAACAGATTGGTAAATACAAGGGTGGGTAAGTCTTGAAAGGGCTCCTTCGAAAATTAAAACGGCGCGGCAATATAACAGGCACACCGCAAAAGCGGCATTCAGCTGCAGTGTGGCCACACCATAGTAATAGGGATTGTACTAACGACGTCCTCACTCTTGTGGATGGTAAATGAAAACAAAGGGAATGTTTCCTCGGCGAGTGATTAAATTTCGCCCGAGAGGCCTTGGGTAATGGAGGGAATGGACTTGGGTCTGATACGGAATTAATAATGAATGACGCGAAGCCTACGTACGTAGCGTTGAGATTTCCGGGCACGGTGTCCAAAGTGATAATGTGAGGAAATGATAACGATGAAATTGAGCTTAAGTGATATGATAACGTTGCCAGTGATGACATACGGTACCGAGACGTGGTCGCTCACTATGGGCCTCATAAGAAGGCTCAAGGTCACCCAGAGGGCAATGGAGAGAGCTATGCTCGGAGTTTATCTGCGAGATCGAATCAGAAATGAGGAGAACCAAAGCCACCGACATAGCTCAAAGAATTGCGAAGCTGAAGTGGCAGTGGACTGGGCACATAGCTCGTAGTGGCACAAAAGGTTCTCGAGTGGCGACCACGTATTGGAAGACGCAGCGTAGACCTACCAAAAGGTGGATCGACGATCTGGTGAAGGTCGCGGGACCCGGCTGGATGAGGTTAGCGCAGGACCGGTCGTCGTGGAGATCGTTGGGGGAGGCCTTTGTCCAGCAGTGGACGTCCACTGATGATGATATGATAACGTTACTCTTTCATTAGAATTTCAATTATGTAAACAAAATATTGTCTATTGTACCTCATATGCAAATTGAAAAGGTTTTTATTGAAAATGTTTTACAGATAATCTGAAATCTGAATGCAAGGAAATATAATTATACTTCCGTGTCTGATTGTCATTAAAACAATGCCAAAGTGAATAATGCTTAATTACAGCATTATTCGATCTTTGATTTATATGTGATTGTAAAGTAATTTGTCTGAAACCAATACGCAAACGACCGATTAAATTCAAAATTTGAATATTATGCTGAATGATAAGTCGAAACATGACCACGGCATAATGACCACTGACTGACAAATAATGACTAGGTATACTAAACCGGATTTCTAACCAGTACCACTGAACTACTTCTCCAAGTAACATTTTTTTCCTAAAACCTGAAAAAGTGAAAATATGACTCAACTATAAAAGAGCGTCTATAAAACGAGGTACCATAATATTTGGACGCGATACCTTACCAAGAAAGGTCCCAAGGCTTTGCTTGAATAAATTACATCCTATATAGTGTCAGACCCTTTGTGAAGGGCCCTGTCGTTTGTCGCTTGATAAAGTAAATAAGGGCCGGTGGCGGACGGACGCACAATGGGAAAGATTTGACTATGTTGACCGGATATGGTACTTGGGATGAATTTTCGAGGTTCCATTGAAATTGCTTTTGAAATTGCAATAATTGTTTTCTCAAACATGCTTGGAAATGTGAACATTATTTTGACAACCTTCTTCGAGTTAAATCGTCATTGCTGTACTGGTCAAATAAATGAGAGCAGGCGGGCAAATAATTTGAATGAAAATCCATTATATGTAGTGCCTAGCGGTCAAATAATGACCATATTAATTCTTAACATGTCATGTAACCATGGCAACCACAAATGTAAAATAACAACAGTTTTTTTAAAATTTCGAATTGCCTTGCAAATTGCAAGCAGTTAAGTGTAAAAAAACAAATGTACATTTTGGCGCGTAGAAATTTAATGTTGTTCGTCATTGATTTTGGAATGTATATGTATGAAATAAAATGGTTTACATAGGTAATAGTTTGAATTTCCGCGCATTTGTTTGAGAAAACTACTATACAAGTCTTGGCCACAACCAGGCATTGATGGACTCACGTATGTGTGCCTCGGCTACCACCTCGGCCCACATGCACACGTTCATCTATCAATGCCTCTGTTGCGGGCCGCGGCAGTAATGTACATACTATTACTTGTATTTTGTTTGTCAACTGGAATCCCCAAGTTAAAACACCTTTTTTATTTAGCATCAGATTTTATCAAAGCGCACATCAAATAAATACTAAATTGTAGATCAAATATTCTGATTGCGCATTGAAAAAGTTTTTTGTGCAGTGCAATTCACATCGTGGGACGCCTTCTTCAAATGGCTCTATAAAAGTTTGTACTACAGCAGGTCGCGCCTTGGCCGCGTCAGTGTGGGATCCTCTATACAAACCTTACAAAACTGCAGCTTGGCAGCCACCGCCACCGCTCAAGTGTGGTCACCGCTTATAATAGACTAATAGGCTACATTTTTGTGTAGAGTTTATGCTTAATTTTAATATGTAGGTAATTAAATAACTAATGTTTATTAAAAGATTTAAAGTATCTGCTATTGGTAAAAATACCAAAGAAATACCATTTCAGGCCGCATCGTATTCAATATTATAATTGCTCTTATATCCTGTAAATTTATTTCACGTATTCATAATTAAATAACCTAAAACTTGCCTAAAACTATTCTTATATAACTAAGAAACTTAAAATATAAATGTCTGCTCTTAAATGAATTGAAAGATCCTCACAAACAATCTCTTAATAACTATAGTGGAAACAAGATTTTCCGTCGCAACAATAAATATGTCCTTTCAATTCACTATTCCCAAAACTACGATCCGAGGAATACAATATTATGAAAAAGTATTTATTCTTTGTAAAAAATATTTTATTTAGTCTCGTGGTAAAATATAAGAAATATATAAGAATACGCGATGGTTCCGTATAAACAATGTTTTCTGGAAAGCAACTGAAATATACTACGTCTTATAACAGAACTTTGAAATGCACAAAGCATGGGTTCCGTCAATTTTTTTTAAGTTTCCTGAAATAGGTATCAAGAACAACTATTTCCCTGTTACATCTTTCATCATTGTCAAGTAATTCTACAATTTCATTCAAAATTTCAAAAAGGGATCGTCATAATAATTAATAATATTATTATTATAGTCAAAATTAAGTTAAATTACAATATCAAATTACAAAATTATTAAAGTCATATCAAAAAGCACAACATCAAGGAACAATATTAAAATAAAATCAATTTTATATTTCAGAATTTTATTCACTTCGAATTTAGTAAAATAAATATCAGGAGAGTCGAATTTCTATAATTATGAATTCATCATTGAAATACAAAATTTCCAACAAAAGGTTTTTAACACGCTTTATAAGTTAACTGGAGCCTACGCCTGTTGTGCTCAAAAAGTTTAACCTAGCTTGTGAAATAAATGTCAATGGTTTCCACTTTGACTCGGGATCTCTGAAAAATATAAGCCGACCGTCTGGGCTGCCCACGACCAGCCTATCGTCGACCGCCGGCCATTGTTGTTCGCCAAAGTCTTTCCAAGATAACATGCATCGCTTACTTTAGACTGATACTTTTTGTTTTCAACCGACTTCAAAAAAAGGAGGAGGTTCTCTATTCGTCTGTATCTTAGAGTATACTTAAAGCTAGCTCATTACCTGTACTTTAAGGTCTGTATATATTTTTTGTATAAACGAGTATGTTACGTGATGTCTTCGCCGATTGTAAAGCGATTTGAATGATTATTTTTTTATTTAATAGGTTATATTATTTTGAGGGTGGTCCCATTTATTGATATAAACTTTATTGTTTATTATATTTTATTATATTATATTTTATTATACTTTATTATATTATATTATATTAAAACAATATTTCACCTCTCAGGGTGGATATTTTTATAAAAATAAGGGATCAACAATTCATCGACGTACCATATCTTACCCTAGATTTACTCCAAGATCTTAGGTACCTATTTGAAATATGAATATTTTATTCTTATTTAATAAACCGGCGGTTTTATACGGCGGTCCACAAAAATATGGAATAAGGTTTTAATATCAAATACTATAACGTACCGTGTCGACGACCTTTGTTCTTCTACGGATCACCTTGGTATTTAAATAGAAATTTATTCTCTAATTCATTTTATTCAACCTTTGAACGCGACTTAAAACGTGTAAGCCATTTTAGACTTCGAAGTCATCGAATCTTTTAAAAAACAGAACATCCCACACACGTATCCATTATTCATACGAACAGCGCACATTCTGAAAGCTCCATCAATTTATTAACACAGAGTTCCCTTTTGAGTTCTCGGGCACTCAATAGACTCTCGCATCGAACAGGCTCCCAGCCTTAGACGGAATAATTAAATGGCACCTTAAGTGGTGCTTAATGAGAAGTAAAGTCGGTTTAAGTGGATGTTGATAAGTGGTTTAAGGAGACAATAGGTACAGTTTAACTGGAGATACAGGTATTTGAATGTATTAACATGATAACGACTACCTCAGTGCGATGAATAGAGCTTCCACCTCAACGGAGGTTTAGGGTTAGGTTAGGAGGTTAGGGCACTGGTTAAGCACCTAAGACACATTTCCTTAATAAAATAAAACCGGACAAGTGCGAGTCTGGCTCGCGCACCGAGGGTTCCGTACAAACTTGTAGGTACGGTCGACCGCACGTCAGTGGAAACAAAACCAGTATAAACTGGTCTCTCCTAGTATTGAAACTCCCTAATAGGCTAGGCCAGCTCAATGTCAATGTGTTACCACTGACATGCGGTCGACTGTACCTATATAAATTAGTTCGTCGTTCACGGGAATCGAGTCAATGTCAAAATATTTCATTGCATTATGAGTAATTTATACACGTTATATTGTATCTACCACTGCTTCCAATATACAGGTGGAAATTTCAGACGCCACCTGGAGGCAAAGTCGGTAGGTACCCTAAATATAACTGATTCCAAATTTTACTAAAAGGAAACATTCTTTTATTTTCAAAATTAAGTAAAACTGCATTCAAACATTTTAAAGAACCCACGAGTCTGAGTCGGGAATCGAATCTGACAATAATGTGGAAAAAATACATGCTATGTATCTTTATGACACCGATCGAAAAGGTTAATCATCAGAATAACTTTCCCTCCATGTGGCGTCTGAAATTTCCACCCTGTACATAGGTGTTAGCTCTCGGGAAGTCTCGAAGATTTTTCTTGGAAATCAAAGTTCTCTAAGTTATTATTATTAAATTATTATTATTATTAAATTTGACCCAGATTTGTAAATGGTGACAAAAAAAATGAAAAGTGCCGAATTGTATATTAAAATTGGAAAAAAACATTATCTATAATTGTGTCAGTTCTTGTAGTGTTAGTACTAATATTAATGGTAACATATGCCATGCATTCTATAGCAGTATTGGTTAGACATCGTGGCGACCTTTTTAGATTCAAAACCTTTCTTTTTAAATTTCGAACTGGCACGACAAAAAGAATGCGCCAATAAATGAAATTAAAAAATAAGCAGAAATAAATTGACCAATAAGAAGTCAAACAAGTCCTGTCATGTCAAATGCTAAATCACGTGTTTACGCTCAGTGTTTACGATAATGGTCAAATGTTATTCATTTTTTAAGTGATGTTATTTCCAGACTTAGCTAAACCTTTAGTACAATTTGTAAAACCTTACGAAATTATTTAATATAGACCTGTAATGATGAAATTTCTAGACGATAGGGAATTCTTTCAACAATTTTTTACGTCATTGTACTAATTTATAACAGTAGCTTGCTCATACGCAAAGTTAAGTTTGTTGGTATTTTTGTACAAATAATTTTTTGTGATGTAAATACAAATTTACGGTTTTCGGATTTTTTCCTTTACTTGTGCTATAAGACCTTGCTTCTTGCCAAATTTCAAGATTCTAGGTGAACGGGAAGTACCCCATAGGTTTTGGTTACCAAGATATTCAAAAATGCGGCGAAATCAGCAATATCTTTCAACTGCGATGACTTAGAAGTCTGATTTTTCACGACACCAAGGGACTGCAGACCTGAGTATTTGATATTAATTTCAACTTGATACTTCCAGGCGTTCCTGAGAAAAATGGTATTGACAGACGGACAGACGGACAGACGGACGGACAGACGGACAACCGAGTGATCCTATAAGGGTTCCTTTTTTCCTCTTTTGAGGTTCGGAACCCTAAAAAAGTAAAACAGAACAACGCAACGATCAAGAAGCAAATAAAAACCAAACCTACAGGACCCATACTTTTTGTTTAGGGGTACTAATACAGGGACATAACTAGTGTCACTTCTACACCTGGGGGTACTTTTACTGGGGTACAAATGGTCCTGAATGGTTTTATAGTTATGATGTTTAGGGACACTACAGGGATTTAGCTAGTGGTACTTCTACCCTTGTGGGTATTTTTACTAGGGTGTAAATGGCCCTGGATCAGTTTTTTGTTTAGAGGTACTACAGGGATATAACTAGAGGTACTTCTACCCTTGGGGGTACTTTTACTAGGGTACCAACAAATTGATGGTTTTATGGTTAGAGCACTACAGTTATATACTATTACCCTTGGGGTACTTTTCCTAGGTGCAAATGATCCTGTGTCACATTTTGTTTAGGGGTACTACAGGGATATAACTAATGCCACTTCTACCCCTGGGGGTACTTTTGCAAGGGTACAAGTGGTCCTGCACAACACAGAATAGCAAGCAGTATTATTTATTGACCACTTATTTATTTATGACTTTATTGAGACGTATCCTTCAATTAACAGCGGCAACGAGCGAAATGTAATAACAATTAATTTAATTTGCTAAAATATTCGTTCCCAGCGACTCCTGGTTACAATGGTTGATTCATTGCTCAATTAGCATTTTGCTTTGGCTCAATTTCCCTGATGACTATATAAATCTTTGTTTGCAATTTATTTGCTGTACAAAGATAGATCACAACTCCTTTAATTGCCAATTTCCTATGAATAAGGTCTAGTGATACTCAATCAAAAAAAATCAAATCAACAGCCTATTCGTCCCCCTGTTGAGATACAGGTCTAACCTCTCATCATCAGTCTATTAACACGTCCCCACTGCTGGGCTCAGGCCTACCCTCTCAACGAGGGCATACAGGATAATCCACCACGCTAGACCAGTGCGGGTTGGTGGAATTCACATGCGACTAAGAATTTCATCTTCGGCGTATGTAGGTTTGCTCACAATGTTTTCTTTCACCGTTTGAGAGCAGTCAGTAAATGTACTTATGTTTCCAGGAAAACCCATTGGTACATGGCCCAGCCGGGGATGGAACTTCGGACCTTTCGATATGATAGGCCGCGTCTTATCCCCGACGCCACTGATGCTCTACCAAAACTGGCACTCTAATAACTGGACTAACAATCATAAAATCTATGCAGAAAAAACATACAATCGGTCAATGCCAAGCTACGGCCATAAAAGATCTAACCCGGCATTACAATGGCTGAAGGGTAAAAAGCCCAGTGAAATACCCGTCAGCTTAATATCCGGACCAAGACGATTAAGAAGGAAAAGACGGTCAAACTCGATGCCACGCCGCTGGGGTTCCGTAGTAATTAACAGCAGTACAACACCAAACAAAATTTATTGCGCTAAAATACAGTTAAAGTTAAAATACAAATAAAGTTGTGAAAATCTATCAAATAAATCTGTGTGATAGACTATATAAAATATGTAAGATATAGGCAATTAGATACCTGTGAAACCAAAAAAATAGGCCATATGTCAGATAACCTGCAGATAGAGTATCTGGGACTTTATCAGCAAGCGGTGTAGAGGCCCTAAAAGTAATATTTAACAGGAACATAAAAAACAAGTTGGCGAATAATGATAACTGGTTCTATAGCATGACTGGCCTGTTGGCGTAGTGGTAGTAACCCTGCCTACTGCGCTAAAGGTCGTGGGTTCGATTCCCACCCGGGACCAACATTTGTGTGATGAGCATAACTGTTGGCTTTCGGATTCTGGGTGTTTGTATGTATTTAAGTATTTATTTAAAAGTATTTAAGTATGTTTATCAGTTGTTGAGTACCCATTTACAAGCTTCGGCTTAGTTGGGACTAAACAGCCGTGTGTTAATTTGTCCAAAAACATTATTATTACATTATTATAGCACAATGCCCACGTCGCATTTTGTCCAAATCTAATTTTGTCCAATTCATTTTTTTTTAGAAATAATGTTTGGACAAATTCACACACGGCTGTTTAGTCCCAAACTAAGCCGAAGCTTGTAAATGGGATTCAACAACAGATAAACATACATAAATAGTTAAATACATACAAACACCCAGAATCCGAAAACCAACAGTTATGCTCATCACACAAATTCGTCCCGAGAGGGGATCCAACCCACGACCTTTGGCGCAGTATGCAGGGTCACTACCAACTCATATTTCGTCAAATCGAATATTGTCAAAGTTTTCCTTGTGTTACGAATTTAATAGCGTCAATGGCGTATTGAGGAAGACGCGAGCTGTCATGTCGCGATGTCCGAGTTCGATGCCCGGTCATGCCATGTACCAATAGTAAGTACATTTACTAACTGCTCTCAAACGGTGAAGAAAAACAAGGTGAGGAAACCTGCATACGTCGATGAAGGAATTCTTAGACGATGTGAAATCCGACAACGAGGGCTCGTTGAAAGGGTAAAGGAATGCGCAGACCAAGCGGAAATTTGCCCGCTCACTTTTTGACGTCATTGTCAAATGAACCATATCACTTTAACATAAAGAACAAAATCGTATAATGACTTCTGCACGTCGGCGTCGCCTCGCGCTCGAGATCATTCATACGATTTTGTTCTTTAGGCTATACTGATATGGTTCATTTGACAATGACGTCAAAAAGTGCGCGGGCAATTTTCCGCTTGGTCTGCCTCGACCCTAACAGGGGGGAAATAATAATAGACTGTTGATTTGATTTTAGACCGCCTAGATGTACATTAATGTATCTGGTTTTTTTTCTGTCTGTAATTTTTGAATGTGCAATAACGTGTATTGAATTTAATTTAATTTAATATCGTACGGCTAAAGTTAAACACATGTTACCCCTAAGAACAAGGATCCCATAGAACAGCTGCTAAAATAACAATAATAATCAGAGAGGGACACACTTATTACAAAAGTGGTAAGAGTAAGCAAGACACGTATAATATCTTCTATCTCTATCTACGTATGTGAATATTTTTTGGGGGGGCAGTTGGTATGTGCTGCCCCCAACAAACCACAACCCGACTAAAATAGATAGTGTTTGTTCAGTTTGACCCCCGCCATATAATCAGCGTCTTCTCAAATTATTGGGGTAAAAGACTATTGCTATTTCATGCTCTACGCTGATTACGGTTCTATGGTTCATTCTTTTTCTAAGTGTTACCCAGTTTTGGGCGTCTGATTTTTACGGTCATTTTTACGTAGCAATCTGTTAATACTTACGGGACCCTACGCGAGCGCCGCGGCTCGGCCGCGCCGCCACGGAAATTGTTTTTCCGAACCAAAGCGGCTCCTCATTATAGGACGCGCAACTTTCGTAATCACTTCCCGTCAAAAATGTTGGCGCGATCTAAATCAACGTTTAATTATAATCACAAAAACTTGATGGAAAATGTTGCCAGTTTGTTTTTTTCGGGTCTATTTCACTCGGGGACACCCTTGCTAAGGCCCCCAGGAGAAAACCAGCGCTGCGCCCCCCGGGTGCAGCACTAGGCATGAGCTGGCGACCTCTTCACATCATCGTCTACTACCTGATTTTTATATTAGGTTTAATTCAATTCATTACATATCTATTTTATTGTATGTCTTGTAATTGTTGAAATATTCTCTCTCTCTCTCTCTCTTTCTCTCTCACTCACTCTCTCTCTTTCTGTCTCTCTCTCTCTGTCTTTCTTTCTTACTTTCTTTCTTTCTTATTCCTTATACGAGCAACATACGTATAAGTGGAACACATCCAGTATAGACTGGACTCTCATAGTATTGAAACTCCCTAACAGGCTAGGCCAGCTCAAGCTCAAAGTGTTTCCACTGACGGTGCGGTCTACTGTACAAAACCACGTTATAGGGTCAATACTAACGTACGTAATACTAATATTTAACCAGTGTTCTAGGAGGAAAATAATTTCTGCTAGATAACTAGTTAATGCAGTTACGAGTAGTATTACAGTTTTAGAGTCACTTAGACTTAGACTTTACACCTAACTTTGATGAAGCCTACGGCGTAGACCCTTAGGCTACGGATGCTACGCGCGTAGCTAATGTACACTGATTACGTAGCTACCATAGACATACTAGTGTATAGATGTCGTAGGATTCGAAAAATTAGGATCTTGAAAAAGCCGGATAATTGGAATATAAGAATGAATTTTGTTATCATCCGAGCTATTTCCCCCCGCTTCCTAACTGCCCACCTAAGCTGTCCACCTGGGTGGGCAGTTAGGAACAAGTTTCTAACCACCCACTTGAGCGCTGATTGGCTGCTTTTAACGTTACGCATTGACAGATGCGCGATGTTATAAACCGACTCATAGATTAGCCAATCAGCGTTTAAGTTTCCATTCGTCTTAAACAAACTTAATCGTCTTAAAAAAATCGCAAAGATCCGGTTTTTTTAATTATCCTTTGACATAGACATGGTATAGACAAAGAAAGAGCTCTATGGCGTGTGACAATTTTTGAAGTGACCAACGACCTAAATACTGCTTATTCCCAGCTCTATATAACACCTTGGAAGCGGTGGTAGATAAAAAATTGACGTTGTATAAATGTACCCAGTGTACTTACATGCAATAAAATAGTTTTGACTTTGAAGGCGGCCGAAGTGGTACACTGGAAATCATCTATGTCCAGCTGTGGGTTTTAAAGTATAAGGATGATGAGACAAGGCAACACAAAATACAACCTTACCATTAACATAATACGCACCATACGTGACAAGTTGTCCAGATCTTTATTTGAAAAAGCATAGTAATGGCGACGTATTCGTTTTCTCTTTCTCACTTGTGACACCGCCATAATAATGTGTTTCTCTCTTGCACACGTCGTTCGTCTATACGCTATTATATTCTAAGTTTATGTTACTAACTTCTATTTCTTACTACCAAGTTAATGTTAAAGTTTATTCAAGCTTTCACTTCATTATAAAGTTTACGACTTTGATGATAAACGCTGCGCGAAATTCTCAGAACTTCTGCGAACTATCACAGTAAGACCTTACGTACGAGTAGCATTTTACTTTATATGTATATACGATACATTGTGATTATTTATTCCACATTTCCATTTCCAATACAATACGATACGATGCGATGCGATGCGATACGATACGATACAATATAATACAATACAAATAATCTTTAAATTTTAATTAAGGGAGTACTTGAATTTATGGCCTATGGAATGGACCTTCATCAGCCTGCACTAGTCCACTGCTGGACACAGGCCTCCCTCAAGGCGCGCCACTGTTCTCTATCTTCGGTTCCCCGCATCCAGTCACTGCCAGCCGCCTCCCGCAGATCGTCGATACGTCTAACTTGGGAGCGTCCCCATACTAGGCTTGCCCAGTAAGTTGAAAGTAGGGTGAATTGCAGAATAGATGTTGCAGAACGTAACGCAACGTAACGAAATTTATCAGTTTCGTTACAACTTCAGTTTCGTTAAGGTACAATTTTATTCTGCATCTCACCCAGTAGGTAATGGTAGTCGAGAGAGGGATTATGTAAGAATTATTTTATTTGATGTATTTTTAATGTCTAATTAATTCATATTGCTTAATCTTACATATTGTATTGAAAATGAATTGAGATTGATTGAAATACATAGTTTGTTTGTTACTCAATTAAAGTAAGTAGGTATTGTTGTGTGTAAATGATATCATATCAACCCTTATTATCAATTTATACAAACCGGTCATTCCACTACGAAACCATAAATCTGTTCAGGTTAAATATCTTTGAAATTCTTGCGGTTTGTGACTTAATAACTGGTTGTAATTATGCACAGAAACCAATATTATCTGCATCAGGTAGCCAACACCAACCATTAATAAATTAAAGATTAGTTAAGATCAAACTAACGTGAGATCGTCATCTCTGTCTATGTCATTTCTGTCTGCACGCAGTGACAGAAATGACATAGCGTAGACAAAAATGACGGTTAGTACAAATAGTGCAACAGTATCTCTTTCATTAACAGTTACATTAACTGTTAATGTAACGGATAATGAAAGAGATGTCGGTACAAATAAATAAACAGACAATGAAAATGATATTGAAGGAGATATTGGAACTGATGATTATGCAACAGATAATCAAACATATAATGAAGCTAATTAAATTTTATATTAATGCTATTTTGATCTCAAAAAAACAAAAAAATAAACAGTTTTGTTGATTTTATAAAAAAAAATATTATTTTTTTCCCAGTAGAATCACCCAAACACGATTCCCAATGGATTTTTTTTCAATAACATACGAGTAACAAACGGTGTTAATTTTTTTGGCAATTAACCCAATTTCAACGCAACGTAACCCTTTGATTAGTGGCCATTGTCTCTGTTTTTTTATTTTTTTTCATCTGTGGAGTGGATCGCCTTAATTTGCATGAAACCACTTCGCGGAGGGCGAGTGGAAAAAATTACTCTCAATTTTAAATAATGACCCCACATATCGTGTTCAGATTCAACCTTTTTTTTCATAAAGGTCTCTTTTTATGTTACCTATAATGCGTGAAAATTAATTGTGAAAGAATACGAATGGGTCTCCCCATTTACATGTTGTTATTTTTTCCCCCTTTTTGGATATTAATTTTACGAAGTTTATTGAAGAACTTGCCATTTTAGATCGTGTTTTCTACAGGTTGATCCAAACAAAAGCCCTGAAGGGATAATATTGAAGAAAGCAAAATTTACTGATTTTACATTTCTTTATATTCAAAAATAAGTAGACCTGCTTTCAACGATTTTTAAGAAACCACCGGACTACCCCGGGAATCGAGCCGTAACAGGAAAAAAACATCATTTGTAAAATCAATCAAAAGGGCCATCAGAAGAATCAATTCCTTCTAAGTAACAAAGTATCTTAGAATAAAAAAAGATCATGAAATGTAACATAATCATAAAATAATTACACATCGTTCTAGCCAGGAAGGTTCGAATCTCTTTGGTGGCGCGCGTAAGGGGCCGCGAGCACGCACCAAAGAGATCTTAACTCTATGGTTCTAGCCTTTTACCTTTCTTATAATTTACTGAAAAAATATTTATGAAACCTTCAGACGAATTCGTCCATTTTCCTAACTCATTCATATTCTAGCCTGTTCAGTTCCTTGCTCATTTAGTTCTTAACTTGTCCACTTCCTAAATCGTCCACTTCCTAACTCTTCCACTTCCGAACTGGTCCACTTCCTAACTCGTCCACTCCCTAACTCGTCCACTCCCTAACGCGTCCACTTCCTAACTGTTCCACTTCCTAACTCATCCACTTCCTTACTCTTCCACTTTCTAACCCTTCCACTTCCTAACTGGTCCATTTCCTAACTCGTCCACATCCTAACTCGTCCCCTTCCTAACTCGTCCCCTTCCTAACTCATCTACTTCCTTACTCTTCCATTTTCTAACCCTTCTACTTCCTAACTCGTCCATTTCCTAACTCGTCCACATCCTAACTCGTCCCCTTCCTAACTCGTCCCCTTCCTAACTCATCTACTTCCTTACTCTTCCACTTTCTAGCCGTTCCACTTCCTAACTCGTCCATTTCCTAACTCATCCACATCCTAACTCGTCCCCTTCCTAACTCATCTACTTCCTTACTCTTCCACTTTCTAGCCGTTCCACTTCCTAACTCGTCCATTTCCTAACTCATCCACATCCTAACTCGTCCCCTTCCTAACTCATCTACTTCCTTACTCTTCCACTTTCTAGCCGTTCCACTTCCTAACTCGTCCATTTCCTAACTCATCCACATCCTAACTCGTCCCCTTCCTAACTCGTCCCCTTCCTAACTCATCCACTTCCTAACTCATCCACTTCCTATGTCGTTCCGCTGAATACGCTCGCAGTTTTTTTCAAGTTATGTATGACACATCAGCCGAAATTACGTCGCCACCAAATTAATTATAAGTATAGTTCAACTGCGAGCTATTAAGATCTATTAAGAGCGTCAGTGGCGTAGGGGATAAGACGCGGCCTATTATATCGAAAGGTCCGGAGTTCGATCCCCGGCTGGGCCATGTACCAATGGGTTTTTTCTCGAAACTTAAGTACATTTACTGACAGCTCTCAAACGGTGAAGGAAAACATCGTGAGGAAACCTGCATACGCCGAAGAAGAAATTCTTAGGCGCATGTGAAGTCCACCGACCCGCACTGGGCTAGCGTGGTGGACTATAGCCCGAACGCCCTCGTTGAGAGGGCAGGCCTGAGCCCCAGCAGTGGGGACATTAATAGGCTGTTGATGATGATAGTTCAACTGCGAACCCTTCCGCAGGTGTAGCACTACACCGAGATTGTATGATTTATTGACAAAACAAGACCAGTAAAGCGCTTACATTAAGCTCGAATGCAGTTAGTATGCAATGTAAGTGGCAGAGATATTATAATGCAGTGGAAAATTCATTTGAATGCAAATCTGATGCTGGGTGCTTGCTTGGGTTTGTATGACAAATAGGTTTGTTGCAAATGTAAGTAATAAATAATTATAAACCTAATAGAAATGTAAAAATCGGTGTTAGTACTTCTGTTCGTTAGTGTTTATTACTTTTGTAAGCAGCTTCTTAGTTATTGATCTAACTACAACAGCCTATATTATGTCCACACTGTTGGGGCTATACTATCCACAAGGGCGTGCGTGAGGGATATAGTCCACCACGTTATCCCAGAGCGGAGTGGGGGACTTAACATGCGCCATGCATGAGAATATCTTCTTCGACTTTTAAACGAGAATTCATGTATGGCTGTAGAAATAGGTGAGAGGTGATCGCCTGATATGAAATATATAAAAACACTTTTTAACCTATGTTTTTAATCTGGTTATAAAAATACTAGTTACACTTGATAGATTAAACTGCCCACCGAGGTGGGTAGTGTTAGGAACATTTATTCCTAACTGCCCACCCTGGTGGAGAAGGTGGGTGGTCAGGAACATTTGTTTCTAACTGTCCACCCAGGTGGACAGCTCAGGTGGGCAGTTAGGAAGCGGGGGATAAGTTTTATGTTTATTTATCTACTTGGGCGTAGTATTTCTATAATGGAGGCGAAAAAAAGACGTACAGAGGAAAGGGTTCGCCAAATTTGTCGGAAAGCGTTTTCATTACACCATACCGTGTCATATGAGAACGCACGCGAAAGCGTTATCAAGGCTCGTTTACACTAGTTTATTACTTTCCCCAGTTGCATTTAGATTTTAAAAGTAGAACCTGATCGTTGAATCAAATTATTGGTAATTTTAATGAAAGTAAGCCCGCTTCTCATAGATCATCATTACACATAAAATACATACCTATTAATAATCGAATTCATTTATTCAGAATACTCTCATAATATACTCTACTGTATACGTCCATTGTTATCAAATTTTTAAATTTTATTCTGCCATTTTTTTAGTAAAATATAATACTTAGCTAGTGTTAATATCATTTAAAATAGGTACAATTCTTACTAGATCTAATTTGATTTTTAATACTTCTAACAGATCTAATGGGAAATAAAAATCTCACTAGATTCATCATGGGCTTAATGGGAACAAAAGATTTTATTTAATAGCTTATTTCATTTTATACTTTATGAGATTTTAGCATTTTATACACGTATTTGACTTCAGTAAGAGATCTTAACAAAACGTTGACCCCAAATTCCATTATAGTTTTCATGAATAATGATAAAATAACTCTATGTCCTCGCTTTGAATGAATTCTGAAATTCTAAAAGTCACTGTAAGTTCTGTGTAAATGACATTTAATTCTGTTTTAACCAGCTACTTGAATTAAGTAATATCTTTCGCAAATTTAAGTACCACACGAACATTATTATGTCACGTGTACGTAATATTAAAAGGCTAAAAGTTATAGGATTATTTTATATACCTAGCTACTTGCTTCCCACATTCCACCACCATACCAGCAAATCTAAACGAAGCACACAACAGATGGCACGAATAATTTAATAATTCAGTATGTTCGGTTCGGGGTGCCGGGAAAAATATTATCGGAATAATATCCCGGTCTTTATTATACTATCATTAAGGATTACATTCGCTTGAACGGGTATTATATCCGTCTGAGTGGCCACATTATACGCAAGGCGACAGCGCCATTGTCGACCAATGAAAGGAAGCAATTTGGTGTTATTCAACCGCGTTTTGTGGTAGTACCGTTCATTTACATGTTATCAGAACGCTGGGTTGGTATTATCAGTAGTCAAAATATAACAATGAACCAAGGTCACCCACTAGCATAGGCGAGAGAATTAAACATTAACTTTTCAAGTGTTGATGGGTCTTTAAAGGGACACTTGAGACATAATGCTTCAAGTGTTAAAACTGACAGCCAACACTTTAGCAAGTTTTATGATTTTTGACAGCCACACGAGATTGGTTAAACATACATAGGGTAAAACTCGGTAATACGCCGGTAGCCATCCGTCGCCCGACAAGTTGTCTACTACGTTGTATGTCTACTTGCGTTTCTATTCGTGTGCTGCGTAGCTTTGTTAGTGTGTGTGCTAGATGAGTGGGGCGTTTTGTCAAGTGGGGTGTATTACCGAGTTTTACCCTATATTATCGTCTCGCTACGTCCCTGACGCGGTAGGCAGAAAGAACAGAGCGCCAAGTATCGCGATCCTGGCACACCTCTTTCGTTTTGCTCAGTCTCATCATTTTCTTCACACACGCTCGCCGCGGGACGCGAGTGCTCTTTGCGTGTTCGTCTGTGAGCACCCGCTCTATCTGATCCTCGTATGTCAGTTTAGGCCATCCCCGGCTCCTATTACCAATCACATTCACAGAGCAAGCGTTTTTCCATCTCAATGATGACACTTTTATTTTTTTTCTATTCGTTGCGTATTCGGTCGGCCAAGGTTAATAAAGAAATGTTAATCAAAAAGATAACACAAAAGATTGGTGAAAGAAACGTGTAATATTTAAATGAACGTTCTAAAAACCTTCAATCGTATTGAACTCTGAGATGGCAAAAAATGTACAGTCACCCAAATAAATAATTCATTTCTCCTCTTTTCATAAGCGAAGTGGTAAGCCATACATATCTGAGTCACTTTATTGAATTCTTCACAAAACGGTATAGATACCTGATGGAATTCGAGATCATTGCCGAATTATGAGCAAGCTTCGACGCTGAAGGGCGTTTTACTTGAATGTTTTTACGCTTTGGTCAATTTTTGAAGCCAACCTGTTCTATACACAGCGAAACTTAGGATTTTAGTTTTCTTCAAATATCTGTGAAAATTTACTATTTTCTGGAATTTTCATAATTTTCCCAATATTGCTAGGCAATTTTAAATGTAAGTTCAAAGTTTTCGCTAAATTGATCCATTAGTTTTCGAGTCACCTGCGTATAGATAGGCGGACAGAAGGACAAAATATCAAAAAGTTTAGTGTTACATCTGAGGTTATTTGTATATATTTAACGTCACCTTTTATCTCATAACTTTTAACTAAACATATAATTCAGAACAAAACTTAAAGGGTTAAAATAAATTTTGAATTTAAGTAAAGTTTAAACAAAATGCTTAAACGATTTTTTAATACGATATTGTAATGCAAAAGAGAGCCAATCAGTAATCTGGTAGATAAAACATTTACGTGTATAAACATTTATACACGTACATTCCCAGTTAGGTACTGGGTGCATACCAAGAACCACTATACCTCCAAAGCCCCTGGAAAAAGCTTAGTCACAATAAATATAATCTTCAGTCATAGAACATTAGAAACGTCCAATAAACTACTAATTAAGTTAGTAAAGTACTAATTACTAAGTCTAATTGTGTTAGTTCTATCAACAAAAGAGTCTGTCAGCACAGAAATGAGAAGATTAAACAGATTTTTTGCGATTTCAATGCTCATTTCGCACGTTAAAAGCCCGATATATCGTCTTAATGGACTTCAGGTCTTTTGGAAGACAATAAAATGTCCCATCCCATTTAGTCTGTCAGTATAGTCCATTTAGTTATTTATTATTAAGGCTATGTAGTGGTTAAAGTGGACAATTTTAATGATTATAGGGGATATTGGTCTGGGCCCCAACAGTGGGAACATATTTAATAGACTATCTGCTGCTGAGGTTGACTGTTGATTTGATTTTAAAAGGAATTTTACGGTTTTATTAATTTATCATGTCCGTATAGGTGCAGATAGATTGTAAAATATTGCCATAAAATGTCAAAACAAGAAAAACGCATCCCAAACAGCCTATAGATTTTTGTATGTCACATTTTGACATACGCATGGACAGGCAACGGCAATCCTGACAGGATATGGGTAGTTATTCTGATTTATTGGATATTGCGTGCCAGCGAGAATGAAATATAGTTTTGTTTCATTATTTAGATAGGAAAGTTTGAACGCGTGACGGGCTTGTTTTTCTGTGTTATACACTTGAAAAAATTTGGTAATTAATGTGGGGTTTATTTATTTATTTAACACTTATTGCACACACACAGAAAACATTTACAAAATAATACAGGGAAAAATAAGTACAAAGGGCGAACTTATCTCTCTCTTAGCTCAGTTTTCCGAAAATAAGTATCTGAGAATAAAATATAAAATAAATTTCATAAATTACTCATCATTGCCAGTTTTACAGAAAATAATTATCCAATTAATAATTATGTTTTATGTATCTCTGTTTTTTGTTATTTTGCAATGTCCTGTATATGTGCTGTCTTGTGTGTCAAATAAACTTTATTCTATTCTATTCTATTCTATTCTATTCTATTCTATTCTATTCTATTCTATTCTATTCTATTCTATTCTATTCTATTCTATTCTATTCTATTCTATTCTATTCTATTCTATTCTATTCTATTCTATTCTATTCTATTCTATTCTATTCTATTCTATTCTATTCTATTCTATTCTATTCTATTCTATTCTATTCTATTCTATTCTATTCTATTCTATTCTATTCTATTCTATTCTATTCTATTCTATTCTATTCTATTCTATTCTATTCTATTCTATTCTATTCTATTCTATTCTATTCTATTCTATTCTATTCTATTCTATTCTATTCTATTCTATTCTATTCTATTCTATTCTATTCTATTCTATTCTATTCTATTCTATTCTATTCTATTCTATTCTATTCTATTCTATTCTATTCTATTCTATTCTATTCTATTCTATTCTATTCTATTCTATTCTATTCTATTCTATTCTATTCTATTCTATTCTATTCTATTCTATTCTATTCTATTCTATTCTATTCTATTCTATTCTATTCTATTCTATTCTATTCTATTCTATTCTATTCTATTCTATTCTATTCTATTCTATTCTATTCTATTCTATTCTATTCTATTCTATTCTATTCTATTCTATTCTATTCTATTCTATTCTATTCTATTCTATTCTATTCTATTCTATTCTATTCTATTCTATTCTATTCTATTCTATTCTATTCTATTCTATTCTATTCTATTCTACTCTACTCTACTCTACTCTACTCTACTCTACTCTACTCTACTCTACTCTACTCTACTCTACTCTACTCTACTCTACTCTACTCTACTCTACTCTACTCTACTCTACTCTACTCTACTCTACTCTACTCTACTCTACTCTACTCTACTCTACTCTACTCTACTCTACTCTACTCTACTCTACTCTACTCTACTCTACTCTACTCTACTCTACTCTACTCTACTCTACTCTACTCTACTCTACTCTACTCTACTCTACTCTACTCTACTCTACTCTACTCTACTCTACTCTACTCTACTCTACTCTACTCTACTCTACTCTACTCTACTCTACTCTACTCTACTCTACTCTACTCTACTCTACTCTACTCTACTCTACTCTACTCTACTCTACTCTACTCTACTCTACTCTACTCTACTCTACTCTACTCTACTCTACTCTACTCTACTCTACTCTACTCTACTCTACTCTACTCTACTCTACTCTACTCTACTCTACTCTACTCTACTCTACTCTACTCTACTCTACTCTACTCTACTCTACTCTACTCTACTCTACTCTACTCTACTCTACTCTACTCTACTCTACTCTACTCTACTCTACTCTACTCTACTCTACTCTACTCTACTCTACTCTACTCTACTCTACTCTACTCTACTCTACTCTACTCTACTCTACTCTACTCTACTCTACTCTACTCTACTCTACTCTACTCTACTCTACTCTACTCTACTCTACTCTACTCTACTCTACTCTACTCTACTCTACTCTACTCTACTCTACTCTACTCTACTCTACTCTACTCTACTCTACTCTACTCTACTCTACTCTACTCTACTCTACTCTACTCTACTCTACTCTACTCTACTCTACTCTACTCTACTCTACTCTACTCTACTCTACTCTACTCTACTCTACTCTACTCTACTCTACTCTACTCTACTCTACTCTACTCTACTCTACTCTACTCTACTCTACTCTACTCTACTCTACTCTACTCTACTCTACTCTACTCTACTCTACTCTACTCTACTCTACTCTACTCTACTCTACTCTACTCTACTCTACTCTACTCTACTCTACTCTACTCTATTCTATTCTATTCTATTCTATTCTATTCTATTCTATTCTATTCTATTCTATTCAAGCATCAGTTGTATCGATCCAGTAGATTCGAGTTAACTTGGAATATACCAAATGGACAATTACATTTTCGCTATTTATTAACTATTTTTAATGTATAATTGTGTTACTTTTAGGTACAGAAGTGCTTGTGGATGTGTTATTAAGCGGGGAACGCATTTAACTCGTATAGAAATTAAAGTAATTATGGTATTAAAAATTATAATGAAAACGTAAAAAAGCAGTAAGTAGCTACACACTCTTCCAGTTGATTTGTCAAAATCCTGTGTAGGATTTTTCTCGAAAACCTGATTTTATCATAATCCTGCGACATAATAATGTAAGTATAATAATTAATATTTATAAGTAAGACCATCATAATATAGGTACTTAATAAACTTATTTACCCTTTTATTTTTATTATAGTAAAATAATATATAGTAACAACTGCAATAGTTTTAAGAGAGCGAAGCCTCTCCCCACACAAGCAATTATTTGCTCAAAGGAAGGTTCCAGAACCAGTAAAACTTTTTATAATTAAGTTACTGAAATAAATAAATTTAATTTAGGTAATTAAAATATAATTTTTTGTATAAGTTCAAGTTATATTTCGCCATATTTTCAACAAAATAAATGACATATATCTATTCTGCAGTGAAAGCCAATACGTAATATCCAGGTTACCCAAGGCAAGAAAATTATCTACGCTGAGGAAATTATAGACCTGTCTCCAACAGTAATGAATGAACGAGACCACAATTGACGTTTTGTTTTAATCAAATTGTCTTGCAATTAAAATGCTAGTAATGAACTGACAAAACCGTTCACCGTCGGTTGAAAAACCGTTTTCCCAGAAATTACCTGAAACGCTGCGGTAACATTACACACACGACTGTAATTTTAAAGTAATTTTTGCAAATAAACCGTAGAGCGTAAATATTGAGCGGCATGCGAGTAGTGCGGTGGGATTTCAATGAACGGACGCGGTCTGGGGTGTGAATAACAGATTTTATTCACTCCCCCAGTTCCCTCACTAAAATATGCTAATTAGAACATAAAAAAGCTACGAAACTATACCTATTCATTGTTTTACAGTTAATTAACCTAATCCACTTTTTAACCTTTTTTATAATGACGTGTTTGACGGCCTTGGAAGCAAAGTTTACTAGGCCCATCATAATTTTAAAATAATCATACATCCAAAACAGTATACTTTGGCAGGCTAATGATAAATGATTATTTTATTTTATTTTTTTATTTCAGGCATTACAGATAAACATTCCAATACATTCAAAATTAAGAGAACGTAATTACAATAATAATAATAATAATTTATTAATGAAATGAAAAATACAGTACAATTGTTACAATTGAATACAATATTTAAATAGCATAATTTATAGACTCTGACTCCCAAAACTAGGTCAGCCTGTAACTTGGGGGTCAGTGTTCTTCCGTTTATCAATATATGGCATGTACAAAAGTTTAGAGTGTACTGTTGACAGGTAATGAGAGTATAAATAAACGTGTGTGTGTGAATGTGCATGTGTGTGTGTGTGTGTGTGTGTGTGTGTGTGTGTGTAGTTTGCTTGTAGAGAGAGCATATTCTTTTTTAGGTTATGTAAGTTAAAATATCTTCCGTTTCTTCGTAGTTAAGTTTATGTAAACAGTTTTGAATATTAGTTTTAGCTTCCGACTTAGCTAGTTTATTAATGTTAAGTTCTCTTTTCTTTCGTTTGTTCTACATTACAACTATAATAACGAATAACAAGAAAAAAGCAAACGACCTTTTCTGTAAAGCTTAGCACCCACTGTCACCTATATTAAGGCGGTATAATTACGTCACAGAGGGAGGCTAGATGTAGGTCAAATTTTTTATAGTCCGTGATTCAGGACATAAAGTAGCGAATGACGTACCCAGTGAGCTTAGTAAGTGGATAGAGGAATAATGCTACTTTGAAGTTTTACTGCCGTAGGTAGCTCGTAGAGGTGCTACGAATTTCGTAGCAAACTATTACACTGTTCGTGTAGTCTCAGTTAAGTAGTTCGGTTGTACAGTCGACCGCACGTCAGTGGAAACACTTTGACGTTGAGCTGACCTAGCTTGTTAGGGAGTTGCAATACAATGAGAGACCAGTTTATACTGGTTTTGTTTTCACTAACGTGCGGTCGACCGTAGAATAGAATTGTTGAGATGTAGAATCTTAAAGTATGGGAATGTTTTTTTGGTAATAAAATAAACAAGATATTAATATAAACGTGGCTTTTTATTAACTGAAACTAAAGTGTGGGCTTTTAAGCAAAATTTAAGGGCTTTAAGTTTAGGTTTCGCAAATTGTTTATGACCGTAAAGAGTCCAAATTTACAAATTCAAAATTAGTTTTAGTTAACTTTAAATCAAAAATATATAATATATTTACTGTGATGTCTTACAATCATAGTATGCATTAAGTAGTCGATTTTTGTGAATAGTTGCTATAGAGGTGTTTAGGGGTTGTAGGTAGCTGGCAGCATGGCGATTGTAAAATAATAAAAACTCGTGTTGAGTGTGTAAGGAGAAGAATATTTATTTACAAAAGTAGCCTACTATCGTACAATAGTGAGGTTCGCAACTAGCGAGGTGTCGGCGAAGCGGTTAACGTCAGCCGACCAATGAGATGAGCGCAGCGCGCTTGACTAAAGGGCGCGTTGCGCCGCGGGGCCGTGCATTTGTGCAACTACAATATACACAATACTCGCTAACGACGACGTAAGTACGTTGCCGCTTTTCGACTAATTACGGAAGACAGAGACATATAGATTATAGTTTTTACGTAATCGCTAGCGTGTAACGTCGTGAGCTCATCGGGTGCTGTCTACAAAGGAAGAGTGCGCCTAATATAACTGACTTTCGAAACTACCTGAAAAATCACAGCTTTGGAGAATACCTTTCCGTAGATTGACGGACGGAATAGACCGACGTTCAATTTACAAAGTTTCTTTATCATCATTCAAGAGCGCCGTAAAATCGGGAGCTTCATTTTATTTTTGAAGCGAAAACTTTCGTGAAAAAATACGTATTTCTACCAAAGAAATATCACAGATTTATAGAGAACTTTTCCTCCCAAAAGTTTGGAATGGTCGTGATAAGGACAAGTTCCAAGAGAATCGTGATAAGCGTTACTTTTTGAAAAGTTTTGAATGGAAAATTCAAAACTAGAAAATTAATACGCTTTTAAAAACACAACGTATCCCAAAATCAGGAATACGAGCAGAGTACAAATAAAGAAAGGAAGCAATTGCTTTACGTAATCAATGATCAATCAGTCAATTGACAATCTATTATTATGATCACTTCACTACACTTGGCGACCTCATCTAGTATTACTTAAATTATTATTTCTTCTTGTTATGTTTTATTCCTCTGTTTCTTTCTAGTCTGTTTTATTTTAATTTGTTTATTTTCTCTCTGTGTGTTGTCATTGTGTACGTTCAATAAATTCTATTCTATTCTACTCTATTCCATTCCATTCCATTCTATTCTATTCTATATCCCTACTTTTAGGACAAATCTATACTGCTTTCACCGCTTGCTGATAAAGTCCCAGATACCCTATCTGCACTTTATCTGACAGATGCTCTATTGTTTTTGTTTCACCGGTATCTGATTGCCTTAACTGTCAGATGAACTAACAGCAAGATAGTGGCTGTTTTTTTATCTGTCAGAGACTTGAGGTGTGAAACACGAAATTATTATCTAACAGCCTTATCCGATAGATTAGTTTATCTGTCAGCTTACTATCTGTAACAATATTAGCAAGCGGTGAAGGGGGCCCTTAGTCACTTGCAATCATTATCTGTGACATTCTTATTAATATGAATATGAAAATAATACTTTATTTTATTTAAATGCTTATTTTTAATAGCATATAACAAAGATCCTATAGAACCAATTTGTACCAAAAGATTGCCTATAAAATTTCTGTACTTATATTTAAATTAATCCGCCGTCTGTATTCAAAATGTAAAACGAAACGTCGCTCAATCGAGAACACAATGAGAACTGGGGTGTTCATTTTAAAATTTCAATTTTCTAACTCAATTCGTGACTATTCCGGACACTTCCGCAATCGCGTGGCACCACAATTACGTGGAGTACAAGACACAAGCGGAGCCATCACGAACAATTGCAATAACAGTTAGCTACTTAACCCCCCCCCCCCCCCCCCACCCACAACCCACCCCACCCCCCCACCCCCAGCCTAATTGATGACCTGCGTTACGTTTACGTAAATTATCATGCTGCATGATGGACCCTCATGCTTGTGAAGCAACGGCCAGCACGTGATTTGCATGCCATCACCTACACTAGCACACAGAGATAAGCGCGCGGAAGGAGTACTTGGCCATAGCTCGGCGACGCGCTTTTGTCTGTAGGTGAACACTGCGCTTGTGTGCGTGCGCTTGTGAGTTGTAGGCGGCAAAAGTCAGAAGCTTTCGGAACCTGAGTTCCGTCAGGACGTTTGGCGTTACTTTATTTTGGGGTCCCAGACACACGCGGCCTGCGGTGGCGGCCTACCGCAGGCCGCAGCTTCAATATGCAAACGCAGGCCGCGCGTTTATGAAGTCTCACATATATTTCATAGGGAAAACAACAGGCCGCCACCGCCACCGCAGGCCGCCTGTGTCTGGGATCGCCTGCTCTTTCATATACCTATCTCTTTCTTTTCTTTCTGTTTCTTGGGTGGGTGTGGTGGTTCATTGGCGAAGGCCTATGTCCAGCAGTGGACGTGAAGGGTTGATGATCATGACAAGTTTTGCCTTTTCTCCGCGCATACGATAGTAAATCCTGAGTTTATGATACATACCATCCCCCCCACCCAATGACACGGCGGGTAGAAGCCGCCATTGTCCGCTCCCAGCCAGTAATAGCCGGCAATAACCGGTTATAATTACTGCTTCCGACTGGCCGTACGGTTAACCTTTTGTGTTCGGCGCAATTGTTCTATACTATTTCAATTTTCAGGGTCTTTACGAACATGGAGTCAATATTATTAATAGTAGTCTTAGGGCCTCTTTCACCACTTGCTGATATTGTTACAGATACTAAGCTGACAGATAAACTTATCTATCAGATAAATCTGTCTAATAATATTTTCATGTCGCACACCTCTAGTCTCTATTAAAATATCTGACAGATAAAAAATAACAGCCGCTTGATGTTGCTGTTACTTTATCTGACAGATAAGGCAATCGGTTTTAATACCCAATTTTGTTTGTTTCCACTGACGTGCGGTCGACCGTACAATTTGCTGACTTTTTAACTAGAACACCTGGGTCCCTTACCTCGTGTCGTGTATTTATCATGGAACAAGTTTTGTAAGGGCCCCACAAACAATACAGACAAAAGCCTGGTCAGACGACGAAATTACTTTCGGCTTGTCACCGAGGATAAATGCTTGTAGGGTCACAGTACAGTCACGACATTGTGAATTGGTCACTAACAGATGAAAGGCACCGTTCGTTTTTTTTTATTAATAACCAACACATATAAATTACATCAAATTTGTTCATACCGTTCTACTTTATTATTTGTTATTTACTGTTCGTTAGGTAATATCTTTTCAAAGTACTTTTAACATTCTCCGTTAAATGCGTAGTAACGTTTAGATTTAAGTTTAAATTGGATCTAAAATCTAATTTGAAGTCTAATTTGAAGTCTAAATTGACTAAATTGACTAAATTGACTAAATTGACTAAATTGACTAAATTGACTAAATTGACTAAATTGACTAAATTGACTAAATTGACTAAATTGACTAAATTGACTAAATTGTCCAAATTGACTAAATTGACTAAAATTACTAAATTTACTAAATTGACTAAATTGACTAGATTGACTAGATTGACTAAATTGACTAAATTGACTAAATTGACTAAATTGATTAAATTGACTTAACTTGACTAAATTGACAAAACTTGACTTGAGTTATATTAAGGTAATTAAATTTAAGTTAATTTAACTTAATTAATTTAATAAACTTAAATGAATTCAGCAAAGTCGAAGAAAATAAATTTGATCCCTTGTGTCGTAGGTATTTATTTCCTCGCAAATGTGATGAAAAACATTGTGTGCATGACGGGTAGTAAGGATATTACAATCCTACTTATATCCTACTTACTACCCTTATTGCACAATGTACTATACCAATATTAAGTGAGAAACCACTTCAACACAAACTTACTATAATGGAAATATTTCTCGGACATCCTGTCCGAAAGAGATTCTGTGTCACCTTTATTCCTTTGATAATACTTACTTGTGCGTTACATATTGTTTGAGTTGTACCCCTTGTATAATATAGGTATATTATACAGGCTGACACAAAAAACAGGGGAGACTTAGGCGTGCGGCGATTAGGGGGCATCAAACAATTTTGACATACGGTACCGAGACGTGGTCGCTCACTATGGGCCTCATAAGAGGACTCAAGGTCACCCAGAGGGCAATGGAGAGAGCTATGCTCGAAGTTACCCTGCGAGATCGAATCAGAAATGAGGAGATCCGTAGGAGAACCAAGGTCACCGACATAGGTCAAAGAATTTCGAAGCTGAAGTGGCAGTGGGCTGGGCACATCGCCCGCAGAACTGACGGCCGTTGGGGCAAAAAGGTTCTCGAGTGGCGACCACGTATCGTAAGACGCAACGTAGGCAGGCCTCCCACAAGGTGGACCGACGATCTGGTGAAGGTCGTGGGACCCACCTGGATGAGGTTAGCGCGGGACTGGCGTCGTGGAAATCCCTGGGGAAGGCCTTTGTCCAGTTGTTATGTATAGACTGTTGATTTGAAACAATTTCCAGTGGTCTTATCACTCACATTTTTATAGCATTGTTTCTTTACTAAGGTGCCGATGAAGTATATTCGTTTCTATTAAAGTGTACAAAAGGTAGAGACAATAACTACTACAGAAGACGATACAGAATGAGACGGGAGAATTACTTTGGATTCTATTATCACGTGACATACGGACCGACGATCTGGAGCTCTATTTTTGAATCGCTCTCCTCGCTTCGAGTGGTCGTTTCTACTGACTTTTGTATCGGATGTCGAAGGAAAATCAGTAGAATCGACCGCTCGAAGCGAGGGGCGCGATTCAAAAATATGATGCTGGTGAAGGTCGCGGGACCCGGCTGGATGAGGTTATCCGGTTACCGAGCGTCGTGGAGATCTTTGGGGGAGGCCTTTGTCAAGCAGTGGACGATTGATGATGACGATACGGTTACTGGGTCCCTCCCTATAAAGAAGTAATATTGTGTCGGTAAATATCAAACTGCCATAAAGTTTTTTAAATGAAAAGTAAGGTGACGTTTAAATAGCTAACCGACTAAATAAAAATATGTGTTTGGGACGTCCTTGATAAATTACCACTGACGATTTACTTAACACTTAATAGTCGTAATAGTAATTTAATCAAGAGAAGAAAGCGAAAGCCGCATACGAGGGCCCTAAACACACGAGTTAGTAATATGTACTTTCTCCGAGCGATTTTGTAATACACCTAGATACGATAAAAATAAAAACAAACTCATGGCATATTTCCTCAGACTGCACCATCACCATATCATACACCTCCGTGGTCGGTAGACTGAAGCACTAGAGGTCGTGGGTTCGATTCTCCCTAGGGACAGACAACTTTGTACTAATTACGGAAGTGGATGAACTTATCAGAAACGATCCAGGGGCTTCTGGCCAAGTTTTCCAGGTGATCGGTTCAGTTGGCAGACCAGACGAGCAGTCATTGTAAGGCACAGGAAATATTTGTTTGTCAAGCATAGCAACTGTGTGTAGCGCAGACAGTTTCGTTTCATCAGAGAGAAAACAATGGTCATCAAACACCGTTGGCAAAGAATACGTTTCCAATACACAATATCAATCAGGAATAAAAGGTTTCAGGTTATTGTTCACTCACAATACGAGTGGTAGGAATAGAGACCTGCGACCTTCGATCAAAAAAGGAAATAGACAAGCCATACTCGCGACATTTTAAAGCGTTTGAAGCATTTTCTTGGTTTCAAACAGTTAGAATAGAATATTTTGATTTGTAGAAACGGGTATACAATAGATTTTACAATTGATAAAATACATGTCTTCTCCTTTATTTTTTTTCTAATTTTGGCTGATGTTATACTATATATATAGATCTATATTATTATTTATTATAACTATGTCATACTATATATATATTTCTCTGATCTATATAGATAGATATATAGATCAGAGAAAAAATGTTTTGAAACCATTCGAAATGCCATCTTATTGTATCTTTTTAGGAGTCAGGAACACCTGGCGATACTTCGACACTTTTGGTATCTTTTGTGCCAAGAAGACTATTACTTACTCTGTGGCCAAACCTCTGTCTACCAGCGGGACGGGACCGGTCGTCGTGGATATCTGGGAATGCCATTGTCCAGCAGCGGACGTCTTTCGGCTGATATGATGATGATGAGGTGTAAATAACGAGTTACCCTCTCCCAGCCTCCTCCCTCTAACAGCCGAAAAAGATTCGGTTTGATCCTTTCCACAAAATAAACAAAAACGTAAAATAAGCGTTGACGAAAATGCAAAACACTTTAATATCTCAGCGCGAACAATAGGGAATCTTAATTTAACTTACGGACTTTAACTTCGCCTTAATTAATTTAGGAAGCAGCTAATTGGTTTGTGTGTTTACTTGCTTTTGGCCAGAGGAAAACTCTTAATAATTAAAGCCTTCTTAACACGGAGAGAGCGCGCGGAAAAGTATGGAGAAACTTGATAGATAAGGAAGACGTGGATATAGACTTACCAAGTTATCTATGAACTAAAGGGTGGCTCTGCCATCGTTCCATGCCCGTCATAATAATAAAGAACTAACTGGTGGATAATTTGCACGCTTATTTATATACGTTGCGAAGAACCAAATGATAGCGGGGTGTAAAATACACCTAACGCCATCTATTGGCAAACTTTAAAATTGAGATTAGAACGGGTTAAAAAATTTTGAATAACAATTATATGTATACTTTATAACGCGGATGAAGTCGCGGGGCATCGGCTAGTTCCATATATTTTGTGCTGACGGCTGAATGACATTCTGCGTAGTGCCTGATTCTGCCACTTCGCAGATAACTTGGTATATCTATTTTTACTGGTCAGTGTCCCTATAGTCATCAATTGAAATAAAAAAGCATTTAACTGTTGTATTATCAACATGAAATTAACAGCTCTTCTTGACAATATTTGGATAATAGGTATGTAGAACACTTAATATAGCAACATTGAGTCGATAAAGTTAAGGCGACGGACATGCTGTTGGAGACAAGACGTGTGAAAAATTTTGATATTTTTTAAATATAGGTGACAAACGAAATTTTAAAACGACAACGCCAAACTGCTCGTGAAAGTTTGTCGTAATTTTTATTGCTCTTCTATCTTTTAGTCTACTCATAAAACCATAGAGTTAGGATCTCCTTGGTCGGGCCCCCTACATAAAACGCAAGAGTATACAGTACTTCTCAAATCAAACAATGTAGTTTTAAATGCATAAAATGTGGTATTTGTTTCTTTGTTAGGATGTTTGATAAGTAAGAGTTACTTTGCTAACTTAGGTACTGTTAGTTCCGTCAATAAAGTCATAAGGTTGAATGAAACAAGGTCAAGGTGTAATTTCTATTGTGATGTTCAGACATGCATAGTTAAAAAAGACAAAAATTTCATTTAAAGTAATCAACTACTTTCTTCGTAAATTTAATTCCGAACTCTGTTATATTTTCTTTTGTCTTTTCAGATATGTCGAACCAGGCCAAAGATACATCTGAAAATAAAATATTTGTAAAACATTTCTATGTACGTACATACATAAGCGTTTTTTTACCATAGAACTTTGTTTGGTCTTTTAGGGTAAGAACATACTTGGGATGCTTGCCAAAACTTTTTCTTCTCTTTTGGGAGTTTTTTTGAGGCCAATCTGGAGACCGCAGATCGACAGAGGACATCATTACAAACAAATATTTTCTTTTGGAAAAATCTCCTAGCGTGCTGTTTAAGCGAGATATTCGAGTTCAAAGTTTTGATTCTTCAACTATTTATTATTTGTCAATCCTACTCACCCCAGCGACAGTGGCGTAGAGCGTCAGTGGCCATGAACGTCAGTGGCGTAACGTGTCAGTGGCGTAGCGCGTCAGTGGCGTAGAGTGTCAGTGGCGTCGGAGATAAGACGCGGCCTATCTTATCGGAACCAACATCTATGGGTTTTTTCTCGAAACTTAAGTACATTTACTGACTGCTCTCAAACGGTAAAGGAAAACATCGTGAGGAAACCTGCATACGCCGAAGAAGAAATTCTTAGGCGCATGTGAAGGTCACCAACCCGCATTGGGCTAGCGTGGTGGACTATATCCCGAACGCCCTTATTGAGAGGGTAGGCCTGAGCCCCAGTAGTGGGGACGTGTTAAATACTGTTGATGATGACTCACCCCACAACCCCTTTGATAACAGTAAATCAGTCCATGATAGAGATGTACCTTGAATCGGTTGTGATATCTGCAATAAAGTAGTTTTGGATTTTAAAATAAATACCTTACCACATTCCGTCTGCGAAAAACGTATCATTATCATCATCAGTCTGCAATAGTCCACTGCTGGACAAAGGCCTCCCCCAAGGATCTCCACGACGACCGGTCCTGCGCTAACCTCATCCAGCCGGGTCCCACGACCTTCACCCGATCGTCGGTCCACCTTGTGGGAGGCCTACGCTGCGTCTTCCGATACGCGGTCGCCACTCGAGAACCTTTCTGCAAACGGCCGTCAGTTCTACGAGCGATGTGCCCAGCCCACTGTAACTTCAGCTTCGCAATTCTTTGAGCTGTGTCGGTACTGACTTACCACATTGTAAATTAACAAATTCAAAATGAAAATTACAATTATTTCTTTCATTTATGGTTTTACGATGCACTAATCAGGCAAATGCATACTTGACGCGTTTTTAACGGTAAATATATAAAAACTCCGTCACGGTGGGTACCTACACAATGTCCGTAATAATCTAGCCTTAATTAGACAATAGACTATTGTAAATTATGCAGACACGTATTAACGTTAAAGATAAGTAGGTAGGTAAATCTGACAAGGAACAAACTACATAACGTATAACATATCAAGTAACAAAGGCAAAAAAAAGCTATCGTGGAAAAAAACATCATTAAAATCGCTTCACTAATTTAGACAATGGATAATGTGACGGACACACTATTCTATCTTATCTTTTCTTCTAAATCTGGCGACCCAAATCCGTTTTTTGGTGGACTTCACATATTTATACGCCTTAGAATATAAATTCAAATCTTTGGCGTATGAAGTTTTCCTCACGACGTTTTCCTTCACCGAAAATTGAAGGTTATCCTATCACGACGTTATCCTGGGTATTGTAATAACCAGAAAAATCTGGTCAAGGTTCGAACCGACAAGCTCATGAACGCGAGGCGAGTGCACAACCAACTAGGCTACGCTTGAAAAATACACTAGATCTGCGTTCCTAAAAAACTTAGTTAAAACCTCCCAACAGACTACGAGAAACAAAGTTCCTAATAAAAACAAAAAAAACCCGAATTCAAATAAAGATAACACCAAACACACATTATCTGTTACTCTAAAAGCAAACACTTCTCACAAAAAGAACAATATGGGCCTAAACGCTTGCAGAGCCCAATTTTCGCACACAGGAGCCTGTCGAGACGAATTCAACAGTTTTGCTTTTGCGCGCGCCTGTACCACTCCACCACCACCCGACAACCGCCCCTCGGCTCAGTTCTGTCGCATCTGCCGTACCGAGCGCACGTCTGTACCAAATCCAATCTCATGTACATAGCACGAATATAACATTCAAATTTTAAATTAAAAAAAATTAAATTCAAAAACACTAACCGTTGACAAAAAAATTTAAGTTACGGGCGCGCACGATTTTTTTTTCTTTTTTCTGGTGTTGAGTGTTAGTGGAACGTAGATAGATGATGTGTTATATGACAGAAGTGGGATAGAGGAAGACGATGCCATCGCATCGGTGATAAGATGATCACGAGAGATCTGGAACGCGATTAAAACAGCGGCCAGGTATGATGTTAATTTATTACACGCTAAAACTCATTATTTTTAATTGTATTAAAAAAAATTCTAAACCATGACTATTTATAATTCAATTAATTACCTATTTTATCTATAAAGTCATTTAAATAAAAACTTTGTGTCACAAGCCCTTAACAAAAAATATAAACAATAGATATACAATTATAACTACAATAAAATCAGATACCTATATCAGATGGGTATACTATTTATATTCAATACTTTGGTGTACAATTTTCAAAAATAAAATTATAAAGAATTAACAAAACCTGTAAAAGATCTAATTATAATAAATCCTTAATTTAAAAGATCAACAACTGATATTTAGCAAAACAATATTTAATTTGTGACGCGCTTCTATACCAACACGTAAGACTTAATTAATTCTTCTACAAAATGACTTTGAAGTGACCTAGACTACAACTTAGAAAGATTTTTTGAAATACCACCCCTCATCGAGGGTCGAAATTCCACTCTGATGAAAAAGTATAGAAAAAAGCAAAACAGAATAAATAAATAGAAGTAAAAATCTGTCATAAAACAAAATTAAAAACTTTATCAAACAAACAAAAAAACGCAATAAATAAATAATGAATTATGAAAGCAAGTCGACTGCTGATATGGAAGCATCAGCTATAGCTGCCTTTCCATTTAAAATAAAATAAATCAAACTCTATCGAGAATGTAACAATACATTATCAATTGACCTTGTTTAAAATCAACAGTTAATTTAAGGTTATTACCATTCATTACAGTACATTTTACGTACCTATTAGCTGCCGTTACTTACGAAGTAACAAACTATTTAGGTGATAATTATTTTTAATTAATATATATAATACCGAATGTACTACGCGGTACAAATTCTGTTACAACAGTGCTTACTTAATGTTAATCAAGAATATAAGTTATCAATGACAGATTATCACTGTCATCGACCGTTAGAGGAACAACTGGACCAACTGGACAGGCTTGAATTGAACCACGGCAAACCGCTAATCAAAGCCTGCAACCGCAACTGCATGTGAGCCCTTAGCGCTAAGTATGAAGAATTTACGCACACTGGTGAGAGCACTCACCGGACACTGCGGCCTGAACAAACACATGTTCAACCTCAAGCTCCGGGACACTAAAGTGTTCACACTCTGCCAGGAAGCAGAGGAAACATCATCGCACCTTCAGTGCGAGTGTAGTCCACTGATGCGTAAAAGAAACATTAATCTGGGCAAATACTCACTTCAACCTGATGAAGTAAAACAAATCAGTGCCAAAAGCTTGCTGAAGTTCTTAACGGATGCAAAGCTTAGCACTGAACTATAGTAAAGTGGCGATCATAATAGATCACCAATGGTCGCAGTGTGATGCAAGGCTGGGTAAGCCATGAATGAGGCCAATCACAATAGCCCAATCGTACGTGCAAAATGTGGAATGACCTTCCCTCTGATGACGCTTTTATACAGCGCCACGATATGGGGTCCTTCAAGAAGAGAGTCAAAAGAACCCTTCAACCAAGGCCACGCAACCACTGGCAACGCACCAGTACCCCCCGGGTGTTGCAGGTGTCTATGGGCGGCGGTGACCTCTTAACACCAGGAGGCCCGCCTGCTTGTTGCCCCGTAGCAATAATAATAAAAAGAATCGAATGCCTTGATTTACTGGTTGTTATGGCGTCCAGCCTCTTTTGACTGAAGACATGACTGGCAGACTAGAACTTTGACTTGACAGGACTGAGGAACAGACGAAGAAGAGACAGACGACGATCTTGACAAGACCAGAGAAAACGGGCTAATATATTTTCGACAAAAGATTTTGGCTATTAATTCTCCGACCGTTCACTGGTTTTTTTACCCCAAAACTGGGTACAAACTTCTATGGGAGGATCCGAAACGAGGTGATCCTCCAGAGAACCAAAGTTTTGTACAAAGCTGAAAAGTTAGAACGTTCAAATGGTAGTGTGCTGGTCACTTCTGTCGGAGAACCGATAACCTGGTGATGGTGATGAGGGCTCCTTAGGGCTCTGCCTTTAGAATTATGAAATGTACATCTTGTTTGACGTTTATGATCCGAACCAACCCAAAAAAAAAACATTTATGGTTCTAGAACTAAATTATCTGGAACATTTTTTGCCAGTATCGTTATAAAGCTCTATATTGGTACCAAGTTTCATCAAAATCCATTCAGCCTTTGTAGGTTGATTGAGCAACAATCATCCAAACTTTGGCATTAAAATATACATAATATTGACATGGGATTAATTCAGAAGACGTCATTATAGTACATCATTACGCCGTTTCCTTGATTTCTATATCTTATTTCTTAGAAACATCTAACTAAATACATAAATAAACCCATAGCTATATTCAGTGTAATTTAACGTGAGTAAATAATGTCTTTGATTCCCGAAACTTATCCAAACTGCTTCGGAGACAATTTAACGAAAGAAACTTTTGGGAGGTAAGTGAATCGAGAATAGTAATGGAGATAGCTAAGTAGGAAAGTTGGTACACCTGCTCCCGAGAAGTAATGAGTCCATTATGTTGTTGACAGGTTTTGTTCATTGAATCTATTTATCTATTACACAGATGTTATTATCTACTTTAAAATCAAAGGCTGTTGGGTTTGCTGCTGTTTCTTCCCCTCGGCTATAAAAGGTGGAAACAGAATAAGTTACGAAAGAGTCTAAAATAATTCCAATTTTGAGTAAACGAATTTTGAATTTGACATAAAACAAAATAAAGGCATTTTCTATACATTGGGTGAGATCTGATGATGACTGTCCGAAGTACGGATGCAGGAGGACCAGAGAGTGCCGCGAAAGAAGTCCACCAAAAACTGGGGGACCGTTCGCGTTGGAGCGCAAGGGTTATGCACAAAAGATCCCAAAGAGGTCGAAGTGTGGCCAGGTATTCCTGGCATCCGAAGATCATCGTCTTAAATTTTTGCAATAGTAGGTTAATATGAAAAAAATGGAGGAGCTTTTCTCAAAGTATCAACGATAAACTAAACACTATAATTACAATAGTGGAATTCAACCATAATAAGAACTAATAATTTAAACATGCAAACAATAAGAAATAATTTTAAGAAATTCAACCCCTAAGAAAAATCTTCAGCGAAGCACGGGCGGCATCTAGTTAAATATATAATACAGCATTGATAGTACAAAATTCTAAACATAGAACTCGTTGTCAACAAAGCCCTCGGCAACAAATAATTAATGAATGACACTTATTAGTTTCGAATGGCAATGGCACTGTACCCTTGAAACTAATTTATCGAATTTCGACATTTTCTCGCCTACAATTATAGATGTTTATCTAATTTATTCAGTTAACAGTTTAGTGACAAAATTAACATTTATTTGCATTGTTCGTTGTTGAGAAATAATCCCACATTTTCACCCATTTTTAGGGTCCCGTCAAAACGGATACCCCTAAGGCCGGGCTCGGCTGGGCATACGCGTTCCATCTCATATTGCGCTGCTGTGGTGAATTCCTCCATACAGTTTCATTCTTTAACAAACTGAGCTGGAACAATTACGCGCACGCTTCCAGTGTGCTCCGGCCTTAGGGGTATCCGGTTCGAGGGACCCAAAAATTCGGGCCGATTTATTTCCCGACCAGAAACACTGTCAGTGATTTTCCATTACAATATTTCTCACCCGCATCAAATCCGTGAAATTATTCCGATATCTACGGACTCCTTGCGAAGCGGCAGAACATAATATCTACAAAACTCCCCCGCCCTCAGGGGAAATAAAAGGAAACGTTGTAGTGTAACTAGGGTTGCCAGATTAGAATATTTTCGAATTTCGGGAAAAAGAAAGATTTCAAAAAGTGTAGACTTTTTGTCTTATACACACAACTACAAATAAATATTTATTCAGTTAAAGTTAATCAAAATTTTATTTTGTATTTTTTATAATTAAAGGTCTGTAACTTCGGTTACAATGTTGAGAATCTTTTAAAAAACGTTAATACGGCTTTATCAATCACGAATAGGTATACAACACATTCATAAAGAAAAATTATGAGTATTCAAATAACAATAACAACTAAAGCTGTATCGAGCAATCCTGCATCATTAAAAAAATGCTCGATACTGCATCCTGCTGTATCGAGCATTTTTTTAATCACAGAAAAACTAAATTTTGTTAATGAAATTTACAATTTTGAGATTAAGTTCTTTTATTTTCCACGTAAGTATTTTGTACCTATTAGGTTTTGTCGAGTCCAGCAATTTTGTGTAAATACTTATGAATTGTGAATAAAACTTAACATTTAAAATTTTTTAAATGTTGCGGCATAAACCCGACTATTTGGCAGCCCTAAGTGTAAAAGGGCTTTTATTGCGAGTGCCTGATATTTGTTTTTTTGTATTGAATTGTGAGATTTTCAGTGACGGCATTAGAGTTTGTTCGTTTCAAATCAAATCAACAGCCTATTAACATGTCTCCACTGCTGGGGCTCAGGCCTACCCTCTCAACGAGGGCGTTCGGGGTACAGTCCACCACGCCAGCCCAGTGCGGGTTTGCGGACTTCACATGCGCCTATGGATTTCTTCTTCGGCGTATGCAGGTTTCCTCACGATTTTTCCATTCACCATTTGAGAGCAGTCAGTAAATATTTAAGTTTATTTAAAACTTAAGTAAAGTTTCGAGAAAACCCAATGGTACATGACCCAGCCGGGGATCGAACTCCGGACCTTTCGATATGATAGACCGCGTCTTATCCCCGACGCCACTGACGCTCATTAGACTTACGGGATAAATACAAGTATAGATACCGCTATTCAGATTCGGCTTTCGCGGCTTCTCCCATTTTGTCTTTTAGCGATACCTTCTTTGGCCAGAATTTCATTGGAACTTTGTATTGGCTTCATTGAAACTTTATTAATCTAGTCTAGACTGCATTTTAACTAAAAGGACAACGGTTCAGTATCTAATAATTTATTAGGGAGGCACAAAAAACTGATATAAAACATTATGATAAAAAATACAAATACTACGTGTCAAAGAGACCGCCCCGGGTCTGACCCGGGCCAAAGGTACCGAAATCGCTAGCGGCATTGCCGCGCTGCACAGCTATCGATAACCTTTGGACCAGGAAAGATCCGGAGCGGGGGTCCCCTCCTCTCTCTTTGAGTCTGCGGCCTATGTCTCTGATGAAGGCCTTCGCCTCACTGCCCCAGGGCCCCGCTGTCTCCAGGGCGACGGGCACAAACATATAGGTGGACTCTAGGGCGGAGTACTTTGCGTGCTTGTGCCTGGCCGCAGTTTCCGCAGCCGAACCTGCCAGCTGTGTGGTATTGCGCAGGTGCGAGGAAGCAAAGTTGACATTTGAAATGTTTTTATTGAATTTTGTAGAGTAACAGTCATTATCTAGGAGAATAACTTTTATAGAAAAGAAAATAAAATTATTTATAATTTATTATAAATTAAAATTAGGGGAGGGAGGTCTTTCGGTAAGGGCTAGAATGCTATTTAGTGTAGTGAAATCTGCTCTAGATCTAAGGTAAATTACGTAAATTAGATTAATTACGAGGGTGACTTATTTTTTAAAACCCTCTTCAATAAATAAATAATAAAAAATAAAAAAATGAATACAAAACTTCTTTCACTCCTAAAAAAATCTGGGAACAGGCACGTCCGCCATTTTCTGAGATACAGAAAGTGGTGATCCGTCTCGTTTAAAAAAGAATTCTGTCAACCCGCGCCCGTGCCACCGCAATAAGTCAATAAGGACATCTGTGATTGATTGACGGTTCTTTTATATACATTCTTGGATAGACAAAGACATGAACCATACATACAGCCTGGTTAGAAATTTTGGACTTGTGAGTAGCAAAAACAAATCATCATCATCATCATATCAGCCTGTAGACGTCCACTGCTGGACAAAGGCATCCCCCAGAGATCTCCACGACGACCGGTCCTGCGCTAACCTCATCCGGCTGGGTCCCGCGACCTTCACCAGATCGTCGGTCCACCGACCAATAAATAAATGTAATAAAATTGTTAACAAGAAACAAAGACAGTCTTCCAATTCGTACAGACCTGACTAACATCCCGAGTATGTTACATCGTTCGTATTTGAAACTTTTTATAGTTTTTTAGTCGTGGATTTTCAAAGTTATAATTTAATATCCATTATATCTAGGAAAATAATATATTTCTTCCTGAAATATTGCCGAGCGAAATACCATGTGGTACCATGTGGTTCAACTCAATGGGTCCAGTAGCTTTCGAGTTACGCTGTACAGACAGGAAAGACGGACAAAAAGCTTCGCTAGAACACTAGCAAAGTGACCGAATAGATTTTTACATGTCTACTTTTCTGAATTGTATCACACTATGCCCTTGAAATCTGCCACTAAAATAGATAATAATATCGATTCGTATACCATCCATCAAATCTGACCATCCGTTTGAATCTGGTGCGAATCACAATATTCGAGCTTCGCTTAATGTGGATAGACGGGAGATAGATGAATAGCGAATAACTCAAGGCCGCTTGTGGCAGACTCAGTCATCTGTACATTTATCTTCAGTCCAAACAGTGAACAGCAGGTTTTATTAGGGTTCCATACCCACAAGGAACCCTTAAAGACCTTGGCACATCCGTCCCAGCCTGTCACAGCATCATTATTTTGTCAGGAATAACCGAAATGCCAACTGACGGCCGTTGGGGCAGAAAGGTTCTCGAGTGCCGACCGTGTATCGGAAGACGCAGCGTAGGCCTCCCACAAGGTGGACCGACGATCTGGTGTAGGTCGCGGGACCCAGCTGGTTGAGGTTTGCGCGGGACGGGTCGTCGTGGAGATGTTTGGGGGAGGCCTTTATCCAGCAGTGGACGTCTACAGGCTGATATGATGATGATGAATTAAAATGCATTATTATGTACGGTCGAAAGTTGAGGTACAAAATCAGTATAAACTGGTCTCTCATAATATTGAAACCCCCTAATAGGCTAGGCCAGCTCAATGTCAAAGTGTTTCCACTGGCGTGCGATCGACTGTACAAGGCTACTTGCGGTATCTAAAAATAAAACATCGATAGAATTAGTACCTAGTTGCTGAGATAATCCCAGCAGCTGTGTCTAGAAAGACGGACGAAATTATTTGATACGAAACCCTAAAAATGACTATGGATCTGGAACTCTACACAATGTGCGATCTCCTACGCTATCGAGGCGCGATGCTCTCAATCACCACCAACGCTTTCAAACGCCAGGTACGCCACCGACGACGCGCTCCTACGCCACCGACGCTCTCAAACGCCACCGATGCTGTCAAAGCCACTGACGGTCTCCTATGCTACCGAGGCTCCCCTACGCTACCGACGCTCTCAAAAGTAGCGACACTCTCAAACGCTACCGACGCTCACCAGCCACTGAGGGTCTCAAATACCACCGACGCTCTCAATGCCACACTCACTCTCCTACGCTACCGACGCTCTAAAAACCACCGACGTTCTCCTATACCACACCACCGGTGCTCTCAAACGCCACCGACGCAGTCAAAGCCACTGACGCTCAGGAGAGCGTAGGAATGCTACCGAGGCTCTCCAGCGCTACCGACGCTCTCAAAAGTAGCGACACTTTCTAATGCCACCGACACTCACCAGCCACTGACGGTCTCAAATACCACCGACGCTCTCAATGCCACACTCACTCTCCTACGCTACCGACGCTCTAAAAACCACCGACGTTCTCCTATACCACACCACCGGTGCTCTCAAACGCCACCGACGCAGTCAAAGCCACTGACGCTCTCCTATGCTACCGAGGCTCTCCTGCGCTACCGACGCTCTCAAAAGTAGCGACACTTTCTAATGCCACCGACACTCACCAGCCACTGACGGTCTCAAATACCACCGACGCTCTCAATGCCACACTCACTCTCCTACGCTACCGACGCTCTTAAAGCCACCGACGTTCTGCTAGGCCACTGACGCGTTCAAACGCCACCGACGCTCTCAAAGCCACTCACACTCGGCTACGCTACCGCTGCTCTCAACGACTTGTGTAAAGCCCCTGATGTACTATACTAAGATATGGAAATTAGCCTTCAGTTCGATCGGCGCTATTCTGAAAGCCGTGATCCGGAACCACCTAACACCACATATCCATTACGCAATTGTTTAGTTTGCAGATCCGTAATGTTCTGTTCCACACAATCAGCGGGAAAAATGGAGGAAATGAACGTATCAGTCGCCCCCATCCGTCGATACGAGGAACGATTGTGCGCTTCATTAGATAAAAACGGGTTTTTTGCTCCTCAGAATATTATTGAGAAATTGATCGTATTCCTTCATAAAAAATAAACGCCAAAGCAACGGCTGTGAGAATCGAATTAATGTTACAAACGCGACATATGTTTGTTTATCTCTGTTAACTTTGAATCCATTGCCGCTACATCACCGAACGGATACACGCTATCACACCAACACCAATACACAGACACACATCCAACACTCATATGTATTGATTGTATGTACACAATAACTATTCTTATGTAAATACTAAAATAGAATTGAGACCTGTTATAATATTATTGTTACTAACTGTCATTAGTTCGATTATTTTATCTTTGTTTTATTCTTGAATAAAAAAAAATTTGCCACTCCCATATGGATGAGTAATAAAATCATCCTATGGGTGTCAAAATCGTGTCAAATGGATTACAATATTGTAACTCGCTCACACATTCTCATTTTCAAACTCCATATAAATTTGTATTAGCAACCTCCTCCCGCTACTCCGCTTCCTTTGTCCGCACCCCCCTGGTAAATGACACCATAGGTTCCGATACTAAATATGCGAGATGCGATCTCCACAGGGAGCGCGCGCGCGACCAAAGAGATTTGAAACTTCTTGGCCACGGCCGTCGATTTACGACAGATGTCACAAAAATATGATTTTAAATCGAGTTATAAACATCGTTATCAGGTAGAGCGTCTCGAACGCCGCGGGCGAACTTCTCGCAATAAGCAGAAGTTAGCAAGTCTAACAAAAAACCAAACTGCGATGGAAACTTCGTTCAAACTTCAAATTGGCATATTGCCGAGAAATCCGTGTAAATATTATCACATCTGAAACTTATTCTATTGATATTTCCCAGCGAGATACTCGTACCTACAATAGTACATTGTTATCCAAGGGGTGAAAGTAACTTATTTAAGTCCCGAGACGGGGTTTGGCGCCCGACGCGTAGCGAGGGCGCCAATAGTTCGAGGGACCTCTAAATAAGTCTTGAACCCGAGGGAAACACTGTGCTTTTCATTAAGAATACACTGAAAGTAAAAACAAAAACATAAAATGAGTGTTAATACAAATCTCTGCTATGCGGAAGTATAAACAAAACTCTACAACTCGAAAAAACAAAAGAAGATCGGATTGCCGCTTTCCCGTCTATTTTGTTTTTTTCTGTGGCCGGCCAGCTATTCTGCCATTATTTTTCATTTCCATCATTGAAAAAATGATAAATATTTTACCCAAATCTGTTATTTTAAAGAAATAGTTGACAGTAATAATTATAATAAAGTCATTTAAAAAATATTTATTCTTTAATTATTACATAACTTTATGTTATTTCAATTTTACATCGCGCTGTAATTGAGTGGCTGTATAGACAGTTGGAACATGGTCCAATAGAAATGTCAAAATAGTATTAGTTTTTTAAATTATAATTTGACAGCTGTCAGTTAAAAGCGATTCTCCCTAGAGCTGAGATGTATTACTTTCAACCCGCTACTCAGGCAACTTCAGACCTTCTTTCAGAGTATGAGTAATGAAAAATGATTTTCTTTAAGTATACTTTAAGAAAGATTTAAGGACATGGCATTATCTATGCGTTTATGAATTAGGACTAGACCGTTTTTTGGTTCAGATGCGCATAATGTCCTAAATGCATAATTTTTATTATTATGCCACAAGACCGTTCCCCACAGACCACCCAACCAATTGACTGCGCATTGACGCCGATAGCGTTCACCGGACATAAAGCCATCGCCTAGGTATATTACTGGCGTCAAGCCATAAATTGTTTTAGTGTGAGTTTGATTTTGCTTAAGGTAAGAGCTCTCGCAATAGTAAAATAGTTTTTACTTTGACTAACAACGAAAAGGCTCAATTTTTTAAAGATTTCAATCAATCAATCAATCAATCAATCAATCAACAGCCTAATAATATGTCCCCACTGCTGGGGCTCGCAGGCCTACCCTCTCAACAAGGGTGTTAGTGCTATAGTCTACCACGCTAGCCCAGTGCGGGTTGGTGGACTTCACATGCGCATAAAAATTTCTTCTTCGACGTATGCAGGTTTCTTAGCGATGTTTTCCTTCACCGTTTGAGAGCAGTCAGTAAATGTACTTAAGTTTTGAGAAAAACCCATTGGTACATGGTCCAGCCGGGGATCGAACTTCGGACCTATCGATATGATATAGACCGCGTCTTATCTCCAACGCCACTGACGCTCTTAAGATCAGGAAACAAGAAATCTTTTATGTTACTTGGTAATTGTTTGTTAGGTAATGCGATTAACATCATAGGATTTACCAAAGCCACGTAGTTTTGTTAAATAATAATTTGTAAAGTGCCTCCAGCAAGCCGCATCTAATTGAATTTAGAATCAATTTTGATTTAAACTCAAAATTATAACCGAATTTTGACTTCGTCGAGGCAAAGGCGAAAGTTAGACGAAGTCACGACCCGTGGACTTATTTTATTTAAGTTTTAATTCGACTCAGATCGTAAACGATTTCTATTGTGTCAATATTTTCTTTATTTTGTAAATTGAATTTTTCTCACTTTTGCCAGACTGGGAGCAAGAAACCCTTGACTTTCTCAGTTTATTTAATTCATTGGAGAACTAACAGAAATACTAAAAATAAATTTAAAAATTTATAATTTTAAAAGAAGGAAAGCAGAAAAAATAACAAAATAATAACAAATTTAAAAAAGCCAAATAAAAACAAAATTTATTTTATTAAGTAATTTGATTTTTTCACGTTCGTAAACTATTACTTACTCTGTGGTAATTTAGCGTTCTCATGCAGATCCGTTATTAAGGTCCGAAGTTCGACCCCCAGCTGGGCATTTACTGACTGCTCTTAAGTACATTTACTGACTGCTCTCAAACGGTGAAGGAACCTGCATCGTAAGGAAACCTGCATACGCCGAAGAAGAAATTCTTAGCCGCATGTGAAGTCCACCAACCCGCACTGGGCTAGCGTATGGTGGACTATAGCCCGAACACCCTCGTTGAGAGGGTAGGCCTGAGCCCCAGCAGCGGGGACGTGTTAATATGCTGTTGATTGATGTAGTTATCGAGTTCCAGAGGAAATAACTCTTTCATAGAGGTTTCTCTCACTGAGTTTTTAAAAAATTCGACTAAGTATATAAAATACTCTATGATAAAATATTTTTCCAAGGAACAGCCTCGTGACCGTTTAAATTAGGGCTGAACCACCAATCTTCCCTATTCCACATTCATTAGACACCGAAAAAAAAACGTCATAATTACGAATGTAAGACTGGGACGCGCATGTCCCGAGGAGGGAGCGTCTCACGCTGTGGATTTGCGCGTCACCCGCAGTGTTGCCAACTTAGCTACTTTATAGATAGATAGATAAATCATTTATTTGTGGCTTCGACACATACATACAAAAAAAACAAATAGTTATCTAGCTATTTTTTGGTGTCAGGTAGCTACAATTTAATGAAACTTGTATCTAGATTTTTAGCTATATTTCTAGCAACTTTTTACGTGACATGAATACTTTGAGAGTTCGTATAGTTCTATATTCAAAAACCGTATATTACTCCTTTAATTAGTAATGTAATTATGTACATTCTAATAATAATAAAATAATCTAGGTACCTACTGGTTATTATTATTCTTGTGTTTTATTAAAAACATGATTTTTTAGATACTTCTAGTCTAGCTGTCTAGCAATTTCTAGCACCTTTTTTGGGTAGAAAAATGTGTCAATCTAGCAACTTTTTGGAAAATGTCTTTAACTAGGCCGTAAAGCCTAGTTAAATGTCTATCTACTGGCTAAAGCTAGCTGCAGTTGGCAACACTGACAGAGTGACAGTGACAAACGATGCGCGAGCACAGCAGGACGTCACCACCCTGTTGATGGGAAGAAACGCCATGTAGTAACGGAGAACCGATGTCCAAAAGTGAAATGATTTATCCACACTAATAATAAATTGGAAAGCAACCCTGTCTGTCTGTTACCTTTTCACGCCTGAACCCATGAATCAAAAAATTTTGCCACTCCCATATGGATCAGTAATAAAAGCATTCTATGGATGTCAAAATCGTGTCAAAGTAATCACAAAATTATGACTCACTCACACATTCTCATTTTCAAACTCCATATAAATTTGTATTAGCAACCTCCTCCCGCTACTCCGCTTCCTTTGTCCGCACCCCCCCGGTAAATAGCATCATAGGTTCCGATACTAAATATGCAAGATGCGATCTCCACAGAGAGCGCGCGCGCGACCAAAGAGATTTAAGACTTCTTGCCTGAACCGCTGTACGGATTTCGATGAAATTTTGTGTGGAGAAACATCGAATCCTGGGACATAGGATTATTTTTACCGCGAAAAAACTTATTACACAAGGACAAAGCCGCGGGCAACAGGTAGTCTTCTATTTACATAATTCACTTACCCAACGATATATATGAGAATATTTACATAAATAAAATCAGAAACGTTCGTTGACACGTTGACAAGTGAGCTAAGTTGGTCGTGACATTACAATCGACGCTGTATAACACATCACAGCTTAGTCCGAGCCGAAGGCGAGGTCGTAATGAAGCCGAGAGTGTAATGACCGCACGTCAGTGGAAACACCTGGACCCAGCCTATAAGGGAGTTTCAAATACTATGAGACAGTTTATTGGTTTTGTTTCTTTTTTATTTAATATTTACTGACGATTTCAAAAATACATCATAAGTAAACCTGCAATCGCCGAAGAATTGTTTCTTTTCTTAGGTAGTACGCCCTCGTGTCGTGAGGCTAGGTCTGTGTCCCAACAGTGGGGATATTATTGATAGGCTGTTGATCGAAGGGATAGATCTATTTTCAAAGGAAGGTCAGTTTAAACAATATTTCCGAACAACGTTTGAACAAACATTGAAACAAATGTTTACTCCAAAAATTTGCGATAAATTTAATTAAGTCTCGAAAAGTTTTTACATAAATTTTGCTGGTCGAGTCGGGTCCGCATCGTAATGTAAAGGTCTTTTGTTCTGACGTCAACTGTTTTATCCGAGTTCCACAAGTTAAGCCTTTTTAGTAGGGTTGGTTTATTTTATTAAATTTTCTTCTGTAACGTTCACTGTGGCTTTGTAATTATTGTAGAACTTAAAGAATTGAGTTCTAAAGCGGTCCCTTAACGATCATGCGGCATGACATGCATTACGTTTCCGTGTATTATCATGCTGCATGATGGACCCTTAGTACAGTCACATAGTACAGTGAAACAACGGCCAGCACGTAGTTTGCATGTCATGCACGTCAATCACTGCAACTAGACGATAGTGCATGAGTAACAGCACGTAATGCATGTCATGCAGCATGATCGTGTAGGGACCACTTAAGAGTATTTATATAATTACAATGTCGTATTATTTGTAATATAAGTGTAAATTAATCTTTTTACTACTAGATGTACTCATTATTTATTACTAGCTGCTGCCTGCGGCTTTGTTAAAAGTAGCCTATGTTACTCCAGGATATAAGCTACCACTGTACGAAGTTTCATCGAAATCTGTTCAGCCGTTACAGCCGTTTTTCTCGCCATCCTATTTAAACAGAATATTAATCTCCCCACTGCTGGGGCTCAGGCCTACCCTCTCAACGAGGGCGTTCGAGCTATAGTCCACCACGCTAGCCCAGTGCGGGTTGGTGGACTTCACATGCGCCTAAGAATTTCTTCTTCGGCGTATGCAGGTTTCCTCACGATGTTTTCCCTCACCGTTTTGAGAGAAGTCAGTATATGTACTTAAGTTTCGAGAAAAAGTCCATTGGTACATGGTCCAGCCGGGGATCGAACTCCGGGCCTTTCGATATGATAGGCCGCGTCTTATCCCCGAGGCCACTGACGCCCTATCTACCTACCTATTGAAGAAAATTATAAACCCTTAAAATTTTATCTAAGCCATTCCTTAAGACATGCCGTCCTTTTTACTCTGTCAAGACATCTCATTAAGCCTATGATAAGCTACTTCATCAGTTATTGCAAAGGAAAACGTCAGAGGTACGGACCTCAAGGGCTCTTCGTATCTGAAGAGATGGATGGAGGACTATTAAAGAAACCCATACACGATCTGACTAATTCATAATACACTCAGTTATAGGGAAATACACATTATTATGAAGAACTAGCTTTTTCCAAAGGCTTAGCCCGCGTAGAAAAGTTTTTCCCGTGTACATTGTGAAACAGCGCCCTCTATATCGGCGTTTTGTTACTTAGGGGGTATTAGCGTGCGGGGCGCGACTTTGTCTGCGATAAAAAGTGGCCTATATGTTATTCCAGGATAGAAGCTATCACTGTACCAATTTCATCAAAATCTGTTCCGTAGTTTTTGCGTGAAAGAGTAACAAACATCTTCACTCACATCCTTACAAACTTTCGCCTTTATAATATTAGTAGGATAGTAGGATATATTTTGTGATCATTTTGAATATAAAGTATCACTGTTTTAAAATATACTTACAAATACATTAAAGTGTGCAGACTATGCCAGGAAGCAGAGGAAACCCCGTTGCACCTTCTGTGCGAGTGTGGCCCGCTGATGCGTAAAATTAACACCCATCTGGACAACTAGAACTAGTAGTTCCGTGAGAACAGTAGACCTCGCCAGCCCTTATAAACCAAACCTAAAAGAAACCAACAAAAGTCAACTTTGGAAACAGAAAAAGTACCTACTAAAGTGACAAAAATTAGCACTTTAAAGCTTAATATTTCGCAAACGGATCCCTGAATCGAAAAATGTTTATCACACACCCGCGATATTTTTGAAAGACCCATCCAACGATACCCCACACCATGGATATCACGCGGAAAAAAATAATTTTCCATTTTACGTATGCAGTTCTATGAACATAATTTATTTTTTCAACTTTCTTAAGTCGATCCACTATTACTCAAAAACTAATAGAACCTACTTAGCCGTAATAGTTTTCCTTGTAACTACGTTATATATGCTACTGCCATGAATTTTTTCACATTTCCAGAAGCAACCGTTTAGCTGGCAGGGGGGGGGGACACGTGACTCTAACAAAAATTACCGCTTTAAAGCTTAATATTTCGCCAACGGATCCCTAAATCGAAAAAATGGTATTCACACACCAGCAATATTTTTGAAAGACCTATCCAACGATATCCCACACTATGGGATTCACAAGAAAAAAAAAGTTCACTCCCACTTTGCGAGTATGGTAGGTACTCTAAAAAAAATGTTTTTCAAAATTTTATTCTACTCATTTTGTAGGTTTAATTAATTTATACATATGCCAAATTTTCGTCAAAATCGGTTGAAAAATGCGACCTGTAGAGAATTACAGACAGACAGACAGACAGACAGACAGACAGACAGCCGGACAAGAGCATTTTTGGCCAGTCTCGAAACGTAGACGCTTCGCTCGCTTCGCTCGCTCGGTCAACTACTCCAATCTGATGAAGTAAAACAAATCAGTGCCAAAAGCGATCAGAAAATCCTAACTGACGAACTGTAGTCAGGAGGCGATCATATTGTGATCAGTAATGGTCGCAGTGATACAAGGAAACCTTAAAAGAGCCCCATCACAATATAATAATAATCACATTTCCAATGACGCTGACATGCGGTCGATTGTACGGGTGCTTTTGAAAATACTCCTTTTTCGAGTTCTGCTATTTGCCAACCGAAATCGCCCGAAGCATTCCAGTGGGATACATGTCGACGCCGCTACTCGTAAAATGATATGGGTTGTCGGGCGTGCCTCGAAACCGCATTCCGACAACTTACCAGACAGTTTGACGCGTAAACAACTAATCTTACACATTGTACTCGCGTACATTAATTTAATTTTACAACGATTTACGCTAGATTAATGTACACTTTAAATACAGTTTTAACATTGAAAATGTTTATGGGATCGATTTCACGAAATAAACAAAATCTGCGATAACTTCTAGAAATTAGGGCTACGGGGTCAGACGAGGGCTTATGAGGCGCAGAATTTATCGAGACACATTATAGTTTGAAAATCGGTTGGCAATTTTTTTTGAAAATCGAAAAAGTTTAGAAAAATGTGGGGATTTTTTGGGACGAAATTTTGAAAAGATTTTTTTTACAAATCTATTTGTAATATCGAAAAAATGAGAAAAAGCACCTCTGCGCTTAGATCCAAATGTTTTTTTTATTTAATTTTATCTTTCATAGGTTCAGAGATACGTGACCCGAAAGTTGGGTCATTTTGTCAATATCGCTGTGCTGACGTTATAGTTCGCCGAAAACTGAGCGTAGCGAGGGTTTCAAGGTACGAGACGTAAAATAACGTACAGTCGCTCATAACCGTCTAGCTACTATGGTACATTTTCAATGTACTAAGATTCTTGCGTACTGCGTAAAATCTGTGGATTTTTTAAACTTTATGTACTCTTTAAAAATACCGCATTGTCTCAAGACGAAAGTCTTCGACCAGTGTGTGATGCCGGTGATGACATATGGTACCGAGACGTGGTCCCTCACTATGGGCCTCATAAGAAGGCTCAATATCACCCAGAGAGCAATGGAGAGAGCTATGCTCGGAGTTTCCCTGCGAGATCGAATCAGAAATAAGGAGATCCGCATGAGAACCAAGGTCATCGACATAGCTCAAAGACTTGCGAAGCTGAATTGGCAGTGGGCTGGGCACATCTCTCGTAGAACTGACGGCCGTTGGGGCAGAAAGGTTCTCGAGTGGCGACCATGTATCGGAAGACGCAGCGTAGGCCTCCCTTGTCCAGCAGCGGACGTCTACACAGGCTAATAATTATGATGATGATGATTGTATACAGGACTAAGTTTTCGGCCTTTTCAAGTTATTTCTGACTCTTTCTTTTGTTAAATAGCCTATAACCTCCAAGAATTGGGCTAAATGCGAAACGAATTTTGCAAATCCGACTGATAAGTTACTCTTGGCTGCATGATCTTTGCTTTTCCAAAGCATTTTAAAAAATAAAGCATAATCTTCTGTCATCATTCTGCATCTCCGCTTGCGTTTGGCTGTTTTGAGTAACTTTTTCTCGGATTCGTCCTATCTGACACCGACTATCTGGACACCAATTTCTTCGGCATATTACGACTTGACTACGCGACTGTTTGGACACAGATATCCACTTGCTTACTGCATTCGAAGAGCTGGCTATGACGATTTTGGACTCAATTTTCGCCAAAGGTATCGGAGTCCAAAATCGTCGCTGCCAGGTCTTCATTATAAAGTATACATAGGTGTCCAAACAGCAAGTCCTTAGACAGCGCCATCTATGCGATTTTTACGGAAGCTAGCCTGGAAAACGGCTAATTGGCAATGTAATAAATAATTCTAGACTAATAATTTATTAATTACCACCAAACATTCGCTCATTTGCGAAACAATTTCCGCATCGAAACACAACTGTTTTAGAGTTAAACCTATTGTTATATACGGCTTTCTCTGTGAATACATAATGTTATACTCACACACCCTTTGCCAGTTATTCGAATGTAAATTATGGGGGAAATGCGGCGATCGACTATTAATGATCGCAGGGGAAATGCAAAATAGATTTACCGTAACGAAACTGATAAATTTCGTTCTGATTATCAGTTTCGTAACAATTTATCAATTTAATGAAACTTATCAGTTTCGTAACACGTTATCAGTTTCGTAACGAGTTATCAGTTTCGTAACAATTTATCAGTTTTGTTACAATTCTCGTTTCGTTGCGGTACATCTATTCTGCATTTCACTTATACTCGTGTAACGGAATATTGGAGATCTGTCATCCGGTACAAACACCATAAATATCGCAGGGGTGAGTTCTAATACACCCGGAGAATTTATTTCGCGTCATTCGTAAACGATCAGAGGGTATCCGATGTTGCTGGAATATTCATGTTTCCGGTTTAAATTGTTTGACGGCGTTACCTTTACGGGTTTGTATGGAAACAGTGAATTTAGCTATATTGGCCGAAATTTTCATTTATGTCCATGACAGTCATATCTCAAAAATTAATGCATTGGCGTGGCAATGGGCTGGTCACATCTGTCGGAGAACCGATAACCGCTTCTCCTGTTTGAAGTTGGTTAAAAACCTAGATTCATCATCATATTATCAGCCTGTAGACGGCAACTGCTGGACAAAGGCCCATCATCTCCACGACGACCGGTCCCGCGCTAACCTCATCCAGCCGGGTCCCGCGACCTTCACCAGATCTTCGGTCCACCTTGTGGGAGGCCTGCCCCCGCTTCGTCTTCCGATACGTTGTCTTAGTTGCCGTATTTCATTATTTTTATCAAGGGTTAAGTTTAAGAGATTGCAATAATGGAGAAAATCACCTTTACCCTCTGTTTTCTTAGAGAGTAAGGGCTTCTTTCACCACTTGCTGATAAAGTCCCAGATACCCTATATGAAGGTTATCTACCAGATATCCTTTTTTCTCTGTTTCACAGGTATCTGATTGTCTATATCTTATATATTTTATATAGTCTATCACACAGATTTATCTGATAGATTAGTTTATCACTAAGATTACTATCTGTAACAATATCAGGAAGTGGTGAAAGAAGCCCTAAGTGTTATATCAGGTACGTTGATTGTAACAAAGCATTTTCAATTTCAGTTTTAAAATGTTGTCGATAAGAATCGCATCCCTAGTGGGTGTCGTATTTCAGAACAGTATTAGTAACGAAATACGACCTGGGCTCAGTAACATGATGGATGATTTTATTTAATATAAGCGACAACGAAGGCGTGACCACGCATAAGCCCTACCTGCAACGAATTACGAACGTCAGAGAAATATTATTTTATAACTCAAATGCTTGTTAGGATTCCGTCAAAACCGAAATATGGACCAAAAAGTTTAGCAATAAAGATAATCTTATAACAGAACTAAATGCAATTTAAGCTAAAAAAGATTTTTCAGTGAATTCAATTGCGACGACGAATTTCTTGTTTGAATGTTTAAAGCAGTTTGAATGCTATCAAAAGAACTTTAAATTATAATAAACACACAATGAAACGGGACTTTTGTTTCTCTTTTAACAACATCAGCCTGCGCTAGTGAATGCTGGGCAAAGGTCTCCCCCAAGGCGTTCCACTGAACCTAAGCCGAGCCGGTTGGAATTCAATATTAAAATTTAACTTTTGTCACTTACGATAAATCGGCGGGAAGGACTCGAAGATTGTTTTTGTAATATCCCCTTTAATATAATTGAGACATAGGCTTTCGGTAGCTAATGGAGACATGTCCGAACCTAAGACATATATCGAACGCTACCAAATCGGCCGTTGACCGTAATTCTCCTTATCATACGTCGTCTAAAGGTCGAAGGAAGGTTCCCCATTTTAATAAATAGCAGGCCCCATGTTAGGAACCGTCTATTTTTATGGTAATTGATTTTCCGATGTTACGGACACACATTTTATTTCGCGTTTTTCTATTTTCTAACTCACTTTGCGGTGCACTTTTTTTTGATGGTGAAAGAGTGTGAAAGAGATCACTGGTGAAAGAGCATCGATGGCGCAGTGGGTAAGACGCGACCTATCTGTCACGCCGAGAGTTCCGAGTCGACCCCCGGCTGGGCCATATACCAGTGGGTTATTGTTCTCGAAACGTAGGTACATTTACTGTCTGCCCTCGAACCGTAAAGCAAAACATCTTGAGGAAACCTACATACGCCGAAGTCAGAATTCATAGGCGCGTGTAAAGTCCACCAACCCGCACTGTGCTGGCGTGGTGGGCCCGTACGTCCTCGTTGAGATGGCAGGCCTGTACCCCAACCGTGGGGACTTTGTTGGGACTTGCTTTGTTTGATGTTGACTGGTGAAATAATTTTGTATGTACAGTCAAGGTTCGTAAGTGCAGTAGCAGTTTCGCAACTAAATTGAATGAGAGACCAGTTCACATACGACCTTCTATAATATCAAGTTGTTTCTGTATCCACACACGCACACTGGCTGGACAATGGCCTCCCCCAGGGATCTCCACGACGACCGGTCCTGCGCTAACCTCATCCAACTGGGTCCCGCGACCTTCACCAGATCGTCGGTCCACCTCGTGGGAGGCCTGCCTACACTGCGTCTTCCGATACGTGGTCGGTCGCCATTCGAGAACCTTTCTGCCCCAACGGCCGTCAGTTCTACGAGCGATGTACCCAGCCCAATTCCTGGATATTACGACGATTTGATGACTTAATGCTATGACAATAAGGTTTAAGACACAATATTATTTCGTATGGTTAGATACTTCTAATTGGTTTTCGTGACGGCCGAATGAGTATAGTCACAAATTGTTTGCACATCGCTGACAGTGTTTATAGTCTATGTGCGGAAGCGTGCCTGTATTTTGTTGCACGCACAGATTTCGGAATCTGAGGTTGCATGAATACAAAGCTTCCTTCACTCATAGTCCTTCCAAAGTATGAATGCACATAACATAAAACGACATAACTTTTAGAATGTGGGCTGTCAAATTGCTCCTACCGCCGGCGACGTGGCTGTCAGTTTTTTGTTTTTCAAAAATCATTTTTAACTACACTTAGAAATCACAATATGTGTTTCTCGACAGATGAAAGGATAATAAAATGAAACATAGAGAATTCTAGGTTTAATAAATAACAGAGTAGTGTCTAGGTTTATTAACAAGGACATAAAAGAACAATCCTTGGTCGTCAAGCACTAATAAATCCATACAAGATTTCTGAGTTATAAAACTCGCGACAAAAGACAATAAAAGAACACATACATTAGTAACGAATAGAAATATAGGTCACAGTACAGTCACGCTAAGAGGCAGCGTGAGCCTTACCGTGATCAAAATAAAATTGACTTGACCTGGACTTGACTGTATCTAGGGAGCGCTTTTTCAACATTTTGTTTTTCCCTGATTTTGAAATTCTTATCACTAAGGTACAACTTAGGTACTAATGGATGCGAATGAGGTTTTCAGAGTTGATAGCTTGGTTTTAGCCACATTGAGGTCTGTTTTTTTGTTTCCGACGTAAATGGTCTTCTGACAATATGAGTTGACTCTGACAATATGCATTGTTTTATGCTGTTTGCTCTAATATTTTTCTAGCTACACAAACTGTGGAAAAATTTGAATAAACCTAATTTTTTTTGCAAAATCCTGTCTTTTTTATTCTTAATTCCCGTTTTTCAGAAGACTGTAAGAATGCCTCGTGTTCACGTACAGCTAGGCTAATTCTATAGATATGTATTTTGTTACAACCTGTAAAAGTACTCGGTGATACGAGACGGTGCTCATAAAAAATGTATGTATTTTTTTCTTCGACGACGGTCGGTCGTGTCAATTTCACAGCCGCTTGGGAAACGTTTGTAAGTCTAGTTTATTTCACTTTGACACTAAATAAAATTAAGTAATAGAATTTTATAGCATTCCCGATAGAGTTTTCCTAATTCGAGTGTCTCCTTAGGCCGTTTCTAAAAGGGGTTTTTATTTATGAAAATCGAAAATGTTTGAATGTTCCCCTCCGGAACCATCGGTCCACTTTCCCCGTCGGTCTTCTTGTCCAAGCAGTCTACTTTCCTCATATTTATTTATTTATTGATATTAAATGACAATTATATTCAAAATTACAAGCTAATTTTAAATTGGAATGACTTTTCTTTGCCCAAAGATAGTCTAGTTTACCAATAAATAAATTTATTTATTCATTCATTCATTTAATCTTTTATTCATTCGTTCATTTACTCATTCATTTCTTCATATTTGACCGAGCGAGCGAAGCGAGCGAAGCGTCTAAGTTTCGAGATTGACCAAAAATGCTAATGTCCGTCTGTCCTTCTGTCTGTCTTCGCATTTTTCAACCGATTTTGACGAAAATTTGGCATAGGTATAAATTAATTAAACCTATAAAATGAGTAGAATAAAATTTTGAATAACTTTTTTTTAGAGTACCTACCATACTCGCAAAGTGGGAGTGAACTTTTTTTTTCTTGTGAATCCCATAGTGTGGGATATCGTTAGATAGGTCTTTCAAAAATATTGCTGGTGTGTGAATACCATTTTTTCGATTTAGGGATCCGTTGGCGAAATATTAAGCTTTAAAGCGGTAATTTTTGTTAGAGTCACGTGTCCCCCCCCCCCTGCCAGCTAAACGGTTGCTTCTGGAAATGTGAAAAAATTCATGGCAGTAGCATATATAACGTAGTTACAAGGAAAACTATTACGGCTAAGTAGGTTCTATTAGTTTTTGAGTAATAGTGGATCGACTTATGAAAGTTCAAAAAAAATAAATTATGTTCATAGAACTGCATACGTAAAATGGAAAATAATTTTTTCCGCGTGATATCCATGGTGTGGGGTATCGTTGGATGGGTCTTTCAAAAATTTCGCGGGTGTGTGAAAAACACTTTTCGATTCAGGGATCCTTTGCGAAATATTAAGCTTTAAAGTGCTAATTTTTGTCACTTTAGTAGGTACTTTTTCTGTCTCCAACTACAAAGTTGACTTTTGTTGGTTTCTTTTAGGTTTGGTTTATAAGGGCTGGCGAGGTCTACTGTTCTCACGGAACTACTAGTTTATACTTACACTCATTTATTCAATCTCTCATTAGTTCATTCATTCAATCATTCATTCATCCATTCATTCATTACTTCATTTAAAATTATTATAACTTAACACAACACCATCTGTGTACCCGACAGTTTTCCAATTCCACTAACACTAGTCGTGTCCTATTTTTGTGGAGGCCGCGCTGTAACCGCCGGTTAAATAGATTTAAGAAATAAGACTTTAAATCCAAAATAAGATATGGCTTAAAGGTCTCGTTAACAAGCCAAAACCTACGTTTAAAAAACCCAATTCGACTCATCGAGAATCCAATACCCTACTAAGAACAAGGATCCCATAGAACCGTAATCAGCGTATAGCATGAAATAGCAATAGTCTTTTACCCCCAATAATTTGAGAAGACGCTTCTTATATGGCGGGGTCAAAATGAATAAACACTATCTATTTTAGTCGGGTTGTTGTGCGTTGACAGTTATGGCTTATTGACAAAAAATTCACGTACGTAGACAGAGATAGAAGACCTATTATATCTGTCTAGCTTACTCTTACCTCTTTTGCAATAAGTGTGTCCCTCTCTGGTTATAATTGTTATTTTAGCAGCTGTTCAATGGGATCCTTTTCTATGATACCCTACGATTTCTACCAGCCGTCTCATCTCCAAATAACACGGATAAACTCGGTAGTTGGAATACGCCTCCAATTTCCGTACCTCGTCTGTCTTTTCTACGTGACAGTGTGCTACCGAGATTTGATATATGACATCAGGCTGAATGAAATTTATTGAGCGACCTACACGTACCTCTTTTATAGGTCTGCGGTAAATGGAAACGACGCGGTTGCCGGCTAAGTGTGTTTTATGCCTAAGTGCTTTTCTATAGTAGGCTCTGGTTTATAAGGCTTCGATTAGTCATCAAATTGTGTGCCTAAACCGTATTCAGATCAGTGAATTCAGCCACTTTCAGGTAAACAAATTTGTCAGAAAGAGGCCATATTAGGTAGGTACCAAAAATGTGTGTAAAAAGTTATTATGGTAATTTGCTTATTTGGCATTTTGCCTTAAAACGGTTCGTCTCGCCTCGTTTTCTGCGAATAGGTGATTTTACATTGTCTAAACGTTTTACTGTTTAAACTTTTTTTTATCCACATGTGCGTGTTTCATTCAATGACCTCTTCGAGTCTTTTATCCACTTTCGTATCCAGTTACTAAACTGTATTATGTTTTGTCCATTTTCACAACCAATTGCTAAACTGGATATACCTATCTATCCATCCATCCAATTTCGTAACCAGAATCGAAACAGTAAATTATTCCCGATTCGTATATAATGCCGAGAAACTATTTCAGTATCTATCTAGTATAAAGCATCATTGTAACAGTATAAGAAATGCATTTAGTAGTTCCAATTTTTCTGAATATAAATAATACTAGCTTTTTCTCAAGGCTTTGCCCGCGTAGAAAAGTTTTTCCCGTGTACATAGGGTGTACATAGGGCGTTTTGTTACTTAGGGGGCATTAGCGAACGCCCCGCGACTTTGTCTGTGTTAAAAACAACCCTATATGTTATTCCAGGATATAAGCTATCACTATACCAAGTTTCATCAAAATCTATTCGGTACTTTTTGCGTGAAAGAGTAACAAACATACATCCTCACATCTTCACAAACTTTCGCCTTTATAATATTAGTTGGAAGTTGGATGGATTATTCAACGCCCAACAGTGGGCCTACCGACATGTCGTAAACCTACTTGTTACACAAGAGACAGAGCGCTGGTTTGTTCTCGAAGTGATTTCGTTCTTACAGCACATAAATCAGGCACGACCTCAATTTATCTAAAACTGCTTCAGAATACTGAAAGCGACTAATGAGCGCAATAAAACCCACTGCCGTCTAACGGAATGCAAAAAAATGCATCCCCCACTTACTGGGTCACAGCCAGGGCCGAATCCAGGACGGTCAGAAAGGCCACTGTGGAACAGGGCGCAGATGTTTGGATTTTACCTCATTTTCAAAAATATTTACCCCGTGACTCTATCATTTAATTTTATTCATGAAACAATGTACATTGTATGCGAATTTTAAATAACGTCAAAGTAACATAAATCGTTTTATTGTGAACCGAAGTTTGACAACTAGTTTGACCTTTGACAACTTTCTCAGTTTGCCTATCTTTCCGACCCTGTTATGATTATTTCTGCCTTAAAATAAAAAGCAAGCTGTTAAAAAAAGTGGTACATTTAATGCATAGTTTTTGAGAAAATAGCCTTTTTTGTGCATGGGAGGTATCCTTAATCTCAACGAAAGAAAACACACAAAATACTCACAATTACAAAGACTTTTTTGTACTCTATGTGTAAAACAATCAGGGGGCCAATGGCGCTTAATTCTGAACGATATAATCCAAACCATAACCAAGAATGTTATATTAATTTATATTTATTATATATGTGTAATGTTAACGTTGGCAAACCTTTACGAACGCAAGCCAAACTCCTGCTCCACACGTTTGCGTTTGTAAAGGTTTACCAAACGTGTAGATGCAGCATAACGTTGTTGGTTATGGCTTGGATTTGGTAATATCGTCCAGAATTAGCGCGATTGGCCCCAGTTTTCATCAATAAAGCAATTTTTTTGCACAAATGCAAAACTTTCTACACTCCAATAGTCCCAGTAAAAATACCCACCTATCTTCATACAATATTATCGATATGGAAGTAGAATTTTTTTTAGCGTCGCAAAATATCTGGCCCAAAGTTAATCATAATCATAATGTTAATTGCATATCACATTGTAACATTGATGGTAAATTAGGAACAGTATCAAATGTGACACCCCGTTGGGGCACAGCAACATAGAGAGAACAGGTTCTTTAAAACTTAAATTAATTAAATAATAAAAAAATAAAACATAAAACATTGTGTAGATATTAATTATTAGTCACAACATTGCCGAACAGACGCAAGTTCCACTCCTGTTCATAGAAGAATCGACGCCTGATTACGGCTCTGCACTGGTGACCTCCCGTCGGCCACGTGACGAGGGGGAAGGGAATCTTTTATCTCCACTTACCACTTTAATACCTACTCTATGAAAATGCCATTCGATTTTCTAATTACGCATCGTGGGTTTGCTTGTATAGCAGATAAAGTCCCAGACACCCTATCCGCATAATATCTGACAGATAGCCAATTTTTTTTGTTTCACAGGTATCCGTTTGCCTTATCTGTAAGCAAGATCAAGTGGCTGTTATTCTTTTATCTATCAGAGATATTTTTTATATATCAGATACTTGAAATGTGAAACACAAAAATATTATCAGACAAATTTATCTGATAGATAAGTTTATCTGTCAGCTTACTTTATGTAACAATATCAGCAAGTGGTGACTTCTGACCATATTCTGAGACATGATTTTGATTATATATACATATATATATTGAATAGGATCAGAACGCAAGTTTTATTCAAATACTAAAATTTAAGATAAAGACATTGTATTTTTCCAAGCAAGCAAGAAGAGTGTGGCCACTAAATATCCGTTTATTGAACTAGACCTTTAAAACATTGGAACAAACTTAACCGTCTTATCAAAAGCGGACTTTACTTCGAGATCGGGTGGGACTGTCCATATTTTTGAGGAGTTCGGTGAGATAGAGGCAATAACCCCACTACTTATAGAAGAACAACAAGTTAACGGGTAAAGCTGTGTTCTTTATGTAGCATGGTGATTAAGGCGTATCACAGACACACGCGGCCTGCGGTGGCGGTGGCGGCCTGTTGTCTTCCCTATACAATGTATGTGAGACTTCAGACACGCGTGGCCTGCGTTTGCATATTGAAGCTGCGCTCTGCGTTAGGCCGCGTGTGACTGGGATACGCTTTAAATTTTTTTTATTTTTTTTATTTTATTTGGAAAACCAACAGCATACAGAGTTAGGTAACATTTCAGAGGTTAAAATAACATTTTGTAAAGCTAATTACAGGTTTTCATCATCATCATATCAGCCCTTCAAGGTCCGCTGCTGAACATAGGCCTTCCCCAATGAACGCCACCACACTAGTCCTCTGCACGCCGCATCCAGCCGCTTCCGGCCATCTTATCTTCAGGTCGTCGGTCCAACTTGTCCTATTATATATTTTGTGGTCTAACTGGCGGAGGAGACCGCAGCTACAGAATATATAATAGGACAAGTCCTCACATGTATTGCAAAAAAAATACGTGGACCATTTATAGCTGTTGCTGACCCCCTGTTTCGTGGCCCCGTTCGAAGAAACGCTATATAGCTTTAACAAGAGTCGCCGTCTCCATCCTTCGGGACATCGGCAAATATTCTGCTGGATAAGTTCGGTTTGAAATGCGAAATACAAGGATGAATAGTCAGGAAAGAACTTTGAAAAGTCATAGGGATATGTAGTCGCTGGGAAGAATTGATCATCATCATATCAGCCGAAAGACGTCCACTGCTGGACAAAGGCCTCCCCCAAAGCTAACCTCATCCATCCGGGTTCCGCCTTCACCAGATCGTCGGTCCACTTTGTGGGAGGACTGCCTACACTGCGTCTTCCGGTTGTTTATTCGGAAGTGCACACGAATTTTCTAAATTTAGCCTGTTGTGCTCTTTTTTTATCTGTACAAATAAAAAAGAAATGGCATGAATTTTAGAACTCTCAAGTCCTGTCAGACACAAGAAAATGTACCAAGTTTCTATTGCAATTTGAAATTCCCTCTGTCTGACACATAGATTAAGTAACCATAGATCAGTAGTCAGCGTATAGCATGAAATAGCAATAGTCTATTACCCCAATAATTTGAGAAGACGCTTCTTATATGGCGGGGTCAAACTGAACAAACACTATCTATTTTAGTCGGGTTGTTGTTTGTTGGGGGCAGCTTCTACCAACTTCACATACGTAGATAGAGATAGAAGATTATATACCTGTCTTGCTTACTCTTACCACTTTTGTAATAAGTGTGTTCCTCTCTGATTATTATTGTTATTTTAGTGCGCTCTCTAGTGATTCTCTCTTTACGGTCTGACAGGACTAAACTATTTTGACAGTTCTAAAATTCATGCCATCTCTTTCTTATTTCTACAGATAAAAAAAGAACACAATAGACTAAATTTAGTTAAGTCGTGTGCACCTCCAGATCGACAGCATTAATGAACTATTCCAACCTTCTTGTGGTAAGTAATGAATGACAAATTGCCTTCAGACCCCATCATAACATCTGAGACCTTTCATCAGGCAATATTCATCGCCTCAGCGTTTTGTTGACCATATTGCAAAGCTAAATGGATATAAAACATGACAACCCCTCCCCAACCTTGGCCGGGTGCCAAAGTGACACTCGTGTGAGGGAAAATTACGTGTTAGTTTGCTTTTCACCCTCAAAGATTTATCGTCGTTGTTTCTAAAATGCCTCCTGTGTGCATTTCTGTTTTCATTTTTCATTTTTCGCGTGTTGCCCGTGGTACCACCAGTTTGTACCAGCGGTGGTACCACGGGTACATTTTTCCCCATGGTACCACTATTCGTTGGTAACACCAAAATTACTATTTAAACCACGATAATAAATAGTTTTCATTACAGCGCACTTAATTCGTTTTGATGTCCTATTTAACAGAATTTAAAAAATAATGAAAAATAATTATTTTGGTGTTACCACCGACCGAATAGTGGTACCACCGGTGGTACAAACTGGTGGTACCACAGGCAACACACCCAATTTTGTACATCCCATGAAGAAAAACGCTCAGCGTCTTGTACCCGCCGTGAAAAAATAGGAAAGAAGGGAATGGGAATAAAAACTCGAGGGAAAAACAAATCGGTAAAAAATTGGCACACTCTTTCTTTGCGTTGACGACATACAGTGGACGTCAAAAATGATGATTGTGATAAGTTCATAATTATCTGGACTTAAATTCTGAAAAACCCGTTCGTACACCCCCGAGGGTTCAAAAGTGCGCACGTGAACTGCTAAACTATGCCTCGGCATATTACCTGTCAGGCTATTGGAATTGAATTACGTGCCGAGGCAATATTACAATGTGTCTTCAATATTATCCTCTCCCCATTCCCCCACCGATATCGCCTCCCCCCCCCCTTCACCGGTAATATTACCGGGGAAATTCCCTGTAATGTTCCCATAACAGAAACTCGGTGAGGGGAACGTGGATATTTTCGTATGCTAAAACATTTTGCAGGTTTCAACGGAAAGATTGGAGTGGAGATATTTGTTGGATTGTAAAGAAACACATTAGGTACCTACTAAATATTGTGTCAAAATTATAATAGCTACTTACATAATCATAAGGAGCTGTTTTGACATTTTAAGAATTATGTTTTGAAATCGAAATAATTTTAGAGAGGTGGCAACACTGATCAAAGACGTCGTCGATGTAACAAAAAGTACAAACGAAAGGTCCAGTATTCCTTTTTTTATTCTACTAAGGTTTTATGGCGGGATTTCGTTGGAGACGTTGTCTTTTTTGTTTAGTTTTCTTTAAAAATGTATATTGTAGGTTTTGGTGTATAACTGTGAGTTTTTTAAGCAACAAGTGCCTATTAAAGTGTATATTGTACGGGATAGTTAAATAAAAGCGTGTAACGACTCTACCGGATTGTTCCAAATTTTGTCCCTTGTTAAATCGACATTAAACCTACTATCAGTTTAGTGCGGTGTTAGGTGGAGTGTGGATCACCGAATTGCACCAGTTGTGCCCAGAGGCCGTGCTGCGGTTTTATGTATTCGTGATTTTAAACTACAGTTTGGCCTGTATTCCAATTGGCCGTAAAACTATATTATAATAATAATAAAAAATAATGTTAAAATACAATACGATATTTTTTCCGGGAATAAGCTATGTATGTAATATACATGTATGTATGCGCATGTATGTAAGTTATAAGATCCAACGGCTCCGGCGCGGCGTGCAGATGCAGATGGTGTATGCATCTTGTATTTTTTTCTAATTGGTATTTTGGTTGGTATTTTTAGGGTTTAGTACCTCAAAAGAGGAAAAAAAGGAACCCCAGGATCACTTCATTGTCCGTCTGTCTGTCCGTCTGTCAAGGTTATTTAAAGATAGCTTAGGCACAGAATACATAATAATAGGCTTAGGTGTGGCTTGCCTGGGTACAATTAAGACTTCGAATTTAGATCATTTAGTTTGACATACATTTTATTTCTTGACACAAGTATATTCTCTCTTGCTTATTAATTAATAATGAATTAAATGACAATGAATATTGTTATACATAAGTAGGGATAACCTCTCCATATTTGCGGTGTCCCTAACGGGGTATTACATGTATTAGCACCTATTAAAAGACCATTGTACAGACCGTGTAACTAGTAAATAAATGAATTTGATAACCTTACTTATCAAGTAAGGTCATCTTTGAAGACCTGCACTTATACATCCATCACCCTTACCTGTCACCGATTACCGATTCCCACATCTAATGGGAACTCGCGCTGGCACTCAAAATAATTGTCCGCAAATTGGGAGAATCAAGAAAGAGGGCAAGCTCTCTGTGAGGACTTAACGACGTTGCGAGGAACGCGACGCAGGCTATATTAGATGTGTTACGTGGAATCCAAAGGATTTTGTATTTTCTTTGTACATTTGTAAAGCAACAGGTTAATGTTTTAGGATTTGCTTTGTTAATATTCCCGAAGTACATCTTGATTAATTTTTTTTTACATATTCATGACATAGTGGAATTTTCCCACGATAATATGATTAACTGTTTTAAACCTTGTTTGTTCCAAATCTTTTGATTTTTACAACCACGAAAGAAAAGAAAAACTATCACATGTACTTGTAAAAATTTACCGTTATTGAGAATGAGAGCCTCTTTCACCACTTACTGATATTGTTACAGATAGCAAGCTGACAGATAAACTTATCTATCAGTTAAATCTGTTTGTTAATATTTTCGTGTTTCACACCTCACTTAACTGACAAAAAAAACAGCCACTTTATCTTGCTGTTAGTTTATCCAACAGATAAGACAATCGGATACTTGTGAAATACAAATTTTTGACTATCTGTCAGATAACTTTATCAGCAAGCGGTGAAAGAAGCCCTTACCATTGTAAATTTATAACATCAGGTCACGCTTGCTTGGAGTAAACCTTTCAAATATCTATTATAGTTACTTTCGTTTCAGTGAGGATGTTAGTCTTATTGGAGTTATTGGCTGTAAAGGAAAATATGTGAAAACTGAAGAAGCTTTTTATTGCGCTACTGTACCTACTTAGTTGAGATGTTCTAACTTATTGACCCAACAAACTGTATAGTGTGTACATTCCACACCCTAGTAACGAAAGGAAACAAACACTTGGACCCAACGGAAATCGAACTTGAGACCTTTTTACAAGACACTATCAAATACCGAGAGGTCGTCAATGTTATTCCGCTTCTTAGAATAATATTTTTGTAGAAGAGTAGAGACGCAATCGTGCGTGAAGGCGTCTAACATTTAAGATGAATTGTATGTTATGTATTACTACATACGAACCTACGTACATGCAGTATAAAAACTCGCTTTCGTTAGAAGTTTCCAATGAAATAAACAAAAAAATAATGTATTGTTGACGTCATTACCTACCTATTACCTCAAGTGTAAATTAAAAATGTATTTTATGAATATATCCATTTGTATTTTGCGTGTGAATGTTGTTGAAAAGTGAATATAATGCTCCTTCAATCTTCAATTGTGAATTTTGTGGAATAATTTAATACTGTAACGACCAAGTGCTTAGTTTACTTCATGCGCAGCTTCTAATGAAAACGAGTTTAACATAGCCTCTGAGGATGCGGCAATGATGGCCAGATGCTGAGGTGGTTAGTGAGTGATGGCCTTGAATCACCAGGCTGTCCAGAATCCAGATTCGAATCCAACCGACGAATAATAGAAGGACATTAATTTAGTCCGCCGCGTATTTCGGAACTGTGGTAGACCGCGTCAGATAGGTTTTGCACTGAGCAATCAATTTGACTACAACTATTGTACAGTCGACCGCACGTCAGTGGATACACTTTTACTCTTCGTTCCTCCGAAAACCTTCGTCTTCATGTCCCTCCTCACTCCTCTAAATTCTACGATAAATCCTTCACACTCCATGCCATTCGTCTTTGGAACTCCCTTCCTGTCCCGATCAGGCACGCCAAATCCTTAGTTGCTTTCAAGCAACAAGTCAAGGGACTTTTTCTCACCGACTGTGTCTGATCACTTCACTTCCCTCTTTCCTTCACCTGCTTAGAACTTTGTTGTTATCGATTATCCTGTATGTATGTATGTATGTATGTATTTATGTATGTATGTATATTGTATGCATGTATGTGTGTATGTATATATATTTTTTTGTATACCTATGTATTTAGTGTATGTAGATTTTTAAAATATGCCTAAAATTGCACAACCTACCTTCTAATTTGCTGTAAATTCTCTACCCAAAGGTTGTCTGGAAGAAATCGCTCTTAGCGATAAGACCGCCTAGATGTACATTACTGTATCTGTTTTTGTTTTTGTCTGTAATTTTTAAACGTGCAATAAAGTGTATTGAATTGAATTGAATTTGACCTTGAGCTGGCCTAGCCTATTAGGGATTTTCAATATTACGAGAGTCCAATTTATTCTGGTTTTGTTTCCATTGACTTGCCGTCGACCGTAACTGTCAAACGGGCCCCTAATAACAAGTATTTCTATCGAAGTTTGTACGTTTTCTTTGAAGAATAAACCGGGCAAGTGCGAGTTGGACTCTCGCCCTGAGGGTTCCGTACGAACTTAATTATTGTAGATAGTTCATCACATCACTAGATGTTTATACTTAACTTGTGCTCTGTGACCTTGTTTATTGCAAAATTTAAAAAGGTTCTAGATCTATAAGATTGCGTTAACCTAGAAGCTTGAATATTTTATATCTAGGGACCGTAGACCTGTATTTGATGTTAATTTCAACTCGATACTCTACCCTTTCCCGAGAAAAAGGGTCTTGACAGACGGGGGACAGACAACAAAGTGATCCTATAAGGCTTCCGTTTTTACCTTTTGAGATACGGAAGCCTAAAAAATTATAATTAAAGTACTTGCCTCTAATAGATTGACTGTGTACCATATCATAAACCTACCCAATAGGAACTAAATACTACCATATTATTATATATCATAAAAAGTCCAAGGCATGTGAGGATGTTGGCAAAAGCCTGTGAATCAAGGCCATAAAATTGTTTAAAAAACCCACTTATCAATTTCGAGATCATTTTCGAGTCTTTAATTGACAATGACAGTTGTTAACAATGCTGCCAACATTATAAACTTAATTAAAGCCGTACCGTATTGGAAAATCGATTATACCTAGAGTTGTTATTAAATTAGTTGTTATTTTCTCTAGATTATAATAATCTTTTAGTTTTAATTATTTGCCGTTAATTTAATGGTTTCTATTCGCAGCTATTGTTCCAAAATCTCTTTTAATATAACGAGAACTCGATAGCGTAATTAATTTCCTGCCGTTAGCTAGCTGCCTGCTGTGTGATTCTGTAAAGTACGAATTAAAACTCGACCATCACATCGCAAGTCACTCACTTCACTTCGCATCCGATCATGAAAGACCTTGATGTCGCATTGTGTAAACAAATACAAGCTACACAATAAACACTTCACTTGCGAAGTAAAGTGAGTATTGAACTGTGAATCATTGAGTTAGAGACCGATCTCACTGCGGATTCAGGATCGAGTTGCACAAATACGCTTACAGAATAGCAGGGCTGTTCTAATTTGATTTGCAATTTACGGACGATTTTCAAATTATCGGCGAAGTTTTATTTTTAGACATTCTTTTGCGTTGCCAAATTAGAATTATTTTGTAACAATTTTAATCAGTTTCGACTTTTGTTTCCGTAATTGTTGTTTCGAAATGAAAGTATACCTATTTAATTTATTTTCCTGCTTAATTCGTTTGTGTTCTCGTACAATAATAAATAAGCTCCCTAATACATACAGGGTGGAAAAGTAAGTAATCTCTCGTGATTTTTCTGCAGTACAAAAGATATGTAAGTAGGTACACATTTGTTATAGAAAAAAATTCTAGTCTTTTTTTTCCAAGTCCTATTTTGTTCAAGTCTCAATTTGACAAGCTTTTAACTTGGTTTCTTGATTGTTATTGTCTGTCCGATCCAATCATGATAAAATTTTGCACCTTTGGACAATAGAATATTATCCCTCAGAGTGTTAAAACGGGTTTTGCGCCCCAAAAAACAAGTTCAAATACTAGACTTATGTGAAGTCTAGATAGAGTTCGTTTTTCAAAAACCAAACTCTGACAGCCATATTCTAATGATTAAATATTCCCTTTAAAAATTAGGTATGATGTGTTTCGATGACAGATTTTGTTCAGTTATTTCGAGATTTATTCTTCCCAAGGATCATTAAGAAAACAGTAAATTTATTTACTTTGTTTCTGATTGTTCTTTTGTACCTTCAACAGTCTTAATTTATTCTGTGGTCTAAGTGAGCGAAACCGCGAGCAAAGTGAGAACTAAAAGCTGTAGCGATAGATAATTTTATAGAAACCACGGCCCAATCGGTTTCCAGCCCCACTTTGCTCTGTGGCCGTCGGCCGCCTCCATTTTGGAAAATTGATTTTTTATATAGTTTTACGGCCAATTGGAAACAAGTCTTTATAGACCAAATCGTAGTTTAAAATCACGAATACATTAAACCGCAGCACGGGCTCCAGGGCACAACTAGTGCCATTCGGTGATCCACACTGCTGTTAACACCGCACTAAACTGATAGTAGGTTTAATGTCGGTTTAACAAGGGATAATTTGGAATAATCCGGTAGAGTCGTTACTCGCTTATATTTATCTATCCCGCACAATATACACTTTAATAGGCAGTTGTTGCAAATAAAACTATCACAGATACACTAAAACCTACCATAGAGTATACAATTTTAGGAAAACTAAATAAAAAAGACAACCGTCTCCGACAAAATCCCGCCAAAAAGCCTTGTAAAATTGATATTTTCATTTATTGACGTCATCTGTCAGATGTCAGTGATGGTCGTTTCATTCTGGTCCCTTGTACCGGGAAACTTTATAATGGCTAAAGATTTGACTGAGTATCGATGGAAGATGAAAGATTACGGTTCCATTCTTGGAGGCGTCAGGGGAGTTTGATAACGAGATTAATCTGAAATTTGATGTCTTGGTTCGCCGAATAGACATTACGTCTACGTAACAGAAAAGTATCTAGGTACCTACAGATACTTTTCTGTTAGGTGGAAATTGAATTACTTAAACCTCAAACGATGAAAGAAAACATCGTGAGGAAACCTGTTTAAGCCGATGAAAAAATTCTTAGGCGAATGTGACATCCGTCAACCCACACTAGGCTGGCGTGGTGGACTATAGCCCGAACGCTTTCGTTGAGAGGGATAGGCCTGAGCCCCAGCAGTGGGGACATACTAATAGGCTGTTGATTTGATGTTTGACATGATATTGTGAATATATTGTGTATTTAACCCTCTAGAAAAGAAAATATTAAGGTTTACAAGTCAGTCAATCGAGACTTTTTTTAAAGAATTTTACGACCAATGGAAACAAAATCCTTCTAGCCAGTAGTTATATTATTATGGAGAAATTAGAATTCTGAATAACAATATTGTGGAGAAGTAGTGAGCTTGTTTCTGTGGTAATATCCTTCGTTAACTGCTCTTTCTAACCTCTATTGTTTCTTAAAAGGACTTGACTCTTAGAAAATTGCTAAGAGAATCATTTCAAACGGCACTAATATAATTAGACGAAGGCCTTTCATAGTCATTGATTTAAGCTCTTGGGTAATTCATTATTTTCCAATTCAATGGCAAAGATCGGCGACTTAAAACGAACGCTATTGTGTACAATATTGAATAGGTATTGTATGGAAACTTTCATGTTAATATTTTGAAATTACAACAAATATAAAATTGGGGGAAGTGTTTCAGAGGATACATAAAATCCACGCATTCACAACAAATTGAATTTTTTTCTTTAGAAAAAACGTCTAAGTTCAGTTTATAAAATTCTGCCTGCTATAGTTCTTTCTGCCTACCCCGCCAGGGACATAGCGTGAAGATAATATGTATGTATGTATGTATGTCGTAGGATAATTGAAAATCTTTGCGAAAATCCTAGAATTTCTGTAAAAAGCCGGATAATTAAAATGTAAATTATCATCCGAGCTATTTTCAGAATTATGCAATAATCAGAGGTTGATCTGAACGATTTGAAATTTGAACGCTGATTGGCTGATCTGTCAATGCGTAACGTTTAAAGCAGCCAATCAGCGCTCATGACTTACGAAACGTGAGCCGTTGTTTTTTAAAAAGAAGAATGAATAGAACAATGTTAAAAATAGTTAAAACAATTAGGGCCTCTTACACCGGTTTCTGATAAAGTCCCAGATACCCTATCTGTAGGTTATCTGACAGATAGCCTATTTTTTTGGTTTCACAGGTATCTGATTGCCTATACCTTATACATTTTATATAGTCTATCACACAGATTTATCTGATAGATTAGTTTATCACTAAGATTACTATCTGTAACAATATCAGGAAGTGGTGAAAGAAGCCCTTAGTTACATAACAAAATGAGAACGTTAAAGTTCAAACAATCAATCCAAGCAATGACTTCAGTGCAGCGACATTTTAAACACAGAAACACAAATCCCTCAAACGTTTAAAACAGAAGCGTAGGAGTAACAAATCATGGGTTTAATTTAAAGTTTATTTCCCAGAAAGATATTAACCACGGTCTTTTGCAGGAGTACCTATAGCACAAACAATTTCCGCGCGAAGAAAGTTGAAACAGTTTTATGTTGCGAGCATTCGCTGCTAGCACAGGGCCGGACTCCGTCGGTTTTTTTTGTCGGTGTTTGCTTGTCGGTGTGGATACCTGATACAAATAATATTGGTTTCTATGCTTATCTACAACCAATTATCATATCTCAAAAATATTTTACCTGAATTTATATAGTAATAATATATAATATTTTTGATCACTTTATAGAATCAAATAACCTTAAATATGACGTAACATCTTTTGTTTTGCCATATTTTTTATAAATAAAAATAAATAAATAAAATATCTTTATTTCAGGCTCTGGACCCTATGGGTACAAAAAGCAAAAACATAAATAAAATAAAACTAAACTAAAACTAAACATTGCGTGTGATGATTGTGCAGCTATTTCCAGGGTTGGAAAAAAATCACGATTTAAAAAAAAATCAAAAAGATTATAATTTATTCGATTTTTTGCTTGAGTCTTAAAAATTCGCTTAAAATAGTGCGTGTAATAAAAAAACGCGCTTTTGTTTGTTCAATAAGATTAGTTTGGAAGAAACACAAGTTTTGTTCAATAAAATAATTATAAATGCCTGGTGGTGGAAGACAGAATGATGCCATCTGGCAGTTTTTTTACAGAAAATAGCAGTAATATAAAAACTGGGTGTTTCCGTCCGTAATCTAAAATGAAGATGTACATACAAATAACTTTTTGTCATGCCTTTTTGTTTGTTTTTTGCAAACTTTATGTCGGGGAAGAAGCTTGGCGATCGATTTTTACACCACTTCCCGATATCAAATCTCACCATTTAGTTCTGAAGACAATACAATTTAATTAATTATTATATTTAATTTAAATTTTTCTAATAAAACCTTTTTTTATTAATAAAGTTTTGTTGATGAGAATAACTGTAAATTACACGGAATGTGCGGAAAACAGAAGGATATTACATTTCCATTGCAATCGAATGACTGTAACAGTCATTCGCTTGTAATTGTATGTATTTAAGTATTTATTTAAAAATACATATTAAGTATGTTTATCAGATGTTGAGTGCCAAGTGATAGGACAATGTTCGGCTTAATTTGGGAATAAACAGCCGTGTGCGAACATTATTGTTATTTTAATTAAAACACACTTTAGCTGTAGTTATCAGACAATACACCAAAATTTTAATAATAAAGCTTTTGTATTGTATCCAACTATTTTTAAACCTAAAAATATTGCCCAAGTACAACATACAAATAACTTACTAGACCAACTCCAAATGACCCTGCAGGCCTCGATCCGGCTCTGTTACTGCACCGTACCAGAGGCATTACGATTTAAATGCTATGTTGACTCGTAATTTGGTTATGAAAGGGATTGCAGCTCCACATTTTCCTGAATGAGTGTACGAATCTTTTGTAGCAGTTTCTACAATGGCTTTTACGAATGCAAAAATTCTTTTATTCGTTTTCTAACTCCTTCAGTTCGTGATTTATGGACTGTTTTTAAATACATCTTTACAACCGTTTGTACCTCAGCATTTTTATATGTACTTTCTGTGTTGTCTTTGTTATTTGTTATTGTTTAAATTGTTAAATAAATAAATATAACCGTTCTGCCATTATTTTATGAACGAATGAAATAACTATTTACTTATGTATTAATATTGTAGGTATATTGGTCTTTATGTTATTTTATTATGCACGGGTCTTACCAAGGCCTTACATGCGAATACTGCGAATCCGCTATTGCGAAGATGTATTAGATATTCCTCGGCGTGGAATCCAGTGACCAATAAACTAAAATCTATAATTTTGTCGTCGAATACACCTGCGGACACCGTGGAGTGTTGTTCGCCAGCTTGCCTCCAGTCAGCTCGTGACCACGGCCAGTGCAACCTGGTAGAAACGTCGGCCAAAGGTAAACAAAGTATTCGCGTATAAGACCCGTGCATGTGTACAAAGCGCGAAATTCTAAAATGTACAAAGCGTCTACCTTTGGCCGACGTTTCGAGCAGGGTACACTGGCCGTGGTCACGAGCACGAGCTGACTGGAGGCGAGCTGTCAGCGTTGAGCGATGCGACTAGTTTCTTCAACTACCAAAGACCTAAATTATTGGTCTAGTGCCTAAAAGGTTATTTTGTTTGTTGCAGGGGGGCGAGCGTCAGGACTTCGAATATGAATGCTACGCGAATACTTTCAAGTGGCATTAACGACACTAACCGTAAGAATGCACTATGTACTTTGTATTAATAATTATAGACGAACTATCTCAGCTTTTGCTTAAGGCGACGTCGGAAACTTTCTTAAAGATTTAGAATTAACAGTCACATCACATTTCGTGGTATTTGATAATTATACACTATGTCTGGCTGCGTGATGGGGACAATAGTGTTTAAAATAATGACAGCTCAATTAATAGTTTTACCATGGTAGGAATTTATTTGAAATCTATCAATCGATATTTTTTTTGGTAAAATATTTTACAAGTCAAGTTTACAATCAAAACAGCACACATCGTTTCTGTCTCTCCGTGTAGTAGCCGGAACCATGCATTTCTAATCTTTCTGTTTATAGGCCATTTAGGGTTGAACTACACTGTCGCACGCGCATTTTGCCTTCGCAAACAAAACGCGGGTTGACGCTCAAGGCCGCGTGGAACCGCCTATTCTTTAATACTTAAATACTCGTTGAGTGAAAAATCCACAGTCTATTTCACTACAGTTACTTTAAAAATATATTATGCAAAATAATACGTGACCCAAAAATGAGGATTTCCAACATAAATATCAGACTAAGAAATTAAATCCTGATGCCACGACTTGGTAGGCAGAATTTTATCACAAAATGGATCAAAGGAAATTACGAACAGTTTGTTAACCTTAATAATTCAGGGATGCTCAACGTTGTTGCTAAGGTATAATAGAAAAATACATTTTCACCTCACAAGCTCGGAAGGGTATATTTTCTCATTCGAAGTCTGCGTGGAAAACTGCACATGGAATTTTTTTTTTTTTTACTTTTCTTCTAATTTGTAGAAGGTGGACATTTAAAGAAGTGGTCAATTCTAATTGTGGTTCTTATTATTTGTGGTTCTAAACCGCCGAAAGGATTCAATTAACCTAGTACTTTCCTCGCTGTAGTGAGGTGAAAAATTGTGTGTTGCGCTCAGCAGCAAAGTTATTTTGTGTCTCGTACCTTGAAACCTTCGCTACGCTCAGTTTTTAAAACTAGTACTCGCACGAAATAACCAACTTTGCAGCCTTGCATAACAAATAACTATTATAATCACAATTGCTTGGCTATAATCACAATTTATTGATTTATTTTATCAGATTTTGTTTTTCCAGTGCAGTCAAGTGCACAAAAATTTGGAGAGAAACTGGTCTGTCCTCAGTAGATCGAATTAATTAAAACGTAGTATTTGTATTTTTTATCATAATGTTTTATATCAGTTTTTTGTGCCTCCCTAATAAATTATATACACATCAAATGTAATAAAGTTTAATATCAATTAAAAAGGTCATTAGTCCCTTTTTTATGCATCACCGAACTACTGATACGAAATAGTCTCATCGGTCCGATCATCGGACTGAAATAAAATGAAATGGTTTTATTGAACAACTAGCTTTTTCCCGCGGCTTCTCTATGTTTTGACATTTTTATTATTATTATTTATATAATTTCACAGCATAAATACATTATTATACTTAAAATATTTAAATAATACAAATTCAGGATGCCAATTACGAAATTAAACAATAATACATTTAAATTAAAGAATTAAAGAAACAGAAATAAAACAGACATGGTCGCAATTAATAAAATAAATTAAAAATAAAAATGAAAACAGAATAATTAATGAAATTTTGACAAAATGCCTTAATAGATCCAGTAGTGTGTGAGTGTGTCGTGCTTTGTATTCTTTTGTAGACTTTTTTTTTAAATGTACTATCATAATTATACTTTATATAACTATGGTAATTATTCAGTTACATGTCAAAAAAAAAAATGTCAATACAAGTTTTATTTAACTTCTTCGTGTGTAAGACCCGTATATAATTATTTAATTACGATTACTTAAGTGTATGTAAAGATAGATCAATATATAATTGACCGAGCGAGCGAAGCGAGCGAAGCGTCTACGTTTCGAGACTGGCCAAAAATGCTCTTGTCCGGCTGTCTGTCTGTCTGTCTGTCTGTCTGTCTGTCTGTAATTCTCTACAGGTCGCATTTTTAAACCGATTTTGACGAAAATTTGGCATATGTATAAATTAATTAAACCTACAAAATGAGTAGAATAAAATTTTGAAAAACATTTTTTTTAGAGTACCTACCATACTCGCAAAGTGGGAGTGAACTTTTTTTTTCTTGTGAATCCCATAGTGTGGGATATCGTTGGATAGGTCTTTCAAAAATATTGCTGGTGTGTGAATACCATTTTTTCGATTTAGGGATCCGTTGGCGAAATATTAAGCTTTAAAGCGGTAATTTTTGTTAGAGTCACGTGTCCCCCCCCCCTGCCAGCTAAACGGTTGCTTCTGGAAATGTGAAAAAATTCATGGCAGTAGCATATATAACGTAGTTACAAGGAAAACTATTACGGCTAAGTAGGTTCTATTAGTTTTTGAGTAATAGTGGATCGACTTAAGAAAGTTGAAAAAATAAATTATGTTCATAGAACTGCATAAGTAAAATGGAAAATTATTTTTTTCCGCGTGATATCCATGGTGTGGGGTATCGTTGGATGGGTCTTTCAAATATATCGCGGGTGTGTGATAAACATTTTTCGATTCAGGGATCCGTTTGCGAAATATTAAGCTTTAAAGTGCTAATTTTTGTCACTTTAGTAGGTACTTTTTCTGTTTCCAAAGTTGACTTTTGTTGGTTTCTTTTAGGTTTGGTTTATAAGGGCTGGCGAGGTCTACTGTTCTCACGGAACTACTAGTATTTAAGTCATGTCAGAGTCGTGGCAGCCCTGCGTCTTAGAACTCCTTCTGCACCTACCGGCTACCGTCTTTATCTAAGTTTAAAGAATCCGAAAACTTTCCCAACTCAATTTAATTCCTTTTAAAAGTCTTTTAAAGAACGATTAGCGGTGGTTTCTGGGCTGAATTAATAATAAATAAATAAATCTTTATTTCAGGAAAATTTACAATCCCATATTATTATGCATACAAACAAAATACAAAATTGTTTTATTTAAAACCTTGCCTTACATAGACTAAAATTATGCCAAGGTCCTCTTGTTAAGCATAAGAACATGCCTGTGTTGGAGGACCCATTGCATACACACAAACTAAATATGCATACACACAAACTAAAATAAAATAAAAGTAAGTACCAAATAATAAAATGATGCATAGCAAATAATTAAAATTGAGATTAAAACTGTAAAATTGTAGAGTTAAAATCTATACTTATAATAAATCTGTAGAAACCGTGTGTCTGTACTTTGAATAAATTTATAAAAAAATGAGTGTGGACGATAAAAAAAGAGTAACAGAACACAAAAAAGCATTTTTAAATTTTTTTGTCTTTCTGTCTGTCTGTCTTTCTGTCTTTCTGTCTGTCTGTAATCGCTAATCTCCGAAACTACTGAACGGATTTTCTTGCGGTTTTCACAGGTAGATTAAGCACAGCCTGGCGCAACTTATAGGCTTTGTTTCATTGAAATCGGATGACAGCGAAAAAAGTTATCGTCATTTACAGATAAATCATTTAACGTAACAAGACGATGTCATAGACATAGGAGATATCAGTGTTTTTTTAACTGGGACAGTATAGGCAAGTCCGAAACCATAGGAGATGCAGGGAAAGTGTCTTATGACATAGAAATTTTTTGGTCAAGCGTGTGTTGTCCATAAAAATGAGACAATTTGCACAATTTTTTTTAATGCGGTTCGACTCAGTTTCATGTAGGGATCACTTCATTATATTAGAAGAAAAAAATCTGAGCAGCAGAAGTTAGTCAAATTCAATAAAATGTTTTCTCATAGAACGCCAGTGAAAAATAATTTTTATTATTTTTAAAAAATGCGTATCGACTTAGTTTCATGTTAGAATCATTTTATTGTATCGGAAGAAAAAAATCCAAGCAGCAGAAGATAGTCAAATTTAATAAAATGTTTTCTTATTAAACAGACTGTGCAATGTACTTAGGAACTTACTACTTATTCATGCATGCCACCTGAACTCCAGCTGCTCCGATTACTATGTCAAAATTGTTATCACGAAAAAATACCTAAAGGTTCCTAAGACTGTTTCCCGGTATCTCCTATGGTTTTGGTTTTGCCCATACTGTATTAGTTAAAAAATACACACGTATAATAAAAATTGATATGAGAAGTCTTATGAGCAATAGAAGTGAAAACAACAATTTTTAAAATTTTTATCTGTCTTCACCAAATTGGATACGGTGTTCATAGTTTGTTCCTGAAGGTATGGTATACCTTAAATTATGGTGAATAATATATACTTAGAATGATCCATTTTACCATTGGAAAATTATAACTAGACGATGTATGTCTGTACATAGCAGAGATAGGTACCTACTTCCAAAATCCACGCGGACGAAGTCGCGGGCAACAGCTAGTTAATAAAATAAAATTAATAAAAACAATCTCAATATGTCACTAGATAAACTATTTTTTATTCGCGTTTCGGTGCGTTTTGAGCCAATGCATACAGATCCTATTTTTGTGTATGTTCTCATTAAAAACAATCATTAATACGTTTATAGAGTTGCGCACCTTATATTAAGACGATTATGTAGGAATTCCCATAATTACTTACTGCGTTTGCGCGGAACTAGTTTACTAGCAATTATTCAGTCGCAGGACCCACAGAGCGTCAGTGGCGTAGAGCGTCAGTGGCGTGGAGCGTCAGTGGCGTAGAGCGTCAGTGGCGTTGTGGTTATGACGCGCCTATCATATCGAAAGGTCCAAAGTTCGATCCCCGGCTGGGCAAACACCCATCGTAAATGCAAGTTATCGACTTATAATTAAAGGGTTTGGAATTGTGCCGCCGCCAGCCGCGCACGTGCGCATTCTGTGCTCTGCGCTTAAAATGCATGAAGGTACTAATAGATCTTACTAATATTATAAAGGCGAAAGTTTGTAAGGACGCGAGGATGTTTGTTACTCTTTCACGCAAAAACTACCGAACAGATTTTGATGAAACTGGGTACAGTGATAGCTTATATCCTGGAATAACATATAGGCTACTTTTTAACGCGGACAAAGTCGCGGGGCGTCCGCTAATGTCCCCTAAGTAACAAAATGCCTATATAGAGGGTGCTGTTTCACAATGTACACGGGATAAAGTTATCTACGCGGGCGAAGCCGCGGGAAAAAGCTAGTTTTCAATAAAGTAATCAACGCATACAGAGTTCTTGAATTAACAACAAGTCCCTATCAATTTGAAGCGAGCCTTTCGATACGGGTGCCTATGTACCTTCTCGTATATGAAATCCTTCGCAAGTTTTAATCAATAAATCCTTGTTAAAGCTATTCCTAGGGTTGCCAGAACTAGACACTCATGTAGTTTCTATCCGGAATAAAACTCAATACAGATAGTTTAAAATTTATCATTTATCTTAACACTAGCTGTTGCCCGCGGCTTGGCTTATGTCTTGCCCCAAGGTTAGATGTATCTTTACACCGAATTTCATCGAAATCCGTTCAGCAGTTTAGGCTTGAAAGGTAACAGACAGACGGACGGACAGATAGAGTTATTTTCCCATTATATAAGGTAAAGTATTTAGTATGGATTTTACTAAAAATATATATTAATCTATCTACTGCCTATTAATATGACACTAGTCAACGAGAGCGTCCGGACTATAGTCCACCAATGAGCCCAGTGCGGGTTGATGATTTCACATGCACCTAAGAATTCCTTCTTCGACCTATGCAGGTTTCCTCACGATGTTTTCCTTCTTGTACAGTCGACCGCACGTCAGTGAAAACACTTTGACTTCTAGCTAACCTAGCCTATAGGGTGTTTCAATACTATGAGAGACCAGTTTATACATGCATGACCATACATGGCACCAACGGGAATCGAACTCGGACATCGCGACGTATCACCGACCCTCTCATCTTCTTCATATTACTTCATACAACTCGACGTTATTAACCGAGATTTATGTATAAAGGTCTATGAAAGTCAAAGTAAAGTCAACCTGTTTTCCTTCCCGCTATATCCTCACTATATTAAGCACACTTCATCAGTCCCCCCTTCTCCCTCCCCCCATAGAATGGCAAGTCTAATAATATCGTACGACCGAGTAAACAACACAAATACCTAACTAAAAGAACCCTGTTTCCTTTTACGGACGGAATTTTTCCACCCGTGAGATTCAGAGTTCATTATGGAATTAATCTGCGACGTTATATTTTAAAAGACGTGCGGACACTGACGGTGGGCCTGATCCACAAGTTTAAAAGCGTCCCTAAACGATTATGCTTGCATGACATGCAACGTTTACGTGAATGTCATGCTGCGTGATGGACCATCATGCTTGCTGTCAATCAATACAGTGAAGCAACGGCCAGCACGTAGTTTGCATGTCATGCACGTCAATCACTACAGCTAGACGATCATGCACGTGTGACAGCACGTATTGCATGTCATGCAGATTGATCGTTTAGGGAGCCCATAAGGTCGCTCAGCGAGCTGCGGAGAGGGCTATGCTCGGAGTTTCTTTGAAGGACATGATCCGTAATGGGGAGATCCGACGGAGAACCAAGGTTACCGACATAGCCGAAGGGATTAGCAAACTGAAGTGGCAATGAGCGGGTCACATCTGTCGCAGAACCTGTGAAGGTCTGTGAAGACCTCGGACGCCCCTACGCCAGGTGGACCGACGACCTAAAAAAGGTGGCCGGAAGCGGCTGGATGCGGCGGGCGGAGGACCGCGTCTGGTGGCGTTCATTGGAGAAGGCCATGTCCATTGTCCAGCGATGGATGTTAAAGGGCTAAACATAGATCGATGGAACGTTCAAGGTTGCTGTTTCGATTCCTCAGTGGGGACTTACAACTTCGTACAGTCGGCCGCACGTCAGTGGAAACACTTTGATTTTGAGCTGGCCTAGCATACGGAGTTTCAATACTATGAGAGACCATTAATTATACTAGCTTTATTTCCACTGAAACAGCTAGTCAAATATGTAGGGACTGCGCGAACTAAGCGGAAAGTTGCCCGCGCACTTTTTGACGTCATTGTCAAATGAACCATATCACTTTAACATAAAGAACAAAATCGTATAATGACTTCTGCACGTCGGCGTCGCCTCGCGCTCGAGGTCATTCATACGATTTTGTTCTTTAGACTATAGTGATATGGTTCATTTGACAATGACGTCAAAAACTGAGCGGGCAAATTTCCGGTTGGTCTGCCTCGACCTTACCCTAAGTTGCAACGCGAGACATTCGGGAAATGAGTGCTTGAACTGTCGTGTCGTTTACTGCCGTGTGTTCGATGCACACATCGAAATAGTGAGCGTGTGTGCTTCGCCTTCACACCCTCAAGTCCATTAGGTCTAATTACCAGTTTAATTAATTAGTTCCTTTGACTCGTGCCAAAATATCATTTTGTCTCGCCATTCGTACGTTAAAAAGTGAATTGACATAACATACTGACTGCTCTCAAACGGCGAAGGAAAACATCGTGAAGAAACTTGCATACGCCGAAGAAGAACTACTCATTGTCTGTCATTGTGTAGGACTACTCATTGTCCCACTCGGATTTCATGTTCTACTATCACAGAAGATGACAGTATCAGGTTCTATGGGAATTAGGCACAATTCATTTTCATCATCATCATCAACAGCCTATTAACATGTCCTGTTACAGTAACTGCTGGAGCTCAGACCTACCCTCTCAACGTGAGCGTTCGGGCCAGTGCGGGTCGGTGGACTTCACATGCGCCTAAGAATTTCTTCTTCGGCGTATGCAGGTTTCCTCACGATGTTTTCCTTCACCGTTTGAGAGCAGTTTTATTTAATTAATTAATTAATGTAATTATTTTTTATATTATTTTTGACATTTTTATTTCAGTTTTGTTTGACATGTTGTATCTGGACATTTTATTTTTATTTTTTAGTACTGTTCGATTTCTATTGACTATTTAAAATAAAATAAAAATAAAAATAATTATTTTATTTCAGGCCACTACATTGCCCATAATTGTTAGTCAAGCCTACCTACTTAGAAACTATATTAGTAAACAATTGGAAAAATTTTTGAATTATTATTAACACACAGGACAGACAGAATTGACGAAATTCCCCCCACTTGCCAGGCTCACCGCTTCGCACGTATAATGTGCAAATCGGTGAACCTGCCAAGCAGGCTTGAATCCAGTCTCTCGGCAATCATCTTCAGGATTCCGTTCGGACTCCCCCGCACTCGCCGCACAATTGAGGCAGATTTAATGATTCATGTATTTGATATTGATTATTGACATTTTTTTTCTTCTTTTTGATATGTAACTAAGTAATTACCAATAAAGATATGAATATGAATATGCAGTCAGTAAATGTACTTAAGTTTCTAGAAAAAACCCATTGGTTCATGTTATAGTCGACAAAAATATCACAATAATAGTGATAGTGGTAATAATCATGGTCGTTGACCACCGATGGCTTTCGTGTGCGATATCTGATTGTGGGCAGAAACAAAACTTTAATTTAAAGCGAAGATCAAAACAACACTAAGTTGACTTTAAGTTTATCGAAACTTTGCAAACTTAGTCGGTCGTGTGCCAGAGCCGTAATAACATCAAAGGAACAGCTTTGTGTAAGTCTCAGCAAGAAACGTTTCGACGATTTACTGTAATAATGTTCAATCTGAAAAATGTCCAACGACCATACTCAAACTGGAGAATGTGCAAACTGAATAATGTCCAATCTGAAAAACGTCTAATCTGAAAAAGTCCAACCTAAAAAATGTTCAACCTGAAAAATGTTCAATCTGAAAAATGTCCAATCTGAAAAATTTCCAACCTGAAAAATGTCCAATCTGAAAAATAAATTAATAGCGCTTTTTTAGGTTCTGTAGTGTAAAATGTTCCAGATTGGACATTTTTCAGGTTCGACATTTTTCAGGTTGGAAATTTTTCAGGTTGGACGTTTTTCAGATTGGACATTTTTCAACGGTTGGACATTTTTTAGATTGGACATTATTATTGTAAACCGTTTCGACATGCTCGGAATGCAGAAATAGTTTTTCTGGATAAATTTATATACAGTAAAGAATTGGCAGCCCTTAAACATTGGCGAACTAAAAGGTTGATCTGCGGTAAATTTGCACGAACCCTAGTCACGTTTCAGAGAGGTCTGAAAGGTCAGGGATGCACTAAGTTTGAGGCCCCGTGCGCTGTTTGATAATGAGACTCAACGCCACTTTATTTCTTTCCTCGCAAAGTTCGTTGAAAAACTTCGTGTGAAACTCGCGTGCATTGGATAATACACGCTCGGTTTCATTACGCACTCGACTTCAGCTCGTGGTGCGCTCTCTGACATTAAGTATACTGACCAATTTAGCTCACTTGTATCAAAATGTACCACCTACATTACACAACACCTGTATTACACCTACCTGCTACTTATTATAATCTAAACTAACAGCAATCAGAAAAATTATAAAAATTAATCATAATATTAAATTAATAATCATAATAATAATTTATAATATAATTATTAAATCTATCTGTCAGATATTTTATCAGATACTTGAGATGTGAAACACGAAAATATTATAAGACAGATTTATCTGATAGATAAGTTTATCTGTCAGCTTACTATCTGTAACAATATCAGTAAGTGGTGAAAGAGGTCCTCAGAGTCCTGCCTTAATCCGCCCTCAGACTGATGATCCGTACTGATACACCTTCGCGATGCCCCAGGATCTTTTCAATCCAGCGCTATTCGCGTGTGAGAGACAAGTTCAGAGAATAATTCTACATGAAAATCTGTCTGCAAAGACAGTTGATTTGAACAATTCCGAATAGAACTCGAGCTGCACTCGCGTTGTATGCGAATTGCGAACGAACAGTATTATTTAAGTCTTTGAACAGATCAAATTGTTAAGTTTCCTCGGTTTTCTTATTTAGGCAATGTTGTTATTTGGCTCGATACCTTAAGGTCAATCAAAAAGGGGGATAATTAATAAAAGTAATTGTTTTAAACCCTCCTTTTTAATAATACCAGAAACACAACTCGGAATAGACGAACGAAGTGTGCGTGTGAGAAAAATATATTAAAGCAGCGTCTTTTCTCTTTCTTATTATACTTGTGTAAGAAAGAAAAAACGAACTCAAGGTCAATGTAATCTGGTGTTTGTATAAGTACATGGTAAGGTCACCTTGACAACAAAAATCTTGTTGGTCTATACGCTAGTATATTATTATACTAAGTTGGTTTCCTTCATATCGTCTCAAATGCTCTATTGTCCCCAGATGGAGTCACATACCCACCCTCTGAATGGTTCGACGAGAACTGCTCGTGGGTGGACGCGGTGGGGTGGGGCTGCAACGTCACCGTCAACGGGACCAGCTCCAACTCCACCGCCAGCGACGTCTCCTCCCTGGTGCTCATGGCGGTCACTTCTGTGTTCCTCGCGCTCATTATATTGGCTACTATTATTGGTAAGTCCCTATCACAACATCCAATATACTGAGTCGTTTGCTATGGAACTCTCTACCCTGGCCCCAGAGTCCTCATAGTCTACAATCTTTGGTGAGTCACTTGTCTAAATCATTTGAAGGACCGACTCCAGCGTAAGTAAAGTCATTCCAAGGTTGATATATTTTGACTTGTAGGGTGAGGATGCAATGTCTTGTGGTGAACTGAATGATCGCCAGCCTCATCTCCAGTGTCGTCACCTTCAAGGTGCTCAAGCTGGTCACTTCTGAGTTCCTTGCACTTATTATCTTGGCTCCTATCATTAGGGAAGTAATGAAGACTAGGTCTGCGCGTTGTCGTCCACAATCGCATGTCTCCCTATTCGCTTTTCTGCACAATTCTATTTCTACACAATCGCATTTTATTGCACTAAACTACCAGAACCGATTTAAATAGAGGAGTCGTTGGCAAACTCTTCTATAATTACGATTGAGATCGATACCACGAACTGTATCACCGATTTTTTCTTACATAAGTAACTCAACCGTAAAATCTAAAGAACACGTACCCCTAAATTTACGTCAAGGTATATTTTATCCAGTTAAGTCTGTTCGTATTTCAACCGAAATGTTAGCCAAGCCTTTGTGTTCCAAAAATTATGTCCACCCTTTGTTGAAGGAACTTTATAACCTCCAAGAAAATACCGGTATATATCTGTGTAGGCTTACTCAGAATGGTATCACTGCCAGAACTAATATTTAATCTGTGTTACTGCGTCCATTACTGATCGTTTACTGCTAAGCTATGCATCAGTTATGAACTTCAGCACGCCTTTGACACGGATTTGTATTTCTCCATCAGATTCGTACTTACAGGGTAATGTAAAGTACATTACTAGTCTACTCGAGTCATTGAAATCCCTCCGCCTTCGGCGTCGGGCTTCTAACAGACTCTCGTTAGTAATATCCTACTTACTGCCCTTATTGCACAATGTACTATTAAATTAAAATGTGTTCTTTTATGGTTATTAGACAGTGACTCAAAAAAATTTGGTCTGTGGGTACTTATTAGTTTTCTTTACGTTTTTAGTATTTAATCTCTGCATATAGCTATCGGGGGAGATCTGACCAAGAGCTTAGGATACCGAAGATATGGCTAGCCCACTGTCGCTTTGTGAGCTTCCTGTGTCGAAATTTTCACTTCACATTCTTTTCTATTTAATTATTTCTAATTCCTTCTTTTGAATTAATTTGGTCTACTGTTTTATCGGTTGTCTTGAAAACTAGACGAGCAAACGAAAATGTTGTTCAATCCAATTTGATTGTCACACCTGTGTACTATTATATAATTCTGTGGTCACACCTTAAAGTTTATTATAGTTAATTTTGGTTGACCTTGCACATATAGTGTACTTACTAGACACGGCGACAGTATAATGGCAATATGAAGGCAATATAAAATACTAGTTTAATGTTGAGTGTAGCCGCATGGGGGCTGTAAAGCTTCCTCCTAACGCCTATTAAAGTCGTTTATTTGTGTTTTTCGTGTTTTTCTAATCAAATTGATGTGGGCACGAGCCGTCGCTCGATTACTGGCGTGTGTCCAAATTGCTGGACCCTTGTTGGACCATTTCGTCATGGCGGATTTTGAAAGTCGTGAAGTTTATTTCTTAGTTGCATCGGATCCGGTGGGAAATTTTGGCGTGATCAGATGCAACCACGAACTGTTCAATTATGATGCGTTGGGATTTTTTTTGACATGAAACGTCGTAACTTCGGCTTCAAGTTGAGAAACTTATAGCGTTTCCGCCATCGCAACTGAATTGGTAACCAGTTGTCAACGAAGAGTGTTTTCCTTAGCACAGTATTAGAAAAGTTTTGCATTGCAATATTATTATGTTATTTAGTATTTCGGTGGGTGCCGCGGCCCGCAAGCGGACCGCGGAGGTCGGCTGTGTTGAGCTTTTCTTTTGACAGGAATCCCAAAAACAAAAAAAAAATATGAGGTTCGACGTTGACGAAACCAAATCTCGAGTGAGTCAACTAAAACCCGCAAAACGAACTTTCATGGTTTCAGTGTTGTGATTGTTTTTTACATTAATTAAATAATTTCCGTCGTTTTGTACAATATTTACTCACAATTAGTATTCGCGTATTCGATAGTCGAAGTCGTTCATACACTTTTTCGTTAGGAAAATTCCGGACCTTGCTAATTCAGTGGAAGTGTGTACAATGAAAGCCTGCAGCCCGGAGGTGTGTATATCATGAAATATCTATAGTAGCGGATGACATTCTTAGAGGTTATACGACTAGGCTCGGCTGACAGAGCCTTTGTTCTATAAGCTCTTGAATAACCTACACAACACCATCTTATATAAATCTAACGTATATTATAACTCGATACAGCGCTTATAAGTATTCGGATATTCTATGTCATCCGTCTGTTATATTTCATCCCTAAAGATCGGCTTCGTATTGAGAGGCTCGATTGAAATATTTGGGCCCGTTCATACAATTGGCGGTTGGGGGCGAAAAGGGGTATGAATGTATTTGAGAATTAAAGCTCGATCATAAAAACCTAGATAAAACACTTTATATAAATCCAACTGTAAAATGTGTTTAGAATCCTACTAATATTAGAAAGGCGAAAGTTTGTAAGGATGTTTGTGAAGATGTTTGTGGGGATGTTTGTTACTCTTTCAGACTGTAACGGCTGAACGAATTTTGATGAATATTGTTACAGTGATAGCTTATATTCTGGAATAACATATAGGTAGGCTACTTTTTAGCGCGGTTAAGCTGTTCGCGGGAAAACTTATGCGAGCAAAGCCGCGGGCAACTGCAGCTAATTTAATATACAATTATAATTAAAATACGACCAAACCTTAATCCAAAGCAATACGATTTGTTTCGAAATTCTACGATTTGACGTAAGTATATTGCAATGAAACAAAACACGGGGACGCTTACGACGCTACTGATTACAAGACAATGCTTTCAGTATATTTAAGCACTGTTTTGTCGAGACACTATTTGAGCGCTGCCTATGTTGTATCTGGTTGTTTTTGATCGAAGATTGGTTGAAGAAGGATTAAATGACTCCTGAGTGTTAAACATGGCTTTCTAAAATACTATGTTAGTTATAATGAATAGATTCTGATTGGTATCATAAAAATACAGGGTGTGTTTATTCCACATTTGTCCGGTGCGATTTCAGACCGGTGATTTCTTAAAAATATTTAAATGCAGTTCTACTTATTATTGAAATTCAGGGACTGTTTCCTTTGAGTGAAATTTGCTATCTTCAATATTTACGGTACTTTTCCTCCAAGTGGCGTCTGTACTTTCCACCCTGTAGGTGTATTGTTTGTGTTTGTACTCGAACAGCTGTGTGATTCTGTAAAGTATGAATTAAAACTCGACCATCACATCGCAAGTCACTTACTTCACTCCGCATCCGATCATGAATGACCTTGATGTCGTATTGTGTAAACAAATACAAGCTACTTAATAAACACTTCACTTGCGAAGTAAAGTGAGTATTGAACTGTAAATCATTGAGTTAGAGACCGATCTCACTGCGGATTCAGGATCGAGTTGCACAAATACGCTTACAGAATAGCAGGGCAGTCCTCAGCGGGAGTAAACTGGACGGGGAGCGAAGTGCGAAATGCACCGTTAGTATGTCAAGTGCCTCGTATCAGTATAGACATAGAGTTAAGATCTCTTTGGTGCGTGCTCGCGGCCGAGCGCGCGCCCCACCAAAGAGATTCGAACCTTCCTGGTTATTCCAATTGGACTACTCCATGGGGCGTAATATACACAGGTGGACGGATAATTTGAAACAGGGCCAGATTTTCATACAATCGAGGTCGGTTTGAAGCGGCGATCGTCAATACTATATAATAATAATAGTATTAATGATCGCAGGTTTGAAGCCATGGTTCTTCGTGAAGGACTGATCGGGATGACGGTCATCGAGAGAGTAGATTTTAGATCGTTATAGATATTCAACTGATCAGATGAGCCGTTTGGAAGCCGTGTCGTCATGAAGAAAAAAACCCGCAAAATGGCATGACTGGCCTGTTGGCGTAGTGGTAGTAACCCTGCTTACTGCGCCAAAGGTCGTGGGTTCGATTCTCACCCGGGGCCAACATTTGTGTGATGAGCATAACTGTTGGTTTCCGGATTCTGGGTGTTTGTATGTATTTAAGTATTTATTTAAAAGTATTTAAGTATGTTTATCAGTTGTTGAGTACCCATGTACAAGCTTCGGCTTAGTTTGGGACTAACAGCCGTGTGTAAATTTGTCCAAACATTATTATTATTATGAAAATATATGAAAATCTTAAAGTTATGGAATCACACTGATCAGGCAAGCCGTTGTCACCATAAACAAGTCGGAATAGAAAAGATCTAAATGGCATCAGAGTGTATCATCATCATATCAGCTTGTAGACGTCCACTGCTGGACAAAGGCCTCCCCCAAGGATCTCCACGACGACCGGTCCTGCGCTAACCTCATCCAGCCGGGTCCCGCGACCAGATCGTCGGTCCACCTTGTGGGAGGCCTACGTTGCGTCTTCCGATACGTGGTCGCCACTCGAGAACCTTTCTGCTCCAACGGCCGTCAGTTCTACGAGCGATGTGCCCCGCCCGCTGCCACCATGAGAGCAGAGTCAGAGTGTATGGAAAACCGCATTAAGCAGGATTCTGATTAGTCTGTGGTGAAACGGCTTGCCTGATCAGTTACGTGCATACGGCTCTCAGGACCTCCTCCATCAGTACCGCAGCCAGCCACCATCAGATCTCATCATCAGAAGGGGTTTGTTGGTGTCCATGCCGCTGTTACTGGTGTTCTAACTCATGTCTATTTTTCCCATAGGTAATGTCTTCGTGATCGCAGCGATCATAATCGAGAGGAATCTGCAGAACGTCGCCAACTACCTGGTCGCGTCCCTGGCGGTGGCGGATCTCATGGTCGCTTGTCTCGTCATGCCCCTTGGAGCTGTGTATGAGGTATGATGTTATATTTATGGGCTAGCGTGGTGGACTATAGCCCATACGCCTAGGGTGGGGGTGTGCCTGTTACACTTGCTAACGAAGGTATTTGCGCCGGAATTAAAGTAATTTTTACTGTAATTTTAGTCTTACTGTAATTTTTTTTTACTTCATTCAAAAAATACTATCAATATCAAAAATACTTCGTAAATTGTTAAATTGTCCCCAAAGGCAATCGACTAACTTGATTTCGTCGCACTAAGTTGTTCCCAAATACAATCGACTAACTTGATTTGTCTATACAATGTTGTCCCCAAAGGCAATCGACTAACTTGATATCGTCGTACAAAGTTGTCTGCAAAGGCAATCGACTAACTTGATTTGTCTATACAATGTTGTCCCCAAAGGCAATCGACTAACTTGATTTGTCTATACAATGTTGTCCCCAAAGGCAATCGACTAACTTAATTTGTCTATACAATGTTGTCCCCAAAGGCAATCGACTAACTTAATTTGTCTATACAATGTTGTCCCCAAAGGCAATCGACTAACTTAATTTGTCTATACAATGTTGTCCCCAAAGGCAATCGACTAACTTGATTTGTCTATACAATGTTGTCCCCAAAGGCAATCGACTAACTTGATTTGTCTATACAATGTTGTCCACAAAGGCAATCGACTAACTTGATTTGTCTATACAATGTTGTCCCCAAAGGCAATCGACTAACTTGATTTGTCTATACAAAGTTGTTCCCAAAGGCAATCGACTAACTTGATTTCGTCGTAAAAAGTTGTCCCCAAAGGCAATCGACTAACTTCATTTCGTCGTAAAAAGTTGTCCCCAAAGGCAATAGACTAACTTGATATCGTCGTACAAAGTTATCCCCAAAGGCTATTGACTAACTTGGTTTCGTCGTAAAAAGTTGTCCCCAAAGGCAATCGACTAACTTGATTTGTCTATACAAAGTTGTTCCCAAAGGCAATCGACTAACTTGATTTCGACGTACAAAGTTGTCGCCAAAGGCAATCGACTAATTGATCAGGTGGTACAAATTTGTCCCCAAAGAGAATCAAACCCTAAACGTCTGGCGTTCGAAACAAACCCGGTTACAAGACATCGATGTAGTCAAATACCAAACGCGATTTCGTCCATGTTGAAGCGAGAATGTATGTTATTTATTCCTCCTCTATCCCCTCGGCTTATCTCGGAAATTACAGCTATTTCCTGCGACAAAACCCACGTTATATTGTTTAATTTTGTGCCTGAATATTGTCAACCCCCAGGCGATGAGCTATGGAGTCCTTTGATAATCACGCACCATTATTTGTCAAAGAAATGTTTCGACACTGCAAATACGTTTTGTGTTACGATTCATATTTTCGGAGTTAATTTTAGATTTTAAGAAGCTTAAGAGATAAAGAGATGTCGTAATTGTATAAAGCGTCAGTGGCGTAGTGAGAAAGACGCGGCTTGCACGTCGAGGGGTCCGAGTTTGATCCCCGGTCTTGCCATGTACCAATGGGTTTCTGACTCATCATCCGAATGGTGAAAGAAAACATCGTAATGAAACCTGCATAAGCCGAATGAATTTTTAGGCGATGTGAAGTCCACTAACCCTCACTGGGCTAACGTGGTGGACTATATAGCTTATACACGGCCTTGTTGAGAGGACAGTCCTGTGCCCCAATAGTGCGGACATATTATATAGGCAGTTGATTTGATACCTAATTGTTTAAAAGTCGATGAAAATTTTCAGCAATTTTCAATTATTTAACTTTTTACCGACTCTATATTTTCTATCTATCTACATTTTACATAGACCTAACCAAAATATGTAATGTGTAATAATAAAAAATTACATTTTTTTATTTTATTCTGTCTAAGATTTTTTTTTTTTGATCCGTTCTAACAAAATATACTCAATGAGACTTTTTATAATTATATAATTATTTACGGGTCTTACACACGAAATAGTTTTATTTACCTTGCCCGACGTTTCGACCAGGTTACACTGGCCGTGGTCACGAGCTGACTCACGTCAGCTGTCAGGTTACACTGGCCGTGGTCACGAGCTGACAGCTGACGTGAGTGTAACCTGGTCGAAACGTCGGGCAAGGTAAATAAAACTATTTCGTGTGTAAGACCCGTAAATATTTATATAATTATGAATACAAAGCGCAAAAGTCTAAAATGAGACTTTTATGTTCAGGTGAGCCAAGGCTGGATCTTGGGTCCAGAGCTGTGCGACATGTGGACCTCCAGCGACGTTCTCTGCAGCTCCGCATCCATTCTTCATCTAGTTGCCATTGCTACTGATAGGTAAGACTCCATGTAGATTTAGGGCCTCTTACACCGCTTGCTGATAAAGTCCCAGATACCCTATCTGTAGGTTATCTGACAGATAGCCTGTTTTTTTGGTTTCACAGGTATCTGATTGCCTATATCTTATATATTTTATATAGTCTATCACACAGATTTATCTGATAGATTAGTTTATCACTAAGATTACTATCTGTAACAATATCAGGAAGTGGTGAAAGAAGCCCTTAATCACCTGCAATTAATTAACTGGGGGATTCTAATTAATGAATACGTTACTTAATATCAATAATAATAATAAATTCCAACCCTAGCTAGTGCTGTGCTGTAGACGCCGATAGTGTGCAACGAATAGGGTTGAAACACTGTGTTGGTTTTTAAAAAATGCTTAGATTTAAACAACAAGTAGTGATCATTTGTATGCATTTAAGTATTTATATAAATGTACGTTTATTAGTAAAGTACTCATATACAAGCTTCGGCTTAGTTTGGCACTAAACTGTGTGTAAATTTGCCCAAATACATTTTTATTATTTTTGAGAAAAATGGTGATCTTAGCTCTCAAATGAATTGTTTAATTATTGCAAGTAATTAAATCTACATTCTGTATTTAGGGTTCGTCAAAATGGATATCCTTAAGATTTTTTGTTTGTGTGAAGAAAAATTTGTAAAATTGTCTGCTAATGATGTGAATATTGTGACAATGTCATGGGAAAAGTATTCTTAGTTAGATATTTTAGAAAAACCCAAAAAAATATTTGACGGAATCCGCTATTTGTGAACGACGTACGAATGCGTACCGAGAGAAAATATTTTATTCAGATATTTACAATATTTATACGCAAAAGAAATAAGAATTCCGTAGCAGTATTGACCTTCGTGTCATGCGAAGAATTTTGATAGAAAAATTCTTAAGGGCATACCATTACACACAGAGATACAGAATTCGAAATTGATACTTCGAAGTTACCTACTATATTCAGATGTCTATATTCAGAGATCTACAATCGTCATTATAAGAAATTTTCTGTTGCCCGCATCAACAGCCTATGTCCCCACTGTTGGGGCTCAGGCCTATCCTCTCAACGAGGGTGTTCGGGCTATAGTCCACCACGCTAGCCCAATGCGGGTTGGTGGACTTCACATGCGCCTAAGAATTTCTTCTTCGGCGTATGGAGGTTTCCTCACGATGTTTTCCTTCACCGTTTGAGAGCAGTCAGTAAATGTACTTAAATTTCGAGAAAAAACCCATTGGTACATGGCCCGGCCGGGGATCGAACTCCGGACCTTTCTTTTGGCCCGTGGCTTTGCCCGCGTGGAATAGAAAGAAAAAAAAGTTCTCTATTTTCTGCTGCAAAACACTTATTACATAACTACAAATTCTAGTTTCCAGCTGTATGAGTTTTCTCATAGAAATTAGATTCACAGGTTATTTGTACGCAAAATCGATTGAACAGTCGAGCCATGAAAGCGCATCACATACTTTCATATTTATAAGATAGGATCATAACCAGACGTGTTTTATTGAGTTTACTGAACAAAGTACTGTCTTTTCCAGATATTGGGCAGTAACAAACGTCGACTACATGCACCTAAGGAACGAGAAGCGCATCTTCACCATGATCGTGCTGGTCTGGGTGGCAGCTCTCGTCGTCTCCCTGGCCCCCCAACTTGGCTGGAAGGACCCAGACTACCTCGCCAGGATCACTCAGCAGCAAAAGTGCCTGGTCAGCCAAGACCTCGCCTATCAAATCTTCGCAACTTGTTCAACGTTCTATGTTCCTCTTGCTGTGATCCTAATCCTGTACTGGAAGATATTTCAAACGGCAAGGAGACGAATCCGAAGACGAAGGGAACCACCACCGCCGCGACCCACGTCTGCTGACGGCGCCACGCCGGCGGGAAGACCCATCCAAACAGCAAGGGACAGACGATTCGTGAAGAAACGGTTTCTTAACTTGAAGAAATGCAACCAGCGTACACGCACTGAGACTTTAGCAGCTGCTTTGCTGTTGACTGAAGGTCAGAGCACTTCCACTGTCGATACTCTTGACGAAGAGCCTCGAACGACAGCGTTCACCATCAACGAAAAGAACCCAGCGTCAGTCTCACCTGAAAAGTCTTCCTCTACTGTCACGAATGGATCGAAACAAGAGCGAGCCATTGTTCCTGCTCCCACTCATAGAGAGAAGAAGGAGTCTTTGGAAGCGAAGAGAGAGAGGAAAGCAGCGAAGACGCTAGCTATCATCACGGGAGCATTCGTCGTCTGCTGGCTTCCGTTCTTCATCATGGCACTGGTGATGCCCATTTGTCAATCGTGTGTGATCAGCGATTACTTAGCAAGCTTCTTCCTCTGGCTCGGCTACTTCAACTCAACCCTCAACCCTGTGATTTACACGATATTCAGCCCGGATTTCCGCCAGGCGTTCGCTCGGATCCTGTTCGGGACCCACCGGCGCGGGCGCAATAAAAAATTCTAACGAAAATGTCCTTACTATGTATATAACTGAGCGTAGAGCTCGCGATGGACTATGTTATTCTCCTTGTATATTTTAAAGCTTTCTGTATGTTATACATACTCAACGTTGGTAGTTAGTGTAAATATGTTTAGTGGAGGATATGTAAATAATATATAAAGGTATATAAATATGATAGATGATGTTAAAGATTGTTTTTTTAACGCGTTATTTATAGTCTATGAAGCCGCGACGGGGTCGCTCGCGAGTCCAGCGCTGCTCCGCCGCCTGCTATTATGTTGTTCCAGTGACATTACGAATAATATTTAAATTATATCAATACGAAAAGTTTCAGTGCTTTTTATTGGAAATTCCCACATTTCATTAATAAAAAAAACCCTTGAATAATGACAGACAGGCACTTTGCCTACTTACAGTCAATTAAAAATGTTTTTCAGATAGAAAATAATGATAAAGCATTTAAATTAAAAATAACAAATTTATAATAATAAAAAATTTACTATCCCACAAAAATCACATTGTAATCGAGTCATTTTTGTGTTTATTCGCTTTATTTTTTGCTTCATAGGATTTTCTTTTCTCAAAAAAAAAAATTTTTGGCGAATTTTCTTTCCTTCGCCGTTTGAGAGCAGTCAGTAAATGTACTTATGTTCGAGAAAAAACCCGAATATCGAACTTCGGACCTTTCGATGATAAGCCGCGTCTTATCCTCGACGCAACTGACAATTCACACGTTTCATAAAAAAAACAAAGTACAACCTCTTTTTTTACACTCTAAATGTATTGTTTAATTCTACATTAATTTTGAAGCTTATTTCTACTTTGGCTTGAAGTCACCGGGCCCATTGAGGTCATCCGTCAAACTCGACGTCAAAAACTTTCGGCTCCAGCTCTTCGCGGTTCACCGCCGTCACGTCAAGAGCTGCCGACTTCCCAACTTATCGGGAACTTCAAGTATCTTCGCGAAACAATTTCACAATGAATGAATCACTGAACTACTTTTAATACCTACACACTGCAGTGTAAAACGAATACACTAACTTGAAAATGTGAATTTTGATATAATTGAAAAATTAACAATTTGCGGTTTATGGCCCCTTTTTACCGACTTCCAAAAAGGAGGAGGTACTATGTTCGGCTGTATGTAAGTGTTTTTTTACTATAAATTATCAAATGTTATAACTTTTTATTTAGTTAAATATGAATACGAATACTGATACCTTATAACTTTATCAATACAAGAACTAAAGCCAGAAACTTGTATTTTATTCAAATAAGATCGTGATTTGTTAGGGCAAAACACTGTATCGTAACTTACAGGTGTATCTCAAGAATGTTTAAATCTCTTTGGCGGCGCGCGCGCAAAATTTTTGTTTCATGGTGTATCTAGACCTTGAATCATAAAAATTTGCTACTAGGGGGCCGCGAGAACCCACCAAAGAGATCATGTCTATATGATCTAGACGCGCGGCAGCGTGTCAAACAAGTTCCAGCAATTCGCTTTACACGGAGCACGCTTTCCACATCAAATTAATATATCTGTATGTGACGTTAGAAATCAAAAGGGACCATAAGGCGGCATTGATTTTCTTGTAAAGACTCAAGCGACGACGCGATTTTGGGTCACTACAAAAATTTCTTAAAAAAGTAGGTTGGTTCTTGGGTCTATGGTTAAGGCATAGGTATTTTATGTAGTTCAGCCCCGTAGATAACATATTTCCCAAGGTCCCTTTTGATTTGGCCACATACATTTTATTTTTACATATTATTTTAGACTAACGAGGTGGACTATAGTCTATACGCCCACGTTAACAGGGTAGTTCTGTCCCCAGTGGAAATCGACCCCACGACCCGCGGCACTGGAGTCTAATGAATGACCAAGCCACTAAGCTAACGAGGCTGTCAAAAGAAAACACGTCTTTAATCTTTAACAACCTCGGTGATTGATGAAAAATGTTCCGCTTCATTAGACTGATTCTTCCCAGATTACATAAAAAGGTCACTTTCATTAAATTCTCTTAATTTTCCCTCTCTCTTCCTCTCTTTAAAGAGAAGGCAAACTGAGTGATTATATGAATACTGGAGCTACGGAACCACAGAGCAATGAACTAAGTAAAAGAATCCGAACGTTTCCCTTCGGCTGTGTTTTATTTCTTGGACCCAGAGAGTTGTTAGTATACTAACTCTATGCTTGGATCTAAAAAGCCTACAAAATTAAATAGTAAACTTTTGATTGAAGTTGCGAACAGTTCAAATGTCTCTTACATTTTGTGTTATTGTTATTTATTTTCACAAAAACGACAGCACTTAAAAAACAATACTAAGTGCTTCTTTCACCACTTCCTGATATTGTAACAGATAGTAATCTTAGTGATAAACTAATCTACCAGATAAATCTGTGTGATAGACTATATAAAATATATAAGATATAGGCAATCAGATACCTGTGAAACCAAAAAAATAGGCTATATGTCAGATAACCTGCAGATAGGGTATCTGGGACTTTATCAGCTTTAGGGCCTCTTACACCGCCCGCTGATAAAGTCCCAGATACCCTATGTTACTCTTTCACGCAAAAACTACCGAACAGACATTGATGAAACTTGGTACAGTGATAGCTTATATCCTGGAATAACATATAGGCTACTTTTTACCGCGGAGAAAGTCGCGGGGCGTCCGCTAATACCCCCTAAGTAACAAAACGCCTACATAGAGGGCGCTGTTTCACAATGTACACGGGAAAACTTTTCTACGCTGGCGAAGCCGCGGGAAAAAGCTAGTTCAACATATTTTTCTGTTATAACAAATAGTTAATAAAGTCTATAATGGACTGATTATAACACTTATCATTGTTTCCTTGATAAATATAACGTATCCATCAAGAAAACAGCAAATCCCTCGCGCGAAAATATTTAATTCCGCCGCCTAATCAATCATCCCTTCGCGTCTTATGTTAATAAATTCAAATTGCGTTAACATATTCCCAACTTTGCGAGGAATCCCCAAGTCTCATAATTCATACCGGTATATTAACATAACTAACATATTAAGGCTGGATACCACGCGTGGGAATAATAAAGTAAACTAATTGTGTGTTAATTAGTAAAGTTGATAATAATAAATGTTGACTACGGGGCCAGACATAAATTACGTCACACGTTAAGGGGGGGGAGGGGTCAACAAAAGGGGGGGACGAGTCTAAGCTTCGTGACGTCACAATGTATAAATCTCTAGTATTAAAACTCTAAACTTCAAATCTAACGAGAATTTTAATTTCTAAATTTATAATTGCAAAATAATAAGGTCACAGAAACGTGGCCGCCTGTGGCTCCAAATATCCTGAAATTCGTAACTTATGGATTATATAACTATTCTAATGACGAATGACGTAATTTATGAATGACCCCTATTCTAGATATGTTTTCATAGAGTGGGTAAACTACAAAATATAAGTACCTGATAGGTCCCAGTTCATTATTAGTTTATGTTGAGGAAGCATGATGACTGTTTTATGAGATTTAGGGCTTCTTTCACCACTTCCTGATATTGTTACAGATAGTAATCTTAGTGATAAACTAATCTATCAGATAAATATGTGTGATAGACTATATAAAATATATAAGATATAGGCAATCAGATACCTGTGAAACCAAAAAAACAGGCTATCTGTCAGATAACCTGCAGATATGGTATCTGGAACTTTATCAGCGGGCGGTGTAAGAGGCCCTTAAATGTCAACCTCACCTGCACTCGATATCCGATCATTTTTACAATACCGGTATTCATCATCAGCCTGCACTAGTCCACTGCTGGACATAGGCCTCCCCCAACGCCCGAACCCGATCTTCGGTTCTCCGCATCCAGTCACTGCCAGCCGCCCTACGCAGACCATCGTTCCATGTAGCCGAGGTGCGTCCCATGACCGGTCGTGGTCTCCACTCGAGAACTCATCTCCCACTGATGAGGTCATCTCACTGCTACTTCAACGTACTAGCATCTTGAGGATTTACTGTAATAATGTCCAATCTGAAAAATGTCCAACGACCCTGCTCGAACTGAAAAATGTCCAAACTGAATAATGTCCAATCTGAAAAATGTCCAATGTGTTCATCAAATAGAAAGTAACTGCGGCGAAATGCGTTTACGTTTGTTTTGCGAATACAGAGATACAAAGTATGTGTTCCGACACATGAAACCGGTAACGGTTTATTTTTAAAACGACCGTTATAAAAATAAAGGGTTTACTGTAATAATGTCCAATCTGAAAAACGTCCAATCTGAAAAACGTCACGTTAAGGTTCTGTAGGGTAAAATGTTCCAGATGGACGTTTTCCAGATTGGACATTTTTCAGGTTGGACATTTTTCAGGTTGAACGTTTTTCAGATTGGACATTTTTCAGATTGAACGTTTTTCAGTTTGGACATTTTTAAGATTGGACGTTTTTCAACGGTTGGACATTTTTCAGATTGGACATTATTATAAACCAAATAAAGGAGACTGACAACAAAGTAAGTATCACTGCGTTATAAAAGTATATAGGACAAGAGAACTCACCTTTGTCAAGAATAGCCATGCGTTCTATCTATCCATTCGTTTCCCCTGACACTGGCAGTCATGAAAAAATGGTTGGTTTGTATTTGCACATAGTAATGGAGCGATAGCATATGCTGAGGCGGGTGAACTCCTTAAGCGTACAGACACACGCGGTCTGAGGTGGCGGTGGCGGTCTGTTGACTTCCCTATGCAATGTATGTGAGACTTCAGACACGCGCGGCCTGCGTTTGCATATTGAGGCTGCGACCTGCGGTGGCGGGATTCCCTTAAGCGGATCATAGACACACGCGGCCTGCGGTGGCGGTGGCGGCCTGTTGTATTCCATATGCAATGTATGTGAGACTTCAGACACGCGCGACGTGCGTTTGCATATTGAAGCTGCGGCCTGCGGTAGGCCGCCAAGTCGCCACCGCAGGCCGCGTGTGTCTGGGATACGCTTTATTTCCGCGCCCGCTTATGCAATGTGAACCAGCCTATGACCCATCTGTTGTCGCGGCCGGCGGCGGTGGCGGAGAAAAAATAAATTGTGGCGCGCGCTCCAACTACAGCCATATCTTGTGTCAACCGACACTGGTCGGACTACATTGCATTGTACACAGTTCACTGACAAATAATGAATGAAACTTCGAGAAGACAAGTCAAAGTTGTTCTCAACTAGAAGCTCAAAGTGTCTAGCTGCCTGTGAATATACGGGCGTCCCACGCCTTTGCGATCTGGACTGAAAATTCTTTAAGCGGATCCCAGACACACGCGGCCTGCGGTGGCGGTGGCGGCCTGTTGAATTCCCTATGGCATAGGGTCTATGCAATGTATGTGAGACTTCAGACACGCGCGGCCTGCGTTTGCATATTGAAGCTGCGGCCTCTGCTGCTGAACGTAGGCCTTCCCCAATGAATTCTGATAATTCTGATACAGTGGACGTTCTGATACAGTGAACGTTCTGATACATTGAACGTTCTTATACAGTGGACGTTCTGATACAGTGGACGTTCTGATACATTGAACGTTCTTATACAGTGGACGTTCTGATACAGTGGACGTTCTGTTACAGTGGACGTTCTGATGCAGTGGACGTTCTGATACAGTGGACGTTCTGTTACAGGGACGTTCTGATACAGTTGAAGGAACTTTACAAATTCGTACTTATTCGCCAAATGTTTTTATTTCACTAAACATCCCCTAAATCTTTCCTAACGGTTCCTGAAAATAAAGGCTTCTTACACGTGCCGTGCAGCAATTTGTGCCCTTCTACCTCCACACACATTACGGTAATCCACCAGCGCGCTGACATATCTCCGAAGCGGCTTAACATTTTATAAGCTGGCCAACCAGCCCCAAAGAACTGCTGTCACCGCGGAAAGGCGGGTCCTACATTATTTTTTACCGTAATAAGGCATGGAGCTACGTTTAACACTATGGGAGAAACTATTTGATATCTCACAATTTTGCGCTGCCATTTTTGGGGAGAATTTCATTAAGTATTCATACACGTGTATAACTTAAAACGCTAGTTCTCGGAAGGTATAGGCAGAAAGAGGTAAGTATCAAGTTTAATATGTTATTATTGTTGCTATGGCTATATAACACAGTGTCATTCCCCAGTGTATTAAGACTATCCCAGACACACGCGGCTTGCGGTGGCGGCCTACCGCAGGCCGCAGCCTCAATATGATAATTATGGCCGCATGTGTTTGAAGTCTCACATATATATTTTTTCCTTATTTATAGAGCTTAGTCGCTAAAACGACTGTCGCTCTATTGGGATCAGCGTAGATCAACCGAAGAAGTATACCGGTATAGTACCTTATAGGCTTCTTCTGCTGATTCCTACCTTAACTAATTTATAAAGTGCCTTGGCAGCCTCCGATAGAGGGAAAACCAAGATACTGTGACCTAAATCTAATAAATTAACATTCCAATATATTTGAGACCTCAAAGTTTCATCACATTCCATCAGCACGTGATATACAACAGGCCACTGCCGCATATGGAATACAACAGGCCGCTACCGCCACCGCAACCGCAGGCCGTATGTGTCCGGGATACCTGTTAAGTCTGTCCTTTAAAGCCTGGCCTGGGCGCTTACCAACTCTTGTAACCAACCGTATACATGCTTTCTCCATAGGGGCGGCGGCGACGAACAGCGTTGTTAGCCCTATGGTTAATATGTACGATAATGTCAGCATGTCAGTTTGCAGAGGGATTGAGTACACCTAAGGATCTTTTGATTATTAGATAAAGGTAATGCCAGAGACTACTAAAATATTATTTTTACAGTTGTATAGGTTGATACTTCGCGATAAAATATAGGCGTATATTTCCGTGGTTGAAATATCTTAGAACAAAGTTAGGAAAAAAATGTTGTAATCTGTAAAGGAATTCAACGTAGGGTGTCACGGATGAAGTCAGTACTGTGATTTCTTTGTAAGGAACCTTTAGTCGCATAAATGTCCACTGTATCAGAACGTAGACTGTAACAGATCGTCCACTATATCGAACGATTACTGTATCAGAACGTCCACTATATCAGAACGTCTATTGTATCAGAACGTCCACTGTATCAGAACGTCGCCTGTATCAGAACGTCCATTGTATCAGAACGTCTATCGTATCAGAACGTCCATCGTATCAGAACGTCCACTGTATCCGAACGTCCAAAACGCCCATACAACTTTCGTATTTTGTTTTTTCAATAGTGACATAAATAGAATATTATAGTGACAGTCAGCAAAACAAAAATAGTCTCCCTTGAGGTTTCCTCGAAAAGCTAAACTGTTATGTGTTAATTGGAATTTAGAAGAAGAGAAGAAATGAGATGAGCGTAGACACAATGTGATCACTTATAGAAATAAAGGTACTCATGAATATGAAACACTTTAACAAAAACAAAAGTTACTTATTCGTGTACAAAACTTCATAGGCCGAAGTTGGCGTCTTTATTCATCCCGGAATTATATTCTGTTGAAACTGTACTTATAAATAGAATACGGGCTCGTCGCACTGTGATATTGTACTTCATGTACATCTTTTGTCCGGGATTTGTCAAAATGCCGAATCATTGAGACACTTTAACGTTCCAAAATTTATAAGTTATTTCATCGAGAATGATATTACCAATACGATAGAGAAACGTAACGGAAAGAAGCTTTAAAATTATTTATTAAATTACTAAGTATTAAATTCAGAATGTTAGCCCCAATTCGGTTTTTCGTAGACTTAACATTTTGTGCTAGCTAAGGCGTTAATAGAAATTCTAATATGTGTCGTACGCAGGTTTCCTCACGTATTTTCCTTCACCGAAAAGCCTGTAAAAGTATTATAATAAACTGTACTAGCCACGATTCGAACCCGCGACCTCATGAACGTAAGGCGAGTGCACACACAACCGACGAGGCCACGGCTTTATACACTATATGTGTAATATATTAAGTAAAATATTTGTTATACTCATTAGAATAAATAAATAATAAATAAAAACGGCAAAGTGTGTTGTAAAACGTCGTATGAAACACGTGAGTGTTGGTCATTACACTCTCGGCTTTATTACGCACTCGCCTTCGTCTCGTGCTGTTCTTTCCAGACTCGAGTGTAATGATCAACTTAGCTCACTAGTGCCCTAATGTACTATTTGACAGGGTACAAGTTTTGGCGATCCTCCCATTTACTTCTACAAAAACATTCGCGGGTGTACCTAACTCAATTTTAACTGTTACGGCGTTACGCGTACGTTACAGTCACACGTGCGGAAACGCGGAGGAGACGCGAATATTCGCATCAGTGTTTACGTTTCGCGATCCGCGTACGTGACCGCTGCCGCTTTTTGCAGATATGGACCGCTTGTGGACTTTTTACGACTCTCTGGCTCTAAACTAGGTACTTAATAACTCTTTGCGGTTATTCAAGAATATACACTGTATATTCTGTGGTAAAAGGTAAATCTGCATGTTTGCATATTTTCAGAGACAATAGCAAGGAACGCTATAAATCTATATATTAATGATTTACAATCTTCAATAATCCGAAAAATCCAATTCTGAAAAATGTCCAACGACCATGCTCGAACTGAAAAATGTCCAAACTGAACAATGTCTATATAATTTATTATAAACTCCCATGTTCAAAATCTACAACAATTTTAAGGTAACATGGTCTTGGATGGAGTGCAGATCGGAATAATATGTACCTACTGCATTGTTGTATTGACTTTAGTTCTACTGGTTTTCTGGTTTTTAAATCGCCTGATGGCACTGCGACGGGGGGGGGCGCGTCGTCTCCACAAGGCCTATGGCAGAATTACCAGCGTTGCAGCCCCAAGTCGGCTGCAGCACATGCTGAGTCAGAGCCTTTCCACTGACACGACACACGGCACACTCACGGCTACTGTGCTCTCGCGGGCTCCCAACGTCAGGACTACAGGTAGGTAGTCCTATGTTGTCTCGTTGGGGGCCCGCGAAGCGTTCAGTTACTCTACAGTTAGTTTTAAGTCACCTGTTATAATTGTTTGTGAATATGTGTCATGTCAGTGAATAAACGTATATCTATCTATCTAATAAACGAATTTAGAGAATAGATACATTGCGCAATAGAAATAGAGCTTATGGGCAAAACGAAGCGATTTCTGTGAATTCTATTTTCACGATAAACCCAAAATTCAATTCACAGACTAATAATTTTGGTGTTACCAGCGTCTGGGGTACCATGGGAAGGAAAATGTACCTGGTGGTACCACCAGTGGCACCACTTAAACTTCAACACATTTGTAGTCGCCAAACGAAAGCATCAAACCAACTTATATCTCAAAAGCGACTGCGTGGCTCTTGCTCAACCACGCTAAATCGGCTGAAAGGATTTTGATGAAACTTGGTACAGTGATAGCATAAATCCTGGATTAACATATAGGATACTTTTTAACGCGGACGAAGTCGCGGGGCCTCCGCTAGTGAGGTACAATGGGAGGCGAGCACATGAATAAGAAGGTTTTGGGATAATTTTGCGCTCGAAAGACCCATATACGTTTTGAGGAAGCTGCAGACAATCGGAATGCGCTCATGCGATCCTTGACGAGTGTCAAGAATGGATAGAAGGATGGAGATAAATGGACGCAATCTATACAGCCCTGCTATTCTGTAAGCGTATTTGTGCAACTCGATCCTGAATCCGCCGTGAGATCGGTCTCTAACTCAATGATTCACAGTTCAATACTCACTTTACTTCGCAAGTGAGGTGTTTATTGTGTAGCTTGTATTTGTTTACACAATGCGACGTCGAGGTCTTTCATGATCGGATGCGAAGTGAAGTGAGTGACTTGCGATGTGATGGTCGAGTATTAATTCGTACTTTACAGAATCACACAGCAGGATGTAACATTCAGATGGGGCAGTATGGAGAAGTTCGAAACTACAAGATCTATTTAGATACAATACAAGACATTTTATTAGTTTTAGATACAAAGTTTCTTAGCAACATTTACTCCTTACAACCTAAACAATCAATATCCTTTTTTTTTTCAAAATGTCCAGGTTCGATTCCCGAGTAGTGTATGAGCTTTTTTAAAATCTATGAATGCAGTTTTTCATATCTTTAAAATCGATGACATGGTTCCTAAGAACAGATATTCGTATCTGTTGTAGTTTCGGACTTCTCCATACTGCCCCATCTTAATGTTACACTTTATTATTATTACAATGATAAAACCATAGCCAAGGAGTTTCAGAGAATAGAGAAAAGTCTCGGGACGATCGGTATCATCAGCCTATAAGCATCCTCTTAAAAACTTTACAGATGTTTGCCATATTTGATTGCTTTTTTAAAATACATGAACGGGACCCGCTTTCAACTGACTACTCTCACTTGACGAGATTTTCCTTAATCTGTGGGAGGACATGACATGACATTATAATTCAGGACATGGGCAGGCCAAGGGCAGGCTACGTGGGTGACTGGTTCAGAATTTGTTAATTAAATAAATTCTATTTTGTATAAATAAATAAACATTTTGGATAGTGAAAATAATAGTACATTGTGCAATAAGGGTAGTAAGTAGGATATTACTAACGAGAGTCAGTTAGAAACCCGTCGCCGAAGGCGGAGGGATATTAATGACTCGAGTTCAATTCAATTCAATACACTTTATTGCACGTTTAAAAATTACAGACAAAAAACAAAAACAGATACAGTAATGTACATCTAGGCGGTCTTATCGCTAAAAGCGATTTCTTCCAGACAACCTTGCCAGTTTTTAATACCCTTACTACCCGTCATGCACACATTGATTTTCATCACATTTGCGGAGAAATAAGTCAAGTTTAGTCAAGTTAACTACTCGATTTAACTTAATTATTTTAATAAACCAGTTCAGTACAGCCAGCTACACATTACAGCCCCTAGGGGTATAATATTGTACTGATTTTCATTACTCCCGCGGGTGTATAATATAGGCCGTTGTGTTTCTGTATGCATGCATATAATATGACAATTTACGAGCAAGTTTGATGAAAAAAATTATAACCGAAACAAACTGATATTTTTTCTTATTGGTACGTATTTTAATCTCTGACTTACGGCAATAAGGGAGTACGGAAGATGGATGAGGCCACGGGAAATTCGTATTTATGCGCGCGGGGACGTAGGGACCCGGCGTATGACGTCACACGGGGGAAAAACTTGTATAATATGTTGTGGTCTGATCGTAAAATTGGCCGGATCGTGATTAGCCAGGCATTTCATGATTATTACATTTCATTTACTATTACGAAATCCCGTAACAATCTAAAGGGCGCATTGCACTTCCAATAGATACTTTTTTTACTGGGCTTTACGGCTCTGGAAGCAAAGTCCTTTTGAGCCAGTCTTCACTACTTGTTTCGGTGAATGGATAAATAGGTACACCTAGATGACCTAGACTAGACGAAATGGGTGCGTGCGCTTACTTCATACGCTTCAGGGCATTTTTATTAGTCGAAAACTTGTAGTAATAATAACGTAGATTTAGCTTGGGATAGGTATTTTAATGATCCAAAAATGACATTTACAATGCGGCCTCTAATTTAGTGGCATTAGAGTCAGTAAGCCAGGGACGCATTTGCCGCGGTTTAGGCTGACCGCACGCGGCGTGACTACGGGCAGAGAGAGCCGGGCCGGGTGTGAAGTTTTAATAGAGGACCTAATTTAACTCCTGTTGGCATTTTAGAGGCATTTCCTGCAAAATGGTACAGTCAAGGTTCATAAGTGCAGTAGCAGTTTCGCAACTCAATAGAGTGAGAGACCAGTTTCACTTACGATTTATTTTATACTAGCCGATGCCCCGCGACTTCATCCGCGTTATAAAGTATACTATATGCTATTCAAAAATTTTAACCCGTTCTATCTAATCATGCCAGTTTCTTCGTTTTAAAGTTTGTCAATAGATGGCGTTGGGTGTATTAAACACCCCGCTACCATTTGGTTCTTCGCAACATATATAAGATAAGCGTGCAAATTATCCACCAGTTTTTATCTCTCTAATATTATTTTATATCTGTACTCACACACGCCTGCCTGAGTTATTGCACATTAAGGTAAGGTAACACGCTATTCGAATTGGGCGGTCAGATAAATCTAATTGTATTTCGTGTTGTTGTCCGCACCGTTGTATAGAAAAATGACTCTTTGCGTGCTACTGCACTTATGAACCTCACTGTACATATTTTGTTGCTATGTAATTTGAAATTCAGATAATGATTCCCACTGAAGGGTGTGGTGGCCTATGTCCAATGGTGGACGTGATATGATGTTGATAATTCCCTCTGGCTCCAAATCTTGTTTCCACGGACTCCAAAAACAGATTTAACTATATTCCCACAGACTCCAAAAAATTAACAATGCTCTTTCTTTTTGTGTAAATTATTCATTATTATCATTATTATTATTATTATTGTAATTTGACATTGTATTTATATTCTTCTTCTTAATTCTCTTGTGACATTTAAAGTTGAAATAAATGATTTGATTGATTGATTGAAAAGCATTCCATTGTTTTCGGTAACTTTAAATTTCATACATTATTTTCCAAAGGATCATATAATATGATGATAATTATTTAATTCCTGTCGGCTCCAAAACCCCTTCCCAGGGGCTCCAGAAGACAGTCTGAAGACAGAAGTACAAAAATGATACGACCTTTCATATCACAGCTCGGGTCAGTAGTTATTTTTCAGAAGTCTTTATAATTTCAACCAAAGAAGTTTCCCCAGAGTTTCGAGGAGTTTCCCTGCGAGATCGAATCAGAAATGAGGAGATCCGCATGAGAACCAAGGTCACCGACATAGGTCAAAAAATTGCGAAGCTTAAGTGGCAGTGGGCTGGGCACATCGCTCGTAAAACTGACGGCCGTTGGGGCAGAGGTTCTCGAGTGGCGACCACGTATCGGAAGACGCAGTGTAGGCAGGCCACCCACAAGGTGGACCGACGACCTGGTGAAGGTCGCGGGACCCAGCTGGATGAGGTTAGCGCAGGACCGGTCGTCGTGGAGATCCTAGGCCTTTGTCCAGCAGTGGACGTCTACAGGCTGATATGATGATGATGATGAAGTTTCGCCAGTAATAAGGTTTCCACTGCAAATAAATTATATTATATTCTATGGAACAAAATTCCGCAGTCACAGAAAAACAACAATATTTTACTACTTATATTTCTATAGTTTTTCATGTCATACGTCATAAGGATATCAAGTTTCATCCCGCCTCTACCATGTTAAAAGAAATGTGAGAGACACGGGTTCTCATACACGTTTTGTCCGTAACATAACAGTTATTATATATCGTAACAGGAAAACTATTTCGCCTTTTGTCATAAGCAAAGCTTGAAATATAATATAACTGTAATACAAACGTAACTTTCCCCAGAGCAGGGGTTACCAATGCGTGGGTTCGCTTTTCACAATTCAATATAAGAATTATCAATTTTACTTAATTATAAAGATCCTAAATTTGTGTCACTAGTACCATTGATGGTACAACTCAATGGTACAATTGACACTACGCAAACTTTATTGGGGTATTAGAAACAGTAAGAGAGTGGTACAGGCAGAAGCAAAAATATGAATACGCACAGCGTTTACAAAAATACATTAAGTATTCCTAGACAGCTTCACTCAGCATTTTAGTATCTTGTCACATCTTCAAACTACAATTTATTTATTTCATATAAAAAGTAACTTACAGTAAAACCATTGCGTTACAGTTTATTCTGTTTAAAATTGCAATTATACAAATCTTCTTCTTCTATGGCCGTCGACAGATGCGTCGAGGAGGACATCATCATTACATCTTCTGAAACGTTTAATAAGACGACGAAACATATTTTTATCAAAACTGTGTGTATGTATGTTTTTACCTCTGACTTACTCCATACCTGACTAACATAACTATCAAATAATTTAATTTGTTTCTAACCTAACCTAACCATAGGATTAGGTTTTATAGGTGACAGATCTACTATTTTCGGTGACAGGTTATATATATTTAACTATTAAAGAGTTTTTTGAAAACAGGTCTAGTATTTTGGATACAAAACATTTATTTTGTGATTCAAACTTAGATACCCTTCTCATTAATTTGATAACAAAAATGTTTGAATAGGTAGATATAATTATTAGGGTATTTATTTTGATAACAAATATAAACAGTACATTTTAGACTTTCGCGCTTTGTATTCATAATTATATAATTATTTACGGGTCTTACACACGAAATTTTTATACACAATAAATTATATTAGACAATTAATTTAATTATATATAATTATAATTTAATTTATATTAAGACAAATATAAACGTTGGTAATCAGAAAATATTTCTATTTCTGACAAACGATAGGGTTGGTTATTCCTGCCTCCGAGGCTTTGATAAAAATGCCATTCATTTTAGGACACCCAACTAGGTGTAGTGTTATTATGACGCCTACTCCTATTCTGGCTCCAGGGCTGTGATAATGACGTATTGTTGTTTATGATAAATCTCAAAATAGATCCTAGAAAGAAGTTTGTTACTTACATTATATTTATGTTGTTAGGATTCCGTAGTCCGAAAAGGAACATTTATAAGTTCGTCCAGAGCGTCACAGTTAATGAAATGATTCATTATATTACCATGGTAATTAACATGGTAAGCCTTTGCAAAGGCTACATTACGGTGGTTTAAATACGACATCTAAGTGTGAGGACGACTTTATTATTTATTTATATCGATAAAAAATATAAAGAAAAACAAATATAATGGAAAAATACCAGGACTTTCCCATGTATATTCCATTCAAATAAATTAAAGAAGTTTGTATGTATTGTAACCTCATTAATTTAAAATGTATAAGGATAATCATTTTTTTTAATTAAGCATAGGTACATATTCTATTAATAATCGATACACTTTCGACTAATTACTTATACCGTTATGATCCAAAAAAAATCGTCTTCTATTCCCTTCATTCCAGTTCTAAATACCTACAGTGTTTAAGTTTACTAAAAAAAAAAAAATTTTCTAGATATTGTTGAAATTTCACCCTTTTATTTACGGTTTACGTTTTAAACCGTACATTACGTTTGTACCGTAATAAACATTTTGCCTGTAAGATCAAAGCAAAGAGTCAAAGCGCTCTGAAGAAAGAAATTCCATACATTTTTAACATCCCCTATGTAAAGACGTTGAGAAAATTTCGCTGTAAAATTGTATAAAAAATTATCTATACCTATATTATATTTATTGATATATCGATATTGGTTCGCCAGCAGTAGCTACTTGTCGCGATAGCTCGGTTGGTAAGAGTAGGCACCGGAATGACCAAGTCGAGGTTCAAATTCTCCTCGCGAATGAATATTTTTAATTCATCATATCATAATTATCATTTCAGCTACCAAACTGTTCATTTTTATATTGTTTATTATTTTCGCTATCTATTTTCGCTCCAAGTCGAAGCTATAACCGTACCCTCCTCTCCACTCGAAACACGCCAGAGGACGAATTAATTAAATCCGCCAAAGAAATAGACAAAGACAAGTTTATATTCGCAGATCCGAGAGAAAAGGATTAATAGTATCATTTGTAACAATTTGAAGCTTTAGAATTGCAGGGTCCTCCGTTTTAAATTAGAATGTGGCTGAAGGGCCGGAGTAAGGACTGTGATGTCCCCACACAACGTAGTGCTATCTTTTTCTAGCATTATACTCCTCTCAACAGTCACCAGTTGCGAACATCTTTAAGTAAATATAAAAAGGGACAAAACGTAAATAAACAATGGATCAGAATTTAAATAGTTTTCTCATTTCTACCTCCAACCAGCAAACCCCATAGGACAATGGCCCTATTGTTTTACCCTCATGCTCGCATTGGCTCTCATATAAATCAATATCCTATGTATGGACCTTTATTTTATTTGTTTAATTATTTAATTGTTTATACTACAGTAAGGTTCATAAGTGGAGTAGCATGCTAAGAGTCATTTTTCTGTACAACGGTGCGCAAGACAACATGAAAGCCAATGAGATATAACTGACATCCAAGTCAATAGTGTATTTTAAACCTTATGGTCATAGCAATAAGTCGTCAATTCATTGTAATATCCAAGAAAATTATAGTGAATATGATTGTGCGTGTGTTGGTACAGATTAAAAGAAAGTCGTGAGAAACTGGTCTCTCAATCTATTGAGTTACTACTGCACTTATGAACCTTGACTGTACCTACAATAGGTCTCCTCAATTGAAAAATATCTAGTTTATGTTTCTAAAAAGCCAGGTTCAAATTAAGCCCCTGGCGCCGTCCCTGCATGCCTAGAGATAAAATTTTCAGCCGACAAAGGTAGAGCAGCGTACAAAGCGGAAATATATTTATCCGTATTATATGAAAGTTTATTTTAAATTGCAATATACACTTGTCATTTTATTTTTGTAAAATATATCTCGTGTTTATTTTAGCGGGTGGAATTGTAATTAATGTGGGGTGTCACATGGAAGTAAATATTTCACGCAACATCTGGAAAATTCATTTAATTTATTTTATAATTGACGAGCGCAAGCAATTTTTGATGAATCTTTTACTATGTTATTCTATGTAACATTGCAAAATCCTAGTGCAAAAAGTCCGAAAAGTGTAACACAATGAGCGGGTTCCGTGGATTATTTTTTTGTGTTTTACCTACTGGAATTGTGGATCAATAAAGATTATTTTATTATAATTAATAATAGAATTTCATTCTCGGAGTATTATTTGTTCATCATTACCTTGAATCAAAAAAATTAGCTTAGGGGGCCGCGAGAACCCACCAAAGAGATCATAATAATATCTCTATGATCATCACCCGGAAACTTTCTAATGATACACATCCCCAAATCAAATCGGTCTATTAGTCTTTGAGTTATTTAGCTATTGCTAATGGGTACTGGGTACCTATCCGTTTTGGGCACCTAACCGTAAATAACAAAGCTTTTTAAGGCAACTTTGATTTCCGGTCATGTCTCTGTCTGACATGTTAAAACCGAGGTTTTTATGTTGTTTTTCTTTTTTCCCAAACACAAAGTTCAAAAATCTAGCTTTAGTAACAATTTTGATATCAGCCCTGCTATTCTGTAAGCGTATTTGTGCAACTCGATCCTGAATCCGCAGTGAGATCGGTCTCTAACTCAATGATTCACAGTTCAATACTCACTTTACTTCGCAAGTGAAGTGTTTATTGTGTAGCTTGTATTTGTTTACACAATGCGACATCAAGGTCTTTCATGATCGGATGCGAAGTGAAGTGAGTGACTTGCGATGTGATGGTCGAGTTTTAATTCGTACTTTACAGAATCACACAGCTGTCGAAATCACTTGCTATGATTTGAATCCCTCTTCTATTTTTACGATTTGGCAAAAGAGGAAATGTGTCAATTAAATGGGAAAAGCTGAGATGCTGACAATCGATCTGTCAGACAGTTTTGCAAGACGTTTTTTTCCGGTTTTCCGTGATTCATGTAACTGACAACAAAGAGACGCCTAAAACCTTCTTCAAATATTTTTTACAAGAAAAATTCAACAAGTCCAACTAAATTAAAAAATAATCTACAAATTATATTAAATTTATGGAAAGTAAAAAAAAATTTTGTAAATAAAAAAGAAAACTCAAAAATTGAATTAGGTATGCTACATAGTAATCTAACTTATCTTTTTAAACACATTAATAGATATTGAAATGGGTTCTGGCAAAGCAGGAATCCTGACTTCACAACGCCTTCTAAAGAATAGAAGTTACGATCCATTTCAGTTAAGTACACGAGGAACTCGTAAAGTTCTGTAACACTTTACTTTATACTCTGTGCAAAAATAATAGTGGAGTAGACTTGGACACACACATATGTAACATATACAGGGTGTAACAAATACCTGTTATGACCGGTTACCCTTTAGGAAGTGGTAGCGTTGTGGTTGTAGACAAAGTACAACTGAGTTGAGTAGTTGAATTGAAATGAATTTATTGACGAAGAATCATGAATGAATGAAAATGAATGCACATTCGTTTATTCAAAATTGAAATACAATATTCTCTCTTTGACGTAGATAGTTATGTACAAAATGTAAGTTCTTTTTTTTTAAATCCGTTTCTATTATCACCTAGGTAGGTATAAAGGTAGGTTGCTTGATTGGTCCTTAATTTAAAATATTCATGGAAATACAGTCTTTTAAATTCATTTTCTAAAATTTTTTTAAGGAAATAAGTATCTCTCTAAATTATTTTAACTATTATTTTTGTGTTTTTTTTTATAATTTTTTTATTTTATTATAATAAATAAATAATAATAAATAAAAATTATTTTTGTGTTAGTATGTCAAATCAAATTAAATAAGTCTCTGTGTAATTTTAAAAGTAGTTTTACTGTTTTATAATTATAAAATCCGTAATAATAATAAAATCCTATCTGTAGCTCTAACGTTTCTGCCACATCTATATAACATAGTCCATAAAGCAAACACACTGGCCCGTGTAAGTCTCTCATACATCACAGACTCTGCTTCTGACCTCTATTCCTAAGCCTCGGGCAACAAAATAACTACACGCCGTATCTCTAAGTTTGACGTACATTGACGATTTCTTAAGCGAATTTGAAACCGAAGGGGTGGATTGGATAATTTGGAAGATGCCTCATCTTCATCATCATCAACAGCCTACTAACATGTCCCCACTGCTGGGGCTCAGGCCTACCCTCTCAACGAGGGCGTTCGGGCCAGTGCGGGTTGGTGGACTTCACATGCGCCTAAGAGTTTCTTCTTCGGCGTATGCAGGTTTCCTCACGATGTTTTCCTTCGCCGTTTGAGAGCAGTCAGTAAATGTATTTAAGTTTCGAGAAAAACCCATTGGTACATAGGCCAGCCGGGGATCGAACTTCGGACCTTTCGATATGATAGGCCGCGTCTTATCCCCGACGCCACTGACGCTCTCAAAATTGTTTGATGCCCCCTAATCGCCGCACGCCTAAGTCTCCCCTGTATTTTGTGTCAGCCTGTATAATATACCTATATTATACAAGGGGTACAACCCAAACAATATGTAACGCACAAGTAAGTATTATCAAAAGAATAAAGGTGACACAGAATCTCTTTCGGACAGGATGTCCGAGAAATATTTCCATTAAAGTAAGTTTGTGTTGAAGTGGTTTCTCACCTAATATTGGTAAATATTTTAGATCAAATCAAATCAGTTTAAAAATTCAAAATTCGTTTATTCAAAACTGGAATACAATATTCTCTTTTTGACGTCAATTCTGTCTAAAACTAAAACTACGTCTGTTTCCACCTGTATGTCCCTGATAGGCCCCGACGCCACAGACACTCTCAATCATCTCATTTGATTCTTATTATCTACACGATTTTTGAGGTACCTACTAATTATTTAAATGAATGTTGTCCCAGTTTACCCTTTTCACTGTTAAAACTTTTTGGTATGGTTGTAACAGCATTAATACCTCTGTGTAACAGCTTAGCATTTTTATTTTTGTTTGTCCAACAGGAGAAGGGATACTAATCCCTTTTCACACACAAAATCAGGTAATAAATATAACGAATATAATAATAATAAAGTGAACCGTGATAGTCTAGTCGGTTGTTCACTCGCCTCATTCCTGAGGTCGTGAGTACAAACCTTGCCCGGTACCAATGATTTTCGGAACTTAATTTTATTATCGTACATATTGTTGTGTTTGTTTTTGTATCGCAGTAAATAAATATAATTCTTTTCTATTCTAACTTAACTGCGGTTTATTATACTACAAGCCTTTCGGTGAAGAAAAATATCGGCTCGTCTTTAGAACACGACACGTTAGATACCGAGTTCATAATTTTTTATAGATAGTACTTGATGGTAGTTTTAACATATCTAAAGCGCTAATTACGAAAATTTGTAGTTTTAAAGATATTAAATTTTGAATATTGAGTTTTCTATAGCAATTTCACCACAAACTGTGCAAAATAAATGTATACTGAGTTTATGAGAAAAAATTATGAACTCGGTATCTAACGTGTCGTGTTCTAATGAGCTTCCAAAATATCTGGAGGAAACCTGCATACGTCAAGGATTAGAATTTCTAATCTAAGGTATTGTGAAGTCCACCAAATTGGATGGGAGCAGCGTTGGTGGACAGGAATTTGGCGCAAAAATCCCAAAAAGGTCAAAGTGCTGCCAGGTTCCTGGCCCCTAAGAAGTTAATGAAGAACATAGGGACCAACAAAGTCTCAAGAGTGGAGTAGAGAGAAACCTAGAAGTTCTTGTTACTGCTTTATTATCAATAAAATACAAGTAAATTTACATAGATAAACTAAAAAAAAAAAAAAAAAAAACTACAAAGATTACCTACCTTAAATACTTAACAAAAAAGAGGGGACTGCCCTACACTATTATATTATATATATATTCTGTGCCTGCAGGTAAAATATCTCCTCCAGCTCTGCGGATGCCTTGAGGGTCCCCAGTACGCTCGGTGCGTTGCCCCTTTGAATTTCTAGGCTTATGCGGCTGATAAAGAAGGATCTGGCGCGCGGGTCACCGGACTGAAGTTCTTTGATTATGTTGTATAACTCTACATTTTTAATGAAGGTACCCGTTTGTTGTGGGCTGGGCACATCGCTCGTAGAACTGACGGCCGTTGGGGCAGAAAGGTTCTCGAGTGGCGACCACGTATCGGAAGACGCAGCGTAGGCAGGCCTCCTACAAGGTGGACCGACGACCTGGTGAAGGTCGCGGGACCCAGCTGGATGAGGTTAGCGCAGGACCGGTCGTCGTGGAGATCCTTGGGGGAGGCCTTTGTCCAGCAGTGGACGTCTACAGGCTGATGATGATGATGACCCGTTTGAAATAAACAGCCTAATAATATGTCCTGAGACTCAGGCCTACCCTCTCAACGAGGGTGTTCGGGCTACAGTCCACCACGCTAGCCCAGTGCGGGTTGGTGGACTTCACACGCGCCTATGAATTTCTTCTTCGTGCAGTCGACCGCACGTCATTGGAAACATTTTGACCTTGAGCTGACCTAGCCTATTAGGGAGTTTCAATACTACGAGAGACCAGTGTATACTGGATTTGTTTCCACTGACGTGCGGTCGACAGTACCTGTTTAAAAAAACCTTATTGATACGGCCTGTAGATGCGATTGCCAAAGTTTTGTGGTTAATTTTGAAACAGCCTGCCTTGTTTAAGCGTCAATGTACATAACACTATTCGAGAAATCGACACAATCGAATTGCATAGCTTCGTGGTAGCTGGCGTATGATTGATCAGCGGGCAAAGTCATTGTAGTCAGCCTCTGAATGCCTCCATCATGCCGCTGTCAAAGATAAACCTATATTGTAGACCCACTGGAGAGACAGTCAATCGACAATATTGCCTGAAGCTTGCGTGAGTCATAGGCTGTGTTTAAAACTCACAATACACAATATTAGAAAGGTGCAGGGGACAAACGATGAGTCATTGTATTTAATTACAACTTATGAGATAATTATTATATGATCATCGTCATAACATAAGCCGAAAGACGCCCACTGCTGGGAAAAAGGCCTCCCCCCAGGGATCTCTACGACGATTCGGTCCCGCGACTTTAACCAGATCGTCGGTCCACCTTGTGGAAAATCTAATTAAATGATACCTTCAAATAAACTAAACATAATTTATACTAACTAAACCTATTAATAAATCAGGGGCCGCTGGGAAAAAGTATTTTTGAGATTTAGTCTTAACGGACATATGGTATTTCGAGATTTAGTCTTAACGGACATAGGGTATTTTGAGATTTAGTTTTAACGGACATAGGGTATTTCGAGATTCAGTCTTAACAAGCCTCAAGCCCTAGCAAGCTACAGAGGTCTTGATCCTGATGGTCCCGAGGACGATTTGTTTGTAAAAATTCCTAAACTCATTTTTCAAATAAATAAATATTAAATTAAATTAAATTTTCTTTGAAGCAAATTTCCGTTGGCATTTTTTCCCAAACGTTGGATGTTCCAACGTTCATGGTACTCATCAACAGCCTATTAACATGTCCCCACTGCTGGGGCTCAGGCCTACCCTCTCAACGAGGGTGTTCGGGCTATAGTCCACCACGCTAGCCCAGTGCGGATCGGTGGACTCCCTATGCGCCTAAGAATTTCTTCTTCGGCGTATGCAGGTTTCCTCACGATGTTTTCCTTCACCGTTTGAGAGCAGTCAGTAAATGTACTTAAGTTTCGAGAAAAAACCCATTGGTACATGGCCCAGCCGGGGATCGAACTCCGGAGCTTTCGATATGATAGGCCGCGACGCCATTGACGCGGCTCATGGTACTAATGTTTTGTTAATCTTGTCTCGTCATTCCCCGGAGTCAACGAACCCGGTACCAAAATCTCACAAATGGAGACCATATCGGTCGTGAAGCCTTTGCGGTTTTCGATAACATGCGAGGCACCTATTGTGGGCAGAATTGGTTTCCAAATGGGCAGCCGATCTCGTTTCTGATCGTACTTTAATCGAATTCGCCCACTGAACTCTGAACGAACATTGAGTCAAAAGCAATGGCTGAATCGGCATTGAATTGAAAGATGTGTGAAATGCGAATTTCGTGGAAACTGTGAAAGCGAAGTCAGTCTGAAACAGACTGTCGAGTTACGGAGAAAATCAAATTTAACATAGCGATAGGTACTCCACGTAACCAAGTAACTTAAAAAGAAACAAATGGGGCAATAAATAATGTGTATGGCATAAACAAAATCGCTGTCATTTTGAGATAAGATGAAATAAAAGTGTCAGGTTTTATTAATTTTTGGTTTAAATTGAAATAGCCGTTAAAATACAATTATCTCAAAGAACTTCTCTGTAATTTTTAACCCTTCCTGTTTCAGTAAGATTGCTACACGATGATAAAGATGTTTAGTTAATTCATATTCCAATTATTCAACCCATTCACGGTTGTGACCCCCGGGCCGAGTCGTACCTGGTTCAAAGGATATCCATGGCGATTCAACGTGGCAATGCAGCCGGCGTCATGGGTACCTTTGAGCCGGGTACGATTCGCGGGGGCATTTTTGACTAAATTTTATCATTGATTTTATAGTAGCTTAGTATTTGTGTTTAGTTTTAGGATAATTTTACTTACTTTATTTTAATAAGAACTTTTCAATTATTCAACTTTCTCCACATATTCTCCAGTTACGAATAAGAAGAGAAGACTTAATAATTTCTAACAGATTGCGCAATCTTGTTGACATCGCGTCGGGAATGTTCTCGCGTTAAACTCTCTACTTACTTCTCGTCTAAGACGAGATACGTGGTACGGCTCGTATCTCATAAAAGGCACCATGTGTGTATCTGTTAGAAAAGAGAATAAATTCTCGGACTTCACGGCGCTTTGTGGCGTTACCCCATTCGTTTTGTAGGCGGTGCAGTCGAGCGACTTGTGGCCGTCTGAAAAGTCGTGAACAATTACAATTAATGTCTTGTGTTGTGAACGGATAAGGAGAACTCGTATTCCGGCTAGGTAATTCTCTTTTTCGTGCAAGAAAATAATGGATGAAAAAGAAAATAGTTACCTACGCTACTATCGTCTTCTAGTTACTTAACTACTACATTTTAAAGACTAATCAATCACATTATACAAATAGGATAAGGACAAAAACGAACGCTACCTGGAGGGAAAGTAGGTATTAGGTACCTACCATAAATAATGAAGTTAATGAAATAACGTTTATTATATAGAATACACTCGATTTGGAATGATAAAATCAAATTCAATAACCACCAGCGAATAAAATTGGCCCGTCTGCACTACCACTTACAGCGAGTTATATTTCCACGATACGCTCATGTTTACGCTCTGTGCGACTTTACGAGGCAATAAGCGAGCGGAGTCGGGTCTCCGACATTGTATGGCCACTGGTTTATGGCTTAGCCAACCCTTGCGTTCCGTTCGTATACAAGGACCGTTAGTATGAGCTGATGGGACCGCGCTCTGCGGAGCTTATTAAATTTTTCATGTTTCTTCGTTGTTGAATTCTCTTTGTGCAGTTTTCTTACGGTGCAGCCTGCAGCCTGCCTCCGTGTTCGCGTCCGCGGTGGCTACCAGTACTTTCCATAATATGGTTGGATGGTACCGTCCAGATATTTTTTATCTACGCTTCCTTGTATCGAACTCGTCTAATAAATTGTTCCCTTTCCGTGCTCGTAGACAACCCACTTATTGTGTCAAATCAACAGCCTATTAACATGTCCCCACTGCTGGGGCTCAGGCCTACCCTTTCAACGAGGGCGTTCGGGCTATAGTCCACCACGCTAGCCCAGTGCGGGTTGGTGGACTTAACATGCGACTAAGAATTTCTTCTTCGCCGCATGCAGGTTTCCTCGCGATGTTTTCCTTCACCGTTTGAGAGCAGTCACTAAATGTACTTAAGTTTTGAGAAAAAGCTGTTGGTACATGGCCCAGCCGGGGATCGAAGTTCGGACCTTTCGATATGATAGGCCGCGTCTTATCCCCGACGCCACTGACGCTCAAGTCTTTATTAATTTGTGATACAACTAAATATTCCCTAATCTCGGTCCCAGATCACTTCCATAACAGCCAATGATGCGAGTGATTCACAATCGCCACTCAGCCCGAGCGATTTTAATCGATTCATATTTCCGGTGACCAGCTTATATTTTCACTGGGAATGTCCATATTTTCAGAAGAAAGAAAGCGAGGCTTTCGGCTTTTGAATTTGGATGTTTGTTGCTCACGTATGCAATAACAGCAGAACGGATTTTGATGAAACTTTGTAAATACAGTGATAGACATTCTGAATAGGATGCTTTGACAAATGAAATAAAAAGCGTTTAATATTTTGACAACTAAATTCTAACTTAAATTAAACTTAAATTCATCTTTAATTTAAATTCTAATTCAGACTAAGATTCGAATCGTGGCGTTTATTTATACATAGGCGATTTTATTTCATTGTTAATTTTACTCATGTCTAGGTGACAATTACATTTTTGTCGCGTTCGCAGTCGAAACGCTCGGTCCTTGGGGAGAAGACGCCCAGCGCTTAATAGGCCAGATTAAAAAGAAAATCCTAGAAACAACGGACGACCACAGGGCGGGCTCATTCCTTTGCCAACGCATCGGCGTTGCAATACAAAGGGGTAACGCCGCTAGCGTCTTTGGCACCCTGCCGCATGCGAGTGGGGGCGATCTGGGGTATATTTCCCCTTTCTAACATCAATTATATTATAGTATTTATAAATTTTTATATAGTAGTTAGTAACTACTTAGTTATTTTTATTTTTAATTATTGCATTTGATGAAATTAAATAAGATTCCAATTTAACTTAATTTATAATTTATAAATATTTAAAAAACTTAATTTAACTTAATTTATAATTAATAAATATGCAAGTGTAAATTAGACGCAAGCCCACATCTAACTTTAGAAGGTTTCAGCAAGACTAGAGGCAAGCATAAAGTTTGGTCCTAACGGCGTCCGCTATATCTATAACTATCTTTCAGCTGGTAAACAATAATCTTATCGTCAAACACTGGTAAAGTAACTTTACCAGAGTATGGTTTCTTTTTAATAAATATTTTAGGATAATTTAAAGCCAGTATAATTTTGTGGCAAAATATTTATTCCTAAATATATTGTATTTACTGGCAATTTTAGTTGAAAATCAATGTAATGAAACGTCATAATATACAGATTAACATTTCGTATTTCAATTTTTTTTTTATTAGTCCACTTTAATTTACTTTTGCAGAGGGCTGGCCAGTACCTCAGGCAATGTATAAGTTTAGCCATACAACGAGCGGCCTTTTTTATTTGTAGGTTTTTGTAGGTTTATTTGTAGGTTTTAGCCAGTTAGTTTTTAATTTTATTAGGTACCATAATTTGCTTATTAAGTATTGATAAAGTTTCCATATTTAAGGGTATCTCCAAACTGTGGTCACACTATGATCGCTGCGGCTACTGGGTATTCGATTGCCCTCGATACATTGGAGCCGTCGATAGCCGGTGGGTGGCAGCTCCCAGATTGCAGCGCCCGCGGTGTACACCGCCTGCCTATATAATTGGTCAATCGTTTGGGTTTTTCGGTTTTATGCATCCATCAAAACAGACGCAAGTTGGCTGGAAGTAATTTCTTTAGATATAAGCTCCTCTTGCATCCCTTCCTTTTCGTTGTATTGTTTTCTTGTAAGTATTTCAGTGTTACCTAACTCGATTTAAGATTTTTTACATAATATTGACACTAGTTATTTGTCTCTGATTAATTGGTACACTGTGTTGGCCGTCAGATACGCAAAGTCTTTAGAAACATAATTCTCTTTTATTGCCTACCTACTGCGCTAAAGGTCGTGGGTTCGATTCCCACCCGGGACCAACATTTGTGTGATGAGCATAACTGTTGGTTTTCGGATTCTGGGTGTTTGTATGTATTTAAGTATTTATTTAAAAGTATTTAAGTATGTTTATCAGTTGTTGAGTACCCATTTAAAAGGTTCGGCTTAGTTGGGACTAAACAGCCGTGTGTTAATTTGTCCAAAACATTATTATTATTATTATTTAGTTAGTGCCATACTGATTATATTATGTCTTTAAATAAAATTAAATAATAAATATGTATTAATATGTAGGTAATAATAATAAAGAATAAATATCTAAGCTACTTACCGGAATCCTAAGCCATAACAGATAAATGGTTCTAATTAACGTGATAGGTCTCTTACAACATCTGTTTCGCAAAAATAATAACAGATGACCAAACAAGTCGAAAAACCTGTCAACTAAAAAATTGCCAACACAAATATCACCTAAAGAATGTTTCATCGGAACGTACTATTCCTTAAACATAAGACATTTAAGTTTAAAATCGCTTGTAGATTAATTTCTTATATTTAATGCGATTGTTGTAAGTATGTTTGTCATTCATTACTCCGTGTGACATTCGCAATGACAAATCCCCAAGCAATTTCAGAGATGCGCTCGTTTATTTCAACTCTCATAATACTTTTATTGTTATGGTAAATATAACAATGGTCGTTGCGAACTGAATGTGTAAAGGTGCGTACCGACTTGTAACATGACATCGTAATGTACTAGAGCAATGTAATTATAGCTATCGAGCGAACTGAGTGACTATTTAGTCTACAATTGTCCCAAAACTTTGGTTACCCTTTAAAAGGTTCTGTCTACTATGTTTACGAATGTTTGAATTTTAATTTTTACTTTCTCGCCCCTCGTATCCTAGAGTTACCATGAAGATCTAAATACTAAAGAGGCCCTTGTGACAGGTAAAAAATTTACAGCAATCTGTATTATTTATGAAAGCAAGTGCACATGTTCTTCACTTTTTTTTTTGAGAGTAAACTGCTTTAAAATTTAAATTGATGTTTTCATTGGATAAAATACAAGTAAATTTAAAGTAAGTTCTTAACTAGATATATCTAGATTTTGACCCCTAAGAAGACGGACCTCTGGCGACATCGACACTTCGGCCCTTTTTGTGATCTGTGGTGCCAACAATCCCGTTTTTAACCTTACCTACTTCTTTGGCGTACGCAGGTTTCCTCGTCATGTTTTCCACCACCGAAGACCTGTGAGAATTTTTCCCTTAAAACCAACACGATGGACCGGTGGTTATGTTACGTGGAAAAATATTTCCTGGAAAATACTTTATCTTTTTTTTCTTAATGTTTTTTTTTAAAAAGAATAGAAATTCTCGTCGAATCTGAATACACATAACAACCGTGTAAAGTGTGCGGCGTTACGATCATTTTTTCCCACCAAATACCCGGTGTTACGGTTTGTTACCCAGTAAAGTAACTCGCTGGCTTCAAATGATTCGTTCGTAACTAAGTTCTGGAATAAGCGGACTGGTCTGCATGAAAGCGAGACAGTGGAGCACGTGCTGCTACGCAACCCAGGGCTTCAGATCCGAGACAATAGATCTCGACCTTCCAGCAACGAGCAACCTGAGTCAGCGCTGCCGTCGGCCAGAAGTCCTACTCCACTATTTCATGGAGTTGGTAAGGCTGCACTAACTGCCCGGAGGGAATCACACAAACCCCTTCTTTCGTGGAGTCAGTGCAGGGGCCGCCATATCCGTCTAAGAATAAGAAGCAGTCCGGTATATTCAGCTTAGGACTGCCGCTAGATGGACCGACGACATGAAGGTGGCGAAGAATGTTGTGGCATTGGCGTTGAAAAGTGGAGGTTGAGAGGATGATAGTGGACCCTCGAATACTCACTTCATGCTAGTTACGTAAGTACGTTACACATCATTATGTTCTGTTACAAGTCAGTACGCCCCTTTACACCCAATTTGGAATTAATGACGTGGCCAATTCATTTCAATCAAAAAAGGCCTTTGATCTCTACATTTGAATAATAACTGAAAGGGAAAAAGTTGGGCTGTATTACTGTGAAATGAAATAAAGGACTTTAATCTAAACAATCAAAACTTAACAAAGGGTTGGGAATTTTATTTGAGGTGAAAGCGGATCTCACCTCTTCTATTGAGGGGAAGTCGACGACCTCACCTATTTTGGGTAAATTGGTGGACCAGAATGTTATCCTGACGCCTCCATAGGTCAGTTTGTAGTGACCCTGCCTGCTGCCTGTGTGTTCCGGGTTCGAATCCCGGCCGGGGCAAGCATTTATCTGACCGATAAATGCTTGTTCTCGGGTCTGGATGTTTGTGTGAAACAGGGAGGGGGGATCCTACCTAATGCAGGGGTTTGAGTGTATGTCGCGTTTATTATTTATCCTAATATTCTGGGAGGTTTTATTTATGATTTTTGTCAGTCAGTCTGTATGTCGGATAACTCAATAACTACTGGACCGATTGAGCTATGGGACGAATGGCGATTAAAAATTATGCAAATACGTAGGAGAAAATCTAAGTAGACATTTCAGAAAAAAAAATACTGTTTATCTGACGGAAGTTAGTATTTAATTTTTTTACAGTACTTGCATCAAAAAGTTAGTAAGTTAAATAAAAATATAGCTATCTAAATAAGAGTGTATGATGAGAACGCACCTATTTTTTGCCTAAAAAATAAGATTTCTATGTTATTTTATGTTATTACTATGTTATATTAAGAAAATGCGATAAAAACTTGTTTTTAACGTTTTCGTAGTCGACTTTAGGTATTTTAAGTTATATATTAAGTTTCTTAGATAAGTATAATTTGTACACCTGTAATGAAAGCCATTTTAGAAATCTATTGCTTGTGATTTCGTCTCAAATTTTATTTTACAGAAACAATAAAAATAAATTTATAAATGCGCAATGTAGTTTTCGCCTCTAGAAAATTGGTGACAATATTTTTTTAACGAATCTAGCTGTGACAATATTTATACATCCACATCCAATCAAAAATTCAGTAAAAATTGAATCAAATTCTTGTGCTGAGCATTCAATCGCGCAAGCAAATTGGCGGGTTACCTTTTCACATGTATGTGAATTCAATTTAATAGATTATGCCCAAAAAAGCCGTAAATAAATTGAAATATAACTAAAACCAACAGTGATGCTCTGTATACAATCAATCAATCTATTTACGGTTTTTGTATGGGCTTATTCTATATTAAATTAAATTTTTGTGTGATAGGTACTACGAAGTTTTAACTGAAATCACTATGATGCAGTATTTTTCTTAGAAGGTAGAGAAAACTGATAGGTAAACTAGAAAGCAATCTATACGTTTAGAATGAATAATTTTTGTATTTCTATACTAAAGGATCAAAAACTTTGTATACCTAAGTATAATGATCGCGATCATTAGCTTGATTTTTGCCTGGTTGGTTGTGCACAATGTTCAGTCGTATCGCGTACATGAGGTCATCGGTTCGAACCTTGGCCGGTACCATCAGTTTTCCGGAACTTAAGTACGGTTTATTTTAAGTACAATACCGCAGGCTTTTCGGTGAAGGAGAATATCTGAGAATTTCTATTCTAAGGCGTGTGTGAAGTCCACCAAAAAAGGAATTGGACCAGACGGTTTGGCACAAAAGGTCAGGTTTTCCTACCCCCTATGAAGATAAATTAAAAAATGCTTGTTTTACGTATTCATAAAGGTGTAGAAAACCATCCCTCAAATCAAAAAAATCTAATCAACAGCCTATTAACATATGCCCACTGCTGGGCTCAGGCCTATCAAGGAAGGCGTTCGGGCTATAGTCTACCTTGCGGGTTGGTGGACTTCACATGCGCCTAAGAAATCTTCTTCACCTTCTGCAGGTTTCCTCACTATATGTTTTATTTAATTCACCGTTTGAGAGCAGTCAGAAAATGTACTTAATTTAAAGTTTCGAGAAAAAAAAATGGTACATCGCCCAGCCGGGAGCGTACTTCGGACCTTTCGATATGACAGGCCGCGTCTTATCCCCGGTCCCCGACGCCACTTACCCTCTAACCATCCCCCACAACAGGTCAATCATTCTTCCTATGTCACTGAGCCGTAACAGCCGAAAGCACATAAAAATGACCCAGTGCATTAAAAATACCCGCACACCAATCAGTATTTTGTAATCTCGAGGCCGTATAGCACCGTCGGTTACCCTGGGCAGTGATAAAAGTGCAGCAAATGCCGTATCTGCCATTCAGATACTGCCAATAAAAGCCGTAAGTTAAGTAAATCTAAATTGTATTGGTTCCCATACTTCGTAGAGATCATGCTACGATGGTTTTAGTGGTGTACAGATTTCCCCCGTCGTTCGTACGTAATAGAATATTGATGGTAGCCATCACCAATCACCATATTACAGTGTTTCACTTCCCGCGCCGTAAAGTACGTATTTATGTACACAAAAACAACATAAAGTTTCCTCCCTAAGGATGGAAGGATATTGATTAAAATCTGTCGAATCAACAACATTGGAGTTCAGCGGAGTTAACCCAAATAGAAACTTTGTATGGAAGGGCGTAAGGGGTATGATTACAGAGTAGTATGCTTATAACATTAACTTAGAATATACTAGCGTATAGACGTCCAATGCGTGCAAGTGAGAGAAAAAATATTTCGTAGGCGCGTCACAGATTAGTTCAACCAGCGGATAGATTGGTATTGGTGTAATTAATTAAAATGAACGACTGAAACTAGTGCCGCAAGGTATACATTATGCTTGTCTGACACGAGGATAAAATAAGGCTTTAGCCAGTCTTAGACAAGTCCTTACTTTTCAAGTAAGTACCTACCTACGTGTCCCATGGCTGTGACCTGGGTATAATAGGTATGATATTATACAATAAAATAATAAACCCTTACACCCTATTTTGAATGTCTGGTATAATATCGATAAAACTAAATTCAATTTCACTTTAGTTTATGAATAGTATTAGTATTCATGGTTTTATTAAACCATCAGGTCCGCCTGACCCTACGATAAAGTAAAGCTACTACCTAACATTGGAGATATTAGATACCAACTCGGGCCAGACTATCTTGGCACGGTATATTGGCTATCTTAAAACGGTAGATAATAAAAATAGGTCACAAGATTATTGTCTGTTTTACGCAGCTTATTACCTCTCCTCGCCCCATATCAATCCACACGGTTTATGGAAACAGCTTGGAAATAAAACGATTGATTATAAAAAAAATGGGTTATTCGGTTATTTTAGAAGACGCCATTGATTTTTGAGAGCGTCGGTGACGCGGTGGGGAAGAAGCGGCCTGTCACGTCGAGAAGTCTGAGTTCGACCCCCGGTCGGGCCATGTACCAATGAGTTTTTCTCAAAACTTAGTACATTTACTGACTGCTCTTAAACGGTGAAAGAAAACATCGCGAGGAAAGCCGAAGAATAAATTCTTAGGCGCATGTGAAGGCCAACCAACCCGTAGTAGGCTAGCGTGGTGGACCATAGCTGTTGAGAGGGTAGTCCTGAGCCCCAATAGTGGGGAAACATTAATATTCTGTTGAATTGATTCGTTAAGAGGCCATTGGTTTTGATATACCTACCTACCTAGGAATTCAATAGGGGATATTGTCAACATTCTAATGCTTTACGCCATTCATAGACAAATATGATACGTAGTTATAATCTGTAGCTTAGTGCCAAATTAAAACGGTCAGAGTTTAAACAGCCAAATAGAAAATTGAACTAGAAGCCCAAGCGCTTCATAATTAAATACTACATTTCAGAACATAAGTAGGTAGTATTATAGTTCTTCATTCCCTTTGTGGATTAGATATTAATATTACTGTTGAAAACCTCATCGCGTAATATAAGTAGAGATAATTTTCACAGTATTAAATGAAATGAAAACGCTACTCTAAGCTCTTCATAAATAGACGTATTAATTCATTTTGATAATCAAGTTTGATACCTAACCATTATCTACGTGGAAAAAATTCCAGGTAGGTAACTAAGTACCTACCTAGTTACTTAATACCTGGCATAAGTCAGAATGACAGCTGTCAAATTTAAAACGGCCTTATATATAAACCTAAAAATTTAACATTATTTATCTCCTAGCTATTACTATATGAATTCACAATTCCTCAATCCCTTTTATACAAAAAGGGTCAATATATTCGGGATCCCTAACTCTATTACCTAGGGTTTATCTTTACGTTATCTATGGGCTCCGTAGTGACTAAGTAAACAAAGGTAAATCTGGCAGGCTGAAATAATAATATAACCAAAAATATTCATAAAGTTAGGTTGCTAGCTCCTGCCCCACGGTTCTACCTCAGAAACCAGAAGCACTCGCGTAATCAAAGTTTGTTTTTTGTTTGAACGTGCTAGTCTCAGTCAGTGCGTCAGTGGCCCTGGGGATAAGACGCGGCCTATCATATCGAAAGGTCCGGAGTTCGATCCCCGGTTGGGTCATGTACCAATGGGTTTTTCTCGAAACTTAAGTACATTTACTGACTGCTCTCAAACGGTGAAGGAAAACATCGTGAGGAAACCTGCATACGCCAAAGAAGAAATTCTTAGGCGCATGTGAAGTCTACCAACCCGCACTGGGCTAGCGTGGTGGACTATAGCCCGAACACCCTCGTTGAGAGGGTAGGCCTGAGCCCCAGCAGTGGGGAGATTAATAGGCTGTTGATGATGTGCTAGTCTCTGGAACTATACTTACATACAAATTCATTTTGCATTTGATAGCCAAATTCTTGGTGAAGGTTATTAGGCCATTTAATATCACGCTATGATGAGCAAAAGAAAAAGTCAGATATAACTTACAAAGCACGAGCGAGGTCGCGGGAAGCACCTAGTTTTGTACGAACTACACTGTTTCATTGTATAACGTTGTAGCTTGTAGCTAAGAGGCAAACATGAAGATTTTAAACACTTCGTGTATTATTCACAAAGGTTTTTAAAATAAAATGGAAAATGTAAGAGCTAAGGGAGCGATTTAAGCAAAAACCGCAACAGCCGACCGCAACGGTCAAGTTGAAATGGAATTATTATTCACATTACAAACTGGGAATTCCACCTGGATACTGAGAAAATGCTTGTTAATATAGTCATACGGCACAGGCGGTATTTGTGCATGATGACGCTTTCATCAAAATGTAATTATGTTTTATTTGTTTTGTCCACGACTAATTTTATTTTATTTTGTATGCCATGTACTGGCTCATCACGCGTCCACTTAAATGTATGACTATACTATCTGTATGACACCATGTATAACCGTTGATGTAAACAATAAACGATTATCTTATCTTATCGACACATTCGTGTATGGGTTTTTAATGTCACCTAACTTTTACTTACTTGACGCCATAAATATTTGCTGCACTCCAAAAGTGAAAATTTAGGGGTAAGTAGTTTAAAAAAAGACTAGGTAGAATAAAAATATTGTTCAAGCAGCGAAAAATCTTATGCAAAGTCGTATCATAAACTGATTCCAACTACTAATAGGATTGTACATAGTTTATATCTTATCTTGTTATTATTGTTAGTTTAATTTTATTGTTTTGAGATTTTCAATTAAATTCATCTGTAATATTTTATGTCAGAAACGACTAAATGTGTTGAACTCATATAATAAACTACTAATATAATATATTAACTAAATAGCACATTAAAGAACATAGGTATTCATAATTTTTCCCTGTCTCTATAAAGTAGACATGTTATAGGACTTGTCCTATTACCTATTCTGTGGTTATAGTCTAACTTTTAGAACCTTTGTTTTCGGGTTGTACATTATCTGCAGCTATAAAGGTACAATTTGCTACGGAATTCTACAACAATCTAACCCTCGTCGTATGTTTGAATAGTTAAAAGGTTTCACGTGCTTTGATTACTATAAAATATACCACTGATACACTAGCTATACACGAACCGTTTAAAAGTGATAAGATGTAAATTTATAATCCACGGCTGCAGGGCTACATAAGACAGTTTTACAAACAAAACCAGGGTCAAAAACTAGTGTAGTTTTGCCATTTAGTAAACCCGAATATTCATTGCTATGGTCCACTGACTAGCAATGCGATCGCTATCATTCTGGTGTTGTAATGGACCAAATTAGGGCTTGTTCAGTAATCGGATTGTTGCTTGCTAAATGAGCTCAATCGATTCGTGAGTGTAGCGTGAGATGTGAGTTATTGGGTAAAATAATATTCCAGGAATTAATATTTGACTCCGAAGTCAACCCAGAATGTTTTATTGTTTTTTTTGTTTTCGGAAAAAATCACACACGGCTGTTTAGTCTCAAAAGCCGAAGCTTGTGGATACAACAACTGATAAACATACTTAATATTATTACTTTTAAATAAATAGCTACATACCTACATAAAAACATACAAAGTTCAAAAAGACGCAGAATCGGAACACCAACAGATATGCTCATCTCACAAATGTTGGTCCCGGGTGGGAATCGAACCCACGGCTCGGCTCTCCAGCCAGCTCGTGACCACGGCCAGTGTAACCTGCTCAAACCGTCAGTCAACGGATGAATAAAAGTAAATCTAAAAAGTAGTCTTAAAAGGTAACTAAAATTGGACCACGTAGTTTATGAAAGCTAGACACAAAGCTTTCTCGGCCTAAAAAACGGGACAAATCTACAATAGTCTATCATAAACGGGACATCCAGCACAATACGGGACGTCTGGTCAGCCTAAGCGGTGGCGGGACCGGACGCGGCTATGAATTGCAAATTGGGTTTAACAGGCACTTTTCCACGCAAACTACCTGTTAATTTATGGAAATACTTGACACAGGCAGGTCATAGTTATTTATTAGTATGGCCGCCTCGTTGCCTTAGCGGCTCAGTCATTGGACTCGAGGTTGTGGGTTCGATTCCCATTGGGGACAGACAATTTATTTTTTACAATTTGTACAAGTTGGTCCCGAAGTGCATGTTATATTTTGCCCTGCAAAGTCCACTGCTGGACATAGGCCTTCCCCAATGAACACCCGGTCCTCCGCATCCAGCCGCTTCCGGCCACCTTCCTCAGGTCGTCGGTCCACCTGGAGGAGAGGCGTTCCTCGCTGCCCGGCTGGTTAGAATTAGTGGTATATGTAAAAAAAAAGTTTCATTTTAATACTGTTCTAGATGTTTATTGCCTGGACATTGCAGGAGCGAATGTCTGACTGCCTGGCTGCGGAATTAATGCAGGGTTCGATTCCCGACTGCACGTTTTTACAAATCGAACAATAACTACCCACACAGACGTCATAAAATAATAAGGTAATAATAAAACTACACAACCTACCATCTAATTTGCTCTAAATTCTCTGCCCAAAGGTTGTCTGGAAGCAATCGCTCTTAGCGATAAGATCGCCTAGATGTACATTACTGTATCTGTTTTTCTCTTTTTTTTGTCTGTAATTTTTAAATGTGCAGTAAAGTGTATTGAATTGAATTGAAAATCATAATAAAAAAAATATATTTATTGGATTTAAAGCAGTTTCTTCTTTCTTTCCCTCGGGGTTTAAACGCGGCCTATCATATCGAAATGTCTGAGGTTCGATCCCCGGCTGGGCCATGTACCAATGGGTTTTTTCTCGAAACTTAAGTACATGTACTGACTGCTCTCAAACGGTGAAGAAAACATCGTGAGGAAACCTGCATACGCCGAAGAAGAAATTCTTAGGCGCATGTGAAGTCCAACTAGCACTGGGCTAGCGTGGTGGACTATAGCCCGCACGCCCTCGTTGAGAGGGTAGGCCTGAGCCCCAGCAGTGGGGAGATTAATAGGCTGTTGATGATGATGATGAAAGCAGTTTCTTAGAACAACTTTCATTTTTCCTAGAGTATTAGCTTGACGCCATTTTGTAGCGCAGCGCTCAGCAAACTTAGCACGTAAGCTTTTGTTTCTGAGTAGTCTTCAACCCTTTCAGCTCTATCGAGTTTCCGTCGGGTAAGTAGATGAAGAGTGATCCTCGAATGCCCCTAACACAGGTACGAAATCAGGGATTGGGGTCCCTTGGCACTCAGGATTTATTGCTTGAGTATTTTTCCTCAGTAAGTAAGTGAGTATGTGAGTAAGTGAGTAAGTGAGTAAGTGAGTAAGTAAGTAAGTAAGTAAGTAAGTAAGTCAGTGTCCTATTCATATTCTGCGTCTCATGTCTTCGACATAGCTCAATAAGTTAGTGTACATGAGTTCTCGATACCACGCGTAGGTAAGCGTAGTGTGGGACGCCCCCCACGATCTAGATAAGATGAATGCGGAGAACCTAAGATAGGGTGCAGTAGCACCTTGGAAGAGGCATTGAGTAGGTATGCGATAGAAAAAGGAGCGTTAAACAGCCTTAATATATAATTAAATATAGGCACAATGAGGCAGAGCGAAGTCGGTGGACTTCACATTAAACAAGTCAAGATAAGCTCAATGGATCCGCTCATGGTCTAAGGACCATCGCAGTAATAACAAAAATTATGCTTAGACACTGTTTTTATTAGAGAATGAGTATTCTGTACGTTAGTACTAATCTATTTTGTGATATAACGTCCAAATGTGTAGAAATTCTGCAGAACCATTATATATTCTTTGGCAGAACTTCAAAGCTAATACCAGCTCTATACTATTGTGTGAACGAGTACAAAGGCGTTTCTCTAAAGAAATCAATTTGCAGTTTCATGAGTTCGCTAACGGAAAGTGTAAGCTGACATGGAACTGTCAGTAATCCCGGCTTGGGCGGGACAGAGCCCAGTGTCAGTTCACAATCTGTTTGTTTGGGACGCCTTCTAAAAACCTTTGGGCCTGTCAGTGATTTCAGACAATTTTTAATGCCTTGGTCATAAACAGAGTTCGGAATCTTGATGTAACAGAGTCGGATTCAAAAAAGTGCCTAATTGTCGCCCAGCCTAAAAGCGTCAAATTTTTAGTAAATTTCAATTATTTTTGGATGATTTCCAAAATTTTGACATATTAAATTAAATCTTTTTATTTCGAAAAACAAGTTTCACAGTTTACATTATTCGACATAAATTAAATAAAAATCATAAATTAAAATAAATAGGTAACATAATCATCACGTCAACATGTCAAAATAAATAACCTACATGTCAAAATAGTAAAATAAAAATTAAAGCAAATTTATTAATATAGCTTCGCCCGCGATTTCGTTCGCTTGGACGAAGTAGGTACCTACCTATACTTTATTCGATCCCGAGTACCCCTGTAACCGGTCACTACAGGAATTTTGTTACATGCTGTATGTCAGGGTTTCATTTTTTAACTAGCTTATGCCTGCGACTTCGTTCGCATTAAAAAGTATCGTATATCTTACTTACTATTTGTTGCCCGCGGCATTGTAAATTTTTGTTTCCGTACAAACCCTAACATCCCTTTTCACCCCTTTAAATTAAATTAAATAACTCTTTATTTCAGACTATTGTCCATATATTATTAGTTTGATTAGTACTTACAACTATAATACCTAATAAATAGTGTTAGTATGGTTAGTATCTTAAGGGTCTTTAGGGTTGGAATTCAAAAAATCCAAGTACACCAGATTTTAAGTCAGACCACATGCTTTCAAACAAACAAAAAACGGTTTAAACCGGACCAGTAGTTTTAGCGTGATGCGGGTACAAAAAGACAGACAAGAAATTTTTTGAAAAGTGTCTTGGGGTCAATTAAGCATAAATAATGTATTGTAGCTAGGATAGCCAACACATGGAAAAGATATTGGTCTCTCAGCGAAGTTATGAAAAATAAAGACATGCCAATCAAAGAGAAAAGAAAAGTATATAATATGTGCATTTTACCATGCTTAACATATGGTTGCCAAACATGGGCATGGACAGAAAAATTAATGAATAAAGTAAAAGTATGCCAAAACGGAATAGAGAGAAGTGTAATAGGCGTCAAGAGAAAAGATAAAATAAGATTAGCAGAAATAAAGAACACAACTAAATTTAAAGATGTAAAAAAGGTATGTAAGACTTTAAAATGGAGATGGACAGGACATATGCTGAGAGAGACGAAAGAGAAATGGACAAAAATAATAACGGAGTGGTATCCCAGGAATGGGAAAAGAAGCAAAGGGAGACAAACGAAACGTTGGGAGGATGACCTTAAAAAAGTGGCTGGTCCAGAGTGGATGAGAACAGCAAGGGACAGAGAGAAATGGAAGTCTTTAGAGGAGGCCTTTGTCGAAGGACAAACTGTTGACAGAAACCGATCGTCTATATAATATAGAAATGAAATATGTGTATCAATATAAACACAGTCGGTAAAAAAAAACAATTATAAATACATATATCTATTATTGTAAACATTTTAACAGTAATAAAGGCTTATTTTATTTATTTATTTTATAATGTATTGTATTCCAATAGTTTTTTAAATCCCTTCAATGTACAGAAATACTCCCGTTACAATTTCGTAAGATTTATTGTAGTACCTAGGTATATTGGGTTAGCCTTATTTTTTGTTTGAGGTTAATAAAATATAATAACAAAAATAAAAAAATACTACAATAAGTAAATCTTATGAAATTGTAACGGGAGTATTTCTTTACATTGAAATAATATTATTATTCTATCACGTTACCATCAAGGAAAGAACAAGTAGGTATATATGGTAGGTAAGTAGGTACCTATATTATTTTATAAGAGTAAGGTAGAATCTTTGACCTTTTGCTAAAACGCTGACAGATAAGCCCGCACCTGTCGCCACATCATTAAATTTTACTGACGGCTGTTACCTTTCACTGAACGGAGATTATTTCAGATGGCCCCACGCATAACCCTGAATACGTGCCTGTGAAATACGCATTGTTTCCAGATCTCAGTCAATCCATCCGACACATTGGACGATGTAATTGCCGAAGAACGAAGCTATGCAACAATGAAAACACATTCGAATCAATTCAGTGGTTTTGGTGAAGAGTACAACCCAAAAATCAACTGTCATTTATTTACAATTTACCATAGGTACTAATATTAAAAAGGCAAAAGTTGAAACTTCGTACAGTGATAGCTTATATCCTGGAATAACATATAGGATACTTTTTAACCCGGGATATTAGCATTCGCTAATATCCCTTAGTGTCAAGTGAAGTAAGAACGACTCTCATCTCACGCAGTTTACTATGGCGATACCTACTCTGTACCTACTCATAAAATATATATATAGGATACTTTTACCTCGGGAAAAGATTTTCCCGCAGGAAAATCTTTTACAAAACTTTTTTTAAAAAAACAGGAAAAGCCGCGGGAAACGGCTAGATAACAATATTTGTTAACCCTTTTGCCTCTATCTTTTTTCATGTCATTTGTACGGAATAGTGCGAAAGAGACAAGCCTATGCAAGGTAGTGAAAATAAACAGAGTAATAGTAAGTAATTTATTCCAGCCGGGAACCCTAAAAGCTCAATCGGGAAGGAGGGGCCTGCCGATATTACGGGCGGGCGGTAAAAAACATCGGTTACGTCGACTCCACTTTATTGCTTTTGTTAACATACTGGCTCAGTGCCTGGGAACAAATTATATTTAAATTTAGACGACTTGCATCCTCAGATAACTACACTATATATTGTTGTGATACTTATTATTTATAATTATAATCTTTTTATTTCAGGTAATTTTTCACAGGGTTATTTATTATTACTTTGTGAAAAAAAAAAAAAAACCACGCGCTACGCATGTTTTTTATGCTGCATTATGCACCTAAAAGGGGTGCAATAACAGCCACTTTACGAGCATGTGTGTTGAAAAATGCAATAAAGATACAAAAATTGTAAAATAAAATAAATTGACCGAGTGCAAAATACGATATTGGATCCCGGGAATACAGTGGGAACTCGGCGAACGTCCCGCGGGACTCTGCCGGGATTCCTGCAGTCTGCAAGCGCTGATCAAATATTCAATAAGTACTGAAAGTTTGCTCCAAGGCCCCGGGAACTGAATCAGCTCTTGGAAATGCGGATTTCATTAATTTTATCTTCATACGTTCTACGGTGGGTTAAAATGCATTTTAGGTTTTGGAGTAGCTCTGGGTTCGTAAAAATATATAATATTATTATTATATTATTTACCTAAACAAAAAAAATTTATGTGAATATATTTAATTTATCTAAGGATGAAATTAATTAACAATACATAATTAGTTAATATAAAAACAACTAAAATTTAAAAAAAAAAATAAATAAAAAAAATCGAAATATAATACCTATGTTTTTTTGAGAAACCTCAAGATTTAATTCAAATCAACTCGGTTTGATTTTTTTATACCTACATATAATTAAAAAATGAAATCTTTTGCAATTTTGTTAATAACATGTTACTGTTATTTTGAAGTAAAATGAAACAGGTAGGTACCTATGAGCAAGTAACAAAATCTGTATTTTATAAATCAAAAACTTGTCATAAATAAGTAGGTACTTAGGTAAGTACTTTAAAATAAAATAGGTACCTTCAAAAAAAATAATCCAGTTCTAGCACCTAATCCAATGATGCTAAAGTTACAATTAAAACGAACTTGGTCATTTATCGCAGGGCACCGACTGTACCAAAAGGATTGCAAATCGACCCTCGTTAGCCCGATGAAGTGGCTGATTTACCCCGCATCGATGATTGAAGACAAAATGAGCCCTCTCAACCTGGTAAAGCTCCAAACACATTAATTTGTTTCCATCAGCTTCCGACGGATTTCCATTAGCTATTCAAATAACGGAAGCGGGCAGTTATTAAATTAATTTTGATGGATTTGGGATTTAGCGCGTTCGGTCCCAATCGAATACTTTTGGCGATATTTTGTTTGCGATATTTGGCTTTGGTGAAACTGGCGTCCATCATCAGCCCGCACTGGAAACAACCCTACCCCAAGGCGTGCAACACCCGATCCTCGGTTCTCCGCATCCAGTCACTGCCAGCCGCCTCGATCGGCGCTCCTGGGGCGTCAAACACTACGCTTGCCCACGCGTGGTCTCTACTGGGGTAGACGAGCTCTCGACGAGTTATCGGCTCTCCGACAGATGTGACCAGAAGATTAACTTTTTATCTAATGTATTGCAAATTTCTTTTTCGAGTTTTTTTGTTTGTTTCCGGACTATGTAAGATATGATAGAAGAGTTATCTAGAAGATTTACTTATCCTACAGCAAGTAGGTATATGTTAGGATTCCGAATATAGTAACATAAAAGGTTCCTTGTGTAAATACAATAGAGTTGAAAATCCAATGCTGGCGACCTAACGAGTATTTGATGTTCTATTTCTATGCACACGATTTGACCCCAAAACGTTCAATACTGCGAGCATCTGATACAAACGCAATATCAAGGAATGGCTTCCTTGTGTTGTAGTGCTGCGGAACTATCGACACAGAGATAATAGTTAATACTATCGATATTGATCTCGAAAATCAGTCACAAATCACAATATCGATAGTACATTCTTAGAGTAGGTTGCGATAGTATCGATAGAAATATTGCTCGCAACACTAGTGTTGGAATGTATGTAATCTTTTGATTATAATCATGATTTAATTCTGAGTATTCCCATCTATACCGCCCTAAATTTATGAATACCGTAGTCTCACTATCACTACTGTTTAACTCTTTGTAATAATTTTCTGTTTTTGTATTCCTAATAAGTTTTTGTTTGTACTTACAATAAATTATTAAAATTAAAAAAATCGCGTTGTTAACTCTTCTCTTCGAAAACCACTAAAAGGATTGAAAGGGGTTTACATTATTGGTAAGGCTGCGTAGATATTTCTATTAAAAAAATTCTTGGCTCAAATTACGTGGGTACCAATCTAAAATATAGATTAGATTAGTTAAAACGTCATGAGACGTGGGGTCACATTGCTCGCCCAGCGATACCCCGACAATTGACGTAGGGTCACATTGCTTAGCCCAGTGATACCCCGCCAATTCAGGTAGGGACACATTGCTAGACCAGCGATACCCCGCCAATTGACGTAGGGTCACATTGCTAGCACAGCGATACCCCGCCAATTGAGGTAGGGTCACATTGATAGCCCAGCGATACCCCGCCAATCGAGGATCACATTGCTAGCCCAACGATACCCCGCCAATCGAAGTATAGTGAAGAAACGTGTTAATTTTGAATACGGATTGAAAAAGAAACTAAAACATAGTATCGAAAAATATTATTAAATATATTAAGTAGCAACATAGTATAAAATTCATTTTTGATTGCAATTTAATTACATAATTCATCTTATATACAATAATTAAATATACAATGTGATCAATTCCCTTAAACACTATTATTATTACACTACCGTTCTTAGGTATTTAGGCACCATACATTTTTGTTGAATACCTATGTTAATTACGCTGGTATTTAAAAAAAATAAAGAGATTAGCTAAGATAACAATCAAATTGTAACAAGAAAAAAAACTACTTAGATTTCAATGGGGCCTTCGCCCGAAAAAGGACAGATAGAAGTACAATAGAATAATATAAATTAATTAATAATAATCATAATAATAAATATAAATTAATATATAAATGCATGCAAAAATGTATACTATCAATAATAAAGGCTATTTTTATTTTATTTCTTTTAGATTTCAATAATTTACATTTCTGAAATATCTTATTCTAGCTCGAACGTTTGATTTTGACCTTAAATTAATGAATTAAAGAATTACCAGTTAAATTAGGTCAAAACTCTGAAATGAAATATTCAACAAAGTACAACGCCCAAACACTTATCAACGGTACTGCTTTGTTTATCGTATCACAGTGCAAAAGTATCAGTATGCCAAAAGCGTAACATGGCAAGCGATCAACAGAAAGAGCCTTTACAAACCCGCAGGCCGACGTTAAATACAGGCTGAGAAACCCCTGGCATGTAGAACGTGTCATAAAGAAAGAAATACACAAAAATATTTCATGCTAATTTAAGCTAGAGGAAAAACATAGTCATATGAAGCTACGGTTCTCCACCAGAAAACGTGGTTGAGATCTAATAGTGGGTATCTACATCATAGATATAGGTACGGCCTAGACTAATTCATCGGACATAGGCCTCCCCCCCAAGGATATGAAATGAAATAAAAATTCGTTTATTCAAATTGGCAATCAATATTCTCTTTTTGATTTCAATTCTGTCAAAAAACTACTCTGTTTCCACCTCTGTATATAGCCGAGGGGAAGAAGATATCCAACATATCTATAGGAAAACCAAAATCTTCTCGAGTGGAGACCATGACTTCGTGTGGGACGCCCCCGGCTAGATGGAGCGACGATCTGCAGATGCGGAGAACCAAAGATCAAGTTCAGTGCCGCGGCTTGGGGGAGGCCTATGTCCAGCATTGGACTAGTGCAAGCTGATGATGGTGATACATCGTAATATTAAATCTCATCCAAATCGTTTCCTGACGTAAAAAAAACGTAGACTCATCATTTTTAAAATCTGACGACAACTGGGAAGCCTTAAATTGGTTTACAATAATAATGTCCAATCTGAAAAATATCCAACAGTTGAAAAACGTCCAATCTAAAAAAGCGTCCAATCTTAAAAATGTTCCATTTTAAAAAAGTCCAATCTGAAAAACGTCCAACCTGAAAAATGTCCAACCTGAAAAATGCCCAATCTGGAACATTTTACACTACAGAACCTTAAAAACCAGTATTTATTTATTTTTCAGATTGGACGTTTTTCAGATTGGAAATTTTTCAGGTTGGACGTTTTTTTGATTGGACATTTTTCAACTGTTGGACATTTTTCAGATTGGACATTATTACAGTAAACCCTTAAATTCTTATCTTACACAAAACTCTGCTAAAAACACTAGAGACTAAACAGCAGAGTATCATAATACAAAACTTAATTTACCCACATATGACGCTCGGCTACCATAAAACGGCGTCATGAATTTGCATCAGTTTAATTTAGCAGTTTCACTGCAACATGTTACATGAGCGCTTTTTTAAAGCTGCGGCGCGCCACAATGTTAGCCTTAATTTAAACTTGCGCCGTAACATGTATAATGGCTGCAAGTTAGGGTTAGTGCACACTATGGCGGGATGACGAACAATAGACGCCTGTGACTCTTTTTACTGGGATAAGCAAAAATCACAAAACATTTGAAAACCCTTTTTCGCGGTCTTATGGACTCCCTAAACGACCACGCGGCATGACATGCAATACGTGCTGTCACTCATGCATCGAGCTGTAGTGATTGTCGTGCATGACATGCAAACTACGTGCTGGCCGCCGCTTCACTGTATTGATTGATAGCAAGCATGATGGTCCATCATGCAGCATGACATTGACGTAAACGTAGCATGTTATGCAAGCATGATCGTTTAGGGACACTTTTAAGACAGCCGGATTGCGTAAGCGATTACCCGGCCATAACCGAGGATCCCTCCTCGGTTATGGCCGGGATAACTTAAGGAGAACCGAGGATCGGGGTCAGTGGGACGCATTAGGTGCAACATTGGACTAGTGCAAGGTGATGATGACATTATGTATCGACCGTATACCATGGGGGGCACCTCGACCCTCATCTTGGATTCCCTGTATTACAGAAATTAGATAAGAACTGGACAAAAGAAATAAGATCACCCAGATCTGGACAAATTATAGAACACTTTACCCAGTTAATTAGTAATAACATCGACAGGGTTAGTTGTAACTGGGGCAAATGTAACTCCTGAGTGATATCTATGCCTGGATAGAGAAAAATAGTTGTTTACGTCATCTAATTATCTATTTATTATTTCGTTATCTATACTAATAATAAAGAGGTAAAGTTTGTATGGATGGATGTATGTTTGAAGTAATCTTTGTAATTACTGAATTGATCTCAATAATTCGTTCGCTGTTGGATAGCTGATACTCTCTGTGTGAACATAGGCTATCTGGTATTGAGTTTTAGAAATCTGTATGTCTGTGTATCTGTTTTATAAGACTATGTAATATTTTAACGCGAATGAAGTCGTGGGGCGTTTGCTAGTTATCTATATTCTCATCATGTTGAGGTAAGTAAACAATGATTTCTCCATGAGCCATAATGCCACTATCGGCAGTTGCATTTGGGTCGTGGTTCCAATTGCCCCAGTCGACCTTACAATTAATGCGCCCCAAAATAGTGGGCACTTACCCTTATGTTTTAGAGCATGGCCTTGCGTGATACCTAAAAGCACGGTTCTCAAAATTGACGTCATTTATTTTTAAATGTGACAAATAAAATAAAAGCTTGTAAAAAAATACATTATGCACCATTGGATCACTAAAAACTAAACACAGGGCATAAAGTGTCCTTAAACGATCATGCTTGCATGACGTGCAACGTTTACGTGAATGTCATGCTGCATGATGGACCATCATTCTTGCTATCAATCAGTACAGAGAAGCAACGCCCAGCACGTAGTTTGCATCATGCATGAGTGACAGCACGTATTGCATGACATGCCGCATGATCGTTTAGGGAGCCCAATAGAGAATTCTACTAGAGATCATGTAGGTCATTAACAGTGCTCGGACTATTTGCAGCAAATATTGAAATGACCTACGGATTGTATTGTCATATTTTATCGACTTCTTTGAACTCTAAATGAAATTATCAGCTTTTCGTATATGATTTTTTAAACTATGATGGGCCTTAAACAACTTTGTTTCCAGGGCCGTAAAATCCATTATAAAAAAAACTGCTACAAAAAGTCGCAATAATACTCATCTCTAAAAAAATCCAGACTAAACTTAAATTCGCCAATTATGTTAAAAGCACAGCGTATTTTAGAAAATCCACAAAAAAAATTTACTCACAATGTCTATTTGACTAGGTATATCATACACTATAATAATCATGCCTGCGTGGTATAAGTTTTTTCCCGCGGGAACAGTTTACCGCAGTAAAAGTAGCCTAAGCTCAGGATATAAGCTATCACTGTACCAAGTCTCATCAAAATCGGTTCAGCCGTTCTTGAGTTATAAATGGTGTAACTAACACGACTTTGTTTTATCATACCAATATTATAAAGAGGAAAGATTTGTATTTTTGTATGTTTGTAATGAATAAACTCAAAAACTACTGTGCCGATTTCAAAAATTCTTTCACAATTGGAAAGCTACATTCACCCTGAGTGACATAGGCTATATTTATTGCAAAAAATGTCCACCCGTGCGAAGCCGGGACGGACCGCTAGTATTTTATATATTTAGATTTGTTTTTAATTATAATTTTTTATAATTTGGTTATAACATTTCTCCTGGCGGGGTAGGCAGAGAGAACGGTGCGCCAAGTGTCGCGAAGGATCGCGACACACCTCTGTCGCTTCGCTCAGTCCCCCATTCTCTTCACACACGTTCTTCACGTGTCCGTCTGTGAGCAGTGACTTGTTATAGTAGGCTAGCTGTTTCCCGCGGCTTTGCCCGCGTAGAAAGATTTTTACCCTTTCTTAGTGACCGCCGGAGCTATATGAGGAACAGACGTGCAAAACTCAAGTCTCTAGGCTCGGCGCTTTGGGATGTGCGTTGATCAGTCAGTCAGTTTCTTCTTTTCATCATCATATCAGCCTGTAGACGTCCACTGTTGGACAAAGGCCTCCCCCAGGGTTCGCCACGACGCCCGGTCCTGCGCTAACCTCTTCCAGCCGGGTCCCGCGACCTTCACCAGATCGTCGGTCCACCTTGTGGTCTTCTTTTATATCCTACTAATATTATAGAGGCGAAAGTTTGTAAGGATGCATGTTACTCTTTCACGCTGTAACGGCTGAACGGATTGTGATGAAACTTGGTACAGTGATAGCTAATATCCTGGAATAACATATAGACTACATTTTACCGCGACAAACTGTTCCCACGGGGATAAAACTTATATCACGCGGGCAAAATTGCGGTCAGCAGCTAGTATATTCATAAAGGTCTCCTTAGAAGATAAACAAAGTGTTTTCTCCTGCCTCTCGCCGGCTAGTTGCGCGCCTCGCACGCCAGCTCGCACGTGGACCGCAGCTCGAGGCGGAACGGCCCCTCCTGCTGCGGGAGGAATGTGGACACCGTCACTACGTAGCGGCCTGCTGGCAGGTTCTGCAGGTCCAGAACCACGAAGCCCGATCTGCGGGAAAATAAAATAGGCTTAGAAAGTCCGGGGTCTGTGGAAAAAAAAGGCTTAGAAAGCCCCGGATCTGTGGGAAAATAAAATAGTCTTAGAAAGTCCGGGATCTGTGGGAAAATAACATAGGCTTAGAAAGTTCGACGTGGCCACTGCGGTCGCGACTCTGGTACTGTCACGACGAACGTCATAACGAACGTCAACGCCAGAAAATTCCAAGTATTCTCACCTATAAGCCCCAGAAGACTCTCTGAAGAACGGCGCCGTCACGCTGGGGTCGTCCAACGCCTCCACCCTGACATCGATGTTTATTTGGTACTGCTTCGGCGCCTTCAGTTGTAACGCGACGTGGCACGGCGCCCGCGACTCTGGTACTGTCACGACGAACTTCGGGTTGTTGGGGTAGGTCTGGGGATGGTTCTCGCAGCCGCCCGCGGTGCGGCCGATCCATTCGCCTTGGACCTGGGAGGGTATTAAAGGTTTAATATGACAATGGACTTTCGAAAACAGAATAATTTTACTTTTTAGAATGAAGAAAATTTTAATTCTGTTTTCGAAACTGATTTCAAAAGTGGCCGGAGCGGAATGGGCTATAATACTTTTTGGAACCTTACAGATTTTTAAAATACCATTGTTTTTGATTCTGAAAAAGCGACGGTATCCAGTACAGCCTAGTCCGACGCCATACCATTTCAATCTCAACTAAAACATTTAATATTTAACAGTCCTAATGCGGGGGTCGAAAAGAGCCACGTAGCAGGACTAAAGCTCATTTTAAAAATAACAGTGTTTCATTTTGCAAAAGGCAACGGTATCTAAACTCATACAGCCTAGTCTAACGTCGTGCCTCTTCTCAATAGGTAATCTCACAATCTTTACAAAAATAATGTTATATACACAACAACACACGTGATTTTTTAAAAGATGTGTGGCAGAAGTTTGTTGCGCCGCTTCTTCTTCCCAGCGCTAACACCTTGGAAGCGGTGGTAGATAAAAAATTGACGTTGTATAAATGTACCCAGTGTACATACATGCAATAAAATATTTTATAGCATAGGCCAAAATTGATGTCATTTGATGCCTCATGATGCCCATCATTCGTTCAGTTTTGAAATACCATTATTTTTAATTTTAGAAATGGCAACGGTATCTAAACTCATACAGCCTAGTCTAACGTCGTACCTCTTTTCAACAGGTAATACTTACAGTCCTAGTGCGTGGGTAGGGCTCAATCCGCGAAAGCGAGAATGGGCACGACGCGTACGCGCGTAGCGTGTACAGTATGGTGCGCGTCTTCTCGTACTGCGACACCACCAACGTGTAGCGGTCCGCGCTTCCCTCCCCCACCGACACCTTGCACAGATAGTGCGGACTGTTGATGGGCACGCCGTCTATATGCGGCCGTGGGTCATCTATAACAAGAAATATTACTATTATTTGCAGGAACGTTCGAATCTATTTGGTGGCGAATGCGGAGTTGTTAATTTTTTTGATTCATGATTACTAGGAATAAAAGTAACACCCACACAACAAGAATGGAAAATCATGAAATTAAAAGACCTGGGGTTCCACTTATTAATAACAAAAGTTTTAAAAGATCAGCTGCACGTGCAGCGAGAACTGAGAGTTCAAATGTGCCAAAATATGTCTAACTCTGCCTAAATATGTCTAAATGTGTCGAAATGTGTCTAAATGTACTAAAATATGTCTAAATATGTCATATCATGCATTACTTACATGGATAGTACACCCTTTGCCGTAAATGTGTCTAAAGCATAAATGTGTCTAACTGTGCCTAAATATGTCTAAAGCCTAAATATGTCTCATTATGCCTAAATATGTCTAAATGTGCCGAAATGTGTCTAAATGTGCCAAAATATGTCTAAATATGTCATTTCATGCATTACTTACACGGATAGTACACCCGTTTTCCGTTGTTCTTGTAGACTAGCAGCGTGATGTACTCCTGGTTGTCCTTGAAGTCGTCCAACTGCGTGATGTGCCGCGTGAGCAGCAGCCACACGGCGCCGCGGCCCTGCACGTGCAGCGAGAACTGAGGGTTCTCGCCGATGTTGTACGCGTCTTTCACCGGACCGTTTCCCACGTCCCACTTCCTGGAAACAATTAACAGCTTATTACTAAGAACAAGGATCCCATAGAACCGTAATCAGCGTATAGCATGAAATAGCAATAGTCTTTTACCCCAATAATTTGAGAAGATGCTTCTTATATGGCAGGGTCAAACTGAACAAACACTATCTATTTTAGCCGGGCTGTTGTGCGTTGACAGTTATGGTAAAATTCACATACGTAGACAGAGATAGAAGATATTATATCTGTCTTGCTTACTCTTACCACTTTTGTAATAAGTGTGTCCCTCTCTGATTATTATTGTTATTTTAGCAGCTGTTCTATGGGATCCTTGTTCTTAGTTAACTCTTTGACTGTCAAGACTGCTTTTTTTAAATACTTTTACGGCCAATTGGAAACAGGTCCCTAGACGCCAAATCGTAGTTTAAAATCACGAATAAATAAAACCGCAGTACGGCCTCCAGGGCACAACTAGTGCCATTCGGTGATCCACACTGCAGCTAACACCGCACTAAACTAATAGTAGTTTTAATACAGATTTATCAAGGGACAATTTGGAACAATCCGGTAGAGTCGTTACACGCATTTATTTAACCATCCCGCACAATATACACTTTAATAGGCACTTGTTGCATAAAAAACTGTCACAGCTATACACCAAAACCTACAATATACATTTTTTTGGAAAACTAAACAAAAACGACAACTATAATATGTGATTGATAGCAAGCATGAGGGTCCATCATGCAGCATGATAATTCACGTAAACGCAATGCATGTCATGATCGTCTAGGGATCGGTTTTGCCTAAAGTGAGGGAAAATCATCAAGGAACACTCACTGGTGTATACAGTATGTGTATTCAAATATCTCCGGGTTCCAGTTCAAGTAGAAGACATCGAAGAACTTGAGGATGCTCGTGTAGTCTATCCAGAACACCCCGTTGTCGTACTGCGCCGCGCTGTCGGGGTCGTAGTTCAGCTGGCTCCGGAGCTTCTGGGTCCAGTGGACCGTGTCGAGTTCTGAATAATTCCCGCGCCAGCGGAGATGGGACCACGGGTTTTTGAGCTTCAGCAGTTTCACACCCTGTAGATAAAATAGAAAAATGTTTGTACTGTATGGTATCGCATGTATACGTAGTCTTGTCACAGTAGTTTGATTCTGAAGGCTGAATTTAAATACGTAATGTATGTATCATCAACAGCCTATTAACATGTCCCCACTACAGGGGCTCAGGCCTACCCGGGCATTCGGGCTATAGTCCACCACGCTAGCCCAATGCGGGTTGGTGGGCTTCACATGCGCCTAAGAATTTCTTCTTCGGCGTATCCAGGTTTCCTCACGACGTTTTCCATCACCGTTTGAGAGCAGTCAGTAAATGTATGTATGTATGACGCCGATCATTCTTAACTGAACTAATGAGCCTTCCTTAGTCTAAGGAGCTATCTATTTTATCAGTTGTCTATAACTGGACATAATTAATCATAAAGCGTATCCCAGACACACGCGGCCTGCGGTGGCGGCCTACACTAATTCTTGGCCAGAGCTTGGCGACGCGCTTATCTGTGTAGGTGACCACTGTGGTTGTGTGCGTGCGTTTTAGAGCGCTTGGGAGTTTCCGCAGTCTCGTTCACTCTGTGCGTGGCGACGAGTCCCGTGCGCTCGGCGTCCGCGGCAGATCTGATTACCGTTAGACGTACAACAGCTGTTCTATGGGACCCTTGTTCTTAGTTAACTCTTTGACTGTCAGACTGCTTTTTTAAATACTTTTACGGCCAATTGGAAACAGGTCCCTAGACGCCAAATAGTAGTTTAAAATCACGAATAAATAAAACCGCAGTACGGTCTCCAAGGCAGCAGTGTGGATCACCGAATGGCACTAGCCATTCGGTGATCCACACTGCAGCTAACACCGCACTAAACTGATAGTAGTTTTAATACCGATTTAACAAGGGACAATTTGGAACAATCCGGTAGAGTCGTTACACGCTTTTATTTAACTATCCCCCTAACAATGTACACTATAATAGGCACTTGTTGCATAAAACCGCACTTTTGGCCGCGTCCGCGGCAGATCTGATTATCGTTAGACGTACAGCACAAAGTTTGCAACTGATCACTCACGTCGACGCACACGACGTCCAGCACGGCGTACGCGTGCGTGGCGACGAGCCCCGTGCGCTCGGCGTCCGCGTCGGACAGCGGGCCGGTGGCGACGGTCGCGAGCACGTCCCCGCGTGCGAGCCGCGTGCGCACCGTCTCGTACAGCGCGCCCGCGTTGAAGTCCGCCTCGCCCGCGCGCAGCGCGCACCGCTCCGGGATCCAGCCCGTCAGCGCGTGCAGGTCGATGTTCTGGAAAAATAATAGGCTATTTGATGTTGCTGGTAATTTCCTCGCAATCGAAGTGAAAAGCAGAGCGTAAACCCATTTTACCCTCAACTTAACTATCCATCCTCGCACTATTTATCTACGTCGATGACTTGTTAGTAGTTGTAGAGTGTCAGTGGCGTGGTGGGGAAGACGCGGACTGTCATGTCGAGAGGTCCGAGTTCGATCCCCGGCTGGGCCATGTACCAATCGGTTTTTCTCCAAACTTAAGTAAACTTACTGACTGCTCTCAAACGGTGAAGGAAAACATCATGCCTACACTGAAGAAATTCTTAGGCGCACGTGAAGTCCACCAACCCGCACTCGTGGTGGACTATAGCTGTGGCAGACGGAGGAGGTCGCAGATCTAAGGGTTCCTTTTTACCATTTTGGTACGGAAGACAAAAAACTTAATATCACTTACGCTATTAGATCCGGGGAAGTCGTAACCGCCCATAACTTTCATGTACGCCTTTTCGAGCATCGACACCCAAAACTCGTTCTTGTTGCTCGAGTATGAACACAGGAGACGCCCGTACTTACTGAACGGCAGTCTATCGTCTATGATCACCTGAGAAAAAATATATCATCCAAAATCATGATATCATCCAAAAGAGTCTATGGAAATCCAAATCTAACAGGCTCATCTTTTGTTTTCTTTTCTTAACTACTCTAGAACTTGTCTGCCCCAATTGCAGTCGATTCTGCGACAGATGTGACCTGCCCACTGCCACTTCAGCTCGCTAATGTTGTCTTAAAATTATATGGAAACGTCTAAAAATTAGTTATGTTTTGATATAAAGTGTGGTCGTGGATAATACCTATGCATGCATTTCTTTTTTGACAATTGAGTATATATTTTTTGACATGTTTAACCTTGAATAAAAAAAATTAGCTACTAGAGGGCCGCGAGAACCCACCAAAGAAATCATATCTCTGTGTTTCACTAAATAATTACCAATAAAGTATGATTGTCATCATCATCAACAACAGCCTATTAACATGTCCCCACTGCTGTGGCACAGGCCTACCCACTCGACGAGGGCGTTCGGGCTATAGTCCACCACGCTAGTACGGGTTGGTGGACTTCACATGCGCCTAAGAATGTCTTCTTCGGCGTAAGCAGGTTTCCTCACGATGTTTTCCTTCAAGAGCAGTCAGTAAACCTACTTAAGTTTCGAGAAAAAAACCATTGGTACATGGCCCAGCCGGGGATCGAACTTCGGACCTATCGATATGATAGGCCGCGTCTTATCCCCGACGCCAATGACGCTTGAACCCACCAAAGAGATCATATCTCTGTGTTTAACTAAATAATTACCAATAAAGTATGATTATTATGAACACAAACCTTTCTCCTGACGCCATTTAGGTGCAGCTTGACCATGTACTTCCCGAAGGGGTTGTGCACCGGCGTCTTATTCTTGTTCCTCGGGTAGATGATGGAGGTGATGATCTTCTTGTTGAACCTCCTCTCGTACAGCGCGCTCACTGCCAACGACGCCACGAACGAGCAGTCTGACACTATCTGGAAATAAATAAATTTATTAAATAATTAAACGAACAAACAAACAAATAAATAAATAAAAACACCCATAATTCGAAAACTAACAGTTATGCTCATCACACAAATGTTGGTCCCGGGTGGGAATCTAACCCACGACCTTTGGCGCAGTAGGCAGGGTCATTACCATTACGCCAACAGGCCAGTCAAATTAGCGCGATTGGCCCCCTGTTTTCGAATAAATAAAAATAATTGGTTGTCAAACTGGTTCCGAAAGTGGCCGGAGGCTTTACTCACAGTCTGTTTGATACTGAAGCAGTCCACATGGTCCCCGGCTATCAGCTTGGGGTCGCTGCATATCTCGTGAGGCCGCACCCACCGGTCGAACTCGCTCGCCTGTTTCGACGACAGCTTCAACTCGCTGGCCCGGTCCTCGAATCAGAGAGTTGTTAGTATACATAGAGCGCGCGTTAGCAAGTCTGAACTGTAACCACGGGTCTGAACAGTCTCGAAGTGTTCGAGGCGACGCTACTAGTCACAACACGTCAGTAGCGCTGATTTTTGCTCTCGCCTGTATTTATTTAGATTTGGAGTAATCATGGTGAAATGTGCAGTGCCAAGCTGTAAACACGATTCACGGAAAAGAACGATCTAGAAAACATTTATAGAAGCGTCCATAGAACACCTGCTTACACTTGGCACAATGGGCAATGAGCGATGCGCGCGCTCTATAGCTAGTATTTTAACTCTATGCCTCGAATGGTATAATTTTTTTATTTAATAATTTATTGTACACACTAAAATAAAATAAAAAACAATATATAAAGCAACAGAAAATATACAAAGGGTGAAGCTTATTTCTACGAAATCTCTTCCAGCAATTCTCTTCAATAATTTATTTTTATAAGAACATTTTTAAACTTGTGCTTGTACTCTTGCCTGACCTCATGAGAGAATTATCTGTGTGATGAGATATTAAATAAATAAAATTAAACTTAATTAATCAATAAGATGATATTAATAATGTCAAAGCTTTTTATTCCATTTCTTAGTCTTAATCTGTTGTACCTCCCCCTTAAAATGTTGATATCCAAAAATCCGTCATTATTTATTTAACATACATTCCAATCTTCAAGTTACCACCTTTAAAGAAACCGATAGTCCCATGCAAATTTTCAAAAAAAAGGTAAAAAGTAGCCTATATGGTATTCCAGGATATAAGCTGTCACTGTACCAAGTTTCATCATAATCCGTTCAGCCGGTCTCACACGACTTTGTTTTATATATTTATAAATAAAAAAATATAAATAAATAATATATAAGTAGTTTAATAGTTTAGTTACCTACCTCGAACGGTATAGCGTACTGGAACTTCTCCGATAGATCCACGTCCATGAACGGCAGGAAACAATTGTTGTTTATGTTCGAGGTTCGCCGGAGGACTTCTTTCTCCTCGTCGGTGTACGCGGCGTGCTTGCCGGTCACTTTGAGGTGGACGCTCTGTTCGCGTTGCAGTAATGCTCGGTTCAGTGGTACGGCTGTGGGGAAAGCATCAAAAAGTGGTTAATTCATCAACAAATCCAAACACTTCATTCGTACCTAGGTGGTTATACAAAATAGCTGTTTTTCCCGCGAGTTTTTCCTGCGGGAAAACCTTTTCTTAGTGCACGTCAGAGCTATGTGAGGAATATTTGTGCAAAATTTCAAGTAATTTGGGCTGTGGATTGATCAGTCTGTGAGAGAGTCAGATTCATCTTTTTGAAAAACTGGCCATTTGAGGTTTTCTGACATTTAAAATGTCAGTTTATTGCACCAGTTTTGTGATCCAATTTTGTATAATAATAATAAATTACTTCCCTATTGTAAACACCTACTTCTTCGCAAGATTATGGTGTAAGCTACTAAAATAGATCAAAAACTCACCAGGTCTATTCGGCTCATGTATAGATAAGGCACCCATCTTCTTCAAACCCTTCAACTCCTCAGCTCTGTCGAGGGCTTGCTCAGCCAGACCTTTTATTTTGGCCTTTGTCTCAGGATGTGATGTTTTCTGTAATAATAACATCATGAGAAAACTGCCAAATGGAGTGGCAAATACAGTTTCCCACAAGAAAAGTTTTTCAGAAAAATTTGTGTATGTTCTGTATACAATCTGTATACAATGTAAAATAGCTACTGCGTATAATTAAAGATAAAAAAATGTTAACGTGACCTAAAATCTTTATCTACAGTGTGGAAGAAATCCATAAGCTGGCTCATTTTACTTAAAGGAGACATTCCTTTATTTTTAAAAGAAACAAAACTGCATTCAAGGATTTTCTAAAACTCGCTTGCCTGGCCCGGGGACTCGAACCAACTAAAATTAAAAAAAACAAACACTACCTATTTTATTATACTAATCGATAGTATTATTATTCAGGATAAAATTTCTTTAACAAACATTTGGTTGGAACTCCATTTGCTCATACTGCTCTAGTGCTGGTAGAATTAAAAACAATGTGTAAGGGAAAATTGGACAGACTATAATTTTAATTGTATTTATAGAAAACAAATCAGACATTTTAAATAAAAATCAAAAACAATAATTATCTCATCGCCATTGTTATTTCTGTAAGGACTGAGTGGCAAACGGACAAACAACTCTTTTGATGGTGAGATTTTGGTATGAAACAGCGTTTGAATTGATATTTTGATAATTCTATATTTTAAAGTTTCTATATAATAAAGTATAAAAAATATAAAACCTAGTATAAAAAAAATAGAGAAAGTAGAAATATAGCAGCACCAGTTTTAAAATGAAAAAATAGAAAGAACTTTCTAAAATTCTGATAAGATCAGTATAGGTAATCCTAATCAGACCAAAAAGTAAAAAAACAAATCAGTTAAATTACCATACTAAAATTAAACAGTGTAATTGAATTAATGTAATCCAGAAGACTAGCTAGAAGGGAATAGATTTTAAGAAATCACTCTTAACATGTCCGGGAGTCCTGTACCTTTCTCTTTAAGTCATGGTGTTTTTTACTTCTTCTTAGAGCTAAGGAAGCGGTACAAGAAAACATACTTTGACTTACATTTACAACAGTGACGGCTAGCTCAACCGTCTGAGTGTAAAGCTTAAGTGCGAGGTCCTTGAGACTAGCCTCGTCTGCGTCCAGGGCCTGCTGCATCAGGAAGTAGACCTGTTCCATGCCGCGCTTACTCTCTGCTTGTTGGGTCACATCTATAACAATGGCAGTAATATTAGCTCAATATCTAAGGATATACATTATAACACGAGAGCGTCAGTGGCGTAGGGGATAAGACACGGCTTATCATATCGAAAGGTCCGGAGTTCGATCCCCAGCTGGGCTATGAACCAATGGGTTTTTTCTCAAAACTTATGTACATTTACTGACTGCTCTCAAACGGTGAAGGAAAACATCGTGAGGAAACCTGCATACGCCGAAGAAAAAATTCTTAGGCGAAGTCCACCAACCCTCACTGGGCTAGCGTGGTGGACTATAGCCCGAACGCCCTCGTGGAGAGGGTAGGCCTGAGCCCCAGCAGTGGGGACATTAATAAGCTGTTGATGAATGATGATCTAAGGAAACCACATTCCAATATAAAGAATGGCTCTTTGGTGATAGAGATGATATATAGTTTTCTCTCTCTCACACACACATACACAAACATATTCTCAACAACATGAAAGGGATCTAGTATGAAAATCAGGTTTAAGGGGATGCCAGACACAAGCGGCCTGCAGTGGCGGGCTGTTGTATCCCCTATGAAATGTGAGACTTCAGAGGCGCGCGGCCGTATATTGAAGCTGCGGCCCGCATAAGGCCGCCACCGCAGGCCGCGTATGTCTGGGATACGCTTTATATTACCAGTCGACTTTGCTGTTCACTTCAGAACATTTTGTTTAGGAGTGCGTGTGTTTTGTTGTGTGCATGCCAATTGATTTGGAATGGAATTAATGGGATAGATATGTTTATTCTATTGGATAGAGGGAGTGTGGGAAAGGCAGTATTTTTTTTTTAAAATGCCTTTTTCGTGTGTCCCCAACAAGAATTTAAAAGAAAACACAGGATAGGTAGCCGCAAAAATGAGCAAAACCCATGAGTCATCGGTTTTTCACACAAAAATGTGTAAAGATATGTCGTTGAATTCTACCCTTATACTACCACCATGGACCATACCTTGATGCTCCTGCAATGTCGTAGCCCTTTCAAGATATTGCCGCACTTTATCACGTACTTCGGATTGTTTTTCTGGCGGGACCTGGTCACTTATTCTGTCCAATAGTCTTGCGGCTGTCCTGTAGCATTCCACAGCTTTATCTATCTGCCCCAGCTGGTCAAATCTGATGGCCAGGGATGCAGCCTCCGTGGCTGTGGCGAAATCACCCATTTTGTTAGAAAATATTATGATAAAACATTACGAATTAATAAAAATATACAAGACCGAAGGAAATTAGGATGGGTGCGTGAACTGTGAACAAACAAATTTGATAGCTGTCAGTCACAGCTGACATCAGCTGTCTGTCTGATCTGACAGTAAACGAACTAAGCACTATGACTAGAGAGTAGGACAGCTAATCGAGATATTTATAAGAAAGACAAGGGCAAACAATCGTCTCCTCATTCAAAATAACTTCTATCGTTCTCTGGCAACACTGGCTTGCCATACATATATTCTCTCACTCATTCAATTCAATCAATCCAGTCAGTCAATCATTTCATTCACCTCCCTCATTCGTTCGTTCCGTTTTTTTTCTGAAAATCACAGATGGGTTGAGTGGCGAATGTTTTTACTGAAATTTTATTGAATTTCTCGTTTAAAGCTCAAAATTTAGTGTTTCGTTTAATTAGCATCGACATAAGTCATTAATTGTATAATAAAAAGATTTATCTGAACAACACTGAAGAAAAACCAACACGAAAATGGCTTCGGACGTACTAGCGAACTCCGGGACTGATATCCGTGAAAATCTGGTAAATAAATGAATGTACTGTGATATAATTAGTATTAAGTGTTAATTCGTTACAGTTGCATTCGTATAATAAGTTAAAATCACTAGAAATTCACTTGCAACGACACATAAACTCGAACATTGTGTATGAATGACCTTCGCACCTTTTAATAAAGCCTCTATATTCTTTTTGTGTTCATCGAATGTAATGATCACTAAATAAACGTGTGAAGGTTGTAGTCAAGTAGTCGGGTCGATTTGCATTTCATCATTGTCTGTTGATGTACAAAAATGATCAAATGTGGTCTAGAATTGAGTTAAATGACCACTGTGATTTTAGTCCTTTCCCTTCCAAACTTGGCTGACTTTCGTTTCTATTTGCAAATGTACTGTCTCACGTCAGTGGCGTAGGGGATAAGACGCGGCCTATCATAACGAAAGGTCCGGAGTTCGATCCCCAGCTGGGCCATGTACCAATGGGTTTTTTCTCGAAACTTAAGTACATTTACTGACTGCTCTCAAACGGTGAAGGAAAACATCGTGAGGAAACCTGCATACGCCGATGAAGAAATTCTTAGGCGCATGTGAAGTCCACCAACCCGCACTGGGCTAGCGTGGTGGACTATAGCCCAAACGCCCTCATTGAGAGGGTCGGCCTGAGCCCCAGCAGTGGGGACATATTAATAGGCTGTTGTTGATGATGATGATGCCTCTGGTACCCTTAATTAGGCTATGTCACTGAAACTTTTCACAAATGTGAAACTACTATTTATGCATGGTATGTTAAAAATAACTAAATAAATGGACTGTGTATAGTTTTAAAAGTAACAAGGGTTATAGCCAGTCTCATTCAAAGTTCAATTAAGGAGGTGTAGCTCGTTCGAGCAACTGTGCACCTCGCTGGCTGGAAATCGCACAGCGCCAGGTGCACAGTTAACTCGAACTAGAGTAGTATAGTCTGGTTTCTGGGTCCACTCTTGTGGACTTGTCTTGCTTTTGAATATTAGAACACCCCCACACTATCATAAATGAAAAATCCAACAGGCACAAAACACACTTCTTGATATTTTTTATTTATTTTTAATCTGCAAACTAATCTAGTACATTAAGGCTAACATATGCTTGGTTTTTAGCTCCTAGGGGAAGGGTCCTGTAGTCAAAACACAGAATCACACCTACTTCTGCATAAAAACATGCAGTTTAATAATTAGCCATTATGAGAATTTAATTAATTAACAAACATGTACCATGTTATAAAACAATATATATATTTTGTTCCAGGTTTCCACAGCGGTAAAGTTCCTACAAAATCCAAATGTTCAGCGCTGTACAATGGACAGCAAGGAGCGCTTTCTACGCAGCAAGGGGCTCACGGACCCGGAGATACAGAAGGCCATAGACAAATGTATTGACTTACTAGATGTGCCATCTATGACATCAGAGCTCATGTTCTTCCAACAGTCACGGAGGTCGTGGTTCAGAGAACATGCGGTAACGCTTCTAGTCTATGGAGGCTTTGTTTATGGATGTTACTGGTTTTATAAGGTATGTGATAGTCAAATTCAATTTTTCATTACAATTTATTGCAGACTTTTGCATATGAAGGAGTTGGTATAGACCACCATAGACCATTTGGGTTACAATTAAAGTGGTCCAAATAACCTTATTCAAATAAAATAAAATCATCAACTTCAAAACACAATTATTTTCAAAATGTTTGATTAGGTTACCTTAGAATAACTTGTAAATACCTGTTCTCCAGAACTGGTTGTTTGAATAAGATAGAGAGTTTACAACTGTTGAGTCAACACAACTCAAAGCTTCTCAGTTTTAAACATTTTGTTCCCATTGTTTTCTTTAAAAACTAAGTATAATTAAAATCAGCAGGATCATTCATCATTTGTACCAAGCTCCATATACTTTTGCCCACTGTCCTTCGGTGTCATTCGAACAGTCCACTATTTACCTAACGCTTCTTACCCTCCAAAGAACTGCATCAGACAACTGCTGTTCGTGGCTGAACCGAGGAGCAAATCCACGGCGGAGTGCATCGACGACCTGCGCAAGTCTCTGGACGTGCTGAACGCGAGCGTGACGTCACTGCGCGGCGAGATGCAGGCGAGCGCGCAGCACAGCGCGCTGCGCTCCCACCTAGACAACATCAAGTCTGACATCGCGTCGGTTAAAGGAATACTGCTCAATAGGTGAGGTAAAAATTAAATGGTGTGCTCGTGTTCAACTGTGTTTCACAACCAGTTGTCTACAAGGATTTTTTAGTCTTTCATGGCAACCACTTGTGATAGGAGAAATTTCATTCTTGTTCCGCAACCAGTTGCCAACAAAGAAAATCTCAAGAAAGCCTATAGTTGATATTGAAGAGTTAATTTTCGTGGTCTCCACTCGAGAACTAGAAAACATCTTTGTTGAATGGCAACCAAACAATGCGAGCAACTATTACTGCCTGCCTGGTAGTAAAATGTGCCAATATTCTAGAGAGGTTGAGTTGCCTGAAAGAACCAATGCAATTGATAATGTTATGTTGTTTGACTGACCTGTCGGCGTAGTGGTAGTGACCTTGGCTACTGCGCCAACTGATAAACATACATAAAAACGTTTTGTAAATAAATACTTAAATACATACAAACCCAGAATCCGAAAACCAACAGTTATGCTCATCACACAAATATTGACCCCGGGTGGGAATCGAAACAACGAGGTCGTTGTTTTTCGTTGTTGTTAACTGTTGGTTTTCGGATTCTGGGTGTTTGTATGTATTTAATTATGTCAGTTGTTGAGTGCCCAGTTAAAAGCTTCGGCTTAGTTTGAGACTAAACAGCCGTGAGTGAATTTGTCCAAACATTATTATTATATCTTGAAATCGTATCGCTTGCAGAAACCAATTCCCCTCCCTGAAGACGCGATCGGAGCCGCCGTCCATCCCGGCGTGGCAGCGCCAGTCTGAGGAGGCGACCTCCACGGAGCCAGCGACCGAGGAGAAGAAACCCAGGGGCCGCAGCCAGCGGTCCGAGTCGGGGGGCTCCAACTCCAGCGAGGGTGAGCACGCCACCAAGAACAGCGACAGCAGTTTGGAGATCATGTGAGTTATTTTTTTAATGGGTTGTGCGACCTTGGAAACAAAATCTTGGCATTATGCGCCAAAATGCGTTTTACTTTATTTAGTCTACTGTAGGTGCTTATAGTATTAATTATTCTGAAGTATAACTGACAGCTGTCTCTGTCAGCTGGAAACCAAGTTTCGACACAAACAGAAAAGAGGGAGACCACAAAAACGATGGTCCGACCACGTTAAAAAAGTGTCTTGACCACTATGGACTACGCTGGCCAAAGATAGAGATAGTGGAGGCCTACGTGTCTATAGGACACGCTGATAACATACCACACTGATGTGCAACCTTAAATTTAAATTTTATTACTATACAATATGTTTTCAAGTTATTAGTAACCAGCTAAATGACAGGTTGCTATGACGAAGGGTACAAAATGGAAAAAAAAAATTGTAACTAGCGGCCCGTCCCGGCTTCGCACGGGTGGACATTTTTTTGCAATAAATATAGCCTATGTCACTCAGGGTGAATGTAGCTTTCCAAAGGTGAAAGAAGTTTTGAAATCGGCACAGTAGTTTTTGAGTTTATTCATTACAAACATACACACACACAAAAATACAAATCTTTCCTCTTTATAATATTCGTATAGATTGCACTTGTATTTATAGTAAGTACTAAGTCTTATTTATTTATTTGAAACTGACAGATGGTTAATGTTTCTTTCCAGCACGTGAAGCCGTTCACGTCTCACCGTGCATTAGCTTGGTGTTACTCGTATGCGACCCGCGATGGACCGAGGCGCAGCTTGGTGTGGTATTCTTTTATTTTGTACCTGAGCTATGGACCTGGGATTGGCTTATTATAATTTATGTAACACGATCCCGTTACGTTTGCTAATGTTCGATAAAAATTTACTGCAAGGGATAAGTCTGCCTTTGTACTTAGGTACTTTTTTTTTGAAGGTCAAGCTGGCAGGGCGGTGTTCCTGTCACGCGTGTTTGCGCCCGCGTCCTGGAGCTCTATTTTTAATTCGCTCTCCTCGCCTTGAGCGTTCGATTCTACTGATTTTCCCTCGACTCCGCATTTTTGAATCGCTCGAACGGCAACGAGTGGAGTAATATCGGTCAAATGCCATATGACAAAAGAAAAGGGAGCCAGTAATGCACAACATCAACAATGCACGGCACGAGAGCGCACGACACGAGAATGCACACACCAGCAGAGCGCGACAATGGATTGCACAACACGGGATGTCTCCAAATACGCCGCTGTACCTTGCTCGTCCGAGCCGAGAGTGTACAGCACCGTATTTGGCGACATCGCGTGATTGGCCGATTGGTTGACCAATCAGGTGACTCGGAATTTTGAGGCTTGGACACTAGGTAGTGCTGTTCCGAAAGACGATTGATTACATTGAGTGATTTCGTCGATTGATCCAGAAATGTAGTCAGCCCACCCCGAAGGTTAGGTGCGAGGAGCGAAGCGACGAGCTGTTAGGTTCAATGTAAACCCTTTTGGAGCGAGCGAAGCGAGCGACAGTAGTTAGAACGTTAGGCAACGTGAACCATCAACCATCGTCAAATAAGAAAAATCAATCAAATCAGTAAATCACCCATCCCTAGTGGCTTTTTACTTTTTTAATGTGACGTCACTCTTTGTTTTGATTCCAATTGTTATGCTGTACAGTACTATGACGGGCACTCTTGGTCCGGGCCGAGAATGCACGACATAACAATGCGCGTCATTGGAATTCAAAATACGTGTCGCGCATTCTCGTGCCGTGCATTACTGATGTCGTACATTGCTGGTATGTGCAAAACAATGTCGTGCATTATAGGGACCCAAAGAAAAGAGACAACTTTTTTTTTAATTCATTCAATGATGGACAGGCAAAAGTCATAGACCATACAGCCAAGTCATGTTCTGTTTAAGTTTTTCTTCAAAAACCGGCGGTTACAGCACGGCCTCCATAAAAATAGTGCACGACTAAGTTAATCGGCGATTTTCAATAAAACCACAGCACGGCCCCTAGTAACTATCACTGACATGATAGTTTACTTTTTCTAACAAAAGGCAAAGATAATATCATATACAGTCTATGGTTTCGACCAGTTTTTATTTTTTCTGTGTGAAACCGATAAAATTCTACATTTCTAATATTATTGGCAACACCGAACGCGAGCGAATCAAAAATGCAGAAAATCAGCGTCGTGCGCCTTGGAAGTCGAGTATGACTTATGTCGCATGCGACGATACAATTCCCTACGAGCGAATCAAAAATAGAGCTGGTAATACGCGCCGCCCGCATCCGCACCTGTCCTTTCATACAAGCCTTTTCAGTCATGCGCGCCACACGCCACGGGTGGCGCGCATGACAGAAACCAAGATAACCCTCTACCTCGACAACATGATACAAACTCTACCAATTAAGCTATTATGTTTATCTAAACGAATGACAAATCTAGTGGCTTAAACGCCTAGTAACCAAGCCAAAACTTTTTTTTTTCATCCAATTGCCAGGTCCATAGCCACCAACGGACTATGACTATTTGACTAATTGTAAGTGTTTCTTTGCATTGCTAACGGAATGCATCAGGGTTGGTTTGACAGTAATTTGATTATAAGGTTGGCTGTGTATAGGATGCCGCAAGCGACTTTGTTTCAATTACCTACCTAACCGCCAAGTCGTGCATTATCATCATATCAGCCCTTTAGCGTCCACTGCTGGACATAGGGCTTCCCCAACGAGCGCCACCACACCCGGTCCTCTGTCCTCCGCGTCCAGCCGCTTCCGGCCGCCGGCCAAGTATCATACGAAAAAGAAATGAACTACAATAAGCTCTTGCAAATGTATCATTTTCATTTCATACACTCAGAAGAACGGGTCTGAAACGCACGCGCATATGCGCAGTGTTTTAGCACACGGAGATAAGCGCGTCGCAAGCTAGGGGCCAAGTTCTACTTCCCCGGGATTATCTCTGTGTGCAAGTGTAGGTGAACATTGCGCATGTGTGCGTGTTTCAGACCCGTTGTTCTGAGTTTCCGCACTCTCGTTCACTCTGACTTTACGGCAGACTAAACGGTGCCCCTAATATGGCGCAAAAAATGGCTCTTTCTATTTTTTATTTATTTTATAGCCCTCGACATAGGCCTTTGAGCCACTTAACGGCGGTTTCCTAAAGCACACCAACAATTTGTAATGAATGAAGTTTTATAAAATTGAGCTTTTTAGGAGTGAATAATATAGAATTATTGTAAATTTTAATTGCCAAATTATTTGTTTTTTATTTTTAATAAATTGTGTGATGGTGAAATAATAATAATGTAGTTTTATATGTAGGGCATTGTACAGTCATAATAAATAATTTTCGTTGTGATAAAAGTTCCAAAAACTCGGTCGTCTGTTTTTTTTTGTCAAAAAAACCAAAGTACTTGTAGTTTAATGTCATTTTTTCGTGTTTATGAATATTAGATGACACTATTTGACCTAACAACAGAGACACTACAAGGTCATAAATTTATGATCTTCACTGTGTACTAGACCTACCTAGCCTGTTTTTATTTACATGCTTTATTAACTGTCAAAGTTAATCATGAGAGAGACAGACATCCTTTATAAGGAAATGTCATTTCCTTCTATTTTCCACCAATTATTTGACAGTGACATTCGCATTTAAATATAATAAAAGTATAACTGCACATTTTTAAGACTTGCCGAACTTCATTTCATCGAGTTTGTTTTGCTTTGTTAGTTGGCATAGTCATAGATAATGTTATGCTGGTAACAAAACAAATTATAAGTCATAATTTATGACTGACCTATAAGGCTGTTCAGCGCAATGTGAACAGAGCCTTATCGACGGGGCTGGTTGGAATGGTTATGTATGTTTTAAGAGCTCCCTAAACGATCATGCAGCATGACATGCAATACGTGCTGTCACTCATGCATGATCGTCTAGCTGTAGTGATTCGACGTGCATGTCATGCAAACTACGTGCTGGCCGTTGCTTCACTGTATTGATTGATAGCAAGCATGATGGCCCATCATGCAGCATGACATTCAAGTAAATGTTGCATGTCATGCAAGCATGATCGTTTAGGGACACTTTTATGATCGATGGCACGTAAGTAGAAACAAAACCAATATGAACTGGCCTCTCATGAAACTCCCAAATAGGCTAGGTCAGCTAAGGTCAAAGTGCTTCCACTGACGTGCGGTCGACTGTACAGCCATTGTCTCCGTCTATTGTAAATAGATAAGTATGTGTTGTGTCATTTTATTATATAATTATTTTATGCAAATACAGCATTCCGGATTGTGTTTGTATTTAATATTAAATGTGGTGATTATTAAAACCAAAAATGTTTTTTTTTAAATGTAAAAGACATACACACCTTTGTCACTTCTGACGTAGTAATTATAGTCCTCTGTGCTTCTGAACCGATTTCAAAATTATTTTACCGTTAAATTTAAATAAAACATAAAAAAATATATAATAAAAATAAAACCGTTATTAAAAAAAATTCCTACGGGAAAATAAATGCAAGGCAATGCCGCGGGGCAGATGGCTAGTTGAGTATAAAGTAGATAGTATTTAAAGTCTCCACGAAATTTCTTGACGGCTAAATGAATATAGTCACAAATTGTTTGCACATCGCTGACAGTGTTTATAGTCTTATGTGTGCGTAAGCGAGATGTGCTACATAGAGATGCCCAAAAACTTGGAAGTTTGATTCGGTTGATCGAATCAATTAATCATTTCTTGAAATTGAATGAGCGTTTCTAGTGAACCCCCCAGCTCCCCCTTTGACACCTTAAATTAGTCATTGCGCAGAAATCAGCCAACTTCACACAGCCGCCATTAAACTCCGCGGGAACTATAAATACCTACCTATATCACCAGTCTGGCCATAAAAAGCCACCATAATAAAGCCACCAAATAGGCAACTTTCCCCTTCTGGAGTGTGTAATAAATAAATTAAAAAACATGTTTTTTATAATAAGTACGACTTTATTTTTATAAAAATACATCACAAGGTATAATATTGAGCGTAATTGAAGATCCTGTATCATACATAGAACACGTTAACAGTTCTGGGATTGAGATCAACACGAATAAGTATACGAATTCAACCACCAATATAGAAAAATTAATATCTCAAAACATGTGGAACGAATCTCGTATAATTTTACAAACAGGTAAGAAATGTAAACATTTTCAGAATTCTTAATATGTTTAGAGGAGACAAAACAATATTCTAGCAGCGTTATGCACTTGTGCTGTTTGACATATTAACTGGTGGCTTATGCGTCACCTGTGCGGCGGCAAACTCACCGTGTATGCTGTTTCTATTGCCTATTTATCCACAAGTTCTGTGGCAATAATTCATATACATATTTTGACATAAAATACTTAGTATAAAAAAATCTGCATCAGAAAGTGTCTTATGTCTACAAAGAAAAAAAGCATTGTTTCTAAGACAGAACTAAGACTTCAAAGATGAACTGATATACTTCAATTAAATCAATTTTGTCCACTAAAGCTATTTCGATCTCCATTCTTGAACTTCTCATATTTTAATAAAATAATAATGTGCATTAACTATTATTAATAGACATATTTTGATACACACTGTAGGTACACTTTTTATGGCACACCTTTTAGTTTGAACCAATGTCAACACCACTGTACCAACATTACAACGACAGTCAATATACACAACATTAAAAATAACGCGCCCAGCACGTATTTTTTATATAATATGTATTATATCTAAAGCGGTCCCTACACGATCATGCGGCATGACGTGCGGTACGTGCTGTCACTCATGCATGGCCGTTTAATTGTAGTGATTGACGCGATTGACATACAAACTACGTGCTGGCCGTTGATTGACAATCGCGCGTGCTCTTCACTGTGCTAAGTGATTGATGCAAGCATGAGGGCCCATCATGCAGCATGATAATTCACGTAAACGTAACGCATGTCATGTAGGGACCGCTTACCAATGTGTACAAAAAATATGGTATAGTCAGCGCTAGAAGAGGCGTTGACTGTCAACTTAAATATGTCGGGAAAATGTGGGTACAGCAAAATACGTAAATAAAAACAAAACGTGGGTAGACAAGCGCATTACGTACGTTCAAGGAATGACAATCATCATACGTCAATAAATCGTCAGCCAACATTGTAAGAACAAAATAAATCTTAAAAATATATTATAAACATTAAGAATGATTAAACTGGGATTCGCGAAGAAATTGACAATTATTATAATCTATAAACAACCACAACAATATTATTTGATCGATAAGTTACATTTTTTAAATAGAATACTTTTTTCGAAAATATTTTTTATGAATCAATATTACAAAATACTTATTAATTATGTCACATAACATTTATTTTGTTTACAAAATATATTCCAACGCCAAACTAAATATCGAAAGTATTTAATTGCTAATTTGTGCCAATATAAAAAAATACCGTAGCACAGTCGGCCAGTGTAAGGTACCACATGTTCGTACATACTAAAATTAATTATTTTGAATTTAAGTGTTTCACGAACTCTTTAAACTAACAGACTTATTAAATACATAGATCAGCACAGAAAATTGCTGCTTGCCTACGGATAAATCAAAGAATATGAATACTTTGAATTTACTGAGATGACGTTTGGGCTCAGGCCTGAAATATCCGTTTTCCTAAAATGTATTTTTTTGCAAAATGTCTGCTATTCCAGAATGTGAGCACGTCTTTTGCATAATGTCATATTGAAAAGCTGACATTTTGCGAAAGAAGTGCTCACAGTCTGAAATAGCAGACATTTTGCGAAAAAATAAATTTTAGGAAAACGGATATTTCAGGCCTGAGCCGACGTTTGAAAATAAATAAATAAATTATTAGAGATCATACAAGCCATCTAGTTAAGAAGCTAGCCAGTCTAACCGCATTTACACCGAGAAATTTTAGCATACAGTCGAGTTCATTAATATGTGACCAGTTTCGCTTTAATAATAATAGTGTTTGGGCAAATTTACACACAGCTGTTTAGTCCCAAACAAAGCCGAAGCTTGTAAATTAGTACTTAACAACTGATAAACATACATAAATACTATTAATTATATACTTAAATAGATATAAACACCCAGAATCCGAAAACCAACAGTTATGCTCATCACATCACACAATGTAATGTATTTGATATTGTCAAGAGCGAATGCGTCAATTACTGGGACAAGGTACGAAAATGTACATATTAATGAACTCGACTGTACTAACTCAGTAAGCGTTGTAGAAGCCTTTAGTCATTGGCACAAATGAGCATTGTTTAATACGTACGACAAATAGTTCAATAAAATTATTAAGTATAGGTATAGATAGGTATCACGTTTACATATAATATTCAGGCTGAGGCGACTTTAAATATCTATGGCTGTAATATTTCATATTAAAAAGTATCCTTTGAGTAAAACTTGGTATTTTCAATACATAAGATACTTTTCCTACAGATAGCATTCGTTTTTACTCCATCCTGTGTTCAAAAAATTTAAGTTACAATACCTACTACAATATTAAGTCATCAATGAACAATTTGACTTTCACTCCTCATTTTACCTTATCGTCATTGCACACGGTTGAATTTCACCGTATTCCCGGCGGAAAATTGGCCCACCTCCATTTATATATAAAAAACATTGTGATCGATCCAATAAGCGTGGAAAAGTGAAAAAAAAAGTTCATTTGGTCGACTGCTGATATGGAAGCATCAGCTTTAGGCTGCCCTTCCTTTAAAAATAAAATAATTAAATAAATTTTATCATATACAAATACAGCTCTCGCTATACGAAGACAATAGTTTTGTATTTCACTTCGATACGACACGTATTTACAAAGTTATGAGACTTATTAATTTGGTTAAACCACTGTACCACCCTTTATTGTGCGGAGTCCGCTGGCGGTCGGTTAACTCGCTCGCATGACGTCATCGCTTGCCTCCTAAAAATCCAAACGACGCGGGCGATAAAATGGAATATGATGACGTCATACCGGGCGCAACGGACGCAATAGCGTGTCATTATTTTTAAAAATTAAAAAAAAAATTGTGATGCAATTTGAAGTGGCAGAGAAAAAATTTTTATGTACAGACATAGGTGGAAGGATAATTAGAAACAGGGCACGATTTTCATACAATCGAGGTCACTTTGAAGCCATGGTTCTCTGTGAAGGATTGATGGGGGCATGATCTGATGACGGTCATGGAGAGAGTAGATGGAGGACTTTTAGATCGCCTTAGACATCCAACTGATCAGATGAGCCGTTTGGTAGCAGCATCGTCAATCGCATCATCTCAAAATCTTGCCCTGTTTCTAATTATCCGTCCACCTATGTATATTAAAAAAAAAAAACATTCCCACGCTCATTGCCACGTGTCGATACTATCGAGTCTTCACGAGGATCCGAACACAACGTATAATCGTATTTTTTTAATCGCCCACAAACATTACCCACATCTGCATTATATCAAGACTTTCTTCTCGCAATAATTCACCTTCTCACACTTAACAACAACATCGTCCCGCTGCCCGCTCAGCATCTTCTTGGCCCTGGTCAAGTCATCCAGCAGACACCTGCCCCTCTCCGTCCTCATAATCTGCCTCTTCGGCAGCAAGTTCTTCGACAAATAGGCGATCAGCTTCTGCCAGTCCTTCAACAAGAAAAACACCTTGTCGTGCTTCGTTTCAACCGGCACCCGTCCGCTGGAGTGCTCGAAGAAGACATTCAGCACGTCCTTGCGACACTTGGAGACTCGATTCGGCTTGATCAGAGACAGTATCAACGTGTCCACGTTTTTGTGCGGAGTGATGATCGGCTTATCATATATGTTGTTGTAGATGTTGGTCTCTTCAGCCGGTCCTACGATGAAGAGAATATGGCTGGCGAGTCGGAAGGCCTCCTCGGCCCAGATGAAGGGATCCCCGTGGGACGTTGACGAGATATCCCCGTCGTACATGACGTCGAACCCGTACTCCGAGCGGAGGTAGTTGACGAACGAAGCGACGCATTCCGCGTGCAGCCGGTTCGCTGGCGAGTACACGACTAACACTTTTGTCGGTGGCGGTATGTCGTTGCCTGGGGATAAAGAGTTAATTAAATCCTACTAATATTATTGAAAAACATGAAAATTTGTAAGGATGTCGCTGAGGTTGTGAGTTTGTATGGATGTTTGTTTTTCACGCAAAAACTGGAACAGATTTTGATGAAACTTTCCAGTAGTAGTTTATACATCAGAATAACAGACAGGCTATACAGGGTGTAACATTCAGATGGGGCAGATAGAAAAATATTCTCTGAGGAACCATGCCATCGATTTTAAAGATGTGAAAAACTGCATTCATAGATTTTAAAAAAAGCTCATACACTACTCGGGATCGAACCTGGACATTTTGAAAAAAAAAAACTATTATTTCATTATGGATATTGGTTGTGTCGGTTGTAAGCAGTAATTGTTGCTAAGAAACCTTGTATCTAAACTTAATAGAATGTCTTGTATTTAATATGTTTTTAATTATTTACGTAGCTAAATGTTCGCATGTGTTAGGTACTTCAGCAAGCTTTTGGCACTGATTTGTTTTACTTGGGGTCGAAGTGAGTTGCCCAGATGGGTGTTTCTTATACGCATCAGTGGGCCTCGTCACGTAGCCGGCACTTAAGCGACAGAACATAAATAGAATAACCTGTAACCATAGAGTTAGTATACTAGCTATAGAGTGCGCGCATCGCTCATTGCCCATTGTGCCAAGTGTAAGCAGGTGTTCTATGGACGCTTCAATATAGATTTTTTCAAGATCGTTTGTTTCCGTGAATTGTGTTTACAGCTTGGCACTGCACATTTTACCATGATTACTCCAAATCTTAATAAATACCGGCGAGAGCAACAATCGGCGCTCCTGACGTTTTGTGACTAGTAGCGTCGCCCCGAAAATTTCGAGACTGTTCAAACCCGTGCTTACAGTTGCTAACGCGCGCTCTATGTATACTAACAACTCTCTGCATGTAACGCAATGGATTTACTGTAATATAATAATTTGAATTGAAAAATAAACTTACCCAAAGTGAGGCTGTAATCCTTGCACCAATACCGGCGTATGACTCGCAGCGCGATGTAGTAAGCGAACAGAGTGGCCACAATGAGGGCTGTCACACTCGCTATGCATACGTTCAGACTCTGGATATCTCTACCTGCAATATACACAGTATCCTCGTATAGCGATGTTGTTTTTAGTAGTAAGTTCGTAGAACTGACGGCCGTTGGGGCAGAAAGGTTCCCGAGTGGCGACCACGTATCGGAAGACGCAGCGTAGGCCTGAACAAGGTAGACCGACGATCTGGTGAAGGTCGCGGGACCCGGCTGGATGAGGTTAGCGCAGGACCGGTCGTCGTGGAGATCCCTGGGAGAAGCCTATGTCCAGCAGTGGACGTCTGCAGGCTGATATGATGATGACTCTTATAGACTTTCACTCAGCGTGGTGGACTATAGCCTGTATTTCAGCCGTTGCCGCTGTTAGCTGTTCTAGGTTGGGATCCAGCCGCATAAAATCCTACGTCATACATTATCTACCAGGGTAAAAACAATTTTGATTATGATACCCAGCACCATAGATGTAAAACAATGGCTGCCAACTGGCAAGGCACAGCCTTGAGCGTTTCGTAGAATAAAAACCGGATAAGAGCGAGTAGGACTCGCGCCCTGAGGGTTTCGTACAAACTTAATTTAAAAAATAGAAAACCGTTAATAAAATTTCATATGCAAAGTTAAGTTTGTTGGTACAAGGAAAAAAGTTTTTTCGTGATGTAAACAAATTTACTGTTGTCGGGTTATTTTCATTAGTTGTGCTATTACACCTTGCTTCTTGCTAAATCTCAAGATTCTAGGTCAACCGGAAGTTTTGATTACAAAGATACTCAAAAATGCGGCAAAATCGGCCATATCTTCCGACTGTGTTGGCTTAGAAGTTTGATATTTTCACAGCTTTAAGGGACTGAAGACCTCAGTATTTGGTACTAATTTCAACTTGATACCTTCACGCGTTCTTGAGAAAAAGGGTCAACGAAGTGATCCTGTAAGGGTTCCTTTTTTCCTCTTTTGAGGTACGCAACACCGTTTTTCTTCCAACACAATATGAAATGGTAAATCAAATCTGTTTTGAATTTTTAATATCCGTGGCGTCATTCGTTCATCACTCATTCGCTCAACACGTCAGAACCAAGAGGGAAAAAACACTTACTAATAATAATCTTCGGGCTCTCCACAACCTGGCAGCCGTCCCCTTCACCGCTGCACCTGTCATGAAGCGGTGTCACCACAAAATGGTACGATCCGTTGTTCAGCAGGCTGTACTCATAGGTCACCTCGTGCGTATGGTTGTTCAGCTTAGCAGTAATTACTTTATCGACCTGAGTCCCTTTGTCGGCTTCCTTCATGACTTCGATTTGGTATGAGGTGATGTTTAACTGCTGCGGTGGTGGCATTATGTGCAGTTTCATTGTGCCTGGTAATATTTCTATATAGAGAAATGGTAGCCATTCCTCTTCAGTCACTGTTTCACCTGAAAATTAATATTTTTTTAAAGGAAAGGCAGTTTATAGCTGATGATTCCATATCAGCAGTCGACTTGCTTTCATAATTCATTATTTATTTGTTGCGTTTTTTTTAGTTTGAGAAAGTTGTCTAGTCTGTTTTTGAACATGTTTACAGAAGTGGCAGATACAACAGAATTATACAGTTTTTTTCATTTTAAATAGTTTATGCTGCATAACTCACAACCGAACCAAGATACATGAAGACCTACGTCTAGCAGCATCTCGTACGGGTAAATGTCCACTTCCTAATTCATCCGATTCCTTAAGTCAGTTGAGTTAGGAAAAGCACGAGCCAATCGGAGACGAAGCTCATGTTTTGTAACAGTAATTTCTTTGTGCATTTTTTAAATTATTATTTTATCCACAAGCAGTCGACAGGCATCAATTCGATTTGTTGATGGAGTTAGACGAGCGTTTTAGGGAGACGAGGCCAGTGCCTCGACTGCCCTGCTCATATGACTTGGCCGATTTTCAGCCTCTTGACCAGTTTTGAGATGTCCAACAGATCGGCAGCAAGTGGGTTTCAATGAGAAAGAAGCAAGGCGATATGCGTGCTGTTTCTTGAACCGCTCAATTTCTGTAGCGACAGTCGGCGCGTTGAGGTATTTGTGCAATTTGTATTGAATAGTTAAACTTACTAAGCATTTTAGCAGAAGGTACATTAAAATAGTACTGTCCCCTATTGACGTCATAGTAGTCATCGGTTGCCGCTTCAAAGTCCAGAACATGGCTCTGTCCATTAAAATTACCATCCATAATCGGCCAATAGCAGTCGTAGTACAGAATGGATTGGTCGTTGATTTGCACGTCGTTGGATATAATAATGTCCCTGCAATGGTTCTCATTGTTCCGTTTTGTGGTTTGGAAGCGGAATTTCATGACTGAAATGTGAATAAGTCCATTTATAAATAAATTACAACTTTAAAAAAAAAAAAATTTTGAAACTTAAATCAATTTTTAATTATAATTTTTTTCTTTTTTTTTACTGCATGATGTTGGCTTGAGAATTAAAGACTGATTTTATTTATTGCACAATCAAATTAACTTTAAATGATTGTGGACATAAATACTTACAAACTTTCCAAGAAATTCACACATGAATTGGGATAAATATGATGAAAGAATGTCAGTAATATGCAAATATCCCAAGTTGCTTAACAATAATATAAAATTGAGGAAAACAACATATTAATATGTAGATATTTATAAATGATAAGGAAAAATATATCTCGTATAGCATAGGCATACTTGAAGGAAACAAATATTGGTTTATGAATGTATGTATGTAGATAAAACCCAATAATAATAATAATGCGAAAGGGTATGATTTCTACTGGGGACAGGCCAGGCAAGTTTGACCAAGTTTGTCATAAACTACATGTATCACTAGCTGTTTCTCGCGACTTCGCCCGCGTATAAGTTTTTCCCGCGAGAACAGCTTTTCCTGAAGTATCTATAGCCTATTTGTTAATCTGATATATATCTGTAAATATATTCGAGGTGTTTTTGTAAATAATATCTTTTAATCGATTAGTAGGATAATTATCTGATAGATAATTTATATTAGGTACAGTACAGTTTCATCAAAATATTTAAAATCTGTTCCGTAGTTTTCGCGTGAAAGAGTAACAAAATTCCTTACAAACTTTCGCCTTTATAATATTTAAGATAGTGGATGGATCTGTAAGATCCAGTTTAGCAACCTCAGTGCAAGGGGATCCTAGTATGGGATTAGACATGTATTGTATTTTTTAACTACAACAGCCAGTCCAGCACAAAAATGTACAAAATAAACAATGGACCTGAAAAAGAAAGGCCATAAAGAATACATTTACTTACTTTTCCATTTAATATTCGTGAATGTAATGTTAAGGACTGCCCGATTGAGGGAATACGCTGAACCGTTGCCATGGCGCTCCACAGACAATATGTACGGCTTCAGGCTGACGCCCCCGATATGAGCGTTGGACATAATGGGACCGAAGTTCATTGCCCGGCATTGGGTGCTGTTGTAGAACTGCACTTGGCATTTGTTGATGTCTGCGTTTGGATCGCCTAGTATCTGCAAAAAATTGCAATGTTGAGTGTATGCTCAACTAGTATTAGGAATTGGGCATCAAAACATTTTTACAAAATGAAATATTAATTAAACCAGTGGGTGGAGCAGTGTACAATAGCGGCCCTATCACTTCCAGAGATTTCAGGCAACCTTTGGATGATGGGAAATTTTTCAAGCAGCGTGAGTGCTATTATATATTTTGTCGGTTTGGTTTTAACTGATGATGTAAGTTAAATATATATAAGATTTTGTTAAAAATAGATAGGTAGTTTACGTTTTGTATTTTTAGGGTTCTGCCTACACATACACCTATAGTAAAGCTTTTTTGCCTGTAGTAATGAACCAAATCTACATACAATTGTATCTCACATGTTTTAATCTCTCATCTGTGTTTAATTTAAAGAAAATGTATATTTTGACAGGAATTATTGTGTCCTAGAATGGAAAGTATCTAACTAAGGAAGGCATGTTTCACTTTGATATTTATTTAATCGTATGGCGTTCACTTAAAAAATAGGTAAAATTATCTCATAGGTCAACATTCATTCTGTTCACTTCACTTTGATATGTAGTCATAGTTCACGTAACAATATGATCAAAATTACAAGGGAAAGGTGATTTCAATCAGTGACAAAATTTTATCCCTCAAGAAAAACCTTGCACAAACATTTGTCAAATTATTTGCTGCCGCTGTCAGTCTATCTATAATCTTATCTTTCACCTAAATATGGAAATGACCTAATGTGCACTGCAATAATGCAAATAGCTGTGAAAAAAAGGCATTCAGTAGCGAATACTAAGTCTTTGTTTGTTCTAACTTTTGTAAATGTGGAAAGTTTTCACTTCACATACAAATTGAACCATTCAAAGACAGAACGTATAAAACTATTAATAATATCCCAAGTCATGGAATAAAACAAATGATATATAGGCCTTCTAGAAGCAATAGAAAAAAGAATAACGAAAAGGGGAAGATATGTGATTCTCTTACATTGCTAAAACTAATAGCTTGTAGCTAGGGAGGTCTGTGAAGACTATAATACACAAGTGCGTATAAAAAAAGGGTCTTTAGTATTACTACAAATAATTTACCCATACTACCGAATGCCCGGGCTAGCAATCAATACATGGTACTTGCAAGGGTGCCTATTGTGTTACGTACATTGTGATCCCGAGACCTTAGACTATCCATCTCAAGGCAAATGACAGCAAATCAATAATTTGTTGATTGTTGAATGAATTGCGGATAATTTATCATAAAGTGACTAAATATACCTGAGTCGTACAGCTGTGCGCTCTCTGGGTATCGTTTCCGCATATATCGTGCTGCAATTGACTGTATCCAGCAACATCTTGCAGGATACAAATAAATAGAACGCAAAACAAGGATCCCCACATAATAGAACTGTAATCACAAACTAAAGGCGCTTTAAGTTTAAATTCACCATATTTACAACGAAATGTTATAAGCACATTTCGTCACAGGTGTTTAATAGATATATAAACTGAAAACAACTGAATAAAAAACAAATTCGTTTACAATGACGACTCCAGTGCAGAACAATACAAAACAATATGGCTGGCGATCACCATAATCTATTTTTTTAAGTTGAAGTTTATTGTAAAGAGGTGAGTCTTTTAAGCCTTCAATCTTAGTAATTTGACTCAAGCAGCTGGATTCCTAAGGCGTAAAACAAAATTAAAAAGTTTACGATGTTGCTAGATTTGAAATTGTCCCTCAAATATGGTTAGTAATCGAGGAATGTTCGTCGAAGTCCATATGTATACGCTAGCGGAACGGACTTGCTTGATTGCCGGGACTATTAATTCCTCTGTCGGCCGGCGGGCTGCTCGCGCGAAATACGAACAGTCCGCACGCTATTCGCCTCGTCCTCGTACTCGCACGCCACTAGTTAGCACGCTCGTGTCTTGAAAGTGTCTTTCTAATCCCACCTAAGAACAAGGATCCCATAGAACAGCTGCTAAAATAACAATATTAATTAGAGAGGGACACACTCATTACAAAAGTGGTAAGAGTAAGCAAGACAGGTATAATATCTTCTATCTCTATCTACGTATGTGAATTTTTTGTTGGGGGACAGTGTAACTGCATATCAACTGCCCCCCAACCAGAGAGTTGTTAGTATACATAGAGCGCGCGTTAGCAAGTCTGAACTGTAAGCACGGGTCTGAACAGTCTGGAAATTTTCGGGGCGACTAGTCACAATACGTCAGTAGCGCTGATTGTTGCTCTCGCCGATATTTTTTTAGATTTGGAGTAATCATGGTGAAATGTGCAGTGCCAAGCTGTAAACATGATTCACGGTAAAGAACGATCTAGAAAAAATCTAAATAGAAGCGTCCATAGCATTGTGCCAAGTGTAAGCAGGTGTTCTGAACACCTGCTTACCTGAACACCTGCTTACAGTTGGCACAATGGGCAATGAGCGATGCGCGCGCTCTATAGCTAGTATACTAACTCTATGCCCCCAACAAACAACATCCCGACTAAAATAGATAGTGTTTGTTTAGTTTGACCCGCCATATAAGAAGCGTCTTCTCAAATTATTAGGTTAAAAGACTATTGCCATTTCATGCTATACGCTGATTACGGTTCTATGGTTCATTCTTTTCCTAAGAATCCCGCGAATGTGTGAACAGCCACATAACAAGACAAATCTGCAAATGCAGTATGAAGGAAAAGCAATTTATTGACAATAATCTGGTAGCACTAAATAAAAACGTCAAACAAAAAACATCTGGAACCGCAGGATTGTTCATTGTTTGTTTAATTGTGTAGAGCAATAAAATCGTATTTTCATAGCTTTTAAAATATATTTCCGGCATGATGTGATACAATAAAAATCCCACTACCTCATCGGTGCAATAAAAGAAGCTCCAGCAAAAATCCAATATGACTGTAAGTTTGAAACATGATTTTGTATTAAGACTATGTAATTTCGTTATCTCAGTAATTCCTAATTGCGTGGGTATGAGATCCTGTCTGTAAATTTCATATCTATTTCCTTCCTACTAATTTATGTGTGGTATTACCACGTAATTTGAACAGGAAGTCGTTTAAATGTTATATTGACCCAGAGTTTTTTCCTGTAACTTTGGGCACGAGACCTAAATGAAAATTCTGTCCAGCCAGTATAACATTGACAGAGATTAGGTAACCTCCATGCGTACCTAATGTGATTTTTTTCTAAGTCAGTTTCTCTAATTTAACCTCAAGAAGTCAATTGAATAAGTCCGAAGCTTTAAATAGACCAGAAGAGGCCCGAAGTAAGTAAAGAAAGACATGTAAGTATGGAATGTCAGCCAGGATGGAAGCGATAGATGTGTCCAGGGTGTGTCCAGCTGTTTATTTATGCATTAAACAACACAGTTTTTATCCAACAAAAACCAATTCTTATTCCAATTGATTTTAGGTTAGTCTGATATTAAATATTGAGTAAATTGTTGTTAGTATGCCACAAATACAAGCAAGTTTTGTACCAAATATTAATAATTCATACAAATTATTGTATGAATAGAATAAAATTCAATTTTTGTAATGTGACGTTTGGTTTCATCGAGTCCACGATGATTCTGCCACGTTCTGCTTCTTTCTTGCATAAAACTCACGTCTTCGTGGAGTCGGTGCAGGGACTGCCACCCCCGTATAAGAATAAGATTCTGCCAATGTCCAGGGTTGAAGGATACACAGTGCTGTTTGCCACTGCTCACTCCTAGGCGGCGCCACTAGGCATAGGCTAACAAGTCTAGTTAAACCACACGCAAAGAGAAAACTTTTATATTGCATACAAATACCTATATAGATTGACTTCTCTTCTCTAGTTCAATTTTCAATTCGACTTTTCACCATCAAGGGAAGCAGCGCAATGTTTAAAATCTACGCTAATGGCGCCATTAGCGTAGATTTTAATAAAATTTTTGAAAAATAAAAAAACATAGGCTTTAATAAAATCTCCCATTAACTAGGAATACAATCTTCCTATCCTAGATGTTCCAACTGGAATTGTTCATAAAAACAGCTCCTTTGAAATAAAATAAAATTTAAACATGTCACCATTGTAATAAAATAATGCATTCTGCAGTAACTACCTTCTCGCAAAAGGCATGGGCAATAAAATAAACAGCCATAACAAATTTTATACCTCAATTAGTGTTGTTTTTATTAATTGGCTGTGGCGATAATACGATTTTGTAATACTTCTGTTTGGCTACTATTTAGCTATCACAGCAATTCTGCACATTTATAGTCATTTTTCCACATATAAATAAATAAAAAATAAGATAGGTACTTACATTAAATTATTTTATAAACATTGTAAAACAAATTTCTGAATGATTGTACACAGGTAAAAATAATTTTACTACTTTGTTAGTCGTAAAATTTTAATTTTTAATTACCAAAGTCCAAAGTCATTTTGTTCAGTGAGTTTTTATTTTGTGACAAAAATGTGCGCGTTTCATGATGAAAATGATATTGAAGTTGCATATAAGAAGAAATATTTAGTATGTATAGTCTGCCATTCTATTGATTTTATTTGTCAAAGTTTCATCAATTACGGTGTAGTAATATCAAGTTGTGTGTGTACAGAGTTATCCTTGCAATGATGGGGCAACAATTATCCAACAGGCAGATCCAATAAGAGTTGGTGATTTTTCTTTTACATAAAAAAAATTACATAAAATCATTAAAAGTATGGCAGACCATAAATAATAAATCTGTACCTACATAATTATACAAGCTGTTTCAATAAATTTTTATGTTCAAAATCTTGGTACTTATGGCATTAAAAAGTCTAAATGCGGGGTCAATTTTAAACATTTATTAACCTATGTATTTCTTTGGAACATCCTGTATAGTTAATGCAGAGTGTAATGCTGGCAATATACATCGCAATATTTGCAGTAAACCAACCAAATCTGGACTTATTCTTCTCTTAGGACTGAAATATCCTCGATGTAAAAAATAAATAATAAATAAAAAATTGAAAATAAAATTTGTGTAGAGCAGCAGTGTAAATCTTTAAGTGAAACGCTTACTAGTTTAATTATATGACCCGTAAAGGCTTCAAGCCTTATAGGCTCGAGGCTTCAAAGCTCTTGCTACAAGGCTCAACTTACAACAATAATAGGAAAGCATCCAGACATGACCCGTTTCGGCAAATGTTGCAATGTGTATTGCCGCCTTAATGTATTGTTATATAATGAATGTTATGATCGAACGTTTAAATATTTTGGGACATCCTGTTGAGATATTTGGCAGTTCTAGACGCGTGGTTGTTCGGCAAATGAAGTCCGATGAATCCAAAAAGAAAAAAAAAACTTAGTACCATTTAAATCAGTTTCGTTTTTAAATTAATCCATCAAATCAATAGATGGTTACTGACTATAAATTTCTGAAAAAAATTATTGATGTGCCCGTAATGCACTGCTGGATGTGCGATATTAGGCGTATCACAGACACACGCGGCCTGCGGTAGGGGTGGCGGCCTGTTGTATTCCATACGCAATGTATGTGAGACTTCAGACACGCGCGGCCTGCGTTTTCATATTGAAGCTGCGGCCTAGGCCGCCACCGCAGGCCGCGTGTGTCTGGGATACGCCTTATCTCTACCTTAGAGCAACTCAGCCGCCGGCTAGACCGCGTTGCCTTAAGATCTCTACGTATTTGATTATGAAGTTTTCTAAAATGATGAATGTTTAAGATTATATTTGTCAACAACATGTGCTATATCACAACAAGATTCCCGAGCACCAGCAAAAATCTCACTCCGTGCACAAACAAACAATAATTGCTTCTGGTCCAGAGCCGTACTAAGGCAGTGGCTACGGGGCCCATACTCGGCCGACAATAATAAAATAAAAATATATTTTGATATCACTATGGTATTGGCGCCACAGCTCAGTTGGTAGAACATTACCCCGGTCCTGCTCGCGTGCGATTTTTTGTTTTTCTCTAATGCATAACAATCTATTGTTTTTCTCTAATGAAAACGTGTTACGTGAAACGAAGAAAAATTAAAAACGTTTGGAAAAAAATTACATTATTTGCAAGTTTCAGTTAAAGTACTAAGTGAGGGTAAACGTGAACGTCATGATGATCTACCTATATTACTGACGAAATAAACGTTTTATAAGCATGTCAATGTCTTCTTCATCAATCAATCCATTACACGTGGTTGTGCTCGATAATTAAATTCTAGGGCCATAGTATTCCTAATACGGCTCTGGTCCAGATGTATCTTCTAAATAACATTGTATGTCTGTAAATATGTCCTTGATAACATTTCCAGTGTTGGTGGCGGTTCGTTGGCACAGCTGCGGCATATCGCTGTTCAAATTTGCATACAAAATGAAATTAAAAAATTATGTTCGTTTAAATTACGTAAGTGTGTTCACGTATCGATTTGTTTTTTTAAATACCCGAGACATAAACCATTACGTTATTATAAATATACAATTATGGGATTGTACCTGACAATTTTGGGTGAACAATCTCAGTGACTATTTGAACCATTGAGGGCAGACATGAGACTAAAATATTTTATTTATATTTATGTTGTTTTCGAGAGGCAATTATGTCTTTTTTTTCGTAGGAAAATTGGTTTATAATGGAATTAATAAATATTTCTGTTTACATACATCTCTCTACCAAGAAGTGGGGGTAAATTCTTACATCTGAATACGGCCCTGGTCTTTTTATAGACCATGTCAGTGCTATCATTTCCATCTAAAATAATTGCCATCAAATAATAAACTGGGTCGACAATGGGTCTAAATTGTATTCATCGGACTATGTTTATAAACTCTTTAAGGTCTAGCTTGAAGCCATATCTTTCTACATTCAGTAATTTAATTTATTGATAAAAAAATTTTGATCAGTCTAAAAAATTAACAATCAACTTAGGTCTTCTCAGTCTTAAAAAAGTTGTTTATGCAACTAAACATTGAATGAATGAATTTATTTGCAATAATTAGTTAAGTAGAAGTACCTACCTATTAAAACACTCGTGCTATGCTTTTGTGAAACTTGGCTAGGTAAAAAACTTGCACTCGTGTTGAAATACCTTCATTACGAGACAGTAGCTTATATAACTATTTTATTACGGGCAAATAGGCCGCAGGAAAATTTGTAGGTTTACCTGCAATAACAGGAACTGAACGAACCAATTGGTCAGAAACTCTACGGGAATTGTTTAGGGTGACGAAATAACACATTAGCCGATATGATGAGATCTTAATTAAAGAGTGACGAATTAGGGGTTGCTTCACCAAACATAAAAGTATGTCCGGTAATTCCACCGAACATAGTTTCATGTTTGGTGAAGCAAGCCCAAATTTAAAATATGTTTATTCGAACACAACCATAGTGAAATAAGTGATTTCGACGCAGAGTATATAGCTTGCCAACTCTTCAAAGCTTTTAAACTTTCGAAAATATGTTTGTTTTGACAAGCTTTTATTACAGTAAGTACAGTCGACCGCACGTCAGTGGTAACACTTTGACCTTGAGCTGGCCTAGCCTACTAGGGAGTTTCAATACTTTGAGAGACCAGTTTATACTGGTTCTGTTTCCACTGACGTGCGGTCGACCGTACAAGCTTTTATTTAACTTGGTTGTCTGTCCGGGAGGAATCTCGAGATCGTTTTTTCAACCACTTCCCGATATGCGATCAAGCTCAAATTTTGCACCCACCTTTCTGAAGACAATACGATGTAGTACTATTCAATTTTATAGTTTATCTAATAAAAGCTTGTTTGAATTATTTTTAAACCTACCAGCATTGAAGTCGTGATTTTTGGGAACGTTTTTTGTTTGCGAAGATATCAGATTTAATTACAAAGAAATGCAACTAAGGTTTACGTTACAGAATCTTATTTTATATAAGTACTGACTGGTGGTTTAACGTCGTACGGTTTAAGTGTGCCAATCGAAACAGATCACTCTCTGTATGAACAAGTGTTTCGTCTATACACTCATTGAATGTAAAGTAAGCCAATTATTAATAACAAATATAACACTATGTGATGTTAACTCGTTGCGTGAACACACATGCGCCGTTCCAACTATCGAAGTACTGATCGTCTGTAAGAACTGTAGAAAAAAATATTTTTTTTTTGTATTTTTGAACGGTGATTCGCAATGTTGAAAACTGTGCAGGCGGAGGGGCGGGTGATGGGTCGCCGTTTTGTGCTAACATTGGTGATCGGAATATCGGCAGGATTTAGTTTTGCGTACATACTATTAACATCGACAGGATTCTCTCGAGACGTAGCGTTCTCTTCGTACAGGTAACTAATATAGCTATTTGGCATGCAGTTTTTGAGGATTTTCGTTGATTGCATTTACCATTTTTTTTAAGCATGCTGCATTGAAGCCTGTGAAACAATAAGCATGTAGCATGTTATGTCCTAAGATGAGGCGTTCCAAATCAATGGGGACCTTATGACGCGGCATTTCATTTCCGAGATAATAAAAGTTTTGTGAAATGACTCAAAAATAGGGTCACTAAAAATATTTAAAAAAACCAAAGGCTAGGAGGTTGGTTCTTGGATCTATGGTTAGGTATTTATGTAGTTTTTATTTTAGTCCGATAACTCATGTCCGCCGCAAGGTACCTTTTGATTTGGAATGCTAAAAGTTAAAGAGTAAATTGATTTCATTTTTTTCATACCGTTGTCGGTACACGTACAAAATGCTATTGGGATTATTTTTTAAATGTTTTTGGTAACGATTGAGAGCTAGTTTTGTGTATTTTAAATTCGTTCGATCACAGAATACATACGATGTCCTTTTTTGATTTGTAAACCTATATATAAAATTGTATTATTGTTTCGTTTAGCTATACCTATGGTTTGCTTTGAAAATGCTATCTCAAAATATTTGATTTATGATATACTTTAGACCATTCCATATATTCCACGATAGTACCTATCAATCTACAGGTAAAGGTACAGGTAACTACAGGTAAAGGTAGCGTCTTCAATGATTTTACGAAATACCTGGTGATTTTGCGAACACCCTGGGGTAATCACGAAAACTCGGAAGATAGAGTACTACCTACCTAAACGTTAACGCTATCCTACTAGGGATTTCGCGATTCACTGGATTTCTTTAGTGTTTTCAAAAAATACACATATTTATGGGTGGAAAAATAATATTCAATAATTATTTTGTTAAATAGGAATTTAAAATATTGATGTTGGATTTATGGATATTTTATGAGCCGTTTTAACGGAAATCTAGGTTTATGATGTTTAAATGATCGTTAATTTTTATCGTTGTTAGTTGTTTATAGTTAATTTTTCATGACATTGCGTTAAGAAATGTTGAAATGAAAAGGTAGGTAAGTACCTACCTACTTCATTATTTTGGCTGTTAAGATAAACGTCCATAAACTTAGATAAAATATGCACAGCCCATGTTCACATAATTAATGTAATTTAAAAAGTATTATGTCATTAACAGCGTAAGTAATTAATAAAATCGCTCATTTACCAAAAATTCTTTTTACAAAATTTTACATTTAATGTTTACCAATACCTATTTAAAAATAACATATAAGTAAACGGCTCTAGGTGATCCCGGGACCAGATTCTTTTTTACTGAAATAAATAATTTTTCATTTTCATTTTTCAATATTAAGTATTTTAAAACTAAATTAACCTAAAACCTATATAAAACTTAAATTACCTAAAAATAACAAAAATCGTCGAGACTGGGCGATGGACCCATTGTTCCGAGGACGCTGGCTGCATTGCTTCGTTGGATGGCCAGACTGATCCTCTGAACAAGGTATTCCTTGCACAGAGGATCACCCGTGGCCTCCCTCAGCTTTGCAGCCAAGTCTTTTGTAAAATACTTTGCGTCCTCGGACCAAGGGCCCATCATCTCAACCGCGAATGTAATGAAAAAGTAAGTGCGGCAAAGCTTTTTACTTAAAATATTTTATATTTTATGCATCATTGAACTAAAAAATAAGTTATTCTGATTATTTACACTTCGATATTATAAAAACAAATGCCCTGAATGAAAACTAGCTTTATTACGAATCAATGCTTGTGTGAACGTAGTCTTACAAAAGTAGCAGTGTTTATTTTAATGCAGTTCTTTATATTGGAAGATTTTATTGTGTATTTTTATTTAACTATACATTACATTTATTCGTTGTTGCATATCACAACTTAAGTATAGTTTATAATTACTGGTGACATAATTATGAATACCTATTAGATAAGTATTGAATAATCCTTTTTTTTTGTTAAATTTTTTACATGCACTCAAGGTTATTGCAAAGTCTGCCAGAGTACTGATGGGAAGGGATCACATTGCCTTCATACTGATTGGACAAGCTGTTTTCACAGATTATGACGCCATTTTAAAAACCCGATGAAAAACTATGTTATTGTAAAATTACGTTTATTTTCTCTGCTTTTTGACTTGGCAATGGCATAATTCATTGGTATAATTACATACTTATAGGTACGTAATCGAAGCATGTTACTACTACATATTTAGATGAAAAACTGGTTATTTAAATTATTCAAACGTAAACATTTTATAGTAAGGGGTCGCTATTCTAACCCGCTAGGCTGTTTTTTTTATAGGAAATGACAGTTTGCTATTTCTTTTTTTTCTCTGGGATAAGTCAAATTCAAATTTTTTGACGTCAATTCTGTCTAAAACTAAAACTACTCTGTTAAGTAAAAGTACCTACCAGGATTACCCATAGTTATGTGAACCGGAATAGTAATGTTATACTATACTTTTGCTTGAAATAAGAAAAATATCGTAATAGTAGAGTTTTTATGTTTTCAGTCATTTCATTATTTGCTTTGATGTTCAGTGGTGATCATCATTAAGTACAGCTATTATTTCATCTACAAATCTTCCCGCATTGCTTGCTCTCAACCCACTATCCAAATTCTACGGAACCAATCACGTAGCAGGGAGTCAGTGCGCAACTCTGATCATCCAATCACGTTGCAGGCAGTCATTGCGCAACTTTGACCGACTAATCACAGTCAGCGCGCAACTCTGACCGACCAAAGACGTAGCAGGAGTCAGTGCGCAACTCTGATCATCCAATCACATTGCAGGCAGTCAGTGCGCAACTCTGATCATGCAATCACGTTGCAGGTAGTCAGTGCGCAACTTTGACCTACCAATCACGTTGCAAGCAGTCAGTGCCCAACCCTGACCGACCAATCGCGTTGCAGGAAGTCAGTGCGCAATTCTGACCGTCCATATAATATGTTGCAAGGAATCAGTGCGCAACTCTGACCGACCAATCACGTTGCAGGGAGTCAGTGCGCAACTTTGACCGTCCAATCACGTTGCAGGGAGTCAGTGCGGGATCTCGACCAACACCCTATAGCGTCTATGGTTGGCCATGGGAGCGACGAACCAGCGCACCGGGATGAAGACCGCACCGTCGCGGACGAGTTAGAGAAACGCGTGCGGGTGCTGTGCTGGGTGATGACGGGCCCTCAGAACCACGAGAAGAAAGCGAAACACGTTAAAGCCACGTGGGGCAAGAGATGCAATAAGCTGCTGTTTATGAGTAGCCAAGAGGGTAAGAAAGACTTGCAATTGTTGTAGCACCAACAAAACTTGTATAAGAATGGACGTCGTAGTTTATCGACTCGACTATCGACGTTTTATAATTTTATGTATCCTGAAATATCTCGGAAAATATTTTATATACTTTTTCTATCACAATTTTCCCATCTTTACCGTGCAATTTTACATGTATGTTGAAACATAGCTGAATCTCAATCGCTCCATGAGTTTTCGAGTCAGACATACCTACGGCCAAAATATCTCCGCTATACTTACTTACTCCGCGGTATTCCTAAAAATTAAAAATTTATTCACCTTTATATATTCACCTTTAAGATTTTTTAAAAATTAAATTAAATGCGGAGACTGCGGCAACTACGGTGTGGCTTTGGGACTGACATGTGGACAACAAAAGTCCCAAAATAAAATTAAGATTTAAAAGAAAAAACGGTGTGGCCAGGTGTGGTTCACCTTTAGACTCGACCTTTTTTCAGCTTTCTAAGGAAAGCCTTAATGTTTACTACTTGCGCTAGTGGTGCCATCTGAGTTTCACTTCCAATTCAGATCCAAACCTTCCGGCGGTGAAACTACCAGTGTCAGAGGGTCGAGATAATCTGTGGGCGAAGACGAAGGCCGCGTTCCGCTACGTGTACGAGCACCATCGGAGAGAGGCTGACTGGTTCCTCAAGGCAGACGATGACACGTGAGTTTTTTAAATTTTTTGGCTTGGTTACCAGACCTTTAAGCCATATTTTGTTCCTAATTGATCATGTTCCTTATTTATTAAACCGGCGGTTACAACAAGATAGAATCCTCTACCAATAATATTACAAAGGCGAAAGTTTGTAAATATGTTTGGATGTTTGTTACTCTTTCACGCTGTAACGGCTGAACGGATTTTGAGGAAACTTAGTACAGTAATAGCTTAAATCCTGGAATAACATAGGTATAGGGTAAACTGTTCCCGCGGGAAAAACTTATTCCAAGCGGGCGAAGCCGCGGGAAACGGCTAGTATTATATAAATGAATATAATACATATAGAGAAAAAACATTAAATAATGCTAGTTACATCCATTTTTAGGGAACTAAAATAGAAGAGACAAACATGACATTTTATTTCCCGCAAAAGAATCCACGTGGGTTGTATACTTACAGTACTGTAGCCAGCTGAACAAGCTGAGCCGAACGGAAAATGGTATTTTACTTTCAAAAAGTTTCTTTTTTCAAGTGGTCTTAACCCTTTATAAGGCAGAGGCGATTTGGATACCACTTCCTTGAAAAGAACATCCTCTTTTTTATTTAACTATAATGGTATTATATAGCAAATCAGGCTTTCTTTCCTCATTCATTCAATGTCAATAATAGGTGTATTAAAAACAATCTTCTGAAAACTCAAGTGCACTAACAGGCTGAGTGCATATATTGACCACATGTTTTTTTCTTAATGATTTTTTTTGCCGTAGATGTGTTCCCCGGTGCATTACAAACATGGTAGTGTATTTAACTTACACGTATCATAACTGTATAACTGGGGCCTTTTATAGGGTTTAAATCATATTCGGCCTTTTGTTCGTTAGCGGGGATTTTTAACACTCAACAAATACTTAGTGGGGATATGAATTTAGACCACCCTATACCTCCACTCCAAAATTCTGGGAGTACGCGCTAGGCTGGCCAAACTGACCTTCACGCTTGAACGCGTCTTGTAAGGCCAAGAAAATGTTTATTTTCCATTTCAATGACGCGTGACGCATCTTGTTTTAAAAGCGTTTCTATAATAATTATAACATTTTACATGTATTATAATATCCATTGTCAAGCCGTTCTGCTTTTATTACTATACTAGTTTGGAACCGTCAATGAACACAATAGCGTGTTTCTAGTCGTGACTCGGGCGCCGGAGGTCGTGGGTTCGATTCCCACAAAATCCTGGTTTACAATAAGACGAGTGTATGTCAAATGAACAGCCTATTTATATGTCCCCAATATTAATCATTATTTTAGATGAAAATACAAATGACCATAGAAAAGCCGTCACTAATCGAGCCTTTTGTTCCAGGTACGTTGTTGTCGAGAATCTGAGGTACATGCTCTCGGAGTACAATAGCGAGGACTCCATATACTTCGGGTGCAGGTTTAAGCCGTTCACTAAACAGGTGAGTCCCACTAATGTTAAAAACGCGAAGGTTTATAAGGTATATGTTTGAATGTCTGTTACTCTTTCACGCATAAACTACGTTACAGATTTTGATGAAACTTTACATTACCTAATAGAATAGATATTAAGTAAGACCCATTCGGCTACAACACAAAATCCCATATTTGCTCCTACTTTAGACAGGGGGCAAACATTCTAAGAAATTTTCCAGCCCTTTATCTAATGTCGAAATAAATTTTTGGGGGGGGGGGGTTGTTGAAGAAATACATTTTATCCAATATATATAATATTGTATCCAAATTTAATAATCTGTCAGTCAGAATCTGTTATATCAAACTTCTAAGTCAATGCAGTAAAAATATATGGCAGTTTTTGCCGCTTTTTGAGTATTTTGGTAATGGAAATTTTGGAAAACCTATACTTCCGGTTGACCTAGAATCTTGAAATTTGGCAAGAAGCAATGTCTCAGAATGTTGTAACCAACACAAATTGTGTAAAATACAAAAATTAATATTTCTATTAGTTACCAACAAACTTAATTTTGCGTATAACCAAAACATCCATGTAAAGTTAGTACTTATGTGATATAAGTATACTATAAAAAGAAAAAGATTGTACGGAACCCACAGGGCGCGAGTCCTACTTGTCCGGTTTTATTATTGTACGCAGGGCTACATGAGCGGCGGCGCGGGGTACGTGCTGAGCCGCGCGGCGCTCGACAAGTTCGTGACCAAGGGGCTTCCCTCGCCGCATCTCTGCAAGGCCAGCGACGGCGGCGCTGAGGACGCTGAAATGGGTTCGTAGTAACGCCTCGTTGTCTTGTGGTTGGGGCATCGGACGCCAGTCGCATACTAGATTCGATGCTACTGAAATACCCCTTACTAGACGTTTTAAGCAATGATAAAAAGCTTGTAACCAAGGGGATTCTCCCGCCGCATCTCTGCAAGGCCAGCGACGGAGGCGCTGAGGACGCTGAAATGGGTTCGTAGTAACGCCTCGTTGACTAGTGGTTGGGGCATCGGACGCCAGTCGCACACTAGGTGCGATGCTACTGAAATACCCCTTACTAGACGTTTTAAGCAATGATAAAAAGCTTGTAACCAAGGGGATTCTCCCGCCGCATCTTTGCAAGGCCAGCGACGGCGGCGCTGAGGACGCTGAAATGGGTTCGTAGTAACGCCTCGTTGGCTAGTGGTTGGGGCATCGGACGCCAGTCGCATACTAGGTTCGATGCTACTGAAATACCCCTTACTAGACGTCTAAGCAATGATAAAAAGCAAATCCAGAAGGCAGTACTCCTAGACACGGCACGTATTGTCAGGAGTTTCCTCACCCTGCGGCCCTAACCACCGGTAGCTTGGGCCCTGCCCCGCTGCCGGCGGCACTCTAGGTTAGGTTTTTTATAATGTTTTTGTAATTAGTTTTTATAAAATATAAAAAAATTAAGACTTAAATAATAATAAAAGCAACACACTCACGCATTAGGTAGGATTCCCTCCTTCCTGTTTCCCGGGAGGCATAGACACATACGAACATTTTTCGATCATATAAAAGCTTGCACCGGCCGGAAGTCCGAGCACAGTAGGCAGGGTCACTACCAACAGGGCTACGAAGGCGTCAAAATGTACTCATATAGCAATAAAATATTTTGCTTTGACTTTGCAGGCATATGCCTGGACCGCATCGGCGTGAAGGCGATGGACTCGCGCGACGCGATGCGCCGCGGCCGGTTCTTCCCCTTCGTGCCGCGCGACCACCTGTTCCCGAACAAGGACAAGAACTTCTGGTACTGGTCCTACGTGTACTACCGCAGCGACGAGGTGACATACCGCCATTTATTTTATTTGTTTTATTTTATTTATTCATTCTCAAATCTACAGCTAGTTACAGAATATTTTTTTAACCTTTGGCACAATTACCCCCACAAAATTACCACTAGTAAATGCATTTCATTCTTTCACTTAAATAAATTTTGGGTGCCTAAGTGCGGATCACAGCGAACTATTAAAATATAAATTTGTACATCACAATAAAATTATTTGATTGATTGATTGAAGAGCAATGTACTGTATCTCGAAAAGAACTATGTAAACTACTATATTTTGTATTCAATCAATCCTACTTACCTATTAATTAATTTAAGCTGTTCCCGCGGGAAAATTTCTACGCGGGCGAAGCCGCGAGAACGGCTAGTCAATCAATATTTTATTTGGTAAATTTTTTTTGTAAAATTATCAAATTTTCTAATTTTGGAAAAAAAATGTAAATTTATCTCATTTTCTTACAAAATTAGATAATTTTAAATAGTGTCTTAATTGTAGTGTATTTTGGTCTTGTACTGGTACCTCAGAATGAAATAAACAAATAGATTGCCATGTATCGAAATGATCGTACTAGACAGGAAACTGACAATTTTTTTTCTCTGTCGCTCAGGGTTTAGACTGCTGCTCAGACCACGCCGTAACCTTCCACTACGTGTCACCGCAGGACATGTATGTATTCGACTATCTAATATACCACCTGCGGCCGTACGGCATCCGGTACGGCGCGGGGGACTCGCTCAGAATGGTCACCACCCCTAGCAACGAAACAGGAGTCACTACTGTTTAGTTGTGTATTCCGTTTCTCCTTAGGAGTGTTACGAAAACTAACGCTATATGCGGCGCGGCTACACGCACACCTGCTTCAAAAGTGACACAAGTCAAAAAATGATTTTTTTGAGTTGGAATATTGGTCGTATTCAGCGAATTTCGCTGCTTCAACGGTGACACAGTCAAAAAATTGAATTTTTTTGACTTATGTATATAGCTACAGTACCTTGCACGCACATGTCGTACACCTGCTTCAAAAGTGACACAAGTCAAAAATATCAATTTTTTGACTTGTGTCACCGTTGAAGCAGCAAATACATACAATACAAGTTTGTATTACCATATTAACTTTGCGGTCCACTTAGGAACATCATCTATTGTTTATTTTGCTTTCGGCCGCAAAAGAGTTTGTTTTCTTAAAACACCCAAGGAAAAATGTTAGTTTGTGGTTAACTTAGGCGACTTCTAAAGGTGTAAGTTGGGCTTTAGGTAGTGGGTTCGTTGGCTTAATGCAGTCTAAATGATCACCTCTGCCTGCCAGGTGAGGTAAGAAGTGCAGCCTGTATATAAACGTCTCAGTTTGTTTAGTTAGATTTCTAATCAAATACAAACTCAGACAATTTTGTCCAAGCCTGCATCTGTGGCGGCACGATCTTTGTATGACATTTTTGAGTCGCCTCGTCAGTAAATCTTGGTCAGGGTACGATGGGACTGACATGTAGAGAACACAAAAGTCCCTAAATAAAATAAAGATTTAAAAAAAACAAATACAATGGGTTTGTTTTTAGCTTTTATGAGTCGCCTAATTATATCGTTGTTATCAATAAAAAAAAACATTGTAAAGCTTGAATTAACCCTAGAATGCGATAAAATTGTGTAATCAAGGTCTAAATTCCATTAAGCTAGTATAGTAAGAAAGAATGTTTGTATATTTGGATATTTGTAATTTTATAATCATGGTAGAGAATTGAAGACATAGCGTAGATTATTAAGTATCTCTTTATTTTATAAGTAACTAAAAATAGTGAATTTTCCAAGTGATAGTCAAAATATTTAATTTTACATTACCATTTGTTAACTAATTATTTCCATTTTATAGCGTAGAAATCTTGCCATAATCATTTATTATTTATATTTAATTTAACTAAAGCATAATAATATTTACATAAAAATGTATCATCAGGGTTTTTATAGGCATTTATTTTGCATTTTCACCAATGCTTTTAGACAACTAATTTTAGGCAACTTTTTAAAAATATTTTAATTTATATTTTCTAAGTTCAAAAAGCTTTCGGTAAGCATTGCGTTCGTTATAATACCAGATTTTGGTAATTCGATGGATTATGATATAGATTATGTTATGCTAGAGCGTCAGTGGCGTAGGGGATAAGACGCGGCCTATCATATCGAAAGGTCCGGAGTTCGATCCCCAGCTGGGCCATGTACCAATGGGTTTTTTCTCGAAACTTAAGTACATTTACTGACTGCTCTCAAACGGTGAAGGAAAACATCGTGAGGAAACCTGCATACGCCGAAGAAGAAATTCTTAGGCGTATGTGAAGTCCACCAACCCGCACTGGGCTAGCGTGGTGGACTATAGCCCGAACGCCCTCGTTAAGAGGGTAGGCCTGAGCCCCAGCAGTGGGGACATTAATAGGCTGTTGATGATGGATTATGTTATGATGTGAACTTAGACTTAAATTCCACAAAACGGTGACAGGCAGCAGCTTTACCATAGCGAAGCCTTGTACTGCGACGACAAAGACTCTACCAAAATGGTAGCTTCCATACAGATTGTAATATAAACTAATGATACGAAGCGCGAAAGTATTTTGTGCGATCTGCGCTTCTATATATTTACGTTTATGTGGATGTAAATACAAATTAGCATATCTTGTAAAATTAGGAATAAGTTCTAGACAATTATACAATATCGTGTCTCGTCTAGTCTTAATAACATGAGGTCGGATTATTTGGAAGCAATTTTTTATGGATAATAATTTCGCTTTTTTGTTTGAATGTTTTATTTTAAAATAAACGTTTACCTAACATGTTATAAAAATAACATATTTTATAGCGGTTACTCGAAAATATTATTAAAGGCATATCCATAGATAACTAAAAAATTGCTGCCATTTATCAGACATCAGATAATTTTAGTTTTTTTTACCAAAGAATTTTAAAAATTATTATAATTCTAATTATATACCAGTGACTTTAAATTGAGTTTGAGACAGTACAGGGTGTACCAAGCTACAGGCCTGCTCTAGCAACTTTATGCTGCTAATGTAAAAATACATATTTAAATAAATTACTAAGGCCGCCTTAATGGTAAAAATATATAGAGAGTCGACTTTTTGAAACTGTAATACTTTTTTAAGTATTTCTTACTATAAATACATACTTAAGTCTAAATTAATTAATGTATTTATTTGTTAAATAATTTATGTTTAAACGTAGATACTCCATGTAGCGCCACATTTGTTCCGTTCAGTGATCTTGGTACACCCTGTCTGTAGTAAAACAAAACTCGTCAGTTAATGTTTATTTTGTTTGATAAAGCTTCCTCATTTATCATATCATTAATTATAGTTACCAAAGTTTAAGTTATTCTAAGCTAGTGAGTAAATAAGTCTATTTCAAAAATAACTTGTATTCTGGTAAAAAAATAAGAAACTACAGAAAAAGCATTTTTTTTATCATACCAAACTTTTTTTTCCTCAAAAAGTTTCAATGGATATTTTAAATTAACGCTTAGAACAGGTATGTTCAAACTAACGCAAGGAGTTTCAACTCCTTTATCTTGGGGTATTTGTAAGAAGTCACTAATTTGTACTGTTTATTACAAGAAGTCAATAACGGCTAGTGACTTCTACTGACTCTCAGAAGAACTTAACTGCTGGCGAACAACCTAGCAATTAGTGGCCTCTTGCTACGGTTATTCCCTACTAGTGGCTAAATGCAATAAGCCGTCGTTAAGGCGTATCCCAGACACACGCGGACTGCGGTGGCGGCCTACCGCAGGCCGCAGCTTCAATATGCAAACGCAGGCCGCACGTGTCTGAAGTCTCACATTGCATAGGGAATACAACAGGCCGCCACCGCAGGCCGCGTGTGTCTGGGATCCCCTTGCTTACAGCGAATTTAAAATAACCCCTTAGTATGTAAAAATTACTAAAACTGATTCCTGATAAACGAGTAGTGTTGTTCCTAACAAAAATAATCGTTATTTTCGAATTAGAATTGTCACTTTTGATATTACGGTATTTTTTGCTCAATTTTGTTTTGTTTATTTAATAAAGACAACGCCTTGCCATGGCGTAGAGTTACAGATGTTATTTTATTTTAGTCGACCAGCCCCCCCCCCCCCCCCTGGTTAGAACTTTCATATAAGGTAACGTACCTTTTACAATAATTTTCGGAATTTTCCAATGGTCAGATCCATAGTCTGACCATCATCATATCAGTCTGTAGACGTCCACTGCTGGACAAAGGCCTCCCCCAAGGATCTCCACGACGACCGGTCCTGCGCTAACCTTATCCAGCTGGGTCCCGCGACCTTCACCAGATCGTCGGTCAACCTTGTGGGAGGCCTACATTCAAACAAACAGGTACAATAGATATCTCTATTGTACCTGTTTGATATACTTCAATATAGTCCCCGTAAATTATTTTGGCGTTATGTGAAGTTGGCTGATTCCTGCGCGAATGACTAATTTTAGGTGTCAAACCCCGGAGCCGAGAGGCGGGGACGCGCATTCAATTTAAAATATAGTTCATTGATTTGATCAACCGAATCAAACTTTCAAATTTTTGGACATCTCTATGCCGCTTACGCACACATAGACTGTAAACACTGCCAGCGATGTGCAATCAAATCGTGACTATATTCACTCAACCGCCAAAATGATTTACGCGGACTATAACGCCTTCGAACATTTGCGATGTTTATTACAAGTCACTCTCGAATTTGATGCCGTAAGGGCGGAGATGGTATATCAGATAGTCGTACAAGTACATATCAACTGGGTTCACGCCGTGGAACGAGACGGCATAGTCGGAGCAGCAGCTAGGGCCCTGGGAAGGAGAGAAGAAAATTACAGATAGCATTCAATAAAATCTAGTCCTGGGGGCTTGCAATGATTTGAAGATTGAGGATCTGAATCTGTCAATGGTGTAAGTAGGTATCGCAGGAAATTGAAGACACCTTTTCAGATTTTCACCAATCGGACTACCTAGCTTAAAAAGAACTAAGTTTAAAGTCATGATGAATTATTCCAGAAATCCACCCAAAAAAAATCCACCCTTGGGGTGGATTTCCGGAATCGTATAAATATTTTTGTTCCTGAAATCCACCCTGTGTGGTACAGTGGTGCTCAGAAATAAAACTCTTATATTTTTAATTAACTAAAATGACAGATATGTGAAAATGATGTATGATTGCGAAATAAGATCTTACTCTATCTCCATACTTGCGTGAGAGAGACCGGAACCATGGCGCCTTTTCTTTTTTAGCTGCCAGATAGTCGTCTGGCATGTAGGGGAAGAACCGGCCTCGCCTGTGCAAGTCTCGCGCGTCCATAGCCTTCACGCCTAGCTGCTCTAGGTATAGGTCTGTAAATAAAAAGTCCGTGGGGAGAAGGTAACGCGTGTCCATTTACATATTTCATCACTAAACCTCTACATTTTTAAATATGCGTTATCTAGGCAGAGCCACGGCCTTTAACACTTTCATAGCAGTTCGCTTTATTATTTATACCTACCCACCTACGAAATTTTGCTATGACGTAGCAATCGCTGAAATGGAACTTTTTAGAATTCTTATGAGAGCTTATCTTACTTATTATTATAAAGCTGGAAAATTTATTAGATTTTTTGTTTGAACGCAGTAATCTCTGGAACTACTTATCGTATTTCAAAAATTCTTTTTGCATTTGATAGTCCAATTCTTAGGTTATATAGGTTATTTAACATCACGCTACGACCCTTAGCAGCCGAGCAAAAAGAAAGTCAGAATTAACTTGAAAAACGCGGGCGATAGCGCGGGATAAAACTAGTCATAAATAAAACGTACGTCCACGCCGCACAACTTTCTAACTTACCAATCGACCGGAAAAATCGATTCATATATTAGTAGGTATCTACAAACAAAGAAATCGATATAATTTATTTGTATTTAGTACCTATAACCTGACAGCGCAGCGTACAGCGCCATCTATTGAGCAGCGTGATTACTCCTCGTGGGGCGCGGCGCCATCTATTGTCAAGAAACGGAAATAAAGTGACAGCTGACATCAGCTGTCAGTGACACTGGCGGAGCGTTGTGTCGCTGGTAGCGCGACGGGCGGCCATGACAGATAACATTCTGGCAGTGGATCGAGCCGTCGACGCACCACATCCGCGACGAATCGCCGATTTCCGACTAGATTTGAGTGCCCACATAACCTACAAATGAAAAAATCTGAAAAAGGCCCTCCTGAGCCTTCATACCTATATTTGTACAAAAACAAGTTTATTAGTACAGCTGACCAAACTGTAAACAAATACGGTTATTAAGCACTCTTCAATTTAATGATGTAATACCCATTGTGTCGGGGTCATCCCCGTGGTGGTCGTGCCGGCAGCGGCGCGTGGACGGCGCGTCGGCCGCCAGCCGGCTGAGCGCGGCGCGGCTCAGCAAGTACAGCGCGCTGCCGTGGCCCCAGCCCTTCCGTACAACAACAATTACCCTTAGTCAAGACAGTCTTAACATAGACTATCGCCCCTATCACGCCATATGAAAATATAGAAAGTCACATTGTTTTTGTACAACAATAGTCTGTCTTAAGACTGTCTTGACTAGGTTCTGGATCAAAACCATACACTTATAAGTACTAGCGTATAGACGTCCGATGTGTGCGAGTGAGACAATAACATAAGGCAGTGTCACAAGTAATAAAGAAAAAACGAACACAATAACATTTAAACTAATTAACCAACAGATGCGAACGGCATCCCATGCTTTTTACCTTTATAGCTTTCGCCTGCGGCTTTCTTCGGTGACGGGTCTAATTTTAACATTCACAGTGACACAACAAAGTCGGAACATTTAACTATATATAAAGTTATTTTTTTACTTACATCACAGAATAAATAATAGTACAAGTCTTACGTGTTTATCATGCGGTAGAAACTGGTGCCCGAAGTATATCAAGTCTTGGCTGTTGTACTTCGCTAGCATGTATCTAAGGTTCTCGACTACCACGTAACTGTAACATAAGTTATCCTAGAGGCACACAGACAACAGCTCCCAAGCGAACAATGTGAAAACATCACTCACGTGTCATGGTCTATCTGGAGGAACCAGTCGGCCTCCGTGCGGTGGTGCTCGTACACGTGGCGGACCGCGGCCTGTGTCTTCGCCCACAGCATGTGCGGGCCCGGTGCTAACGGGAGTTTTATCGCCGAAAAATTGGAAAATTCTAGTTAGAATCAGTACATTGATGCAGAAATCTTTTGGGACAACAATCGTTTTAGTTAGGTAGGTAAATTTTGTATCAAAGTACGGAAACATAAATGGAATGACAGGTTTTCCAAAAAGCTTGACTCAGAAGGCGGCGCCCCTAGCTAGCGTACCTTTGTTATAAAAGCATTGTGGTTTGCGTACTTTACTTGTATCTAGAAAAAGGTCGGATTGAACGGTGTACTACAGAAATATATGTTTAAACCTAGATGTTTGTAGGGTACCTATTGATTGATTGGAAATTTATATATTTTTTAATTTTTTTAAATATTATTTTTCAACACACTTGCTCGTGAAGTGGCTCTTATTGCACCGCTTTTCGGCTCACAATGCAACTTGACATTCTATTGTTTTTCCTCGCTAAATGTGTTGAAAAACGTCGTATACGCGTGAGCATTGGTCATTACAGTCTCGGCTTCATTACGCCCTCGAGTGTGATGACCAACTTAGCTCACGTGTATCATAATGTACTTAGATTTGTTTACCCATGCGCTAGTGGCGCTGCCTAGCAATTGGAAGTTTTATATGATTACCCACCCACCTTCAGCTGTACTCATAAACAGCAGCTTATTGCATCTCTTCCCCCACGTGGCTTTGATATGTCTGGCTTTCGACTGGTGGTACTTCGGGCACGTCAGGACCCAGCACAGCACGCGCACGCGGCCCGCCAGCGCGTCCGCGACCGAGCGGTCGTCATCCAACACCATCGGATTGTTCTCGTTCCAATGGCTCAAGACAGATGAACGTTGATCTAAATCTTGCGATGCATCCCTATAACATAATCCGTTATAATCAGAAGGATCGATTTCGTATATGTACGTTACATGATACATTGAAGAATTTTAAGTTAACATAACTTATAATAAAAAATATTTACTGAACACGACAAAAAATCCGAAGCCGTGAAATTTTACAAAGAAATCTCGCACGCGCTGCATATTCTTGGTCATGTTTTCGGTTGTCTTCAGTCTTGAGTCCCTCCATATCATTACTAGGGCCGCTCAGTAACTTCGGAAGCTCCTCGATGTCGAACACGACGCCGTAGGGTCGGAGGTGGTAAACAAAGTAGTCGTACAAGTACATAGTCGGCGGGTCCACGCGGTGGAAGGAGACGGCGTGCTTCGAGCAGCAGTCGACGCCCTGTGAGAAAAGTGGCACAATGTGTGAGAAAACAGAAAACTTGATCCGATATTGTAAATTACGGTCGAACTTGTCATTATACTTTGTTTCATAATAATAAAAGATATAGGTATCTTTTTTTCGGGTGTTCAGAGCTTTCGCAGAAAGAATCCGCGATGAGCATATCCGACGAAGAACTACCAGACCACGGATATAGCTGAATAAAGCAACTGCTGCAGCGCGGAAGGGCTGCACTATTAGTCCATTACTGGACAGTACGCCAAGGCGCGCCACTGAACCCGATCTTCGCTTCTCTGCGTCCAGTCACTGCCAGCCGCCTTACTCAGATCGTCGCTCCATCTAGCCGGGGGGCGTCCCACACTGCGCCTGCCCAGTCGTGGTCACCACTCGAGAACTCGTCTATCCCGTACTATTAATAAAGATACAAAGTTTTCTTACGCCATCAGTGGGGTAGAAGAGATATTTCCAGTACCAATTGTGTACTTGAAATTTCAAATGTGTCGAAGCGGCAAACGGGAAGAACCGACCGCGTTTGAGTGAGTCACGTGAATCCTTCGCCTCTACGCCAATATTTTCTAGACAAATACCTGAAATAGTAATAGAAATGGTAAGTGTAAAATGAATAAAATGATTATAAAAGCATTTACCATCGACTGAGAGGTTATGCAAAGATAGAAATAAAAAGCAAAATACTAGTTGTTTCAACAGAATAGATTGCAAAATACGGCAAAATTGAAGTACATAGCAACTGTAGACATTCTTCTCCCGCCACTGTACATTTATCGCATACAGACTTGCCTGCCACACCTGTACGAAATCACAGAATACATAATAGACGAAATTCAAAGTAAGACTGGGGGTAGACGTAATTTAAAACACTGTCCCAGATACCATACAAATCATACGTTAAATTCGGAAATGGTCAAACCTAGAAGAGGTCAGAAGTAGGCAAAAGTTGTTCGTCTGAACGATACAAATATCATCACATCACCTACCAATTTCTACGTCCTCCTCTGCGCCGGCGCCGCCCGCCTTGCACAGGCGCGGCGACGGCAGCCCCACCGTCACCAGCTTGTCGAGCGCCGCGCGGCTCAGCACGTACCCTGCGCCGCCGCTCATGTAGCCCTGTATTATAATTTTAATTGTGTCTACGAATAGGTACACCTTAGTGAATTTAAAGTTCAAAACTGCTGATAATAAAACTGCGGATTTTCCGTTATGCTGTGTAAGATTAATTAATAAATTAAATAATGACGTCGATTAAAGGATAACTTACCTGTCGCGTAAACGGTTTATACCGACACCCGAAATATATCAAGTCTTGGGCGTTGTACCCCGACAGCATATACCTCAGATTCTCGACAACTATATAACTGAAAGCAAGGTATACAGTTTAGTCGACAAGACATATTAGAATACATACGCCGCTGTATCCACCGCCAGTAACCGGCCTCTACTAATAGTGAAAATTTACCTAGTTACCTGATTTTTTTTCCAAAAATTTAATCTTTAAACGATACCTAATTCCTAGAAAAAATTTGGATAGTGATTAAAAAATCACCCAGATACCGCAGTGTCCGGGTGAGTGCTCACACTAGTTCTTCTCATGCAATGCTATTCCGGGTACGTGTCCATATGAACTCACGTGTCATCGTCTGCCTTCAGGAACCAGTCGGCCTCCGTGCGGTGGTGCTCGAACACGTAGCGGAACGCGGCCTTCGTCTTCCCCCACAACTTATAATAAGACTCATTGACCGGAAGTTTTATTGTCGGGAGATGTGGGTCTGGAATGGAGGTATTATAACTATCGAGTTATTTGCAAAATCAAGGAGAATAATGAGAAAAGAAGAGACGATGATCCGGAAACGGTCTCAGTGAACCACAGTTTATAATTATTAAGTTGTTAAGTCACCCGCGACTACCCACCGTCAGCTGTACTCATAAACAGCAGCTTATTGCATCTCTTCCCCCACGTGGCTTTGATATGTTTGGCCTTCGACTGGTGGTACTTCGGGCACGTCATGACCCAGCACAGCACGCGCACGCGGCCCGCCAGCGCGTCCGCCACGGAGCGGTCGTCCACACCCGTCGGCGAATCATTGTTCGTTGTGTTGCCAGTCGAAACCTCGTACAGATTCCTGCCACGTACGTAAGTACTTATCTAATTAACCAGTAACATATAGGGACCCAATGTTCATGGAACAGCTTCAATTTCGTAAAGAAGTTCCAATTATATTAAAAAGTAAAGGTAAATGATTATAACACTCACCAGACAACCAATGCGATCACGTAGACAGCTTTTTTCATGATCAATGACAAACAATTTGTAGGTTCACCTTGATAGCCGTTGCTGCAGCTGGGTTTGAAAGCGATCAGAGGGTTCGAGTTCGAAGCATGATGTCGGAATACAAGTCATGTTTATTCTCTATTATAAAGGCTTCATTCAATATTCAATTAATTTAATTGTCAAAGAAAAAAATCATATGACTAATGAATGAACAATAATAATAAACAAAGCAATAAATACGATAGTCTATAGCACAATAGATAAATGAATAAAAGAGTTTAGAGAAGCTGCCTTTCTCAGAGAAAGGTTCGTGACAAAGTTTGGTCATAGAACCCTTACCATTCTAATGTGTCCTAATGGCCAAGCTGTGGACATGTTAGCCATTACTGTAGTAAGTACCCATATTCATGATAGGCGATATGCACAGATCAATCGGTTCTGCGGGAAATTACCATCAAAAATAAAAGACGTAGGTAACCAAAATAATATTTGTATATTCAACACGAAATGCTTTAATTGAGGTAAAGGAGACGTTTCACGAATGTATGGAGCCCCGGCCTGGACCTTGTACACATATAATTATGAAATGTCAATATTATATAAAAGTGGTTTAATGATCATTTTGGTATATTTTGGCTTAGTTTTTGTGTAGAAATGCATTAAACGTTATATTATAGGCAACACTTACCCTAAAAATAAAGATGGCTGCCATGGTCAATGACATATCATTTGACGTTTTCCACGACGTTTCCATTCGTTTACCATTCCACATTTTTTGTCGTGATCTGCAAAATAACTTGTGCCGTGTTGTTCCCAGCTAGATATATTTACATAGGTATAATTATTTTCATTACAGTGCAAAAAATAATTTTAAAAAAAGGCGGTGGTCCACCCTGTCTATGATTAATAATTCATAGACAAAGTAGACCAACGTCGTCTTTTTTCCAAGGCTCACGCAATGCCTAGATGTGGAAGGAACGCTTTTAAGCCAGATCTTTTATAGTCATGGAAAGCTGATTTCAAGTACCTCTAGTCAAGTATGTTCGGATACGCATCAATTATTTATAATTCATAAAACCGATAATCGGTACTCATCACTAGTGACGCGTGACTGATGAACGCAGTCACACCATTAATCTGACGTCAATCTTACTAAGACTGACGAAAAAATCAAAATATTCAGAAATCCATCCGTCCAATCTATCAATCCGTGGGTTAGATGGTCAGTTTCGCGTCAATATTACCAGACTGATGGTTTGGACTAATATAAAACGATTGCCTAACCGACGTCAATGAAAGAACGAGGAAAGAATCGGGATAAAGGGATTAGTCAAACGGACCGGATTTGGCTGTATGGCTAACCTTTACTAAAAAATGCTTTTATAACACTCAATGCAGCCATCAAACCAAAATGATATTCAATGCAGCCAACAAACCAAAATCACATTCAATGCAGCCAACAAACCAAAATGATACTCAATGCAGCCAACAAACCAAAATGACATTCAATGCAGCCAACAAACCAAAATGACACTCAATGAAGCCAACACACCAAAATGACATTCAATGCTGCCAACAAAATAAACCAAATTCGTGACATTACAAAGTAGGTACGTTCAGAAATCACAGCTCGAAACTTCGACACATTTTTATGCAATGAAAAATAGTTGGTGTATAGCTGTTTTATGGAAGTTAATAACCAACTGACGATCAGTTGTCCCATTTTTGTTTTTTTATATATTTGTTTCTTAGGAAGATAATTTAGTTCATGATTGACAGTTATCCCAATACTCCGGACTCAGTTTCGGAACGGACTCGTATTAAACGTACATGTTGCCAGCTTTGTCATCTATTTAATAAAATATTGCTTTTCTACCAGAAAAATACTGCAAATATTTCAATTTTAGTAATATTTTAATAACCTTCAGATTTTTCCTCGAATTTCCCAAAAGTGTACATAGTGCAGGCCGGATCTGAAACGTCTCCTTTGGACACCTCAGTGTATTATGTCACTGTCAAATTTGAGGCCATAAGGGCGGAGATGGTATATCAGATAGTCATATAAGTACATATCAACTGGGTTTACGCCGTGGAACGAGACGGCATAGTCGGAGCAGCATCTAGGGCCCTGGGAAGGAGAGAAAAAACCTCAGCTAAAATATCTAACAACGTAATAAATATTAAAATTAGATCAGCCACGTTAATATTTCAATTCTTTGCCACTTACTTTATCGCCATACTTGATTGAGAGAGACCGGAACCATGGCGCCTTTTCTTTTTTAGCTGCCAGATAGTCGTCTGGCATGTAGGGGAAGAACCGGCCTCGCCTGTGCAAGTCTCGCGCGTCCATAGCCTTCACGCCTAGCTGCTCTAGGCATAGGTCTGTAAATAAAAATAGTACAACTCCATGAGTGTCCCGAGGTAGGTAACGGGTCTATCTACATTCATTATCACCCTCAGCTTAGTACTTAATTTATTGCCTCTACTAATATTTTTTATATTTTCATAGGAAGAATTAACGCCCACTGGTGAGAGCACTCACCGGACACTGCGGCCTGAACAAACACATGTTCAACCTCAAGCTCCGCGACACTAGTGTGCACACTCTGCCAGGAAGCAGAGGAAACACCATTGCACTATTCAGTGCCAAATCAATCAATGCCAAAAGCGTGTTGAAGTTCCTAACTGGCGCAAAGCTGAGCTGAGCACTGAACGGTGGCACTGTAAGGTGGCGATCACAACAGATGAGTAATCGTCGCAGTCATACAGGCCGAGTAAGCCTTGAAAGAGCACCATCACAAATAATACCCATTGTGTCGTTGGCGTCCTCGTGGCGGATGTGCCGGCAGCGGCGCGGGGACGGCGCGTCGTGCAGCCGGCCGAGCGCGGCGCGGCTCAGCAAGTACAGCGCGCTGCCGTGGCCCCAGCCCTACGAGACACCATAAACTTAGCATATACTATAGCGTTAGTATACTGGAGCTGAATATCTGGTTTTCGGCACTAATTCCGCATTGTGGAGCACTCATTCTAGGCGTTGAGCTGATGTTCGTAAGGCGCTCCATTCGCGAGATCCAGGTGTTCGCTTTGGCGTCCCGGTGGCAAAACCTATCAGGCTGTTTTTCTCGGCTATTAGAAGAGCTGGAAATCTGGATCTTTTACCACTGGAGGCGCAAATTGGAGCACTAATTTTTTCCCAAAGGCGGAATAGGCGTAGCATGTACCGTTATTGCTCGACAGAAAACGACCCTGACGGAGAAGCGTGACCCCAGCGGGACCACCTTCGAACCGTTATATCTCCGAAACTACTGGGGCACAAATTCTGATTTTTGGGCACTAATGGCACAAATTGAGCACTAATTATTGGCGTACAGTAGGACTCGAAATTACGTGGTGGCCCGCTGGGGTCACGGACATGACTATCGCCCCTATCACGCCCTATGAAAATATATAGTCACATTGTTTTTGTACAACAATAGTCTGTCTTAAGACTGTCTTGACTAGGTTCTGGATCAAAACCATACACTTATAAGTACTAACGTATAGGCGTTCGATGTGTGCGAGTGAGAAAATAACATTGTGGCAGAGTTACAAGTAAGAAAGAGAAAACGAATACAATAACATTACTATTTATAGCTTCGCCAGCGGCTTTCTTCAGTGACGGACACTCGCCGCCCTTTAAAATTGATATGATTTAACGGTTTTACTGTGTAGTTACTTTTCAACCGACTTTTAAAAAAGGAGGCTCTAAAGTCGACTGTTGTTTTTTACCGACTTCCAAAAAAGGAGAAGGTACTATGTTCGGCTGTATGTTTTTTTTGTGTGTATGTTACGCGATATCTTCGCCGAACGTAAACCGATATAAATGATTCTTTTTTATTATTGAATAGGCTATATTTTGAGGGCGGTTCCATTTCATTTGGAAAAAAATGTCACGTCTAAGGGGTGGACAATTAAAAAAATTAGCGGGTCAATTGGTACCGAGCAAAAATCTCAACAAAAAAGATGTTTACATAAAAACTTATCAATTTTGCCCCATTTTGTATTTTCCACTACGTGAAACTAGCGGAATTATTGTGCCTTAAACACAATACAAAAGGCCATTATTATATAAAATAAATAAAGTCGTCGGTATACAAAAATCATTTATTAAGTCTGTGTTTTTTTTGTAATAGATTATTTACACTTACGAATGGAATATGCGGTAGAAACTGGTGCCCGAAGTATATCAAGTCTTGACTGTTGTACTTCGCTACCATGTATCTAAGATTCTCGACTACCACGTAACTGTAACAAGAATTTAAGCTATCTGCTTACGATCACGAGCGATCACGGTAATCCCAGGATCATATTTATCTCTAAGTAAACCAATAGAGAGACGTAAAGTTTGGATATTAAGTGAGATAGATAGAAGTAATCTTTGTAACTGCTGAACCGATTTTAAAAATTCATTCACTGTTGTACCTATAGGTGGTAGGTACACACTCTTAACTAAATAACACTCTTAACATAAATACTTAACGTCATATGCGGTCTTATTTATACGACTACGGCGTAAGTGCGTGCCGCCACCGCCGATCATATAAAAACAATCTCAACCAATTAAAGTGCTTACAAAAATTATCTGCCCCGCTATTCTGTAAGCGTATTTGTGCAACTCGATCCTGAATCCGCAGTGAGATCGGTCTCTAACTCAATGATTTACAGTTCAATACTCACTCTACTTCGCAAGTGAAGTGTTTATTAAGTAGCTTGTATTTGTTTACACAATGCGACATCAAGGTCTTTCATGATCGGATGCGGAGTGAAGTAAGTGACTTGCGATGTGATGGTCGAGTTTTAATTCATACTTTACAGAATCACACAGCTGCAATCGATATGATTTACTGTACAATAAACATTGTCCCATCTCTATAATTGTCAGTTTCCTATCTCTGACGTCATATGCGGTCTTATCTATACGACTACGGCGTAAGTGCGTGCCTCCACCGCCGACCATATAAAAACAATCTCAACCAATTATAGTGCTTACAAAAATTATCTGCAATCGATATGATTTTGTTGATATTTGTCTTACTGTACAATAAACATTGTCCCATCTCTATAATTTTCAGTTTCCTATCTCTGACGTCTTAAGCGGTCTTATTTATACGACTACGGCGCGACGCGACTACCTATTTTTAAATTACACGATAGATATGAGTTTACATAGTAATTTATTCGGCCGCATTGCCGGCCGCCTGCATGCATGTATTTGACTAGTACAGCATTTTCGATTTATCTCAAAGAAGGTTGTCAAAATAATAATGTAATAAGTAATTTATAAGTAATAATGTATATAAGTTTAATCTTTACATAGTATAAAATGAAGTCGCTTCCGCTGTCTGTCCGCATTATTAAATTATTGTTACTTTGTCCACAAATGGTTTCAATTTTTCAAGTTGGAGTCGAATTTTTTAAGTAAAAAAATTTTTAAAGTTATTTTTTTAAAATTTGATATAAAATTTCAAATGTTGTCACATCACTAAAGACATTGGCTAGGCGGACCTATTACAGAAATGGAGTGCTTTCTCATAGTTTGTTGCTGGCTATCATCACGCAGAAAACATAATAAAACACAATTCAGTTTATTTTATAGGTAATTTAAAACAATTGTTGAGAGTTCTGTATTGAAATAATTTTAAAAATACAGACAGAATCACTCCAAAAACAATAGTCAAAAATTAGTCTTATTTATAAGACGGCGGCGGATGTTGTATGTCTTATTTTTCAGACCAGGCGGTTAAAAGATAAAAAAATCGATCTGCAACTAAATCTCGAATACTGGGGTGAGAAAAATCTTTGGTGATAGATACCTTAGCATATTTCCGTGATAAGAAAGTCTTCAACTCACGTGTCATGGTCTATCTGGAGGAACCAGTCGGCCTCTGCGCGGTGGTGGTCGTACACGTGGCGGAACGCGGCCTGTGTCTTCGCCCACGCCGTATGCGGGCCCACTGCTGACGGGAGTTTTATCGCCGGAAGATAAGGGTCTGCCGAGAAAAACGAGAAAATTCAATTACTGTCAGTAGATGTAAAAAAATTTGGGGCAACATTCATTATATTCTGATATTTTTGTTTTAATTTCGTTTGGTGCTCAGAACAAAACTAGGATTACTAAATTGTTTGCACTTCTGGAGAAATATGACAAGTATTCCTTAAAAAAAATTAACATTGTTTTGTCCAATTTTTTAGCACATTTGGTCAACATTCAAATGAAGTAAAAGTGAAACAAAAATATTTAATAGACAAGGATTAGTTTCAAAAGTTTACAAAAGGTGGTCCTTTTTGTTTTAGCAGTAGGTAACTATATAATATATCTACATGCTATGTCTCTGACGGGGTAGACAGGAAGAAAGGAGCGCCAAGTATTGCGAGTAGCATAGTATGATAACTTAAACCAAAATTCATTACCCACCGTCAGCTGTACTCATAAACAGCTAAACATTAATATCTTTCAGGTAGCGCGAAATATATATTTTTCAACACACTTGCTCGTAAAGTGGCTCATAATTTTATAATGCACAGTTTAGGTTTATAAGGCAGATTGACATTTCATTTGTGTTTTTCCTTAGTGTGTTGAAAAACGTCGTATGACACGCGTGAGCATTAGCCATTACAGTCTCGGCATTACGCACTCGACTTCGCCTCGTGCTGTGTAATCCAGCCCCGAGCACAGAATATTATAATAGTACTACTATTAGATTTGTTTACCCATGCGCGAGTGGCGCTGCCTAAAAATTGAAAGTTTTATATGATTACCTACCTTTAGCTGTACTCATAAACAGCAGCTTGTTGCATCTCTTCCCCCACGTGGCTTTGATATGTTTGGCCTTCGACTCGTGGTACTTCGGGCACGTCAGGACCCAGCACAGCACGCGCACGCGGCGCGCCACCGCGTCCGCCACGGAGCGGTCGTCATCCACCACCATCTGATGGTCGTCACTCCAATGGCCCAAGCCAGATGCCGAAGGTTGATGCAAGTCTTGCGATGCATTCCTACAGTAAGCACCAGTTAGGCATGTCAATAGCGGAAATTCACACATCTCTCACGAGCTTCAGTGGCGTCGGGGATAAGACGCGGCCTATCATATCGAAAGCTCCGAAGTTCGATCCCCGGCTGGGTCATGTACCAATGAATTTTTTCTCGAAACATAAGTACATTTACTGACTGCTCTCAAACGGTGAAGGAAAACATCGTGAGGAAACCTGTATACCTACGCCGAAGTCCTTCTTCAAATTTTTCTTCGTTTCCCATACTAAATATGCAAGATGCGATCTCCACAGGGAGCGCGCGCGCGACCAAAGATGTTCGAATCTTCTTGATCGATAACGACATTCGCCAATGTTCCCCGAAACGAGCGAAACTATTATAGCTACTGTATCATGGTACCGGCCATCTTGACATGACGGTCATTGCAGGTAGTAAGCTCCGAAACGGTGTTTTTTTTATATTTTAAATAAGTATTCAAATTTCAATTTAAAATAGGTATGACATTTAAATTTCTTCTCTAGCACTTTCACTAGATCTACGAAAATGATTCCGCGCTATTGTTTTTGGTTGCGCCCGGTGTGACGTCATCATAGTCCTTTTTCTCGTAAAATGTATGGTTTGCGGGATGCCGCATCAGATGCTTAGTAAATTCAGTAATACATGCCGACGGCCAGCGAATTCTCAAAAATAAAGCGAGATACAGTGATTGAACAAATGAATAAGGGCCTCTTACACCGCTTGCTGATAAAGTCCCAGATACCCTATTTGCAGGTTATCTGACAGATAGCCTATTTTTTTGGTTTCACAGGTATCTGATTGAATAAACATCTTATATATTTTATATAGTCTATCACACAGTTTATCTGATATATATTAGTTTATCTCTAAGATTACTATCTGTAACAATCTGATATTGTTACAGATAGTAATCTTTGAGATCTGTGTGATAGACTAAATAAAATATATAAGATATAGGCAATCAGATACCTGTGAAACCAAAAAAATAGGCTATCTGTCAGATAACCTGCAGATAGGGTATCTGAAGGTACACTACCTGAAGGTTATCTGACAAATAGCCTATTTTTTTGGTTTCACAGGTATCTGATTGCCTATATTTTATATAGTCTATCACACAGATTTATCTGATAGATTAGTTTATCTCTAAGATTACTATCTGTAACAATATCAGGAAGTGGTGAAAGAAGCCCTAAGTCTTATAACTTTGTAAATACGCATCGTATCGGAGTGAAATAAAATCTATTGTCTTCATAGCGATGATAAGTAGGTACCAGCTATCCTACCAATTATCCTACTAATATTATAAAGGCGAAAGTTTATGAGGATTATGTTTGTTACTCTTTCACGCAACAACTACCGAACAGATTTTCATGAAACTTGGTTACAGTGACAGCTTATATACTGGAACAACATATAGGATACTTTTTAACGCGGACGAAGTCGCGGGGCGTCCGTTAAGTAATAAAACGCATACATAGATGGCGCTGTTTCACAATCGGGAAAAAAAATTTTAAGCGGGCGAAGCGTAGAGATAAAAATAATGTTTTTTTCACTTCTCTCGCACTGATTATAAAGTTTTTATTAATAATGAATTTGTATTTACCTAACGCGACAAAAAATCCGAAGATGTGACATTTTACACAACAGTCTCGCACGCGCTGCATATTCCTGGTCATGTTTTCGGTTGTCTTCAATCTCGAGTCCCTCCATATCATTACTAGGGTCGCTCAGTAACTTCGGAAGCTCCCCGATGGCGAACATGATGCCGTAGGGTCGGAGGTGGTAAACAAAGTAGTCGTACAAATACATAGTTGGCGGGTCCACTTTGTGGAAGGAGACTGCGTGCTTCGAGCAGCAGTCGACGCCCTATGAGAAAAGTGGCACAATGTGTAAAGCGGTCCCTAAACGATCATGCATGCATGACATGCGTTACGTTTACGCGATTGTCATGCTGCATGATGGACCATCATGCTTGCTATCAATCAGTACAGTGAAGCAACGGCCAGCACGTAGTTTGCATGTCATGCACGTCAATCACTACAGCTAGACGGTCATGCATGAGTGACAGCACGTAATTGCAAGTCATGCAGATTGATCGTGTAGGGACCACTCTAAAGAAGAGACCTAGGTATTTTGGGCTTAAAACTTGAATCCTACTAATAATATAAAGGCGAAAGTTTGTAAGGATGTTTGTTACTCTGTCACGCAAAAACTACAGAACAGATTTTTATGAAACTTGGTACAGTGATAGCTTATATCCTGGAATAACATATAGGCTACTTTAACGTACGGACAAAGTCGCGGGGCGTCCGCTAATACCCCCTAAGTCACAAAACACCTACATAGAGGGCGCTGTTTCACAATGTACACGGGAAAAACTTTTCTAGGCGGGCGAAACCGCTGGAAAAAGCTAGTAAATCTAATAGTTGACTTGATTTTGTTTTTTTTTTGTTGCTCGAATGCTAGTCCTTTGAATAGTCCCCGCGGAATATATTGACGGCTGATTGAATATAGTCACAAATTGTTTGCACATCGCTGACAGTGTTTATAGTTTATGTGTAGGTACGTAAGCGAGATAGTGTGCTACATAGAGATGTCCTAAAACTTGAAAGTTTGATTCGGTTGATGGAATCAATGTACCATTTCTTGAAATTGAATGAGCGTCTCTAGTGAACCCCCGCACAGCTCCCCCTTTGACGCCTTATTTCAGTCTCCATTTTCTTGAATACACAAATTTATTCTTCTAACTTATTATTATTCCGAACTTACAACTAGTTTACATTTGCATAAGATTTAGGATAAATTTGTTTTTTTACATTTGCCATTTTTTGAAAATATTTAAAACAATTTAAGATTTTATGGTTTTCCTATTATTTAATTTATCAAGTTTGTTAGAGAGATTTCATCCTAATAATTGACCCTAACGATCGATGCAATAAAAGTACAGGGTGTAATTTCTACAGATTTTAGTCGGTTCGATTCCCGGGTGTGGCAAGCGAATTTTCAAAAATCTTTGTATGCAGTTTTCTTTCTTTTTTTTAATAAAGGAATGTCTCCTTCACGTCTATGTAGAGCCAGCTTAAGGATTTAAGGTAGTTTCCCTCCAGGGCCCGACTTAACTTTCCATCCTGTATATTCGACCGCACGTCAGTGGAAACACTGACTTTAGGCTAGCCTAGACAACCACAGAATACATACTAATGTACGGGCATAAGTAATTATTGAGATCTTACCTTGTCAGTGGGGTATGATACAATATTAAAATAATAGTTGTCTTCCCTCGATTGCAAATGATTCTGTGCCGTAAAAGGAAAAAACCGACCGCGTTTGAGCCAGTCACGTGAATCCCTCGGTTGTACACCGACATTTTCTAGACAAAAACCTGAAATTTTCAATAACCACATCATTATCATCATCATATCAGCCTGTAGACGTCCACTGCTGGACCAAGGGCTCCCCCAAGGCTCTCCACGACGACGCAGCTCCTGCGCTAACCTCATCCAGCCGGGTCTCGCGACCTTCACCAGATCGTCTGTCCACCTTGTGGGAGGCCTGCTCACGCTGCGTCTTCCGATACGTGGTCGCCACTCGAGAACCTTTCTCCCACAACGGTCGTCAGTTCTATGAGCGATGTGCCCACATATATTAATGTGAATTAGTGCCAATAACCACATATTATATATAGTTACTGCATTACAGCAGCGGCCAGCAATAGAGGAACAAACGTAAGTCCATCAATGCCTGGTTGTGTCCAAGGCGTGAATAGGACCTACTAAAAAAAATTTTTTATAAAAGTATTTTTATAATTATAATATTTAAAAAAAACGTTCCTAAGCTTATTTCATGAGTCGGAGTCAGGGATAATACGCGGCCTATCATATCGAAAGCTCCGAAGTTCGATCCCCGCTGGACCATGTACCAATGGGTTTTTTCTCGAAACATAACTACATTTACTGACTGCTCTCAAACGGTGAAGGAAAACATCGTGTGAAAACCTGCATACGCCGAAGAAATTCTTAGGCGCATGTGAAGTCCACCAACACGCACTGGGCTAGTGTGGTGGACTGTAGCCCGAACGCCCTCGTTGAGAGGGATATATAGTTTATAGGCTGCTGATTAGATTTGAAGATCATTCCATGCCAACAAATGTCATCATCATCAGCCTGCACTAGTCCACTGCTGGACATAGGCCTCCCCCAAGGCGCGCCACTGAGCCCGATCCTCGGCTCTCCGCATTTAGTCACTGCCAGCCGCCTTACGCAGGTCGTCGCTCCATCTAGCCGGGGGGCGTCCCAATGTCCAAATGTCAGTACTTACTAATTTCAACGTCCTCCTCTGAGCCGCCGTCGCCCGCCTTGCACAGGCGCGGCGACGGCAGCCCCACCGTCACCAGCTTGTCGAGCGCCGCGCGGCTCAGCACGTACCCCGCGCCGCCGTCCATATAGGCCTGTGGCGGAATACCTCGTTAGTATCTGCAGTGCGATTTTCTAAGCGCACAACCTAGACTTCATCGTTGATACATCCGTGAGACGTCAATTCTCTTTGACAATTCAATCGCTCTTTCAATGAAAATGGATGTTTCAATTCTCAATGACAATTCAATCTCTCTCTCGGATGTATCAACTTGATAATCCATCCGTGAGACGTCAATTCTCATTGATAATTCAATCTCTTTCAATGAAAATGGAGGTCTCACGGATGTATCAACTTGATAATCCATCCGTGAGACGTCAATTCTCATTGACAATTCAATCTCTTTCAATGAAAATGGATGTTTCAATTCTCAATGACAATTCAATCTCTCTCTCGGATGTATCAACTTGATAATCCATCCGTGAGACGTCAATTCTCATTGACAATTCAATCTCTTTCAATGAAAATGGAGGTCTCACGGATGTATCAACTTGATAATCCATCCGTGGGACGTCAATTCTCATTGACAATTCAATCTCTTTCAATGAAAATGGACGTCTCACGGATGTATCAAGTTGATACAACCATGAGACGTCTTAGACCTTTATTATCTTGGATAGTTAATACTTCAGGGTACACAGGGTTATTTCATTGGCCATTTCAAGGTTTGATCAGTGGCGGCGATTTCGTGAATATTTCAAAATGGCGAATTTGTAGGTAGGTATGCCAGCCTCCGTAGCAAAGCAAACGTCTCATGCCTTTTCAGGTTTCTATAGACCCCTGGTTTGATATACGCGTTGTAACTATTGCAGTCAGTTGGGGTAAGATTTATTTATGCAGATGTATGTCCATGTCTGTGGACATTGGAAAATCGACAGACTGATAATAACTTACCTTTATGTTGGATATTTTAGAGCGAAACCCGAAGTATATCAAGTCTTGGCTGTTGTACCCCGACAGCATATACCTCAGATTCTCGACAACTACATAACTGAAAGCAAGGTGTGTTTAGTCGACACGGTACATAGAGATTTATTTACTTACTTTTAGAGTACTTTAATTCAGACTAATTACAACTGACAGACTATTATATATTTTGTGTTAACAGTATAGTTATCAAACAATGTAAAACACATGTTGTATCATTAAGTATTTCTGCATAGTTTGGTGTGGATAGGACCCATATAATAGTTTTTCTCCATACAAACGTTGAACCCTCATTTTACCTTCTTAGGTGTGGAATTTTCAAAAGCGTTGAAACACGTCATTATTATTTTTTAACTAAAAGACTAATTAAATAATTTCACGCTGATAACTTTAAAAACGACAGTCTTTCATACAAACTTTCAACCCCTATTTCACCCGTTTTAGGGGTTGAATTTTGAAAAACCCTTTCATAAGTAAGTTTCTTGTATGAGCTACCTATATAAGGAATGTGTCAAATTTCAAGTTTCTAATGTCAGCAGTTTGATATTTCAGTCAGTCAGTTTACCTATTGTTTATAATACCCAATTTCGTGTTTGGTCGTGGTAGTGGAATAAGCAGCTCACTGGTTCTTCTTGAAATATTTATTTTAAGACATAGAACAACGTACATGGACTATTCGACTTGGTCGTCGACCATAGACTAAAACACAATATCAAAAAGCAAAGGCATTACAATCATTCTTATATTAATACATCACACCCAACACATGTTCATTTCGGGTACGGTCCACCGCACGTTAGTGGTAACAAAACCAGTAAAAACTGGTCTCGCATAGTTTTGAAACTCCTTAATAGGCTAGACCAGCTTAAGGTCAAAGTGTCTCCACTGATGTACGGTCGACTACGTGTCCATATGAACTCACGTGTCATCGTCTGCCTTCAGGAACCAGTCGGCCTCCGTGCGGTGGTGCTCGTACACGTAGCGGAACGCGGCCTTCGTCTTCCCCCACAACCTACAATAAGACTCTTTGACCGGAAGTTTTATTGTCGGGAGAGATGGGTCTGGAATAGAAGAATTAAAACTATACTGACTTAATTGGAAATCAAGGAGAACGATGGGAGATAATGCTTATATATCAATTACGAAGGTTGTCTGTTACAAAAAGGTTCATCATCATCATATCAGCCTGTAGACGTCCACTGCTGGACAAAGGCCTCCCCCAAGGACCACCATAGGACGACCGGTCCAACAACAACAACCAAAAGGTTGTCTGGAAGAAATCGCTCTTAGCAATAAGACCGCCTAGATGTGCCTCCTAAGTCTACTGTATTATTGTATTGTTTTATTTTTTGTGCAATAAAGAGTATTGAATTGAATTGGAGGTCCAGAAATGGTTTTAGCAAACTTCAAAGTTTATTAAAAATTATGAACGTTACAGTCCTCGTTAGTCTTTTTAAGCGGTTACGGGAAGTTGACTGACTTCTGCGCAATCACTAATTTTAGGTGTCAAATGGTTCACTAGACGCTTCAATATCAAGAAATAGTTTGATTCGATCAACCGAATCAAAATCCAGCTTAAGTATCCGCGACAACCCACCGTCAGCTGTACTCATAAACAGCAGCTTATTGCATCTCCTCGCCCACGTGGCTTTGACGTGTTTGGCCTTCGACTCGTGGTACTTTGGGCACGTCATGACCCAGCACAGCACGCGCACGCGGCCCGCCAGCGCGTCCGCAACCGAGCGGTCGTCCACCCCGGCCGCCGAATCGTTACCCAAGCCACCCATGGCCCTACGACCGAAAACGAACGTTTTAAACGCGTTTTACCCACTGTCTGCACCAGTCCACTGCTGGACATAGACCTGCCCCAAGGCGCGTCACTGCCACTTCAACCAGACTGCTTCAACGTACAATATTTATAATAGCTTGTTAGATAAACAGATGTCGCTGCGTATAAATCTTATAATTATAGTGAACATCTTACAATTTAGTGAGATAATAGTAATACAGTACAGTACGCCTCTTTACTTTCGGTCGGAGGGGGCACAAAATACCGTCCAATATGTAGGCAATGGTAACCATGCTTAACAGTCAAATTTTAAATTATAATTAATTAAATTTAAGTTATTGTTCAAACAGGTACTTTCTATTAGGAACGTGAACGTGACTCACCAGAACATGATGTAGGCAGCTATATTCATGTTCGCTGATCGGTCCTCAGTTTTGTCTTTACAAACCCAATTGTATATAGCTTCGTTCTCCCTCAGAAAAGGGGTTTGAAACCAGTCAATGTTTTCGTCGTTTGCGGTGAGGTTAATGAAAGATTGGTGGGGTCAGGGGACTAACTGGTGTTAACATCAATGTTTCAATTAAAACGATTCGATTTACCAAGGACTTTATTTGCGTCTACAATACTGTTTATCACTGCCTACTACTCTTTTATTAATTAAATTATTTACATAAAAATTCGGACCTCACATTAAATAGGTAGTTACCACGTTATCTATGGGAATCTACAGTAAAATGCTATGTAATTTATTAATTAATTAAGAGCAATGATCACATAGAACCTCAGCTCAAATTCAAACCCCCCCCCCCCCCCCCACCCCCACCCCCGCCGCAACCCTCTCCCACCGCCGCCGTCAGCGCACTTATCTCACTCGCACGGTTATATGAGGTCACCGCAATATTTATGTAGAGTATGAGTATATGTATTTATAAATTAATTACCTAGTAAGTTTTTAATGTAATTTTTTTCTTACATCCTATTTACTCATTGACCTGAATAGGTCGCAAAGTAGTTAGGTACAAACAAAGCAAATACAAGTATTTTCGTCCCTACACTGCCAAAAACAACTAATTAATAATTATAAATGAAAGTCACCTCGACTAAAATGTTTAGTTAACTGTCAGAAAAACCAACAAACAATTAGTTAAATGAACAATAGAAACAAACAATAGAAAACAACGACTAAAATGTTTAGTTAACTGTCAGAAAAACCAACAAACAATTAGTTAAATGAACAATAGAAACAAACAATAGAAAACAATATTTGCATGTTACCGATTAATAAACAATAATAATACCTATTGTTTCAATTCAAACATAGCAGTAAAACAAATGTACAACTTTAAAACAAGATTGAAACTGATTGAATGACACTATACAGAGTGTTTTTTTTAACTAGGACACTTAGAGATACAGGGAAACTGTCTTAGAAACCATTTGGTCTTTTTTTGTGAAAACAATTTTGGCATAGAAAATTTTTTGGTCAAGCGTGTGTTGTCCATATAAATTAGACATATTGATCAAAAAAATTTTGCTGCGGATCGACTCAGTTTCATGTAAGGATCATTTCATTATACCGGAAGAAAAAAATCTGAGCAGCAGAAGTTAGTTAAATTGAATAAAATGTTTTCTCATTCAACGTACAAAGTATACAGATTAAGTAACAGTACAAAGTATTTTTGATGAATTTTTTTTATGCATATCGACTTAGTTTCATGTACAAAACATTTTTTACAAACATACCATTAAAAACCACAGAGAAATTAAATTCATCACCAGCTCTTTCAGCGGAATTTCTGCGGAAATATGTTCCATCCTGCATCACTGAATTTGAATTTAGACACGTGAACCCGCAAGACACTAGGTTTGTCAGTTAAAGTATGTAGCTCGGTCATTGATATTCTAGCACCATATCTTGCTTTCGCTTTCAACCTTTCTGTAGATCCTTCTGATAGACCTTTCCCGATTTAATGAAAGTAAGCAAAACTATACCATTGCACAAATCAGGAGACAAAAACGAGCCCGGCAACTATAGACCCATATCGATCTTACCGGTACTTAGCAAGGTTTTCGAAAAGATCATGCTCAATCAAATGCTTGCACATTTCAGATGTTATAAAATCTTACATGACCAACAGTTTGGTTTCACTAAAGGATGCTCGACGACAGATGCTGGTGCTGCTCTTCTATAAATCATTTTTGATGCTTTTGAGTAGCGCCACGATGCTATCGGGGTTTTTTGTGATTTATCTAAAGCGTTTGATTGCGTGGATCATAAAACATTGCTTATCAAATTAGAACATTACGGTATTAAAAACAAAAGTCTTCATTTATTAGATTCTTACCTAAGAAACAGGGTCCAAAGGTTCAGATTAAGGGTGAAAAGTCGCCGGGATCTTTTATTAAATTAGGAGTTCCACAGGGCTCGATATTAGGACCATTCCTCTTCTTAGTTTATATTAACGACCTTCCGTACATGGTACAGAATATGGCGAAGATTGTGTTGTTTGCAGATGATACTTCATTGGTTTTTAAAGTAAATAGAAATGCTCCAAATTATGACGATGTAAACAACACCCTTCGACAAGTTCACGAATGGTTTACTGTTAACAACCTTGTATTAAACTTTTAAAAAAATGTATAAAATTCACACTTCCAAGTGTTAGATCACGTAACAATGATATAATATTAAATAATGAAAAGCTTGCATTTGTAGATAATACAGTTTTCTTGGGGCTAACCCTTGACAAAAAGTTGCAATGGGGTCCTCACATAGAATTGTTATCAAAACGGCTATTTGTATATTCAACACAATATGCTTTAATTGAGGTAAACTTGGACACCTCAGTGTATTATATCACTGTCAAATTTGATGCCGTAAGGGCGGAGATTGTATATCAGATAGTCATATAAGTACATATCAACTGGGTTCACGCCGTGGAACGAGACGGCATAGTCGGAGCAGCATCTGGGGCCCTGGGAAAGAGAGAAGAAAAACATCAGCTAAAATATCTAACAACTCAATAAGTAATAAACTTAAATCAGCCGCCCAATGGGTGATACATCACGTAAATATTTCAATTATTTGCCACTTACTTTATCGCCATACTTGATTGAGAGAGACTGGAACCATAGCGCCTTTTCTTTTTTAGCTGCCAGATAGTCGTCTGGCATGTAGGGGAAGAACCGGCCTCGCCTGTGCAAGTCTCGCGCGTCCATAGCCTTCACGCCTAGTTGCTCTAGGCATAGGTCTGTAAATACAAATAGTACAACTCCGTGAGTATCCCGAGGTAGGTAACGTGTCCATCTACAGTCATTATCACTCTCAGCTTATTACTTAATTTATTGCCTCTACTATTTTACATTTTTATAGAAAGAACTTACGCACACTAGTGAGCGCACTCACCGGACACGGCGGCCTGAACAAACACATGTTCAACCGCAAGCTCCGGGACACTAAAGTGTGCACACTCTGCCAGGAAGCAGAGGAAACACCATTGCACCTTCTGTGCGAGTGTTCACAGCGAGGGCTCACTGATGCGTGAAAGAAACATCCATCTGGGCAACTACTCAATTCAACCTGATGATATAAAACAAATCAGTGCCAAAAGCGTGTTGAAGTTCTGACGCTAAGCTAAGCATGAGCACTGAACGGTGGCACTGTAAGGTGGCGATCACAACAGATGAGTAATCGTCGCAGTCATACAGGCCGAGTAAGCCTTGAAACAGCCCCATCACAAATAATACCCATTGTGTCGTTGGCGTCCTCGTGGTGGTCGTGCCGGCAGCGGCGCGAGGACGGCGCGTCGGCCGCCAGCCGGCCGAGCGCGGCGCGGCTCAGCAAGTACAGCGCGCTGCCGTGGCCCCAGCCCTTCCGTACAACAACAATTACCCTTAGTCAAGACAGTCTTAACATAGACTATCGCCCCTATCACGCCCTATGAAAATATAGAAAATCACATTGTTTTTGTCTGTCTTAAGACTGTCTTGAAACGATACACTTTTATGTACTAACGTATAGGCGTTCGATGTGTGCGAGGGAGAAAATAAAATTGTGGCAGAGTTACAAGTAAGAAAGAGAAAACGAATACAATAACATTTAGGGCTTCTTTCACCACTTCCTGATATTGTTACAGATAGTAATCTTAGTGATAAACTAATCTATCAGATAAATCTGTGTGATAGACTATATATAAGATATAGGCAATCAGATACCTGTGAAACCAAAAAAGTAGGCTATCTGTCAGATAACCTGCAGATAGGGTACCTGGGACTTTATCAGCAAGCGGTGTAAAAGGCCCTTAGACTGATTAACACACTGATGCGAACGGCATCCCATGCTAATCGTGCTTTTTGACCTATGTGTACCTATTGACCTTTATAGTTTTCGCCGGAGGCTTTCTTCGGTGACGGACACTCGCCGCCCTTTAAAATTGATATGATTTAACGGTTTTACTGTGAAGTTACTTTTCAACCAACTTTAAAAAAAGGAGGAATCAAAAGTAGACTGTTGTTTTTTCATAGGAATTAAATTGAATAGGAAAAAAAGTCACGTCTAAGGGTGGACAATTAAAAAATGCGGCAAAATCAGCCCATATCTTCTGACTGCGTTGACTTAGAAGTTTGATTTTTTCACAGCTTTATGGGACAGCAGACTTCAGTATCTGATACTAATTTCAACTTGATACCTCCACGCGTTCCTGAGAAAAAGGCTCTTGACAGACGGACAGACGGACAACGAAGTGATCCTAAGGGGTCCTTATTTCCTCTTTTGAGGTACGGAGCCCTAAAAGTTCGGATTCGGGGGAATTTTACAAAAATCTAATTTTTTTACAAAAAGTCGGTGTTTTTTTTTGTATTATAGGATTATTTACTTACGAATGGAATATGCGGTAGAAACTGATGCCCGAAGTATATCAAGTCTTGACTGTTGTACTTCGCTACCATGTATCTAAGATTCTCGACTACCACGTAACTGTAACAAGAATTTAAGATCTGCTTAAGATAAGTGTATATTCAGTAGACTTTAATGCCCATCCAGCAAAGATCACGGTATTCACAGGAACATATCTATACCATAAAGTTAAGGTTAGACGTAAAGTTCAGTTAAGTTAGAAGTAATCTTAGTAACAGCTGAACAGGTTTCAAAAATTCATTCACTGTTGTATACCTATAGATTACTCTTAGTTCGGAAATAGGCTAATTTTCTTACATGGAAAACTTGAATAGTTGCAAGAAAAGTCACAGGGTAAAAGTAAGTACATATATTACGACATTAGTACATCCACATGTTTGGATGTTTGTTACTCTTTTACGCAAAAACAAAGTAACAGATTTTGATGAAACTTTACAGTAGGTAATATAGATCAGATCAGATCCGAGTAGAGAAATAGAGATTTGACTTGGAGTAACACATCTAGGCTATATCTACTTCGGGAAAAGCTGTTCACGCGGGAAAACCTTTCTATGCATTCGAAGCCGAGGGAAACAGCTAGTCATAGCATATACCCTTTATTACCCGTGATAAAGTCCTCAACTCACGTGTCATGGTCTATCTGGAGGAACCAGTCGGCCTCTGTGCGGTGGTGGTCGTACATGTAGCGGAACGCGGCCTGTGTCTTCGCCCACAGCATGTGCGGGCCGGCTTCTAACGGGAGTTTTATCGCCGGAAGAAAAGGGTCTGCCGAGAAAAAGAGAAAATTCAATTAATGTCAGTAGATGAAAAATGTTTTAGGGGCAACATTCATTTTATTAAGATTTATTTAATATCGTTTGGTGCTCAAAACAAAACCAGGATTACTAAATTGTTTGCACTTCTGGAGAAATGATAAGTTTTCTTTAAAAAATCAATAAAAAGAAAATTGAACACTGTTATAACTAAATTTTAAGCACAATTTTATTGGTCAACATTCAAATGTAGTTAGATTAATTTTAAAAAAGGTGGTTCTTTTTGTTTTTAGCAGTATAGTACATACATTATGTTCATGCTATGTCTCTGACGGGGTAGACAGGAAGAACGGAGTATCGCGAGTAGTATAGTATGGGGTTGGAGTGGAGAAAAGGGGGCGCTGAGGGGAAAAAATGTGTGACAGCAGTCAGAGCACCCCGAAGGTTAGGTTCGTTAGGTTACTGGCGACCCTTGGAGCGAGCGACAATCTGGAAGGAGGTACTACTCAGCAACTACTTATAATGGGTCACTTCGCGTCTCCCGCTTCCCCCTACGTCACCCCGCCGCCGTGATAGGTACAGAGTGCAAAAACGATTGAAAAAGTGTTGGGCGAAAGTATAGGAATAAATTATTATTTATTTATATTTTCAATAAAAAACAAAACATTGTGTAAAAAGCAGTTAGATACTTATAGAAATCTTCATCTTTATCATCATTTTGTTAGTGGCACGACGTCACTTATGCCCCACCTCTCACATTTATGCGGACGGTACTGTCGCGCTATGACGAGAGCGGGCGGGCGAGGTAGGGAAGCGGGAGGCCAAGGCCAAGTGACTCGTTTTAGTTGTCGGGTAGTAACAAGGAAGAGCAATGTTTGTAATTTTTTCATTGCGCCCCCTTTTTTCATTACCCACCGTCAGCTGTACTCATAAACAGCAGCTTATTGCATCTCTTCCCCCACGTGGCTTTGATGTGTTTGGCCTTCGACTCGTGGTACTTCGAGCACGTCAGGACCCAGCACAGCACGCGCACGCGGCCCGCCAGCGCGTCCGCGACCGAGCGGTCGTCATCCAACACCATCGGATAGTCGTCACTCCACTGGCCCAAGCCAGATGCCGAAGGTTGGTACAAGTCTTGCGATGCATCCCTACAGTCAGCACTAGTTAGGCATGTCAATAGCGGAAATTCACACCTCCCTACCAAGTAACCGTCACTATCGATAACGACATTCACCAATGTTCCCCGTAACGAGCGAAACTATTATAATAATGTATCATGGTACCGGCCATCTTAACATGAAGGTCATCGCAGGGGTTGTAAACCTTGACACAGTAATGAGCTTGGAAAGCAAGAGAATTCTCAAAAATATAGCGAGGTACAGCGATTGAACAAATGATTATAGGAATAAGGGCTCTTTCACCGCTTGCGGATATTGTTACAGATAGTAAGTTGACAGATAAACTAATCTATCAGATAAATCTGTCTGATAATATTATCGTGTTTCACACCTCAAGTCTCTGATAAAATATCTGACAAATAAAAAAATAAAAGGAAATTGCCACTTGATGTTGTTCTTAATTTATCTGACAGATAAGGCAATTAGATACTTGTGATACAAAATGGCTATCTGTCAGATAAACTTCAGTCAGATATGGTATCTGGGAGTTTATCAGCAAGCGGTGAAAGAATGATGACATTGTGAATACCTACGCATCGTATCGAAGTGAAAAAAAAAAACTATTGTCTTCATAGCGATGATAAGATCTATTCAATCTGTACTTGTAAAGTATATGTTATGATAAAAATAAACCTTTTTTCACTTTTCCCACGCTCATTATAATTTTTTTATTAATATCGAATTTGTATTTACCCAACACGACAAAAAATCCGAAGACGTGAAGTTTTACACAACAGTCTCGCACGCGCTGCATATGCCTGGTCATGTTTTCGGTTGTCTTCAATCTCGAGTCCATACATATATATAGGGTCGCTCAGTAAGTTCGGAAGCTCCCCGATGTCGAACACGACGCCGTAGGGTCGGAGGTGGTAAACAAAGTAGTCGTACAAGTACATAGTCGGCGGGTCCAATTTGTGGAAGGAGACGGCGTGCTTCGAGCAGCAGTCGACGCCCTATGAGAAGTGGCACAATATGTCAGAAAAGAGACTTGACTTCATCACATCAGCCGAAAGACTTCCACTGCTAAAGGCCTCCCCCGAAGATTCCACGACGACCGGTCCCGTGACCTTCACCAGATCGTCGGTCCACCTTGTGGGAGGCCTGCCTACGCTGCGTCTTCCGGTACCTACGCGGTCGCCACTCGTGAACCTTTCTGCCCGTGTGCCCACTGCCACTTAAGCTTCGAAATTCTTTAAGCTATGTCGGCGCGACCTTAGTTTTCCTGCGTATCTCATTAGGTGCGTCCAGACCGGCTGAGCCGCCGCGGCCGCGGCACGCCTCGCGCGGCGGCGCGCTTGGTGTGGACGTGACAGGCGCATGCCGCGGCCGCGGCGGCTCAGCCGGTCTGGACACGCCTATTTCTGATTCGATCTCGCAGGGAAACACCGAGCATAGTCTCTCCATTGCCCTCTGGGTGACATTGAGCCTTCTTATGAAGCCCATTGTGACCACCACGTCTCAGTACATATACTTAACTGACTTGATTTTGTTTTTTTTTGTTGCTCGAATGTTACCTTGTATAGTCGACCGCACGTCAGTGGAAACACTGACTTTAGGCTGCCCTAGCCAACAAAAGAAAACATAATAATGTACCGGCATAATCCGCAGGAGAACCAAGGTCACCGACATAGGTCAAAGAATTGCGAAGCTGAAGTGGCAGTCGGCTGGGCACATCGCTCGTAGCACTGACGGCCGTTTGGGCGGAAACTGGGACTGGTCGTCGTGGAGATCCCTGGGGGAGGCCTTTGTCCAACAGTGGATATCTACAGGCTGATGTGATTGATTATTGATAAGTGGTTAATTTATTATTGAGTTATCTTACCTCGTCAGTGGGGTAGCTTACAATTTTCCAGTACCAGTGGCTCACTCTCGGTTGCAAATGGCTGTGTGCCGGCAATAGAAAGAACCGACCGCGTTTGAGCGCGTCCCGTGAATCCCTCGGTTCTACGCCTACATTTTCTAGACAAATACCTGAAATTTTCAATAACCACATAGGTATTAAGTTACTGCCTATTATTATATTTATTATTGACTGGCCTGTTGGCGTAATGGTAGTGACCGTGCCTACTGCGCCAGAGGTCGTGGACTCGATTCCCACCCGGGACCAACATTTGTGTGATGAGCATATCTGTTGGTTTTCGGATTCTGGGTGTTTGTATGTATTTAAGTATTTATTTAAAAGTATTTATGTATGTTTATCAGTTGTTGAGTGCCCAGTTACAAGCTTCGGTTTAGTTTGGGACGAAACAGCCGTGTGTAAATAAATTGGCAACAGAGGCACCAACATAAGTCCATCAATGCCTGGTTGTGTGTGACCAAGACTTGTATAGTACTAAAAATAAATTATATATAGGTAAAAGGTTTTTAAAGGTATTTAAAAAACACGTTTACAAGCCGCCTATCATATCATAAGGTCCGGAGTGCGATATCCCTGGGCCATGTACCGATGGGTTTTTTCTAGTAACATTTACTGACGCTCTCATACGGTGAAGGAAAACATCGTGAGTAAACCAGCAAACGCCGAAGAAATTCTTAGGCGCATGTGAAGTCCACCAACACGCACTGGGCTAGCGTGCTGGACTATAGCCCGAACGTTGAGAGGGTAGGCCTGAGCCCCAGCAGTGTCCCATGTTATTAGGCTGTCGATTTGATTTGAAGCTCATGCCAACAAGTGGCAGTACTTACTAATTTGAACGTCCTCATCCGAGCCGCCGTCGCCCGCCTTGCACAGGCGCGGCGACGGCAGACCCACCGTCACCAGCTTGTCGAGCGCCGCGCGGCTCAGCACGTATCCCGCGCCGCCGTTCATATAGGCCTGTGTCAACATCATATCAGCCTGTAGACGTCCACTGCTGGACAAAGGCCTCCCCCCAGGGATCTCCACGACGACCGGTCCTGCGCTAACCTCACCCAGCTGGGTCCCGCGACCTTCAGAAGATCGTCGGCCCACCTTGTGGAACTGCGTCGTAATACCACGTTAGTATCTGCAGTGCGATTCTCTAAGCGCACAACCTAGACTTCATCGTTGATACATCCGTGAGACGTCAATTCTCATTATTCAATCTCTTTCAATGAAAATGGATGTTTCAATTCTCATTGACAATTCTATCTCTTTCAATGAAAATTGACGACTCACGGATGTATCAACTTGATAATCAATCGGTGAGACGTCAATTCTCATTGACAATTCAATCTCTTTCAATGAAAATTGACGACTCACGGATGTATCAACTTGATAATCAATCGGTGAGACGTCAATTCTCACTGACAATTCAATCTCTTTCAATGAAAATTGACGACTCACGGATGTATCAACTTGATAATCAATCGGTGAGACGTCAATTCTCATTGACAATTCAATCTCTTTCAATGAAAATGGACGTTTCAATTCTCATTCACAATTCAATCTCTTTCAATGAAAATTGACGACTCACGGATGTATCAAGTTGATACATTCATAAGACGTCTTTGACCTTTATTTTCTTGGAAAGTCAATACTTCATATAAAATAACCCTGTATACCCATACAGGGTTATTTTATTGGATATTTCAAGGTTTGATCAGTGGCGGCGATTTTGTGAATATTTCAAAATGGCGGTTTGGTACGCCAGGCTCCGTACCTAGCAAAGCAAATGTTTCATGCCTTTTCAAGTTTCCATAGATCCCTGGTTTGATATACGCGTTGGAACTATTGTAGTCAGTTGGGGTAACCTTTTATTTATGCAGATGTATGGCCATGTCTGTGGACATTGGAAAATCGACAGACTGATAATACTCACGCGTCTTTTAGACGGTTTAGAGCGAAACCCGAAGTATATCAAGTCTTGGCTGTTGTACCCCGACAGCATATACCTCAGATTCTCGACAACTACATAACTGAAAGCAAGGTAGGTGTACAGTTAAGTCGACAGGGTATATATTTATTTACTTACTTTTAGGAGTAGGTACTTTAATTCAGACTAATTACAACTGTTATAACAGCATAGTTATCAAAAAATGTAAAACACATTACCTATGTTGTATCATTCATTAATTAATAAGTATTTCTGCAAAGCTTGGTGTGGATAGGACCATATAATAGTTTTTCTCCATACAAACTTTGAACCCCCATTTTACCCCCTTAGGTGTGGAATTTTCAAAATTGTTGAAACACGTCATTATTATTTATTTTTAAACTAAAAAACTAAATATATATCTTCACGCTGATAACTTTAGAACAAGCACTTTCATACAAACTTTCAACCCCTATTTCACCCGTTTTAGGGGTTGAATTTTGATAAACACTTTCTTATGTGAGTTTCTTGTATGAGCTACCTATTTAAGGAATGTGTAAAATTTCAAGTTTCTAGAGTCAACGGTTTGATATTTCAGTCAGTCAGTTTACCTATATTGTTTATACCAACACATGTTCATTTCGGATACGGTCTACCGCACGTCAGTGATAACAAAACCAGTATAAACTGGTCTCTCATAGTATTGAAACTCCCTAATAGACTAGGCCGGCTCAAGGTCAGTGTCTCCACTGGTGTGCGGTCGACTACGTGTCCATATGAACTCACGTGTCATCGTCTGCCTTCAGGAACCAGTCGGCCTCCGTGCGGTGGTGCTCGTACACGTAGCGGAACGCGGCCTTCGTCTTCCCCCACAACCTACAATAAGACTCTTTGACCGGAAGTTTTATTGTCGGGAGAGATGGGTCTGGAATAGAAGAATTAAAACTATACTGACTTAATTGGAAATCAAGGAGAACAATAAGACATTACGTCTCGAGTGGAGACCTCTCGACTGCTGTGGAGGTCCACTGTCCCCTGGTACACAGGTCATTACCTAGCCTAGGGGCCAGGAGTCCAATCCCCTTTGTTGATTTGTATAATCTGCTCTTATTTCAACATCGTATCTTTCGCGAAATTGTACTCTTTGGAAATAAATTTATTTATTTATTTATTTAATAGATCAGTTACGAAGGTCTCAGTAAACTTCAAAGTAAAAAATAATTATCAACGTTACAGACTTCGTCTTTTTAAGCGGTTACGTGAAGTTGGCTGATTTCTGCGCAATCACTAATTTTAGGGGTAAAATGGTTCACTAGAGACGCTTCAATATCAAGAAATAGTTCATTGATTCGATCAACCGAATCAAAATTTCTAAGTTTTTGGACATCCCTACGCAACACATTAACTCAACTACGCACACAATGACTGTAAACACTGTCAGAAATGTACAAACAATCACTCCACCGGCAAAAATATTTACGGGAACTATTAAGGGTTGGACCATAATCTGTCAGCACGGTATCGCACTTTTCGTCAGTGTTGCGGCGTGTTATAGCATGCTATAGCACGCTATCGCGTGCGACCGCACGCTGTCGCGTTTCCATCGCCCCCCTCCGGCGATCGACTTTTAGCCGTACTGCCGGGCGCATTGCCGGTTCTGTACACCCGCTATGTTTCTCGCTCTAGCAAATGACGTTCCTGAACGACAGAAAAGGACAGAAATATGATAAAATTCATTCCGTGCCGACAGATGAGGTAAAACGTAAGGTGTATCACAGACACATCTACCGCAGGCCGCAGCCTCAATATGCAAACGCAGGCGTGTCTGAAGTCTCACATACATTGCATAGGGAATACAACAGGCCGCCACCGCAAGCCGCGTGTGTCTGGGATACGCCTTATGTATCCGCGACTACGCACCGTCAGCTGTACTCATAAACAGCAGCTTATTGCATCTCCTCCCCCACGTGGCTTTGACGTGTTTGGCCTTCGACTGGTGGTACTTCGGCCACGTCAGGACCCAGCACAGCACGCGCACGCGGCCCGCCAGCGCGTCCGCGACCGAGCGGTCGTCCACCCCGGCTGCCGAACCCATGCCACCCATGGCCCTACGACCGAAAACGAACGTGTCAAATTCAAATTCAAATATATTTTATTGCATGTAAGTACACTGGGTACATTTATACGTCATTTTTTATCTACCACCGCTTTAGCTAGCGCTGCGAAGAAGTAGCGGCGCAACAACGCGCTGTGAACGCGTTTTACCCACTGTCTGCACCAGTCCACTGCTGGTCATAGACCTCCCCCAAGGCGCGTGTCACTGCCACTTCAACTGCTTCAACGTACAATATTTTTAAAAGCTTGATTAGATTAACAGATGCCACTCCGTATAATCCTTATAACTAGTGTTACGTATGTCGTCTGTACGATTTACCGTTTAGGCAGGCCATTGGTGAGAAGGGTTAACTCCTCAAAAATGCCCATTATCAGATTTTATGCATTTGGCAATTAAAATTCTCCATACATTTTTGTATAACATTCTTTTATTTCCACTTGAGCTAGGAGATCAACTGCGATGAGTGAGTGGTATTTAAGCTTCCATGATAATTAAAGTGAACATCTTACAATTGAGTGAGAGTATTTACTTTCGGTCGGAGGGGGTACAAAATACCGTAAAATATGTATAGGCAATGGCAACCATGCATAAACAGCTAAATTTTAAAATATTTAAATTATTGTTCAAACTGTCGTGTCGTGGAGATCCTTGGGGGGGGCCTTTGTCCAGCAGTGGACGTCTTCAGGCTGATATGATGATGATTGTTCAAACTAAAATAGTATATATTTTGCACACCAAGGTACCTACTTTTATATTAGGAACGTGAACGTAACTCACCAGACCATGATGTAGGCAGCTATTTTCATGTTCGCTGATCGGTCTTCAGTTTTGTCTTTACAAACCCAATTGTAGCTTCGTTCTCCCGCAGAAACGGGGTTTTAAACTAGTCAATCTTTTCGTCGTTTGCGGTTTGCGCTGAGGTTACAAGAAAGATTGGTGGGTCCCCCGTTGGGTACCAGTTAACGTCAATGTTTTAATTAAAACGATTCGTTTTACCAAGGAGTTTATTTGCGTCTACAATATTGTTTATCACTAGAATATCAACTGCCTACTACTCTTTTACTTATTACAATAATTACAAAAAAATTCGGACCTCAGATAAGGTAGGTAATTATGTCAATCTACAGTCAAATGCTATGTAATTTATTATTTAATTCATCCACGTAATTTATATCAATTTATCAAAATTATTGTATTTGTAAATTAATTAGGTAGGTACATAAAATTTATTCACTATTTATTCATTGACCTGACTATGTCGCAAAGTAGTTAGGTACAAACAAAGCAAATACAAATATTTTTGTCACTACAATGTTACACTGCTACCTGCCAAAAATAACGGTTTAAAAATTATATGTAAGTCACCTCGACAAAATGTTTAGATAACTGTCAGAAAAACCAATAAACAATTACTTAAATGAACAATAGAACCAAACAATAGAAAATAATATTTGCATGTTACCGATTTATAAATAATAATAATACCTATTGTTTCAATTCAAACATAGCAGTAAAACAAATGTACAACCCGAATGTTTTGTTAATGGATAAAACAAGATTGAAACTGATTGATTACACCTATATGATGAATGAGGTCATCATTGATGAGCTCATGGAGATTTCTACGAAATGCATAATTTATGTCAGTCACATCACATAATAATAATAACATCAAAAATAAACGATTTAAAAATTAAGAAGATTCAGAGCTTCTTCCACCACTTCCTGATATTGTTACAGATAGTAATCTTAGTGATAAACTAATCTATTAGATAAATCTGTGTGATAGACCATATAAAATATATAAGATATAGGCAAACAGATACCTGTGAAAACAAAAAAATTGGCTATCTGTCAGATAACCTGCAGATAGGGTATCTGGGACTTTATCAGCAAGCGGTGTAAGAGGCCCTTATAGTTATAAGGATTACCAAGTCAATTTTTGAAAGAATTTCTTGTTTCTAGTAATGGGCTGATCTGACAGTGTATTATAATTATATTTTTTCAGTTGTATTATTTCATAAATCAATTTTTTCATTAATAATATTACCAATTGTCAATAAAATTATTATCTGTTACATCTTCTAATAGAACATTGTTAAGAAATTTTAAAAACTCTAAATTACTAGCAATGTCACTGTCCCTTAAACGGTTTTTATTATTAACATCGGCATGGCTTGTTTTATTTTTAATGTCATTAATTCCATAATTAATATTAATGCTTCCAGTATTATCTTTCTTTACATTGTTAATACTAACATTGCCTTTTGTAACATTCCGAGTAATATAAGTATCACTAGATTTAGTTTTCTTAACAGTGACTACATCGTAATCACTTACAGTGATTTCAGTGTTATTGTTTTCACCAAATTCAACATCTAAAACTTTAATATTGTTAAAATCGTTCAGATTTTCAAAAGTGTTTTTGTTTATTGGAGTAACATTAGTGTTAATGTATTTTATAGTATCATATGTGATATTATTTATCAAAGCGTTACTAAAGTTATTGTGCATTAAATTTTCATTCATTTTCTCATCCGCACTACTATTATTCATTACAGAGTCTGCAAGCAGGTTAATGATTACTCTATCTTGATTATTTTCAACTGTATCATTATGTATGTATTTTGTATTTTTTTTGTTGGTATCATCAGGACCTTTGATTAAAGAATCCCTTGTTTCATAATCCCATGACATGTTTCTTTTACCTTTATCCTCCTTATTATGTTCTATACTGTCGCTAGTCATAATCTTTAACATACTATCATTATATTCCTTAGAAAAATTATTGTTAATTTTATAGTACTTCATAACGCCATCAGTATTATTGGTCGGTACATTACTAACAGTCTGATTGTTGCTTAAAGTGAATTTAGAATTATTTTCCTTTCGAATAACATCTTTAAATATATCATTTAAGCTATTAACCATTATCACGTCTTCATCGTGCGTCACTCTATCGCTTATTTCAATAATTCTAACAGTAGTACTACTATCTTTGTTGATGTCCTTTTTGATGTTTCTATCTTTAAAAGCAGCCTTAGCGCCATTATTCCCCAAATGTGTATTCACGGCCGGTTTATAACCTTTAACGTATTTATCCCAGAAACGGATTTTAGCGTATTTATCAATTGAGTTTCTTCCCGTGTCCATGTTTATTAAACTACCACTATTCCTTCTATTACCTCTTGCATCAGTTTTCTTAGCATTAACCCTAGCATCTCCATTTCCATTATTAGAACTAGTATCTCCTGCTACATAACCCTTAGAATTTATTATACTTCTAGTATCCGCTACTTTCTCTCTAATGTTTCTACTAGTTACTTTGCTTGCCACACCAGGTAGGCCTGCGCTTTTAGTGTCAATGCCGTAGGGTCTCAAGTGGTAAATAAAGTATTCCAGCATATACATATCCTCAACCGACACGTTGTGGAAGGATATGGCGTAGTCTGAGCAGCAGTCCAGGCCCTGTTTAGAAAATACACAATAATATGTATCCCATTAAGGATTGTAGACAGAAGTTCGTTATATTTCCCTACTCTATGTCCTCACCTGAAAACTGGGGTAGTACATGTAGTACCAGTACCAATAGGACTTGTCCTTAGGTGGGAAGATGACGTCACGCAACTGGAAGGGGAAGAAGCGTCCCCGTTGCAACTCGTCCCTTGAGTCCCCGGCCTCGACGCCGAGGTGCTCGAGACAAAGACCTGGAATTTAATAAAAATAAATTCTATATAATATTTATTTTATTTTATTTATTTGATTCACCAACAGTTATTACACTAATACATACCATATTTAAAATCTTAGAGCTAAAGAATCTAATGCACAACCAATTACAGGTGAAAAACAACATGCTTATACAAACAGAAACAAGAAATCAAATCGAACAAATATGCCCTCAGGCTATACCAAAACAGTTAAATATTATACTAATAATATTTTACTTGAAAAACAGATTTTTCCTAAAATTAAATATACTACCAGAAGTCCACCAAAAACGGTTTGGGGCTCCGTTGGTGGACTGGGGTTTGGCACAAAAGATCCCTAAAGGGTCGAAGTGTTGCCAGGTATTACTTGTTTCTTATCTCTTACTTCATTCCCTCGGTCCGCTGTAGAACCGGCCAACATACCCATCTCAACGTCCTCGGATCCGGAGTCCCCCGTCTTGCACAGGTGCGGGGACGACAGGCCAGTGGTGGCCAGCCTTCCCAGTGCCTCCCGACTCAGCACGTAGCCTGCCCCGCCGCTCATGTAGCCCTATAATGTATCATAAACAGCCTATTAACATGTCCCCACTGCTGGGGCTCAGGCCTACCCTTATAGTATTGTCATACATTTTGACACGATTTTGACACCCATAGAATGCTTCTTTTACGCCTCTTTAAAGGGCCGCGAGCACGCACCAAAGAGATCTTAACTCTATGCATTTACCTATGTAATTTAGTATGAAAAGATATATAACCTGAGGGCCTGAAGTCTGTTTGAACCGGCACCCGAAATAGATGGGATCCAGACTGTTGTGACTCGCCAACATGTACCTAAGATTCTCCAGCACCACGTAACTGAAATAGGACATGAGTGATTAGCATTTCTTCCGTAGTGGTTCCGTAGAGTGGAATTATCACGTAAATAATTAAATATTGCGGTTTCTTTCTTAAATACTTATGCTGTGATTAAGGATTATCAGATTTTTCCCTCACTTGCCAACAAGATTCTAGGTCAACGGGCTATAGGTATACTATAAGAATTGATAGTCTGTTAGTAAGTTAATATACTTTGAACGCCCGTATCTTTTTATAACATTGAGTTAGAAACTTGATATTTTTACAGGGCTATACAATTTTTTGATACTTATTTGGTTTTAATTTTAATATACTACCTCCAGACTCCAGGCCTCCTCAAGAAAAGAATTGACATTGACAGACAGATACAGACAGGCGGACAACAAAGTGACACTTTAGGGGTTTCGTTTTTTAATATACGGTACCCTAAAACAGCGATTAATATAGTTCTTGATAAATCTGAATAAATTAAACAAATAGATAGACTTGAAAATTAAATATTTCCGATTATTGTGAAATTTAAAACAATCGGTATATATCGAAAGTTAGATTGGATTTTTTGTTCAGCTACTTTTGACGAAGACTTTAGATGGCCCGATGACCCAAAGAAGGCAGCAGTAAGCGGCTGGATGGCAAGGGCTGGGGACGGCCTATGTTCAGCAGTGGACATTTTAAAGGGCTGATACGTAACGTACAGTAAAGTTCATAAGTGCAGTACATGCTAAGAGTCATTTTTCAATACAACGGTGCACACAACACGAAAACCAATTAGATATAACTGACCTCCAAGTCAATAGCGTGTTTTAACCTTATTGTCATAGCAATAAAGTCATCAATTCATCGTAATATACAGGAATGTATTAATGTATATGTGCGTGTGTGGGTACAGATATAAAGCGTGTCACAGACACACGCGGCCTGCGGTGGCGGCCTATAATATTGTATTCCCTATGCAATGTATGTGAGACTTCAGACACGCGCGGCCTGTGTTTGCATATTGAGGCTGCGGCTGTCTGCGGCGTGTATCTGTGATACGCCTAAAAGAAAGTCGTAAGTGAAACTGATTTCTCGATCTATTGAGTTGCGAAACTGCTACTGCACTTATGAACCTTGACTGTACTTTATGTACTCACGTGTCGTCATCAGCCTTCAGGAACCAGTCGGCTTCGAAGCGGTAGTGTTCGTACACGTACCGGAAGGCGGCCTTCGTTTTGCCCCATAGATAAGGAACTCCTTCCTTCACCGGCAGGGCCACCGTTGGCAGCGACTCGTCTGGAATGGATTTTTTAATCTCTAGTACCTATATATAGTCCCCGCGAGTGTGGCCCACTGACAAACTAAAACAATTCAGCGCCAAAAACATCCTGAAATCCTGAAGTTCGTAACGGATGCAAAGCTTTGCACTGAACTATGTAAGGCGGCGATCACAATAGATCAGCAATGGTCACAATGATGCAAACCTGGATATGCCTTGAAAGAGCCTCATTACAAATCATCATCATCATCAACAGCCTATTAACATGTCCCCACTGCTGGGGCTCCGGCCTACCCTCACAACGAGGGGCGTTCGGGCTATAGTCCACCACGCTAGCCCAGTGCGGGTTGGTGGACTTCACATGCGCCTAAGAATTTCTTCTTCGGCGTATGCAGGTTTCCTCACGATGTTTTCCTTCACCGTTTGAGAGCAGTCAGTAAATCCTAATACGACTTTATTTTATTTTTAGTACTTACCTTTTTGGGATGCGGAGATCGGAGGACCGGGTGTGGTGGCGTTCATTGTGAAAGGCCTAAGTCCAGCAGTGGACGTTGAAAGGCTGATATGCTGATGACTTACCTTTTTCTGTGCTCATAAACAACAGCTTGTTGCACCTCTTGCCCCACGTGTTCTTGACATGCGCCGCCCCGCGGTGGCGGTCGGGGTACGTCATCACGAGGCACAGCACGCGGACGCGCTGCGACAGCTCCTGCGCGACCGAGCGGCCCTCGTGCGCGTGCGCCGATTGGTGCTCGCCGTGCAGCCGCGCGAGTGGTGCGCGCGGTAACGTGCTACTACAACATTTGGAAAAGTATTGCTAACTTCGATTATATACCGCGTCGGTGCTCAAATGATCATCATCATAGCAGCCCTTCAATGTCCACTGTTAGAGATAGGCCTTTACCACTGCCACCACACCCGGCCCTCCGCCCTCTGCATCCAGCCGCTCCCGGCCACCTTCCTCAGGTCGTCGCTCCTCATGGCGGGTCCCACGACAAAACAGTGCGTAAATATACTCTAGACATTGAGGTGAGGCTATCGTAAATATCAACTAAGCCCAGTCAATTATATATTCTGTGACCCAGTAGGGTTGGAACACATCTGTCAGCACGGAATCGCACTTTTTCATCATCATCATCATCATATCAGCCTGTAGACGTCCACTGCTGGACAAAGGCCTCCCCCAAGGATCTCCACGACGACCGGTCCTGCGCTAACCTCATCCACTTTTTCATATCTCTATCTTTTCTGTTTCTAACATCATTTGCTAGAACGAGAAACATAGCGGGTGTACAGCACCGGCGATGCGCCCGCGCGGGCGCCCGGCAGCACGGACAAAAGTCGATCGCCTTTTCGGGGGCGATGGAGTGCTATCGCGTGCTATAGCACACCCGCTGTTTCTCGCTCTAGCAAATTACGTTGTCAGCACGGAAACGCGACAGCATGCGATCCCACGCGATCGCATGCTGTCGCGTTTCCGATCTTATCTTAACATTTGAGCCAATTGGGTTATTCTTACTTTGAGCTGGAATTAGATGGCTCAGCAATCATACGCCGTTCGTCTTCCAACCGTTTTCTGTATTGCGGTGACCGCTTCGGGTTATCAATTGTTTGCCAAAAGTCAATTAAACCAACATCACTAATCTTCTTATTGCCGTCTGTCTTCACACCCCTCTCTCCCCACATATCCATTAAACCTATGCTACCTAGAAGTTTATTCTCTACTTCCGAGTCCAATTTGCCCAATTTTAGAGGATTTTCCAACGCAACTTTAAAAGCTTTGCTTTTTTCTTCTGTTTTGTCACTACCGTCACTTCTATGCAATTGTAGTTGATCTATGTCTTTATATTTATTTGTTTGGCTACCAGCTTGCACGTAAACAGGTCCAACATCATTCAAGGTGCTATGCATTCCTAGTTCATTATCTTTTTTAAAAACGCCTGCCGAATTATCTGCGATTTGGTTTTCGTCTGTTTTTCCTGAACTTTCTAGTATTTGTGTCGAGTCGTTTTCAACTTCCTTGGCGCCACTCCATATGTCAAGCATGCCTAGACTATTTTCTAGTTTAGTGTGTTTGTTTTTCAAGTCGCTTTCACCCCACAAGTCTCCCGAAAGTCCCACGCTACCAATAATTTTGTTCTTTTCTATATTCTTTTTAGTCAACGGCAGCACACTTGTGGAATCATTATCCTTGAACGTTATTACTTCAATTTCAATGTCACGTTGTCGGTCTTTTTCATCAGGTTCCTGTAAAGCCTTACTAATGCCAATGCCATGACTTTTTGTCTTGTCCTCTGAAACAACTTTGTGCCACGTGCTTTTCAATTGCACGTCACCGTTCTTTTGCGTATCAATTTTATTCAGATTTTTACGGGCGTCTTTCGTAACATCAGCTGTGTAAACGCTTTTTTCATCTTCGTCTCGAAACTTCTTACCATACCACATATCGATAGGATCTACCCTTTCCACCTTGCTTACTCCATATATATCCTCGTCATCAGCTCTGTTCACACCAGTATCCAGTACGTTCAAACTTTCTTGATGCTCATTTTCATCTTGGGTTTCAGGCTTGTCTTTTTTATTCTGTTTGGTATCACTTTCAAGCCACATATTAGTTAGATCCACATTATTAATCATCACATCATCTGATCGGCTATTTTCTATTGAGTTATCATCCGCATAGTTGGGTCTTGGATCTAAATCGCTGACATACTCTGAGCGTGTCACACGACCCCATGCTGATTTTGTCATCCAGTTCGTTTCGACATTAGCTAGAGCCGGATGTAACAATATCACATACGCGCACCATACGAAATATCTTGGTAACATCGCACTATCACAAAACACACTTATACATTTAACATGAGTGAAAATAAACCCTATACTAGGCCTGATTCTGAAGGCATAAAGTTAAAATTTGCAGCACTAAAATTGTTTCTATCCCTGTCACACAGTATTATGAAGATAAGGACGTCACTAATTTTGGTGCTGGCAAAATTTAAATTCTAGTAATAATAATATCGTTCTAGAAGACCTAATGCAACAAAGTCAGGTTTTAAATTGACATAATACAAAAATAGGTAGGTATATTGTTTAGCTAGATAGTTGCATCATGTATGACACAATTTTCAGCTGTTGTGTATGGTTTATAGTACGGTCAACCGCACGTCAGTGGAAAAATAAACTGGTCTCACATAGTCTTGAAACTTCCTAATAGGCTAGGCTAGCTCAGCGTTAGTGTTTCCACTGACGTGCGGTCGACTGTACAATTGTCGATTGTGTTTATTAAAACAGCTGTTGTTAAAGGTAAACGTTACGTTACGTGAGTTCATAATGACCTAACTAGGTTATTTATATTTCAGGGCAGCTAAGCATGCTGTATAAACAACAAATAGAAAACCTTCGCCTTTCTATTTATTTATTTAAAAGTTTAACGCACACAATTGTACAAAATGCGAATATATTGTAATTTTTATTATTATTGTTGTAATTTGTAATAATGTTGTATTTCTATTATTGTAATTTTCTATCACCTTGGAAGCGGTGGTAGATAAAAAATTGACGTTGTATAAATGTACCCAGTGTACTTACATGCAATAAATAGTTTTGACTTTGACTTTGATCTATCAACATCCAATTTTAATAAATGTATGTAATTATTTAAAAAAACTGAATGTAAAAGAACACTCATGGAAAAAGCATACCGATCTCTATCTAAAAAAAAAGTTTTTTAGCATTAATAGATTCATTAACATATACGTACGTTGGTTTCATATAAAAAAAGAAACATATAGCTACATGATTTTATTCATTACAAGTAAATTATCAAAGACAGAAACTAATCTAAGTATCTAATTAATTATGTATAATACACACAAAAACATGGCGTTACAATAAAATAAATTTTATAAAACACTAGCACATTATGTGATGTTACAAAATTATACATACAATTAATGGCATAAAGCTGTTAAATTATGATTTATTTATAAAGTCTGTTGTGTATCGTCAAACAATATTTACAATTCAGATGAAGTTTAAGTTATTACTACAAGTTAAAAAATTCCAAAATACACACAAAAAAATTGAAAATCTTAAGTTATAATATAATACACAATAATACATAAATATTATACTAAGTTATATAATTTCTATATATGTGAGTTTTTTATACATCGTAATAAGCTATTGGTCGTCGTAGGCGGTGGTGTGACGTCACTATAACGGAAACAAAGTATACTAGCAAACACATATAATTGAATGTACATATACAATTTCTTATACTATCTTATACAATTAACTTATAATTTAATCTATAAAAAAGAAAATTGTTCTTTTTTATACTAGACGGGTTTACGCTTGACTTCTTACCTGGTGGTAAATGACAATGAGGAGAAAGAAGAAACGCGCTTACCCACAAGCTTAGATGTAACAAAAACTGGAAGATACGCGACTTCCTTAATGAAAATGGTACTACAAAACCGAGCTCAAGCACGGAACGACGGCTTGACGACATGCCATATACATTGTCTTGTTATTACTATTTTTAGTGGAAATACTGTACGTACACTACTGGTAAAAATGTTCACAGCAGCATTTCTTTTTACTTAGACCAGAAGCTCTATTTTTGAATCACTCTCCTCGCTTCGAGCAGTCGATTCTACTGATTTTTGTATCGGATGTCGAAGGAAAATCAGTAGAATCTATCGCTCAAAGCGAGTAGAGCGATTCAAAAATAGAGCTCCAGGGTTGTTCATTAAAAAAACAGCAAAAAGGCATCGAAATATATGGAAAGTCACTAAGAAGAGCTCTACATGATCTCTGGTCGAAACCACTAGACTGATCAGTTGAGTGTGTACAGCGATCTGTACCTCCTCCATACACTCTCTGGATGGCCATCATCAGATCACACCCCGATCAATCCCTGGCGGAGGACCAAAGTTTCGACGTTGCTGTCAATGCAAACTTTTTACTGCCAGTGTAAAATACTGGACTGTACGAACTTTAATTTCAACTACTGTAGGTCTACGTGCATGTAGTCGTACACCGAGCCTAGTTTTGCTTTAAGCAATGTAAGAGAGTACTATATCTTTTTAATTTGGTTTCATCCAAGACCAGAAGACATATTTTCCCCCGTCTTAAGCGGTCCCTACACGACCATGCTGCATGACATGTGTTACGTTTACGTAAATTATCGTGCTGCATGATGGACCCTTATCACTTAGTACAGTGAAGAGTAAGCTTGCATGTCAATCAACGGCCAGCACGTAGTTTGCATGTCATACGCGCAAATCATACAACTAGACGGTCATGCAAGAGTTACAGCATGTAATGCATCATGCAGCATGATCGTGTCGGGACCACTTTAAATACGATAAATACAATCCACGTGTAACAACAAAAAGAATTCGCGTAGATTAAAAAGCAACAATCTAAGCGTACAATACAAAGCAACACAGTAGATCCTATGTACAGTTGCGACGCTCGACTCGAGATTGAGGCTACTGTATAATACACTATACTATGCCAGTGTTCAGCAAAGATTTAAATAAAGATGAACTAATTAATTTTAATAACTAAACAACTAAACTAAACAACTAACAAACTAAATTGACTATTCTGAAAGCATACGCCATTTCCTGTTTTAAGTTTTCCAGCATACGAGCGTTTTCATAATAGCCGATGCCTTTTTTTAAAGTGGGTTTTGGCTTCGTTACTGGACCTTTAAGCCATAAAAAATAGAAGTTAAATTTCTTATTTATTGAACCGGCGGTTACAACACGGCAGTCCACAAAAATAGGGCATAGGGTTTTTATTAACAGTTTTTAGGCTATAATTATAAATTATATTTTAAAAACTTTAAAATGTACAAAAAATAGGTTAACATAACTGTTCACTTTCACGAACGACCGAACTTAAATTAACTTAATATTTTGTTGTATTTATAAAAAGTAAAATATGATTTTAATTACACACTGGCATGAAGTGGTATCACTGGAAATAATTTCTCTTCTTTCTCGGCACACTGAAATAGAAATACATATTTGCGTTAGTTATATATAATCTATAGGCCTTTGTCCAGCAGTGGACGTCTACAGGCAGATATATAGTCTATTCTATACTATTATAAAATTAACGGGGAGTATTTCTGTACATTGAAGGCTGAGATCATAGTATTCATGATCGCCGATTGAAGGGATTTAAAATAGACTATACACAATCTAAAAACTAAAGAGTAAGCAAAAAGATTAATAAATACTAACCAAGTCATAAGTGGTCCCTAAACGATCGTGCTTGCATGACATGCAACGTTTACGTGTATTATCATGCTGCATGATGGACCATCGTGCTTGCTTTCAATCAGTACAGTGAAGCAACGGCCAGCACGTAGTTTGCATGTCATGCACGTCAATCACTACAACTAGACGGTCATGCATGAGTGACTGCACGTAATGCATGTCATGCCGCATGATCATTTAGGGATCCCATTACAAAATAAAAATATGTTCGTGTATTAACATCAACCGCGCACTCACCCGTTGTCGGCCGGCGAGAAGAAAAACCCGCCGGGCTTGTAGTGGGGAGGCGCGGCGGGCGAGCTCAGCTCCGAGCTGGCGGGGCACGCCCACTGCGCCCAGTAGTCCGCCGGCAGGCGCAGCAGCAGCTGCATCACCTGCGACCAACATCGAGGTTCCAGCTCATGTGGTAACGTGACCACCAGGGGCCTATCGCGCTAATTCTGAACGATATTCAAATCAAATCAAAAAAACAACAGCCTACTAATGTCCCTACTGCTGGGGCACAGGCCTACCCTCTCAACGAGGGTAGTGCGGGTTGGTGGACTTCACATGCGCCTTTTTCGGCGTATGCAGGTTTCCCCACCTTCACCGTGCAGGCTGATGATGATGATGAATGTGCACTACTCACGTTGAACATCTGCGCCGTGGCGTTGTACATCTCCGAGGGCTGCGTCATGCCGTACCCCACGATGGTGGGGCCGAAGATCTTCGCCAGGTTCTCCACGCCCATCTCGCACTCCGGGCTCTCGGCCACCCTACAGCAAGCAACAAAGCATAATAAATAAATAACGAAGCTGTTTATATCCACATTCTGTTTTTTAACAATTTAAATGTTAGAATTATAGATTAAGTGAACAGGCTGTTAAGTTTTTACTGACGTCATTTACTTCTCTAAATGCAGTATAAGGAATAACAGCGTGACCCTGTTGAGCTAAAGCAGTATATACCAGTAGATAGACAGGTCGTGTTGAATGTAAAGTGTCATACTACCTAACGGCAGTACAGTCACTTCTACAGATGCAGTATAAAGACAGTGTGTCCTTGTTGGGCTAGAGCAGCATATCAGTACCACCCAACGGTAGTATGGTCACTTACTTCTGAAGATGCAGTATGAGGAACGCCAGCGTGTCCCTGTTGGGCTGGAGCAGTATATCAGTAGTAAAGTCTTTTACCACCCAACGGCAGTATAGTCATTTCTGCAGATGCAGTATAAGGAACGCCAGTGTGTCTATGTTGGGCCAGAGCAGTATATCAGTAGTAAAGTGTTATAGTTATACCACCCAACGGCAGTACAGTAACTTACTTCTGCAGATGCAGTATAAGGAACGCCAGCGTGTCCATGTTGGGCCAGAGCAGTATATCAGTAATAAAGTATTATAGTTATACCACTCAACGGCAGTACAGTATCTTACTTCTGCAGATGCAGTATGAGGAACGCCAGCGTGTCCCTGTTGGGCTGCGGCAGCTGGCTGACGGCCTGCACGACGGCGGCGGTGGCGTCGCTGGGCTCGGCGACCCGCGCCGCGTCCATGAAGTCCGCCCACAGCGCGCTGGAGACGAGCGGCTCGCGCAGGGAGCGCACGAAGTCCTTGATGCAGCCGCACAGCACGTGGATGTCCTCGTGGGCGAGTTGCGGCGAGCCGCAGCCGCGCAGGAAGCGCTCCTGCAATGGACAAATTGATATGGTTACTATTGCATAATGGTTTCCCAATGAGCTTGCGCACGGTATGTTTAAACCCCGACGGAAAATGAGTGTTAATAAGTTTAACAAGTTTATGCTGAGCCAGCGCCATTTTGTTGCTGTGACACATGCCTAATTAATTTTGGCATGTAATAAACCGGGCGCTTAGAATAATAAACTTGGCACCTAATAATTCAAATTCAAGGTTATACACCTAAAATATTGAACTGGGTAGGTTAGGTTAGCTAACCTACCCAGTTCAATATTTTAGGTGCCAGGATTATTATTTGCCATTAATTTTAATTTGTTTTGTAATCCTTTTATTTATATACCTATTTGTTTTTTATGTACGAGTGTGTGTCGAAGCCACAAATAAATGATTTATCTGTCTATCTATCTGTACCATCATAGTTCCCAAACGGATTTTGATGCGATTTTTCGTGTTGCAAAGCTGACGGGATCGAGGTGCTTCTTAGCTATAATTTTTGAAGGTCTGTTCAGGCGTTTGGAGGTCATCAGCTTATTTTGAATGTACCTTGAGCCGCTTCACGTCCTTGTCCAGCGCGCTGAGGCGGTAGATGCCGCGCTCGGCCAGCCCGCGCTTCTCCACCTCGTTGACGCAGTGCACCAGCAGCGCCGGCACCATCGGCGGCGTGCTCGGCGCGAAGTCCGCTATGCTGCCCTCCTGGGAATAAAACACAGGACTAGCTCAGACTACTAGCCTAGCCTAAGGAACAAGCTAAGAACAAGTTGGTGAGATTTGGACATGTGATGATTATTGTGTACCATAGAGCAACGAATGGAGGGGAGTCGCCATACTCAGCCGTTCTCATTGACAAGAGAGGCGTATAAATATGTTGTTCAAATTTACGTATATTTCGTAGAGACAGAGTGCAAGTGTGCGTAGTGCGTTGGAGAGGGGGGGGGAGGAAACAAATGTAGAATTCTCGCATCAGAACTGACTCAGGGCGGAGCCGAGATTGTTGAAGGTCGCAGGGTTGCTTTAAGTTGAGTAGTATTAATATAGTTCCTGTATGTTAAGTCATGTTGAGTCTGTAAATCCAAACACCGCGGATATACCAGTCATATAAAGTCTTATTTCTTATATCTATATAAACCGGCGGTTACAGCACGGCCTCCACAAAAACAGATCACGACTAAAGTTGTTACACGCTTTTATTTTAATTTCCCGAATATGCACAACCACAAGCACATAATGTGTAAAAAACTATCACCATTACACATTAGAACCCGCAAAACACATAATTTAAGAAAATAAAATAGAAGAGACGACCATGACCCTTCGCTAACGCCAAAAGAGTCCTAAACCCGGAAGAGTTTTGTCAGGGAACCAGAGTGTATGAGCCATGTAATAAAATAAACACATACCTGCAGCGCGTGTCCGCGCGCGGGCCCGGGCGGCACGCACGGCAGCGGCAGCAGCGCGCGGCACTCGGCGTGCGCCTGCGCGCGGCACGACTCGCACTTCACGCCCACCTTCGCGAACTTTATACTGCAACACACACACACACAGGCTACAACATTTTCGCATTCCATTTTTTACTCGAAATATTTTTATATGTTGATTAAGGGTGGTATTATAGACAGCGGCGCCGCCGGTGCGGTGCGCGTTGATGCCACTGCTCTGTAAGATTTGACAAGCGATGCCTCCGCTGCCTATATATCTCGACTCATACAAACTCATGTAATCTCGCAAGAGCGGCAGCGCGAGTATAGTAAATTGTTTGTATGGAATTCCGTACATGCAGCGCCCCTGGCGGGTAAATTCAAAATGGCAACAATATAAGGTGGACCGACGATCTGGTGAAGGTCGCGGGGCTGGATGAGGTTGCCGCAGGACCGGTCGTCGTGGAGATCCCTGGGGGAGGCCTTTGTCCAGCAGTGGACGTCTACGGGCTGATATAATGATGATGATGCACAAAACTCCCGCTTTCGTTGCACAAAACTCCCGCTTTCGTGGAGTCGGTGCAGGGACTGCCACCCCCGTCTAAGAATAAGATGATGATTCAAAATTGGAATACAATTGACGTCAAAAAGTCAATTCTGTCTATTCTGCCTAAATCTGCAATAGCGAAGACGCATGCATGTAAAGGGACTTGTGCACTGGTGTGATGTGGGCGGTGGGTGACTCACGTCTTGCCGCAGGGCCCGCACGTCTCGCGCTTGTAGAAGTTCTTGGCGACGAAGGCGTGCTGGCGCGGGCGCGCGCGCGGCGACGCGCCGTACGCCGCCGAGATGACGGACGGCGTGCGCTGGGGCGCGGGCGCCGCGCGCCGCGGACTGTCCGACGCGCTCTCCGTGTCTGTGCACGAAGGTTTATTATTATTTAGCAAACAACAATGACGGTGGAAATAGTGAAAAAATCTATCTTTATAGTTATTTGTATCATATGCTGGATGAAGTCTATGTCTCAAACTGACTGACTGACTCAGGAGACAGATGTGTAAAATGTAGCATTCTAAGTTTTATTTTATTTCAATTTTGTAATCTGTTTCAGTATTTAAAGGCTTTGAAATTTATCACGCTATCTCGCTTACGCACAATACACTATAGAAAGTAAACACTATCAGCGATGTGCAAACAATCTGTGGCTACATTCATTCGGCCGCCAAAAAAATCTACGGGGACTATACATGATGGGACTTCACGCTATGTCCCTGGCGGGGTAGGCAGAAAGAACGGAATGATTACGTCCACAGATAAGACAAACGATCGGTGACCTGTGCGCGGGGGTGCGGACGGCTCGGGCGGCTCCTCTTTGGGCTGGTGCTTGCCGGAGCGCCGGCCGGGGGACTTGAGTGGAGGCGCGTCGTCGCTGCTCTCTGATATTGGTTCCTGTGGATGCAACACGGCAAAATTTGAAATCTCTAGGGTTGTGAGTTGGTCAGTCAGTTTCTTCTTTTATTACGTTTAGTATTTTATGCTCACGAAATTCTGCGGCGGCTTGAGGTCATGGCTGGCGGTGGCGCGCTCCAGGGTGAGGGTGGTGGTCGCGGTGGCCAGCACCTTGCCGCCCTGCATCTCCACCGTCTGGAACATCACGACGTTTTTATAGTAACTTTCAATCATTGAAAATTACATAAGATTAATTAATCGATGATTAAACTAATTAAATAAAATGCACCTATCATTGTTTTTCAGCGCAGCAAATAGCTTAAATTCAAGAGAAAAATCGCGAGGGCCCCGACTCACCTTAGTATTGATAAGCCAAGCCTCCCTTCCGTCCCCAGTCTCACTTCTAGCCTCAAACCCCTTTCTTGCCAAAGCCTGGTTGCCTCAGCCCACTCTTTTTGACACAGCTGCACCCACGAGCTACGCGCCCGCCAGGGCCATGGCTCACCCTAGTATTGATAAGCCAAGCCCTTCCATTCCCAGCCTCATTTCTCAGCCCCAATCCCCTTCTCGCCAAAGCCTCCTCTGGCTGCCTCCGCCCAGCTGAACCGCCAGTGCCATGGGCTCACCTTAGTTTTGGACGAGGTGGACGAGCGCCGCTTCTTGCTGGCGGGCGCGCTGTCCCGCACGGCCCAGCCGCCGCGCTGCACCCACGAGCGCCGCGTCGACGCCAGCGACAAGTCGAGGTCGTCCTCAGAGCGGGAGTATGACATATCCGATAACATTGTGCCTGTGGAAGGGAGCATTGCAGCAATTGGCATTTACAAACAATATAAGCTCAGGTGTTTAATTGTTTCCGTCGTAATAGTTATGTCATTTCGTACATCTAAACTTGATTGATTTCAAAATGGGATATTGTGTTGAAGCACTTTTTAATAGTTACTTCTAAGTTTTTATTTCATGTGTTATCATTATTCAGCGGCAATAGGCAAGTCTGGGTTGCACTAAATATGGTTTAATAAGGTTTGATATTGTTCAAATTCTATGACAACTATATGGTGGTTAAAAAGGTAAACTGTTATGTGACTTATTTGCTATAGCCAGCCACATGTGTCAGTACAAAGGCAATGTCATAATATAAGTCAACTGACCACCACTGCCCCAGTGTTTTTTCTTAGAACATCAGACTCAGATCAGACTGATCAAAGAAGGGCTGTTGGTGAGTCGGTAAACAACCACCTGTGACATCTGTTGAGCAGAGCTAACTGTTTTGTTTACTAGTCCCTAGACTAATTAATTACCGTGATGAATGAACTTACCTGTGGAGTTCATTTCTGGTACATTGCTGAGCTTATTGTTATGCTCCTGTGCTGTACCATTCAGGAAGGCCAGCTTCTGCAGCGTCTCATCGTTCAGCTTGGCACGGTTGTCATTGAAGAGAAGGTCACGGGCCATGTCTAGCAGCTTGCTCTGAAACAGCAATTTTATATTAGACTGCTTCGGTGGCTCAATGTTTGGGCCAATAATTTCTAAAATAGATTTTGTACCTTCGAAGATATTACACACAAACAGTACTTTATACCATTTTAAATTTTAATAAATTTCATAAAATTTATTTTAATAAAATTCAAAAATAATTGAATTTTCTTTTCCTTTCTTACCAACTCGCTGTATTTCTTCAGGACTATGTTCCTCTCTCTTTTCTCGCCATCAAGAAGCTTCCTCACATGTGCAAACTTGGACTCCCACTTAGCCAAGGAACGGAGCGCTTCATCCAGCTCTGTCTGTAGCCGGGAGGCTTCGGCCTCTGCCGCAGCCCATTGGTGGCGCACCCATTCCATCTGCTTTACAAATGCTAGAAAACCTGGTTGAGAAATTGTGTTCAATATGATTAATATGTTAATACAATGGTAGTTTACAGCTGATATGTGTATATTGGTTGGAGTGGAGAAAAGTGGGTGCATAGAGGGTAGTTTGGTTACTAAATAATTACACAAAATCACCACTTATAAAATTATAATTGCCGGGTTGTTAGTACTTCTCTTCCTCTACCATACCTCTCCAACCGCTGAATGCATTTGAATGAGGCTTCCAATGTAAAACACCTTGGTTCTTCGGCAAGTTTTAGACTGCGTGGGAAACTTAAACAACGAGGGAGAAACTGCTTGTGACAGCTAGCAGTTATTTAAAAAGAGCTTGCGTTGTGTTATACTCACATTCCTCAGCGGCTCCGTCGTTGAGGACACCATTCAAACGATTTATGTCATCAAATTGTGCCACCAATGACAACGCAATGCCTGGCCCGGAATCGGAATTTTCGGAACTCATTTTGCTATACCGTCTCACTATTTGACACAAGTTTTCACAATAACTGGCGATTTATCTCATTTCCAATCAAAACCATTCGAGAATTTGAGAAGAACAATGCAAAGCGATTGGCACAACACAAAAGTTCACAAAACAGACAAAACTTGAAAAATAACGGCTTGCCTGTCTACAACTGTCAAAAAATTAAATCAGTGTTGCCTGCCGACATCACTAAACGATATTCTGTTTACCGATCGATCGGTAAATTTGCATTTATAGATACGACACTCTTCTTCGTTTAAATAAATAGCAGAATACGGGTATTTAATCTGAGAGAATACGATATTTGTTTGTAATGTAATATTTTATTTTTTATTATTAACGGCAATACGCGTGGTAATTTCTGAAGACATGATTCATAACCTCGGAACTAAACTTAAAAGAATAAGTTAGCTTATAATTTTGTAATGTCAACGAAAGTAAACTACAATTTTAGATAAAAATAAAAATGAATAAAAAATTATTTTCTTTAATGGTTTTCGAACGCTTAATATAAATTGCAGTGTTTACACTTGAACATGTCAATTTTTGCGAATACTGAGGCAAATATGACTGATGGGAGACCTTCGTTTGTTGCTTTAAAATTCTAGAAGTAATGTCAGCAGGTATAAAATAGTAGTCTTAGCTATACATTTAACCTCTGCTTTTGAGTTCAGTGTAAACTATTTAAAATAGCATGTTAGGCTACCGTATGACGTACTTTTTTAAAGTTTAAATTACTCAAGGCACACAATTACAGACAGTCCCGCCTTCTTGTCTGTTTGTCTTTGAGTTGGGAAAATCGAATTTAGATTCCAATTATGACCTAGATTGCCAGTTTTTGTAGAATTGTAAGTAATGGTGTCCCTCAGTACCTACCTAATCAATATTATTATTAGGTAGCGGATTATATATTCTGTGGTAGCGGTTACCCGCGGTATTGTAAATGTTGTGCAATACCTAGTGTACTCATATTTTAAGTAATTAAAATAGCATAATTTAAATAGTAAAATACCAAACCAAGTACCGACTCATTTATTCTGTAACTCAAATATTATGTTACGCAAATCATAAAATCAATGTAAGAATAAAAAATGTATTAGTCTCAGATTTACTGCGATAATGACATTGGGGTAAATATTATCGACTGCTGGAAACATTCTCTATTTGACATTGACAGAATACCCGCCACCGCCACCATTTCGCAGCGCCGAGCGCTCATTGGTCGTTCGCTTGACAAAGCGCGATGACGTGCGGTTGAAGGCGGAGGTGTCGTACGGTCGCGGTCTAAAATATTTGTGAGATAAAAATTGTTTCCGATTTCCCGGCGCCGTAGCCACCGCACGTCGCCATGGCGGACGAGGAGAATAATTGTGATGACAGTGGTGGTGAAATGAAAATGGGGCAGGCGTTCCGCCTCCGGGGCCGGAAGGGCGCGCTGAAAAAGAAGAACGTTTACCTGGTGAAGGATCACAAGTTCATGCCGAGGTTCTTCAAGCAGCCGACCTTCTGCTCCCACTGCAAGGATTTCATATGGTAAGTGGTCAGTTTAGCTTTTAGGCTCGGTCGTTGGGTAAATTAAAAATAAATTGTTTGTTTACAATGTTGAGTCGAGGCGCCTGAGTCAGTTGTGAACCGCGGAAGGTTTAGCGCGGTTTTTGATTTGATAACAATCTACAGTATTACCACTAATAATTTTGTACATTAATGTATTTTTTGCATTTTAAAGTTATATCCCATTTGCGGATTGCGGCGATTTTCCTCTTAGTGTGGAATTTCATTAACTTTTGATGTTTTAATTAGACTTTTTTTAATACCTAACTTACAATCTAGTTTTTTTCTGCTACAAACCACATTCCTTAATTCTTCGTTTCTATTTTTCTACCTTATTGTAAATAATATTTACAATAGTCATAATCATGTTTGGTAACTTATTATTATTTTTATTCATTTTACTGACTTCTCTGATTTATTCCTTCAAATATGTATCTTTAACTGGATTTTCCTAATTTGATAAGTGTAGAAGGATTTTATTTAAACAAATCACAATGTCAAATAGTAGACATGATTAATTTACAAAAACAATTCAATTTCTTGTCAAATAAACAATCTAGACTTTTTATGTTCTATATCAAATTTTATTAGACATAATAAATTTCTCTTCACTGTCCAAACACAAATTGATACAGTGAAAAATATCTTGGCAATTTCACAGAGAAATGTCTGAGATCGCTGACATGATGACAGCAGCGGTGTTGACTGTTGACTGACATTCAACGCCACACTCACTAAAATGTGTTGATGACAACCTGACAAAATTCTCTCTGAATATGTCAAAAGTAGTCAACAGCTATTCAACACTTGTCAGAAAAATGTTTCAATAGACACCTTGGAATTGGTAGTTGAATGATATCTCAAAAATTAGGTTTCCCTCTGTCAAAAGTAACATAGTATAAAACAGAGGTGCTTCCCACAACTGTCTCTCTGTACGTATGCTTAGATCTTTTAAACTACACTACAGACTTTGATGCAGTTTTCACCATCATTCAGATAATTTCTTCCGGATGGTCTATAGGTACTTGTCCTGTGCGGGCGAAGCCGCGAGCTAGTTTCAAATGTGTTGACATGCTCTCTGCATTGTCAAAATTAATCAAGGACTGTTCTGCGCTTGTTAGATCCCCACATCATAGAAATGGCCCTGGTTACGAAGACATAGACCTGACTGAAATAAGATTGGTCTGCTTTAAAATTACTTGGGTCTCATTCTTCCTAGTATTCAGACGATTGTTTTCGTTTAAACTCATTTTATAATCTATGTGATGTTATCTTTGTACTTTAGTATGAGCAAGATATTGTCTTAGATATGATATTATCAAAATTCATTGTTGTACAATACTTCAAATACAAGATTAAAGGTATCTATTCATGATCATCAATTAGTTAACATTTTTCAACATCAATGATTATGTCATATTATAATCGTGGTGAGTTCGTTGTTGTAGACATGGACTAGACAACTTATGTACCTTGTAAATAAGAATTCAATTGTTTCTTCAATTGACAAGGCAATATCAATAAATCAATTTTTAAACACTTTTTTAACAAGTTGAATGATATGAAGGATAGTTGTTGAATTGATTGTTGAATGATTTGATGTAATAATAATCTACGGCAGAATACCTGCTCTAGTGCCGCTGTCAAAAATCTAGAAATACCTAAAGTGTCGCTGTCAGGGGTTGGTTGTTGAAAAATGAACTTAGACAATTAAATAAATAAAGAACAATTGCGCGTGACGTAAGCGTCCCGGGGCCGGGACACCGACACTTGAAGCGGTTTTTCTACCGTCCCGGGGCCGGGACACCGACACTAGACTAGATACATGACTCCACTATTTATATAATGTTCATATGACTGGTACGTAGTCGTGGTCTATGTTACACAGAATCTCAATATAATTACATACCCTGCTTTGCTTCTCGCGGTAAATTTTAGCTTCCCACAGTAATTAAAATAAAGACAACATTTACCCATGAACTAACCGCATACGTAAGTCGGTATAATTTAATCCAGAAATGTTGAGTTGTAGTGGCTCAAAAGAATAAATACTAAACTTTTACTACTCTTAACGAAGCCACTGAATATCATCATCATCATCATCATATCAGCCTGTAGACGTCCACTGCTGGACAAAGGCGAGCCCAAGGATCTCCACGACGACCGGTCCTGCGCTAACCTCATCCAGCTGGGTCCCGCTACCTTCACCAGATCGTCGGTCCACCTCGTGGGAGGCCTGCCTACACTGCGTCTTCCGATACGTGGTCGCCACTCGAGAACCTTTCTGCCCCAACGGCCGTCAGTTCTACGAGCGATGTGCCCAGCCCACTGCCACCTAAGCTTCGCAATTCTTTGCCACTGTATATATTCGAATGCAATTTTCACTGTTCAACAGCGCGGGAAACTTATTAAACGCGGACGAAGCCGCGGGCTATTATTATACAGCGACTAATATTTTTTTGTGTGTTAGAACATCAATACAGTTAGGTAATTAGGTTGGCAGTTTATTTAATTGTAGTAAACATACCGCAACATCAAGGCCATCACACACTATTAAAAACTTCAAGTTTTTGTGTGATGACAATTCTTTTGACTTCGCCTAAAAACTTGCTTCCATTTTTGATTTGATATTTTAAAATTACATTACGTCCTACGTTTCATATTGCAATTTTAATAACTAACTAGGTGCATATATCCTAAACATTTATACCATTTCTTCGTGAAAAAATAGTAAATTCATTAAAATGTTCTTCCTTTCTATATGGGCAAATAAATATATAGTTTTTAATTTAATTAAATTACCTAGGTGTACCTACGTAGTATATTATTTTCAGATTTATGTAAAATTCAATAACATATTGAAGACGGCTTGTAGAATGCAAACCTACCCAATAAGACAATCTATATTTATCTGACTCTAGGTGTTTTATTTATGAGTTTATTTTTATAATAGTGTGAATGTGTAAAGATAAAGTAGTCTGCTACCGCAGTATTTGACATGTTTTTGGCTCGAGAGCAAAACATATATCAATTGATGTATTTGTTGTTTTCTAAGGGTTTTTATCATTAATAAACTACATAAAAATGCATAGTAAATAAACTTAAGTCTATAGGAAATGCGCATGCCTATGTTAGGTTTGATAATCGTCACGACTCTACGCACAGTGGGACCGATGTTAGATTTAACCGTTTGAAATTTTTATCTGCATTTCTCTTTGCTAATTTTATTTTTACGTAGTCTAATATATTTTGACTTGAAACTGCAATTCAACCATATCTAGTAACCTGTCTGCCGCGCGGCATTCCATCCAGGGCATGGTCTACCTGTATGCCAAATTTCACCTAATTCGGTTTAGCCGTTAGGCAACTTGATTTCGATTGAGCAACAAACTCACATTTAATATTTATTTTTATACTACTTTATTAACAGCGTGAAAGAGTAACAAACATCCTCACAAACATCCTTACAAACTTAATGTCATGTGTAATGTTGTAAATGTATTTCTTCCAGGTTCCCCTGAACCCAGAATACCCTGCCTCCAGAATCCTAAGAAAACACGTATACTGAATTCCAGTCCAAGATCCCTGCTTCCCAGAATCCTGCGTTAATTTTAAGTCATCATTACTGTAATAAATGTAAACTTTTTACAATTTTTTGTGGTAGAAACAGATTTTACCTACACAGCTTTCTAGGCAAGGTTTGGACATCCCTCCGTGCGTTGCTCTATTCTCTCTATGGTCGCCACCCTCTTGCCTAATGCTGCCGCCAAACCAATGTTAGGATTGATGTGTTCCGATTTGAAGGATAAATTACAAGCACAACAGGTATTCCAACCTAGTTTCTAGGAAGGTAACGCACTTGTTACCTTTTGGGCAGGTTTATGGGCGAAAGTGACTAGCGGACTGATTGTTAGTTTTCCACTTTCGACTGTAATAGTAAATTGTTAACCAAGGCACCCAAGATGTTTAAACGCAGTAGCGAGCGAGGGCACATTTACACTCGAGTTAATGGTTAAACACTCTACTTTTCACCGCGCATGCGAGGAACATGGAAAAGCATTGTGAAATAAATATATAACGAAAAAAATATTAATTAAAATTAATGGTAAAATGGGAACAATTGGAAAGAGACAGAGCAGTAACTTTTATCGCACAATCGTTAGTCGCGCTGCTAGCACGATTTTTTGGATAAAAGACATCCGATTGCGTTTCAACCCAACATGACTGACAGTTTTCGCATCTAATTAAAAACAGACTACAGAATGGATTTTTTTGTGCTTAGACCTCAATCGTAAAGTTATATAAAATAAAACGTAATTTTTTTTTGGAAAATAATACCGTTGTATCGTTATTTGTCTCGTTCGCTCACGAGGGTTGTAATAGAGATAAGTAACACCGTCTTTTGATGCTTGTTCCTAACATCAGCAGTGACCAGTGACTGTCTCGCATGGTCAAAGATGTTTCATTGTCGTAAAACAGTACCTATATTTAATTCATTCTGGCCAAAAAATCAGGATGTGACGTCAGCACGAATCATAGGAAATACCATACCAATTACATCGAGGTTACGTTAAGTATGTGAACAGTAAAACCTTTGTTGTTTATTGTTTGACTAGTTTATTCATTTCTATCAAAAAACCGGTTTAAAACTGGTGTTTCTAAAGCAAAACAATTTAAGAAAAAGAAGCTTTATTATTTGAGATTAGAAATAGCATTTTATATTATACTTAATGGGTTTTACGACTCTGTATTGAAAAAATCGGGTGGTTTGATGACAAACCTCACTTACGATACATTGATTTCCTGGGGTACAAACTTCAAAAAGATTTTAAAAAACTCGTCCCGCCAAAACTAATCTAACATCTCTAATTGAACGCATTATTTTTTCAATACAGGTAGCTTTTTCCTAATTAGAACCAACGCAATATTCTTTCTTCATATTTAGAGATTAAGGTAATGGAAATAGCACCCGATTCAGCCAAATCAGCCATCCAGTATTTTTTTCTTATTTGCTGTTCATTCAAGCAAGTTTATTCCTTCTAATAGGAAATTCCGAGCAAGAAATAACGTTTCACTCACCTCCTTGAATTGGCTAACGATACCTTTACTTTTTCGGGAGCAAAGGTACGGGAAATTCATCCTGTTTAATGACCACAGACTGACTCAGCGGTTTTCCAAGAAATCTACTACGTATCAATCACGCAATCACGTTGATTATTATGGATTTTTTTTCCTAAGCCTGTGCATGAGATTTCCTTATACAGCTTTATGAGTCCACGAGATTTATCTTTGGTCCATTAAGCAATATTTTTTATATATTTTTTTGTTTAACTAAGATATTTGTACGATGTGAAAAATATGACATTTTCTGCCTTACTTTAGGGACTACTTTTTATCGAAGAAAATAGTTATTTTTATCCAAATTTCACGCAAAAAGCATACTATTTTTTATTTTTTTTACTATTACCTTTAGCTTTTCCTATAACAGCCCTCTCTAAATAAAGATGCAAATCACGTGCGTGCTTTGTTGATAAAAAATATATATGTCGTCATTTTATTTTTACCGCCATTAATTCTACCAGAAGTTATGTGTTATGTGCAGTGATCGGATCTCGGATGCAATTTGGGGTGAATGACCTCAAACGTTATGCTTAACATGGATGTGACTAGGGCTTTCCCGGGGTTTTGGGAAATGTGTTATTTATAATAATTAATGAAACAAAATTAAAATGTTCACTATCTATAATAGGTCATTTATTTTACATAATTATACTTTTAAAACATACTTCACATTCGTTGGGTAATAAAAGCATTATGTTTTTTACATTTACATTACTAATGTAAAATAAAAATAATGCTTTAATTATTCACATTTATATCTAAGATCTTTTTTCCATGAGTTTTGATTCCCTTGAGAGAGTCCTAAAAAGGTAGATAACACGTAAGTAAGACTCACGGGATTATAAGTTATGTCCATGTTAAGGTAACGTACTTAAATCCCGCGACATTGATCCGATCACTGGTTATGTGTGATTATTTAACTGTGCAAAATTATATATAATTAATGACTCATGTTCGTGTAAGATAACAGTCATTGTCGTCAACGAAATTATCTTTATAATTTTATGTAATTTATGGTGACTAGTTTGGGTTGGCTGGCCAAAATTCTCGCACACTGCCAATCGCGATATTGTATTGTACCCCGCTTCCTGTAACACCTTTTTTTTTTATAATCTTTATTTTATTTTGGGACTTTTGTTATCTGTAACACCTGGAGCTCTATTTTTGATTCGCTCGTAGGGAATTATATCGTCGCATGCGACTTAAGTCATACTCGACTTCCAAGTCGCACGACGCTGATTTTCTGCATTTTTGATTCGCTCGCGTTCGGTGTTGCCAATAATATTAGAAATGTAGAATTTTATCCGTTTCACGCAGAAAAAATAAAAATCGATAATTACCGATATGTAAAGCGGAACGTAAAATGCTCAGTAATGGTCGAAACTATAGAGACTGTATATGATATTATCTTTGCCTTTTGTTAGAAAAAAGTGAACTGAAGTGAAGTGTCAGTGATAGTTGTCTCTTTTCTTTTGTCATGTGGCATTTGACGTTTATTCTACCGCTCGGCTCGTCCCAAGCGACGATTGGTCGATACCTCTCGTTGCCGCTCGAGCGGTTCAAAAATGCGGAGTCGAGGGAAAATCAGTAGAATCGAACGCTAGAAGCGAGGAGAGCGAATCAAAAATAAAGCGCCTGGTGGTGCTAAAAGTGCAAGAAAAGCAGCGTTCCAGATATCACTGCAAATACAACAACAGATTAATTGACCGAGCGAGCGAAGCGTCTACGTTTCGAGACTGGCCAAAAATGCTCTTGTCCGGCTGTCTGTCTGTCTGTCTGTCTGTCTGTCTGTCTGTAATTCTCTACAGGTCGCATTTTTCAACCGATTTTGACGAAAATTTGGCATATGTATAAATTAATTAAACCTACAAAATGAGTAGAATAAAATTTTGAAAAACATTTTTTTTAGAGTACCTACCATACTCGCAAAGTGGGAGTGAACTTTTTTTTTCTTGTGAATCCCATAGTGTGGGATATCGTTGGATAGGTCTTTCAAAAATATTGCTGGTGTGTGAATACCATTTTTTCGATTTAGGGATCCGTTGGCGAAATATTAAACTTTAAAGCGGTAATTTTTGTTAGAGTCACGTGTCCCCCCCCCTGCCAGCTAAACGGTTGCTTCTGGAAATGTGAAAAAATTCATGGCAGTAGCATATATAACGTAGTTACAAGGAAAACTATTACGGCTAAGTAGGTTCTATTAGTTTTTGAGTAATAGTGGATCGACTTAAGAAAGTTGAAAAAATAAATTATGTTCATAGAACTGCATACGTAAAATGGAAAATTATTTTTTTCCGCGTGATATCCATGGTGTGGGGTATCGTTGGATGGGTCTTTCAAAAATATCGCGGGTGTGTGATAAATATTTTTCGATTCAGGGATCCGTTTGCGAAATATTAAGCTTTAAAGCAAATTTTTGTCACTTTAGTAGGTACTTTTTCTGTTTCCAAAGTTGACTTTTGTTGGTTTCTTTTAGGTTTGGTTTATAAGGGCTGGCGAGGTCTACTGTTCTCACGGAACTACTAGTGAGAAATTGTTTGATTGATTGATAATTTAAACATAATTTGAAAAAGTTACAACTGCGAGCTCATTCAATTTCAATTTTCAATTAACCCCTCATAATCCCAAGCATAATCCCGAGCTTAACCATAACCCCGTAATAGCCGTATTTTTGTTTTAATTCTGTTTTTATAGAAAAGCAAAGGTATCTAAATCCGTACAGCTAACTTGATTTTTTAGAAAGCAAGCAGCCCGCCTGTTGATTACCTGGTCAACTCATCAAACATATCGCATGTCGGCTAACAATGCGATGGTATCGTGGCACCACGTGCTGACGCGTAATAATGTCTCCTTCACGACTTGACTAGACCGAGTTCCACCTTCTATCTGTCATTGTCAGCGGTAAACGCTTGACCAAATAAATAACGTTTCATTTGTATAAGGTAAGCGTTGTGGTTGGAACATAATGTCAACCAACATCGTGGTCCATAGGACTAGGATCCCATAAAACCGCACTCAGCGTAGGTATAGCATGAAATAGCAATAGTCTTTTACCCCAATAATTTGAGAAGACGCTTCTTATATGGCGGGATCAAACTGAACAAACACTATCTATTTTAGTCGGGCTGTCGTTCGTTGACAGTTATAGATTCGTAACAAAAAATTCGCATACGTAGATAGAGATAGAAGATATTATATCTGTCTAGCTTACTCTTACCACTTTTGTAATAAGTGTGTCCCTCTCTGATTATCCATGAGAATGTGGCTGTCAGATTTTGGTTTTTCAAAAACGAACTCTATCTAGACTTCACATAAGTCTAGTATTTGAACTTGTTTTTTGGGGCGCAAAACCCGTTTTAACACTCTAAGGGTTTATTATTATTATTATTTTAGCGTCTGTTCTGTGGGATACATTTTCTTAGTCGTGGTCAGTCAACTAAAGTTGTTACCATCTAAGATAATAAGTGTAACTTAAAATTTTATATCAGCTCTACTAATTATTTACTTAAAATGGTTGTTTGCCGGAAATACACGGATTAAGTAGGCACCTACTTACTAAAATTATCAATAAGTATAATAATATTGGATTTGACCAACTTTGAAATTCAGCGACGCTATTGTAAAATTGCTCGGCAATGATGGGGGGAAAAATAGGAAAATTTCCGAACCGGCTTGTTCCGCTGCCTACAGTAGGTACTATCATAAAGAAATTCTTCTCAGGAAGTCCACAATTATTATTTCAGCAATGATTAAATTAAAGACGGCCGTAGCACGACGGCGAGGGGGTTTAATTAATTTTTATTTAATCGAGTTATTTGAATAATAGACCCGCCGCCGCCTCCGTTCCACTTAATGAAAGTGGCGCTTTATTTAATTTTAAATAAAACTAGCGTTTGCACGCGGCGTCGGCCCTGCGAACTTTATTGTTCAGCTATTTAAATCTATTGCAGTGATTTTTACTGAAATCCACCAAGTTATTGTCGTCAACCTGAAGAAGCAGAGGGCAGGTCACGTACCTACAGAAGGTGGCCAGATGGGCCGTGTGGTGGCTTCACTAGAGAAGGCCTATGTCCAGCAGTGGACGTATGGTGTGGATAGGCTGAATGATGCTAAGCCTGTAGCATACGATGAGGACATTGTTGATATGATATTGTTGAAACTAGCAAACTATGGCGTCATATGCATATGACTAAATCGTATAGTATTTTAAGACAAAACCACTGCGTAATATCCAGCTGTTGATTGTTATGTCAGGTGGCGCGTCTAGCCTATATAACAATTGTTAGTGGAATCCCAACGGTTCCACTAATTAATGTGGCATTGGAACCTACACACTTGTAAGTTACAGTGAATTAACAAGTTGAAGGTCTGAGCGTTGGTAATAAGAAAGCATAGGTATAACGCTTAATAAAACGGCACGAAGAAAAGGTTTGTCAATGTTTTTTCATAGGTTTTACGGCTCTGGAAACAGTCATTTTAGACCAGTCGTAGTTTTTAATATTTATAATACTAAAGAACCGGCGGTAACAGCACGGCCTGCAGAAAAATATTAGGACACAATTAGTACCAGTTGGCGAATCACACAACAGTTCAAATTCTCACTAAAATTATAGCAGCTATAATGTGGATTTAAAGTTAATATCGCTTTAGTGGGGATGTGAACCTTGTTGAAAATCGCTAACTAACTCTTTGTCGTGCCCAGTTTATGTGGAGGCCGCGTGCTGTGATCGCCGGTTTTTTGTTAAATGATTATTTTAAAACAATGGCGTAAAATGACTTCGTTTCTAGGGCCGTAAATCCCATTATAAAAAAAATCTATGCAACTCCAACTTAAAGCCAATTTTAGCAACTTTAGTTAGATTCCTACCGGAAATCGCTCGTTATGAAACCGGCTAAGAGCAAGGCCTCGTATGACGTGTAATGAATGACGCCATTAACGCATCACATGCCCTTACACAGAAGCCAGAACGGTTAGATCTGTGCGGCATACATAATGGTCGGCGTAACAATTGAATCCAATGTGTAGGTATCTAATAATAGATTATGTTATGGAACCAAAGGGAAGGGGGGCAGGGTGAGGGGCACAGAGCCCGGCCCGGCGCGCCTACCAACCAACCTTTTTTTTATATTGGAGGTTTTGGCGTGGTTACTAGAACTTTTAAGCTAAATCTCATTTAAAAAATAAAAATATGACATTTCTTATTTATTAAACCGGCGGTTAAAGTACGGCAGTCCACAGAAACAAGGCACGACTAGAGTTGTTCGGCGATTTTCCCTGAGGTTCAACAACTCTATTTAATTGTCATTGGTCCATCGCCCAGCCTTGACGATGTTAGGTTATTTTGGTTTTATATGTTAGTTAACCCTTTGGCTCGCGGGCCTTAGAGCGCAATACCTTTAAAATTCGGACGTATATCACGTCAGTCGTGGCCCAAGGGGCCGCAACAATTACCCGGCGGAATAACTAGCTAGCTGTCAAACTGCTACTTGTAGCAGTTTGATATATGCATGAAGGAAAAAAAAATACTCCCGTGTGGTCGCCCACCAAAGAGATCCTAGCTCTATGGATATATGAATAGTTTTAAGTTAATTTAGTTTTACCTATATTAGTTTGTTCAACATTCTACTTCAAATAATGTGCCTTTGGAGTGTGGCTGTCAGATTTTGGTTTTTGAAAATAGAATTCTATCACTTTACATACATACTAGACTTTACATAAGTTAGTACCTATTTGATTTGATAATTTGGGTCGATTGGGTTTTTTAACACTCTAAGGGTTAATTTGAACCCTATTTAACTTATTTCTCCTGGACTAAAGTAGACTCCAAGAACAATAGCACGGGGTCACCGGTATAATTCCATTAGGCCAACAGGCCTGGCATTTGTGCGGTTTCCCGACGTTTACCCGACCTTGGACAAAGGACATCAGGCATTCTGGTCCAAAATAGAATAGAAGAATAGAATAGAGTAATCATTTATAATCACAGACTGATGATACAGAACATAGGTACATTTTTTTACTAATCTAGGTATGTATTTATTTCTATTAAAAACACTATATTCTAGTGTTAGTTGTAAAAAGCGTTAATACACTTTAAAAAAAACAGTAGGGTGTGACGAAAGGACACATTTTCAGCTAAGTGCCGGCACATTTGCTCGACGCTGATTTTCAAAATGTCTCCTTACACCTTGGTATCTCCTACCTAGGTATCAGGTAACTACCGACATCTATCTATTTGCAACGATTTTGCTAATCAGCATAATAATATTATTATGAACATCTAAATAATAATTCTTTCGAACTACAAGGAGCGAACAATTAGAAAACAAGAAAAAATAGAAATATACCTAGAACTATTTGCAATTATCTCCCTAGAATAGACCTAAACTGTTACTATGTATTTAACCCTGTAAGTGTATTTTCTGAGTAATTTAATTTAAATTATTAATAATAATTTTTATAGATATTTAATTAATGATTGACTAAGAGAAACATCTACTCAGTGAATCCGGTGTTATGGTTAAGTCCATAGACACAATTTAATGTCTATATTGACCTAGCTATTGCAAATAATTCCTGATATCCTTTCCAGCACCCCTAGAAGTGAATATTGACAATTATACTTTTCATTACTCATACTCTGAAAGTAGGTCTGAAGTTGTCTGAGGAGCGGGTTGAAAGTAATACATCTCAGCCCTAGGGAGAATCACTTTCAAGTGACAGCTGTCAAATTACTAAAAAAAAAACTAGTACTATTTTGATATATCTATTGGACCATGTTCCAACTGTCTATACAGCCACTCAATTACAGCGCGATGTAAAATTGAAATAACATAAAGTTATGTAATAATTAAAGTATATATATTTTTTAATGACTTTATTATAATTATTACCGTCAACTATTTCTTTAAAATAACATAGATTTGGGCAAAATATTTACCATTTTTTCAATGATGGAAATGAAAAATAGTGGCAGAAAATAGTGGCCGGCCAGCTAGGCCGGCCACAGAAAAAAAAATAGACGGGAAAGCGGCAATCCGATCTTCATTTGTTTTTTCGAGTTGTAGAGTTTTGTTTATACCTCCGTATAGCAGAGATTTGTATTGACACTCATTTTATGTTTTTGTTTTTACTTTCAGTGTATTCTTAATGAAAAGCACAGTGTTTCCCTCGGGTTCAAGACTTATTTAGAGGTCCCTCGAACTATTGGCGCCCTCGCTACGCGTCGGGCGCCAAACCCAGTCTCGGGACTTAAATAAGTTGCTTTCACCCCTGGGGTAACAATGTACTATAATAGGTCTAGAATTCCTCTGCCTAAACGCCCGTCAGTTCTGCGACAGCTAGCCCGCCAGTTACCATTCAAAGCACAGCTCAAAATGCTTTGTCTAGAATATGAATCTTTGGTCTTTTTTCTTTCATTGTGAAGTCCACTACCCCGCACTGGTCTAGCGTGGTGGACTATGAGAGCGTCGGCCTGTGCCCTACTGTTTTTCCTGTTTCTCTGCTGACACATGAAAAATATATAAAATCACGATATCATTGATGTGCAAATCTTTATACCCGCACGTCTTATCGTGTTACAGGATGGAAAGAAGTGAATTATTCAGAAGCAAATCGTACATCCTACATAAGTATATACCAACAGTAATGTAATAACTCACTGGGGCATGTAAGTAGGTACCTACTGCGACATCTGGATCACATAATTGTTTTATGTACCATTATAATGACAAGTACATTTGTTCCGCTGCCGAGATGGGCTTGAAAGAAGTACCTACTTCGTTTTGTTCACTAATGAATGACTTGATCTTCTAAAAAGCCATAAAAGTAAAATGTCATCACATCAGCTAACATTCGCGTAAACTAAAAAGAGAAAAGGTCTCAAAATGGAACCCTGAGATACGCACGTATATACTTTGACCACAGAACACGGAAAAAGCTCGCTACACACTATACATTTCTATGACTTTGACGTGAGTGATAAAAAATTCTGGGACTTTACTAATTAACAAGTCTATAACGAGCATCACAATAACCTATACAATTTGTACTGTTTTCAACGGGAATCGAACCCACGACCTTTAAGTCAAACGCCCGCACCCATCGTGTCTGGTAATTACCATAACGCTCAGAGAATAATAGAGTTGCCAGATTTCAAAAAAATAACGGAAATATATATGGGTATTACCTTATGAATATTGTATATTAAGTTTTTCCCGCGGTAAAAAGTAGCTAGTATTTCATTTCAGTAATTATAAGCTATCACTGTACCAAGTTTCATCAAAATCCGTTCAGCCGTTACAGCGTGAAGGGGTAACAAACATCCTCACACAAACATTCTTACAAACATTCGCCTTTATAATATTGGTAGGATTAGGGGAAATGGCACACCAATAATGCGTAGCTGCGCCTTGCTGTGCTGCATTCGGTTTGACTAGCCCTTAGGCGCGTCTTTTGACTCTTTTTCAATGTAATTGTAGCGAAAATGTCAAGAAAAAGGTAATTCCACAAAAAAAAAAATTCAAAAAGTCTCGGTGGCACATAAAACCGGGACTTCCCGGATATACCAGACGGTTGACAATGACAACACTAGCTCAAAACCTCCCCGCTCTTATTTCTCGTTACGTTTTGTTTGTAAATCCCAAATTGTGACGGCGCGGCGCGAAATGGATTGGTTTGTAACGTGAAAGTGACTTTATTTTGTTAGAAAATGTATTATTTGACTTGACTTTATGAAGAGAGTAAAATGTATTTCTTGTGTTTGTGAAAAGAATGGAGGGTGTGCGCTTCCGTTCGGTCATATTATATTACCCAGATCATATTTATTTGACTCTTGAAACAGCTAATTTAAGCAAGGTTTTTCGTAATCGCGAATCATTAAGGCAAAAAAATGGCGCCCATAAATAAATGTAGCGCCCCATTGGAACGGCCTATAAAGCGTTATTTTGGCGCTTCCTGTTACCCTCGCTCTGAGCACCTAAGGGAGCCATTTGCATTTTTATGAACAAGTCAGGTGATTTTAAAAGCATTACTAAGATGCGGCGGCTGATTAAATTTGAACAAAGTACTTTGTTTGATGAAGGCAGGTTAAGTGGACTTACATTAAGCTCACAAGTTTGGAGTTTTTATCTTGGAGCAACACGGCCGCCGGATTTTTGTTTATGAGGAATATTTTAAGATTTTAATTTAAAACTATGTGTTGTGTATACAATCTGCTTTGTATAATGTTATTTTATTGTTCTTTTTTACCGTTTGAATTTAGAAACTGTCAATGAATGCCCTTAAAATAAACGGGTCCAAAGTTTTCCAATTTTATTATTTTATATCCTTAACATAGTGGCGACCGTGTGGAATTATACCTGCTAAGTACTAATATCATTCTGTGCTACCATGGATCGAGTACTAGCAGAAAGGAAGGTGGTACGTACTCGATTCACCATATCTTGTAGGAAAGTAGAGAGCTTCCTTGATGGCCAAGATGAAGAAGGTGCTATCGGGGAGTTCGATACGCTGGAAAAGCACTTCCAAGATATAAGTGCAGTTGAAAATAAATTATTAACTGCATGGCTAGACATGGAGAACCGAGACGAAGAGTTTTATGAAAAAGACGCCGAAGAAGCGTCACAGTACGATACTCGGTTCTATGTACTTAAACGGAAAATAAAAAAAGTGAGCCAGTCGGTGGATCAGGAAGAAGGTACAGTCAGACGTGCCAAATCTGAATCTTCAGAAAAAAGTAACCACCGACGTTTTCATTTGCCAAAGTTACAACTGCCGAAGTTTGATGGTAACGTGAAAAGCTGGCTACACTTTTGGGCCCATTTTAAGAAGATTGACACTGACAGCAACATTGATGGTGGAGACAAATTTCAATATTTGCTACGAAGTCTTCAACCAGGTTGCAGTGCTAGAGCCTTAGTAGAAAGCTACCCTCCTTCCGCAGAAAATTATCCAAAGGTCATTGACCAGCTTAAGCAAATGTATGCGCGGGATGAGGTAGTAATAGAGCACTATGTCAGTGAATTATGGAAGTTAACGGCAGAACAAGGTGATGGTGAAAAGCTATCAACACGTGATCTGTATGACAAGCTGATGACGCAAATATTGTCACTGGAGTCTTTAGGAGTTACGAAGGACAAGTATGCGGCGTTTTTGCTACCAATGGTAGAATCGGCGCTACCTGAGGAAAACTTACCAGCATGGAAAACAATCTCACCGACGAACGTTGAAAACATGGAAGCCCACAAGTCATACCTACTGGACTGCAAAAACCTCGATGGCAATTTCTCTAAAAAATGCTCGTTTGACTTTGAAGACTTGTGGAAACTTGAGACTCTGGGAATCAAGGAAGAGGCTAAGGCTATGACGATTGAAGGGAAGTTAGGAGAGCTTAGGTGCTGGGGAATAGGTCCGATAACAACTGATGAAGCCAATAACTCTGTGTCCGTGCTCTGTGTACCTTGGGATCCAGGGAAAGTTTACCTTCATGGCTTCTATTGTTAAAAATATACGCGTGCCGTTTCCACCATGGAAAAGTTTTTATGGCGCTCTATTTTGCCTTTAGCGCCGGTGGGGAGGGAATAGATATTTTGTTAGTTAGGCAACATTTTGTTTTATGTATGCATTGCTAACTACTGATTTTCGTGTACTAAGTTAACTAAACATGTAACTGTTTGGTGTACTTGTGCTGCTAACGCGCATAGGGTTGTGGTTTGTTGCGCATGCGCATTTAATGTTATTTGTTCATGATGCGCTTGCGCAAGGCGCGCAATATGTTGTGTATACAATCTGCTTTGTATAATGTTATTTTATTGTTCTTTTTTACCGTTTGAATTTAGAAACTGTCAATGAATGCCCTTAAAATAAACGGGTCCAAAGTTTTCCAATTTTATTATTTTATATCCTTAACACTATGATTGGCTTAAATCGAAATTGTTTCCAGGGCCGTAAAGCCCATTTAAAAAAATTCTGTGAGAGGTTTTCAGACTAGTGTTATTTTTAGTTCTTCTCTAGCATTACAGGTGACTCTAATCCTACTCTGTAGGAAATTACCTGTCAAAATTAGGCAAAGGCAAGTGTTGTACGGCCGCCGTTTCGTCCCTTTTCGTCCACTTCATATTTGGTTCACTCGACGAAAACTCGTCTATTTCACGTTAGGTCCAATTCGCATACGGTGTGTCAAACAGAATCACTAGAATTGACAATAAATTGCCTACTCTACAGTACCACCTAGTGAGTATCATGAAACTACTACCCAACCCAACTATGCCATATATTATTTTATAAGAAACTAGCGGCCCGTCCCGGCTTCGCACGGGTGGACTTTTTTTGCAATAAATATAGCCTATGTCACTCAGGGTGAATGTAGCTTTCCAATGGTGAAAGAATTTTTGAAATCGGCACAGTAGTTTTTGAGTTTATTCATTACAAACATACAAAAATACGACGACTTCTACGCGATCCTCCGCAAAAAAGCCGCGTCCATGTTGCATCGCCTGCGTAACAGTACCAACAGCATTCTGAAAACTATTGCTGCACGATTTGACTGCCCCATCCAAAAACATTGGGTGGAGGTAGTAACAGGGCAGAATAAATAATAAACTTTTGCAATAAGATACGAACCATACTAACACTATTTATTAGGTATTATAGTTATAAGTACTAATCAAACTAATAATATCTGAAATAAAGTGTTATTTAATTTATGGAATCCTATAGCAAAGCGGCCATATGCTCGCAAACGCCTCATAAAACCCGTAGAGCTAAGAAACAGAGGACTCTGAATGACCACTTCACTCCATGCCCGCAATTCAGGTCCAGTCTCAAGGAAATGCTTTTTAGAGTTCCGTCCAAAACGGACCCTCCCTTATAGCAAATCGTCTTTTGCCCGTTCGTCTATCCGGCGGGTCACTCGATACCTACTGGACCGATTTAACTGAGTACCTACCATAATAAGTAGGTCATAGAGTTATGATCTCTTTGGTTGGCGGTCGCGGCCCCTTATAGAGACGTAAAAGAAGCATTCTATGGGAGTTAAAATCGTGTCAAATGTATGACAATACTGTGACTCACTCACACATTCTTATTTTCAAACTCCATATAAATTTGTATTAGCAACCTCCTCCCTCTACTCCGCTTCCTTTGTCCGCACCACCCCCGGTAATTGGCACCATAGGTTCCGGTACTAAATACGCAAGATGCGAACTCCACAGGGAGCGCGCGCGCCACCAAAGAGATGCGAAACATCTTGAAATAGATAATGTAAAATTGCTCAGCAGTGATGGGAACATTGAAGAAAAGTCACACTCACACACACACTATGTTTATATGTATAATATTATTATATTGGCAGTATGAGCAATGTAACCTTTAATAATTATTATTTTTCTAAGTGCTGTGCATTTTGTGAAAAAAAAGTTAGAAAAACGCAAAGATGTATTTAATTGACGCAACCCGCTCATTGTGATAGTAGTGTATAGTCCACCAATTTAGCCCAGTGAGGGAATTTTTTGACGTGTTCGGGTTTCCCCACAATGTCAGCCAATGACGATGATTGGATTCCACGCCGAAAACTACCTAAAGGCATCTTCCTATTGAAATTTTAAAAAATATTTGATTACAAAGCGCGAACCTAAAATATACTAAAAATGTCCAATCAAAAATAACTTTGTGGGTGGGTATAATCAAAAAGAACACGTAATCAAAAAGAGAGTGCCTTCAGAAACCATTAGCGTAAGAAAAATACATATTTAAAGAGTGACTTCGTCATCGCGGTTGTTTTACATTACTCTCTTTACGTTTTTGCTGAATATTCAAAGTAGAGAAATGGAGACGTATTTGTTACGGTAAAAAATCTACTAAAATATTAAATACCCAGCTAGGAATTCAATATTAGCTCAGAATAGACCAGAACTCGACAATTTGCACAAAATTGTCTGTAAAGTGAAATGAAAATTTTTAACCTAGATATTTACTTTTTGTTTTATTTCCTACTTTACACCGCTTTCGAACTGTTTGAAGCTAATTTAGTTTTGAAAAAAGATGATTTGTTCTTAGTACACCAAAGTCATGTCCATTGACTAGGTGTGAACGACTATTGAAAGATCTGTATGACTTACAAACAGCATTTTTGCTTTAAAAACATTAATAGTAAAAACTTTACCCCCATATTGTGTATAAATTATAGCCTGCGGAAGAGTTTCCGCAATTAGATGTCCTGTAAGCATTTTTAGACCAGGGTTGGCATGATTAAATCACTTTGACAATAAAAATCATTGATTAAATCAAATTGTTTCATTTCTTTACTATTTGTAACACAAATTAAAATTCTTCATTTTAGATTACGGACGGAAACACCCAGTTTTTATATTACTGCTTTTTTCTGTAAAAAAACTGCCAGATGGCATCATTCTGTCTTCCACCACCAGGCATTTATAATTATTTTATTGACAAAACTTGTGTTTCTTACAAACTAATCATAATGAGCTGAAGTGTCAAACAAAAACAAAGCGAGGGAAATCTTCTTATTCATTATCATATTCATCTTAATCATTAATGGTACAACTGGGACAAAATGGTACCAGTTGTACCATCAATGGTACTGGCCGATGGTACAAATGGTCCGGCGGCCTCCCAGCTGCCGTCAATCAAAAGCGCGTTTCGTTACACGCACTATTTTATGTGAATTTTTAAGGCTCAAGCAAAAAATCAATAAATCATGATCTTTTTATATATTTTTTTAAATTATCATAATGTAAACTTTTAATATAATTTGGTGCTCAATAAAGTATATTTGATTTATTTTTTTGAAAAAATCAATGATTTTTGATTTTTTGGAAAAAATTATGATTATTTCCAACCCTGTTTTAGACACGGTTTTCCATACCAACTAACTGGTGATTTCGGGTGATGTGGTATTTTGTGGACGTTGGTAATTTTACCGTGGGTTTCGGTAACGTCGCGGAACGAACCGCGCACCTCTAATTCAAAGCCGAAGGTATTTGGCTAATGGTGTTTTAAGTGCGGCTGGGCAGGTAGCCGGCCTTGACTTCCCAGGTTCAATTTTTCATTTTCACTGATGACTCAACGGATTTCATACTCGCGGCGTGGGCGGGGCGCGCGAACTTGTTTTGGTGGAAGGGTTGGAAAGTTATGAAAGAGCGAGTTGATTGTATTCATTTGATTGATTTGATTCCGCATGTATACGTCATCCGTTGCAAAATATTAATCGTTTATCAACTTTTTTTATATCAATTCAATCAATTTTCAAAATCAATTTTATACAATGTCAAATTATTACGAGAATATCAAACTTGAATGAAAAAAATTAGGGGGCCACCGCGAGAACCCACCAAAGAGATCATATCTCTATGATATCAATGTCAATAAATAAAATAATTTTAAATAAAATTAAAATATTTTTACTTCAAATAATCAATAGAGTAATATTCATTTACCATTAAAAGGTAAAATAGCACATTTAGTAGGTACAGTGTAACCTTTTATACTACACGTCGAATAATGGTGTAGTCATAGTAAGTCATCAATAGTTATCTTATCAGTCAGTCTGCACCATTGACTTACTATTTAAACTAGACAACGACTTCCGAACAAAGTCTTTCTTACCCTCGTAATGCCCAAAGGCTTATTAGAGTACCTACTTCTGCTAGTTGTGGTGACTCTTTCTAGCTGGTCGTAATGATTTTTTGTTTCTTACAGCTCAATTACAATACTTTTTTCTAGGGATTGAATCTACCATTAACTCAAAGGCTTAAATATAGTTTAAACCTTCTAAATTACCTGTCAAAATTAATGCATCAGGATTGGTATGAAATGTCCAAAGTTGTGCATGTGTTAATATAAAGTATTCATATGCGCTCACATTCATATTGTGTTTGTTTGTTCGGTAATTTATAAATTCTGAGAACTGACTAGATGTTTTAGCAATCCCGAGTAGTCCCGATAGAGCGCAAATGACTTCGCCCCTAGTATTAATTTACGCTACGGTTTTTTCACTGCAGATTGGACATCTAGTTATTTAAAGAACATCATTGGTCTGCACGTAGGAATATGAACTATAATAATGCTGATGTTGTTTCGTTTACTGTCTAATTTAATTATCTACGCTTAATTTCGTATGAAACGCTTTATTGTATGTACAACGTATAACTAGTAGTTCCGTGAGAACAGTAGACCTCGCCAGCCCTTATAAACCAAACCTAAAAGAAACCAACAAAAGTCAACTTTGGAAACAGAAAAAGTACCTACTAAAGTGACAAAAATTAGCACTTTAAAGCTTAATATTTCGCAAACGGATCCCTGAATCGAAAAATGTTTATCACACACCCGCGATATTTTTGAAAGACCCATCCAACGATACCCCACACCATGGATATCACGCGGAAAAAAATAATTTTCCATTTTACATATGCAGTTCTGTGAACATAATTTATTTTTTCAACTTTCTTAAGTCGATCCACTATTACTCAAAAACTAATAGAACCTACTTAGCCGTAATAGTTTTCCTTGTAACTACGTTATATATGCTACTGCCATGAATTTTTTCACATTTCCAGAAGCAACCGATTAGCTGGCAGGGGGGGGGGACACGTGACTCTAACAAAAATTACCGCTTTAAAGCTTAATATTTCGCCAACGGATCCCTAAATCGAAAAAATGGTATTCACACACCAGCAATATTTTTGAAAGACCTATCCAACGATATCCCACACTATGGGATTCACAAGAAAAAAAAAGTTCACTCCCACTTTGCGAGTATGGTAGGTACTCTAAAAAAATGTTTTTCAAAATTTTATTCTACTCATTTTGTAGGTTTAATTTATTTATACATATGCCAAATTTTCGTCAAAATCGGTTGAAAAATGCGACCTGTAGAGAATTACAGACAGACAGACAGACAGACAGCCGGACAAGAGCATTTTTGGCCAGTCTCGAAACGTAGACGCTTCGCTCGCTCGGTCAATTAATATTCAAGACCGTGTTGTAATGAGTTTTTCAAAAGAATATTGCATTTAAATCATGTCTGAAGGACGTCCGCCTGTTGTGAAAGGAGGGTTTGACTCCCAGGCGTGCATATTGTACAAGTAAGTAGGTAAATAAATATTACAAAATAAATCAAAAACTCAGACCAGTTTACACTGGTTTTGTTTCCAATTACGTGCGGTCGACCGTACATACATTAGGTAAGGTAGTAAAACTAAATGTCAAGAACATCGCGAACAGGCACGTAGGCGGTAGGTAGGTAAGGTACTCTACATAATGAGTACAGGTTGATCTTTTAATACATATCTGACATTTGATAAGAATTTCGTTTGTTTTTTCAGGTAAGTAAATGGCAGAAAAGGTCACCCTGGATTACAAAATATGATGGTAATTTATTTTTGTATTGGATTTGCATCATGAATTTTTTAAAAAAGCTACTCCCATATGGATGAGTAACAAAATCATTTTAGGGGGTGCCAAAATCGTGCCAAATGTATATCGAAATTGATACTCACTCACAATGTGTGTCTCATTTTCAAACTCCATATAAATTTGTATGAGCAACTTCCTCCCGCTAATCCGCTTCATTTGTCCGCACCCCCCCTGATTTTGACACAGAATTTTTCATCGTTTCCCATACTAAATTTGCAAGATGCGATCTCCACAGGGAGCGCGCGCGCGGTTCGAATCTCCTTGGATTTGCATAGAATCTATATTCTATCTATATTCTTTAGTCTACATCCAATTATATTAGTTTCAGTGTATACCGTCAAAGCATATCCTTAGGGCAAAACTAAAAACCACTTTTAACTAAAAATCCGTTTTTAGCTAAAAGAACACACATTAAAGAATAGAATATATTTTATTTCAGACATTGTCCATAATCTTGTTAGTAATACAGTACCTAAAATTTTTAAAATTAAATAAAATTATTAAATTAATTAAAAATTGGAACATTTTTATTTAAATAAAATCAAATTAAATCAAAATGTCAAAAATAAAAAATAAAAATCAAAATATATTAAAAGAAATTTTAAAATAGTTACACAACAACATTGATTTATTTAGTTTATTTAGTTTTATTTAGCAATAGATTTGGCAATGTAATTTTATTGATCCATTTAGCAATGGATTATGACCACGTCTATTCTCTGTATATACTTTCACAGAGGTTCTAATATTCTCCGTACTGTAAATCACTGTCAATATTGATTAAATATACATATAAAAAAAAGTTTAAGTTATTTAATAAACGATAAATATTGAATAGTTATACCTACATTGTTAACAATTTTTTGCAAGAATATTTTCTTGTTTCATACTTTTTAGAGCGTTATTTTTACTTTGCGGAAATCTCCGGTTTTTAATTTTTTATGCGTGAAACGGATAAATTTCTACATACAATATTGGCAACACCGAACGCGAACGAATCAAAACAAAAAAGCAGTAAATGTCGTGCGACTTGGAAGTCGAATATGACTTAAGTCGCATCATCATCATCAGCCTGTTAATATGTCCCCACTGCTGGGGCTCAGGCCTACCCTCTCAACGAGGGCGTGCGGGCTATAGTCCACCCCGCTAGTCCAGTGCGGGTTGGTGCACTTAAATTCTTCTGCGTATACAGGTTTCCTCACGATGTTTTCCTTCACCGTTTGAGAGCAGTCAGTAAATGTACTTAAGTTTCGAGAAAAAACCCATTGGTACATGGCCATAAGTCGCATGCGACGATAATACACATTCCATACGATAAACAATTCCATACGAGCGAATCAAAAATGGAGCTCCAGTCCATTGTTGGCCGTTGTTAGCCGTTGGCTGGTTACAAGCCGAGAAATAAAACTACGCTCTATTTTCGTATAGATTAGGAGGAATATTTCCCAAACCAGAGACAGGCGTAATTCTCGTAAATAATAAAGCTTCCTAAACCCGGAGCGCTCAATCTGTCAGTTCCCCCAGCTTCGCACAAAAGGGCTATCAATGTCGGGAACCCTTCAGATCACGGCCAGCGCTCGACCTTGGCCGAGTTGCGATGACATTTTGTTAATTAGACCTGGTTTATGTATGTACTCGAAGTTAGGGTTAGGTATATTGTCAGTTTAAGCTTTGTTTCAAAATTATAATCATCTAAAAGCCATTGAATTGAAGTTACTCTTATAATTTTTTTGATCATTTTGAGATTTTTTTTAAACGTCAAATGTGCTTCAAATCATTAGGCCTATTAACATGTCCCCACTGTTGGAGCACACCGGCCTACCTACTCAACGAGGGCATACGGACTATAGTCTACCATGCTAGCCCAGTGCGGGTTGGTGGACTTCACATGCGCCTAAGAGTATTCCTTCCATTAATGTTTTATTTCACCGTTTGGAGCAGTCAGTATGTACTTAAGTTTCGTGAAAACCCTTTGGCACGTCAGTGGAAACAAAACCAGTAAAAACTGGTCTCTCATAGTATTGATACTCCCTAACAGGCTAAGCCAGCTCAAGGTCAAAGTGTTTCCACTGACGTGCGGTCGACTGTACATGGTTCGACCTGGGACCAAACTCGGACCTCTCGACACAACAGGCTGCGTCTACCCCACGCCGTCACAGATGCATTACTTAAACATTTACAAAATTGTAATCACTTCCACATGCCCTAGTTTGTTTACGGAGTAAGTAGGTAGGTACACATGTGTTGGATAATTACGTATTCATTCACCACCTACCTAATGTTAGGTAGGTTAGTGTAACTCGGGTAATGAATAAATTAACACTGATTGTCGCTGCGAGACTCGCCCAGTCAGTAGCGGAGCCGTTTGGTGGCTACCTAACATTAAGCGTAACACACACAGCGCGGCGGCGTTGCGAAAGCGTTGCGGCGGCCAATCTGCAGAAAGCGAATATAAAGCGGAGCCCTTCAGACAGGAATACCGCTAGCGGCGGCGGCGCGGCGGCGGTTTGTATGAAGAACGCTCCGCACCGCGCCGCGCCCGCGCCGCTATGTGTAGGGGTTCTGATACACTACAAAGGAATACAACGCGCCGCCGCAGCTCCGCAACGCCTGTCTGCGCAAATCTGTCAAATCAAAACGTCAAATTGTGCGCGCGGTTTTGTCGCTTTCGCCGTCGCACCGCCGCCGCGCCGCTTTTATGTAAAAGGCTTCATACTATTTCGAACATTACAAAAAATTACCGCAACGCTTTCGCACCGCCGCCGCCCTGTCTGTGTTCCGCTTTAGTGAGCCCACTGTGTAGGGGCTGTCTGAAGGAGAGCGAGACTAGCAGAGCTACATCAACAGCCTATATTAGATGTCCCCACTGCTGGGGCTCAGGTTGGTGGACTTCACATGCGCCTAAGAATTTCTTCTTCGGCGTATGCAGGTTTCCTCACGATGTTTTCCTTCATCGTTTGAGAGCAGTCAGTAAATGAAGTGTACTGTAGTTTCGAGAAAAAACCCATTGGTACATGGCCCAGCCGGGGATCGAACTCCGGACCTTTCGATATGATAGGCCGTGTCTTATTCCCGACGCCACTGACGCTCTCTGCAGAGCAACACTGTCCCGCAACACAGGAATTCAGATCCAGAACGGGATTGACAATATATCCCGACCTCCGACGAGCAACCTGCAACAGTGCTGCCGTCGGACAGAAGCTCTACTCCATTACTTCAAGGAGTTGGGATGGCTGGACTGACGGCCCGGGGGGAATCGCACAAAATTCCCGCTCTGTGGAGTCAGTCCAGGGATCGTCGCCCCCGTCTAAGTAATACAAACTATCCAAGACGTTGTAGCTATGTATAGGAACTACAAAATTATCTTTTCACCTCACAAGCTCGGAAGGGTATACTTTCTCATTCGAAATCTGCGTAGAAAACTGCACGTGGAAAAAAAACTTTTTAAAACTTTTCTTCTAATTTGTAGAAGGTGGACATTTAAAGAAGTGGTCAATTCTAATTGTGGTTATTATTATTTGTGGTTCTAAACCGCCGAAAGGATTCAATTCACCTAGTATTTTCCTCGCTGTAGTGAGGTGAAAATTTGTGTGTTGCGCTCGGCAGCAAAGTTATTTTGCGTCTCGTACCTTGAAACCCTTGCTACGCTCAGGATTCTATCTTTGAACCACTCGCTTCGCAATCCTAGGACCCTTCGCTTTGCTCAGTTTTTAATATTAGTAAACGCACAAACTAAACAATTTTGCAGCCTTGCATAACAAATAACTATTGTGAAAATTATCAGTTTCATTGGCTGAGTCACCGATGTTAGGTACCCACCAAACTGCCCGCTTGATAACGGGGTGGAACACTAATAACATCAAAATCTTACTTCCTGAAGATACGATGCGAGTAGAAGAAACGAAGAGTAAGATATTAATAAAAAATACACTTTCTCCTCGGCCCACATTTACACGTTCGTCCATCAATGCCCCTGTTGCCGGCCGCTGCAGTAATGTACTATACTTACAGCCTCGTGTCAATTGTTCTAAGTTTAATTGAGTAGGTACTTATACTAAAACTTTTGTCATATCTGCTTATTTCTGGGCAATCATGTGTGTTTTAGTGCTAAGTAGTCGCTATAATAAATAAGTCATTTAGTTTCTTTTTATTCGGATCTCAACGCCTTTCCTAACACTTGCGTGCACCAACAATTAAATAATATATTATCTGTGACAAACGCAACAGGTCATTATTAAGGTGCGTCCCTCATAGTCTGTGGGGGTGCCGAGTGCCGACCTTGTCCGCTTTTGTCAACCCTCATAATTGATAACCGCCTACCATTTTGGTGTGTGTCTGAGCCTTAATTTAGACGTGCTGGGTACAGGGTTGAATTTTCAACGACGTTGGGCAATATTGTAGAAAGGTAGACCGGGACGTAGCCAGGCATTGATTTTGCGACCCAAGAAGGAAACTGAATTTGCGCCCCTGAAAATTTTGTGTAACAAAAATTATAATTTAACAAATAGGATTATTAAGCGGACCTCCACTAGGTCAGACCTCAGTGTTGAGACCTCTGTTAATTACCAAAAGATTGGATGCGTTGGTGATATCTGGTGGTAGTTGTCGGAAGTCAGGGTTACCTACTTTCTAATTGGAAAAATGTCATCGGCGGTCCTAGAGGCCGAAATACGAATACTTTAATACTTTTTCAGTACTAACTTGATAGTTCTTAAGTAGAACAATTAAAAAGTGAAGTTACAGCAAGAATGTCACACTCCACAATTTGTCTCGTCATCTCTAATTAGGCAGCTTCCATATTTTGGCGCTTCTCTTTGCTTCACTAAAAAGTCCCTCCCCTTAACAAAGAAATTACTTTTACGGCAGTAACCGTGGTTTAGTTTTCGCTTCCTAGTGTCTGCACTTTAGTGGTCCGTGAGCCCCGCCTAGATACAGCCCTGTCGGTAATAAAGGTCCGGGGATTCAGATGTGAAATCTCAGCGAAATTCGTGGGGCTTGGACGTGTCCGGAGTAACTGCTGTTTCCAGGCAGCTCCATTTATAAAAGGTTTATGGACTACTTAAAATAAGTGCTTATAAAGGTAAGGTTGACATCTCGGTACATTCTCCTTCGGTGGTGAATGCCAATTGATCCCTGGTTTATACTTCCGAGGGTTTGGCAATCTTTATGTGAGAAATGGTCTGCTGAATCGAAATGGAGCAGAGTTTTCTGTTCCGTGAAAATTACTTTTGTGCGTGAAAGTAATTCGACCAAAAGTAAGAGTCGCGTAATCCATTACCGTCTCTCAATATAAAATGTTTATTATAATTATAAGGTTTATACGCGGTGACAACTGACAGCTGTCATTCTAATCTAGCTATTTAGAATAAGAGTCAAACCAATCAATATTAGCCCACTACGTGAAATTGGGGGAATTATTGTGCCCTAAACACAATATAAAACATATAAAAAATAATAGAGTATAAAAATATATGATCCATCCATATGCTAATAATAAAAAGGTTAAAAAACTGGTGGATAATTTGCAAAGAACCAAATGATAGCGGGGTGTGCAATACACCTAACGCCATCTATTGACAAACTTTGAAACTAAGAAACTGGTATGATTAGAACGGGTTAAAAAAATATAACAACATTTTAAGTATCCTTTATAACCCGGATGAAGTCGGGAGGTATCGGCTAGTTTTTATATAAACTTACTATGACAAGGTTCTAACAAATCATAAAAGATTTGTCCTATTCCGATTCTTGTCGGGTAATAAATAACGACAAGTAACTTTATTTTAAAGCGGGCAAAGCCGCTGCCAAAAGCTATAGCAAAAACTTGGAAGTGCTTAAACTCTAAAGAAAATAGAGTCAAATATTGGTAAAATATTGCAGGTAAAATAACCGTTTTCCGGAATGCTGAACAATAAAGTCGTAATTTTAAATGCGCCATCAAACTCGCAGACAGCTGGACTGCGCCAACACCAATATTGTGCCATCGTGAGGCCACGTGGTGGCTGCCGAATAGGGATGCGAACAAACTAGTATTTTTATTTTTCTATACTAGGTACATATATAAGATACCTGTTACTTGCTGTTAATACATTGCGTTATCGTGAAAATGAGAAGGGTTCCAACATTTTGATCTCCCGTCAGCTGTTATTCTCTCTAAAGCTGAGCGTCGGCTTGGCCGCACCGCACGCAACGGATGTATGGTGGAGGTCGGCGAGTGCGGTGCGGCCTAGTCAACCCTCAGCATAACGGTGAGGTTGGCTGGAAGGATCTCTTTTACAGATAACTCCTCCTTTGTACACATCTTTCTTGTTTGCTTTTAAGTAAATTTATTTGTGCAATAAAGAAAAATTTTTTTTTGCAATCCTATACTAATATTATAAAGGATGTTTGTTACTCTTTCAAGCAAAAACTAATACCGTATATGATACCTCAGGAAAATCTGTACCCTCAGGAAAAGCTTTTCTACGCGGGCGAAGCGAAGCCGCGGGAAACCGCTCAGCTAGTTTTTTTTTTATTATACTTAGGGACGCTTCCTTATCTTTTAATATTCCGAATATATTGAAATACTAACAGAGAAGTTTTAGTTTTATACAGAATTGACGTCAAAAAAAAAACATACATACAGCCGAACATAGTACCTCCTCCTTTTTGGAAGTCGGTAAAAAGAGAATATTGTATTCCAATTTTGAATAACGAATATCGAATTTGAATTTACTAGTTACTAGATACCGTTACGCTTGTCCCAACGCAGCGTAGCAGTTAAATTCGATTGTGTACGCCGTAATAAACCGTATTCAAGGCTAATAAAGTACAGTCAGTGACGTGCGCGTTATAAAATGTGCGAATAGACATTTTATTAGCCCACTGTATCTGTACTTCAACTTTTTTCACGTTTAATATTTTCATATTTTTTCTTTTAGAATTTCCCGTGCTTAAATCTTCCTGAAGGCCGAAGACTGAGACGACTTTTGATGAAGAAATAATACACATAATTATGTCTGCGACATGAATCATGTCTCGTTAAAGGAAAATGTAGTTATTTAGGGTAAATACTGACAATTTAGGTACCCACTTAAGCTTAAAACTATTGAGTAGGTATTAAACTGACAATTTATAAATAATATGCAAAATTGCCATAGACTACTATTTCTCTGTAACATTCATTATTCTTTATTACATTTCTGCCGTCAAAATGAAAATCTAAATGGCTGACTGAATAACTATCAAATCAGCAATACTGGTATTAGCTAGATTTACATACAGTTAAAGTTAACTGGACCCTCTATCAAAGAAAGGGGTAAAGATATCTAGTTAAAATTAATGTTAATTACCTACTACGGTAAACGACCCCTTGCGGCTGTAAAAAAATTAAACATAAAAGCTTCAAAGTCAACGCAATCAAAAGATACGGCCAACTATGTCACATATTTTGATATTCACGAACTAAATCAAAACCTACGGAGTACTTCCCGTTGGCCTAGAGTCGTGCGGCAAGAAGTACAAGTACCGAAAAAATTCGAAAATGGTTGATTTGTAATTACCTACTAATTAGGTACATGGCATAAAAAAGATATGTGTGCGATTACAAACTTTCATTTGTAGTGCATGTAGGTCGATAAATTTGTCCTGCGATCCGACTTACCCTTTTTTGTACGGAACATTCACTTGCCCGGTTTCTTAGCCTACATTTTAGTTAGATCCATCTGTCTGTGTAGTGTGACCATAACCATTCCCTATTATTTATTTAATGGTGATTGATGTGACACAGGAGCTTTATTTTTGATTCGCTCGTAGGGAATTATATCGTCGCATACTCGACTTTTAAATCGCACGAAGTTGATTTTCTGCATTTTTGATTCGCTCGCGTTCGGTGTTGCCAATAATAATAGAAATTTAGAGTAGAAGACAGAGACAACTATCCACTGACATGACAGTTTACTTTTTTCTAACAAAAGGCAAAGATAATAATAATATCATATACAGTCTCTATGGTTTCGACCATTACTGAGCATTTTACGTTTTGGTAATTACCGGTGTTTATTTTTTCTGCGTGAAAGGGATAAAATTCTACATTTCTTATAAGTATTATTGGCAACTCCGAACGCGAGCGAATCAAAAATGCAGAAAATCAGCGTCGTGCGACTTGGAAGTCGAGTATGGCATAATTAAGTCGACGATACAATTCCCTACGAGCGGATCAAAAATAGAGCTCCAGAACGGAAACCTATCGTGTGTCACACCTCACGACGTAAAACACTCGTATTAACGACAAAGCCGACCCACAGCCTATCTCATCGCACATAAATCCCGAAGACAGTAAACTACATTCGATATTGCTAGCAGACGGCAAATCTCATTTGGTAGAGACCTAGTTCGAGAAACTTGCTGGGGCCGTACCGTCATCTAGGCAATTTGGATCGCTAACTGGATAGATTTGATGTCTATTCCAGTTGCACATACATAGAGATATTTACGCTCTGCCCTCACAGGGCAGGCAGAAAGAACGGAGCGCCAAGTATCGCGATCCTGGCACACCTCTTTCGCTTCGCTCAGTCTCATCATTCTCTTCACACAAGCTCCTCGCGTGTCGGTCTTTGAGCACCCCCGCTCTATTATATCGGATCTTACCATTTATTATACCTTGCAACATTATAGGAAATTTCGGGGATAGTATTTCCGACCGGATTATTGTTCTATTTTAGCTGAAAGTCTAAAGGGCTCTTTAAACGATCATGCGGCATGACATGCAATACGTACTGAACTGCTGTCACTCATGCATGATCGTCTAGCTGTAGTGATTGACGTGCATGACATGCAAACTACGTGCTGGCCGTTGCTTCACTGTATTGATTGATAGCAAGCATGATGGTCCATCATGCAGCATGACATTCACTGCAAGCATGATCGTTTAGGGACACTTTTACGAATTAACTTTTTCGAATTTGATAGAAATGACAATTTGCGACATTCGAAATTCAAACCAAATTGAGCTACTGAGGGGGCTAAAACTTGATTAGGATTTAGAAGCCGAAATCTGGAGCTCTATTTTTGAATCGCTCGTAGGGAATTGTATCGTCGCATGCGACTTAAGTCATACCTACTCGACTTCCAAGTCGCACGACGCTGATTTTCTGCATTTTTGATTCGCTCGCGTTCGGTGTTGCCAATAATATTAGAAATGTAGAATTTTATCCGTTTCACGCAGAAAAAATAAAAATAATAAGATATTATCTTTGCCTTTTGTTAGAAAAAGTGAACTGAAGTGAAGTGTCAGTGATAGTTGTCTCTTTTCTTTTGTCATATGGCATTTGACGTTTATTCTACCGCTCGGCTCGTCCCAAGCGACGATTTGTCGATACCACTCGTTGCCGTTCAAACGGTTCAAAAATGCGGAGTCGAGGGAATATCAGTAGAATCGAACGCTAGAAGCGAGGAGAGCGAATCAAAAATAGAGCGCCTGGACTATTGGTGCGTGGCCACATCATCCCACTTCTGAAATGACTCCTGTCTGCATCTCTATTTAAGTGCTGAATCTCCGTAAGCACCGCTTTCGTTAGACATTAAAGCTAAGGCCCTATAAAGGTCCTTGAGCCTATTATGTATTTTCATTAAGACTTTAACAACATCTTTGTCCCGTCCCTTTATCTGTTCATTTATGGATATAACTAATTTGGTTTTGTGATTTGGAACTTTTGGAGATTAAACATTTAAATATTTGAACAGGACTGCGAGGGATTTGGGAGATCAAGGAAGATAATGAACCAAAGCTTTGTTGAATCAAGGCCCTGTTCTGCTGCTTTCGGGATTGTTCAAATACAATTTAAAAAATGTTTAGTTAAATCCAACTCGCAAAAAGCTTGGAGTGGCGACCATCTAGACTAGAATCCTCCACCCGGTATCGACTTCTGACTGTCTTAGTCAAGGAGATTCGAACCTCTTTTGTCGCGCGCGCGCTCCCTGTGGAGATCGCATCTTGCAAATTTAGTATGGGAAACGATGAAAAATTCTGTGTCAAAATCAGGGGGGGTGCGGACAAATGAAGCGGATTAGCGGGAGGAAGTTGCTCATACAAATTTATATGGAGTTTGAAAATGAGAATGTGTGAGTGAGTATCAATTTCGATATACATTTGGCACGATTTTGGCACCCCCTAAAATGATTTTGTTACTCATCCATATGGGAGTAGCTTTTTTTTAAAATTCATGGTCTTATTCAGCCATACTATTCGTCGCTAGAATAGAACGTCGCTATCTGATATCAAACTGCTCATAGATATACTCGTCGCGGCACTGAACTGAATAGAACATTCATGAGGTAAAGTGAGTGAGAATGGAATGCAATTTTTTTGTTAAAATACTATTTGTGACTAGTAAAAATAATATGGTAAGTTGTATACTGGGTATAGCCGCAGCGTGAACGTCTGTTGCCGATTGTCTCGATATTAGCTTGACCCCTAAGTGAGTGAAATAAGGGGGTTGAAAGTTGGGTACGCTTTGTTGGATCTTCGAGGATTGGACGTTAGGGGAATTTGACGTGTGGGGAATTAGACAAACGCAAGCCAAACCCCACTTTAAATTACACTTTGGACCTTGACCTGGGGGCTATGCTGCATGTACACGTTTGGCAAACCTTTACAAACGCAAGCCAAACCCCCGCTCCACACGTTTGCGTTTGTAAAGGTTTGCCAAACGTGTACATACCTACATGAAGCATAACGTTTTTGGTTAAGGTTTGAATTTGGTAATATCGTTCAGAAATAGCGCGATTGGCGCCCTTCGCATCACTAGCTGTACGACCCACTACATAATAATACTACTATTTATAATCCATACAACCTATTCAACGATATCTGTAATGTATGAATGAATACAGTCAATTTAGAAATTTCGTCCGAATATTCGTTCGCGCTTCCCTGATTTTATTCAATCACCGAAATGTGTTCCTGTATTGCTGACGCTAACGAGATTAGAATAGGGATGTTACTCTTTAAAAAAACATTTTTTTGAAATAAATAAATACACAAGACGTTACAAAAACCGATTGTTTAATTGGCTAATTGGCAGTTACTGGATGCGAGAATAAGAAAGTTCAGTGGCGCGCCTTGGGGGAGGCCTATGTCCAGCAATGGTCTTCCACATGATGATGGTGACGTCATTCATTGCCTTACCAAATACACCAAATAGAAATACATAATTATTGATTGAATTGATTGGTAATCTATCAATTTTATCAATCGGATAATCTCGTAAGATCTATTACTTTTGTTTGAGTGTTTATTTATTAGTTTGTTCCATGAATTTTAAAAAAATGCTACTCCCATATGGATGAGTAACAAAATCATTTTAGGGGGTGCCAAAATCGTGCCAAATGTATTTCGAAATTGATAGGTACTCACTCACACATTCTCATTTTCAAACTCCATATAAATTTGTATGAGCAACTTCCTCCCGCTAATCCGCTTCATTTGTCCGCACCCCCCCTGATATTGACACAAAATGTTTCATCGTTTCCCATACTAAATTTGTAAGATTTATTTTATTATATTATTTTTCTCCTTGGTTTGTTCACATCCCTAAAATGTGGGGGAAGGGCGGGGAAGAGGAAGAACCAATGTTTTCCATTATGACAGGGCTGTCGCTTTGATTGTGATTTTTTCTATTCTACACACGTTTTGTTTCGCCGAAGCTAATATTGGGTGGAGTCCATTTGTGTCGTTTGGTACGTGGTTCCTTCCAAATAAAGGTCTACACATACGACAATAAGTGGAAATGTGGTCGCGAATATCAACTTTTATTAAGAAGAAAGGGCAGACGATCATTTCGGTGATTGTAGTCGGCTTTTTGAATTTTGCTGGAATTTATAGGACTCTAAGGGTTAGCTAGTGCAGACCCAGGCCTCTGTAATTTGCATTTTGTTTGTGCCTCAGTATTTCTGGCGGCGTCGAATTCTTCTTCACTTGAAGTCGATATTATTGAAAATAATCACAAAACAAAACTAGGTAAGTAGGTATCTATGTTTGTATGACTATACAAATTTTTTTTTGTAAAAATGGCGCGCTTTGCCTGTCTATGCGCGCTCAGGAGGAAGAAGAGGCACTGACAAAGTGCCAAACAGCCTATAGTATTAAAAGACTAAACTAATTATTTATGACACAAATTAATGTTAATTTGTTGACAAAAACAAATAACTTCATGGAATGAAATGTTTATTTAACAAACTTTAATTATCACAGTTTATTTATTCACAAAAATGTTTATTACGATTTCTAGACATAAAAACTCTTTGCTGAGATTTTAAAAACTGTAAAGTAAAAAGCACGTGTGTTTTAAAAGCCTGAAAGCGATGCAAATACCCACTTTACAACTGTGTTGAAAAATATTATTCATACGAGCCCGGATTTGAACCATCTAACACGAATTCAGGTGAAAGCACATCTAGTTAACTAGGCTATCACGACTCACCTAATTCATGTAAATATTTAATATTGTTGATTCATAGTTCATTCAATTTTAGTGACATGATCATTATTTATTTATATAGAAAGTGGTATTGCATGAATCGATTGTGGGAAGGCGATATGCGATGTGTCATTTGTTTCGGTGGATTTTACATGTGTCGAGTATACATTATCATTATAATAGATTGCTACGATTAATAGTATTGTGTTTGACAATAAACAATGCTTGTCTGTTATACCTGTTAGAATCAATATATCAAACAATACCTGGCTTTATGTTATAGGTCATTACCGGCGTGTTGCCCGCATGTTAAAATGTTTTGCGTCGACTTTTCCCTTGTTATCCAGTTTTTATTTAATTTTATTAATTTATTCGTAACACTGACAGACGGACAATAGCATTTTTGGCCAATCTGGAAACTGAGACGCTTCGCTCGCTTCGCTCGCTCGGTCAATTAAAAAAACAAACACTCCCTATTTTATTATACTAATCGATAGTATTATTATTCAGGATAAAATTTCTCTAACAAACATTTGGTTACTGTTCACTTTCAAGTAAAAGACACGTAACAGTTCTCTTATCTCTCCAACATTCAAAGACTTCGTATGAAGTACACGCTTGCTAATTTATCAGTTAAATAATTTAAGTGTAACAAATTGATAGTAAAATAAATTAATGTTAGATTTATCGATCATTTTTATTTTTAAGGCCAAATGTTTGTTAGAGCAATTTTATCCTGAATAATAATACTATCGATTAGTATAATAAAATAGGGAGTGTTTGTTTTTTAATTTTAGTTGGTTCGAGTTTTATTTTTTTCACACTATATATAGTAATTACACTCGATTGAAGGCGCCGAGGAGTTGAACAGACGTTGCCAAACCGTCAGCATCAACTTTGAGCAGCAATTAGCAACTTTGTATCAAACTTACTTTGTAATAACAACTTCGTCAGCAAACTGTAAGGAATATTAAACACGGTACCTAATTTATTAATTTCTAACTTGAATATTTTCAAAAAACACAATTAAATGAATAAAAGTATGTATGCTCAACTCTGTACTTATCTTCTAACGTTTGAGCTCGAAAAGAATTAACGAATCTCCGACAAGCCTCATCAGTGTTAGGCCCGGCGTCCACCGAGTCTGGGGGAGAGATCAATCAAATCAACAGCCTACTAACATGTCCCCACTGCTGGGGCTCAGGCCTACCCTCTCAACGAGGGCGTTCGGGCTATAGTCCACCCCGCTAGTCCAGTGCGGGTTGGCGGACTTCACATGTGCCTAAGAATTTCTTCTTCGGCATATGCAGGTTTCCTCACGATGTTTTCCTTCACCGTTGGAGAGCAGTCAGTAAATGTAGATACTTAAGTTTCGAGGAAAACCAATTGGTACATGACCCGACCTGGAATGGAAGTCGGACCTCTCGATATAATAGGCCGCTTCTTCCCACACTAAGCTACCGAACCTCTCGTCGGGGGAGAAAAGAGATGTTAAAATAACAGAAATATTTTAAAAACACGAACAAAAATGACTCATGGAAGCTAAACGTTTTAATGAGTTTTGGCTTTTGACATTCTGCGTAACCAACCCGCACTTGGCTAGCGTGGTGGACTATAGCCCGAACGCCCTCGTTAAGAGGGCAGGCCTGAGCCCCAGCAGTGGGGACATTAATAGGCTGTTGATGATGATGATTCTGCGTATATGACATGATGATGAGACCCTCCGCTCTTCGCTTTGGTGGGCGCCGGGCCTAAGACTCGAAGTTTCAACTAATTAACGTGTCTGCCGCTACGTCTGGAAACATTTGTGTACTTTTTAAAAGAACCTAGAATTTTATTTGAAAAGGTTTGTAAAAATATAAAAAAGTTTGGCAATGATTATTAAGTCTGCTACTTTTCAACGAAGACAAACAAAAGAAACCGTAAAGGGGGATTTACACGGGTGACTCAAGCCGCACGATTTTCGCCGCACTCAAAGCCGCATCTACTTACTGATTGATTGATTTGCCATTTAGACTGCGGCTTTAGTCACCCGTGTAAATCCCCTTTTACGCACCTGAGTGCGTGACGTGTGCGATTGCGCCGCGTGGCAACTCCGTTGTAATGTATTAGGCGTATCCCAGACACACGCGGCCTGCGGTGGCGGCCTCCCGCAGGCCGCAGCTTCAATATGAACGCAGGTCGCGCGTGTCTGAAGTCTCACATACATTGCATAGGGAAGACAACAGCGAGTTACAATGGTATTGCGCTCTGAATCCTGCGTTCCATTAATTACTAGGCGTTTTGCCGACTTATTTTGATGCCGTGCCCAGTGGCAAGAAGAACTGACGGCCGTTGGGCAGAAAGGTTCTCGAGTGGCGACCACGTATCGGAAGACGCAGTGTAGGGAGGCCTCCCACAAGATGGACCGACGATCTGGTGAAGGTCGCGGGACCCAGCTGGATGAGGTTAGCGCGGGACCGGTCGTCGTAGAGATCCCTGGGGGACGCCCTTGCCCAGCAGTGGACGTCTACAGGCTGATATGATGAACTGTGCCCATCCACTGTACGCACGTGCAATAAAATGTTTTGACTTTTGATAGGCCGTTGCCCCAGCAGTAGAGGCATATTAACGCGCTGTTTATTTGATTTTAATTCAAATTCCCATCTGCAGTTAGCAAAGTGTGATTGTATTGTTTGTCGGCTGCATGCGTCTGCCTGTCCGTGATAACTTCAAACTTCGGAATGGCCGGCCGCAACCGCAATATTGCATTGTTGCATTCGCTTTGAATTTGGATATTACATTTCTGTTTCTAATTGCTGCTTTGTTTGGAATGTCACTTAAATCAAATCAACAGCCTATTAATATGTCCTCACTGCTGGGGCTCAGGCCTACCCTCTCAAGGGCGTTCGGGCTATAGTCCACCACGCTAGCCCAGTGCGGGTTGGTGCACTTCACATGCGCCTAAGAAATTCTTCTTCGTCGTATGAAGGTTTCCTCACGATGTTTTTTTCTCTTCGCTATTTGAGAGCAGTCAAAAATATTTTAAGAAATGGCCTAAATAATCCTGATTATTTCGAACATTCTACCGGAAAATCTTAGGTTTTACCATAGAGTCATGATAAACCAAACCTAACTTAAACCTAGTGGATCATTAAGAACAATTCTGGCGTTTACCTGATGTCTATAGTACCATTGATCTCTTTGGTCGCGCGCGCGCTTCCTGTGGAGATAGCATCTAGCATATTTAGTATCGGAACCTAAGGTGTCATTTACCGGGGGGGTGCGGACAAAGGAAACGGAGTAGCGGGAGGAGGTTGATAATACAAATTTATATGGAGTTTGAAAATGAGAATGTGTGAGTGAGTCACAGTATTGTCATACATTTGACACGATTTTGACACCCATAGGATGCTTTTATTACTCATCCATATGGGAGTGGCTAAATTTTTTGATTCATGGTCACACCTAACACAGTTGTTACAAGTTTACAACTATACGTTTAAACTTAAATTATTAATTTTATTATAATAATTAAATTATAATAATTAAAATATTAGATTGGACAGCAGCATATTTCCTCTAAAAAGTTTATTTGGCTTGGAACTGAGTGGTTTTGAGGTTAAATCCATACAGTTGTTTACTAATGAATTGCAGAACGTAACAATATACAAATATTTTATGATACGGGCCGAAACTAAAGCGGCTTATCGAGAGCTGGTTCTGACCTAATTTGAAACGGGAACAATTTATATAAGTGGAATAAATTAAAATGTTCCCCAAATATATTAAATAAGTAATAAATAAATATATTAATTCATTTAGGGCGGATATTTTCGAATTCTTTGGTTTAAGGTTAAGTTATGTGTACTTTGCAAAAAGAGGGTACGCGGGCTTCTAGAGCAGGTATTGATTCTGCTCCTAAAGCAAACCATCTGGTTGTATGAATTCAAAAAATAATGTATTTTCTTGACATGAATAATGCTCAAACTTTATTGATAAAGTCATGAATCATTGCGTCCTACGTAATGACCTACGGCGCCTAAACGTAGACACTGATAGTGGGACTAGTCCGAAAAATCACTAGCTCAACGGGCTATGGAAAGAGCTATGCTCGGAGTTTCTCTAAGAGATAGGATCCGAAACGAGGTGATCCGCCAGAGAACCAAAGCCTTCAACAAAGCTCAAAAAGTTAGTACGTTGAAGTGGCAGTTGGCTGGTCATCTCTGTCGGAGAAACGACAACCGGTGGAGTAAACGAGTTCTGGAGTAAGAAAAACCACGACCAAGACTGGGATAGCGTAGTGTGGATGGAGCGATGATCTGTGTAAAACGGCTGACATGACAGTGACTGGATGCGGAGAGTCGGAGATCGGGTAGAGTGGCACACCTTGGGGGAAGCCTATGTCCAGCAGTGGACTAGTGCAGGCTGATGATGTGAATTCGTGACTTTACAGACAGAAGAAGATAATTAGACAACTCGATGGCGTACATTGAAAATACTATTTAGTTTGAATAGCGGTTATGTATAAGCAAATAAATCTGGGTCGCCACTATAGCTGTGACGCACAAGGCAATCTATTATAAATACGCTATACAATAAAATATAGGAGTCTTTTGTTAGCTACGGTCCGTCTAGTATCACCATACATCGCCTGTCGTACCTTTACGTTAAAAGCGACGTTTTTTAAGTGGATACTTCTTTGTTCGGAGCTTAGATGTGCAGAACTAGTACATACGTCACTTCCGAGGCAAGTTTTTTTAACGAAGAACGATTTGATTTCTTAAATTAGATTAATACATTTTTTAATCGTTTGTTACTTGTTATTATTAGTTATCAAGTAAGGACGTGTTAACTAATAATAATTGATAAAAATAAATTATATTTGATTTTTAAAAATCTGTCAATATTATCTTTGTCTATGGATTTTTGGCGGTTTTTTTCAGAGACCGTTGCCTCTTAGATTTAGTTGTTCTAAAATATATTTTTTTTACATTTTTACGGCTTCGCCTTTCTCGGACAGTATTCTATGATTTTAATCTTCATTTGGTTAGCGAGTCACCTAATGCAGCATTAGAAGTATCCACTTAAATAATTTGCGATTGTATCTGTGGCATAACCCGTTGCTTTTTTTTTTGCAGCTCAAAGGGAGCGGAGACTGTCAATGCGGCACAAAGCCTTTGGGCTTTGCTCGAATTCGCAAAAATGGGCACTCTGTATTTTCTAGCCGTATGACGTTTAAAATACTATGTTCGTACCACATCGTTGTACCAAAATTTTCCGTCCTTCCCTGCGATCATAGTAACATGATCGCAGGTCGTTCCTGTATCTCCATTAAAGTTACTATGAATTTAATGAGGATATGAACCTTAGTGCGAAACGCCGATTAGCTCTGTTCGTGTCCTATTTGTTTCCAGGGTCGTAAATTAAAAAAAAATCACCTACAACAGTATACCGGGGCTTTTTGGCGAAATTTTGTCGGAGACGGTTGTCTTTTTATTTAGTTTTCCTAAAAAATGTATATTGTAGGCTTTGGTGTATATCTGTGATAGTTTTATACGCAACAAGTGCCTATTAAAGTGTATATTGTGCGGGATAGTTAAATAAAATCGTGTAAACGACTCTACCAGATCGTTACAAAATGTCCCTTGTCAAATCTTCATTAAATCTACTATCAGTTTAATGCGGACGTGAACTGCAGTGTGGATCACCGAATGGCACTAGTTGTGCTTTCGTGGAGGCCGTGCTGCGGTTTTATTGAAAATCGCCGACTAACTCTAGTCGTGCTCTATTTTTGTGGAGGCCGTGCTGTAACCGCCGGTTTAAATAAATATTAGAAATAATACTTTAAATAAGACAGGGCTGTATGAGCAAAGCTCCCTTGCCCGTCCTCAATAGAGGACAAATCAACAACAACAACAAAAAAAGTATACCAGCTAACCAAAGCTAACCCCACGTCTTCCAGACCCAACTACCAACAGGGTTTTCTTCATAGGCGTTTTATCACGCGCACCACTTATCTCTAAGTAACGCCGCATGTTGTACGGGACCCTCGTCATACAGATAAAGTCGTGACGTACGTTTTCCTTATTAGAGATATGATATCCCATTAGCTGCAGGCGAAGTAATTCTGGGGAGTTTGCTTTCCATTACTGGTTTGATGTTTTTGCTAACAAATCTTTGTTACTATAGCTACTTCCCCCCGGCTTACTTATAAGCAGGAATATCACTTTTTCAGGCAGAAATAGGGCGGAAGCTAGTTATTTCTGGGTCGTTAAATCCTACTTACATATCGATAATATTGCAATTGTATAAATGCTTGCCGGTATTAAATGCATATAAATTGTATAAGTGATGAAGTGGCAGTGGGCTGGGCACATCGCTCGTAGAACTGACGGCCGTTGGGGCAGAAAGGTTCTCGAGTGGCGACCACGTATCGGAAGACGCAGTGTAGGCAGGCCTCCCACAAGGTGGACCGACGATCTGGTGAAGGTCGCGGGACCCAGCTGGATGAGGTTAGCGCAGGACCGGTCGTCGTGGAGATCCTTGGGGGAGGCCTTGGTCCAGCAGTGGACGTCTACAGGCTGATATGATGATGATGATGTATAAATGCTAAATAAGTTACTGAGATGTCGTAATTACTGTAAGCATTGGTAAAATAACGTAAATATTTTGTAACGTAACCCTTTCGATTGTGGCTGTCAAAATCAAAAAACTCCGTTGAATGTGGCTGTCAGTTTTTGAGGAGATAACTATAAAATGTCGGTATATTCATATCTAGAGCCAGCTGTATATAAACGGTAATAAAAATATAGGTATCTATAGATTTTTCTTCACGAGTTACGCAAATAAATAATTATTCATAAGTGGTTTAGTATTACAGAAACATCGACAAAAAAGAGAGAATTTTATTTATCGAAAAGCTTTTCCCGGATAAAATATGGCGAAATCGAACAAGGTTTCATTTTGAAACGTGATATGTACTGTATACACGATTTCCTTTTAGTTTATTGTTTAGTTTAATTTAGACTATTATAGTTACATCTAGCTACATCTCTCCATACATCTACTCTATCAAACATTATACAAGATATATCGATAAAAGAAGCAACTGACAGACTGATCAACGCATAGCCTAAACGGCTACGCCTAGAGACTTGAAATTATGCACAAAGGTTCCTCATAATAAAATAGCTCTCACGTCCTCTAATAAATGATTTTTTACCGCGGGAAAAACTTTTCTAGGCGGGCGAAGCTCCGGGAAACAGTTAGCCTATACATATCAAAAATCGTAAAGACAAAAAGTCTGTACATTGAATACCTAAGTAGGTACCTATATTTGGAAAAACCAACCAGAGCGACTTAAAGCTAGAGAAGCTTCCTTTTTGCGGTTTACTCTCGAAAAACTGATAGGAACGATAAGATATGGTAGAATATCTATTTCTACCATATCTTTTTACTGTTTACTCTGGAAAAACTGATAAAAACGATAAGATATGGTAGAATCTCTATTTCTACCATATGTTTTTACTGTTTACTCTCGAAAAACTGATAGGAACGATAAGATATGGTAGAATCTCTATTTCTACCATATCTTTTTACTGTTTACTCTCGAAAAACTGATAGGAACGATAAGATATGGTAGAATCTCTATTTCTACCATATCTTTTTACTGTTTACTCTCGAAAAACTGATAGGAACGATAAGATATGGTAGAATCTCTATTTCTACCATATCTTTTTACTGTTTACTCTGGAAAAACTGATAAAAACGATAAGATATGGTAGAATCTCTATTTCTACCATATCTTTTTACTGTTTACTCTTGAAAAACTGATGGGAACGATAAGAGGTAGAATATCTATTTCTACCATATCTTTTTACTGTTTACTCTCGAAACACTGATAGATACCTATCAGTCTTTCGAGAGTAAACAGTAAAAAGGAAACAATTTCGAAAGACTACGAGAGTACGTGACTTCCATTCGACGTGGAAGCCAATAGTAACATGAATAGAACTAAAACTAACCGGCCTGGAGTTAGCTTACCGATCACGTTCATACTTTAGCTGCCAATCGAGCGAATGCTCTCAAATATTCAAAACTAATTTGAAATTCAGTACCTATCCAATGCGTACTGATTGGGTTTTGTTGTTTTGGTTTCAGTTCGGTTTGAAAAGGTTTTTTTATTCGGTGTATTTTATTTGGACAGAATATCATACCGGTACCTTGATAATGTACTACTTTTCAACCGACTTCAAAAAAGGGAGGGTCCTCAATTCGACTGTTTTTTTTTTGTGTGTGTAGTTACGCGATATTTTCACCGATTGTGAATTGATTTGAACGATTTTTTTTATTGAATAGGCCTATATTCCAAGGGTGGTCCCGTTTCAATTTGAATGTGTTGGCCCCGGGTGGGAATCGAACCCACGACATCTGGCGCAGTAGACAGTGACTTCACTACCAACTACGCCAACAGGCCCGTCAATGAATGAATGAAGAAATAGTGACGTAAATAAATAACATATTCTCCAAACGTCTTGTGACAAATCCGTAGAGCTTAACTCCCTACGTGCGTAGCAGAAAACGACTTCGTAGCACATATCGTAGCTTCACGCTACGCTAAGGCTACGACGGTGTTCCGAGGAGAAGTTTAACCAAACGGTATTGGAAACTGATTATTCTGATTGGTGTGCAGACAAACAAATGTGTATCTAATGTAACAATATTGTGGTTATTAATTTGCTTTTCCCGCGAATAAACTTTATGTTGTTATATATAGTAAGTAATACAGAAATTAAATTACAATTCAAATAATAAGTAAAAATAAATTTTACAAGTCTAAACTTATAAATAATATCATGCAAATTACTATTCTAAACAAAATGTTTTGGTCAAAATTTACTAATTTATAAATTACAAAATAATAATAATACTAGCGAAAAATATACTGTATAAAACAACATAAAATAATATAAAATCGACACGTGTTTCACCTCTCTACGAGGCATCCTCAGGATGTTGACAGAACGGCAGCTTACGACCGAGTGACTGCTCGTATGCACGTGTGTATCTAATGTTTAAAGTAATAAGGACTTATTTGTTATATTTTCAGAATCTGCAACAAGGAATTCTTTTTAGGTAGGTACAATAAGGTTCATAAGTGCAGTAGCACGCTAAGAGTCATTTTTCTGTACAACGGTGCGCGCGACAACACGAAAACCAATTATATAACAACCACGTTTACGATATTGGATTTCTTGTCTCCGTTTTCGACCTTTGGTCCGATTCTAAACTGGATTTGTACTAAAATCAAGTTACAATATAATATTAAAGAGGTATCTTTCTTAATTGAGACAAACCAATTCCGTAACCAGTCACGAATATCATTTTTTTATTATTAAATTAAATTCTTTTATTTCGAAAAACAAGTTTCATAGTTACATAAATCGAAAATTAAATCATATGTCAAGTCAGTCATAAATTAAATAACATAATTATCACGTTAATATGTCAAAATAAATAAATCCAAAGATGTCAAAACAAGAAAAATACAGTGTTTGTAAATCAAATATTGAAATTTAAATAAAATTAACTTAAAATTAAGATAAGCTAGCCCACCAACACTGTCTGTCTGTCCGTCCGGTCTGTCTGTATGTCCGTGTGTCTGTCTGTCTGTCCGTCCGTCCGTCCGTCTGTCAATTCCCTTTTTTTTGTAACCAGCTCCATCTATTTTTGCCAAACAATATGCCCCTACAAAGGTTTCTATTTTCTATTCTTGTATTTTGTAAGCAAAACATTTTTGTTATTGTTTGCTTAGTGTTTTCCATGCGCCGTTTATGGCTGAACGTTTTTTGTATGGCACCAATACAAATACAATGGAAATATTTACGCCGAGGCAACATTTGGTTAGGGACGAAAAAAGGTACGAAACGAGACCGGATGTTTCATATCTCCACGGTTATGTGTTTCCGGGGATTTTGTTATGTGGTTATTGGTAGGAATCGGCTCAGCGGCGGCTTCGTCTGGAAATACCTTAATTAATATTAGTATCACAAGGTCTTTCATATTAAATATTTTGTTTTTCAGTTTTTAAACATTTGTAGTAAACTACCTATTGGTAGTTAAAACTTGAACAAAATCATGATGTATTCATTTATTTTGTTCCAAAGCTGTTGTTGTTTTTGGATAATATCAATAGCAATAGTTTGCTAGACATAGTCTAGTAATATCATTAAGATTCAACATGTAACTTCATCAAAATTACTACAAAAACAAATAATAATTTGGAATTTCATGATTTCTAGTCTATTGTACCTAATGTCATATTGACAGACAGAGGAAACGAGAACGCGGATGAACTGGCCAGAAAAGGGTCGGAACGTGTGATCGGACCAGAACCATTTGTGGGATTCTCCTCGAGCACCATTAAGACGGCTTTAAAAGCATATGCCGACGAACAACACCTAGCGGAGTGGAGGGCTCTTCCGGAGTTGGCGCACGCCAAAGAGTTCATCGGCACAAGTGACACAGGCTCTAAAATCAACATCATAAGATATGATAAGAGAACCGTCCGGCTTATTGTAGGAGTTTTCACCGGTCACTTCGGTGTAAGGGACCTCCTGCATAAGATGGGATTATCGGAGACCTACGTATGTAGAGCCTGTGGAGAGGACAGCGAAACTATGAAGCATCTGCTGTGTGAATGCGATGCACTAGCCGCAAGGCGAATGAGTGTCCTGGGTATGGCTTATCCTGAACCCGAGGACTACAGGCTCCTACCCCTCAGCTGCACAATAGCATTTGTGCAGCGAACACTTGGGGATGAGAGTGCCAGGTACACACAGGGGCCGACACAATAGATCCCATAGGGTCGCAGTGTCGCCGGGTGTGCCCGGCCCCCTACTACAAGGTAAGATAAGATAATGTCATATTATTTTATTGGAAAATTATTTATTACATAGAGTTAGTATACTAGCTATAGAGCGCGCGCATCGCTCATTGCCCATTATGCCAAGTGTTCTATGCAGGTATTCTAAGCAGGTATTCTATGGACGCTTCAATATAGATTTTTTCTAGATCGTTTGTTTCCGTGAATCGTGTTTACAGCTTGGCACTGCACATTTCACCATGATTACTCCAAATCTTAATAAATACCGGCGCGAGCAACAATCGGCGCTACTGACGTGTTGTGACTAGTAGCGTCGCCCCGAAAATTTCGATACTGTTCAGACCCGTGCTTACAGTTCAGACTTGCTAACGCGCGCTCTATGTATACTAACAACTCTCTGATTTATTATTACTAGAGTTCAGTAGAAAATCTTGTGGCCGGTCTCCCCGAGAGGCTTAGCGGTATTTGCCGCACTCTACGCAATTCTCCCGTGCTACTATCGCGGCCCGCGTCCGAATCAATTTGCAAAAGGGATCAAATAAGTTTGCGTACCGTTGGGCCGACTTTAACAAGTTTGGGAAGAGCTTCGGCTTATTTACCTTTTGGCCCAGATGCGGTGTTTAACATAGACGCGAGGTTAAAGAAAGAAAGAAAGACTATACTTTATTGACACCTTTTAACTATTGCATCTCAATTTGTAACTGATAATGTAGGTACGTGAAAACTAAAATTGACAAGTATGACAGCTGACAGTTTTCTGCACTGACAGTTCTCATACCTCTTTCACTTCCTCGACGAACGTCCAACAGCTGACATACTAAAACTGTAACTTTTCTACAGAAAATAAAACAGTGCTTAAAACTATAAAGGGTGCCTAATTTAATTAATAGAAGCAGTGCGTGACCCTAAACTCCTACATTTAAAATGGTCCTTCGAGCCTAAAGATTGCATCATCTAAAACTAATAAACACATACAACTATTGTATAAATGGGGTGTAAAAAGGACGTTGCCTCGGCTTTTTGCTCTGCGGCACTGATTTTCAGGCAGAACCTTAGATTTGTTCGGTTACTGCTTCCTATAATATAGCTACCACGTTTTTGTTAACTCGCTTTCTTTTCGGTGGTTTTTTTTGTTTTTTAGGGTTTCGTACCTCAAAAGAGGAAAAAAGGATCCCATAGGATCACTTCGTTGTCCGTCTGTCTGTATGTTGGATGCGGTTTTCGCAGTTGTGTTCCTGAAGGTCTTAACTTAACCTCAGGTGTATGTTTTTCCCATAGGAAAATAATAACTAGACGATGTCTGTACATAGGAGAGATAGGTATACCTACTTCCTAAATCCACGCGTACATAGTCGCAGGCAAACGCCAGTATAGTTTAATATAGAAATAAACACATTTTTTCATCGGTTATTTCGCAACTTGCCTGGCGGCGAGGGTAGCAAAATGTCCCGGGAAAAGGTTACGTTCCAAATTGAGACAATAAAAGAACGCTGTGTAATTTGAGAGTTAAATATAATCGACGGATAAAACTTTGATGTTATTAAGTTACCTCCAGCTATTCATCCTTAGCTTCTCCACTTTCACTGTTTGACATAGATCTTTCTTGCGTAGGAGTAGACGTAAGGGGAACGTAGAACTAGTAGTAGCGTAGAATTACACGTAGTAGTAATATAGAAGAGGACGTAGATTAGCAAAGACGTAGAAGTAAAATAAAATTAACGTAGCAGTAGACGTAGGAGTAACGCAGGAGTAGACGTTAAAGTAGCGTAGCAGTAGACGTAAAAGTAACGCAGGAGTAGACGTGAAAGTTACGTAGAAGTAGACGTAAAAGTAACCTAGCAGGAGACGTAGGAGTAACGCAGAAGTAGACGTAAATGTAATGTAGCAGTAGCCGTAAAAGTAACGTAGCAGTAGACGTAGGAGTAACGCAGGAGTAGACGTGAAGTTACGTAGCAGTAGACGTAAAAGTAACGTAGCAGTAGACGTAGGAGTAACGTAGGAGTAGACGTAGGAGTAACGCAAAAGTAGACGTAAATGTAACGTAGAGGTAGACGTAGTAGTAGACGTAACAAAGTCAATCGTACTTCAGAAATAATGCATCCAGACAGACCAGATTCAACTCAGAACCTACGACCACATAAGCTCTCGAGGCAGGATCAGTTATAGTCAAGTACAAACATACACACATAAATACATCTTTAAGGGCTTCTTTCACCACTTCCTGATATTGTTACAGATAGTAATGTTAGAGATAAACTAATCTATCAGATAAATCTGTGTGATAGACTATATAAAATATATAAGATATAGGCAATCAGATACCTGTGAAACCAAAAAAATAGGCTATCTGTCAGATAACCTGCTTATAGCGTATCTGAGACTTTATCAGCAAGTGGTGAAAGAAGCCCTATATCGATTTTTACGACTATATAGAGAACAATCGATTTTTGTAAAAAAACGCGACGTTTTTTCGCACGATCACAACACTTCCTTACTTATTGTACACTATACTTCCTTCCATAGACCATAGAGTCCGTTGTATGTACACCATGGGTAGAACTAATGCACAGAAAATCAAGATAAGTGCACGCACGTGACTGGAATCCGATTCGAACCGGATCGCGGCGGTTGCGGGCAGCCATTAGCGGGCTCAACCGCTTTTATCCGGTAATTACTGGATAACACCCCGCCCGATGGGATCGCCAGATTTGGCTGCCAGAAGAGACAGAGGTCACTGAAATGTAAACAACTACCACTAGTAGTTCCGTGAGAACAGTAGACCTCGCCAGCCCTTATAAACCAAACCTAAAAGAAACCAACAAAAGTCAACTTTGGAAACAGAAAAAGTACCTACTAAAGTGACAAAAATTAGCACTTTAAAGCTTAATATTTCGCAAACGGATCCCTGAATCGAAAAATGTTTATCACACACCCGCGATATTTTTGAAAGACACATCCAACGATACCCCACACCATGGATATCACGCGGAAAAAAATAATTTTCCATTTTACGTATGCAGTTCTATGAACATAATTTATTTTTTCAACTTTCTTAAGTCGATCCACTATTACTCAAAAACTAATAGAACCTACTTAGCCGTAATAGTTTTCCTTGTAACTACGTTATATATGCTACTGCCATGAATTTTTTCACATTTCCAGAAGCAACCGTTTAGCTGGCAGGGGGGGGGGACACGTGACTCTAACAAAAATTACCGCTTTAAAGCTTAATATTTCGCCAACGGATCCCTAAATCGAAAAAATGGTATTCACACACCAGCAATATTTTTAAAAGACCTATCCAACGATATCCCACACTATGGGATTCACAAGAAAAAAAAAGTTCACTCCCACTTTGCGAGTATGGTAGGTACTCTAAAAAAAATGTTTTTCAAAATTTTATTCTACTCATTTTGTAGGTTTAATTAATTTATACAAATGCCAAATTTCCGTCAAAATCGGTTGAAAAATGCGACCTGTAGAGAATTACAGACAGACAGACAGACAGACAGACAGACAGCCGGACAAGAGCATTTTTGGCCAGTCTCGAAACGTAGACGCTTCGCTCGCTTCGCTCGCTCGGTCAAATACAGGGTGTCGACGGGCTCCTAGAGAGGTATTTGAGGCCGTTCCTCAAACAGAATTTGTTCTACGATTTTAAAAATAATGTATTTTCATGACATTTTGTACGGGACTGCATACCGGTTTAAATACTGTATTGCCGGTAATAAGGTTGTCGAAAAACGGACTATTTAACGTATATATATATATATATATATTTTAGGGTTCCGTACCTCAAAAGAGGAAAAAGGAACCCTTATAGGATCACATCGTAGTCCGTCTGTCTGTCTGTCAAGACCAATTTTCTCAGGAACACGTGGAGGTATCAAGTTGAAATTAATATCAAATACTCAGGTCCGCAGTGCCTTGGAGCCGTGGAAAAATCAGACTTCTAAGTCATCGCAGTCAGAAGATATGGTCGATTTTGCCGCATTTTTAGTCTTGGTCATCAAAACCTATGGGGTACAGACCTACATCTGGTTGCCCTAGAATCTTGAAATTTGGCAAGAAGCAAGGTCTTGTAGCACAAATAAAGTAAACCGAATATTTCTCTTCTTAACAATTCTTCTTCTTCTAATTCTTCAGTATCCCAAAACCGTAAATTTGTAGTTACATCACAAAAAATCCTTTTTTTGCACCAACAAACGTAAATAAAGTAATTCAAATAATACAATTACACTTAGTATCGAGGATGTCCTACTAACATAACAGTTTAGACTAGAATCTAGGATAGCAGGATGTGGGGAGTCTAGTGCTTCACATCCCGTGTCTAATAATAATAGGTACCTAGGTACTTTATACAGGGATATTGTATAGAGATGCGAGCGAATAGATAAAGTGATACATATATTTACTTATTATGGCAGTGGGCTGGGCACATCGCCCGCAGAAATGACGGCCGTTGGGGCAGAAAGGTTCTCGAGTGGCGACCACGTATCGGAAGACGCATCGCAGGCCTCCCACGAGGTGGACCGACGATCTGGTGAAGGTCGCGGGACCCGGCTGGATGAGGTTAGCGCAGGACCGGTCGTCGTGGAGATCCCTGGGGGAGGCCTTTGTCCAGCAGTGGACGTCTACAGACTGATATGATGATAATGATATATTTACATAAACATCTGGAATAGTATTCTTTAAGATTTTTAGAATTGAAATAAAAAATTACATTATCCTATACTTCCTAGTAATATTATAAAAGCGAAAGTTTGTAAGGATGTGAGGATGTTTGTTACTCTTTCACGCAAAAACTACCGAACAGATTTTGATGAAACTGGGTACAGTGATAGCTTATATCCTGGAATAACATATAGCATACTTTTTAGCGCGGACGAAGACGCAGGGCGTCCGATATTACCCCCTAGGTAATAAAACGCCTACATAGTGGGCGCTGTTTTACAATGTACACGGAAAACTATTCTACGCGGGCGAAGCCGCGGGAAAAAGCTAGTTTTAAAATATATACAGAGAGCGTCAGTGGCGTCGGGGATAAGACGCGGCCTATCCATATCAAATCGAAAGGTCCGAAGTTCGATCCCCGGCCGTGCCATGCACCAATGGGTTTTTCTCGAAACTTAAGTACATTTACTGACTGCTCTCAAACGGTGAAGGAAAACATCGTGAGAAAACCTGCATACGTCGAAGAAGGAATTCTTAGGCGCATGTGAAGTCCACCAGCCCGCACTGGGCTAGCGTGGTGGACTATAGCCCGAACGCCCTCGTTGAGAGGGTAGGCCTGAGCCCCAGCAGTGGGGACACGTTAATAGGCTATTAATTTGATTTGAAAATATATTAGGTACATATCTATCACATTGTCAATGCGTCAGGCTTTTGATTCCCACTGTTTCCGCTCTTAATGCACGCTTCCGGCGTGGATAGGAAGTGACGTCACCCCACCCATATTCGTAAACATTACATTATGATTGGGTAATGGAGTGAGAGGGACTGGGGTCATATTTGAGGTCTGTTCGGGTCATTCTGGGGGTAATAATGGGGGTAAATACAGCAGGAAAGGGTTTAGTCAACTATAAGTTAATAGGTCGTTGAATATTATGCTGTATCTATATTTAGACAAGTCATAATAAAATTGATATATCTACATATTTGACCCATAAATCACACATTTGAGCTAAATATACAGTAAACTCGGCGATCGTCAATACTAAGTAAACTGTAAAAATAATTTAACGTTTGATCAATAAAATAATCTTTTGAACCAAAAATTAGGACACGTATGGATAATTTGACATTTGACCATGTGTATTATTTTCCATTTGCAGGTATGTATGGCGGACCATCAAAAATATTGATAAAATAACGGCTATGCGGCAAACAAGTTGTTCATAAATGGTAAGTACTCGTAAATAGCAATTGATATTTCTTATAATAACCGACTCTAGGCTGCCTGTTAAATTAATCCGATATATGTAGGGGGCGCGGGCGCCCAACAAAGAGATCCTAGCTCCGTGGATGTATGCTATTCTTCTCATACACACACAAACGTCGATCACATGGAAATAGTATACAAACTATTTCCATGGTCGATCATCAATATAAAAAAGGAAAAAAAAAGAACATACATACAGCCGAACATAGTATCTCCTTTTTTGGAAGTCGGTAACAAAAGAAGAAACTCACTCACTCACTTACTGAACAACGCACAGCCCAAACCACTGAGCTTATAGACTTGAAATTTTAATGGCTTAAAGGTCTTGCAACCAAGCCACAAATTTATTTAAAAAAAACTTGAAATTTTACGCAAAGGTTCTTCATATAACTAGTTCTACGTCCATTTAAAAAACACCGGAAAAGTTCTAGTAGGACTCGCGCCCTGAGGGTACCGTACAAACTTAATTAAAGTTAAAAAATCTTTACGTACGTAACCCTAAGTACCGAAACCTAAAAAGGTTTTTTCCGCGGGAAATTCTACGTGGGCGAAGCCGCGGGACACAGCTAGTATATAATACCCAGATACAGTATCAACAGTGCTTAAATGGGTTCTATGCATTGTTTTGTAATCAGTAGTGTAGTGCGCGTCGTGCGCTGCGGTCGAGTGCGGCGCATGTTTTGTTTCCTTGCAAATACGTCACATCTGCACTAAGTAGATGTTCGAAATAAATCGTAACGCTTTGGATTACGGTCGTATTTTAAGTGCAGTTTAGTTCTAACATATTGAAGTAAATATGACCTCATTTGACCTTCCCTCTGACGTTTTTCCACAGCGCTACGATATGGGGTCCTTCAAGAAGAGAGTCAAAAGAGGGTGTTGCAGGCGTCTATGGGCGGTGGTGACCTCTTAACATCAGGAGGCCCGCCAGCTTGTTGCCCCCGTAGCAATAAAAAAAAAAAAAAAAAACAAGGCCCTAGCGCCCTGATTTCTCACCTCATTATTTGTGTAGGATCCCCATTAATACAGGGACGGTAATCCCGTATTTAGCGAGAATCAATTTCCTTTTGATTCCATCCAGGGACAGATCCAGGCGAGGGCCAAGTGTCCCTTTGAATCTAAATAACCTATCGACTAATGCCTCTTAAACACTTCTGGTAACAAGACGTCGAGCACCAACCGCGCACAACGTCACGTTAGTTCCGACCAATCACGACATGGCGCGATCTTGGCCGGGCCAATCAGCGTGCAGTACCCTCCGCTCGCACACCTTAGCACTTTGACAGAATTGGTTGTTTGTAGAATTATGAGTTAGGAGTCCATTGGGCTTATTAGTCGATGGCTGGACACATCTGTCGAAGAAATGAAACCTGTCAGAGTAGGCAGTCGAGTTCAGTGGAGATGGAGACCTCGTTTTGGACCATATAGAGGGAAATATGATGTGAGATCGCTTCATCCGGTTCTCCACTGTCACAACGAACTTTTTAGGGTGTCTAATATTCTTAGGGCGCCAGGAATACCAGGCGACACTTCAACCCTTTAGGAGTCTTTAGTGCCGAATCACTGTCCACCAACGGTGCCCCAATTCGTTTTTGATGGACTTCACATACGCCTTAGAATAGAAATACTAATCTTTAGCGTATGCAGGTCCCTCATGATGTGTTTTCCTTCACTGAAAAGCCTGTGGTGTTGTAATAAACCGTAGGTACACAAGTTCCGATAATATTGAAAATTTTAGTTTTCTGGTGGGTCGAATCCAAATGACTCCCAATTGAGCCCTTTGGCCGCCCTTTCCGCCGGCCCTGGCGCCATTACCCCGCTTATTTACGAGTGTAATACCGACTCGCCGGGAACAGCCTGACAAATAAATTAGCTTATTACTAAGGGGCGATCACTTCTCCCCGGCGTAACTTTTCAATTGACGGTAATTTGTTTGGGAAAACTTTAAAGTATTGCACAAATTTTATACTGGCTGTTGCCTGCGACTTCGTTCGCGTGGGCAAACTGAAGATTTCTTAATTATTAGTAGGTTATTACTAGTTTACTCTGCACTGCAAATTTATGTAAAAATTAGGAAATGAGAGCTCTCTTCGGGGCAAACTCCTTGATATCGTATCGAGATAAGTTTACCAGATTGTATCTTAAACCCTAAGCTATTAATCAGTGGAAACCCCGTCAAATTCTGTTCAGTAGTTACCAAGATTAGCCAGCAAGAAAGATTACCGCCACCGCGTCAGTGCGGGGTGACTTCAAGCAAATGTCGTCGCGGTCGCCGCGATGGTTGCGGAGGAGGTGCTTCCGGAAATTAACCGGAACAAAGCTGTCGCTGGTGACGTCAGCGGTGACGTAATCAACCGCCACGCAACAAAACGTTTTAGGCCACCAACCTTTTAAACAGAATTTTAATTTTAAACAGAAGGATAGGTACCTACTGTATAGGCAGATATTTAATATTCTTTTTTTTGAGACGCCTCGTTGGCTTAGTGGCTTGGTTATTTGACTCGGGCGCCGGGGGTTATTTGATTCTTACTCAGGGTAGACAAATTAAGTTCAATTTTTGATCCCGATATGGATATAACTATGTATTTTTGAATTCTCCAGTCCTTAGCCTGTAGTATAGGGAAAAGAAAAATATATTCGATCGTTTATTACTTTGTTTGTTCGTTTGTTTATTTATAACTAGCTGTTGCCCGCGGCTTTGCCCGCGCGTAATAAGTTTTTTTCCCGCGGGAACAGTTTACCGCGGTAAAAAGTAGTCTATAAGTTATTCCAGGATATAAGCTATCACTGTACTTACCAAGATTCATCAAAATCCGTTCAGTCGTTACAGCGTCAAAGAGTACAAACATACTTACAAACTTTCGCCTTTATGATATTAGTAGGAAGGATTGCAAAATGAGGAAAATCTTAACCAAATAAACATTTCCTTATGTAACAGAGTAATCTTTTTTGTTTTCAACTAAAATGCGGACCTAATATGAATACGGGCGGTGGGTGAGCAAAGTGAAATATTTTTATATCTCCCAACGGTTTGCTGACGGTTTACGGCCGATGTGGGACCCGCTGTGTTCGGCCGAAACTTTTATTGTTTACGATTCTATAGAAGTATATAAATCCTCTTTAAGTGTTTGCGTATCTGCAACCACCTTTGGGGTGAGCCTGTCGTAACCAACGACTAATAAGCGCTAAGAACAAGGATCTGCAAGGATCCCATAGAACCGCACTCAGCGTATAGCATGAAATAGCAACAGTCTTTACCCCAATAATTTGAGAAGACGCTTCTTATATGACGGGGTCAAACTGAACAAACACTATCTATTTTAGTCGGGTTGTGGTTTGTTGACAGTTATAGTTTGGTAAGAAAAAAATCCCATGCGTAGATCAGATAGAAGATATTATATCTGTGTAGCTTACTACCACTTTTGTAATAAGTGTGTCCCTCTCTGATTATTATTTTAGCGTTTGTTCTATGGGATACTTTTTCTTAGAATAAGCACAATTGTATTAACAAACTTCTGTCCAAGTGCTGAGATATGCGGGCGGGGGGAGCTGCTCGCTGATTGGCCCGGCCAAGGTCGCGCCATGTCGTGATTGGTCGGAACTAAAGATGACGTTGTGCGCGGTTGGTCCTCTTGTAAGCTGATAGATGTTGCTAGAAGTGGTTGCTTGTGACCATAAACAGTGCTTTAATATACTCTAAGCATTGTTTTGTTACCATATCAGTTGTGTTTTGTGCGAAATACCGTTTGTTTCATTGCAATATACGTCGCAACTGCACTATTGCATAGATAAATGTTCAAAATAAACCTTATGTACTGTCAAGGACAAAAATATATATACAAGTAATGTGAAACAATAAAAGTAATCATACAATGTTCAAAAGATATGTACTCATCCAAATACTTATAAATATGTAAACTTCAATGGCCACATAAATATGTATAAGGCAAGTTCAATAACTTGTATACAATCAAAATTAACATAATTAGTATCCTGCAAGTGATGCAAAATATTGTAGTCATGTTTATGTCATTAAATAAAGATTCAGTAGGTGACTGCTACGAAAATATTTATACAAAATATAAATCTGCGAAAATCTTAGACCGATGACAGCTGTTAAACTTGAAACGGCTATAACACGGAAACCATAGATCCTAGATTACTAGTTTGTAAAGAGAAAAGGTAGATCTCGTCGAGATCTTCATTTCGGATGACAGCTGTCAAATTTAAAACCGCTGTAACTCGAAAACTATTGATCCTAGACTACAAGTTTGTAAAGAGGAATCATAGATCTCGTCGACCGGTATTGCGACCCCTAATAGTTTTCGAGTTACAGCTGTTTTAAGTTTGACAGCTGTCTTTCGAAATGAAGATCTCGACGAGATCTACCTTTTCTCTTTACAAACTAGTAATCTAGGATCTATGGTTTCTGAGTTATAGCCGTTTTAAGTTTGACAGCTATCATCTGAAATGAAGACTACATCGAGATCTATCATTTCTCTTTACAAACTAGTAGTCTAGCTTCAATAGTTTCCGTGTCATCATCAATATTGTCCGTCAAGTGGCTGGCTGATTACATCAAGATTATGTAGTTCGATATTACCCAAATACGTTCATATGACGCTGACAATAGAGTTGTGCTAATGTAATTTTGATTGTTTACATAATTTTGATTATCATGTTGCATATATAATTATGAAAGAAAGAAAAATCATTTATTCAACATCAAAGTTAAATGTACTTATATATTTTTTTGAACTTTGTGGTGTTTCTAAGTTTATGGTTTAATAAATGAGGGCATATTATTGCAACTGTTGTATACATAGTTATCTCTAAAACTATGTATACTTATTTATGGCCTTTTATATGTTGCTAAATTTATGACCATTTAGATGACTACGCTTTTTGAAACTCTGTGGTGTATACATATCTTTGACCTTGACTGTACCTACCCATGAAAGGAAAAATTTAGCTAGGGCCCAGACTAAAAAGGTTTTTATTTTCATGTAACCTATAGCTTTAGATTACGGTACAATTTGTATAAGTTTGAGTGGGATTTTTAGTTGAATTTGTATGGTGATCATCTAATTGCACAACCTACCTCTCTTGTACTCATATCCTGTACCCAAAGTTTGCCTGGAAGAAATTGCTTTTAGCGATAAGACCGCCTCTGCCGATCTGTACCTATCTGTTTATTTTGTTATGTAATAAAGAGCATTGAATTGAATGCAAGTTCTTTATGTAGGTTCCTTTCTTTATCTCTCTGTCGAAGATACTTTTTGTATGAAAACCAAATGATTGATCGTCGCACTTATGAATTGTATTTATGCAAAGGGAATCACGCACGCTTCATTTCGCTTGCCTTTGCTCGAGAAAGGGTGGCTGTGACGAGAAAAAATCTGAGGTATTTTTGAGATGATTTACTTAAAATAACTTACAAAAATAAATACTTTAAAACAGATTATAAATATTGTTTCGGCGTAAAGTTTTCGACTATCTGGAGTACATAAATAAGGAATAAATATACGCTAAATGGTCTTTTTATACTCCAAGTTTTAAATAAGTTGAATTGTGAAAAATCATCTGCGTCAGCAGATTTTTACAAAAATCTTTGAATGCGGTTCATCTTATTTTTAAAAACAATAAGAGTTCTAAGTAAAAATTCTCGCCACAACAACTTTCTCACACTCATCCACAAGTACTTTCCCTCCGTATCCGCATGGAGTCCAGCTACTAGTCGGGGTAGTGTGTCTCGTCTTGCCCCGGGGCGGGTGGGGCGCAGGGCGCGCGCGCGCAGGGGCGGCGCTGCTCCTCGCGCTCCCCCGGGGCGCAGCGCCCCGCGGCGCACACGCGCTCGCGCCGCACGCACCCCGCCCCGCACGTCACGGAGCACTCACCCCACTTGCCCCACCGACTCCACACCTTACGCCCCACTATTTTGTCCTCGCTACGATCATCAACTGTTGTCGAACCTGATAACACAATAAGGATCAGTATACCTCTTCCAGACTCACGGCGAGAAGTCTCGGCGAAAAGTCTCGAGTGAGTGAGTGAGTATGAGAGTTTGTATGAGGCAAGAGCGAGAACAAGAAGCCGAGAAACTATTTACAATCACGTTTCTCGCGTGTTCTCGGGGCTTCTCGCCGTGAGTCTGGATGAGGTATTATAGGCCCTCCAGACTCACGGCGAGAAGTTTTGCCGAGACTTCTCGCGAGAACGAGCAACATATCCACACTGAAGGTATTCCTTATACCCTTTACGGGCAAAAATACCGACAATGAACCGAGAACAGGCGAGAACGAGACGCCGAGAAACTATTCACATTCAGGTTACTCCGGTGCTCTTGTGGCTTCTCGCCGTGAGTCTGGATGAAGCATTAGCAGGTCGGGCGAACAAAGTAGGCTAAAAGTGTACTCATGAACCTGGGTGATGAAACTCAGGCGAATTAAATATACTATGCGGCTATTTGGGGCGAATGATCTGAAGCATCTGTACTAACATACAGCTGAAGAGTTTTTGTTTGAACGCGCTTATCTATGGAACTACCAGTTGGAATTCTTTTTGCATTTGATAGCCCAATGCTTGGGGAATGTTTATAGTCTATTTAACATTACGCTACGACCCTTAGGACCCGAGCAAAAAGATTAAAAAGGCAGAAATAACATATAAAACGTTGGCGAAGCCGCGGGAAACGTTTAATTATAAATGAAAACCGTCGTATTGACTCGTACCGGAGTCCTCACTCGTAATGAAGTTACTTGTTTTCGCTTCCTTGTTATAATTATAAAGATCAGTCGTTACGGAGTCTTTGTTGTTTTGCTCCTGTCTAATGAGATCGATCAGCTCAATCGGATTCAGCACCAGTTTATCATTTCTATTGTAATTTTCTTTGCTTGAACACGGCAGTAGAACAAAGCATGTTATTATAATGATTGTTATTTTATTTATATCTAAACACATATTTGATGATTAATTGTAGTGGTTATTTAAAAATACTAGCGAAGTGGTGTTTATTTTTGCAATATTTATTGCAAATGGCAACTCGCAAATCGCTCTGTCAATGTCAAGCGGCAAGCGCAAGCCTTTGTTTAGTCTATGGTTTAGAGGTTGTTGTTTTTAATTTTATCTGTGTAGGATTGCTGAGCCATACAGCTTATTCTTATAGTATTTGGGATTGTACTATTTGGCGGGAACTCGTCAAAGGTGGTTCAGTTTTTTACTTTTATTACTTGCTTTTTAAGAAAGAACAGATATATGTAGGTATAGACAGTTTCCGCACGCCTATCGGAGTTGATTGGATGGATAACTCGATATATCCAAACTCGTTCGGAAACTGTACGATTGCAGTAATGGGACGTTTCCGAGCCATCGGTTCGTGAACACCATGTAGGTAAAACAACTGAGTGTACTTCTTTTTGGGGTCACGAAAAACTGGCGGGAAGGGAGGACTGTAACATAGAACTCTGTCCCACACAAACTTTGAATTTAGAATTAAAATGGACGGCACCTCATGAAAAATACATATAGAATAAGTTTCCGCACCTCACTCTTGATCGTTTTACACAGGACTTCATAGAAATATTCTCAAAATAATAAACACACAATGACCTTGAACAACACAATGAACTAATATGTACTGTTGTTATATTAGTTCCATGACAATGACATCTTGGAATTGGAATGACGTTTATAAGGAAGGGATACCAGCGCGAGATTTTTTAGGGTTGCTAGATAATTTGTTCTGCAGACTTATCGTGGGAGTACTCTATTTCTATGTAATTACAGTGTTTGCGATGCGTTCGCCGCTGGGAACGGAATTCAATTTACAACCGACAAAGGTCCGAATACACAAACAGGCTACGCCTATTCGAACCTGGAACAATCGTACGATTTGCTTTTGGTATTCCAAATATTGCTCAGCGATGTCCCAACGGCTTTCAGGGACGTGTTGTTTGTGGATGTGGTACTACGAGAACTGACTCACTCTAAAATTATGCGTGTGCTGCCACACGTATTGTGATTAAAATTTATTCTTCAATTATTGGATAGGTAGAATAAACGCGTGAGTGTTGTCAGATATGGCAAAAGATTTCTCTTCAGGGGTTGTAAATGTAATCCGCTCTTTTGCGATAGATTTAGTGGATGTACCGTGAAATTGAATATACGTGCTACGAGTATATTGTATTGTCGTACAAAGGTGGGTGCAAAATTTAAGCATATTGGATATATTGGACAGACAAACAAACAGGAAGCCAAGTTAAATAAAAGCTTGTATAAATGTACATCAAGTCGAATTGAGAACCTCCTCCTTTTTGAAGTCGGTTAAAAATGAGCTGCTTATGACGAAATCCATTATAGAAATATTATCTAGTGTTTCATGACTTTCATGAGTGACTTCTCAGTGAGTTACTGTTCGTAGTAGCCCCGCAGGTTTTGCTGAATAGTTGTGCACACTGAATTGCATTCTGCTTGTTCGGCCCTGTTTGCGTCGTCGATTTGAATACCGATAGAATTACGTACACTGCTTTTGAAATTACTTCGAATATGCGCATTGGCGTTTTTTATTTTATTTTTTCGTTCTATAGCTGCGAGACGTGGACAATGACGAAGGTCCTGTGTTAGCTTTTCATGAACCGTCAGAAACTGTGCAACGGTCTTCATGAATAAAAATCTTCGCTGCCTGTTCTAAATGTACTGGCCAACAACGTCATCTCCAACGAGGATATCTGGCCAATAAAAAATAGAATGACAGCATATTGGTCACACTTTACACGTCCTTTCATCATCATTATAAGCCTGTAGACGTCCACTGCTGGACAAAGGCCTCCCCCAGGGATCTCCACGACGACCGGTCCAGCGCTAACCTCACCCAGCCGGGTCCCGCGACCTTCACCAGATCGTCGGTCCACCTTGTGGGAGGTTTTAGCTGCGTCTTCCGATACGTGGTCGCCACTCGAGAACCTTTCTGCCCCAACGCCCGTCAGTTCTAGCCCATTGCCCCTTCAGCTTCGCAATTCTTTGAGCTATGTCGGTGACCTTGGTTCTCCTGCGGATCTCCTTATTTCTGATTCGATCTCGCGGGGATATTCCGAGCATCGTCCTTTCTAGGAACTTTAAAGTACGGTTTATTACAATACCACATGCTTTTCGGCGAAGGAAAACTTCGTGAAGAAACCGGCATACGCCAAAGATTAGAATTTCTATTCCAAAGCGTATGTGAAGTCCACAAATAACAGATTGGAGCACACCACAGACTTCCAACATAAAATATATTGGCAGTGTGTGGAGCACACACGGATATTTAGCAGAAACGTCCCCATTTTTTTAAACTGGGCTTTAGGGCTCTGGAAGCAAAGTCTTTTTGAGCCAAAAAGTCCCCAAAGGGTCGAAAAGTTGCCAGTTATATCTGACCCCTTAAGATGATGGGCTCCCTCTATTACTTTAGGGTAGTTCCTTGCTCTGAGTTGAGTTGACTCGACAAGCAAACGTATCGAGGCCCACCGACGTTTTAAACTTCATATAAATGAGTATTGTCGGTATTGTCCACATTGACGAGTAATTCCCCTACGTCATAGTGTTCGATAATAGCCACGTGGTCTATATCAGAGCCTTTGATGCGGCCCGCTGGGCTGGAACACACCCCGCTGCATGTGTTAGTGCCGCAAAAAATATTCCCGACACCGCCGTTTATATTAAAAGTCCATTTTGGTGTCATTTTGTATGATCATTTGCGTGTTCATTCGACACTTTAATGGAATATTGTTTTTATTTACCTAACGCTTAAATAAATAAAGATCCATAGATCCATAGGTCGCTGGTTCATATCCGGCTCGAAGGACCAATGTTTGCATCTTGAATGCTGGTGTATGTGGATACAGAGAAAGAGTTTTCTTTTGTACTGCAATTTATTATGGGTTTTTCACATGTACAAGTAATGGAGGCGTACAGACAAGAAAGAATGGCGGAGCTACTGAATGAGTGAATTGAATGATGGTTGAATGAATGAATCACAAACAATAGAATGAATGGTGTTGGCTGGGTTGCCAACAAGGAGAACCAAGGTCACCGACATAGCTCAAAAAATTGCGAAGCTGAAGTGGCAGTGGACTGGGCACATCGCTCGTAGAACTGACGGCCGTTGGGGCAGAAAGGTTCTCGAGTGGCGACCACGTATCGGAAGATGCAGCGTAGGCAGGCCTCCCTCCCACAAGGGGACCGACGATCTGGTGAAGTTCGCGGGACCCAGCTGGATGAGGCTAGCGCAGGCCCGTTATGCCACATTGAGTTTCGTGACTAGAATCCCACTGTAGTGTCCACGTTTCGGCGCCGTACATCATTACGCGCTGATTGAAGGCATTGTGGTATATGCGACGAGAAGATATGACGTAACTTCGAAAATGCTATCCAGCCCAGCCTAATCCTTAATTCAGCTTCTTTCTCGAACTTGTTTTTACCTAAGTAACTGAGCTTGGTGGTTGATTATTTTTAGGGCCGAATCGGTACCATACCCTCCGCGTAATACGGCCCAAAGGTGTTTCCTCGTATCCGCTTTGTACCCATAGATCTAAAATAGAAAGATCGCCCGTCGGAATGTATTTGTCAGTTCAACTAGTCCCAGGTGTCCTGTCAGATCTTTCGCTCCGTTCACATCGCTTCACACCCGACTGGCTGCGGACTGTATCTGCGCTGAAAGCAGGGCTGGCCAACTATTTTGTACATGGGCGCAAAATTTTGACGAAAACTACTTCTATAGATATTTGTGTGAATATCCTGATTACTGACACAACTTCAGTTTCGCTATGAATTTAGTACGTTATAATTATATTTATTTTGTCATGCATAACAGATTAAATTGAGTTAAAAACTCAACACAATGTTACTTAAAACAATTTTCTGCCAAATAACCTACTTATAGTTAGGCTTTAAACTTTATTCATAAATTTGAGTTAATCGTTGCCATCTAGTTAACTTTTTTGTTTTACAGTACATTTCAATAATATTTAAAGGTACAATTTTAAATTTTTTTCTAATGGACAAAACTTATTGTTTAGTATATTTATCGATGCATTACACGTCCTTTTGTAACGTAGAAAAATATATTTGTTTTAATAAATATTAATAGTGCTTTGGAGGCCGCCTGATGACCATTCCTGCTTTCAATACAAAGAGCGAACGAGCGATTCGACACCAGCTGTCAGACATTCACGGGAAATATTTCCCTGAATACGTATTCCGGTCCAATTTATTCCCTATTTACCTTGGAAACAAAAATACGGACCGTTTTGTATTTTTCTGAAGCAATATGTATTGGAATAAAACTTTATTAAATAAATATCGCGATGGAACCCACTGGTGCATGTAGGAACTCCTTTTCGAAACTTCGACCCTTATGTGGTCCCTACACGATCATGTTGCATGACATGCATTACGTGCTGTCACTTATGCATGACCGTCTAGTTGTATTATAGTGATTGACGTGCATGACATGCAAACTAAGTACGTGCTGGCCGTTGCTTCACTGTACTATGTGATTGATAGCAAGCATGAGGGTCCATCATGCAGCACGATAATTCACGTAAACGTAATGCACGTCATGCCGCATGATCGTTTAGGGAGCCCATTACTAATTTATTCGTTGGTACAGTTGGGTTAAAAATAATAAAGTTCTGGTATTCCCACTGTATATTTTGATATGGCAATGTTTTGTAGAAATAAAATGGCGCCGTGTCACTGCTTCTGAGTGGTTTATTTCGTAGCACCCGCATTTTAATACAAAAATCCTACTGGCGACGGGGAGTTTCCGAGATAAGCAGTTAAAAGTGTAGTGCATAATCGTGTACACATAAGTCTACCCTCTCAACGAGGGCGTACGGGCTATATAGTCCACCACGCTAGCCCAGCGTGGGTCAGGACTTCACTTGCACCTAAGTGTAAGAATTCCTTCTTCGACGTATGCGGGTTTCCTCACGATGTTTTCCATCACCGTTTGAGAGCAGTCAGTAAATTTACTTAAGTTAAAGCACGATTGAGTTTACTTAAGTTAAAGCAAGATTAAGTTAAAGATCGAACTCTGATCTCTCGACGTGACAGGCCGCGTATCCCCACAACGCCACCGACGCTTTGTATGAAGGTCAATGTACTTTTATGCAAATATAGCTGTCACGTACTATATAGGTGGGGAGGAATATCATACGATTTCATAGACATCGTTAAGCGCCTAGCGACCGAGGAGCATAGACACGTAGAGGTAGTTTAAAGCCTGTAAGTGGATAGTGCTGGCTTCGGAAGCCCTGCGACCTCGCTGTTCTAATACCTCACGGGTATTAAATACACCGCACATTGCGATAGGCCTTACTAAAGTAGTACCTACTGCCCTTTGCTTGCGAGTTCGCTTGGCTGACAGATCTGCACGAAAATTGGGTCGGAATTATTTGGCTCTTTTTTTTTGTAGACACTGGTAATTATTTAAATATATGAAATGAAATTAGGTTTTCAAATATATTTTTTAAATATAATTTTGACAAAAGTCATGGTAGGCATGGCAGGTTATAATATTTATCCTTATACTGAACTTAGGTTGCCATGCAATACGTGCTGTCACTCATGCATGATCGTATAGCTGTAGTGATTGACGTGCATGACATGCAAACTACGTGCCGGCCGTTGCTTCACTGTATTGATTGATAGCAAGCATGATGGTCCATCATGCATAAACATGATCGTTTAGGCACACTTTTAGCTTCTGCTAGTGTTTTAGACTTTATTTTGTTTTTTTTTCTGTATTCGAAAAAAAATTCGCGGAACTTGGTAATATTGTCAAAAGAGTTATCACATTCTGTATAATATGTACCGTACCTATTTTGTATGGGAACGGATTCGCGAAACATCCTCTAGTATTTAATAACGAACAGATATTAAGGAAGCCGAAAGTTTTGTATGCATTATTAAATAATAAAGCATTTCTGAATTGATAATAGGGTTCGGAATTACAAAGCTTTGTATAACAAAGTCTATATACTTGCTGGTAGGAAGTGGTCTACCCTACAACCAAAGTTGGCGAAAACTTTGACTTAAAATGAATTTACTTGAAAGAACGCTATGAGAATATGTGCCGTTGCAAAAATCTGTGTAGTGCAAGAGCGGCAGTGGCGCAGTGGGGAAGACGCTCCCTATCATGTCGAGAGATCCAAGTTCGGTCCCCGGCCGGGCCATGTACCAATGGCTTTTTCTCGAAACTTAAGTAGGTACATTTACTGACTGCTCTCAAAAAACATCGTGAGGAAACCTGCATACGCCGAAGAATTAATCCTCAGGCGCATGTGAGTCCACCAACTCGCACTGGGCTAGCGTGCTATAATCCTAACACCCTCGTTTGGAGCGTAGGCCTAAGCCCCAACTGTGGGGACTTATTAATGGGCTGTTGTTTTGATTTGTGCAGTGTGATTATACTACTATACTAGCTGTTTCCCGTGAGTTGTCCAGGTTAGCAAGTCTATTTCCCGTGAGTTGTCCAGGATAGAAAGATTTCCCGTGAGTTCTCCAGGTTAGCAAGTCTATTTCGCGTGAGTTGTCCAGGATAGAAAGTCTATTTCCCGTGAGTTATCCAGGTTAGCAAGTCTTATTTCCCGTGAGTTGTCCTGGTTAGCAAGTCTATTTCCCGTGAATTTTCCAGGTTAGCAAGTCTATTTCCCGTGAGTTGTCCAGGTTAGAAAGTCTATTTCCCGTGAGTTCTCCAGGTTAGCAAGTCTATTTCCCGTGAGTTGTCCAGGTTAGCAAGTCTATTTCCCGTGAGTTGTCCAGGTTAGCAAGTCTATTTCCCGTGAGTTGTCCAGGATAGAAAGATTTCCCGTGAGTTCTCCAGGTTAGCAAGTCTATTTCGCGTGAGTTGTCCAGGATAGAAAGTCTATTTCCCGTGAGTTGTCCAGGTTAGCAAGTCTTATTTCCCGTGAGTTGTCCTGGTTAGCAAGTCTATTTCCCGTGAATTTTCCAGGTTAGCAAGTCTATTTCCCGTGAGTTGTCCAGGTTAGAAAGTCTATTTCCCGTGAGTTCTCCAGGTTAGCAAGTCTATTTCCCGTGAGTTGTCCAGGTTAGAAAGTCTATTTCCCGTGAGTTGTCCAGGTTAGAAAGTCTATTTCCCGTGAGTTCTCCAGGTTAGCAAGTCTATTTCCCGTGAGTTGTCCAAGATAGAAAGTCTATTTCCCGTGAGTTTGTCCAGGTCCATCGTAAAATTAGTCTACATTCTCCCAAATCCACAGACTTGTAAATAGGCGCAAGGGCATTAAGATTTAACCGAGCGGTTCGAGGGTCCATTGTACAAGAAACTACACAAGTTTGGTCTCAGTTAGTTTTCAATTTCACAAGCACTTACACGAAAACTGTACACTTCACTCTTTACATAATACAAATACTATTTACAATTCGAATATTCTCTAGTCGGTAATTTCCCCGTGTAACGCTAAAGTACGTTAAAAAAAAAAGTACTTACGTGCCAACTATATCTGCATTCTTCACAAGAGTGGTACGTTGACGGAGCGGAAAAATTGGATACGATGATGAATACGACTAGAATTAAACGCTGGTTTTTTAAATCTTCGTTGACAAGCAATATTTATTTAAAAAAACAAGAAAAAAACCAAAAGGTCGAAAAAAACAATAATTATATAAAGAGGTGCGATTCTGCACAGGGGATATGATTTATTTGTCAATGACGTCAAAAAGTGCGCGAGCATTTTTCCGCTCCGTCTGCCCTTTTAGGCGACAGTGTTACGCCTATCTAAACTGTGGCCAGGTCCACAGCTATTGTAGTAGCACAGGATGTTAATATTCTCCTCGATTGTATTTTATGCTTGCGTATTCCAGCCCTCGGCGATGGTTGTGGTAGCCCTTTTGATTCGGCCTCACAAATTATTTAATATAGCGACCGCTTGCGACTTCACCCGCGATGAATTCCTATATAAACTTTTTTTCTTCGACTAATTTCACTGTGGACGCTTAAACGAAAACAAATTTCGTGACAAATTTTACAAAAATTGATAAAAATCGCTACTTTTCCAGTCTTCAAATTTAACTTATATAGATGGGAAAAATAAAATAAAAAATACTATGTTTTTAAAATATTTTTTAATCAATACAAACTGTTTTGGGTTAAATTTTAAATTTTAACTTTCTATCTCTTCACGATGCCTCCGACCAGGAATGTTCGAATTCTCCCTCCCACCAAAGAGATCTTAGCTCCATGCCTCCGACAGAGTCTGACAAATAGACAGACTAGTTGGCTTAGTAATAGGGCTTGGTTTGGACCCTTCAGGTACAGAACCCTAAAAATTAAAAACTGGATTGAATATCCATAAACTTAATTTCAATTTCAATATTTTTTTATTTCTGTGTGAAATGCTAATACGTCCTAATACGTCTTTACGAAATCAAATACCCATTTTCGTCATTAAACTGTAGGTAATTAATGTAGCCTCCTGAGTCAGTGAACGATTTTTTTTCTTTTTAAGTTTGACGTTTTATTTAATTTTTAATTTTTGTCCTCAAGAGAAGTGAACGCCAAAAATACTATTATTATTATGTTTTACGTTGTGTTTTATTTTTAATTTATATGTCTTCAAACGAGGCCGTGGGGTGCCCGGAGGATAAATTAAAAATATCTTAATATATAAAACAAAGTATACGACTTTGTTTTATATACTAAGATATTTTAACTGAACTGTTACACCACTTATAACTGAAGAACGGCTGCACGAATTTTGATGAAACTTGGTGCAGGGACAGCTTATAGCCCGGAATAACTTAAAGGCTACTTTTTACCGGGGTAAACAGTTCCCACGGGAAAAACTTATTTCACGCGGGCGAAGCCGCGGGGCAACAGCTAGTATTTAAAATAAACTTAGCTATCCAATAAAATAGACTCAAGGTCACCCAGAGGGCAATGGAGAGAGCTATGCTCGGAGTTTCCCTGCGAGATCGAATCAGATATGAGGAGATCCGCAGGAGAACCAAGGTCACCGACATAGCTCAAAGAATTGCGAAGCTGAAGTGGCAGTGGGCTGGGCACATCGCTCGTAGAACTGACGGCCGTTGGGGCAGAAAGGTTCTCGAGTGGCGACCACGTATCGGAAGACGCAGCGTAGGCAGGCCTCCCACAAGGTGGACCGACGATCTGGTGAAGGTCGCGGGACCCAGCTGGATGAGGTTAGCGCAGGACCGGTCGTCGTGGAGATCCTTGGGGGAGGCCTATGTCCAGCAGTGGACGTCTACAGGCTGATATGATGATGATGATCCGATAAAACAAGATTCCTCCCAAAAAAAAAACTTTTAAACTGTAATCTTTACTAATCCTTCCACGGTCCTCCGACTTATTTAAACGTTAATTAGTATCTTTTAGTAACCTGTAGTATCATAATGACCCGTTTTAGTAATCACCATAAATCTCTCAAAACTCTCTTCGATAAATGAATTATTACACTTTTTCTCCTGGCCTGGCCGTAGTTAAAACTTTGTCTCTAATCGCAAATTTTCTCATTTAAATATGTTAATTTGCTATTATCTCTTGAAATCTCAGAATGATCCGTAAAATCTAGACTGAAGAGGAAATGGGCAATCCACTCGAGCCATAAAATAAAAAGATTGCTTTTCCTTCTGTTATTATAACCTGACTACTTTATGTTTAAGAATTTTAGGGTTCAAAGAACTGTGCAACTAAACTGATCACATGTAGACCATGATTTCTTTCCTATGAAGTTTAATTTTCGCAATAAGTAGCATCTCGTATGATTGTTATCTTGACCTGTCTTCGTGCTGGCTTTTTACTTGTGTATAATTATATTATTTTAGTCGATTACGACGGCTGTGTTCGTGAACTTTTGTATTTTAGTCGCGATTATTATCATACATTATAGATCTTCACGCTATGTCCCTGACGGGGTAGGCAGAAAGATCAGAGCGCTAATATCGCGATCCCGACACACTTATTTCGCTTCGCCCAGTCACAGTCCGTACTAAAACGCTAAAGAAACGAAATACAGTGCCTTTCAAGTCTGTATCTGCCATTCCATCTATCTGGACCTGCAATTAATTGTTGTTTGATGCCTTAACGCGAAATACAATTTCACCCATTATTAAAATCTCAAAACCAGTAGCGACTGAAATTGATTAGTGCGCTTACAGTATAATAGCGGTGATTACATAAATCCTACTCTATGTAAATCGCTGTTCTCTGGTCCGGCGGACCCCGGGGAATGGATCGGTCCATTTCGGTTCCTTTCATCGGCTTTATGGCCCATTTACACGCAGACAATATTTGTACAAATAGCATTTTAGTGCCAGTGACGTACCAATATACCTACAGGGGAGGGATTTAAGACCTTGATGAAAGAAACCACACACAACATTCTAAAGGTTGTCTGGAAAAAATCGCTCTTAGCGATAAGACCGCCTAGACTATAATTTTCTCGTTTTTGTTTGTAATTTTAAATGTGCAATAAAGTGTATTGAATTGAATTGAACATTCGTCATCCTGAATATAGCGTGCTATATTAGACTCCAGTAAACTAAAATATGTTTTCTAATTTTATGTGTGTTCGTGTGTGTTACGCAATATTGTGTAGGCGAATGTTGTCCAGCAGTGGACGTCGAGAGAATGATGAAGATAATCAAAATATCTACCAATTGCTGTACAATTCACAATTATTTTAAAATATAATACAAAAATCTTATAACTAGTCTAGTGTCGGTGTCCCGGCCCCGGGACGGTAGAAAAACCGCTTCAAGTGTCGGTGTTTTCAACAACCAACCCCTGACAGCGACACTTTAGGTATTTCTAGATTTTTGACAGCGGCACTAGAGCAGATAAGCAATGTCATAAGTGCCAATACTTTTTAGTTATTTTATATCAGATTTTTAATCTTCCAATCACGAGCTCTAATCGTAAATAAACACACTGCCAACATTTTTAATCCAGTTGTGCAAATGACTACCGATACTTGACCGCTAGTTTGCGCTAGTGCTGTCCTCGTGTAGAGCGGCCATATTGGATCGTTGACGTCGTTCCATAATGCCCGATTAGATATTAAACAATCTTTTAGAGAATGTATTTTGGGTACGCAATATAGGGATTGGGGGTTTCTTTCTGCCCACGCACTGATGTGAATCCACGTATTTCATACCAAGCTATTAAATTGATTACAAAAGGGACTATTGATTATTTTAATATACTTGTTAACTTAATTATTTAAATGTTTTTTAAAAGCTTTTTAAATGTTTTTAAATTCAATTTTTACGCAGAGTTGGAGGGTCTATTCTATGCTATACTCATTACCTGGATTTATTCTTTAGTCACCTCTATGGGAATGGATTTTTATCTGTGACGCATCATCATCAGCCCGCACTAGTCCACTGCTGGACATAGGTCTCTCCCAAGGCACGCCACTAAAGCCGATCTTCAACCATTTCGAGCATTGTTTTCAGCATCACAAATGGAAAACCGCAACAAAACATTTTCAAAGTATCGATTACTTGAAATAACTGCAGCAATCAGACGTTATTTATACCACTATTACCGTGGCTAGGGATTGAAACTACCCCACACTGGAGCGGTGTATATATCGGCCAGTTGTGTGTGAATATGGGATTGCATTGAGGACTCCACACTGACGCGGGAAAGGTGCAGCCTGGGGGTTGCCGTAAAATTTTATTTGGAGTACTAGGCCGCCGACGCCACCGCGCCTGTGTGTAGGAGGCTTTACACGGGCATCACAAAGCATCGCCCATAATTGGCATAGACTATTAATGAGGGTATTCATTATTCATGCCATGGCGTCGGCGATGCTAAGTTTTCAGAAAAGCCCCTGTTTGTTATTTTATTTTTTCGTTTTCAAGTGTTTTTGTTGTTTACAATACGGCGTCTAATTTTTTGAAACTAATTGAATTTTTTTCTTATTTCTCTTTATGACAACTTGGACTCGTTTTCAACTCAGTTTTAGTAAAAAAAAACTTTTGGCTCCACTGTTGCTTTTCATTTACTGTTGGCAACACCAACAACTTAAGATACAAAAAAAAATATTACAAAATTGTTTTATTTAAAACCTTGCCTTACATAGTCTAAAATTATGCCAAGGTCCTCTTGTTAAGCATAGGAACATGCCTGAGTTGGAGGACCCCAACAAGATTCAGTAGAAGTTATCATTTTGCTTATAGCAATATTGTTACTTCCTTCTTGCTTTTCTAAGTAAAAAAAAATATATCGTGAGAGTAGATGAATGACTTTTAGATCGCTGTAGATATCCAACAGATCAGATAAGTCGTTTGCAAGCAGCATCGTAGCAGCAAAATGGCATCAATATATATGAAAATCTTACAATTAAGAAATCATGACGCTGCTGCTTTCAAACGGCTTATTTGATCAGTTGGATATCTATAGCGATCTAGAAGTCCTTCATCTGCTCTCTCGATGACCGTCATCAGATCATGCCCCGACCAATCCCTCACAGAGAACCATTGCTTCAAAGATTATCCGTCCACCTATGTATGGGTTGTTACTTAATCTGCCATCACCGCTTTCTAAGAATCACTTTAAAAAGGTACGGCGAACAAAACTTTTTCCAGCGCGCCCTCTTCGATACAGATTAGACAGAATACTGTCATAAAATGGCAGCGCTTTGAGAAAATCTTCGTCAACATGCTCGGAACTTTGCTTTTATGCAGCTTACCGTGTGCGCATTAAATCTTAAGTTACTCCAACCAGCTTATACGTTCGTCTTAATCTTCGCACGAGAACACTTTCAACTTAATGAAAAGATTCTGCTTCCAGAGGCAGGATAAGTATACCTACCGCTTCTTTATACTTATTTTCTGTACTATACTTACGTATCTATATTAATGTCTATGCCTATCCCACAATCGTTAAAGACGAAAGTTTTTAACCAGTGCGTTCTGCCAGTCATGACCTACGGCGCAGAAACGTGGACACTGACGGTGGGCCTGATCCATAAGTTTAAAGTCGCTCAGCGAGCTATGGAGAGGGCTATGCTCGGAGTTTCTTTGAAGGACATGATCCGTAATGAGGAGATCCGACGGAGAACCAAGGTTACCGACATAGTCGAAAGGATTAGTAAACTGAAGTGGCAATGGGCAGGTCACATCTGTCGCAGAACCGACGGCCGTTGGGGCAGACGGGTTCTGGAGTGGAGACCGCGGACCGGTACGCGCAGCGTGGGACGCCCCTCCGCCAGGTGGACTGACGACCTAAAGAAGGTGGCCGGAAGCGGCTGGATGCGGAGAGCGGAGGACCGGGTGTGGTGGCGTTCGTTAGGGAAGGCCTATGTCCAGCAGTGGACGCTAAAAGGCTGAGATGATGATGATATATTAATGTTGATCTCGCAACCCACTTCACTTTTATGCTTAATTTTTAAGGAAGTCAACTTAATGTAATTTTTTATTCAATGATTGAATTTTCAAATAGTTTAAAAGGAGTAACATGAAATAAGCTATCATAATCAGTTTCAAATAGTTACTAACAACCAACTTCACTTAAATGCTTAATTTTTTATCTACCATAACATTTTTAAGTAATTTATTAATTTGATTTTTTATTGAACTGAAACCATATTGTCATTACCTTTAAGTACAAAATCGTATGAATACCAACACGGACGTCAGCAATGATTTTTTTATGAGTTTGTGGCTTGGTTGCAAGACCTTTAAGCCATAGCAATGATTTTGAACTCTAGGATATGTAGATTGCATGTAGATTGTCAAAAAGTTCGCGAGCTTTATTCCGCTTCGTCTTCGTCTTCCCTCACGCAGATCGTCGCTCCATCTAGCCGGGGGGCGTCCCACACTACAATTGGCTACGCGTGGTCTACTTTAGTAACCACTTACTAAAGCAACCCGACAAATCAGTAAAATATAGCCACACTGCAGTAAGAGTCGCGTACGTATATCATTCCAAACATGCTGTTCTAAATACATAGTACTTAGTACATTTTAGACTTTCGCGCTTTGTATTCATAATTATATAATTATTGACGGGTCTTACACACGAAATAGTTTTATTTACCTTGCCCGACGTTTCGACCAGGTTACACTGGCCGTGGTCACGAGCTGACTGGAGAGGCGAGCTGTCATTGTTGATCGCTGTGAGTAGTTTCTGAAACTACCCTCTGCTGATCTTATATTATTGGAAAGTCCCGGCACACAACACACAACGCACAACGTCGGGCAAGGTAAATAAAACTATTTCGTGTGTAAGACCCGTAAATAATTATATAATTATGAATACATAGTACTTCTTCGTCCTCGCGTCTTCCCGTTACGCGGGGTCGGCTTTTCTAATTATGAGGCACCACCTACTCCGCTGATAAGCATCGTCTACAGACAGACCCAACACCTTCAGGTCCTCTCTACATTCGTTATCCAGGTTGTTTGTGGTCTGCCTCTACCTCTCTTTAGTGTAGCCATGGGTAGGCAGGCATCTCTTCACTACGTGGTTCTCGGATCTACGTATGACATGCCCATACCATCTTAACCTGGACTCGGAAAGTTTCTCCGCAATAGGCGCCATACGTTCTGAATATCATCATCATCATATCAGCCTGTAGACGTCCACTGCTGGACAAATGATCTCCATGACGATCGGTCCTGCGCTAACCTCATCCAGCTGAGTCCCGCGACCTTCACCAGATCGTCGGTCCACCTTGTGGGCTGCCTGCCTACGCTGCGTCTTCCGATACGTGGTCGCCACTCGAGAACTTTCTGCCCCAACGGCCGTCAGTTCTACGAAGCGATGTGCTCAGCCTACTGCCACTTCAGCTTCACAATTCTTTGAGTGATGTCGGTGACCTTGGTTCTGCAAGTTCGTTGTCCACACTTACCTCATGCGCATACGTCACATTATGTGTACTAATTTGGTTCAGGCGACCTTTTCCGAGGTCGCGTGGCACTGGCGTAATCCCCACGGAGCGGAGTGCCGACGCTCCTGTACGTATAAATTCTAAATGAATTGCCAATGGGGACCGCGGTTATACGGGCTTAAAAAAGTTTCTTTTTAAGGCTCCCGGAGTGAATAATTTAACTGCCGAACATGAATTGTTACTCTAATTTGCGAACAGCCTCTTTTATTTCGTGTTGCGATTCTCTTTTGTATTTTTTTAGGTTTTTCGGCTAATAGAAATCGAGACTACCCCTGCCGTGTGTTTATAACGTCAACACTCGCTAGCGACTGCTTAAAAACTATATCTATATCTCTCTGTCTTTCGTAATTAGTCGAAAAGAGACAGCACTATTACGTATTTACGTAGTCGTTAGCGAGTATCGACGCTGAACTGTTACGATAGTTCCAATATGACATGTATTCAATGGAACACGATGTAATACTACGTTGATGAAGTGACATCACTACAAAATGATGATTTTTCTAAATTTTTAGCGTGCTCTCTTGACGTCATTCATCAAAAAAGAGAAGTTTTTCCCAATTTGTTCCGGATGCGGCTTTTGACCCAAAAACTATGCAAAAAGTTGGCTCTCGCGTAGACTTATGATTGTTTTTAACAATTTTGAAAAAAAAAAAATCTATAGGAATCGTATAATATTATCAAATTCGGCAATCCATCGGTTTGCTGAGTTTTGATTCTTGCTACAATGAGAAGCAAGCAACTTTCAATTGTCATTGAAAGTTAGATTGCGTAATAAATACGACAGGTTCTACCACGGTCCTACACAGTACCTTTACAGTGAAGAGTGGTATTATAGAGTGGTATATGAGCTATGTATATTCCCCTAGCATCCTAAAGCGGTAGGTATTATGAGATGTGACTATTAACTCTAAATTGTGATACAAGACTTAGTCCACCATAAATACTGCTTGCAACAAGACCATACAAGACTGCCTGCCGCATGCAAGGCAACGATTTCAAAAGCTAATGAAAGTTCGAAATGGAAATATTAAATCAATATTTAATCCACTTCCGAAGCTAATTTATCAATAGATCTTTATTAAAAGCATTAAAAACTTATAATATTGCCTTGAAACTAAAACTCGAGCGAAGTGGCATCACGTTTCAATTATATTAATTTCTCATGACATCAGACTATTCCCAGAAGCGTAGCTTTATATGCTTGGCACAAGTTACAATTGGATCCGGATTTGCTAACGAGAAATGATTTAAATCTTAAATAAATCTCCTCAGTGACCGCCACCACACACGGTCCTCCGCCCTCCGCATCCAGCGGCTTCCGGCCACCTTCCAGGTCGTCGGTCCACCTGGCTGCGCGTACCCATCCGAACTTGTCTGCTCCAACGGCCATAATTATGTTCTGTGATATCACACAATGGAAAGAAAGGGGAATCAAGACATTCCCTCCATAAGATTTCTATCTCCTTTACACCTATTATGTTTTGTTAGCTCATCCCACGGAGTAGGCTCACCCAGACTCACGGCGAGAAGCCCCGAGAACACCCGAGAAACGTGAATCGAAAGTGGAGAGTGGATTTTTTGGGGTGGGTTTCTGGAATAATCCAATGTGAACAGTTTCTCGGCGTCTTGTTCTCGCTCTCGACTCACACTCATTTCTTATCACACGTGATTCTGGATAAGCTATGATTAGCATTTAATTACAGACAGAAAGATAAAAGTATAAATGCTGAAAAAAGTGTAAAAGCGACATAAATTAATAACGCGTTCCACTGCTTTCTTGCAACACCGATAATTCGCCAATCGTTTAACAATTGCTCTATTACCTACTATGATGCTCGTTTTATTAACAGGGCGGTGGAGCACGAAATAAAAGTTTGTATTATGTGCTTCTTTGCGTGTGCACGAGAGCGTCAGTGGCGTCGGGGATAAGACGCGGCCTATCATATCGAAAGGTCCGGAGTTCGATCCCCAGCTGGGCCATGTACCAATGGGTTTTTTCTCGAAACTTAAGTACATTTACTGACTGCTCTCAAACGGTGAAGGAAAACATCGTGAGGAAACCTGCACACGCCGAAGAAGAAATTCTTAGGCGCATGTGAAGTCCGCCAACCCGCACTGGGCTAGCGTGGTGGACTATAGCCCGAACGCCCTCGTTGAGAGGGTAGGCCTGAGCCCCAGCAGTGGGGACATTAATAGGCTGTTGATGATGATGATTATGTGCTTTATTTATGTGCTAGTTTTTTAATATTTCGAATTTAAAAGTAAACTATTCGAACAATGATCTCGGCACTTTAGTAAAAAAAAACTGTCGATAGCTACATTTAAAAAATATGCAATTCATCAAATTTTTTCTGGCCTATGAATGAAAACGTAAGCGAAGTCTAAAAATCCTTCTGTTCCTGCTAATACTCTTGTAAACACCAAAAGTGAAATTTAACCACGTCTACAAGGTAAACAATATCAACATTCGCCCCATAAAACTTAATAAAACTCCCTCGATACAAAATATCCATTAATAAGAGGTGACGGCATGAACAAAGAAACCTTCCTTGAAAGGAAATCGATGGGCGGAACACTTAAGAATTCAATTATTACGCTAAAAGAACATTTTGCAACCTGCAAACAATACATCCTGCACTATACTATTTAGCTGCAAGCTTGTTTGTCACAAACATGTAGCGAGCGGGAGCGTAGCGAGCTTTTTCCGTGTTCTGTGGTCACGAACAAAACCTTTTTTCTAAATTGTTTTACGGCCAATTGGAAACAAGTCCTTATAGGCCAAATCATTTTAAGAATTTTTAAGACGTTAAGCCCGAAGTGAGCCCAAACTGGCCCTAAGTTCAAAATGTTAGGATAGTGACAATGTCAGGTGTCTGACTGACGCGAAATAAGAAATACATTGAACAAGGATCCCATAGAACATCGCTAAAATAACAATAATAATCAGAGAGGGACACACTTATTACAAAAGTGGTAAGAGTAAGCAAGACAGGTATAATATCTTCTCTCTCTATCTACGTATGTGAACAAACCACAACCCGACTAAAATAGATAGTGTTTGTTCAGTTTGACCGCGCCATATAAGAAGCGTCTTCTCAAATTATTGGGGTAAAAGACTATTGCTTTTTCATGCTATACGCTGAGTGCAAATCTATGGTAATACTAAATCTATGTCACAAACAAAACCTTTAAAAAAATAGTTTTATGGCCAATTGGAAACAAGTGTTTATAGGCCAAATCATTTTGAGAATTTTTAAGACGTTAAGCCCGAAGTGAGCCCAAACTGTCCCAAAGTTCAAAATGTCAGGATAGTGACAATGTCAGGTGTCTGACTGACGCGAAATAAGAAATATAACATTACTCGGCGGAACAACTAAAGACCTTAAGGGCCTCTTACACCGCTTGCTGATAAAGTCCCAGATACCCCATCTGCAGGTTATCTGAGAGATAGCCTGTTTTTTTGGTTTCACAGGTATCTGATTGCCTATATTTTATATAGTCTATCACAAAGATTTATCTGATAGATTAGTTTATCACTAACGTTTACTATCTGTAACAATATCAGGAAGTGGTGAAAGAAGCCCTAAAACTTTTTGCTACGCTGAACCCCAGCGGTTTAGTCAGCAGGCTTTACATCCAGCCGCCAAGAGAAGAGATTTCATGTGAAAGTTGCCGCCTTTTTCATATATTTTTACACTATTAGGAAAGGTTTAGTGAGACCCACGGGCAGATTGAAACTTGAGTGGGTTTATATTCCTTTTATTTACCTTTTGAGTGACGCCATCGAGACCCTAAGACCCGGGATCGAGACACTGAGCGCCGGAGAGCTTGGGAGGGTCAGAGGTAGAGACCGAATAAAGGCGGTTATTGGCCGAAGCCGAGAATCGACTGTTGAAACTTCGAAGTCGATGAATGCGAAACGCTTTGAACATAATTAACAATTTTCAGCAATAGGAACAATCTTAAAAATTATATATGAAAGGACTCACAAGGCTGGAAACGGCGATCGTCAATACTATTCCCGATCGCCTGCTGGCAACCATAAAGAGACTGTAACAAAAATTTGTTATTACAATTTTTCGAGAAAAACAATGAAAAAAAAATGATGATGTCTAAATTAAATATAAAATCCTACATTAATCAACGTAAATGCAAAATGAATTTAAAGATGACGTAAAAAAATACTGTAAGCATGAACAGAATAACGCAATGAGTAAGAAGCGATGAACGATACTATATCAAAAGAAAAACAAAAATGTAGAAAAAAAAACTTTACACCTCGAATTAGCATTTTTAAATGTACGATTGTTATACCAGAGAATCATCGAATCCGACCGAATCGAACACTATTCGGTGCGAGGAATGGATGGTAGAAATTGACAGGTGACTGACAGCGACCCGAGAGCCGGCGCGATCGATTCGATTTACTCGTTTGCGATACCCCGATCGAGGTGCTTCTGTATTCCATTTGTGATCGCAAATATTTTCAAACAACTGAGATTATATTGTTTATTTTATACACCACTAGCTGTTTCCCCCGGCCTCTCCCGCGTTTTATGAGTTAATTCTGGCTTTTTATTTCTGCTCGGCTCCTCAGGGCCGTCGCGTGATATTTAATAGCATATTACATAATCTTCCTCAGGAATTGGACGATCAAATGCAGAAGTAATTTTTCAAATAGTAGTTCCAGAGATTTGCGCGTTCAAAAAAAAACAAACAATAGATAGTATACCTTGAAGAAGCTAAAAACGTTGATGCGATGTGCGCCGCCGCCGGCCCTATGGAGAAAGCATGAATTACGGTTGTTAGACGCCGGGCTGGGCCCTATGGGACCCACTCAACACGCTATGGAATGACATAAGTATTGTACATTAAAAATATTAATACCTAATGAAATATTCACTAATCGACTTTTTATAATCGGAAAAAAACAAGTCATCGGTACATTTATATTACGTTTAACAAACAAAGAAATCGATACGAAATCTTGGTACACGCCGACCCGTAGCATACAGCTCTTCAAAGAAAGAGGAAGTGGGAACAAAAGGCTACGCTGAGACTAAAATTGGCCAATTTGTAACAATTTCTCGCCCCTGGAACTCCGGCTTATTAGAGCTTACGTGTTGGTCAATTCGCAAGCCTCGCTATAAATAAACGCCACTGTCTGTCCCATATCCGGCTATCTACCGGATTTGCCATAAATATTTTACCAATATCCGAGTGTCCGGGTAACAGGATTATTGGGTTTCTTCGTCATCGTGAATTGTTAACGGCATTCACAGGCTGTCCCAAGCTTCAACGCCACGCTTCAATATTATAGGTAATAGGACAATGTCTAATTAGATTATCTAAATATGACCTCAGTAACATGTCGTAGTTTTCAATACTTAACTTAATTTAATACTTAATTTTAAATACTTCAATATTCAATTTAACCTAGTGTAAAGATTTTTAAGACTCATAAATCCGTACGTACATATCATACTTTTTGCTTGCCAAGTTTTGCCTGGGTGTGGTGGAACGGCCTATGTCCAGCAGTGAACATTGAAGGGCTGATAAGATGATGCTTATGTTTTTCCTGAACATGTCGATTATGTCACCTTACTCATTTCGCGTCAGTCAGACAACTGACAATGTCAGATTTTTGTAAATGAGACATTGAACAATGATCCCATAGAACAGCTGCCAAAAAGAACAATAATAATCAGAGAGGGACACACTTATTACAAAAGTGGTAAGAGTAAGCAAGACAGGTATAAAATCTTCTATCTCTATCTACGTAGTGAACAAACCACAACCCGACTAAAATAGATAGTGTTTGTTCAGTTTGACCCCGCCATATAAGAAGCGACTTCTCAAATTATTGGGGTAAAAAACTTGCTATTTCATGCTATACGCTGATTACGGTTCTATAGTTCATTCATTTTCTGTGAAATGAGAGCTAAAAGTTAGTTTTTGAGTGACTATGTCAGATGTTCAGCTGGGTCCCAGCTGGATGAGGTTAGCGTGGGACCAGCCGTTGTGGAGATCCTGGGGGAGGAGTAGACGTCTACAGGCTGATGTAATAATGATGATGATGAATTTTAGGTGTTAGTTGTGACTGACGCCAAATACGAGTTCCCACCTTTTTTTGAACAAATCTCAACTCCGCGCCAAAAGTAGGTATATGGCAGAGCAAGGCGGGACGTATCTAAATAAACCCGTATACATGACAGCGAAATTTACAATTCCCGGCTTTAACAAATTAGGGGAATTACGCGTGAAAATGCGATGTTTGAGCGTCTCGTTGTGTCTGGAGCAAATAATTTGTCGAGCTCCCGACCGGCGTAACTTGACCTCTCGCTCGACGAACATATAACTCTTACATTCGTCATATTATCGTATCCCCCCTTTAGCGGCCACACCTGGTCCTCTGCCGCTTCTGGCCACCTTATTTAGGTCGTCGTTTCACCTGGCGGAGCGGCTTCCCACGCTCCGCAGTCTCCACTCCATATTACGTAATATCATAACACCAACAAATAGCTGTGTAGGAGGTCTCTCACATAATACTGAGAGGTGGGTGCCACGCAATTTTACATCATCATCATATCAGCCGAAGAACGTCCACTGCTAGACAAAGGTCTCTCCCAGGAATCTCCAGATCGTCGGTCCACCCTGTGGGAGGCCTACGCTGCGTCTTCCGGTCGCGGTCGCCACTCGAGAACCTTTGCCCCAACGGCCGTCAGTTCTACGAGCGATGTGCCCCGCCGACTGCCATTTTTTTTATTGCTACGGTGGCGACAAGCAGGCCTCCTGATGTTAAGAGGTGACCGCCGCCTATAGACACCTGCAGCACCCGGGGGGTGCTGGTGCGTCGCCGGCCTTGGTTGAAGAGCTCTTTTGGCATTTTAGCTTTGTAATTCTTTGAGCTACGTCGGTGAATAAACTACGATATGAGTCTAAGTTTTCCGGCGGACATACAGACAGAAGGTAGGACACTTTGCTACAAGGGCATCCGTTTGACGGAACCGGGAAAAATACATAACCGGTAGGTCTCCCAAACGTGGTTGCTCATCTCATTTCGCGACGCATAAATTCACGTGAACGTATGCGCGGGAATGGAAAATAAAAACGGTACGTATAAATGTCGCGGCCGAAGCGAGAGACGATGAATATCGCCAAGATTATGTAGAGAGGAAATTGAAAAGCATAATGAAATATGCGTGTAATGAAAACAGGAAAATGATGAAAAGATATGTGTCAGAAATATTTCCTAGGTTTCGTTTAGCTTGTTCATCTTCTACTACCCTAATTTGCTTATTTTATTACCAACCCATAAAAAAAACAGTTCGTAACAGCATACTTTACAGCAGGATGTTGCATAAAGAATTATTACCACACCGTGCGGTAATGAAATTCATAGTACGGGAGGTATAGTTGGCGCGGCGTTACTTTTAGGAGCCACAGCGTTAAGTACAGCCTGATATCATGATGGACTCATCAACAGCCTATTAACATGTCCCCACTGCTGGGGCTCACGCCTACCCTCTCAACGAGGGCGTTCGGGCTATAGCCCACCACGCTAGCCCAGTGCGGGTTGGTGGACTTCACATGCGCCTAAGAATTTCTTCTTCGGCGTATACAGGTTTCCTCACGATGTTTTGCTTCACCGTTTGAGCGCAGTCAGTAAATGTACTTAAGTTTCGAGAAAAAATCCATTGGTACATGACCCAGCCGGGGATGGACCTTTGCCTCGTCATGATGGACTATATCTCCTTAACGCTCATTGTGAAAACAGACTGCCATGAGTCGGACGTATTATGATATTTATGAAAATCATCATCATCATATCAGCCTGTAGACGTCCACTGCTGGACAAAGGCCTCCCCCAAGGATCTCCACGACGACCGGTCGTCGCCGAGATTCTTGTGGGAGGGAGGCCTACCTACGCTGCGTCTTCCGATACGCGGTCGCCACTCGAGACGCTTTCTGCCCCAACGGCCGTCAGTTCTACGAGCGATGTGCCCAGCCCACTGCCACTTCAGCTTCGCAATTCTTTGAGCTATGTCGGTGACCTTGGTTCTCCTGCGGATCTCCTCATTTCTGATTCGATCTCGCAGGGAAACTCCGAGCATAGCTCTCTCCATTGCCCTCTGCGTGACCTTGAGCCTTCTTATGAGGCCCATAGTGAGCGACCACGTCTCGGTACCGTATGTCATCATGAAAATCATTTATAACTATTCCATAATTTAACTGTACACTATGAATTAATTAACAGACACATAACTAACTTCACATCTTACGAGTCCGTAAAGCTTTACGACTGAAGGCAGACTTGATCGCAGTCGTATAGTTCACCCCATAAACACTTTATTAGCAAACCGTTCCTCTCTAGACTGACATACGAGGATCATATAGAGCGGGTGCTCACAGACGGACACGTAAACAGCACTCGCGTCCCGCGGCGAGCGTGTGTGGAGAGAATGATGAGACTGAGAGAAGCGACAGAGGTGTGTCAGGATCGCGATACTTGCGCTCCGTTCTTTCTGCCCACCCCGCCAGGGACAGCGTGAGGATATGTATGTATGTATGTATGTATGTTCCTCTCTTTCTAACTGTAAGAGACCAATAGAGAAGGAGCTTTAAGTCGCTAACATAATACGACGCCATTAAAAAAACTGTTTAATCCACAAATTTATTTAAAAAAAAACATTTCTATATTAACCTGGTATAAACAAATAAAATAATTAATATTTTATCAAAAAAAGTTATTTTAAAATGTCAATATTATATTCCAAGCACATCTTTTGATCTGCGTAAGGTGGCTGGCAGGGACTGCGGAAAACGAAGATCGCGGTCTGTCGCGCGCCTAGGGGTAGGCCTATGTCCAGCAGCGGACTAATGCAGGCTTTACCAAAAACGGCAATTATTTCAAATGACAAAAACATTGCGACGTATGTGAGCGCCTTAATAGTAAGGTTTATGAAGACTATTCTGACATTTATATGCCGTAATGAAACATTCGAACTAAGAACAAGGATTCCATAGAACAGCTGCTAAAATAACAATAATAATCAGAGAGGGACACACTTATTACAAAAGTGGTAAGAGTAAGCAAGACAGGTATAAAATCATCTATCTCTATCTACGTATGTGAACAAACCACAACCCGACTAAAATAGATAGTGTTTGTTCAGTTTGACCCCGCCATGTAAGAAGCGTCTTCTCAAATTATTGGGGTAAAAGACTGTTGCTATTTCATGCTATACGCTGATTACGGTTCTATGGTTCATTCTTTTTCTAAGCATTCGAACGACTTTTGTTAAGAGCGAATGTCAAAATAAAGTGAGAAAGGAGTTTTATTTTAGTGTCTACATAAAAAATAAGATATCGTTTCTAATACGAATAAGTTTTTATTTTTTTGCATTCTTTAATTTCAGGTAAATTTCACACATTAATAATACACGCGTTTGAAACAAGGACTCGAGCCAAGAAAAATGGGTTTGTGAATCATCATCAACAGCCTATTAATGTCCCCACTGCTGGGGCTCAGGCCTACCCTCTCAACGAGGGTGTGCGGGCTATAGTCCACCACGCTAGCCCAGTACGGGTTGGTGGACTTCACATGCGCCTAAGAATTTCTTCTTCAGCGTATGCAGGTTTCCTCACGATGTTTTCCTTCACCGTTTGAGAGCAGTCAGTAAATGTACTTAAGTTTCGAGAAAAAACCCATTGGTACATGGCCCAACCGGGGATCGAACCTCGGACCTTTCGATATCATAGGTCGCGTCTTATCCCCGAGGCCACTGACGCTCTCAAATGGGTTTGTGAATAAATGTAGGCAAATAAGCACGGTTCGTTCGCTCACAGAATTTACTGGTACAGTCGACCACATGTCAATAGAAGGGAGTATCAGTAATGATGAGAGACCAGTATATACTGGTGATCGTACGTAGCAATGACCGAAAAAATGTAGTTGTAAAGGAAATCATTTTAAAATGATCCATTTATAATCATAGCCTTTCGACGTCCACCTCTGGACATATGCCTTCCCCAATGATCGCCACCACATCTGGGCTTAAACCCTGTCACTTTTGACGACCTTCTTCAGGTCGTCGTTTCGATCCCCTTGGTGGGGCGTCCACATCTCGTCTGCCCCAACGGTCGTCAATAAAATTCTGCGACAGATTTCGCCCGCCCACTGCCACTTCAGCATCTCCGTAAACGGACCCCGAGCATTGTCCTCTCCATAGCTCGCTGAGCGACTTTAAACTGGTGGACCAGGCCAGGCCCACCGTCAGTGTCCACGTTTCTATGCCGATTTCTATACAAATTTGTACGCTTGGGCCAGAAAAAGAGAAATAAAATAGTTCGGAGAAATCGCATAAAAAGGTGAAATTGTAACGAAACTGATAAAATTCGTTGCGTTTTTAATTTCAGTTTCGTTACGATACATCTATTCTGCATTTTACCCAAAATCTAATTGCTTTTTTTCTCATCTTGGGTGTTAAATGTTTTTATAGACTATGAACTATCTAACAGCCGTACATGTCAGGCATTATTATTTCACCGGGTTGCGACAGCGCGGCCGGCTCGCGGTGGCCTTCGCCGGTTCTGAATAATAACTCACTCTCCTGAATTTATCACATGCTCTCCCGTTCCCACAGACAGGGTTGACACTCCCATTTTCTTAGGAATATTGCATTTGAATAATTTGGTCTGTCTAGCTTTGTTTATGTTGTTTAATCTTTGTCACGTAGCTTGGTAATGTCAGACTTGATACATAATCTATATTCGCCAGTCCTATTTGCGATGTGTCACTTTACTTTATAAAAGGTTTTATCTGTTGGCTTGTACAGGGTGGGAATTAAAAACCGGCGGTGGAGGAAGTTACTGAATATAGCAAATTTTATTGAAAGCAAACATTGCTTAATTTTGAAAAATACATAACCGCATTTAGGATCGTTGATGAGTCGCTTGCACCATCTGGGAATCGTACTTTTATTTCACCAATCGATAGAGTCATTAAGAAATCGCTGTAATAGGCATAGTGTGACATCTAAACATTATTCAAATATTTAAATATTTTTTTCGTAAGTAATTTTTTGTCAGTCAGTGGCCTCGGAGATAAGACGCAACCTATCATATCGAAAAGCCCGAGGTTCGATCCCCGGTTGGGCCATGTACCAATGGGTTTTTTCTCGAAACCTAAGTACATGTACTGACTGCCCTCAAAAGGTGAAGGAAAACATCGTGAGGAAACCTGCATACGCCGAAGAAGAAATTCTTAGGTGCATGTGAAGTCCACCAACCCGCACTGGGCTAGCGTGGTGGACTATAGCCCTCGTTGAGAGGGTAGGCCTGAGCCCCAGCAGTGGGGAGATTAATAGGCTGTTGATGATGATTTTTTGTCTCAATTTTGTAGTAACATTTCGCATTTACGTTGAAAATTGTAGGATTATTAATTTAATTTAGACTACTGTTTAGATTTTTTCTCAAAAATTACATAATAAAACGAAAAATTTAATGCAACTGCCAAAGTTTGTGTAAGTAGTTAACTTTGAAAGACATTGTAGAATTAGTGTCACAGAATCACACATTTAGTCATTTCTGACATGCAGAATTGTGAATTATTGAACGTTAAAAAATTATTATTTATGCCAAAGGTGGCAACCCTACGCTGATCACTCGTTTACTGCGTGTCCGTAAATATTAAACGCGACTACTCGGATTGTACGTCTGCCGTCTGAAAGAAACACTTATGATCTTGACTAAGGACGCTGCCCTGCAAGAAAGTGCCGTGGTAGCCTAGTTTTGTACACTGGCTTCACGTTCATGAGGTCGTGGGTTCGAAAATTCGGTCCCGGAGATTCCCATTAGCAAACTTTACTTGTTCAGGCGGTGATTCCTCATAGCCGCGTTCGTTTCATTGCATGACTTTACTTTCGAGTATTTATTTATTTTACCAACTCCACTAACTTTAACAATATTGTGGTTATTAATTTGCTTTTCCCGCGAATAAACTTTATGTTGTTATATATAGTAAGTAATACAGAAATTAAATTGCAATTCTAATATTAAGTAAAAATAAATTTTACAAGTCTAAATTTATAAATAATATCATGCAAATTACTATTCTAAACAAAATGTTTTGGTCAAAATTTACTAATTTATAAATTACAAAATAATAATAACACTAGCGAAAAATATACTGTATAAAACAACATAAAATAATATAAAATCGACACGTGTTTCACCTCTCTACGAGGCATCCTCAGGATGTTGACAGAACAGAGTTGTTCATTGAAGATTTGACCATCTTCATTATTCATTTGATTTGATCTTCAATGAACAACTTAATATAGTAAACTCACCACTAGTACGCTTAAATGAGTCAGATAACGTCATCGTGCCACAGGGTGGGAGTAGTGGGGCGACGGCGACGATATAAAAGGGAGGGCCGTGCATACGAGCAGTCACTCGGTCGTAAGCTGCCGTTCTGTCAACATCCTGAGGATGCCTCGTAGAGAGGTGAAACACGTGTCGATTTTATATTATTTTATGTTGTTTTATACAGTATATTTTTCGCTAGTGTTATTATTATTTTGTAATTTATAAATTAGTAAATTTTGACCAAAACATTTTGTTTAGAATAGTAATTTGCATGACATTATTTATAAATTTAGACTTGTAAAATTTATTTTTACTTAATATTCGAATTGTAATTTAATTTCTGTATTACTTACTATATATAACAACATAAAGTTTATTCGCGGGAAAAGCAAATTAATAACCACAATATTGTTATATAATGGATTTCCGCAAAGTAACGCCTGATACAATTAAATCCATTAACTTTGACTTTTTACGTAAGAAAAGTATTTGTATTGTGAAATAAATAAATCTAATGTAATCATTCCACTCTATTCACTGGTCAATCAGCTCGCGGGTGTGGATTGGAGTGGGATAAATACCTAGTGGAAATAAATATGACCAGTGTATGTACTACAGTGGAATAAAACCAAAAAACGACATCTGTTATGGGCTCCCGATCATGTGGCATGACATGCATTACGTGCTGTCACTTATGCATGACCGTCTAGTTGTAGTGATTGACGTGCATGACATGCAAACTACACGTGCTGGCCGTTGCTTCACTGTCCTGATTGATAGCAAGCATGATGGTTCATCATGCAGCATGATAATTCACGTAAACGTTGCATGTCATGCACGCACGATCGTTTAGGGACCACTTTAGAATCCGCACCTGTCTGACAGCATGCCTATAAAAAAAGTAAAAAGAACTGTAATTGAACATTGTGTTACTGTATTTATTAGCAGTAAAGAGGCTTTGTTAAAAAAAACCTGTGTAAAAATTACGAGCGAATTTTCCATTATGTTCCGGCAAGGTTGGGAGCCAAGTCGGTATTTTTTTCTAATAACCTTGTTGGTGCTCCAAACTCCGCCGTCCGACCCATTTACATGTTATTAAACGCATGCAGGCTGGGTTGCCAGCTTTAAAATTACTAGAGTAGTGCCAAGCGGGTTCAGTAAAAAGTTTGTAATACCTACTCAGAAATTTGCTAATCTTACATTATGCTAATCTGACATTATGCTAATCTGACATTATGCAAATCTGGCATTTTGCCATCTGACATTGTGTCATCTGACATTATACTTATCTGACAATATGCTAATCTGGCATTTTGCTAATCTGACATACTGCAAATCTGATATTCCTCTAATCTGATATTGTGCTTTTCTGGCATAAAGCGTACAAACCGTTTGTAACGATTTTTTAACGCCGACTGGAAGTAGGCACCCCAGCAGTGGACATCGACTGGATAGCTAATGCTAACATCCGCTGACTGAATGAACATTGCATGGACCATTTCTTTTTATCTTTATTTTTAACTAGCTTATGCCCCGCGACTCTATTCGCATTAAAAAGTACCGTATATGTTACTTACTAACTTGCCCGCGGCATGTAAATTTGATTTGTAAATTTTTGTTCCCTTATTATATCCTTTTTCACCCCTTTAGGGTTAGAATTTATAAAATCCAAGTACACCAGATTTTATGTCAGACCACATGCTTTCAAACAAACAAAAAACGGTTCAAATCGGACCAGTAGTTTTGGCGTGATGCGGGTACAAACAAACAGACAGGCAACAAGAATTTTTTTGAAAAGTGTTTTGGGGTCAGTTAAGCCTAGATAACATATTCCAAAAGTTTTTTTTAATCCCTTCAATGTACAGAAATACTCCCGTTATGATTTTTTAAGTAGTATACTCATTATACTTTTACGTTTAGTACAAAGACTTCACCATGCCACCCTCGTAATGCTTGGACTATATTTGGAGAGGAGAGGGATCAGCTGAAGTTGAGAAACCCCTCTCTTTAGTTTGTTGACTAAGACAACGTATCTTCTTAGAGAGCAAAGAATACCTGGCGGCACTACGACCATTTTTAGGGGTCCGTACCTCAAAAGAGGAAAAAAGGAACCCTTATAGGATCACTCCGTTGTCCGTCTGTCTGTCTGTCCGTCCGTCTGTCTGTCAAGACCATTTTTTTGATCTTTTGAGATGACCCCTGGCTACCAACGGCGCTACAATCCGTTTTTTGGTGGACTTCATCACAATCACGTACGCCTTAGAATAAAAAAAATCTTTGTCGTATGCAGGTTTCCTCACGATGTTTTCCTTCACCGAAATACCTGTGTTCCGTAGGAACTATTATCTAATCTGTGCCTGTGGTATTATAATAGACCGTACCTACTTAAGAGTCGAAAAGCTCATGGTACGCGCCAGGATCGAACCCATGACGTGAGGCGAGTTCTCACCGACTAGGCTACCACGCCACGGCTCCATCAAAACTAGATTTTCTTCGTTATTAATATTAGTTGGGATTCTTATAAAAAATAACTCTCTTACTGTAACGATCTCATAATTTTCTACTAATTGCTACTGTAATAGCGACCGAGTAATAAAAATTAATTTCATCGCTTCAAAAATACTCAATTAGACGGACAAGCGACTGGTTTTATGAATACAAAGGGAGGTGCACATTTTTGCAACATTTTTGCACACATGCAATAAACATGAAGCTACGTTCTCTATGTAGTGACGTAAAATAGCAACAAGAATAACAAATTTTAATTCTTAATTGTAATTCTTCTCCAAAAATTACCAGATATCCATACAAAACTGCCTCCATAGGGGCGCTACACAAAACTTCATACCAACACTTTTAAAGATGAATATTATGGGCTCCCTAAACGATCATGCGGCATGACATGCATTACGTGCTGTCACTCATGCATGACCGTCTAGTTGTAGTGATTGACGTGCATGACATGCAAACTACGTGCTGGCCGTTGCTTCACTGTACTGATTGATAGCAAGCATGATGGTCCATCATGCAGCATGATAATTCACGTAAACGTTGCATGTCATGCAAGCATGATCGTTTAGGGACCACTTTAAATGTCAGCGTAAATGGCATTGCATTGCTATTTCGTGTAACAATATAATACAACATACTACCTTCTCTAATTAGACTGTAATTTCACTAATGACTTTTTTTATTTTTTTTATTGTTAAAATTTCCCTCTGTAAAACCAGGTAAATCCCATAGCAGAATCCTTGTAGCGTAATGTGGGCCTTAAAATGGCACCTTGTGGCCATAATAGAGGTACTACAACTGCCGCCGGCTCGCCTGCCCACTTGTTCGTGGGATTAGACCGTATTGTTTAGCTCTTTGCGAGGAAAGGCTCGCACTTTAATGCGGTGTAGCTTATGCCTTAGGTGTGAGTGATAAGCGGGAGTAGAAATCCTGAAAATGATCTGTGAACATCCAGCGGACGATCTCAGTCATGTCAGTCTATTTATCTGTAACAGCACTGTTAATCTCATAATACTCATTGCATTATTTCTTATCGATTCCGCTCTCTGTTCCGCTTCTCTCTTCACTCGGGCCGCCCCAAGCCTAAAAGAGAGATGTTCTTCGAAGCCCGCCCACACCCGCTCTTGACCACTAATCGCTACTGTGAACTCGTGATAATACCACACTGCACTATTAACTACTTTTCATAGTATAAATTAATGGGATTTCGATCCGCTCTCTGTTTCGCTTCTCTCTTCACTCAGACCGCCCCAAGCCTGAAAGGGCGATGTTTTTCGAAGCCCGCCCACACCTGGTCTTGACCACTAATTGCGACTGTGAACTCGTGATAATGCCACACTGCACTATTAATTACTTTTCATAGTATAAATTAATGGGATTTCGATCCTCTCTCTGTTCCGCTTCTCTCTTCACTCGGGCCGCCCCAAGCCTGAAAGGGCGATGTTTTTCGAAGCCCGCCCACACCCGGTCTTGACCACTAATTGCGACTGTGAACTCGTGATAATACCACACTGCACTATTAATTACTTTTCATAGTATAAATTAATGGGATTTCGATCCGCTCTCTGTTCCGCTTCTCTCTTCACTCAGACCGCCCCAAGCCTGAAAGGGCGATGTTTTTCGAAGCCCGCCCACACCCGCTCTTGACCACTAATCGCTACTGTGAACTCGTGATAATGCCACATTTCGCTATTAATTACTTTTTGCTTATTATGTGACAAGAACCCTCGTCATTGTTGTCTCATATTTATTTAAGTATACAAACATATTTCTGTAATAAATGAGTACTTAACTAGGAAACGACACGAAGTTCAGAGTCTGTGCTATTTATTGTATCGAAAATAAAACAAGCTACAACTTACAACATTTTTTTATCAATATTTAATTGTTTTTCTTCCTGCGCCATAGGTACACTTTTACTTTTTTATTTTTAATTGTTTTTAGGGTTCCGACCTCAAAAGAGGAAAAAAGGAACCCTAATAGGATCACTCCGTTGTCCGTCTGTCTGTCCGCCTGTCAAGACCATTTTTTTTTCTTTGTGTTATTTTTGTAACCGAGCAATAATTTCAACAAAAAATGTAAACCGATATAATGGAAACCGATCAATACCCATAGTGAGATTTTCTCTACGTGAAATTTCATCCTATACAAAAAGCCATAAAAACAATTTAAAAAAAAACATTTTAGTGAGTCTATTTCTTTGTTTATCGTCACACAGCACTGGCTGTAGAATTCCCGAAAATACTTGGAAAAAATACATACAATTTTTTTACAGCGCCTGGTGACGCAAGTATTCTACAGTTGCTTTTTATGACATTACACATTACACTGTCAAACAAACAAAAGGTGTTATCATAAAAATTGACACAAAAATCATAACATAACACTTCAAAAACTCCCTGACAAAGGTATGCGGGCGGTCTTTTCAGAAGGGTTTATGACGTGTAAGATATGTGAGGGTTCCCATAAACGTGCGAAAGTGTCGCCCTCTATACGGTTTAATTCGCCGGGGTATGTAGACCCGCGAATATGGGGAAAAATGCGGAACAAAACATAGACGTAAGTAATATTCTCGGGCCAATGGAACCTTTTGTCTTCTTACAATGAACGTTGCTTCTATATTATGCTTCTAGATCATGCATTTCATAAATATTATGTGTGTATTATTTATCACATTAGCCTAAAACAAAATAAATTCATAAACTATTACCTATATAAATGACACAAGGAGCCGCGGGATAATCATAATCACTATCATTGATATAAAAATAAATAAATAAAATAAATAAATGTTCTTTATTTCAGGCAATAAACCCATATTTGCACAATATACAAAATAAACAATATTTAGGTATATTAAGGTAGCAGTCGGATCTGAGCAGTCGCTGCCCGGCTGTCGCGGCCGGGCCGCCTGCATCGGACGGTTCTCCATACAAATCCATATAGACATGTACGGCCGTCGCTGCCCGGCCGCGACTGCCGGGCAGCGACTGCTCAGATCCGACTGCTACCTTTAGGTACAATATTTATAAACAAAAATTCCAGAAATATCAAAAATGAGTAGCTTTTCGCGTTGTTAATATTCTCTAAAACTGAATGGATTCGATTGGGATTTTCACTGTTGAATAGCTAGGTTCTTCGGCAAGGTCACCGCGGACGAAGCCGCGGGGCTTCCGCTAGTCGTAAATAAAAGCTTTTCAGTACAAGAGCAAGATTATACCGCAATTAATAAAGAGAAACAACTGAAAATCAATTTTGATTTCCTCCATGCAAACTTTGTGAACTCCCCAAAAGTTTTGGAGAAAAACGAAACTTATTTCCGGCGGCCCTCCGCGCCGTCTGACAAATGATCCAGCAAGTTTCCAAGGGATGAATTTTTACTAACTTGTTTCTAGAGAGTTTCTCTTCGGTTTTACGTTTGGCCGAATAATCGGTTTTATTGCAAAATTCGGCGGTTTGTCTGAAAATAACACGCGCTAATTCTGAACGATATTACCAAACCTAAACTATAACCAAAAACGTTATGCTGCATGTACATGTTTGGCAAACTTCGGCCAACGCAAACGTGTGGAGCAGGGGTTTAGCTTGCGTTTGACAAACGTGTGGATGCAGCATGATGCGGCTCCCAAGTCAGACCTGTCTGTCGGTCGCTAGTCATTGAATTAAAATCAGTAGATAACTTAGATCGTTATAATAAAATCAATAATCTCTTTACAAAAAGACTAGCCTTTGCCCTGCGACTTCGGCCGCAGTTTTAAGTTTCCGCCGAGCACGGATTTTCCTGTGGAAAATTCGGCGTGAGCTGCATAGCCTACACTCTGGGTCGTGGCTGTCCCATACAAATTTTCGTGTGCTGGTTTGAAACGCCGCCTACGATTGGCCCGAGAACTAATTTTGACGTTTATTGGAGTCAGTGTCAAAATAATTCTAAATAATTTATTCCATGGACACTCGTCAATACTCGCCACAGCTTTCAGCTTCAAAATGTCGATAGTAAAATATGCACGAAAATAATTTAATTGCAGCAAGTACTATGCGGAAGTTGATACTATAGAAATGGTAAATTAAGGATTAAATTTTATAACAAACAATCATTAGTAAACAAAATAAATAAATATTTTTGTAAAATGCCTTTTTAATATTGAAAGTATTCTATACAAGCTTATTAATAATGTCAATAATAGTAGGAAAACGATAATTCGCACAAATGACATGTCGCACAATCGTACATCGCACGTTCGGGATCCTTTCTGTTTGTAATATTAGATATAGGTCAGTGTCCGAACGTTAAGAATAGGTACCTACTCACTTAAGTTATTGGACTACCTCGTAAGAGACCTGACATTCTAAAACTTCTACTACAGCTTCGACCATTAAAACTTTCGGTTTAAGTTCGGGCTCTAAGCTCGCTTGGAGTGTTCGATTCGCAACGAAAACTTTAGAATTGTCTCCCGGAGTAGGGCGGGCGACCCTTGGCAGATTACAGTAGCTGCAATTTACAGAAATATCTGAAGTTATTGGAATTTATTTTGGGAATTAATTTCAGTTGTCGTTGGAGTGAGAACTCGTGGAGATTGTTAATTGGACGTTGGGAAAATGGGATTCGTGACCTAGGAGTCGTGTTCATCGAAAGACTGATGATGATGGTTACATGGACACGATCTATTTCGTAGCCGGCACTTCCATAAAGTTATATGGGTTGTCGATAGAATGCATCGCCGCATGTGGTAATAGCAAAACCTTGTATGAAATATCTGTATATAGGCATAGATAGTACAGAGGCAAGGGTGTCATGTCAAAACATGACCCTCGTAACACAAAGTATTTTTCACCTCACCGGCTCGGAAGGGTATACTTTCTCATTCGAAATCTGCGTGGAAAACTGCACCTGGAAAAAAACTTTTTAAAACTTTTCTTCTAATTTGTAGAAGGTGGACATTTAAAGAAGTGGTCAATTCTAATTATGGTTATTATTATTTGTGGTTCTAAACCGCCGAAAGGATTCAATTCACCTAGTATTTTCCTCGCTGTAGTGAGGTGAAAAATTGTGTGTTGCGCTCGGCAGCAAAGTTATTTTGCGTCTCGTACCTTGAAACTAACTCGCTTCGCTAGTGGTTCAATCCTAAAACCCTTCACTTTGCTCAGTTTTCAATACTAGTACTCGCACAAAATAACCAACTTTGCAGCCTTGCATAACAAATAACTATTTTTATATGAATATTTAATTTTTCATCAGTAAAAAGTTATTTGCTAAAAGGATTTTTGTTATTAGATACATACATTCCTGAAACGATCTTGTTAATTTTTACTGACACTTTATATAACGCGTTATTAACCCTTCCACGCATGTGCCACTCGAGAATGTTTCAGCCCCTCCTCCCTTTGGGTTAATAGTCTTGTAATAACCCCCCACATGGCAGCATTTGGAAATGATTGTTACTATAAATCAGAGTCATGATTCGCAGCCCTACGCTTTAGGGTGTATTCACAGCGAGCGAATGAGCCGCTGCGATCAAAACGCCTCGGCTGCCAAATATTATGTTTATTACCATTTTTTGAACCGTTTTTGTAATTAACCTTTTGTGTGTCACAAATAATGTTCAGACAAACCATTTTTTGAACCGTTAAAATTACGAAAACGGTTCGAAAAATGGTTTGTCTGAACATTATTAAAATTTGTGACAGACGTGGACTTAATTAAATAAAGACAAATGCATATAAAGACTTTTAGTAGGTATACCTTCTTGGTGGCCGAGATGGAAAGGGGGAGAGATGGGAACATACCTCGTGACAGTAAGAAGCTCGCGAGAAGAACGCGGCGGACCAGACGGGCAGCATGTTTCGACCCTAATCTGTTTGTCAGAGCCCGTAAATCTTGTCCCTCGCGGTTTGGACGTAAGGTCCAACCGTGGAGATGAAGAAATGGCCGTCTGTTACCGACACAATATTACGCGGCAACCCTGGGCATAGAGGTGGCAATATTAGGATATTGGAGAGAGAACAGTCCGAAACGCCCCTGAGTCCAGTTATCTCTTCTGTAGTCAATTTTTCTCAATGAAAAATATTTTAATTTCAGTCATTATCGGCGACATAATATTAGCATTTAAGAAAATTTGAAAAGATCACTTGGCAGAGCTCTGAACCATCTAATTGACTTTTTTTTACCTAACAATAACTAATGTTACCTACCCAAGACGATTTAAGATTTTTTTATTTAATATCCCATTGATTAATTAGTAAACTCTGTTATTGGGCAAACCGAAGTCATTCGTTCAGTAGTTTTTTAAAAAATAAATTGTCATTCTTACTGGTAAAATGTTTAATTATTGTACTAAAAAATAAATTTTAAATGACAAGGTTTTACAAAGAAAATTATATTAAAATTCTGAAATAATAAAATATCAAAATTGGTGGTTGATCGAATCTATTGATTCAAAAGGGATACAAAAATTTGACCCGTTTAAACGTCCTCGCTATTTTCATTTTGCTGGCTCCTCAAATAGTTCTTTGAATTTTCTTTCTTTCATGATTTAACCCTACTAGGGTCAAGTTCGTTCGGTCGTAGTAGTTCCCCAAGTTTTATTGCGTGCTGGGGAAATAAATTTCGGCTACAAATGTGTCTTAGGGCGGGTTCACACGATACGCCGGCTACCTTCCGGCAAGCCAGACGAAGGTATAATTTTTTTTATATATCATCATCATCATCAACAGCCTATTAATCTCCCCACTGCTGGGGCTCAGGCCTACCCTCTCAACGAGGGTGTTCGGGCTATAGTCCACCACGCTAGCCCAGTGCGGGTTGGTAGACTTCACATGCGCCTAAGAATTTCTTCTTCGGCGTATGCAGGTTTCCTCACGATGTTTTCCTTCACCGTTTGAGAGCAGTCAGTAAATGTACTTAAGTTTCGAGAAAAACCCATTGGTACATGACCCAACCGGGGATCGAACTCCGGACCTTTCGATATGATAGGCCGCGTCTTATCCCCAGGGCCACTGACGCTCTCATTTTTATATATATTCTTGCTTAATATACAAAAAGTACTGCTTAACCAAATTTTAAGTTTAGTTTAGTTTTGATGTTTATTGCTCAAAAACGCTATAACGGGTGAACGTATTTTGATGGAACTCTGTCAGTGACGAGGTATAAGTTATCGGTTTTCCGACAGTGGTGACCAGCCCACTGCCACTTAACGTACAAACTTTTTGATTTGAAACTGCGTGGTTCTCTGGCGGATCACCTAGCTTCGGATCCTGTCTCTCAGAGAAACCCCGAACTTCTATGGCCCGTTGAGCGACTGAGAGTTTTTCGGACTAGTCCCACTGTCAGTCTCTACGTTTCGCCGTACGTCAATACGGGTAGAATAGAATAGAATGGAATGGAATGGAATCGGATCGGATCGGATCGGATCGAATCGAATCGAATGGAATGGAATATAATGAACGGAACGGAATGGAAAATGGAACGGAATGGAATGGAATAGAAGTTTATTTGACACACAAGACAGCACATATACAGGACCATTGCAAAATAACAAAACAGAAATAACATAAAACATTTAAATATGGTGGAGGTTACGATCTCCAGAGTGTAATTACAATGTCGCCGGAGTGCAGGGCGCGTGCTGCGCTGTGCACACCGGCGCTGGCACGGTCACATCCTCCGGTCGGCCAATGTGGCCAAACAGGTCTCCAACTCGACCGGCAGGACCGTGTGCAGCCGCCTTTATCTTTCCTTATGACTTGTGGGTGACGGCTAGGAAACATTTGTGTGATGCGACGCTACATCAAGGAGTGATGGATGCCGTTTCTTTCGGAGACACTTTCGGTGTCCGGAAGCGATAAATGGTAACTGCTGTTGACAATACCGAATGGGCTTTCTGTAGACGGGCGCGGTCGGGTTGAGGTCGTTTTTCCCGGATATTATTGTGGGGATCATATATCATATGAATGATAGAGGTTTGTTCAGTATTATGTGTGTTATTGGGATATTCATGTGCTAGTACATTTTAGACTTTCGCGCTTTGTATTCATAATTATATAATTATTTACGGGTCTTACACACGAATAAGTTTTATTTACCTTGCCCGACGTTTCGACACTCACAGGTTACAGGTCAGCTTGTGACCACGGCCAGTAGTGTAACCTGGTCGAAACGTCCGGCAAGGTAAATAAAACTTATTCATGTGTAAGACCCGTAAATAATTATATAATTATATTCATGTGCTGGTGATGATTTATCACATCGGCCTTTAAAGGTCAACTGCTGGACATAGGCGTTCCCCGGTGAAGCCGCTTCCGGCCACGTTTTTTAGGTCGTCGGTCCACAGCGGCCTCGGTCTTGGAAAGATAAAACGTGTTGTGGTACAAGTAAGCTAAGTCGGTTACACTCGAGGTTGGATTGTACAGCACGAGCCGAAGGCGAGCGCGTAATGAAACCGAGAGCGCTCACTCTCTCATACGTTTTTCAACACTTCGATTATAAAGTGCACGCCTGTTGTATAAGTTGCAGTATGAACCTAAAAGCCCTGCATTAAGAGCCACTTTACCAGCAAGTGTGTTGAGAAATAACTTCTTCGGCTATGAACGCCAATAACACCTTTATCCTGTAACTTTTGAAACTTTGATGAACAGTTGGAGCGTCACGTAGTGGAGTTGGTAAGTGAAAACGGTCACGTTCCAGCGCCGCGCTGGCCGGCAGGAGGTATAAATCAGACTGGAATAAGCGATTGCGTCACTACACTCCATCTGGCAGGAGTTAGTCCCATATTTACATTCAACTTCTGTGGAGGTGATACCTTATCTTGTCAGGAAGCCAGAAATACCTGGCGATACTTGGACCCTTTCGAGATCTTTCGTACCAAACCCCAACGTCCACCAACGTTGCCCCAATCCGTTTTTTGAAGGACTTCACATATGACTCAGAATAGAAATGGGTCAATCAACTTTTAAGTGTACATCAATAATAAATTTTAATTTTTAAATTATTATTTTAAATATATTTTAACATTTTTGCTGTAGATAATTATTACGTATTACGTATTTATACTAATCTTTGGCGTATGCAGGTTTCCTCGCGATGTTTTCCTTCGCCAATAAGCCTATGGTATAATAAACCGTACAAAAACCCATTAAAACGTGCCAAGGCTCGAACCCACGGCCTCAGGAACGCAATCTTTTTATGTTAGATTTTTTTTTAATTTTCATTAAATTCAATTTAATTTTTATTCGTTTAGAGTTGTTTTAAAATTTTTACAGTGTTGGAATATCACAAATTTTAAAGTTTTCTGTATTTTCTCAAATTTTTTTCAGGATTTCGAATGTTTATACTAACGCGAACAGACAGCCAGATGTTTTGTTTCATAAACATAGAGATAAGAGGCATTGTATCATTAAGAACAATGGATTGACAAAACAAAAGGGCCAAAACATTATTAATTACTGAGATTGAAGTTCTATTTTTGACAAGACAATTAATTTTAAGCAGAAAGTTTCTTGATTTGAAACGCCTCGGAACTTGGGCCGCTTTGGAACGATCCTCTTTGGATTGTCATTCCTCTTGAGGCTGATCGACATTAGGGTTGTCACAGGTCGGGTTTTAAAGTCAGAAAAGTGTACAGTAGAACACACGTCCCTATGTGCCTTGCGCTGCGGTAATATGGACTATAGTGTGTATTGGATCCGTCCCTTTCAGCCGCGTACGTATAACTGAATTTCGTAAGGGTTGTGCAGAAGAATATTTATTTTTCGTTGGTAACTGGTTTCGGTGTAAGAATTTTAATTCTTTATACTCGTTCGGGCTTCAGTAGTAGAATTATTATTCTAAGGTATTCCTAAGAAGGTAACGAAATAATTATCAGCTTCTCGCTCTGTAACCAGTTTCGATAAAATAATAAATAGATGTTCTCTGCCGCAACCAGTTCCGAAACTCAGTTACGTACGCAGCCGAAACGGATCTGTCAATACAGATACCTTTTCATTACTCATACTTTGAAAGTAGGTCTGAAGTTGCCTGAGGAACGGGTTGAAAAACGGGGAGAATCGTTTTCAACTGACAGCTGTCAAATTATTTAAAAAAAACTAGTACTATTTTAACATTTCTATTGGACCATGATCCAACTTTCTATACAGCCACTCAATTACAGCGTGATGTAAAATTGAAACAACATAAAGATAAGTAATAAATAAAGAATATATTTTTATAAATGACTTCATTATTATTATTACTGTCAACTATTTCTTTAAAATAACATAGATTTGGGCTAAATATTTACCATTTTTTCAATGATGGAAATGAAAAGCAGAAGCAGAATAGCTGGCCGGCCACAGAAAAAAAACAAAATAGAGGGGAAAGCTGCAATCCGATCTTAAATTGGTTTTTCGAGTTGTAGAGTTTTGTTTATAATACTTCCGTATAGCAGAGATTTATATTAACACTCATTTTATCTTTAGCTAATTCATGTTTTTATTTTTACTTTCATTGTATCACAGAGTAAGTAATAGTCTTCGCAATGAAAAGCACAGTGTATCCCTCGGGTTCAAGAATTATTTAGAGTCCCTCGAACTATTGGCGCCCTCGCTACGCGTCGGGCGCCAAACCCCGTCTCGGGACCTAAATAAGTTACTTTCACCCCTGGGGTAACAAACAATGTACTATTATACTCGTGAACTGAATATATTTCAAACTGTGAAAGCATCGGCGATCGTCAATACTATATAGTATACTATACTATAGTATTAATGATCGCAGGAAAGAATACATCTGATATTACATGTGAAATAATTATGATGATTGATAATTGAATACAGAACGCAGATTCCATCGATATTTGCTTGGCAACCCTAACTGTGATAAATCGAGAACTTAATTCATTACAGTCTCATCGAGATGCTCAAGATTTAATCAAAATTTAATGAATGTCCACTGTTTCTATCATTTATATTTCAGAATAATTGAAATGTCGATAAACAGTGACGAGACGAGTCAAAATACAAGAATCTAGATCAATTAAGCCAAAATTAGTTTGCATATGCGAAGTAAGTTGCTTTTTTTTAAAATAATTTTACGGCCATTTGGAAACAAGTCCATAGGCCAAATTATTTTACCCGGCTTGTAATTATGAGTGCTTCGTCGTTAAACCCCACTACCGAATGTCCCAAATGGGACGTAACAGCGAAATTTAATATTATTTCTATTCGTCATTAGATCCCAGTCCGTTTTTTTCGCCAATTATGAGTAGTCTGAGTACAGATTATGCTACCCGGTCCTCTCGATTCTACCATCTCCACGAATTTATTCAAATACACACACCTCGAGGTAGGTCGTTATATTAAATTCCGTAAGACCCTAGACGCGTAGGCACGCGATGCGAGCTCTTTCAATAGCATATTAGTCGTAAATATTGCACAGGTATGTGTACTATGCCTTGAGAATTCTTTAGGGTTGAACTACACTATTGGAAAGTAAAATTATTTTTTAAAATCGGATTCAGTGGTTACAAGAATTGCCTCAAACACTATCCTCACAAACGTTGCCTCTATTATTGTTAGTACGTTCAGGCGGATTGGGACCACTTCTTAAAATGACCACTTTACCACCAATTTCGCGTAAAGTCCTACGCCCCCCAGCTAGATGGAGCGGAGATCTGCGTGAGGCGGCTGGCAGTGACTGGATGCGGAGAACCGAGGATCGGGTTCAGTGGCGCGCCTTGGAGGAAGCCGTTCGTCCAGCAGTGGACTAGTACAAGCTGATGATGATGAAATGATGTATAACCCTTCATCTGTTGTCAATCACAGTTGCGAATCCTCATTATCTGTTGCGATACTCATTCCGTAGAATCCGTGTTCCCTGGACTAGACTGTATGGCTTGTCAAAATTGTGTCAAAACGACCAACAGGGCGCAACGGATGATTAGATAAAGGGTGTTTTATAATGGGACAGTCTTGGCCGGGTCAACCTATCAGTAACGTTGCATTACGAGTATATCTTATCAGATAGTTAGCAGCATGTCAAATGCAAAGAAAGAAGCACCTCCCATACCTGCCATAGTTGTATATATGAACATTTTCATGAGCCCCGATCACAAGATTGAGTAGAATATGTTCACCCCTCCCCTTCTCCATCCCCGCTCCATCCCACATATGGTTCCCGGCATTCACATGTAAATTCGAGCCAGTCTTCCATTAGCTTTGTTCCGTTCTATTCATTCGAGCGTAGGGTTGACGAAAGATTTTCCGCAAAGAACATTTACTAGCGTTCGCCGCGCGGCGTTCCGCGCCCACGGTCATTCGACAACCTTGTTGACGCCCAGTATTTCTGGTTCCCAGCTTTCTTTTGCCTCTGACTATACCAGTTTGTCACACAGTCGTGTGCGCGCGTAACATATTCATACATACAAAGTGTGCGTTAGAATTCGCCGTAGTTTAGGTAAAAATATGCTTTGCTCCGAAGGAGGGTGGAGCGGAATCAATATTTAATATTTCACGGCAACGGTAATGCTCCGGGTAGTGGATTACCATAATTGAGGCACAATTTCCCTGTGAATTGCCTCGACGCGACGGCTCCCGTGGGAAAATTTGAATTCCGGAGAATGGTACTAGTGGATTCCAGGGATGTTTGCGTTGTGTTGGAAATTATTTCCAGTTCAATTTTGGCTCGGTGGGGAATACTGCAACCTTCATTAGCGTTGAGTATCCATTAACCATTTAACTTCCTTCTCTATTGTGAGAGGATGCTTAGTGTCTGTTGACGAAACTGTCATAAACGTAACGTCCTGTCGGCGAATCGTCCATAGGTGAAGGATTCTGTCGATGAAACTGTCATAAACGTAACGTCCTGTCGGCGAATCGTCCATAGGTGAAGGGTTCTGTCGGTGAAACTGTCATAAACGTAACGTCCTGTCGGGGAATCGTCCATAGGTGAAGGATTCTGTCGATGAAACTGTCATAAACGTAACGTCCTGTCGGCGAATCGTCCATAGGTGAAGGGTTCTGTCGGTGAAACTGTCATAAACGTAACGTCCTGTCGGGGAATCGTCCATAGGTAAAGGATTCTGTCGACGAAACTGTCATAAACGAAACGTCCTGTCGGCGAATCGTCAATAGGTGAAAGATTCTGTCTGTCGACGAAACTGTCATAAACGAAACGTCCTGTCGGCGAATCGTCCATCGGAGAAACGACTTTCGGCGAACTCGTTCCATGACGTTAAGTTTTAATATTTGAGTGTACACCTGTTGTGAGGCGCTGTTACCATCGGCCGTATAGTTTCCAAGAGAATTTTTGTAATACACAGGAGAATGGGCGAGAGTGGTCTATGGACAAATTTATTTTGATTAATATCGGCAAAGCTGTGGTATTTGTGTTGGGATACCACAAAGAGTTTCGAATTGCCGCCGCCGCCCAGGGCCGCGCATCGTGCGTATCTGTGCTCTGTGGGATGCCACCACAACAAAGTTTTGGAATAGTACTTTTAGATATCTTAATGATAAACTTTGTTTTAAACAGATGTCAGAAATATCCGAAAGTATCGGATATTTCTGACATCTGGGCAATTCTGGCCATTAATATTCTATTTCAGGTCTGTGTATTCTATACAGAAATATTATGTTTGAAGTTTATTTATACATACATACATTTCTTCACGCTATGTCCAAGTTTATTTTTGTTTATTAAATTCCAACCCTAGCTAGATGCGACGGCAGGAGCCGGGCGGGGTGGGTGACACCAAATAACAAATGGTGGTCTTAGCACTCAAAATTCTTTGCGCTACTTAAATATTGCAAATAACAAAATGTGCCCCCTGTATACAGGACTCCTGTGCCATGGACCTCCTGTAACTATCGGTGACATGTTTATTGCCTCTAAGGGCCGGATATTGAATACCCTCTGAATGACCCTCCTCTTTCACTCCCGTATCAAACTGCGATATCTTCTTTTCAATATCACAAAAACTTTGCCAGTCAAGTGCACCTTGCGTATAATACGCGGGTTCGGTCTAATTGAAGTCTTGTTGAATTGAAGAATATATATCATTTTATTTTACCACACGACGACGCAAAATGAGTTGGACTTTTTTGTGCAGTAGAAATTACGCGACCGAAATTACGCTCGTCTGGCCTCACCATTATAGTAATTAGAGATGATAGAACGCGGAATATACGCAAATATGACATTACAAGGGACGAAATTGTACTAAATTATCTGTCGAATCGAAGGATTATTCTAAATGATCAGTTCGAAATATGGAATGACCTTCCCTCTGACGTTTTTCCACAGCGCTCCGATATGGGGTCCTTCAAGAAGAGAGTCAAAAAAGCCCTTCAACCAAGGCCGGTAACGCACCAGCACCCCCGGGTGTTGCAGGTGTCTGTGGGCGGCGGTGACCTCTTAACATCAGGAAGCCCGCCTGCTTGTTGCCCCCATAGCACAAAAAATAATGTTCGTGGTTGCATCTGATCACGAAAATAGTTACGCTAGGATCACGCGATCCGATGCAACTAAGAAATACCTCGTAATCTCAAACTGCCTGGATTTAATTAAGTCAAAGTGACGCAGGTGGGTAGTACAGAAACAATGTTGGTAATCCTTGGGATCATGACAGCAGTCACGTTCCCACATCCTCACGGCGGGGGTCGGGGCAAACCACTTGCGGCTCATATTAGGGTAGTTTCGGTTTTCGACACTTATAGGACCGAATTTTGGTTACGGAGAAATTTTAAGAGGTATTTTCGACATCCAATTCAATTCAATTTATTCAATTCAATTTGTTACATTACAGAAATCCATGGCATTACAAACAAAAGTAACAATAATAAATACTATACTAAATTACAATATAATTATAAGAGGAATCCTTATTAATATTTAATAGAGCTGATTGGCATCATAGGCTCGAATGATTTTTTAAATTCTCTCGTCAAACATGCCAGTGACTGACATATCTTATCTTCGGCCATACCTGGCAACACTTTGACCATTTTAGGATCTTTTGTGCCAAACCCCTGCCCACCAAAACGGTGCCCCAATGAAATTAGACTTCCCATAATGTACTTTAATGCAAATATAAGTGGTACGTTGGATGCTTCGTGTGCCTGTAATTACACTGGCTCATTTTCCCTTCAAATCCCTCGGTAGACTTAGCAGGGACTTAGGGAGGGAGTGCTCAGAATGTGTCTACGGTGGGGCTACGTGGTATATGGAAGCTACCCTGAATAGTAAATTTTAAGCTGCTTTGTCCTGACCTTATTCACGCAAACTCTAAAGTCGCCAGTTTACATAATTACATTCGTAATTAATTACAGTATTTTAATTAATTTTTGTTTCTCTTTTTACAGGTAAGCGAAACGGCCTGTCCTGAAAAATGTACACTTGGCAACTTGGGAAACTTTTCTGTAAGCGGTCCAAGTGTGGTCCAAGGTGAAGGTGACGTGGTCAGTGTTTGACAAAGTGTCCCATTTTTTAACACATACTAAAATGCGTATCCCAGACACACGCGGCCTGCGGTGGCGGTGGCGGCCTGTTGCCTTCCCTTGCAATCAAGAAGTTTCGAATCTCTTTGGTGGCGCGCGCGCTACCTGTGGAGGTCGCATCTTGCATATTTAGTATGGGAACGGATGGTGCCACTTAAAGGGGGGGTGCAGACAAAGGAAGCGGAGTAGCGGGAGGAGGTTGCTAATACAAATTTATATGGAGTTTGAAAATGAGAATGTGTGAGCGACTATAAGTATTGTCATTCATTTGACTCGATTTTGACACCCATAGAATGCTTTTATTACTAATCCATATGGGAGTGGCAAAATTATTTGATTCATGCTTGCAATGTATGTGAGACTTCAAACACGCGCGGCCACGATTTGCGTATTGAGGCTGCGGCCTGCGGTAGGCCGCCGCAGGCCGTGTGTGTCTGTGATACGCTTAACATACTAACAATATGACGCGCACCAACCGCGCACGACACAATCTTACTTCCGACCAATTATGGCTTAGCGCGACCTTGACCGGACCAATCGGCGTGCAGTTCCCTCCGCACACCTCAGAATTCGACATAATTATCTCTGGAATTAGGCGCATTAGAAATTGAGTTAAATAGTCACTACCACATCTGTGGCCGGATTTGAAAGACTTTTCTGACGCTCTTAGGACAGCTTGAAATCCTGAAAACTCAGGGTTAGTTTATTTCAAACATAATGTAATTATTATAATTAATTAGTATTGATCATAGGCATTGCCAATGATTGCCATAATGCCAACTTAGAACAATCTTCAAACGCTGACGTTTCTATTCTGTGACGTAAATTACTCGGACTCTTTTGGCGGGAACCGAAGTGTCATTGACATGTTTGTCTCTTCTATTTTGTTTTCCTAAAAAATGTAGATATATTGGTTGTAATGTATAATTGTGATAGTATTTTATACAATAAGCGCTTGTAGAGTGTATATATTCTGATATTCTGCGGGAACCTAAAATAAAAGCGTGAAACACCTTTCCGGTTCGTTCTAAAATTATCTGATATAAATCTCCACTAAAGCCGCTATAACTTTACTGAAGGGTTAACCTATAGTGCGAAACGCAGACTGGCTCTTGTCGTGCCCTATTTTTGAGAATGCCTTGCTGTAACCACCGGGTTAATAGATACAAGAAATATGTCTGAAAGGTCTAGTAACCAAGCCAAAACCTACGTTAAAAAACAAGTTAAGTTATAAGTTACAAGATATAAGTTACCGCTCTCCCGCCGCGCACCTACCCGTAGCATGGTCTGCAGAAACCGCCAATCGCTCCTCACTTCGTTCTTGTAAATAAAAACGCCTTTGTCGGCTAAACCCTCGTCGCCGTTATAAATGTACCGCGGCCGACGGTTTTAATTAACTGAAGGACCCTTTTGTTGGGCCTGCAATACAATTACACTTTTTCCCTTTCAAGACTCGGTACCGAAAATCAATTAACATGTGTAAATAATTGGTTAGCTTTTCGGTTACAATACCGTTAGAACGTTGGTGAATTTCACGGATTTCAGCGGAAAAGGAATTCGCGAACATAAAAAATCTGTGTTCACGAATTCCTATTCCGCTAAAATCTCTCTCTTCTCTCTCTCGTAAGCATCGTTATAGATTACTAGCTGTCGCCGGCGGCATTGCCTGCGGGAACAGTTTACTGCGGTAAAAAGTAGCCTATATGTTGTTCTATGATATAAGCTATAAATAAAAAAATAAAAATAAAATAAAATGTTCTTTATTTCGGACTTTGTACATCCATATTTATGTTAGTAACAATGACACTTAGGGTAGGTTAGTAATAGACTTAAAATAAAAGACATAATTTACAGTTTTTCAAAAATTTTTGTATCCGTCATACAAGTACGGATACATTGCCTCACAATGTGAGAGTCATATCTCTCGGCTATTACTTTCAGGATGGAGTTGGGGCTGGCCCGCATTCTGCAGAGCAATGAGGCAGCCTTCTTGCGTATAATGGCGTAGTAGTCGTTTGTGTGCCTCTGTGCGAACATACCTGATGCACTGCAGAAGCGAGGCAGCCCCATCAACATCCTGAATCCATTATTATACTGGACGCGCAGTGCGCTGATGGCCCTCTGCGTATAGTCGGTCCACAGGCTGCACGTATAAAAGACCTGGCAATAAGCTTTAAATAGCGTTATTTTCACCTGTTCACTGCACTGTGCAAACCTGCGAACCAACATGTAACCAGCTATCACTGTAACAAGATTCATAAAAACCGTTAAGCCGTTACAGCATGAAAGAATAACAAACATCATCACAAACATACTTACAAACTTTCGCCTCTATAATATTAGTAGGATAGGACGACATCATTGTGGTATTTAATATCATTTAGGCGGACAATGTACCGTTAGCAAAATGTCCCTTCATCATTTCGCAAAAGGTACCTATCGCAAAATGAGCCTTTTGCAAAACGTCTCTTTCTCAAAAAGTCCCTTTTTCAAAACGTCCCATTCTCAAAACGTCCCTGACTCAATTAAGACCACACCATTTATACAACGCTCTCATTTATAAAACGCCAGCTCAAATGTACAACTTTACAAACCAAACAAACAAATGTAGGTACAATTTTGCAAACACAATCTTCTTTAAGATTGTATTCGCTACTTTACAGGTAGGTACGGTCTTGTGCCAAGTAAAATACACAGTATTGTTTTGTAATTTTAGGATAAATGTACCTGTTTTGTCTTGTCAGTATATTTTAATATTCAATACAGGTTGCGAAAGTCTAATTGGGTGCGATGTCGGGAAGTTTCCGTTTATTTAATAAGTTCTACCTTTATTTAATAAGTTCTACGTTTATTTAATAGGTCTTGAGCGAAGAATTCATAACTTACTCGCCTCCATGTTTTTAATTTTGTACAAAATTCCGGGAATGATGCTACATTGCCGTGTTTCATTATTAATCATAAACTACGCTCTGTTGCAAACAAGGATTCGCTATTTGGTTCGTAAATCGCAGATCGTACATTTTGACATTCGTACGTTTTATATACGCAGTCTATATAGTTTTATTTATTAAAATTGTTTTCAATAATTAATGGAAGAAGAAAACTAAAAGTCACGTAATGCCCCGTTTGCAAAATATCCCGTTTGCAAGATGTTCCGTTTGCGAAATGTCCCGTTTCCAAATTATCCCGTTTGCTAAATGTCCCATTAGCAAGATATCCCATTTGCAAAATGTCCCGTTTAAAAGATATCCCGTTTACAAGATGTCCCGTTCGCAAAATATCCCGTTTGCTAAATGTTCCGTTTGCAAAATATCCCGTTTGCAAAATGTCAAGTTTGCAAGATATCCCGTTTGCTAAATGCCCCGTTCGCAAAATAACCCGTTTGCTTAATGTTCCGTTTACAAGATATCCCGTTTGCTAAATATCCCGTTTGCAAGATGTCACGTTTGCAAGACATCCCGTTTGCTAAATGTCCCGTTTGCAAAATGTTTTCTTCTGTTATATTCGAGAGTTCGAGACAATGTTTCGCAGTGAGTGACCAACATTTCCTAACAATATTGTCAATTTCTTTGACATGTTATTTAATATTTTCGCGTTAATGTAATTCACTCACCTAAATAGGTGTGGCCATATTCACTCGAGTAATCAATTAATTTAGTAAAAACATTATTCTACTGAACTTGGAGACTGAACTGGACTTGGAGGTTTTGGAAGATGTTGTGTTACATGCAGCAAAAGTTGAGCAACAAAGTAAAGCTTCTTGCAATTTATGTCTCATATAACTCATATTCATCATCATATCAGCCTGTATACGTCCACTGCTGGACAAAGGCCTCCCCCGAGGATCTCCACGACGACCGGTCCTGCGCTAACCTCATCCAGCTGGGTCCCGCGACCTTCACCAGATCGTCATTTGTCTCATATTATTAGCACGGTTTTCAATTAGGCTAATGCACTGAGTAAAAAGGCTACAAGTAATGTCCCCCAGTCAACTGGGAAGTTCTCTGTGGCCTAATGGATGAAACGGCAACAAACTTGAGTTCATTAATTTTGGGCCGGCCTCGTCCTGGCGTACGAGATTAATGATTGAAGTGGCGATGGCGATGGCGCTCCAATCGATGTACTATCTGTCTCTATTGCTTCAAGTACTGTTTGAGTGTTATTTAGAATTACTTTATCATTGTAATACACACACACACACAGATTGTACGCGACGTTTCGACTACAGCGTCAGTGGCGTAGGGGATAAGACGCGGTCTATCATATCGAAAGGTCCGGAGTTCGATCCCCGGCTGGGCCATGTACCAATGGGTTTTTTCTCGAAACTTAAGTACATTTACTGACTGCTCTTAAACGGTGAAGGAAAACATCGTGAGGAAACCTGCATACGCCGAAGAAGAAATTCTTAGGCGCATGTGAAGTCCACCAACCCGCACTGGGCTAGCGTGGTGGACTATAGCCCGAACGCCCTCGTTAAGAGGGTAGGCCTGAGCCCCAGCAGTGGGGACATTAATAGGCTGTTGATGATGACTTTATCATTGTTATGTAGAAACAGGGAAATTACAAACCACATTTTTTCATGTAGCACAGAATGAACTTTGTTAGCAATCATAGCTTCAGATAGCTTCTTTTACAAACGTCCTAAATTCGTTCATCTACTCCCGTACTGAAATTTCCTTGATACGAAATCATAAACGATGTTGAAAAGCTTACGTTTCATCGAACTGTGCTATAATGGCCTATAGGGGGCCGCGAGCACCCACCAAAGAGATCCTATCTCTATAGCTACATCCACACGACGTCATTTGAATCGAAAAATATTGTGTGTAGTTTTTTATAATTGGATATTTCAACACTATTTTATATCAAAGCGCTCTTACAAAGCTGTTTTAATGAGTTTTAATAATTATTTACCTTTTATTATGTTATTCAATATGTCCTCTTTCAGATATATTAATGCTGGTGTGCTTAGTTTAAAATTTAAAATTAAGTTTAAAAAAACCAACATCAAGTTTAAACTTTAAATTTACCATAAAACTTAACTTTTCTTTTATTTTCAATTTAACGGTCCAATCATAATAATCATTCTTAACCCCATGAATGATTAAATATGCCTTTGAAATCCCCCTAAAATAATCTCATTCCATTTCCTCCTTTGTGCTTCTCACCGTCAATTAAATTAAATTCAATGTTTCTACGAATTTTGTTAACGGATTTATTGTTTTCAAAATATAACTGTCTTCAGTAAAGTTCCCTTTATTCTCTAGTTTCCTTCATATTTGAAGAATAATAGCTCTTTTGATAGTTTCTTAATGACCTTAGAGTCTGTCTGTACAATCCTTACGATAGCTAGATTATGGCTTGCTTGCCTTAGCTAAGTGGGTGACCTGAGTTCTTAGTCGGTACGGTGAAGGAAAACGTGAGGAAACCTGCAGAAGAAGGAATTCTAAGGCGCATGTAAAGTCTACCATTCCACACTGCGCTTGATTGGTGGACTATAGCCCGCATAATTAATAGGCTGTTGATTTGATACTTTATACTCGTTACATAAAGAAGCAATTAAACCATTTAAAGATTCTAAACTGTGTATTCATCAACACTTTTTACACGCATTCTTGTGTTTATTTTGTACCGAGTATTTGCGGCATTGGAAGCAATAGAAATAATAACGGATCGTTTCTCACGGTGTTTAAGAGGTTAACATCTAGTTGACTTTACAAATATGGCGGGCTAACATGGGGCTAGAATTTTTATGGCTCTGGCGTGAATTAGAAATATTATGGCAGTTATTTTGTTTTTACACGCTATTAAACCTTTTAAGAAGCGGCGTTAACATTTTTATTAGCGTGTTTTATAAATTAATTGTCCAATAGAAGTTGACATTATGTTTAGTATATGGCATTGATTCCTTCTCCTACTAATATTATTAACGCGATAGTTTGTACGGATTGTTGGATGTATGTTTGGATGTGAGGTGAGTTCATAGTCCGATAGCGCTAGGCTATTTTGAGGTCATAAATTACAAAAATTCTAAAGTTGCCTATTTTTTGCCTGTGGATACAGTTGTACCTAAGAAGTATATTATCGCGTTTTGCGTCATTTCTTGCACTTGCATTTTGAGAAATTCAATGATTTGTGACTGATTTGTTTAATTCAAATGCTGCCAAAATTAATTTAAAGTTTTAAATCTAATCGGTATTGTACCTAAGATAGCCTGAGTAGTGAGCAGACCTAGTTTGTGTCATATTAGTCCAGTGCAAACTGATAAAAGGTCAGTATGCACAAATGTTGCCAAAAGAATATCTCTCTCTAAAAGAATATCTCGTATAATATCTCTCTGCGACCAGATATATCTATATATCTCTTTGTTACCAGATATATCTATATAATATCTCTCTGTGACCAGATATATCTATATATCTCTTTGTGAGCCGATATATCTATACAGGGTGATTGGTAGATGGGTGCATAGCCTTAAGGTGAAGCTAGTACAGACCGTTAGGAACCATTTGAGCCATGGTTGTCTTAGACGAAGTCTCGCTATTTTTTTTTTACCCGACTTTTAATGTTTTTGGCTGAAAAACCCAAAATTTTACTGTTAACTGCTTATAACGACCAAATTGAATGATAAGCAAATTCTTTTTTATTTAATTTAATTAAAGTAATGTGTAACCAATCAGACAAAACATGTTCTAAGCATCTGTGTCATCAGACATTTCTTTAACAGAGATTTGAAGTTCATAAAAAAATTTTAGAATACAGTTTTTTGACCTCATTAAAAAAATAACCGAAGATGCTTTTTTTGTTCAAACCTTTTTAAAAACATGCTTGATTATCGCTCTTTCTTTTGAGGTATCATTTACCTGGATATCTTACAAATTATTGAAATTAGGATCTGCAAACCATGTTGAGGGAGAAATTTTGAATTTTTAAGCAGACTAATTAAATCAACATTTTAATTGAAATAAATTATTATTTATGTTCAAAATGACTGCCGCCGTTCCTAACACAAGCACGGGCCCGTCTTCTTACTTCTGTGGATTTTTTATTATTTTAAACAACATCTCTAGCTTCATGATATTAAACGCTGAATTAATCCTGTCTATCAACTCTTCCTTTGAATTCATTTCTAAACTCGTATACACAAGTTCCTTGACCCGACCCCACACGAAAAAGTCCACCGGGGTCAGATCGGGTGACCGAGTCGGCCAAGGGATGGGTCCATCTCTGCCGATCCAACTGTCAGGGAAGCATTGGTTCAAATGTTCCCTTACATTTAATGTCCAATGCGCTGGACAGCCGTCTTGCTGAAAGATGACTTCACCCGAGAGAGCGTCACCCGATCTGACCCTGGTGGACTTTTTCGTGTGGGGTCGGGTCAAGGAACTTGTGTATACGAGTTTAGAAATGAATTCAAAGGAAGAGTTGATAGACAGGATTAATTCAGCGTTTAATATCATGAAGCTAGAGATGTTGTTTAAAATAATAAAAAATCCACAGAAGTAAGAAGACGGGCCCGTGCTTGTGTTAGGAACGGCGGCAGTCATTTTGAACATAAATAATAATTTATTTCAATTAAAATGTTGATTTAATTAGTCTGCCTAAAAATTCAAAATTTCTCCCTCAACATGGTTTGCAGATCCTAATTTCAATAATTTGTCAGATATCCAGGTAAATGATACCTCAAAAGAAAGAGCGATAATCAAGCATGTTTTTAAAATGGGATTTGAACAAAAAAAGCATCTTCGGTTATTTTTTTAATGAGGTCAAAAAACTGTATTCTAAAATTTTTGAAATTTTTTATGAACTTCAAATGTCTGTTAAAAAAATGTCTGATGACACAGATGCTTAGAACATGTTTTGTCTGATTGGTTACACATTACTTTAATTAAATTAAATAAAAAAGAATTTGCTTATCATTCAATTTGGTCGTTATAAGCAGTTAACCGTAAAATTTTGGGTTTTTCAGCCAAAAACCTTAAAAGTCGGGTAAAAAAAAAATAGCGAGACTTTGTTTAAGACAACCATGGCTCAAATGGTTCCTAACGGTCTGTACTAGCTTCACCTTAAGGCTATGCACCCATCTACCAATCACCCTGTATATCTTTCTGTTTTTAGTAATTTCGAGGCGAACCCAAAAAACTAATTTAAACAACAAAACGTACAATTCGTTTATTTTTTAATCTGCTCATATAATAATATAGACATTTATGGACTAAATAGACACTCAAATAATTAACTTATACTAACAGTTGGAAATTAGGCCTATACTACACCTGTGTCGCTCACAATTTTTATTTTAGAGACTATAATGTTTTCAATATAATACGTATAAATATTGCCTTTTGCCTTCACAAAAAAAATTAAAAAAATGTTGTAATCTGTTTTAACTGTTACTTCTATTAGTTATAGGTATAAAAATTTGGAATGTGTTACACTTTGACTATCTACCCTAATAAGTGTATAAATAAACTAATACTACTTATGTAACATAATCTCATACCTACTGAATTATACTATGGTGACATATTTTTATAACCACTACTACTTCTAAACTATTCTATGATTACATTTTTTTCCTATGATTAGATTAACTATCTGTTTTATACTAAATTATTCAATGTCCATTCGTACAAAATCATGCCGGCACTATTACATCTCCTAAAACGTGACTTCAAAGGAACTGGAATACATTACATTGAGTGCTCGTTTAGGACCCAAATTTCATACAAAACATCCACTGTTAAAGATGCTTGAAAATGACCAAAAAGTTATTTTGAAAATGCGTCCAAATTATTACAGTCCAAAGTGAATTTAGTCCAAATTGCATTAGATGCGGAGGTATTTATGTCCGATTTGAATTGCATAATATACTGATTTCAATTTGGACGTAAAGACACTGATCGGACGCTGAAACAAATTAAGTATACACAGCAGCAAAAAGTTTGTATTACCAAGTTAACTTTGCAGTCCAACACCATTTGATTGTTTGTTCCCGAGACGTAATGCGTCATGTAAAGGTGGTCACCGTACCGATGGAGCAGCCTGGCCTCCTATTGGAGTTTGATGAGATGTTTTGATTGCATTTGGCATTTAGTAGCAGTTTTTGTAGTGCCAGCGTCCCACGGGTCGTTGTCGAGGTGTTCAGACCGGAGCGCAGTACTCTAGCAGCTCATCGATGGTGCAAGGCTGGTCGCAGCATTCCGAAGCAGCCTGGCGCTTCCCCCGCTCCATGCTTCTGGCCCTGTGCGGAGCAACCCACGGCCATCCATACTCGTGCCCCCCATGCGCGAGCAAGTAGTTGTAGACCTGTGAAACAAAGATGGCTGCTGGTAGTTCTTTGCGATCTTCCCCAAATTTTGTAACAATAATCAGTTGAAGAAACTCTAACAAATTAAATAATGTAATGTATATTAAATTAATCAGATAGGCAGTATCAGATGGTCTGATAATTTGAAAATGGTGGCCGGGAGTGTAGAATGACGAAGATGACAATGGTATTCAATTCTTAGTTCACGGTTATTATATCAAAGTCAAAAGTATTTTATTGCATGTAAGTACACTGGGTACGTTTATACAACGTCAATTTTTTATCTACCACCGCTTCCAATGTGTTAGCGCTGGGAAGAAGAAGCTTATAGTCCCGCTGCTCGACGAAGACCTCGCGTACCTCCTTCACTCATCGCGACTTCCTGCCTTCGTGCCTTCTCTGAGCACTCAAGAGTATACCTCATGGTCTGTCTCATCCAGTAGTAATCCAATTTAGGGTAAGCGGTACCCCAAGAGACTCATTCGCAGGTCTCGCGCACCGAACATTACATAAACATTCCTGCTATAACACCGACGGTATAGAGAACCCTACGCTCGTCTATCAGAACAGAAGAAGCTAGATATATTCTGTTTCTCCTTAGCTATCTTATGAAAACAAACGCTTTTGCGGCTGAAAGCAAAATGTACGATAGACGATGTTCCTGAGTCGACCGCAAAGTTTATATGGTAATACCAACTTGTTTTGCTGTACCTTGCACACATAGACGAGACGCAAATAGCGTTTTTTTTAGGTTTCATAAGACAGCTAAGGGAAAGCGGAATTTACAAATTATTTAAGTTAACTGATTTGGAAAACTTAATTGAATTAATTTGTACTAAAAAATACTTACCGGCTCAGATCTCTTTATGAGCAGGCCTCTGGGGCACAACATGGCTAGTGTTCTAGCCAGTACTCTGCCGCAGTAGTTCTTCGCTTTAGCATCTCCCACTTCGTCACTCTCCTGAGTGTTAATCCCCGAAGCCAAGACTCCAAGGAGGGTTATAGCGAAAGCCAGTTGGATCTTCATGTTTGTTTGTTACTTCTATGAAGAAAGGTAGGAGAGTGCACTGAAAACCGTAAGGTTCAGTCCTCTTATACCGTGTAATTTTCATGAATATTCATTTGTATCCGTGAGCTGAGCATTGAGGTGAGATGATTTGTTTGACAGAATGTTATGCTTATGACGCAAACAGGTTTATAGGGAGCTTTAGAAATCCAAACCCTTTTTGACTCTTCCGTCTGTTCATTCATACGAGTAGCATTACTTTACAAGGAAAACCATTTGGAAACCGAGATTTTAATATTTGATAGGAGCTTTTTGCTTTGTTTGGTCATGCATGACTCGTCTTCATCATCGACCAATTAAAGAGCATTACCTACATCATCTATCGCACTATTGAAAATTTCAAAGAACTTGCATAAATACCTACAACATCTAACAAGATGTTGGACGGATAGTAGCAACGGGCCTGAGAAAGATCTTTCCTTTTCTCCTACACCAGTTTCTCGGCATTGATGGGACCGATTCTAAGGATTTGTTCAAGTCAATCGAAAGTATAGATGTTTACACTCAAACTTCTTAAAATTATAGGCTGACGGAACCAGGGCATTGTATAGGGGTTACTCTTTATTCTGTTTTCACTATTGATTGAGCAATAATATTGACGTTGTTTTGGGGAATAATTATGACTTCATGACGTCATCTCACAAGATACCTTTAGGGATAATTAGTGGAAATTATACAGGGACAACCCACGCCGTTACATCTTCTACGAGTGTATATCACAGAACTCATTCATAGAAGTGACATTGATTATGCTATACTGAAATAGAAGTCACTACCTACATAATAAGAATCCTAAAAAACACTAGAGAACTAAGAAGTAAAAGTAAAGGAACTAAAGCATCTAAGTAATTAATCCTCAAAGGAAATCTAAAGTACAAAGACAAAAGGAAGATTCTATTCTCTCTTGTCTAACGTCAATGATGATAACGTGCACACAGGACAGACTGAAGTTAGCTACACATGCGCGGACATTGTTGCTGCGCCCATACTGCGCTAGTTGCGAACTTGCATTTTATCTTTGTAAATAAATACGCTTTACTTCGACTATTCAATTCGAATTTTTCTTTGTCTATAACCACAACTCATCAGATGTTTCAGTGTAATGTTGGCATTCACTACTAAAGGAAGTCTGATGCATAATTTAACATAGGACCGGAACTAACTGACTGTGGGGCTACTTAATCGTGTTTAAGTGTGTACATATTACAGTGGGTGACTTGGTAATGCAAAGCTAAATGGCATGACAAACAAACTTTTATAAACCGCTACAGGGGCAGTCAGTATCAAATAATGTAGGCTCTCTGTCAAAGGCAGTAATCTATCAAATGCTTTTTTTTTCTTTTTGGAGGTTTGGCTTGGTACCTTTAGATCTTTAAGCCAGTCTTACGGTTACAGTGCAGCTGCTTCTTCTTCCAGAAACTGTTTACTTGTCAGTGTGCTTTTCTCCAAACTAACCCCGACTTTCTTTTTTTTTTGACAAATTTCTTTTTATTCTGCAACGTGGCAACACTTATTTTGACAATTGCTTGTGCTACAGTGCCATCTAGTTAGCATCACGGAACTAATTAGAACATACTTGTAAGTACTATATTTTTTTGGGCAAACATTTCAGTCTTCCACTTCCTTTACAAATTGAACGAGCGAACGGTTGAAACTGAACGAACGAATCGGTTTAATTTGTATGAATAATCGAAAAAATTCGTTCAAAACTTCTAAAGAGGAAAAAGGGAAAGGTGAAAAGAGATAAGAAATTCACAAACATTTTGTTCCATTAAACAGCTCTTGTCTCGTTAGCCATAACCAATATTAATTGCCTGTTTGTCTTGGTCTTGGTGCAGAAGAGTTATCGTGAAACGGGGATACTCTAGCCGGACCATAGATTTAGCCAAACGACACTCTGTGGATTACACGGATGTACATACATTTATTTATGTACTTACTAGAAATGAACTGGTTTAAAAAATGCAACAGTAAAGTCTAAATATTCCGTTCTAATTCAATATTCATCGAGTGTCGAGGACCAGGTTTCCCCATTTTCAAATATCATCATCAGCCTGGGACATAGGCTTCCACTGAACCCGATCTTCGGGTTTCGGCACCCAGTAACTGCCAGCCTTACGCAGATCTTCGCTCCACGTAGGGGTGTCCCACACTCATGGAAATATATATATATATTTAATAATAATAGCACAATAATCATGTCAATAAATAATTTTTCTTTCTTTCTTTCTATTATTAGTTGTTTTTCTAATTATATTCTGTGCGGGTACAAATAAAGTCAATCTTCACTGCGCAGTTTATTCAAGATCGGAAATATACTTTTAAATAACTAATTCTTTATAATTATCTATCAACTGAAATAACTTAACTGAAAACAATTTTTTCAATTAAAAACAGTTTGAAATACTAATAAACTAAAACTAATTCTTGTATTCTCCACGGTAATTATGCGAACAATCTCATCACATAAAGCCGTGTGCACACAAGAGAGTTTGTTGTCAAAACATTCGCTACGCACTCGACGCGACGCTGAATTAACTGTTATTTAATTAACGGCACAGAAAGGGGTCCCGCTAGAGCTGGCGGTGTTTGACAGTCGATTACGGGACAATATAACACATCGAGCGAATGTTATTCCGGGAATTTCTTGATTTTTCCAAGTAATTAGTAAGTAAGTAAGTTGTTCAAACTACTATGGAATAAATCTTTTATCGATTTTCAGGCTTAAACAATTTTTTTAAGCACCTGACTACCTATTTGAAGTCACTTATTATTTTTATATGTAGGTACATACTTCTATTATTTCAGGTTTGAATTTTATTGTTTATTATAAAACAACACCAATCGTTTGTATTTTGCACTTAATTATATGCATTTAAACACAAACCAAAACAAATCAAATAATATTGCGTCGTATGCTGAAAATTTAGAGAAGCCAACTAAAGTTTAACCATCTTAAAACGTTGCATAACCACCTATGTTTACGAACAAATAGTTTGAATTTGGATTTGAGCAGCCTTTTCCTATTTCGGGACACGGTCTGCGATTCCGGGACAGTCCCGCACACGAGCGGTCGGCAGCCCTACGCCGGTCGTGTCTTGAACAGTGAAAATTTAATCAGACGAAACACGCGCGGCGCGCACAGATTATGTAGGTACGTGGAGAAATGACGGAACTAATTGGGAGTCGAAATAAATTAAATTAGGTTTTACTTAGTAACGTCATTTGGTATTACAGTAATACCAAAGATGCCGACATGTAGTAATGGTAGTACTACACGTCGGCATCTTTGGCAGTCATGTCGGCAGTTGGTAATAGTTGTTTCGTTTAGCTTCAGCTGTGGCCGTACTTTATAAAAAAAACATTAATAAAAAAATCTTCACAAATAATAATTTTGTGCCAGGGTTGTGCCGATGAATGTTATTATAGGTGACGTACTTTATAAACATACTAGCTTAGAGTATACATAGCTAGCTTATGTATACTTTGCATACTAGCGGTCGCCCCGCCACTTCATCCGCGTTAAAACATTCCCCCTTAAAAATTGAAATTTTTAAAAATCCTTAGCTGATGCTCACGTCATAAAATTCCTTTCAGCTTTCTAGACTTACAGAAGAAGTGGACGAACCAAGCTGAGGCCGTACATTGATAGTATTCTTTAACAAACAGTATTTCAAATCAATTGAAATCAACAGCTTATTAACATGTCCCACTGCTGGGGCTCAGGCATACCCTCTCGACGAGGGCGTTCGGGCTATAGTCCACCGCGCTAGCCCAGTGCGGGTTGGTGGACTTCACAACCCTCTAAGAATTTATTCTTCGGCGTATGCAGGTTTCCTCACGATGTTTTCTTTACCGTTTGAGAGCAGTCAGTAAATGTACTTAAGTTTCGAGAAAAACCCATTGGTACATGGCCCAGTCGGGGATCGAACTTCGGACCTTTCGATATGTCAGGCCGCGTCCTGTCCCCACTGACGCTCTTCAACAAACACTATTTACTAAGCCAAATAACCGCGGGGAAAAAGGCAATAAAAAATAAATAACATATCTCCGAAAGCAACCTCAAAAATTACGCCATTTTTACGATCAAAGCGCGACATATAAAGATCTTTGAGCGAAAACATAAAGTATTCGGGCTTAATGCGTCGTGACGAGGACAAAGTAAAGGTTGTACCGTATTTACTCGCCTCCCTTTGTGTGTCCGTGTTGCTCTCATGTTGACATGCGTGACAAACTCATAAATATGTTTCCAACAAACGTAATAAATACATAAATTTTTTTATTAATATTTTTGTTTTTTTGCGACCGTCTCGCTAGCCAGGGGGCCCTCTATTTGGGCCTTTATCTGGGTCAATCATTTTACTTCACTTGGTCACATTTTATTTCACTTGATCTCAAAGGCAGTAATAAGGCCAGAAGTATACTAAAATAATCACATATCTTGACATCAGAGAGAAAATGTACCTGGGACTTTAATGTTGCTCGGCCTATCATATCGAAAGGTCCGAAGTTCTATCCCCAGCTGGGCCACGTGCCAATGGGCACTCGAAACTTAAGTACATTTACTGGCTGCTCTCAAGCGGTAAAGGAAAACATCGCGAGGAAACCTGCATACGCCGAAGAAGAAATTCTTAGGCGCATGTCAAGTCAACCAACCCGCACTGGGCTAGCGTGGTGGACTATAGCCCGAACGCCCTCGTTGAGAGGGTAAACCTGAGCCCCAGCAGTGGGAACATTATTAATAGGCTGTTGATTTGATTCAGATGTTATCTTAATAATAAGTACCAAATCTCGTACTCAACATGCCATTCAAAGAGCACTTGGCAATATTACTTCTGTCGTATTCTATTTTATTGTAACCGTGAGCTCCCAATTCCAGCTCTCAATACGTCGCGCCGTCGTCAGTGACACGGTGGAAGGATGTGCTCAAATAATGATGGTAAGGATTACAAATAGAGATGAAAGTCGTTTGTGGAACAAATATGTGTTACGATATTGTTGATCTCAAACAGTTTCTGCAAATAAATCTGCCGATTTGCACGATAGTAGTGCATCCCTATTTAAAGCACACCTAAAGACTGAAACGTTCGTACGCACTAGTTCAGTTGACCAGTTCAGTTGACCAGCTCAGTTGACCAGCTCAGTTGACCAGTTCAGTTGACCAGCTCAGTTGACCAGCTCAGTTGACCAGCTCAGTTGACCAGCTCAGTTGACCAGCTCAGTTGACCAGTTCAGTTGACCAGCTCACTTGACCAGTTCAGTTGACCAGCTCACTTGACCAGTTCAGTTGACCAGTTCAGTTGACCAGCTCAGTTGACCAGCTCAGTTGACCAGTTCAGTTGACTAGTTCAGTTGACTGACCAAACTTTAGTTCCAAATTTTTGACACCTACTACTGATAGTAAATACTAAATAGTAAATGATGAATGATAGTAAATAACATATAGTTATGGTGACCGAAAGTTATTAGGAAACCTGCATACGGAAAAAATCTTAGCATGGGAAGAACCAGCCCGCACTGGGATAGCGTGGTGGACTATAGCCCATACGCCCTCGTTGAGAGGGGAACGCCCCTGTGCCCCAACAGTGGGGACATATCAATAGGCTGTTGATTGATTGATTGACTGGTAGTAAAATAAAACTTATTTCGAGGAAAATCTACGTTACTACTAAACTGTTTTTAAAAATTCTTTCACTGTTAGAAAGCTAAATTATTGTAGATATTTTTAGACATAGACTATTTTTACCTCGGGAATACCAAGGATGTTCAAGGAAACAAACCGCGGCCAATTCCGCGAAAAATAAGTAGAAACGGTTGTCCCTTTAAAAGGCTGCAATATTTTCTTAACGAAGTTAGGCAATTAGAGCTATGAAGAGTAAGTTAGTTAATGAATCTTCCGCCCAGAGAAGTTGGTCGGAACTTGGAGCCCACTTGTTTTTCTTTCTAGAAAACATGATTGAAGAACTGTATTTTTATTTTATGATGTGATGGGGGACGGATGGTGAGCTATTCCGAATCTATACTATATGTAGGCTCAGGAGGGCCTTTTTCAGAATTTTCCATTTGTAGGTTATGTGGGCAGTCTCAAATCTAGTCGGAAATCGGCGATTCGTCGCGGACGTGGTGCGTCGACGGCTCGATCCACTGACAGAACGCTCTCTGTCATGGCCGCCCGACGCGCAACCAGTGACACAACGCTCCGCCAAAGTGACACTGACAGCTAACGTCAGTTGTCACTTTATTTCCATTTCTTCTCAATAGATGGCGCTGTACGGTGCGCCGTCATATATAATAAAGCTGAAGAGTGTTTTTTTCTGTTTGTTTGTCTGTTTCGGATTAGAAAAATTCTTTTTGCATTTGATAACTCAATTTTTAAGGAAGGTTATAGTCTATTTATCATCACGCTACGACCCATAGGAGCCTAGCAGTAGAGACAAGTCAGAAATAGCTTATAAAACGCGGACGAAGCCGCGGGAAACAGCTAGTAGTATAACAAAGCCACGGGCGGCGAATTACAAACGTACAAAACGAAGGTTCGATTGATAATTAATCTTCCCTCCAGTCAACCCCTTTGTTGGCATCGCCATATCTCGTTAAAACTTTCCCCTAAAATTCAGTACCCGTTTTGAATGTTTCTGTGATGCCATTAATTTTAACCTTTCGGTAACGGAATGCTCAGCAAGTTTCCAATTAATCCCTCAAAAATGGAAATAAATCTTCATTTAGCCGTTTCTTAACATACTTAATAATATGTTCACGCTATGTCCCAGATGGGGTACGCAGACAGACCTGAGCACCTATTATTTAGTGGTTATTTAACGAGATTCTGACACTCTGACAAACCTATTTAGCCGTTTCTTACATAATATAACATATTTTAAGTAAGTACCAATTAATCATCCTATTGTTTGAAAATTTCCACTTTCCATTTGAAAGTCAGCAATTGTCAAAAGTGCGTGGATTTTGTTGTCTCCATTTTTCTTAAAAAGTTATGGAAATAAATATTATTCGGTATTCGCGCTCAGGAACAAATTCGCTATAGGGTTATCCGTTATTTACTCGTACAAGGCTGTGCTGGTATTGCAGCTTTATGAGTGCTACGCCGTAGCATTAGTAATGCTACGGCGTAGTACTCGTAGCACTGTATAGTTTATCCACTTGTAAAGAGCACATGAAAGTCTTGTACGCCATTAATTTGACTTTTTTGTTGCACAGGCGTAAACAGCTGTTATTAATTGCTGGGATATTTTTTCTTGAATTTTCCACAAATTTTCCACCCGTCGGACAAATTGGGTCTACCCAATTTCGTAAGTGCCAGGAGATTAATTAATCCCAGACACACACGACCTGCGGTGGCGGCCTACCGCGGGCCGCGGTCTCAATATGCAAACGCAGGCCGCGCGTGTCTGAAGTCTCACATACATTGCCTATGGAATACAACAGGCCGCCACCGCCACCGCAGGCCGCGTGTTTCTGTTATACGCTTTTATTTATGGGTCGGAATTAAATGCAGAATCATAAGCAGCATGCATTATTAATATTGACAAATTATTACTATTAAATACATGTTTATTTCGATAACAAAAGGTTACTTAAATTATGGTGGGCTGGGCGGGCACATCGCTCGACGCTCGTAGAACCCAACGGCCGTGTTGGGGCAGAAAGGTTTTCGAGTGGCGACCACGTATCGGAAGACGCAGTGTAGGCAGGCCTCCCACAAGGTGGACCGACGATCTGGTGAAGGTCGCGGGAGCCGGCTGGATGAGGTTAGCGCAGGACCGGTCGTCGTGGAGATCCTTGGGGGAGGCCTTTGTCCAGCAGTGGACGTCTACAGGCTGATATGATGACTTAAATTATTATTATAAGTGTTATTACAAAAACGCAAATCGTTTCCATAACGCGTACATCTCTGTCCTTTATTATTGCTCACCTGTTGCGGCGCGCGCACATCGACCCGCGCCGGCCGGCGGCCTGCATCGTGGATTGTTAACCTCCCGCCGAATGTGGGTCGCACTCGCCGTGCCCCGGGAATGTCCCGGAACCGGTTCGTGTGTCCCGGATTTTATGCGAACAAGACGTGTCCCGGATTCCGTATGAACAGTCCAAGGGAAAAACTACGAATTGTCGTTTCTTTTCATTGTTTTATTAACACACATCGATATTTATAGAAAGTACTAAGGTGATCTGAAAATGCGGTCTGAAAAATGATTCGGTGGTCAAAAATATTTAAAAGCAAAAATTATGATAAATAAAAGGCATAGCCGATGGCAAAAATAGGTATTTGAATTTAAAAATTACGTACGAGTATGTTTAGATATTACATTACAAAATGGACAATCATCGCTTTTCCCTTGGGCTCTTCAATGCGCTTGCTATATAGGTCATGAACTGTACATTTATTTTTATTGCTCATTGCATTTATTTAGCAGAATAAAAGCTTGTCTGGTATCGTATCTGATAAACATAAAAAAACAATATATCGTCAACGAACGTGGCCGTGCCAACATGTCCCGGATTTCGTATCGACTGGTTTTACGCTCTGGCTATGTAAATTAGGGTCGTGAATAGTTCATTAGTTGACAGAATAATATCTGGCAATTGGGGTGTTGGTTCATCAAACTAATAAAAATGTGAAAGCGTGAATTTTTGTTTATTTGTCAGTGGTCGTTAAGTAACGGTTTTAGGAAGTGTAACGTTTCGCTCCCCTTCTGCCCTTAAACTCAGACGATAAGTCGCGGGTATACTTAAAGTAGTATTTTATAAATATAAAAAACACCTGATATTCTCATCAAAGATATCCAGCCCGTTTAGATACATTATAGTCAACATTAAAATGAAGCAAACAGTAATACCAAAAAAAATTTTAAACTAAGGTGGCTCTCATTTTGTTTTGATTTGTATACATTTTTTTTGCACAAATTTACACGAAAAGACAAACATGAAAAATGCGCACTAAGGTGAACTTATCTCTATAAGAGATCTCTTCCAGCCAACCTTCACCTTGGAAGAACCATAAAAAGCCCAAAGATCAAAATGAGTATGATTATTTTCTTTGATTTTCGTAGGTAATTGTCCCGTATTTATTTCATAGCAAGGTAATATGTAAAAAAAAATCTTTTAATCTGTTTATGAGTAACAGTCAATTAACAAACCTGTGACGATTTGAATCTAATGGTTTCCGATTAAACATTGTCCCGGATTTTGTGGCAGCCCTTAGCGCTCTCTAAATAACGGATTCCGAACCCTTCCCTGGCAGCGGGCGGGCGGTTTGCGCGACCTTGCCCGCATTTGCAGGGTTGAGCGATCGAAACCATTGGAGATTTTTATTAAGATGTGTGTTACGTCAGTCGTGGCATATTGTGTATTTATCGGATTTTGGACAAGACTTTTGCGGGACATCATTATATCCCTTTACTGGTCTCTCTATTATCTCTTCAGAAGCGTAGTTTGGTACTGTGCATTGCCGATAATCCCTGTCTCTATTGATTGATGTACAAAGCAGAACGAATCGTTCTATATTTATTTACATCACGTCACGTTCACACCCATACATACACAGGCACACACACACACACACAGATTGTACGCGACGTGTCGACTGCAGCGTCAGTGGCGTCGGGGATAAGACGCTGCGTATCATATCGAAAGGTCCGAAGTTCAATCCCCGGCCGTGCCATGTACCAATGGGTTTTTCTCGAAACTTAAGTTCAATTCCGACTACTCTCAAACGGTGAAGGAAAACATCGTGAGGAAACCTGTATACGCCGAAGAAGAAATGCTTAGGCGCATGTGAAGTCCACCAACCCGCACTGGGCTAGCGTGGTGGACTATAGCCCGAACGCCCTCGTTGAGAGGGTAGGCCTGAGCCCCAGCAGTGGGGACATGTTAGTTGGCTGTTGATGATATTAGTAGATATGTGCGTGTGTGGGTACAGATATAAGAGAAAGTCTCAAGTGAAACTGGTCTCTCGATCTATTGAGTTGCGAAACTGCTCCTGCATTTATGAATATGTATGTACCTACAGTAAAAGTTACCAACTACACGTTCGTTAAAGAGGAGATTAAAAAAACGTCGGCAACGCCCCCATTACCCCGGGCTTTGAGAAAAAATACTGTAATGATGTAAACCAAACAAAGCGATCGCTCTCTTTGTATTCCCGCAATATTATTATACGTCCTCGTTTATATAAATAAGAGAGATATCGCTTGCTATTGATGGGCTCGCCTCGCACTGGCTGACTTACTTTCTATTGTCAAGTATAAGTAACTAGAATACAATGGTGATAGGGATGGAAACTCTAATGCAATGAAAAACAGCAATAAACATTGATGTATTTAGGTTTAAAGTGTACATAGAGTCACAGTTCGATGAAGGAAAACATCGTGAGGAAATCTGCATACGCCAAAGATTGCAATGTCTATTCTAAGGCGTACGTGAAGTCCACCAAAAACGGACTGTGGCTCCGTTGGTGGACAGGGGTCTGGCACAAAAGATCCCAAAAGGATCGAAGTGTGACCAGGTATTCCCGAGAAAACGCCACTTGGGCCAGTCTGGTTCCAGAGTGGCCAATTATGGTCTTTTCTTTTGTCTAGTCCAAGCAGAGTCCACTAAAGGCTGCAGGTCAATGAACTACAGTAACAACTCATTATTACAAAATATCTATGTAAAATTTAAATTTCATAGGAAATACTGTTATGTAATGATTTGCATTCTTATTAATAGAATAAACTGGTATTCAATAGTAAACAGAGTACAGACACCAGACAGGCATTCGAATGTCGATATTTACCAGTAGCGGATCCAGGGCCTATGGATAAAAATATATAATTTCTGTCTCTAGTGTTTTGCTCCGAATTATTTCCATTGTCAAGTCTTGAACAAAATGTCAAAAAACAGAGAAAGATATGCCGGAAACGGTAGCGAGATTGTTGATTACAATCTTACCAAATCGCGAAAAAAAAATTGAATCTCTGTTTCTCTGATAAACCGTATCCTAAGGGTGTCTTGAAATTTTCGCGATGAAACCGCCTAGATTGTTTTCTTCTTTTTTCTATGCAATAAAGAATGTTCGTTCGTTGAATCTATCTATCTCTGCCAATTGTAGTTAGTCGAAGAGAAACGGCATGATTAAGTTTGAGCATTGTTTTAAAAATGTCATTTTCTGACATTTCTATATAAATATTTTATTTTATTAATTTGACATTGTACGAATATATTTTATTTTAATGTTATTACGAATGTGTGTAAGTATCACAATATTGACGTGTATAATTAGTACGAATAAATGAATATGAATAAGTATTTACGTCGTAGCTAGCGAACATCGACCCTGTAAACTCATGGTACAGATCGTAAGGATCCTTCTATTACCATTCACGATCTCGAATCAAATATATTCCGTAACTCCATTTGTATCGATACCAATTTTCTTAACTCGTTACGTTCACCCCTACACAACGGAGGGAAACTGGGGTGGGTGGTGGTAAATAAAAAATTGACGTTGTATAAATGTACCCAGTGTACTTATATGCAATAAAATAGTTTTGAATTTGAATTTGTGTGAGGGGCCTAATTGACCTGAATCCGGCCCTGTTATCTTTGATGACAGATAACGTAAACAACCAAAACATTTCTTTGAATTTCGTTCGCGAATAGATGTTAGATACGATGTAATTTCCTGGAAATGCATATGTATATTGTTACAGTTGTGATATTTTGACGGTAATTGCCTTTTTCAGAGAAATCTGATATATTTATTTATTTATTTAATTCAGTTACGTACGAACTATTTCTGCATTAAAGTACATTAACCCAATCTGGCTAGAAGTCGAATTTGCGATGCTTGTCACTCAACAAAAATATGAGATGACACTGATCGAAGCGAAAGAGGTATGTCAGGATCGCGATACTTGGCGCTCCGTTCTTCCTGCCTACCCCGCCAGGGACATAGCGTGGAGATAAGTAAAGTGTGTATGAATTAATATATATTTCATGTTATGTTATCTATCAGGAGTAAAGGCTTTAAAAGCTTTTTATTTCATACTAGCAAAGAAAACCAAAACCCTTTTTTTCTGAACTGAAAGCATACTCTGAACTTCAATTTCATACGAATGTTAGGAAATGAGATATTTTTATTGCTGGTCATTATTTATTGGCCAATTTTCGAGATGTTTTATAGCCTATACGTTGGCCAGGGATATATCCATACAAAGTTTCGTCAAAATCCGTTCAGTGGCAAAAGCGTGATGGACGAACAGACAGACAAAAATTCCAAAAGTTGCATTTTCGGCTTCGGTATCGTTCGTAAGGTACCCCAGACCGAGTTTTTTTCCAAAAATATTTAATCTACAGGAACAACTTTTCTACAGTTTTATTATATTGTATAGTTAGATAAAGATTGTTATATAGAAGCAGTTGTGTGACACAGCTGTATTTCTTTCATGACATAATAGGGCTCCAACTCGTCCGCCGGGACTCGTAACGCGGCCCGGGGCTCCCGTCAACAGCTTAATTACTGAGGTTTTTGTCCACGTAATTATGAGGATGTAGTCAAGGGTATATACGAGCAACACAAGAAACGAGGAAACAAGTATTATGAAGGTTTACCTACAAGGAAAAGTTTTGCCCTCAACATCTTAGCAATAAAGTAGAAACATTCGTTTATTATCGTAAAGAGCGTCTCTGGCCTCGGTGATTAGAGGCGGCCTATCATATCGAAAGGTCCGAAGTTCGATCCCCGGCTGGACCATGTAGGGCTTTTTCTCGAAACTTAAGTACATTTTCTGACTGCTCTCAAACGGAAAACTTGAAAAATGAGAAGAAAAAAAACCCACTGCTGAAACAGAATTGAAGTAAAAAAAGAAACGTGTCTGCCCTTAGGTCGTATGACTTTACTACCTACGGGTCAAAGAGTTCGAATGAAAAGAGACTACATCTAGATCACGACCTACATTCACCGTAAGGCTCTGAGCACATATAGCGGACGATCAACAGCTCTTTTTAAACCGGCAACACTCAAAGGAACAACCGAAGCTGCTGAACGGATTTTGATGAAACTTTGTATAGTGATAGTGTATATCCCTGGTCAACATATAGGCTCTTGAAAATTGGCCGAAAAATAGTGACCAGCAATAAAAAAACAGAAAATCAACGGATATGCTCATTTCACAAATGTAGATCCCGGGTGGAAATCGAACCCACGACCTCTGGCGTAGCAGGCAGGGTCACTACCAACTACGCCAACAGGCCAGTCTACTGTAGCCCGAAAGCCCTCGTTGAGGAGGCGGCTCACCCCAGCAGTGGGAACAGTTAATTAATATAGGCTGATGACTTCATCATCATCAACAGCCTATTAACATGTCCCCACTGCTGGGGCTCAGGCCTACCCTCTCAACGAGGGCGTTCGGGCTATAGTCCACCACGCTCGATGTTTTCCTTCACTGTTTGAGAGCAGTCAGTAAATGTACGAAAAAACCCGTTGGTACATGGCCCAGCCGGGGATCGAACTTTGGACCTTTCGATATGATAGGCCGCGTCTTATCCCCGACGCCACTGACGCTCCTGCTGATGATCCGATGATGATTCGAAGTACCTATATTACGGTAGTACCTATAGTAGTAAGAGGCCGTGTGAATTCACCCATTGCATAGGTATGTATGTTGGTGGAACGTCCGTTACTGAAGTGCGGTTGGCTCACTAATGTCAGTCTACCGCAAGCTCGACCAATAATGGCCGACAGGGAATACGCGGCCAACCAAATTCTATTGCGAAATTGAGGTATGTTACGTAATGTACCGCCGACAGATTTAACTTGTGACCCATCCAAGTGTTTTGTGCCGATTTTGTACGATGTGAATGTTGCGTCAAGCGGTCCCTAAACGTCATGTTTGCATGACATGCGTTACGTTTAATAAATAAAATTAAATAAAAGATTATTTATTCGTCGATCACACAATATTACAAATAAATAATCTGTGTAATAGTATGATCTATGTATTTGTACTGTATCATTTTGGTTTATGTATTTTTAGGGTAAGTTTACAGGTAGTTCATTCTCCTACTTTACTATCTAATTTTGGTACTAAACGCATTTAAGCTAATCCTTTCAGTAAGTCTAAGGTTGACTGGAAGAGATCTCTTAGTGGGATAAGTCCGCCTTTGTACTTAGTTTTATTCTTAACTGTCTGTATCTGTAAATTTTTAGTACAATAAAGTGTATACATATTACATAATTATTAAATACCATCATTATAAGATAACTTTTTGTAGTGAAATGAAAGGGTCGATGACTCAGCGAAGCGCTGTTTTTAGTCATCACCATTATTCGACGTTTACGTAATTGTCATGCTGCATGATGGACCATCATGCTTGCCATCAATCAGTACAGTGAAGCAACGGCCAGCACGTAGTTTTCATGTCATGCACGTCAATCACTACAGCTAGACGGTCATGCATGAGTGACAGCACGCATGTCATGCAGATTGATCGTGTAGGGACCACTTTATAGGTAAGGTGAACCTTATAAATAAATAAATAAAATTAAATTATTTTTAATGTTTTGTGGTGTCTTATATCTTTATTTCTGAAAAATGTTTATGTGACAGATTAGTGAAATAAACTGCTTGTTTTTTATTTATGATTAAGAAGCATGAAAGATATAGGATCACAAATTCCCTCAACAAACAAATTTGTATTCCAGTGATCTAGAAAGAAAGAAGAAAGAAAGAAAGAAAGAAAGAAAAATAATTTATTCGACAATCACAACAAATATATTAGTAAAATTAATTAGGTAATTGATTAACCTGACATAAAATCAGGTGGTAGACGATGCTGTGATCGTGAAAAGGTCCCCAGCTCAGCATAGTGCTGCACCCAGGAGGCGCAGCGCTGGTTTTCTGCTGGGGGCCTTGGCTATCTACTATTTATTTAAGCTTAAACACCTTGGTACTATTATTTACATTAGCAATGATTTGATCATCGACCTAAATAACCATCATATCGACCGGAAGACGTCCACTGCTGGAAGAAGGCCTGAATAATAACTAAATAATAGACATACAACATATTTTCGTACATTTTCTTCGAAGAGCAAATAGTCAATAATGAAAATATACTCCCAAAAAGGAAAGTTAAATAATCCCTACAATTACCAGCTACTTCTCAATTCTGCGAGGCGCGCGTCAAAAGCCTTCAAAGAACAGATAAACAGCCTTATTGAACTTCTGACAGCCCAATCGAAGTTGAGAAGTGATTTGTATGCGTAAAACATGAGGCGCTTACAGTTTGCGAACAGTCTGAAGCTAGAATACCACGCTTAGATATGCCCACCTGTTACCCCAGTACTGTCCGTAGGTGACAGATAGGAGTCAAAGGCAAAATATTTTGGAACATAAATGGTTAACTGAGTACCTAGGTACCATCATCATATCAGCCTGTAGACGTCCACTGCTGGACAAAGGCCTCCCCAGGGATCTCCACAACGACCAGTCCCGCGCTAACCTCATCCAGCCGGGTCCCGCGACCTTCACCAGTCGGCCCACCTTGTGGGAGGCCTACGCTGCGTCTTCAGATAGGTGGTCGCCACTCGAGAACCTTTCTGCCACAACGGCCGTCAGTTCTACGAGCGATGTGCCCCGCCCACTGCCACTTCAGCTTCGCAATTCTTTGAGCTATGTCGGTATACCTACCTAGGTAACCGTACGTACATGACTTTGTTAGAAAAGTTCACAAACTCGTTTTTTCTTTGAAGCAAATTTGCAACACATCTTTTAAAATCAAAGTACAACAATTCTTTGTAAAGATTGTGCGAAGCTGACCATATTTGTCAAGAAGTTTCAAATCTCTTTGGTCGCGCGCGCGCTCCCTGTGGAGATCGCATCTTGCATATTTAGTATCGGAACCTATGGTGTCATTTACCGGAAGGGGGGGGGGGGGGGGGGGGTGCGGACAAAGGAAGCGGAGTAGCGGGAGGAGGTTGCTAATACAAATTTATATGGAGTTTGAAAATGAGAATGTGTGAGTGAGTTACAATATTGTAATATCCATTTGACACGATTCTGACACCCATAGAACGCTTTGATTACTCATCCATATGGTAGTGGCAAATTTTTTTGATTCAAGATATTTGTCATTCAAATAATCGTCTATTTTACAATAATCTTTTTTACAAATTTCTTTTTTATGTGATTCTTAAATTCTCTGGCATTCATTCAAGATATCCTCTGGTAGTTTGTTGTAGAAGCGTAACTTGCCCCGTGAACCGTTACTGTCAACTTTAGTACAAGTTTGTTTTTATGTCTTTTATGTACCATAAGATTCATTCAGTGATGTGATAAGTGGAACTCAAGTAAATGCAAGGTAGTTCGATTTGTATAGCAGTTGACGGTCGCTGTTAGCTAGCTACTATTAAATTATTATATAGGTGGCTGGTCCATGCCTCAGAGGACCCCAGGGCTTGCGCGTACTTCGCACAACGCTTGAGCTTAGCTATTCAGCGAGGTAACGGCGCCAGCCTCCTGGGGACTTTGCCTCACCACGAGGGTTTGGACAGAGTACACCTGCTGTAAATATGTTACTCATAAGTAGTTTTAATTTTATACTCTTTTCTATCATCATCATCATATCAGCCTGTAGACGTCCACTGCTGGACAAAGGCCTCCCCCAAGGATCTCCACGACGACCGGTCCTGCGCTAACCTCATCCAGCTGGGTCCCGCGACCTTCACCAGATCGTCGGTCCACCTTGTGGAAGGCCTGCCTACACTGCGTCTTCCGATACGTGGTCGCCACTCGAGAACCTTTCTGCCCCAACGGCCGTCAGTTCTACGAGCGATGTGCCCAGCCCACTGCCACTTCAGCTTCGCAATTCTTTGAGCTATGTCGGTGACCGTGGTTCTCCTGCGGATCTCCTCATTTCTGATTCGATCTCGCAGGGAAACTCCGAGCATAGCTCTCTCCATTGCCCTCTGGGTGACCTTGAGCCTTCTTATGAGGCCCATAGTGAGGGACCACGTCTCGGTACCATATGTCATCACTGGCAACACACACTGGTCGAAGACTTTCGTCTTGAGACACTGCGGTATTTGGGACGAGAAGATGTTGCGTAGCTTCCTGAACGCTGCCCAGCCGAGTTGGATTCGACGATTGACCTCTTTCTCGAAGTTGGACCTACCTAACTGGACCGTTTGTCCCAGGTATATATAATCGTCTACAACTTCGAACTCTTTTCTATACTAATAATAAACATATATTAAATAGGTACACATTAAAAATATACTTATTTACTTGAAGTATTTTTAAGACTTCTCTATAAGACGCGAACAGTTCAGTTACTAACGTTTTTATAATGATTAAAAAATCGATACTGTTTACTCCGGTCGCGTGAATTCTTATTACAGAAATAGATTGACCTCTTTACGTCTGCCTCGGAGGGGAAGAGGGCCTATGTTCAACAGTGCACGTTTGCTGGTGATAATGTCTAAGAAGCCGACGGTATACCCGAATCGGACACCACCGGACGATTTCAACGCATCTGGCGGAAGTGTCGATGGGGTTGAGAATGTGGCACGCCCAAAACAGACCTGCGAAGATTCGATATCTCCACAATAATTGAAATTGACGTGAATTGACTCGTTAAACATGACCTTTTCATACTGCGAAACGGACAAAGGAAATGTCACAAATTGCCGCTATAATCGGGAGCAAATCGTGCGTGATCGATTACATCATATCGAGAAGAATTACTCGATAAGGAGAGGTAATGGACTCGAAAATTCGGTATTCATTGAATAAGAAGTACCTAATCATTCGCTTGAAAAGTGTTTAGCGGAGCGCTCCATGGACATTCCAATTCAATCATTATCTATTCTAGATTCTTTGTTCCGCAGACAAAAACTAGACAATACCGGATTACGTTCGTTGTACGCACGACTGATTTAATTTCTGACCATATTATGTCCAAATGTTTTGTAATTTTGACACGTTTTTGCACGATGTAACTGTTTTATTGTTTTAATCTTTTGGTGAGTAGATACCGTCAATATATTATAATCAGACTCTCGTATATCTGATAATGTACTGTCTGTAGCAGATCAAAGTTCACCCCCCGAAAGACGCAAGAATCCGGCTATGTTCATTGATTCGTTGCTAGGTAAATTAGGACACAGTAGATTTACCGTCTACTGTGATTAGGAGGCGAAACTTCCATATTGGAATGTAGAATGTATTTGCCCTATTTGCCGCACATCGGTGTTTAATAATAGTGTCTACGGCTCTGGAAACGAAGTCTTTTTTTACCCTTTCTATACTATCGTAGTAAACATCAAAATTCAACATTTTCTTAAAATCGAATACGAGGGAAATAAACGCCAAATCCAAGGGAGACGAAAACCAAATACAAATTAAAATCTCGACAAAGAGTCTTGGCTTAACCACGTTACAGTCATACATAAACATAAGTTGTTACTAAAACAAAACCACCCTGTATGTTGGAGCTATATCGAATGTTTTCATCTGAGTGCTATTGTACGTCGGCCGTGGAACTGGCGCGCGACGTCGTGTTCCACTTTCGAATCTCGAGAAGAGGCGATAGTGTTGTAAATTTAAGATTCGACTCCTCGATCTCTATTTTATTAAGACTCGAATTGCAGTAGCGCTCGATTTTCATTAGACTCGAGTCTTTTTGTGCGCTTGAGTCTCCTTTTACCACGAGCCGTTGAATTGTTGCTCGAGTTCTTATCGCTTTTTTGAGTCTTACTCGAACCAACTTACATACCAATGTGTCGTAAATAATAATAATAAATAATTATTTGCAGGCAACTATGGCTCATAATCATAGACTAATATGCCTTATAGTAGAAATACGTTTGTTTACTAATATTAATAACTTTTATCCAAAATTGCTTCAGTTTCAATTTTCTTTCAACTACCCTTCAACGAAAACCACGCTTCAAGTCAAATCTCTTCTTTAAGTTTATTTTGAAAACTCGATTCCTTTTCCAGGCTCGTTTAATTTTTTTAGTCGTCGGTAGAAAGACTCGCGCTCTACTTGAGAATTCGTGTCTATGAATGCTCTGAGTCCTGGTTGATCGATAGTCGAGGACTCAAGTCTTTTGCAACACTAGGTGGTGGGTGGCGGTTTCCGCGGGCTTTTTTTCACGCCGCGGCGATTGCGGACTTTATTTTGTTGTTACAGACTACACCTATAAGAGAGAAATACCTATTGTACGGGCGTACAAAACTGCGCTTTCAAAGACCCGTGGTCTCCACTTTTGAACGATTTACTGTAATAATGTCCAATCTGAAAAATGTCCAACGACCTGCTCGAACTGAAAAATTTCCAAACTGAATAATGTCCAATCTGAAAAACGTCCAATCTGAAAAACGTCCAACCTGAAAAATGTCCAATCTGAAAAATAAATAAATAGCGGTTTTTAAGGTTTTGTAGTGTAAAATGTTCCAGATTGGACATTTTTCAGATTGGTCATTTTTCAGGTTGGACATTTTTCAGGTTGGACGTTTTTAAGATTGGACATTTTTCAGATTGGACATTATTATCGTAAATCTTTTGATTCGTCTTTACTCACTCTTCAACAAAAAGAGCAGAAAATAATTAACTGAAAGCTGAACTAAATAGTCCACGAAGGGTAAAACAGTAAAAATGGCTGAACGGAATGAAAATGTCGTCATTAACATGAAAAGGGCGATTTACGATAATAATGTCCAATCTGAAAAATGTCCAACCGTTGAAAAATGTAGATGAGTGATGAGATGCACGAATGACACAAATATATGGAACGAATGTGAGTTACAGCCAAGGGGACAAGGAATGATGAGACTGAGCGAAGCGACAGAGGAGTGTCAGGATCGCGATACTTGGCGCACCGTTCTTTCTGCCTACCCCGCCAGGGACATAGCGTGAAGATATGTAGCCAACGATTAAGAGATATACGTATAGTGTAGTTAAGTCAATTGGGCTCCCTAAACGATCATGCGGCATGACATGCATTACGAGCTGTCACTCCCGCATGACTGTCTAGCTGTAGTGATTGACGTGCATGACATGCAAACTACGTGCTGGCCGTTGCTTCACTGTATTGATTGATAGCAAGCATGATGGTCCATCATGCAGCATGACATTCACGTAAACGTTGCATGTCATGCAAGCATGATCGTTTAGGGACACTTATTAAACCCACCTCAACATTCATTGTGGAAATACGCAGATAATAAATTAAAAAGATAAACAATGCAGTTCATTACGCTGTAGGAATGCCACAGTTTTATATCGGTTGTGTAACGACTGCATGATTTAGTGGTGTGCCGTTGCCAAGAATCGGTTAATTGGAGCACGATAGGGCTGTACCGGATATTATTTTGTCGATATCTGCGGATTCATCAAACTGACTAGGCCTACCCATATGTAAGGGAGATGGAAACCTGAAACGGATACTACGGATAATACCTATTCCTCAGGGGAATTCTTTACTGCCCTACAAGATATCGAATTCTGTTACAGAATTCTCAACTATCTAGAACTATACTGATACGTTACCGTCTGAAATATGTTAGCGTTAACATTATCTAGTTAATATCAACATGAACAGCTTTCGGATATTATAGTTAAAGTTAGGAATAATGAGAGCGGCTCGGAACGGATTAATTAAATTAAATATAATAATTATAAACGCTACAGTATTGTTTTTTTTACGTGAAATATCTGCAACGTGAGAAACTAATAGAAGATAAGTTACAGGTGAAACCGGAGTCCTTGACTCTAAACTTTTTACAGCACTCGGAATAAAATCGTGGTTTCAATTAATATTAACACAAACGTCAACAAGACGTTTAACGTAAAATGCTGCGGCTGTACCGAGTACAGCCTACCCTTTTTCCTTTTTTAGTGTTTGTACCTTTTGCAGCTCAATCACGCCATGCAGCTTAACCGATTTTAGTAAAGCCTGGCATGCCAAGCGTCGCATGGCAGCTGCGTATTCCGCCCCGCACATGCCACGCAGCCAGTGCGATACAGTTTCATACTTTACAACGGAATTGCCACGCGACGAGTCGCGATAGAGGGGCTGTCTGTCCGTTAACCACATCAGACCGTCAAAAACCTAACATATTCAAGTTAAACTCCCCACTACACTGTTATTTGGACTAACAGTACCCACACAAAGTAATGAACAGACACCAACATTGTAGGGCACTAAACACTTCAATAAAGTTACGGAACCCGTAAACATTCAGCGCGAGTCGTAAATTGTCCGGCGGCGGCGCACTAAGTACCCCTAACGACGGCCGTGCGGGTGTAGGGCTGCCACGACGGCATCCGAAACTGTCGGATATATTTTACAGGAAGTTTTATTTTATTTATTCAGAAAACCAACAGTTTTTTAAGCATTGCAACTTCGTCATAAGTGGTACAAAAAATTTCAAATGGAACCAACATATTTTTAAGGAATCGTCAAAACGAATAATTATATACCCTTATTACTTGCCTTATGTAATTATATTTCACTTGGTTTATTAAATAAACTTCTCATCTTTTCAGGTAAGTTCTTCATGACTTCACAAAGCTGTTCGCTTCCTATTATGAGAACCGCTAAGAAATGGTACTCATTGCCAGCTTCTGTTTTCCGGAGCTCTTTAAAGGAAAAGTGAATCATCTTCTGGGTAAGCGAGTTACATCCTCAGTCGATCATATCTTAACTTTCCATCGGGTTTATTTGACGTCATCACGCCCATCAGATAAAAATTATATAAAAAAAATGGATACGTGTCGTTTAAATATGACATGATTATAATGTTAATTTTTGCCCAAAATCCTAAAATGTTACAGATAATGGTCTCAGTGACCGATATCCGTATCCGATGTATCCGTAACGGAAATATCGATATCTGTACAACCCTAGCGAGAGGGCGCCAATAAGGGGATAAACATACGTGACGTTAGGACCACATAATTGAGATTAACAACTTTGTAGTGAACTTACCTCGACATAAGACGCCGTATGGTTTGTTGCTCTTTTTTTGCCGTATTTGACTTCTAAATGCTATTTAAAAATAGTCTCTCATAGTATTGAAACTCCAAGCTAGGCCACTTCAAAGTCAAAGTGAAGTTCTACTGACATGCGGTCGACTATACCACGAGTATGTTCTTTTGACAAATTTTTTTGAATCTTTCAATCTGAATATAAATATTGTATGAATGAATGGGCATTATCTTCTAATACAAGTATTCAGCTATTAAGCGCTTTATTTAATTAAATAGATAATATAAATTATCTTTATTTTTATTTTAATCTCAATTGCCACTCATTGCGAGCCTAATGTTAGGTGCCTACGTACTTAAATCGGATTTTTATTAAGTAGTATATTAGTTTTCACACTGGTTTTGTTAATTTATTTGCATTTCTTTTTTATCGATACTATTTAAATACACATAGATAATATGTTGTCACCGCACTATTAGACGTCAGTTTATCCCTGCCGCCGCAAATTCGACCTATGGTTAAGTGGTCCCTACACGATCATGCTGCATGACATGCATTACGTGCTGTCACTCATGCATGACCGTCTTGTTGTAGTGATTGACGTGCATGACATGCAAACTACGCGCTGGCCGTTGCTTCACTGTACTGATTGATAACAAGCATGAGGGTCCATCATACAGCATAATAATTCTCGTAAACGTAATGCATGTCATGCCGCATGATCGTTTAGGGAGCCCATGACAATACAAACAATAAAGAGACGATGATAGTTGGCGTTGGCAAAGGGCATATCTGTCAGTAAGATGACAGTTTTTCTTTCCAACAAAAAGCACTAACAAGTCACTTACAATATCACTTACAGCACAATGGCGTAGGCGTCTCGGAATCACAAAAAATATTAAATATCGCTTCTGGAGTGTCGCCAGCGCAGCTTTTTGTTGGCATCGCGTCATCTGCAGACTTGTTGCACAGTGGCAAGTCACAGTAGGGTCGCTAAGGAATTTTAAACCAACATAATTGTGGTATAATTGCGGTATAAAATGTAAAACCACATACATTTTACATCTTTTAAAAAGAAATCGTTCAAAATCCTCGAAAAATGACACTGACTGTAGCTTATCTCGACTGCTCCGTTTCGTTGCACAATACTCCCGTTTCGTTGCACAATATTCCCGTTTCGTTGCACAAAACTCCCGTTTCGTTACACAAAACTCCCGTTTCGTTGCACAAAACTCCCGTTTTGTTGCACAAAACTCCCGTTTGGTTGCACAAAACTCCGTTTCAACTTGTACAAAACTCCCGTTTCGTGGAGTCGGTGCAGGGACTGTCACCCCCGTCTAAGAATAAGAAAACATTATCTCAACTTCTTACGAGGCCAGGAATACCTGGCGACACTACGACCCTTTGGGATCTGTTGTGCCAAATCCCTCTCAACCAATCCGTTGATTTGGTTAACTTCACATACTGCTTAGAATAGCAATTCTAATCTTTGGCGTAAGTAGATTTTCTCACGAGGTTTTTTCTGCCGTGCAATTTATAAACGCAGTAAGGACAATTTGACAGTTTTGAGTAAAACGCGTTTGAAAATTTGATTGTACGTTGTGTTGTATGGTGGTTTGGTGTTTATAGTTTTTGTTTCTCTCACTTCTATTACACGTAGCGAAAAACGGGTATTTGTTTCTGAAAGATCTCATCACAACGATGTCAATTAAGTAATAAAATTATAAACGCAGTAAAGTGTCTTACTGCGTTTATAAATTGCTGGGCAGTTTTCTTAAGTTCCGTAAAACTCCCAAAGTTCCACCGCAGGAACGTGAGGCGACATGACAAGGTTGAGTGTCCACACTGTACCAATTTCTACAACTGTGTGCGATACTGGGATACTGGGCTAATAACGTTACACTGTCATAATGGTAATTTATATGACCGCTGAAACAACAATGTGGTGCGACTGACAGACACTTCGTGCATATTATTACATAGCTAGAGAAAGCGCTTCACACAAATTCAACTGAAAATGTGTTTCGATCGAATTATACAATACAATTGCGACTCTCTGCTGACTGGCCTGTTCAATTCATTTATTTATTTATTTTAAATTTACAAAATACATGTCTACAGGTAGAGTCCCAAGGCGACAATGTATAAAACAATAGCTTAATTCTAAAACATTGTTATAAACTTAAAATGTCATAACAATAATATAAATGTCAAAATAGTACCCATGTCAATTCTCTATATGAAATTAATGCTAATTAAAATTAATAATAACTTAACAATGATATAATTGAGAAAATAAAAATATAAACACCATTCTGCTAACTATACCTATTTAGTTATGTAACTTATCATAGTTCTTGTGAATTCCGCCAAAGTACAATGGAATAAGTCAATATCTCTACATCTCTGTTGGCGTTGTGGTAGTGACACTGCCTACTGCGCTTGTGGGTTCGATTCCCACCCGGGACCAACATTTGTGTGATGAGCATATCTGTTGGTTTTCGGATCCTGTGTGTTTGTGTATTTAAGTATTTATTTAAAAGTATTTATGTATGTATCAGTTGTTGAGTACCCATGTACAAGCTTCGGCTTAGTTTGGGACTAAACAGCCGTGTGTCAATTTGTCCAAACATTATTATTACTAGTAGTTCCGTGAGAACAGTAGACCTCGCCAGCCCTTATAAACCAAACCTAAAAGAAACCAACAAAAGTCAACTTTGGAAACAGAAAAAGTACCTACTAAAGTGACAAAAATTAGCACTTTAAAGCTTAATATTTCGCAAACGGATCCCTGAATCGAAAAATGTTTTTTACTCACCCGCGATATTTTTGAAAGATCTATCCAACGATACCCTGCACCATGGAATTCAAGCGAAAAAAAATTAATTCCCATTTTTCGTATGCAGTTTTATGAACATAATTAAAATTTTCGACTTTCTTAAGTTAATTGACTATTACTCAAAAACTAATTGAACCTACTTAGCCGTCATAGTTTTCCTGTTAACTACGTTATATATGCTACTGCCGTGAATTTTTTCACATTTCCAGAAGCAACCGTTTAGTTGGCAGAGGGGGGGGACACGTGACTCTAACAAAAATTACCGCTTTAAAGCTTAATATTTCGCCAACGGATCCCTAAATCGAAAAAACGGTTTTCACACAACAGCAATATTTTTGAAAGACCTATCCAACGATATTCCACACTATGGGATTTACAAGAAAAAAAAAGTTCACTCCCACTTTGCGAGTATGGTAGGTACTCTAAAAAAATGTTTTTCCAAATTTTATTCTACTCATTTTGTCGGCTTAATTAATTTATATCTATGCCAAATTTTTATCAAAATCGGTTGAAAAATGCGACCTGTAGAGAATTACAGACGGACAGAAAGACAGAAAGACTGACAGACGTACAATAGCATTTTTGGCCAATCTCGAAACTGAGACGCTTCGCTCGCTTCGCTCGCTCGGTCAATTATTGTGCTATACTAGATCTGGAGTGGATGTATTTTGCTCGAATATTACGCTCACGACTCGAAAGGAATCGATCTCCATTAAATTTTTCACTTCCATATCCTGTGCCATGAAGGTGACAAAAATTTTCATCATGGAAAAACCACCCCGTGGGTATCAACAACTTATTCCACGCGTGGGAAGCCGCGGGTAACAGCTAGTGTAATACAATACTATACCCGAACTAATTTGCCAAGTAATCAGCGTCTATTCAGAGCTGTGTACAGCGCCCACCGAGCCCGCGCGTGCGCCCAACAAGAGGTCTTAATTGGTGTTAATTGGTAGTTTTACTACTGACAATTATTACTACAGGCAACCCGGACCTCCCATGACGTCGAATTTCAGTACCGTCCCGGGCTAGCGAAAATTTCGTAAACTCGCTTTCATTAGAAGTTTCAAATTAAGCATAGAATTATGATGTTATGATCTCTTTGGTGCGTGCTCGCGTCCCTTAAAGAGGCGTAAAAGAAGCATTCTATGGGTGTCAAAATCGTGTCAAATGTATGACAATACTGTGACTCGCTCACACATTCTCATTTTCAAACTCCATATAAATTTGTATTAGCAACAACCTCCTCCCGCTACTCCGCTTCCTTTGTCGCGCTTTGCCCCCCTGTAAGTGGCACCATTGGTTCCCATACTAAATATGAAAAATGCAGTCTCCATAGGGAGCGCGCGCGCCACCAAAGAGGTTCGAACCTTCCTGAAATTAAGTAATATAAGTACTTAACAAACATGGAGCTAGGATCTCTTTGGTGGGCATGGAGCTAGGATCTTCTGAGAAATTCTTCTCGGCATATGCAGGTTTCTCTCACGATGTTTCCTTCACCGCTTGAAAGCAGTCAGTAAATGCACTTAAGTTTCGAGAAAAAACCCATTGGTACACGGCGCAGCTGGGGATCGAACTTCCGATCTTTCGATATGATAGGCCGCGTCTTATCCACGGCGCCACTAACTTGAAAACGGTAAAAAATATTTTCTCAAACATGCTTTGAAATGTGAACATTATTTTGACAACCTTCTTCGAGTTAAATCGTCATTGCTGTACTGGTCAAATAAATGAGAGCAGGCGGGCAAATGATTTATATCTGTCGTGTAACCATGGCAACCATGGAGGTAACATAACAAAAGTTTTATTTAAATTACGAACTGCCTTGAAAATTGAAAGCTGTTTAGTGTAAAAAAAAACAAATGAACATTCTGGCGCGTGGAAAACATTGATTTTGGAATGTATATATATGTATGAAATAAAATGTTCTATAGGTAATAGTTTGAATTTCCGCGCATTTGTTTGAGAAACCAGGCTTTCATGGACTCACGTATGTGTGCCATCAATGCCTCTGTTGCGGGCCGCGGCGGAACTGTACTATAACATAGTTCGTTTGCGAGGAAATTAGTACAAAGCTACACAATCTTCACATTTCATGAAAGTGCGTTGTGTCCTATCCTATGTATTATACGTGTAAGTACCCTCTTCCCTACCTCCTTCTGGGAGGGTTTGATAACAAGATCCTCTTGTTCTTCTGCCCGGGTGGTCTCGGATGTATTGGAGCGAATCAACAAAGCTTACAGTTAAATTGTTTAATTTGGACATTTCTAGCGGATGTGGCCTTGCTACATCTGATTTGCAGTCTTTAGTGCCCTCACATAGATTTCCCTTTGCCATACATACAAAGTCCCTCTATCCAAAATTTTTCTCATTTATTTGCGGCAGATCTTTCACACAAAAAAATACTGCGTTTTTGCGCTTTTTATAGTATGTTGTATTGACTAGCTGTGTCCCGCGGCTCCGCCCGCATAGAAAAGTTTTTAACGTGGGAACAACTTTGCCCCTAAATATCTATAGTTATATATGTGTTATACTGACTTATGAGATAAAGTCTCATTAAAATCTGTTTCGTTGTTTTTGCGTGAAACATAATATTTACTAGTAGTTCCGTGAGAACAGTAGACCTCGCCAGCCCTTATAAACCAAACCTAAAAGAAACCAACAAAAGTCAACTTTGGAAACAGAAAAAGTACCTACTAAAGTGACAAAAATTAGCACTTTAAAGCTTAATATTTCGCAAACGGATCCCTGAATGGAAAAATGTTTATCACACACCCGCGATATTTTTGAAAGACCCATCCAACGATACCCCACACCATGGATATCACGCGGAAAAAAATAATTTTCCATTTTACGTATGCAGTTCTATGAACATAATTTATTTTTTCAACTTTCTTAAGTCGATCCACTATTACTCAAAAACTAATAGAACCTACTTAGCCGTAATAGTTTTCCTTGTAACTACGTTATATATGCTACTGCCATGAATTTTTTCACATTTCCAGAAGCAACCGTTTAGCTGGCAGGGGGGGGGGGACACGTGACTCTAACAAAAATTACCGCTTTAAAGCTTAATATTTCGCCAACGGATCCCTAAATCGAAAAAATGGTATTCACACACCAGCAATATTTTTGAAAGACCTATCCAACGATATCCCACACTATGGGATTCACAAGAAAAAAAAAGTTCACTCCCACTTTGCGAGTATGGTAGGTACTCTAAAAAAAATGTTTTTCAAAATTTTATTCTACTCATTTTGTAGGTTTAATTAATTTATACATATGCCAAATTTTCGTCAAAATCGGTTGAAAAATGCGACCTGTAGAGAATTACAGACAGACAGACAGACAGACAGACAGACAGACAGCCGGACAAGAGCATTTTTGGCCAGTCTCGAAACGTAGACGCTTCGCTCGCTTCGCTCGCTCGGTCAATTAGTAGGAGTGTACGTAAAGTAAACAGATACTTACCTAAATCAGTAATTAAGTGTAGACTTTTTTTGGGTAAATGCGTCCACAGTGCGCGTTAAAGCCCCGGGGCAAATGCGAGAAAATGAAATTTTGGTCAGTAAAGAGACATCTACTTAAAAATCCACGAACTTAAAACACTATTTTCAAGGGATTATTATAAATAAGTACCAGGATTTTCGACTATTTGTCTCTTCAGTGAGTGATTTCATTTTGTCGCAATTGCCCCACGGACGCATTTACCCAAAATGAACTTAACCTTTTTTTTCCGATGTACAGTCTCGTTCAAAAATGCAGTACGCATTGCAAGAAATAAACTGTGTATATATTGTCTGTACACGACGACGATACGAAGCGCCACCAACGATTTCTTTAGCTAACTAGGACTGCACTCTTGAATGCGACTGTACATAATGCATAGTATTTAAAAATGTTAAAAGTAAATACAGTAATGATTATAGCCGCCTTTTCAATCATTGCAATGTACTAGCAATTCAAAATAAAATAAAATAATCCGTATTGACCGATGAACATAAAAACTTGCAATTGTTGGAACGGAAAGTTATAAACTGTAGATTAAGACAATTAGGGCCTCTTACACCGCTTGCTGATAAAGTCCCAGATACTCTATCTGCAGGTTATCTGACAGATAGCCAGTTTTTTTTGTTTCACAGGTATCTGATTGCCTATATCTTATATATTTTATATAGTCTATCACACAGATTTATCTGATAGATTAGTTTATCACTAAGATTACTATCTGTAACAATATCAGGAAGTGGTGAAAGAAGCCCTTAGATAACTTGGATACATATAGATTACCTACCTACAATAATACCTATGGTATGAGAAATTGCAAATATATACAACCAAAAATCTTAAATGCCCTGCCTGAGGACATCCAGCAAGAATACTCATGTAACCCGAAATTTAAAAATTCTTTAAAAAAATATTTCTTAAAATGTGAAGACCTAAGCTATGTACTGTAAATTCATCTAATTTAATCTCAAAATGTATTATTATGTAACTTACCGTCGAACTCCTCCGTCACAGATAAACCTCAGAGGTTTGTGTGGTGGGGACTAGCATAGAAAATCCATGTATCTCATCTTGTTCATTTTAATAATAATAATAATTTATTCAACCTGGTTAAAACAACAAAAAAGAAGCAAAACAATGTTCCGAAATAATTTGCCGCCCAGCTATTCCCACCTACGTGCGAGTAAACTAGACAGAATACCCGCTCGGTCGGACAAATGCTAAAAGGAAACTCTTGACACTACAAAATAGCCGCGGCGTGAACGTGTTTCGGGAAACCTGCTACTAATTCATGGGAAAATCCTAAACAGCTCTACTAAGAGTTCTCGATTGATAATTATTTGAAACAAATTCAAAAGTTTATTCAAAATTGCTTTTAATTTAATGCTCTTTTTACGTCAATGTTGTCTTAATCTACTCTGTTTCCACCTGTCGGTGTGAAGAAACAGCAACAAACCAACAGCACAGAGCCCTGCCATTGTTTCTTAATTTTGTTCATATTTATCTATGGTTTGCCATCAGGTACTCCTTGGAATTATGTATCTTGTAATATGTATCTTGATGATGATCTTGTAGATTACGGAAATATAAATGACACGAATTTTTTGGTAGCTGTGCATATTCAATCTAGTATGGAGAACGTCAAAAGTCTTAAAAAGTGACTAAACCTTCAAAGTTGTTTTGAGAGATTTGTTGAAGCAAGATGCAATTTATTTCTCGCCTTTAAGATATGTTTGCAAACACGAATAAATAGACCCGAGTTTTTATAGCGGTTAATAATAATAATTAAATAATTTATTTTTGCAACAAACACAGTTTAAATAAATAAAAACTGCCAAACTGTATGTACAGTTTGTTGGCAGTAAGTGTTCTAACTGTTTATCTTCAATTATGGATAATTCTAAATGTTCAAGACTGACTTCTTCACGGTAAACATTCTGTTGGTGAACAAATATTAAATTACTTATAATTTTTTTTCACAAAAGCTCAAAATCCAGTTTTACATTTGCGCTATCGGAAAAAGATTCATTCGGTAAAATGTCCATTTCATAGCGCTACACCTGAGTAAATAGAGCAAAAAATATTTCCTCTCGCGTCATACAGGTAGGTCACCGTAACGAACGAATGAATGGTTGTGCTCGTAGTAGGGGCAACACTGGCGAATGGCCAGATTTAATATTACGTATAATACAGGTCGGAACATAATCTGTTACGGCAAAATATAATATGCCTCGTTTATTTAACCATGGTAACCCTTGAAGTGATATTTATAATGTTAGAAATATCAACTGCTAATATTCATAACCTAAGATGATATGAAAGATACATACATACATATATGCGCGTCAATGGCGACGGGATTGAGACACGGCCTATCATATCGACAGCTCCGAAGTTAAAACCCGGTCGGGCCATGTACCAATGTGTTTTTCTCGAAACTTAAGTACATTTACTGACTGCTCTCAAACGGTGAAGGAAAACATCGTGAGGAAACCTGCATACGCCGACGAAGAAATTCTTAGGCGCATGTGAAGTCCACCAACCGGCACTGGGCTAGAGTAGTGGACTATAGCCCGAACGCCCACGTTGTTGGAGTAGGCCTGAGCTGGGGACATGTTAATAGGCTGTTAATACATATATGGGATCTACGTAATAATAACTTGGTTGCGTTCGTACGCTACAAGCATTAAGTCTCATCAAAATGAGCTTAGCGTTTATTCGAGCCACGCCACGTAACACCTTATTTTGAATCTCGGTTAAAAATAACCACAGAGCCGTATAAAAAGCACAATTTATCGACTCAAAAACGGCGAGGCGCAAATGAGAAGCGGGCCGGGTGCAGGGGCGCCAATTTCACGGCCCACTGGCCCGCGAGAGCCGATTGGAAAGCCCTGATGACTAGGGGGGGGATGATTAAACGACACATGCCCAGGAAATGTGCGCGCTTTTATCTTCCGTCGCAGAGACATTTGTCTGAAAAAGACGGAGGTAAGACTGCCTATCTCGCAATGCGTTTACGCGCAGTAAATAATATAAAACCGTTATCTAAAGGTAACGTAACGGGAAATAATAAAAGAATAATTTGATTTTTTACAAAAAAATAAAACTGACTGTAAAAAATATGATTCTAAAAAATTGTATATTGAAAAAACTCCTATCGAAATCGGTTAAGTCTTTTTAGTTAAATAGACTATAACTTTTCTCAAGAATTTGCTTATCAAAAATTTTCACCTTACCGGCTCGGAAGGGTATTTCTCATTCGATATCTGCGTGGAAAACTGCACCTGGAAAAAAACTTTTTAAAACTTTTCTTCTAATTTACTTGTAGAAGGTAGATTGAGTCCTTTCGACGGTTTAGAACCAAAAATAATAATAACCACAATTAGAATTGACCACTTCTTTAAATGTCCACCTTCTACAAATTAGAAGAAAAGTTTTTGATGTGAAGGGCTTCATACTATTTCGAACATTACAAAAAAACGCCACAGCAACGCTACCGCCACGCTTCCCCACCGCTCTGTATGTACTTAAAGGTACACATCCATTTGCAGAACTATCGGCACGTCTACGGTACGTAGCTATTCTCTCGCGTGATGTTATCTCCACCATCGCTACTTCCGGCGGGGTATGTCGACGTCGGCGTCTCGCTCACACCACTGGTAGGGGCTGCACATAGTACAGTCAAATCAACAAAAAATCAAATCAACAGCCTATTAACATGTCCCCACAGCTGGGGCTCAGGCCTACCCTCTCAACGAGGGCGTGCGGGCTATAGTCCACCCCGCTAGCCCAGTGCGGGTTGGTGGACTTAACATGCGCCTAAGAATTTCTTCTTCGCGTATGCAGGTTTTCTCACGATGTTTTCTTTCAGCGTTTGAGAGCAGTCAGTAAATGTAGGTACTTAAGATATCACGAAATCCCGGTAGATGTCAAATATTCTTGTTTAATACGTATTCTTACTAAAATATCTAGTTATATTGTCGTTTCACTAAACAATAATCTTTAATTCAGATCAAGATCCATATTTACACAATATTACAATATATATTTTTTATATAATGTATAATTACTATATTTATTTAAACATACATAAAAATAATAAACACACTAATATATACAGAAATACTATATAAAAAAACTTGTTATCAAAAGTTTATGTACAAATTTATAAAGCGAATACGTCGTCGTCGAGGTTAGTGCCGTGCGGCATGGACCCGAGCACGCTGGCGCCGTTGCCCCGTTGTATGGCGAGGCTTGCCCTCTGGGCAAAGTAGGCGCCAGCTCTGGGGTCCCCTAAAGCGTGCACCAGTCTAGTGGCGATGTCTTTCACTAAACTAAATCTAGTAAAATGTCAGTCAATGTCTACCGGGATTTCGTGATATCTCTGATATCCTTATTTCCCTGCGACAGATATACCTATTACAATGACATAGAATTTAAGAATGACACAAACAACTTTGAAATATTACCATAAAATAGTCGATTATTTGAGTTACTTCCGCAGTCTTTACAACCAATTGTCAAACAAACTTGTTGTGGAAGTTCGATGCGCCCATCTTCTCAGCGTTATTGTACACAATCCATGGCAAACAATGTACGCTTCTGTTTCGTTCCGTATTCTGATCTATACGTATAAACAGGAAGAATAAATCATATCCCAAACAAACTGGCAAGCTCTCTTCGCAACATTAATTGAGATTGAAGACTCATATATCCCGAAGCCAAGTGAATTCACGGGAATTAATTACGGCGGAATCGGACGCTGGCAGTGGAGATCGCTCATTACCCGCCTCGTGTCGGGGGTCGGACGAATCGATAACCTGTCGGTGCCGGCAGAGGGACTGAATAACCGAAAAATAATGATAGTTAGGTACAGGAGGGTTCATAAGTGCAGTAGCACGGTAAGAGCCATTTTTCTGTACAACGGTGCGCATGACAACACGAAAACCATTAGATATACATAGGTGGACGGATAATTAGAAACAGGGCAAGATTTTCATACAATCGAGGTCACTTTGAAGCCATGGTTCTCCATGAAGGATTGATCGGGTCATGATCTGATGACGATCATCGAGAGAGTAGATAGATGACTTTCAGATCGCTATAGATATCTAACTGATCACATGAGCCGTCTGGAAGCAGCATCGTCATGATTCCTTAACTTTAAGATTTTCATACATTTTGATGCCATTTTGCGGGTTTTTTTCGTCATGACGATGCTGCTTCCAGACGGTTCATCTGATCAAATGGATATCTATAGCGATCTAAAAGTCCTCCATCTAGTCTCTCGATGACCGTCATCAGATCATGCCCCGATCAATCCTTCACGGAGAACCATGGCTTCAAAGTGACCACGATTGTATGAAAATCTTGCCCTGTTTCTAATTATGCGTCCACCTATGTAACTGGCCACCCAAGTCAATAGCGAGTTTTAAACCTTATTGTCATAGAAATAAGTCATCAATTCATCGTAAGTAATATTATTAGTGGATATGTGCGTGTGTGGGTAGAGGGTGTGGTAGATATAAAGTCGTAAATGAATCTGGTCTCTCAATCTATTGAGTTGCGAAACTGCTACTGCACTTATGAACCTCGACTGTACCTATGCGATATCTGAATCAAAGTCAAAATATTTTAAATGCGTACGAGTGCACGGGTACGTTTATACAAGTCAATTTTAATTTACCACCGGCTTCCTACGGTGAAGGAAAACATCCTGAGGAAACCTGCATACGCCAAAAAAGAAATTAGGCGCATGTGAGTTCACCAACCCGCACTGGGCTAGCGTGGTGGACTATTACACCTTCGTTGAGTGGGTAGGCCTGAGCCCCAATGACTTAATAGGCTGTTGATTCGATTTGACCGCCTTCCTAGATGATCCGGGGATTGATCACGGACCTCTCGATATCACAGGCAGTGTCTTTCCCACCGCGCCACCACGGTCTACAAGGCTCGTACCGGAATGTAATTATCTCCTGTCTGAAGCGAAATTTCGTCGGCGTAATAACATTGGTGCTGTAATAGGCAGCTAGCTGGTGCAGTTGCACCGTGCGACATGAGGTCCGCACTAATAGAGCAATGGTACGGGAGATGCAATTTCGATTCGCGTCCTATTTAGCTTCCATGCGAATGCGACTTAATGAGGACTTAATACGCTTACTAGATGCGTCAATGATTTAAATAAATATTTTTTAAAATAGTTTTTAATATTACTCAAAAGAAGATAAGAACCAAAGGGCTTTTTTAATGCATTCGAGGTCAATTTGAGCTCGTAGATCTTCGTCATGGAATGATTTTCGACTGGCCTGTTGGCGTAGTGGTAGTGTCCCTGCCTACTGCTCCTCAGGTTTGATTCCTACCCGGGACCAACATTTGTGTGGTGAGCATAACTGTTGGTTTCCGATTCTGGGTGTTTGTATGTATTTAAGTATTTATTTAGAAGTATTTAAGTATGTTTATCAGTTGTCGAGTACCCATTTATTAGCTTCGGCTTAGTTTGGGACTAAACAGCCGTGTGTAAATTTGTCCAAACATTTTTATTTGGATGAGATCTGATGGTAGCTGTCCTGACTACGGATGGAGGAGGTCCAGAGAGCCATACCCACCTGTTTAGACAAACCGTTTTCACCGTGCACTAGTGACATTAAAAAAACTCTAAAATGACATCAAATTGTATATACGCAGGATTTCTATAGTAGGATCACGTAGGATCCTGTAGGATCGAGTGTTGCCAGGAATACCTGGCCCCTAAGAAGATAAGATACGATGGGAAAATGTAATTTCTCGCTGGATGTATACTAGCTACTAGAATCAGTAGCGCACGCGACGGTGCTGTGTTATTAAATGGATTTCCGTCCACGGCGCGCGGCGCATTCGGCCAATTGGTCCGAACCGTGGGTAATCATTCGGACAAATTGCTCAGTGGAAGTTTAATTTTATTACACCCTTTAGCTAAGATATGAAGATACTTTTCTAGTCAGTTCTTGTTAGACTGTCTTGTTAGTTGTATTGTACCCATGAATCAAAAAATTTAGCCACTCCCTTATGGATCAGTAACAAAAGCATTCTATTGGTGTCAAAATCGAGTCAAATGTATAACAATACTTATACTCACTCACACATTCTCATTTTCAAACTCCATATTTTGTATTAGCAACCTCCTCCCGCTACTCCGCTTCCTTTGTCCGTACCCCCCTTTCAGTGGCACCATCCGTTCCCATACTAAATATGCAAGATGCGATCTCCACAGGGAGCGCGCGCGCCGCCAAGATTGGAAACTTCTTGATTGTATCCAACATAATCTATACAAAAAGCTTTACAAAAACATTTCATATTTGGATGCTTTCTAGTGTATTTAAAAACCATCTAGGTGCATAACATCTAAAATGGTTTCTATTAAGTTTAATGCCGTTAAAAGTTATAAATAAATATTTGTTAAAGTAACGTTTTTGTGTACTGTAAAAAAAATATGTACTGAAACAAGTCTTCAATATGTGTAATCAGTTTTTTTTAAATTTTGTTTAAAACATTTTTTGTAAAAAGTCAGATTATTGTGGTATTTACAAGTATTTAGGTTAGCGCTACGAAGTGCTACGCGGCGTAGCACGTAAATACAGACTTTTTGCTCTTATTGTTTCAGGGTCAACCCTTATAATAAACTTTTGTCAGTCTGTCCGGCGGAAAACTCAAGAGCTACTGTATCGGTTGACCTGAAATTTGAAATTGCCCAGCAACGATGAAAATTTTCATGAAAATTAAGTTTTTTCGATATTTCCCAGGAAAACTGAAAAAAAAATTGCTGGCCTTTTGTAAGCTCATGGTAGGGGTGCTGGAAACCCGTTCACGTTTCACTAATGTCGTAACGCTAACACAAGTCTGTTTGTTACAGGGGCTTCGGTAAACAAGGCTTCCAGTGTCAAGGTGAGTACTCGCGATGTTACATTGCGACCTTTAAATGTGGTTACATAATGTTACGTATCAAATACCAGTGTTTGCATAATTTAATGGGTTATTGGCAACATTCGTAACTGTTATTACACCTTGTCGAACGAATCTTGATTAAAGGGACTATCGATTTAGATTGTACTTCTATTTTTGTGGAAGCCGTATTGTATAACCGCTCACCGGTTTTTGTATATTAAGAATATTAACAGTAAAAATTACTTTTTGTATAGGGCCGTAAAACCTGTATAAAAATATAGCCCTTTTTGGCGGGAGCCGATTTGAAACTTTGTTTAAGTGTATTATTTTTCTAAAAATGTACATACCGGGTCCACAACGACCCAATTTCGCAGGTTTTTTGTATGAGAATAGATTAAAATTTAGCCTAAAATAACTGTTTCCAGGGTCGCAAATCCCAAAAAAAAAATTGAAAACCAGTCGATTTATTTTAGGGCAGCGCGGTGCTGTGCGTTACCCGCCATAATGCGGGCTTGTGTATGTAGCTCAACCCTTAATCTTTTCCTTGCAGTATGCAGCTTCGTGGTGCACAAGAGATGCCACGAGTATGTCACGTTCACATGCCCCGGCGCAGACAAGGGAGCCGACTCAGACGTACGTATCTGTTATAGCTTCGGCACACGGCCGACTGTACCGCCGACCTAACTGTTTTGTCGCACCGACGATTGCTGCAGATGGTATCCAATTTTTATTGTTTAGACGGCCTTTAAGGCTCTGCAAATGCAGCGGACGATCATTCTGTATTTGGATGTAACAGGATTGAGCAGAAAAGAAAATAGGAAAAAATCTTCAACGCGAATCGTCCGCTGTATGTGCCTTTTAGAGATAGAGATTGACTTGCGCCTTAAATTTCTTTACCAGTTTCCTCACGCCGAACGACTATAGTTTATTAAGCTGTAGGTACCTGCCGAATGTCTACTTTGTACGGATTTGACAGAAAATCTGTTAGATCTCGTATGCGCACGTCCATGGTAAGATCCTGTTCTGTTATCAGCGACTAAACTGCCGGCCAACTAAAAGTCGGTCGTGTGCTGAAGCCCTTATGTTCAGACGTCTCTATTCTAGATTCTAGTCTGAGTATGACGTACACAGCGGGGATCTCAAGAAAATAACGTCGCGTAATACTGGATGGAATATAAATACAAGCTGGCTATTATAAATAATGCAATGTTCCTTTTTTGTTGTGTACTCTACTTCTTGGGTCTGTTTTTTTTATATATATGCGAATAACTATCAAATTAAAAGAGAGGAAAATGATATTTCCTTTACCATCGAGATTCTCTCACAGACCCAATGTGTTACATTCACTGGTTATTCTAATTTAAATAAAAACCAGACTTAAAAAGATAAAATAATCAAGTAAAGAAATATAAACAAAATGCTAAACAACAAATTACGTATTTTAAGCGCTAATAATAATAAATTAATATTAATCCAGAATAATAAATTAGCTAATCAACATAAATATCTTGTTAATCCTAATGAAATTGAAAAGCAAGTGGTATTGCGATAAAATACCTAAAATTACTTTTTATATGGGTAATTTAATTGCTACGTTTGTTGAACACGGATTACGTGCTACCTAATTACAATTTATGACATAATCAACAGTGATTTCTTGACTTTCTTTCATTTGATTTATTGCTTAGCAAAAGTGCTACGAATCATGACTTATATAAAACCTAAGTACCTACAACTTTCTTCGGAAATGCCATAGCTGATTTGGACCTTAACAAAAGTCATTTCATAAGTTTACAGCTTACTTGTCGCCTGCTCCTAATTGCTCATAAAAAACCTTTTAAAAAAACTGCCCATAGTTTACTCCTACCAGCCTACTTGGAAACTCTTTAACTGATTGATTCTGACCTAAGAACAAGGATCACATAGAACCGCACTCAGCGTATAGCATGAAATAGCAATAGTCTTTTACCCCAATAATTTGAGAAGACGCTTCTTATATGGCGGGGTCAAACTGAACAAACACTATCTATTTTAGTCGGGCTGTTGTTTGTTCCCATAAGTAGATAGAGATAGAAGATATTATATCTGTCTAGCTTACTCTTACCACTTTTGTAATAAGTGTGTCCCTCTCTGATGACTATTATTATTTTAGCGTCTGTTCTATGGGATACGTTTTCTAACATTATTTTAATCTATAAAATAATAACGACACGGCCAGACAATGACGCCCACCGAGCTTATGAATTAATTGTTGGTAGGAGCGTAGCGAGCTTTTTCCGTGTTCTGTGGTTGGTAGCATATCAGGTCGCGTACGGAGCTGCAGACACGCCATGAGTTAAGCCCTGTTCGTTTTGCCGCAATCAACAAGTAAGCAGCGTGAATGGGCGGCCTTAATAGTGATTCTGATTAAATATCAAAACTATATTAATTATAATTAATTTTACTTAAAAGTTCGGCTGTATAATTATGGTTACCTTAGCCTATTGGTATTTTGTGCCCCCTCACTAAAGTAATACGACCAAAAGAAAGAGCCCCGTGATCCGTTACCATCTCTCAATGTAAGATGTTCACTATCATTATCATCATGAAGCTTATCCAAGCTTTTTTCACAAGGCGGCTAACAAAAAGTTTTTATATTCATGGTGTCATACATTCAAAGGAAGTCAGCGATGGGGTTAAAGTTAGCGGTTTCCATACATTTACCAAATACGTTTTACCTAATCTTAATTAATTAATTTCGAATTTTCCATATTCTTTATTTTCTGAAATACATAGATTGTACAATCTCTCTGAGTTTTCATAACAGATACATTTCACAACACTTTTAAACCAACTTAAACATTCATCAGGGCCGGGCCCTGTGGGACCCACTCAACTCACTATACCAGTACAATGACATAATATCATGAATTGACATAGTATCGTGTTATTTATTCCCATAGCACCGATAATAATATCAACTGAATACTTGATGAAATTCTCCTCCAAAATTGACAGATTGATGAAATGCAGAATATATTATTATACATAGGTGGACGGATAATTAGAAACAGGGCAAGATTTTCATACAATCGAGGTCACTTCGAAGCCATGGTTCTCCGTGAAGACTTGATCGGGGCATGATCTGATGACGGTCATCGAGAGAGTAGATGGAGGACTTTTAGATGGCTATAGATATCCATCGTCAGGAGCAGCATCGTCATAATTCCTGAACTTTAAGATTTTCATACATTTTTATGCCATTTTGCAGGTTTTTTTCTACATGACGATGCTGCTACCAAACGGCTCATCTGATCAGTTGGATATCTATAGCGATCTGAAAGTCCTCCATGTACTCTCTCGATGATCTTCATCAGATCATGCCCTCGATCAAACCTTCACGGAGAACCATGGCTTCAAAGTGACCTCGATTGTATGAAAATCTAGCCCTGTTTCTAATTATCCGTCCACCTATGTAGGTACCGCATACCGTAACGAAATCGTTTTTAAACTGAAATTGTAACGAAACTGATTCAGTATCGTTTCATATCGTTACGAAACGGATCAAATACAGTTTAAAAACTATATCTATTCTGCGACCAGCCGTTGGCTCAGTTGGCAGTGACTCTGCCTACTGCGCCAGTCGTGGGTTCCATTTCCACCCGGGACCAACATTTGTGTGATGAGCTTATCTGTTGGTTTTCGAATTCTGGGTGTTTTTATGTATTTAAGTATATATATTTAAAAGTATTTATGTACGTTTATCAGTTGTTGAGTACTTACCCGTAAGCTTTAGCTTAATTTGGGACTCAAAAGCCGTGTGAGAATTTGTCCAAAACCATTATGCATTTTACCCAGATATCGATACAAAATAACAGCCCCTAATATGCTAATATTGTAGTAGGGCACTTATAAAAGGGACCTTTGAATGAACGGATTTGCAAGTTCTGTCCCCCTATGGCATATTTATTTAGGACTTTCAACACACAGACTGACTGTGTGGTTTGGCTGGACTGAGCCGTGGTCATGCCTAAACTTTGTGTTACAATCTACAAACAGTTACTAGTTTTTTTCCAGCGGCAGAAAGGTTTAACCGCACACGATCTAAATTTAATTTTATTCAAGAAAATTAAAAAATAATAATCATCATCATCATCAACAGCCTATTAATCTCCCCACTGCTGGGGCTCAGGCCTACCCTCTCAACGAGGGCGTGCGGGCTATAGTCCACCATGCTAGCCCAGTGCGGGTTGGTGGACTTCACATGCGCCTAAGAATTTCTTCTTCGGCGTATGCAGGTTTCCTTACGATGTTTTCCTTCACCGTTTGAGAGCAGTCAGTAAATGTACTTAAGTTTCGGGAAAAAACCCATTGGTACATGGCCCAGCTGGGGATCGAACTCCGGACCTTTCAATATGATAGGCCGCGTCTTATCCCCGACGCCACTGACGCTCTAAAAAAATAATAATAAAAATAAATAATCAAAAATATAGAAAAGAATCAGTTCAGTAGAACCAAAGCCTTTGACATAGGTCAAAGGGTTAGCACGTTGAAGTGGCAGTGGGCTGGTCACATCTGTCGGAGAACCGATAACCGCTGGGGTAGACGAGTTCTCGAGTGGAGACCACGACTAGGCAAGCGTAGTGTGGGACGCCCCCCGGCTAGATGGAGCGACGACCTGCGCAGGGTGGCTGGCAGTGGCTGGATGCGGAGAGCCGAAGATCGGACTCAGTGGCGCGCCTATGTCCAGCAGTGGACTAGTGCAGGCTGATGATGATGAGGATGAGTTCAGTTTCAAATGTTAAGAAGACCGGTGGGTCTCGACTATGTGGGTCAGACTATTTTATTGCCCTTTCATTCTTCAGTCACCTGTTATTTATGATAATAATGTCCAATCTGAAAAATGTCCAGCGACCATGTTCGAACAGAATAATGTTCAAACTGAATAAAGTCCAAACTGAACATTATTCCAATAGACCGAAATGACTAACGACAAGAAATTCAGGTCAGCTAATGCCATCTTACTGCTTGCTTTTCCATCCTGAGCAAGCCGGTTCCATACGTAAGAATAATTTTAAAAATTGGAAAAAAAACAGCCTCGAAAAAGATTTCGTAAAAGAAGTTGAAATATAAACAACTTAGTTATGAATGACATATACGTCATTTGACTGCATTTGACTTCCGCCAAGTTTGCAATGTAGCACAGACGATGCAAAATTATTAAACAAACCATGTATCTCTCAAAATCCAAGCAAGCACGCCACAATGGCACCTAAATTTAAAAAGTGGTTCCAAAAAAAGGCCTCGGATGAAGTGTGTTGCGAGTGCGAGAGTTGTTTCATGTGCGACGACTCCAGCTGCACCGATCCGGTGTGTGCTCCCGATGGCTGCTCATTATGCTCAGCGAAGTCCTCACCGAATCAGCTGCGCAAATCCAAGCTCGCCAATCCCCACATCATATGTGTGGGTTTAATGATGAGCATGCTGCTACTTTACCTGGCCTGGACTCTGTACTGCGCGCGATCTCGGCGTCGCCGACGGTGCTGCAGCTGAAAGCTCCTACGCCTTTTGCCCAGTTTCCAAAAACGAAAAATACCTTGTGTATGGTGACGTCATAGAGACATGTTGTAAGGGGAGGCTGGATTCTCATAAGGTGTCGTGAACTTGTGCTTTCAATTTGTAAATACTTATCTTACAATCAAGTCTGATGTTCGTTTTATTAGGGCTTCGTAGTCAGTCCTTTAAGAACCGAAATGCATGGACTTCTGTACAAATATAATACTTTCATCAAAAGTCATGAATTTGTTTTTTAAATGTACTACAGGTACAGGGTAAAGTTTTTTTGCCAAGGAAAGGAATGATTTCCAGGGTGGCCCCGTGGTCATTCACAACAAGTTGTTACACTAGTGTGACTGATGGATTTTTATTTATTTTCAGTATCATTAATATAATGTCGTGAACCAAATTCGTGAAGAGTGTTAGGAGCACACTGGCTTTACTTTCGTAGGGTTGAAACCCAGACCGTACTAATTCGTTTTACGGCTCCGGAAGAAATATAAACAGGAATAGCCAGCGGCGCCGTCAACAGAAACACCTCACGAAGAATACTTGTACTTTTAAAACCCAAACGATCTGCATTATACATAGGTGGACGGATAATTAGAAACGGCAAGATTTTCATACAATCGAGGTGAAGGATTGATCGGGGCATGATCTAATGACGTTCATCGAGAGAGTAGATGGACGACTTTTAGATCGCTATAGATATCCAACTGATCAGATGAGCCGTTTGGAAGGCAGCATCGTCATGATTCCTTAACTTTAAGACTCATACATTTTGATGGCATATTGCGGGTTTTTTCTTCATGACGATGCTGCTTCAAAACGGCTCATCTGATCAGATATCTATAGCGATCTAAAAGACATCTAGCTACTCTCTCGATGGCCGTCATCAGATCATGCCCCGATTAATTTTTCACGGAGAACCATGGCTTCAAAGTGACCTCGGTTGTATGAAAATCTTGCTCTGATTCTAAATATCTGTGCACCTATCTATAAGCGGTGCGCCCACGCAAGGATCTGTGGGGATTCGTAAAGGGCACACGGTAGTTAACTACACCGACGCGCGTACCGCTCGGCATTTCCACGTTCATTCCTTGATCACTCGAGACGTTTTAATCATGGTTTTGTCTACTCCCTTATTGAAATTTCCTTGATACGAATTCTTGAACGATGTTGAAAAGACATACGTTTTATCAAACGTGCTGGATGATTTTGTGTATCGTAAATGTCGTTAGAGTTTCGAATGAGTCTGTGTAGTATTTTAACGCGAATGAAGTCGCGGGGCGTTTGCTAGTATAATAATAATATTTGGACAAATTCACACACGGCTGTTTAGTCCTAAACTAAGCCGAAGCTAGTAAATGGGTACTCAACAACTGATAAACATACATACTTTTTACATAAATACATACAAACACCCAGAATCCGAAAATACGCTCATCACACAGAAATCTTGGTCCCGGGTCGGAATCGAACCCACGACTGGCGCAGTAGACAGGGTCAACAGTCTACCAACTTTCGACCGCCAACAGGCCAGTAAAAAAATAAAATATTGCTTGCTACAGCACAATTTATTAGTTCTAATAACAACTTTTCGCAAAATAAACGTTTGTCACAAACAAACTGAAGTTTAATTCGCTCCTCCAACCCGCTGGTGTAAGCTCGGTGTTTTCTCGAATAAATCACACGCAAACATCCCCGCAAATTGTAGTAAACCCACTTCAAACACTCCGCGGAGAGTATAATCAAAAGCAAATATTTTATGAAATCACAAAGAAGGGATATTTTGTAAACAGGTAGCACGTGGAAAAATAAAAAAGGTACTTACATAAAAATAATATTGATAGTGACTTGGAACTCAAAAATTCGTTGAACAAGTAAGCTAAAAGGAATCACGTCAATGGAATCATTTTGAGCTGGTCTAGTCTATTATGGAGTTTCAATGCTATGAAAGACCAGTTTATACCGGTTTTATATCCACTGACGTGCGGTCGACCGTACGTCGTCCTGAAAAAGCTTTAATCTGAACATATTACCAAATCAAAGAGTAGGTACGTAAATTAACCGTAGATATAATCAGAATTTTTACAAAAGTTATTTTATAAAAGATCCTGAAAACAGCTCCGATGATAACGAAATTCATTCTTACATTCCAAGAAACCCTAGCTTTTTGCAAGAAACCCTAGGATTTTCTCAAATATCCTAATTTAAATTAGTCAGATAGCCCAGTTGATTATTGCCGGTGAGTATATGCACACTATGCTGCATGTGGACAGCCTGGAGGAGCATGAGGAGAGGACCGGGTGTGGAGGCGCTCAATGAGGAAGGCATATGTCCAGCAGTGGACGCTAAAGGGCTGGTATGATGATGATGGTATGTAGAGTCCACCGCACGTCAGTGGAAACCCTTTGACCTTGAGCGGCCTGGTCTAGGGAGTTTCAGTAGGTACTGTGGGAGACCAGTTTAACTGGTTTCGTTTCCACTGTCGTGCGGTCGACCGTACACGTGTATAAGTGAATGTATCGACAGGACACTCGCACGCGGCACAACTTCCGCAACCATACGTACTCGTCCCCGGCGTTCTGCGACCACTGCGGCTCGCTGCTGTACGGCCTCATCCACCAGGGCCTCAAGTGTCAAGGTACCGACGAGCCGCGCCAACGGATCCTGCCTATACGCTTCACGCCTCCAACTAACTCGCTTTATGTGTGCTCTCTTTTTAAGTTCACCCAGACTCACGGCGAGAAGTCTCGGCGAGAAATCTCGAGTGAGTATGAGGCGAGAGCGAGAACGAGTCGCCGAGAAACTATTCGCATTGACGTTTCTCGGGTGTTCTCGGGGCTTCTCGCCGCGAGTCTGGAGGGCCTACTAGACTTCTATTTTCAGATCGCTCGGTGATGGTTTTTTTATGCTAATGCTACTGTTTATGTCTTGTATTTAACGCTATTTAACCGTAAACAGGAATACATTGAATACTTCCCTCCTTCTTCGGAAGCGTTTTGTCTGGAACCTGAGTCTACAAATTTACATTTTGTGTGCGAACGCCTTCACTGGCATTTTGATAATCTGTTTTAACAATAATTTGTTCTTGCAAAGGCCGCCTACGCTCCCCACAAATGGAACCATTGGACGTTCATAGCCCCAACGTTTTGTGATCATTGTGGTACGATGCTCCACGGCCTCGCCCACCAGGGATATAAGTGTGGAGGTATAACTTTAAAGTACATAGATGAACTCACACGGGGAGCCGAGGAAATTAGTTCCTGGGACCACCCAGTAGCGATCAATGAATGAGGGTAATTGCTTGTCATCGTCAATTCACGTAACCCTTGTGTAATTTAGGTGTGCGCCTGAAGTTTTTGTAACAGTCGAGGCAACAACAGTGCACTTAGTAATGATTCTGTAATTGAAATCAATGGAATCAAATTCCCCGAGCATCAATGTTAGTACCTTTAGAGTGCGTGAGAGTAGACGAAAATGTTCATTAAATCCCCACTGCACAAAACGTCTGAAGGAAGAATAGATGGACATTGAACGACTTTCCAGTTTATTCCTGCTGTGATATTAAATTAATCCTTTCGCCTTCGGAAGTTGGCATTTTATTAAACTTATTCAATTAGCTTTTGTCCCGCTTGTTTTCTGTTTGTTTTAGTTTGCATCCTGTGTGCCTTTGTTTAGTCTGTGCATTTCCATCTTTTCCATTAGTATTGTCTCGAAACTGCTAGACCCAACATTTGCGCATGTTGATCTTTAATTAATATAGAAGCTATGTACAGCCTGAAGTTTGCTGTTGTGGAGAGTAAATAGAGCTTGGCGGTAGAGTCGACAAAGGACGCCATCGATTACTGTCGCAAACACGGTCGCGTCGCCGTGTGCATATAATAACCCGGCAATGGTTGGTATAATAGGTCTCTACTAGCCGCTCGGTGCAATGGTTGAATGAAACAGGTCGGTGCACAAATCGATACAAACCTTTAACCGCCATGGTTCGTAGATGTTCCTCATACTACTGGCTGGCTAAAATAGGGTTAGGAATTTTTAAAATGGGGAAAAAGGGGAATGGAAATGAAAATTCGAGGAAATACCTAATATATTTGCTCAAAAGATAGCCGCACTCCTTTCACCTAATGTTTTAACATTATGAGAATTCAACATTATGTTCCCGAAGAGTTTTGTCGGAGTAGAAGTCCTCTACCAACTAGCTCATTGAAAAAATCGTCAGCTGCGCTGCGTTTTTGATGAAAATTTCAAAGTTTTCTATCATTCCGCGAACTTTGTAGAGACTCAAATTCGCCATTAACCTTTGTGAAGTTTTAAACATAGGTATCTTCCATTACAATTTTGGGTGTAGGTGGACCCTATGTTGCACGAATAACCCACGCAGAAGCTAAAATATATAGCTAAGATAAACTATGACCTTTCAGATTAAAACGTCATGTACCTTCTGCCATTTTCGGTTTAGTTGTAATACCGGGAAAAACTCCAGAGAAACTGTATACCTACTGTACTTAATTGAAAAATAATAAAGCCTCGTTTCGTTGATTCCCTTTTCAGATGAATTCCGAATGGACTGCTTATTAAAATTTACCAGTCGCTTGGCAATATTGGAATGGTTTAAAGAAGTTTCTCATTTCTCTCCTTACACTTTGTGTTTTTTTCTTTTCTTCCTCATTACTGCTCTGGATTTTATGAAATACTTTATTGAAACTGAGTATTTTACCGAGGTACAAAGTAGTTTATGTAAAAAATGCAGTGAACATCGCAATTTCAACCTTCGTAGCTAATCTTTTGCACTGCATAGTATTCTCGTATTGTAGATAATGCATGTACTTACTGTCTTTTAAATATTTATAACTACTTTTACCTAGGGATTCACAACTGTAGCAACGGCGTAAACTAAATGCATAGACTCTGATCGCATCACAAATGCCATGGACCCTTTTCAGATATTTGAAGGCATATTGCAGTCTCGGTTTTCCGCTGGAGAATGATTTGGATGATAGCTGATGATGGGAATTGGATGCTTAGGCCAAAGCTGTAAAATTAAGATCTTTTAGTAAAAATTGTTCTTAATCATCTTTTAGTCGCCCTAGATGAATTTCACATTTTTTACACCCGCATAGAATTCTGGTTAGATTTAAGATTACTTGATACAGTTTGATATATTTGATCACACCTTGGACGCTTTGTTCTTACTTCGTTCAAACTCTGGATAGCATCTCAATTACCTAAATCGTTTCCTGGCGGAGAACCGAGGGTTCAAATATCTTGGAGTGAAGAAAAAGACACTCTGACCAGACCAGTTTATTTGCTCCCCAAAATGGTTTTGTGATTGCAGAATATTTTTAAACCGAATGCAGCATACATATAAATACTCAGTTTCAGCATGTTGTGAATCCTTTGCTAACAAACAGGCAGGTAAGTTATGTATCAACAGCTATCGACAAGAATGTTTTGTTTCAATCATATCAAAGGTGAGAAAGTAGGACATGCAACTGAAGCTGTGACAAGTGCCAATATAGATAGATGGTATTGGATGAAACGAAGAAAGTTATATTGGTCTCACGTGTTCTATTTATTTTTGTAGTTACAGCAAGGGAGATAGCTATTAGTGAATCTGTTTGCCGACTGTTCAGCTTGCATTTTGAAACCGCTTACTTTTTTATGTACTCCTCCCTTTGCTTCGTCATTATGTTTAGTCATGTTTAGTTCATGACTAATATTTAGCAATACTGTATTCGATATTTTTTCACAATAAAAATTAGCCTATAATAGTCAACTCTATGACATAGTCTATGCATATGCAAAATTTTATGGAGATCCGTATGGAGACATTAAAGCGTTACAAGCGCCATGCTTGAAATCGCATCAAAAAGTCTCCTTTAAGTTTATTTCTGAATAAATTCCTGTCCCAACCAAGTTTTATCAAAATCCGTTCATAGCCTGATTGAGTAACTAATATCCACTCACAAACGTCGTTCTTTTTCTCGCTTACAATATTTTTTCCCAAAATGGTCGAGATTATGTACCTATTTAGTAATGAGGATGTATGTTAACAAGTGTGTTTAACGACGTAGCATGCGACATGAACGTGCACAAGCGGTGCGAGGAGTCTGTCCCCAACCTGTGCGGCTGCGACCACACGGAGCGGCGCGGGCGCATCCAGCTGCTCGTCTCGTGCCACCACAACAAGCTTACGGTTGAAGGTAGAGAGATAGATAAAACATTTATTTTCTACTACAACACATACATAACGAACAAGATAAAGATACAAAAAAGTCCTATAACATTTTAGAATTTTGTTAGGCATGTGTCGTAGCAACAAAATGGCGCTGACTCAGCATACAGCTGCAGCACGTGCAACGTGCTTTTTTACCTGCACCTTATGTGACCTCACAGATAAATGGTTCACAGATATAAGGTAACATCGTAACTAAACCTTTTAATGTCAATAATGGGAGGTTACCTTAACCACACTGCGTAGGAGTAGCAGCATTTGTGAGGGTGATGATTCAGACAATAATTATACCACACAGGGACTTAATATCTATTGCTGAAAACATGGTCAGAATTGATTTAGTTGTTTTCTAGATTAAATTGTAAAATACATACAGTTTGAAGGAAATATATGTAATCCGATTTATTTTATTTTGAGATTTAACTTCCTAGTTGCCGACTAATAAGTAGATATGAGTCGGCATTATAATGCCTTACGAAATTAATAAGATGTATTTTTATTCTACTCTGTTAGTGCCAAGTGTGCGAATTATAAACAAAACAATGAATAGAGTAATTATTTCACACCATGCGAATTCGCTCTTCAAAAGTGCTCACTCGATTCAAGCAACTGAATCACCATTCGCATTGAAATCACTTCAACTTCATTAGACATTGCTGTCCCGTCGCGGAGCAATCCGAATTAAGCAAATGAACTTCGTTACAGAACTTTGCAGGGAGAAATCGTCAGAAGTGGGTGTAGTTTCAGTTTCTAACTGAATTACACTCGCTGCTTTATTCAGCTTGTTTGTTAACAACTCTACGGTATATTGTTTATTTTGAATTGGAAAGAACGTGCGAGATTTAAAGGGAAAGTGCCTTAAAGTATTGAGCGAATTCTACTCGAAGGAACTGTCTAGTAGTCCGATTGCTTTGTCCGGTAGCCAAGTACCGAGCCATCTTTAGTATCTTTTGTACAAGAACAAGGCCATGAAAGACTTAGTAGTTCTAAAGACTAACTAGATATTGAGCATTCCTTAGTCGCAGCTGTTCGATTGCACAAATGAACCAATAGTTCGGTACCGGACAAACAATCGAACTTCACTTGGCGACCTCATCTAGTAATCATATAGTATTATGTAATAACATAATCTTATTGTTTCTTGTTATGTTTTATCCTATCTTGTTTGTTTTTAATTTGTTAAAATTCTCTCGCTGTGTGTTCCGACCGTCCCGCGATGCCCCCGCATCCGCTTTCGGTGCTCTGTGGACTAGATCAACGAAACATTCAAGGAAAAACAAGACAAGAAGGGTGCACATAGGTGTCGGTTCGATTTATAGATGAGACAAGTAATTTTTCAAATGTATTTAAATGCAGTATTGCCTTAAATACTTTTAAAATTATAGGAATGTTTCCTTTTAGTAAAATTTGCTAAGGATAGGTAGGTAATCTTTAATATTTAGGAAAAAAAAATTCAGGTCCCATTCGTTCCTTCCTTCATTCCACATGCTGCGCGCCTTATATCTATGGCCGTTTCTTTTTTTTTTCTTTTTTTTAACGAGGCTTTGGAATATGGCCGTTTCCGAGGCTACCTTCGCTCTTCAGTCCATCTGACAGCTAATAAATGAAACTTTGTTTTCCAGTGAAACAGGGTCGCAACCTGATCCCAATGGACCCGAACGGCCTATCCGACCCGTACGTGAAGCTCAAGCTCATCCCGGACTCTGACAACGTGAAGAGAAAAACCAAGACCATCAAGAGCACCCTCAACCCCGTGTGGAACGAGACCTTGTGCTTCGATCTCAAGGCCGAGGACAAGGATCGGAGGCTCCTGATTGAGGTAAATCAGCCAGCTGTCAGATGCCAGTGGTAGGTCAGAATAATAAGACAGTACAATCATATTATGGGTTAATTACACGTATCGAGCACAGTGGCGAGACAGTAAAACGACACTAGACCGAGAGAGTCGGGTGAACGAGTGGTGTGAATATGTATTGCTCTGCTCGGCCGAGGCACTCGTCAAAATTTTCATATGTACCGAGCATTCGGCCGAGGGCACTGTCTCGCCACTGTACTCGATGCGTGCACACGCCTTCAAAGTAGCGATATTATAAACGCACCATTTAAATATTTTATGCCGTCTCGTACCAGATTAATTTTCTATTTGGTATTCCGTATATACCTATCAGAATGTAGAAAAATAAGCGAAACGCAATCGAAGCAAAGTTTTCGTAACAAAACTATGCAAAGCTGGTGCAACTGGTGGAATCGATTGTTGACCGTTGAAGTTTGTTTTTCGTCTGATTTCAAACCGCGGACTGCGGTTGGAAGGCGGTGTTCTGGTTTTATGGACATGCACATGAGTTATATAAACACGAAATGATTTTCGGTGCTTCTATTTTTTATGCTTTTGCAAACTTTTGCGTTATCCATGTGCTTTCTATTAATAAAACTTGCATTGAGTAGGTACTTACTGGAAAAGTTGGCTTTTGAAAATTATGATTATGAAAGTTCATTGATGTTCATTTGTCACTGTTACCAGTTCAGATCCCCCTATCAACAACAACGGTAACAGTGCCGGCAAATTCTAAATAAAGCAATTTTTCGAACAATGGGTTGGAAAGAGAAGAAAATGACATTTCCTTTACAGTCTAATGTCTGTCTCTCTCGCACCCATTGTGTACTTTGACAGGTATTCGCATTTCATTAACAGAGTTTTTCAGAAATTATGACATTCGTCTTTCAGATATGGGACTGGGATCGAACCTCTCGCAACGACTTCATGGGCTCCCTCTCATTCGGGATATCTGAGCTGCTGAAGGCCCCCGTCGAAGGCTGGTTCAAGCTCCTAACCCAGGAGGAGGGGGAGTTCTATAACGTGCCAGTGCCGGAGGAGGGGGCTGACCTGGTCCAGCTGAAGAACCAGATGAGGGCCACGAGCGTGGGCGCGCGGAGGGCGCCCCCGCCGCCTGATCGAGAGGTCCCGCACAACATGGCGGCAGCCGATGTCATCCGAGCGTCAGATTTCAACTTCATCATGGTCCTCGGGAAGGGGTCTTTTGGAAAGGTGTGATGATTTCTTCTAACTAAATAGGACCTAAAACGTAGTGATTATATTCTCTGCTTTCTTATAGCCCGAATTTAAAACGTTTACTTTACCGCTTTCACGTCAAAGTCAATTAATTAACTGTCAAACTGTTTAGATGTCAATGTCACATGAAGGGTATTGATATTTGTTCAGGTGATGTTGGCCGAGCGGCGCGGCACGGACGAGCTGTACGCCATCAAGATCCTCAAGAAGGACATCATCATCCAGGACGACGACGTGGAGTGCACCATGGTCGAGAAGCGCGTCCTCGCGCTCAGCACCAAGCCGCCCTTCCTCGTGCAGCTGCACTCCTGCTTCCAGACCATGGTGAGAATCACAATGGGCAGGTCACATCTGTCGTAGAACCGACGGCCGTTGGGGCAGACGAGTTCTGGAGTGGAGACCGCGGACCGGGGGACGCCCTTCCGCAAGGTGGACCGACGATCTAAAGAAAGTGACCGGATTCCGGAAGCGGCTGGTTGCGGGACCGGGTGTGGTGGTGGCGTTCGTTGGAGAAGGCCTATGTCCAGCAGTGGACCCTAAAAGGCTGAAATGATGATGCTGACAATCAAACAACCAGTTAAGACCTGTAAAGTACTGACCGTATTAAAATCCTGTTCCGTAGTTTTTGCGTGAAAGAACCAACATCCAAACATCTTTACAAACTTTCGCGTTTATAATATTTGTATGTAGGATAGAATTGGTTTCCTTACCTATAGTAATAATCTGTCTGTCTCATCTAGATAACAAGTAATATGACAATTTCACATGCTAAATTAAAACATAGGTTCTTAAAAAATACCGGACAAGTGCGAGTAGGACTCGCGCTCTGAGGGTTCCCGTACAATTAGTTTTAATAATAAAAAGTCGATGAGTATTTGATATTAATTTCAACTCGATACCTCCACGCGTTCCTGAGAAAAATGGTCTTGACAGACGGACAGACGGACAACGAAGTGATAGGAGGAGGTTTCTTTTTTTTCTTTTGAGGTACGAGACCCTTCCTCTTTACTGTAATACTCACTACTCCGTGTTACCCTCAGGACCGGCTGTACTTCGTGATGGAGTATGTGAACGGCGGAGACCTCATGTTCCAGATACAGCAGTGCGGCAAGTTCAAGGAGCCAGTCGCTGTGTACGTAACATTCAATAGTACTGTTTTTTTTTTTTGGCTTCGGTCGTGTTTGTATTTGAGTTTCCGAAGTTGTTTTCTTGCTTTGTAACCGAGAATGGTTATTTATGGAATAGCGGTATTTTCTTTCCTTGTACCTAGTTACGATGGGAAACTTGTTCGTCTGTAATTTATCTGACTTCCAGGTTGCGTCACAAATTATATATTGCCTGGTACGTGACTTCCAGGTTGTATGATCAGAAGCCATGTATCACCCACCACCTACCCATATTTGATGGCATGATTCTATGCAGTACAAATCATGTATTCAAATCAACAGCCTTTTAACATGTCCCCACTGCTGGGGCTCAGGCCTACCCTCTCAACGAGGGCGTTCGGGGTATAGTCCACCACGCTAGCCCAGAATTCCTTCTTCATGTGCAGGTTTCCTCGCGATGTTTTCCTTCACCGTTTGAAAGCAGTCAGTAAAGTTTCGAGAAAAAACCCATTGGTACATGGCCCAGCCGAGGATCGAACTTCGGAACTTGCGATATGATAGGCCACGTCTTATCCCCGACGCCACTGACAATCATGTATTACCAGCCCTGCTATTCTGTAAGCGTATTTGTGCAACTCGATCCTGAATCCGCAGCGAGCTCGGTCTCTAACTCAATGATTCACAGTTCAATACTCACTTTACTTCGCAAGTGAAGTGTTTATTGTGTAGTTTGTATTTGTTTACATAATGCGACATCAAGGTCTTTCATGATCGGATGCGAAGTGAAGTGACTTGCGATGTGATGGTCGAGTTTTAATTCGTACTTTACAGAATCACACAGCTGGTATCTATATCTGACTTGCAGGTTCTACGCGGCCGAAATCGCGATCGGCCTATTCTTCCTGCACTCCCGCGGCATCGTGTACCGCGACCTGAAGCTCGACAATGTCCTCCTCGACCAGGACGGCCACATCAAGATCGCCGACTTCGGCATGTGCAAGGAGGGCATCACCGGCGACAAAACTACGAAGACCTTCTGCGGCACGCCGGATTACATCGCGCCGGAGATCATCCTGTACCAGCCGTACGGGAAGTCGGTGGACTGGTGGGCGTATGGCGTGCTGCTGTACGAGATGCTGGTCGGCCAGCCGCCGTTCGACGGCGAGGACGAGGAGGAGCTGTTCGCGGCTATAACGGACAATAGCGTTTCGTATCCGAAGACTCTGAGTAAGGTGATTTTTTTTTATTTACTCGTGCGAGTGCGGCTTTGCTTCGGTAGATATAAGTAGTGGGGGAAACAGTTTTTGATACGTTCTGGTACAGTTTTTTTTAACATAGGTTTTTATCACAAAAAGATCTCAATGAGTATAGCCGTGTAGCAAATTAAGTAGTAACTAGTTTGTTGGTGCATATTACCGTAAGATGGGGCAATTTGGAACTTATGGGCCTATTTGGAACTTATGGGGCTATTTGGAACTTATGGGGCTATTTGGAATATTCCAATTCATATGATTTCAAGCAGATAATTGAAGCTTCTCTAGCTGTCATTGAACCATTGAACAGTCATTGCCTGGCATGGCTGCTTTGCTTTTCTACCATTGCCAAAAAAAAGATGCGACGGAAACTTATAAATAATTGGTTTGTTCCAAATAGCCTCCATAAGTTCCAAATAGCCCCCATAAGTTCCAAATAGCCTTATCTTACGGTAATGTATGAGAGTAGGGAAAAAATATCGAGAGTAGATTATATCAGAAACAAAAACAATATCTTGTATAGTAAAGTTTAAGAATAGTCGAGTGATGTCACTTATCAACTGAATTATTTGACAAAACTGATAGACCACTTTCTTGGCCCACTGTACTGTCTTCAGACGTACTTCAGCAGTGCACTTTGTACAGTCGACAGTCAGTGGCAACACTGACCTTGTAGGTACTGACCTAGCCTATTAGGGGGTTTCAATACTATGAGAGACCAGTGTATACTGGTTTTGTTTCCGATCGACTACACTTGCTTTTTAATAGCCGTTATCTTTTCATTGAGGCAACCAATTGTATAAAAAATTATTTTTTTTGATCAGGAAGCGAAGGACGCGTGTAAGACGTTCCTCATGAAGAACCCCCAGAAGCGTCTGGGGTGCTCGTCGCGGGGGGAGGAGGACGTGCGGACGCACCCCTTCTTCCGACGCATCGACTGGGCGAGGATCGAGGCCAGGGACGTGCAGCCCCCCTTCAAGCCCAAGATCGTGAGTACTGCTCGTCATCAGAGACCTTTAGATCGCTATAGGCATCTAACTGATCAGATGAGCCGTCTGGAAGCAGCATCGTCATCATTCCTCAACTTTAAGATTTTCATACGTTTTGATGCCATTTTGCGGGTTTTTCTTCATGACGATGCTGCTTCCAAACGGCTCATCTAATCAGTTGGATATCTATAGCGATCTAAAAGTCCTCCATCTACTCTCTCGATGACCGTCATCAGATCATGCCCCGATCAAAGCTTCACAGAGAACCATGGCTTCAAAGTGACCTCGATTGTATGAAAATCTTGTCCTGTTTTTAATTATCCGTCCACCTATGTACAGTCGACCGCAAGTCAGTAGAAACACTTTGACCTTGAGCTGGCCTGGCCTATTAGGGAGTTTTAATACTATGAGAGACCTGTTTATACTGGTTTTATTTCCACTGACGTGCGGTCGACCGCACTTACAATTTATCATATCTGTAATTGTTATCATAATAAATAATAATTTCATAATTTATAATTTAATAAATAATAATAATTCTTATAATTTTGTAGACAATAGTTTTTATTTCACTTCGATACTCATTGTATGCTTGTTGTCGCAGAAACATCGCAAGGACGTGTCCAACTTTGACAAGCAGTTCACGCAGGAGAAGACGGAGCTGACGCCCACCGACAAGTTGTTCATGATGAACCTCGACCAGACCGAGTTCATGGGCTTCTCCTTCCTCAACCCAGAGTACGTGCAGCACGTGTGAACGCACCAGGTACCTAACTTAATCAACCATTCAATCAATTCGACTGACTCACTCATGTTCATAATGAACATCGACCACAGATCATATTGTACTTCTCATTCCTCAACCAGGTAACTGACCAGCCAGGGTTCCCATTCAATTTCCATCAATCAATCATTCAATATATCATCCATTCAATCAATTCGACTGACTCACGACCAGCACGAGGCGACAATTCATGGTAAACATCGACCAAAGTTCGTGTGCTTCTCTTTCCTCAACCCCGAATATGTGCAGCACGTGTGAATGCCCAGGTACCTGAACTGACCAGGGTTCCCATTAAATTTCCATCAATCATTCAATCAATATATCTAAAAGAAGTTATCGAGCTAACTAACCTAACGGACCAGGTAACTGGCCAGTCAGGGTTCCAATTCAAATTCCATTTTCAATTATCATCATCATCAGCCTGCATGAGTCCACTGTCCACTGATGGACATAGGCTCCCCCAAGGCGCGGCATCGAACCCGCTCTTCAGTTGCAGCCAGCAGAGATAACTATCATTTCGCTTCATGTCCATGAAAAGCTACCAAAAATTAAGTGTCAATTACCTTTCCTTGAAAGCCTAACTTTATTAGGCGTTTTCACCCAACCGGACTTTAAATTAACCCATTATATAGATACTTATCTAACAATAATAAAAATGTCAAAATTATATCACATCATATAATGTATATTTCACAGTGTTAAATCTTCTCACTACATTGAAATTGTCTCATCGCGGCCGTCGCATCGCTATTGGAGCGCGAGCTAAACTATCTCTCCATCTGTCGACTGTCTCTATCACTCATACGACGCCAGCCGTTCGCTGTCTCGTTCATTCTCGACTGTAAACTGTGTTAAGTTTAAAAATTGTCTGTAATCTGTTAACTGTACATTATGTCGTGGAAGGGAACATTCGAAGGTGTATTGCTTACACAATTTTTCTGTGTAAGCAATTAAATTGGAAGAAAGGGGAAAACTTTCGATTGCTTACACAATTTTCTAGTAAGCAATTAAATTGGAAGGGAAACTTTAGGAGTTCGAACTTCTTGCTCATTCCCGAGTTTTTTAAAAGTTGTATGTATGTAACTTTTTTGTTAAAATATTTTGGTCCATTGCGGCATGACTAGAAATGAAATAATGTCCTAATTTTAAGCAATTTTATGTCGTGTTTCGTTTTATTTTCGTACTAATATTAATTCGACTGCTTAGATGAAATTTAAAAGAAGATACGTTAGTACTCTCTGCGAAACTAGTCGAGCACGGAACGACGGCTTTGCATGTCATTTACACTCGCTCGTGCCATTTCTTTTCCGTGGACAATACGTATAATACTAGTGAATTTAGTTGTTGCACCGGTTTTACTCTACGCAATGTACGAGAGTATCCTATCTTCCTCCTTTGTTTCATCTAAGTTTGAATGCAATAATTTTGCAATTTTACATCTCAACGAATTTCTGAAAGCAATACTAATTGGAATTTAATCATTGTACTTTTAAATTTATTCCTTGCTCTCTAGGTTTAATGATTGTTTTTGTTGGAAAGGTTCGAAATTAAAATCAATGTTGATGTAAGTTGTCGGCGCTGGCGACAAAACTCAGTATTTCGTGTGGGTTTTTATTAGAATCTCTTGAGAAAATAATCAGAATATATCGCGACCTTGGGGCCACTCGGTAATGTAGATGTTTAACTTGTACGATTTGTACACTATTGTACATTTACATCCATATTTCTAATATTATCGGTGGATACGTACGATGCAAATCGAAATTGCTTTTCCGCCGATAAGCGTGAGAGTAAAGTTTTATGTTGCCATACTATAGTGTTGCGAGCGATTCTATCGATACTTGACCGCGAAAAATAGTCACAATATCGATTTTACTTGTATCGACAGCGCAAAATGAGAAATACTATTATTAACGACGACTATCATTATTGTGTAGAAGACTGTTTTTTGCAAGCTGCTGTGTATTTACAAATTTACAAGTGCAGAAAAGACTTTACTTCGGCTTTACTTAGGTACTTACCTACTTCTGAATAAGTCTATTTATTAAACTGATTAAAAAATATTGGTCTGTTACAGAAAGTGACGTGTCAAAAGTTGGTTGTTCAATGTAATAAAAATGATCATGGGAATATCCTTACAAAATTTTGGACAATTTTGGGTTGCGGTTGTAAATAGTATTGAAATATATTATAACATACTTTCTGATTCCTGTTCTATTTCTATTTCGGTCTTTAAATTGTTTTTGATGACCTGTCCGAACTCTGGTCACCATTTTCGATAAAACTATCGATACTATGACTTATTTTTGAAGTTCACTGTCGATAGTTCCGCAACACTTTTAAACTACTAGCAACATACTAGTTGTCTTCGCTGTGGCTTTTCGTGTGCGATGGATTCTAAAGGGATATTAGAAATATGAAGTTACATTTTGAAAAGTATTATTTAATTTCTTCAGCCACATATCAATGTTTGGATTGTAAATATAATGATGCGTCCGTCGTGTTGTGTGATTGCATTTTCACTCTACAGTTTAAACTGTGGTTTTTAGCTCTATGGCCCTTGATACTGTCCCTTTTGGGCTTAAAACTGTGGTACAAAAAATGTTGCCAGTTCAAAATCGCGTGGTATGGTTTTAAGTTAATCTAATAGACAAATCGATTGAACCTAACCTAACCTGACAAAAGAAATAGGTATGATGATGCGTTTTTTACGATGTATAACACGAGTTATCATAAAAAAAAAACTTATGGTCTATGGTGTGAAATGAACACAGCTTTCTGTAAAAAGCTTTTGTTTTTAATTTTTGGATATCAAAAATAATTTAATAGTCTACAAGAAATTTGAATCTCGTTTCTAACATATTGTAGGTAGAAACTGATTTTATTGTTAATGTTGGCCATCTAGAACAACTTTAAAAATATAGAATGGCGTTTCTAAATACGGCTGTAACAAGGCTGTAAACATTAAGTTTTCATTGTCTATCGTCAAGTGTTATTTTTTTTGTTAAGCATTAAGATATTTTCACTTAGAATAAGTTCAGTTTACCGACAGTGACTGCATTTTGTGATGTACTAATCAATCACGTATTTGTATGGGCTTGAATGTTTCGTGTGTGTGTCTTGATGAATCTAGTACATATTATTATGTGGTGTTATTATACGGAAACAATGGCTGCTTTTTTATTTATTTATTCAAATGCGAATACTGACCCATTGTCTATCACTTTGACAGTTATTCGCAATTTAAAAAACTAAATAAAACGGAAAGTAAAGTTTAGAAAGAATAAAAATAAGTTTTTATTTTTTAATTTGATCCCAAAGGGAGAGGCATTGTTATTTACAAAGACACAGCTTAGTTTGTTTCTTGTAATTTTCCATTTCGAAATAATTTGAAACTCCGTATAATATCACCACAAGAGCTGCTTGCCTGTCAATAATCATCTACTAAAATAGCCTTACTAATTTTATAAATATCGATATTATAAAATACATTTAAAATTAAATACGTGTAAACAAATCTTGCTAGATTTTAAAAAATGTGAATTTAAAAATGGGAAAGCATTTGATTCTAAATTGAATTGTAATAAAATGACATTTTAGGTGTTTTTGATTTTGTAAGTGTACTATTTCTTTTCGGAGGTGTTATAAGCGTTATGCTAAATAACTTTCGAGTTAATAAATAGTTCGTTCCAATCTTTGTCCAAACTTTATCTATATATATTTTTTCTTTTGTTGCGTTTAAACGTTTCCAATAAGCAAGTAGCCTGAATGCACGTATGACGTCACAATGTCATCTAAGCGTTAAAAAAAACTTTTTCCTTTCTTATATTATGTATATGGAATGAACGTACCTTAATTATTCGGTACCTACTTTTGTGTTCTATTTAATGCTTTCGTTTCCAAATAAGCTGTAAAAACTCTAAAAGGAAATCTCCATTTACTTGCTTGCCACCTGCAGCTTGCATGCCAGCTACTTGAAATGATGTGTTTAACCGTAAAACCATCTTGACTTTGCAGGCGATTTTGTTTTCGCGCTACAAATAAAGTTGTATTATTGGACTTTGTTTGAAACGAACTACCTTTAATAGAGCTTAAAAGTTATTGACCACAACTGACATCTCCTAGTGTTAGCGCCGTCTTTAAAATACCGAGTTATTCGGTTATACGGCTTTATACAGTATCGTAGGCGTAATAATTTTAATTCTTTTAGGCTTAGGTAGGTATAAATTATTTAAGTGTAACACGCTGGCTCATTTTCATTGAAAGTAAACTAATCATTCTTTGATAACACTTGTTATTAGGACTACATTTATTCTTGCTACCTGAACATCTCCTAATAAGCCTCATTCAAAGCTAGAATATTGGAATAAATTAAAAATGACACTTTCTTTAGTAAACATTTTTACAAGTACCGTCAAAACCGTCAAATCTTTTGCCTTTATCTGTAACTTTGGCCATAACCAGAAAATAACTAAATTAAATGGTATTCAATTTATGTAGGTAGGTAGTTTTTTTTATTGTTTTTTTAGTTAATGGTTTAGTTTAGTTATTTTCTGGTTATGGCAAAAGTTACTATTAAAAGTGAGACTTTCGTTTTCCATTTAATGCATTTATTTCCAACTAAACTCTGTAATCTTGGCCGCTTTCTAATTGGATTGGAACCAAACAATTGATCAATCACATATACGGTGTTGCTAGTTGTCATATTCTTGACAGGTAGCTAGCTTCAAGTAAGTAATTGTCGAGTATTTTATCATTATTTTACGACTGGCTTCTTTTTATTAAACTTAAACTTGTAAATAAGACATCTGTTTATGTGAAATGGGCCAGCCTTAGTAAATTTTAAACAGCTGGTGAGGGAGTCAATGTAGCAAACGCTCGATGCATGTCCCAAGCCCACACTTGCTTCTAACAATATACATATTTACTATCGATCGGCCAAAAGAAACAGAATTTTCCTTAGAAAATTACATTTTTTGGCATTTTTACAAGGTCTTTAAAATTAACTAGGTACCTACCATCTTTTTAATTTTAAATTCTAAGAAATATAAAACGGTAAAAGTGCAAAATAAGTTAAAATAAGTAAAAGAGATGACGTGCACACCTACCTACCTATTTTTATTAATCATCTCTTATCTCCACCGTAGGTTAGCTATGGAAGTAATATCTTTACAAAATACGCTCATTCAACTTTTCTGCATCTTTTTCTTTATTTGATTTGTTATCTTGTATTTTCAAAAATTTTCATGTGTACAATAAATTACTAAATAAATAAATAATTACTGGTAAGTTGGAACAAAATAATGTTTTGTAATGATACCGTAAAATTTAGAAAAAAAAATTACCAAAAAATATTTAAAAAATCTTTTTCGGCACTCAATTTTTGTGTGGTTAATTTTAAAGACCTTATTTTACCTACGCTAATTGCACCATTGTCCTTAAGAAAAAAATTCTATGCTGATTGAAGCTTTTAAAAAATTCCAAATGCTTTTATCACTTGCCTTATTTGTATGTCAATAGAGAAATATACGATAGGAAACATTACGGGTACTATCACCAGCGTAATCATTTTTTTATTATTCCTGTATCGGATTTTAAGTTATAAATATCACAAAGTTACCAAACTTAAATGAATTTAAAAAAATGTTTGCTGTTTTACCGATATAATGCGGATATAAAAAATTAAGTGTATTTAAACACTTAATTTTTTAAAAACATGACAACGGAGATTAAATATTAGTTTAAAAAACACTGGCCAATTTCCGCCAAAAACTTTTTTTTTGAAGCCATAAACGCATTAGAACAAAAATATGTTTTATCCGTTTAAATGGCGATTCCAAGTATTTCTTTCTTATACAACCAGGTTTTTATTAAAATTGATAGTCTGTTTTTTTTATGAAATGCCATTACTGATTAAATTGTTCGAATTATATGAATAGGTAATGGGTAATTCCCATTTTCAACATTCTTAGATCATAGAGAATAAACTGGGAATAAAAATAAAGTATCCTTATATACGTCATAGTCTCATATAACAAATAGGAATATACTACTATGACTTTTTATTTCAGTTATTCGCATTTAAATAAAATAAACAGACTTTAATGGTTAATAGAACCGTAGATATTTATATTTATTCTGCCGTTAGATTTTATCATGTTATTCAACCTGTAGAGTTTGCTAGCTTTCGCCTTTTGACATCCTTAATTTTATAACTGACATGGTCAGTATTAGATGAAATAGTCTTTAAAAGTTTATAAAACTTGTAGCTAGCTATATTGTTTGTATGTCTAACTATTTCATATAAAGTAAGATCTCACTTGTAAATAAGCATAGTCATAACACGTTTACTGGTCATTTTATCTATAAGCTGCTTTTTAAATAAAATATTTTTTTTGTTAACTGCGTGTAACTAATCGTATCATTACTGCGCTTATTATTTTTTAATTTGCTTTTTTAAGGCACTGCCACATGGAAAGGAAATCCTCAAGATTTTTTTATTTTTGAATGTACACCAATATTGAGTTTTAAAATTAGTTTGGTATTATTATTAATAGTTATGTGTTCAGTGAGAATATAGGTTAAAGTATCAAGATATTATTTAGCATAGAGTAAAAATGTATTTAGACTAGGTTGCTCTTCCTAAGTCACTATAGTCTGTATTTTTAAAATGCGAATAACTGTCAAAGTGACACAAAGCAGTTTGATTTGATAGAGCCATTTCCTTCTCTTTTCCACTCATTGTGTGACATTGACAGTTGTTCGCATTTATATAAAAAACAGACTAATGTTTTCTACTTTCTTGTTGTATCGACACAGTGCTGGCATGATAATTTGACTACGCGTAGTAAGGATTGAGAAAAGAAAAAAGCGCTATTTAATAATAATAAATGTTGTTAAGTTGCGAATCTCTAATTCAAAATCAGAATTTGGTTCGTTAATTTTAATGTCTCATAAAAATAGGCCTAAATCACCTTTCTACATAGATTAAGCCCGTAGTTGATACAGGTCTTTAGTATACTTTTAATTAATTAAAAATATTTTACTAATGAATATTTGAAATTTAAATTTTACATTGTGACGATGATGTCGACGATTGCACCTGTGCCAAAATGTATTTGTAAATATTTTTCCATTTATTAGTGTCGTTCTATTGAATATTATGATAATCTGATATTTTATATGGTTACCGTATTTTATTGTCACTGCATTTTACTATTACTATAGTATAAGCCAGGAATATTGAGAAAGGACATATCTCGACCTATCGGTTTTTAAAATTCGAATACATTAGTTGTGGGGTCATTGCACTTTATTCTCATTGTTCTTGGCACATACTAAAAGTGGTTAGGTACTTGCGTAGGCTGCTAATAGTACTTTAGCCAGCGAAACAAGCGAATTTACCGCTATTTCTTTAAACACACAAAAATAAGACGACTTAGGTCGCCGAACACGATTTAAGTTCAGTAAAAAGCCGAATTCAAGTGGTGTTGAAATCCTGTTCGGATACTTTATTAATACGTACGTGGTAATATTTTTTACCCTTGAGCAAAATAAAAATTTTTGGCCTACGGCAAGTTTCACGTAAAATAAATCTTTTATTATTTTTAATTTTTTTACAATTAGCTTGTTTTGCAGGCTACAGTACAAAAATGCTGCACGACAAAATATACTGACAGCGTCGGTTTATGGCAAGAAGTCACCTGCTGAGCGAGTTTTGTCAAGGATGCCACTAGTAAAATGCAAAAAGAAATCACCATTTGTGAAATTTTACCAAAATTATTGCACGTTTGTTCTGTTAGGTAATTATTAATAGATAATTCACTCCTTACTAGTGTAATAATCCTGAAACATTTTCTCTTTGTTTATTTATAGGGAAATTTAGTATTGGATACAAAAGATTTTAGTTTATGATTTTTGAATGCAAGAAAGTTAATTCCCATGATAGGTAATTCACATTTATTTGAAAGTTGGCGAAATAATAAATTATGAGAACAGCATCCGGTATACTGAACATCCCTATAAGGATTTAGAACAACTACAAACTTACACCTACCTACCTAAATGCACCGTTTGTAAAATATAATTCTCCGATATTTTTATTTAAAACTTTGTCTATTTACTGTCAGTGAAGGCCCTAAATTATTCTAAATGTAAAATATTTTAAAGTTTAGTGGAGTGTTCAATTAAATAACACTGCTGAAATGCAAAAAATTTTTTTTGAAAAAGTCAAGTTTTTTTTTTATAATTTTTAAAATACTTTTTTTTAGAATACATATCTCTGAAAGCATTCCATAATCCAAAGTTCAATTTTTTTTCTACCTGTAATGTACAAATACATACTTACCTAAAACTCCAAAATATTTTACATTAATGTAGAGCCCTATAAAACTGTAACTGTATTTAACTGACATAAATATAACATACCATATGATATTAGTAATAATATTGACAACTTTATGTGTAATTCACGTTTTTTCATACTATCGTCTCTGTGATAATGTGATAAAATAATTGATATTCATCCATTCACTATGCTGCGTAAAAAGTTCCTTTGCCGTTAAAAAAGTACATAATATTTTAAAATAAAGTTTCAAATATCCTTCTCCGATCTTTTTGCGAGATTTTACAACATTGTTTTGAGATGAATGTGCCAAAATTATTAATTATAATTTGATGTTATTTTATAAACAATCACCCTATATAATGTGAAGGAACTTTTGTACGCAGTTTATTTTATAAATTAAATGTTAAAGTGCACTTTCGAATTTGCGTTACAATTACCGCCGTCGCCTCTTGTTAGGAGTTAATAAATATTAATATTATCAAGTTTTGAATTTTATCCGAATGTAAAATATATTGTGTTCATAAATTTGCGCCACCTAAATAAACCACGCTAAATTAAAAAAATTGTCTAAACACAATGTTTTCTATATGAGATTTTATTGCATATTATATAATATCTATAGTGTAGTTAACAGTATTTCGATTTGTAGAATTACATTCGTCATTTTCAAATGTAAAATTGTCATTTTCAATTTTGGATTGTGTAAGTTGAGACCCAAATTGGGTCTAGAGACCCAGTTTGGGTCTTTGGTTGGTCGTAAGGATTTCTCGCGGGGAGTAATGTCGATTGTATTCAACAATATAAATTTCTAATCCTTAGATCCGCGTGGTGTTTTATTTATATTTCCATTCCAAATGAAATGGCATACGAAAACAAACGCTTGCGTCTCGAAAAGTTTGTCTGTTAAAATCTACAGAACACCATCTATTGTTTTTCATTGCCTAGAAGCAATTAGATACATTTAAGCCACTTGTGTTTTTACCGACTTCCAAAAAAGGAGGAGGCTGTATGTATGTTTTTTTTATAACAGATATGTTAGAGTTTGATTTCCGTCTCTCCCCTCATCACTTGACTGAGCATTTGGTTGCAGAGCGCTGCATACGGGTTTAACTCTACAACCTGCAATGCGAAATAATATTTTTATTAGGACTTAAACTTAAAAGGTACGGTCGACCAAACAAAACCAACAAAACCAGTATAAATTAGTCTGTCATGTTTCCACTGAGGCAAGGTCCACTCTCTAACTAAGCCCTATTCAGGTTTCCACTGCTGACTTCGAACTTCGGACATTTCGATATGATAGGCCGCGACTTATCCACGACGCCACTGACATGCCACTGCACTCAGTGGCTCACGCTACGGTTTATTATTCATTAGAATGTGGCTGTCGTCATATTTTGGTTTTTGAAAAAAGAATTCTATCTAGACTACATAAAGTTTAGTATTTGAACTACATTTGACACCCGAACGGGTTTTTTAACACTAAGGGTTATAAGGCTTCATTTGATACAATGATGATTACACGGTATACAGAGAACAAAGGGTATGAACTAGGTACGCTCGACCGCACGTCAGTGGAAACACTTTGACCTTGAGCTGGCCTAGCCTATCAGGGAGTTTCAATACTACGAGAGGCCAGTTTATACTGGTTTTGTTTACACTGACGTGCGGTCGATCGTACTCACCTGTTTCCTCGCGAACCCGCTGCCGAGCGCGGCGGCCTCCGCGAAGGCTACGCGCGCGTCGTCGTCGGCGCCGCGCCGCCGCAGAAGCACCCCGCGCTGGCAGAGCGCTAGCGCGCGCGTGCGCCCGCGCCGCCCCGCGGTCAGACGCAGCGCCTGCTCTAGGTCCGCCATTGCGTCTGTCAAATTATATCATCATATCATAGTATATATACGAAATTGTGGTACTAAACGCAAAAGCTAATCCTCTCGGTAACTCTAAGGTTGACTGGAAGAGATCCCTTAGTGGGATAAGTCCGCCTTTGTACTTAGTTTTACTGGTTTAACTGTCTGATATTGTAAAATTTTTCTTTGGTACAATAAAGTGTTTACATACATACATACAGCCTGTAGACGACCACTGCTGGACAAAGGCCTCCCCCAAGGATCTCCACGACGACCAGTCCTGCGCTAACCTTATCCAGTTGGGTCGTCCGACCTTCACCAGATCGTCGGTCACCTTGTGGGAGGCCTGCCTACACTGCGTCTTCCGATACGATATGATAATTATATCATAGTCTATCAAAATTAATGCACAAAGGACATTGATGACTTGCCTGTAGGCGTTGGTAGTTGACTCTGCCTACTGCGCCAGAGGTCGTGGGTTCGATTCCCACCCGGGACCAACGTTTGTGTGACGGCATGGTCAATTGGTAAAGAATGCCATACTGGTATTAGGATCGCCTTTTGTACGGTGGGCCGCACCAGGCGAAACAAAACCAGAATAAACTGGTCTCTCGCAGTATTGCAACTCCTGTATAGGTCAAGGTCAAAGTGTATCCACTGATGTGAGGTTGGCTGTACCTACTACATAATGTGTGCAATAAAGTTTTTTTTTTATAAAATATTTTTACGGCACCCTAAAAACAACTGGTGCTGACTCCTGCTCACACCATTTCGTCAGAAGGTATGCATCTCTTACCATCGTCTCTCTGCATGAGTCTGTACAGCTGCGCGCGGTCGTTGTACCCGGCCGCGCGGGCCGGCGCCGCCGCCACGCCCTGCTCCAAGACCTGCAGCGCCGCGGCCAGCTCACCAGCCTCGGCCAGCTGCACTCCTCGCGCGCATAGTGCGGCGGACTCTTTGTGCTCCTCGGTGGATGGTTCTGAAACGGGATGTATGGGGCGTTCCAAATCAAAAGGGACTCTTATCCACTCAAACGTCCGCCCCCCCAGCCTAGAACTTAAAGGTCGCGTTTCCGACGTACCAAACTCACGAGTATCCAAAGCCAAAGAATTAAAAACGGCACCGAGCGCCACTCATGGTGAGCTGTACCTCCTTGGACGTATACTATCTAATTTGTGGCTGTACCGCGCGGGCGTAGTCTGAGTTAAACGGTCGGCCTATAGCAAATTAGTAAACAGATCTACCCAAAATAAAATATAATTGCAGAATAGGTAACCAGGAAGCTGAAAATATACAAAATCAAGTTTAAACATTCGAACCGAAATTATCTGTCAGGCCGAGGCGGCAAAAGTCGGAAGCTTTGGGAACGTTTGGCGTTACTTTTTTGTGATTTTGAAGTCCCAGGGCGTTTTAGTGGTTATCGCGACACGGATGGTCGCTACAAAAATGTATAACAACATACCTAACCAGGGTTAGGATGTTGGTTCTTAAAACTACACTACGTTAGGTATATATATGTAGTTTTCTGCCCTGTGGATAGCTCATACCGCAACAGTGTCTCTCTTGATTTGGAACCCCAGGATCTAATCTAAGTCAATTAGATCTGGGAATGAGAGCGGTACATACCCCACAATATCAAATCGTGCCGCTGGGCGCACCTGCGCGTTTGTTACTCCTAGCGTATGCCTCCGACGCCAATATGCGTTTTCATACATTTTTATGGTTCTAAGGCGCTATGCCGCCCGACGCCTCTGTGCGTCCATTGTAATTGCCGGGTACGTTCCTAGACCCGCCAGGTCGTAAATGGAGTATCGGTCCTAAAAAGTCCCATTGTATAAACAGGTAGGTGCCAAAATTAAACACCCACAAGTTAACATAAACAGAACAGTACTGGGAAAAGACGCAGTTTATCTATAAGTCGCGAAATAAGTTCACAGTAGGTATATAAAAAAAACTTGAACTTTATGACGTTAGTACTTACCTATAGTACAACAAATAAATAATGCGGAAAATAAGCACGTCGTGCTAGCTTATTATTACACAACTTAACACCAGACTTTACCTTCATCTTGCTCCGCAAAGCTGTCACCATCGTCCACCACATCGGCGATGGTCGCCGTCGGATCAAAAATACTTCTCAATACTGCTCTGTCCCTTTCACTCAAATTTTCCAACCCCGCCATTATGTCGCGAGACAAAAAATTTATCAAGAAAACTAAGAATAAGCGCAGTACTGTACTGATCAAATACTTTTCCGTGACTGATGCAAGAATGTTTCATTCAATTCAAAACGTGTTTTCTTGCATTTAATTATAAGTTATAGTTACTAGCGGACGCCCGGCGGCCTCGCCTGGGTGGAATAAATTTGTTTACCGCGGGAAAAAGTTTTCCCATTGTAAAAAAGGCCTGTTTGCCACCATGGTACAAGCTATGTGTATATCACAGAAAACTTAGAAAAATGTGTAGGTATTCGTTATAGTCGAAATATATACCGTTACATACAGAAAAATATACCGTTTATTTATTATTTTCTTGACTTAACGTTGGAGCCAAGAATATGCAAATGATGAAACTAGTTGATTGCAACTGGTTTGAAACTACCTCAGCATGTGCGTAGTTTATTAAGCTAAAACCTACATAATACATTATTTATAATTAGTTTGTCTCGCGGTCTTCAAGTAAGTAAATCGTCATATCAGCCGACGATCTTAATGTGTATTTCTTAATCCCGTCGACAAAAATGGTATTTTAACATATGTGGGCAAATCAGAAATCAAACTCGTAACCTGACTCAAAATATGACTTCTGAATGATTTTTTTTAAATATCTAGGTACTTACCTTTAAGTAAATTTTCTATGGGGCAGGTTCAGGGCACCAACCACCAATAGAAACATCACCTATTGTTAATTTGGGTTTTTCCCCGTGGACCCACTCCTATGACCCACTGGTGGTTTGTTTTCGAGGCTCGACGAACGAAATGCTTTAGGTTTCGTATCAAATAAGATTTAATTTATGAGATATAAATGTAGGTATGTAGGCTACCATATACCAAAGATTTTATACAATCACCCACCTTATCACCTTTGACTATGTACCTATGTATATTATGTCAACAACATAGGTACCTACTTACGATTTATATCGCGAGATCAATATTTGTAATTGCATTAAAATATTTATTTTAAGTATTTCCGTTAGATAGAAGATAAAATCTTCGTCGTATTGAATATTTGCATTGATCGCCTCTAGCGGCAGGTTTAGTGGTTTGAGCGTTTGCCTCGTACGACCGAGGTAGCGCGTACCTACTCGTAATAATAAAAGCAAAGTATTTTTAACAACTTTAATAATAGTTTTCGGTTAAAATATAAAATAAACTAAAAATACCTATTTCTTAAACATAAAAAAGAGAGAACCTATTTGGACCTTTATGGTGAAAATGGTAGAAATATACATGTTGATGGTTGTTTTTCATGTTTTAAGGTCACAATTTTTACAAAATCTGAAATAAAAGGGAGAAAAACGATTTTACTTTTTAGTGGCAACTTATATTGCATGGTAGGTAAGTAGAAATTTTCCAAATACAGAATTTATAATTATTATAACATAATATGCTACACTGAAATCGATTCAACGTTCAGGCAAAATTATTGAGAATCTATCAAATATTCGAACACATTTAATAGGATTGCATTGTTGAAATTGATTTGTTATAGGTACCTATATTAGTATGATTTCAAATTAATTTGACTTACCTATTGCGTTTTTTTTGTTACACAGAATCTCTAAAGCCTTGTTTACATGAAGCCAGTACTACATCTTATTGTCTTCTTACGCTTATGTTTACACGATGCTAATTAAAAATTGTTCCCTCGATGCGTGTTTCTGTTGGCTCAAGCCAAACGTAATAACTAGTAAGTACAGTCAACTGCACTTCAGTGGAAACACTGAAGTGCAGCTGGCCTAGCCTATTAGGGAGTTCCAATACTATGAGAGACCAGTTTATACTGGTTTTGTTTCCACTGACGTGCGGTCGACCGTATTATACCCGAGACACTACACTTACGAGATATCTTACTCGTAAGTCCAGAGATTAAAAAGTACTTGTACGCATGACGCTGCAATTTAAAGGTTACAGTGTTCATTGGAGACAGTAGCCACTTATCTTCAGATGGATCTTCCCGTTTGCCACTATAGAAATTCAAGAAACAGTACCATACAGAAATTCAATTACTAGTTTGGTTCGACTACTGGCCTAGTGTAAACAAGGCTTAAATATTTACACCACAGTATAGCAAATAATTTCACATCTAGCGCAAGCAATAAATAATTTAAATTGGCACTAAAATTGTTCATAACAAATAAACATTATGAACTGAATATTATTATACAATTCGCACGTTATTATCATTTATTATAATAACTATAGAATAAATCAAATCAGGAGTGTAGTCTATTATAGTACAATACAGTCGGTAGTTCCGCGCGATTAAATAGAAAGCTAATAAGAGGAAAAGAGATCGAAGGTTTGGTTTTCATAGCAATTAATCCAACAATGTCGATTTATTCGAGCGAAACGGAAATAATTTTGTTATTTCGAAGCATACCTACTTAATGGCAATTTTTTACACTCATTTTGGCCATTTACTTGTTCTTATCGGTGGCACTCCTCAATGTTACTACTAGCCCGCTCGCGAAAATGGTTTTTTTTGTTCTATTAAAATTGATGCCAATCAAAACAGAAAAAAAAAACAAATTTCGTAAAAAACGGAAGTGTTACATTTGGTCATTTCGCCAAAACGAGTGTAATAAATGTTTTTTGACACACGTAAACTTGTCTAATCCCAAAATAGGATTGCCCGTACTAGGTATGTGAATTAGAAAACAGGACGATTCGCAATATAACAATCAAACCAGGACCAATTTTTACAAATAGTACTGAATTTGTCCTTAATGTGAATCAAACTCACGTCACGATTCTGGCGTTCAATACAATTCGAACTAGTAGCCTAATGAGGCGGTTGAACTATAAGAATGTTAGTTATAGATCCCTATTTTAACTATAACCTGAATGTTTACACATAAGCTGAATAAATATTATTATAATATATAACAATAACACATTAAATAACATTAACTTACTGTGGGGTTTTCGGTCAAGATGTAAAAATAGTCGTAAACCTAAAGAATTCCTGCATCAAAGGGACAGTCAGGGCAGTTGGCGCTTAGCACCTTTCTCAGGTTTCTGAAAAACGGAAGCTGTTTTGTCCATCTGTCCGTCCGCCAACTGGAAAACAACTGGTTCGAGCGTGAATTTTTATTTTTATTTTTTTAACACATAAAATTTCAAAATTCGGGTGCGTCCACGTGGTTCGACAACGTGGTCCGACAGTCGAACCAAGTGGAATTTTGATTCCTCGTGGTTCGACATGTCGGACCATCAGGAATTTGATATTCCACTTGGTTCGACCATCGGACCAAGTGGATTTTTAAAATTCCACTTGGTTCGACTGTCGGACCACGAGGAATCAAAATTCCACTTGGTTCGACCCTCAAACTACGAGGATTGTTATATTCAAATTTCATATAAATATATAATACTAGCTTTTTCCCGCGGCTTCGCCCGCGTAGAAAAGTATTTCCCGTGTACATTGTGAAACAGCGCCCTCTATATAGGCGTTTTGTTACTTAAGGGGTATTAGCGGACGGCCCGCGACTTTGTCCGCGTTAAAAAGTAGCCTATATGTTATTCCAGGATATAACCTATCACTGTACCAAGTTTCATAAAAATCTGTTCGGCAGTTTTTGCGTGAAAGAGTAACAAACATCCTCACAAACTTTCGCCTTTATAATATTAGTAGGAAGTAGGATGTGTTATTCTGATGTTTAATCTATATTACTGTAAAGTTTCATGAAAATCTGTTCGGTAGTTTTTGCGTGAAAGAGTAACAAACAAGTTGGATTTTTAAAATAGTTTTGAGGGTCGAACCAAGTGGAATTTTGATTCCTCGTGGTCCGACAGTCGAACCAAGTGGAATATCAAATTCCTGATGGTCCGACATGTCGAACCAAGTGGAATCAAAATTCCACTTGGTTCGATTGTCGGACCACGTTGTCGAACCACGTGGACGCACCGGAAAATTCCTGACAATTTCAGGGAAAAACATCTTTTCAGATATATGTATAAGAGGAAATCTATAAAAAGCTGAATTGACCGGAACTCGAAGATTGTGTACGTATAGTGCACGTAAATCTTTTTGGCGGTTGAGTGAATATAGTCACAGATTGTTTGCTACACTATGTGTGAGTGATTGACATAATGTGAGGCATGGAGATGTCCAAAAACTAGAAAATTTTGATTCGGTTGATCGATTCAATTAACTATTTCTTGAATTTGAATGATTTTTGCAGAGAATACGTGTTCTAAGCGCCAATAAAAACTGATGCCTTCTTCGATACGAAAACTCACAAATATCCTATTTATTACAAAAATAGGTGTAATTTACTCTAGCTCTTCCATTCAATTTCTTAGTTTATGGTGTACTATATACAAAATAACTTTGAAAGGTGTATAAAGGAGTAAGCGCCACACAAAACCATTTGGTTTATCTCTGGAATCCCCATCCAAAAGTATAACATTGATACTTTTTGTTAAATAACATTGATATTATAGTTAGAAAATTGACATTTTAAGATGAAACATCCAAAAACTCTCCACTGTTGGGGATTTCCGGTGTGGATTTCGTTCACTACTCGCACAACCCTTTTATTTAAATGACAAATGGTTTTTACATAATTATACCTGTCAGATGAGTAGGCATAGACCACTAACCAACTATGGTTGATAACCATGATTTGATTCCTCTATAAACACGAGTCTTCTGAATTATTAGTCTTCGATTGTTGAACGCAAAGATGTGGTAAGGCTTGTAATAAGACGATTTATTCTATATCACAATCCTTAGAGTTACATCATGTAAAACTTACGCTAAAATTGGTATAAACGACCGGTTATCTTGATTATAATGATTTGATCTGGTTGCATAACATACATGTATGACAGACGTAGTATCGCTGCGGTGTAATCAGCGACCAATTATAATCAAAATACTACCAGGCCGACTCTTACACTCTTCTCAGTCACTCTTAAATGCGAACTTGCAATATTCATGGCAACTATAGATTGGAGCCATGATCCTTACGAGGGTGCCGTTATTGGCGACACAAGGATTCTCAGTACCGCAGTGGCAGAAAATCACAACTTTTTCAATACTAATTTGACAGTTGGTGGGTGGAAAAGTTCGTCAATGCTCTCTTCTGCCTAAGTAAGGTAGTCTTTCCACCGTCAATTGAAGCTTACGACATTGCGTTCGAATTCGTTATGATTAATAATAGGTGGGAATAAATAAGCTAAACACCAAAGAATGATGGCTCCAAGTACTTTATACAGAATAAGCTTCTTGGGTGGCTCTTAATTTTTTAAGGCAGCAAGTTACTCTTTCATAGATTACTTGGCGACCTTACATAACTCTTCGTTAAGTTCAAGTCCAAAGATAAGTCGCCACAGACACTGCAACTGCATTAAAAACTTAACGTATACGAAAATAATATGCTAAAAATATACAGTTAGCAAGTACCTTATCCTACATTTATATACTATACAGTGTACAAAAATTTGATATAAAAAGTTTTATAATCTTTTACTTTAGATTTCACATCAATTGTATGCACACACGTTTTGTACAGTAATCAATCATCTACGATTACGAAATGGTAATTAGAAATTGCATTTTTACCACATTTCATGAAATTTATACACCGTACCTAAGCTAGCTAAGGTTTGGCAAAACGGAAGTAAGTCAAAGTCGAAACACATAAATTTAAGATTAGGTGCCAATAAGCCACTATTTATGTCCATGTACTATATTCATGCATACAATTAATTTGTCAGAGTGTTCATTTCATAAAATCTCACTTTACACAGTTATTTAGTTCACAAAGGCACCTCCAGCGAGAATAATACCCGACCCAGTATCGATTGCAGAAAGGTCAAGACTTGCTACCTATGCTTATTTTAAAAAAGAATCTTTTATTTTTAGAGTTGACAAATTAAATATATACAAATATTAGCACATTTTAGACTTTCGCGGTTTGTATTCATAACCTGATCGAAACATCAGAACCCTTTGCCAAATAAATATATTCGCGTGTAAAAAAAACCCTCGCGTAATGTAAATATAAGTATTTTATAAAATTATCGTGGACCAAGGGGCATAAGGCATCTTCTTAGTTCTATGAATCTTTTCTGCAGTTGACTGGGATAGTGTAATCTGTACTTTACATAGCACTGACAGGATCGCGATTCTTGGCGGAAAGGATATATTCTTTTTAAAAAGCCTACCCGTCACAGAACAAATAAAAAATACTACTGACCTTTTCAAATATTTTTTTCATTAAAACAATTTGACCTGTGTCAAAATATGCTCCGTGGAATTAAGACTATTTTTCAAAGCTTATTTTAGTTCATTATTTGCAGTCCCTTTGTGTGCCATAAATAACTTATTTATTAAATTCTAGACATAATTTGTCTATGAAGTATTTCATGGTATTGTTAAGATTACAATATAGATTTAACATTGTTCCCTGAACTGAGCACTCTCCTTTTATATATGGGATTTGCTTCACAATTACTAATTCGTAACAGTATACATAACTTAACTAAGAAAATAGCAATTATGAGGTGGTTCCCATTAATTGTAAGTTTCAAATGAGATGAACCAGTAAGAATATTTTGAGTATTAAGAAAATTACAATACCCAAAGTAAACAGATTGTAACTTGTAAATTATTAGGAATACATTTAGTTTTTGTAGCGTGATGGTTGTACAAAATGTATGATCTGCATTGAATACTTATAAATTGATTCTGTTTATAATGTTAAAAAAACAAATTACTAATGTGTAAATAATAGTAAATAGGTATATGATTAGTAATTGTGAAACAAACTACATATTACAACACCATTAGAATAACAAGACACAGTTCACTTTACAATTTTGACTAACAATCTCTTTGTTGCAATGATTTGTGGATGGAACATGTGAATGAGTTACTTTAGTGGCTTACGAATGTTCTGACGATGCTACCTCCGTACAAACCCTTTGGTGCCGTCGGGCCCTCGCGGCGTGCGGATCACGAGAACGCCTCGAGGCGGAGGTGATGGAAAAATCCCAGCGGCTGTTGCGCCGGGTGGTAATCTTGCTAGGACTTTCTTCTCTTTCCCTTTGGTGGTTTCGTTTTGACAATTGTTTTTTTTACCGCCATTTTGCGTGTCATTGAGATTGTTGGCCTGCAGTTTGTCCTGCAACCGGCAGAGACTGAAAATGTAAAAAATTATCTTATAGTAAATAAGCCTTTAATACTATCATTCATTTCATTCAATCTATAATAGGTAATCAAAGATCCAATTTTTTTTTAAGCAATAGGGTTATATGTATCCAGATTCCAGATGGAACAATCTGCCAGTATCTGTTGTATCTGCCAATAGTTTTGAACATTGAAACATTTTGAAGAACAGACTAGACAACTTTTTAAAACATAAAAAGCAAGGACTGCTGTATTGGAAGCATCAGCTACAAGCTGCCTTTCCATTTAAAATAATAAATTAAAAATAATTAATAATACTAGTTACTTTGCAATTGTATAAAAAATAGATAAATGTTAATAAAAAGTAAAGTATTGGTGCATTTGAATGACACCGGGGGCACAGAAGAATGAGACCAACAGTCAAATGGATATACAGTGATATACTGACGAAACCAGAACATATGTCAAGCATTCAACACAGTAGGTCAAAGCATCTTCTCAAAATTATTTTAGGTAAGAAAAACGTAACATGAAGAAATTTGAAGATTACATAAAACTTTTATGAATTGCACAGTTTAACAAAAGTACCTTTGATGTACTTGAACACCAAGATTTATTAACAATCTTGCTTGATTTTTAAATAATCTTTAGCATAAAAATCTACTAAGGTTGATTACAGTGCATATGGATCCGATGCATGGACCATAACATTCATGTAAACCCTGGGAAACCCTACAAAAACTGGAGGCCCCATTCTATGAAAATAGATAGATAGACGTTTATTCACTGACATGACACATATTCACAAACAAATTATAACAGGTAACTTAAAACTAACTGTAGAGTAACTGAATGCTTGCGGGCCCCCAACGAGACAACATAGGACTACCGACTGTAGTCCTGACGTTGGGAGCCCGCGAGAGCACAGTAGCCGTGCGTGTGCCTGTGTGATGTGTCAGTGGAAAGGCTCTGACTCAGCATATGCTGCAGTCGGGTTGGGGCTACAACGCTGGTAATTCTGCCAGAGCCTTGTGGAGACGACGCGCGCGCCCCCGTCGCAAACAGTGTAATTAGACAATTAAAAAATCAGAAAACTTATCGGTAGAACTAATAGTCAATACAAAATATAAATATTTCAAAGTCAATATAAATATTTAACATCTCAATATCAAACAGTATGGATTATAACCTCAGTAGAAACATCGTTATGTAAAAGCATGACCCTGGAATACAGATGTTATAAATGGCACTCACTTGTCGTCAATGACGTCCTCGGGGCTTCGTGCCTCTCCGAGTATCCGGAGGCGAGCCTCCTCGTATTCCTTCTGCCTTTGTTCGAGCGTCTTGACAGGTCGCGCGCGGCTTTCCCCGTTCATCTGTCCGCTGGCCGACGGCGACGGCCGCTTCAGGATGCGGATGGCTGGCTCCGGCATCACGCACTGAGACCCAATACACGCGCTATCCTCGACAATTACGTTAACCTTGCAACCTTTTAGCGCGATACTTTTGACGGGCGCAGGCTCACTTGACATCAGCTTGATCTTCTTGTCTAGCTGAAATAGAGACACGCGCGTGTAAAGAAATAGGGCACAGACGGTGCCGAAGCGGGGAAACATCCAGGGATAGCTCTCAAAGTTTCACTTACGCCGATTTCATCCATATCCTCCCAACTTTCACATACGTCAACTTCATCTTGGGCCGCCATGTTGACTTCACTGACTGACTGACTGACAATTGTTGCCAAAACAAAAAAATATAGTTGGTATGAGAACGTAACTTTTGTCACTATTTGCTGTGCACTTATTTATCAATATAAAATTACCGGTTTTTTTGTGCTATGTGATTGACTGTATATGTTTGATTGATAATAATGGTTGGTTGGTTGACTGAGTGGAGTAGGAGTAGTGGATTACTGATTGACTGACTGATCTGACTATGAATGACTGTCATCAGATGTTATTGCGGCGAATGTGCGACTTAAAATTTGTGGAAAAATATTTACGTACGTTTAGACGTTTCATTATGAATGAGTGTCTCTCAAGACAGTAAGTAAATCATAATATTCATTCTGATAGGTAAACAACATTTTAACTCGATCGTAAATTATCCATTAGATTTTAGGTTAAGTTTGTTTCCATGCCGTATTTCGCTTTACATTGTTTTTTTATTATTATTTACAGACACTGAAAATGGCTTTGAAATCGTCGTTTACGTCGGTCCTAAAGGGACTGACGTCCGTGGATCCCGACTCCGTACAGTTCCTGATGTTCAGTGATGCAGACGTCAGAAAACTCAGTGTGGCGAAATTAACCAACACAGTCTCCTTTGATGCGATGGGTAACCCTACAAAAGAGGGTTTATATGACTCCAGCATGGGGCCTGCCAGAGACAGATTTGATACTTGTTCAACTTGTAACAATACAATGCTGCATTGTCCAGGGCACTTTGGACACATAGAACTTCCTATTGTTGTGATAAATCCACTATTTATGAAAACTATTTACACATTGTTGCGAATAAGTTGCCTCAGGTGTTTCAAAATTCAAATGGACGATAGAATGAAATTTGTTTTAAAATTGCAACTGCAACTATTTGATGCTGGTCATGTGACAGCTGCTCTGGACTTGGAAAATTTTATGGGGGACATAAAGGATTCCAAGAGTGATAGCTCACCAGGCAAACCAAATAAAATTGTCAGAAAATGCCAGAAGCTATTGAAAAAAAGTGATCCGGTTACTGAAACTTTTCAAAATAGAAACACAGACAAAATACGAGCAAAAACTTTAAGTTCCTACTTTAAAGCTATAAACACTGCCAAGACATGTCGTTACTGCAGAGCCAAGCTAATCAAAGTGACTACGTCAGAGAACAAGATCATGTACAACGAAGGTGGAGGCAAGGGGATCAAGATTTTAATGCCAGATGAAATACAAAGATTCTGCTCATCATTAGCTGAAAATGACAAAGATATTTTAGAGTACTGCATTCCAGCTTTAAAAAATTCAAGTGTTAATCCAATAACTGATGTATTTTTTATGGAATTAATTCCAGTTCTTCCACCATGTGTCAGGCCCTGCAATTTTTTACGCGGGGAGTTGATTGAGCACCCCCAATCAAATGTTTACAAGACTATTCTCAATTCAGCATACACGGCTCGAGCTGTGCTGCAGGTGTTGTCTGCCTCTGATCAAGAAAAAGCAATCAACTCTATGGAGCAGCAACCTAGGCATGCTTATGAAAGTGTAATGGGTAAAACTCCACCCGAAAAGCTTCATACAATCTGGCAACAGTTACAACTTCATGTCAATCAACTGCTCAGCTGTGAAGGACTAAGTGCAAAGGCCAGTCAAGGATTAAAGCAAATTATAGAGAAAAAAACAGGAGTGATCAGAATGCACATGATGGGAAAAAGGGTTAACTTTGCTGCTCGCTCAGTTATCACCCCTGATCCAAATGTAGATATTGATGAAATTGGAGTCCCTGATGTGTTTGCTACAAAACTGACTTACCCAGTTCCGGTCACTGAGTGGAATGTTGATGAACTGAGGAAGATGGTCATCAATGGCCCTAATGTACACCCTGGTGCTGAAAAATTGGAAATAGAAAATGGAAGAGTTATCAGAATCCCTCCTGATTCATTACAAAAAAGAAAAAGTCTGGCCAAGCAATTACTAACTCCTGATGAATATAAAACATCTGGGTTAAAGACTGTTCACAGACATTTAGTTAATGGTGATGTTCTGATACTGAATCGTCAACCTTCTCTCCACAAGCCTAGTATGATGGCACACAGAGCTAGAATCCTTAAAGGCGAGAAAACCCTTAGATTACATTATGCAAACTGTAAGTCTTATAACGCTGATTTTGATGGCGACGAAATGAATGCCCATTTTCCACAAAACGAAATTGCAAGGAGTGAGGCTTACAACATCATGTCTGTTCGAAAACAATACCTTGTTCCAAAAGATGGCACACCACTGAGTGGGTTGATTCAAGATCACGTAATTTCAGGAGTAAAAATGTCCTTGAGAGGTGCATTTTTCACAAAATATGATTACCAGCAGCTTGTCTTACAAGCATTGTCAAACCACAGAGGAGAAATCCATCTATTGCCCCCTACTATATTAAAACCAGTAATGCTTTGGTCTGGTAAGCAAATTTTATCTACCATTATCATCAACATCATACCTAAAGGAAAACCTTATCTTTCCTTAATTGGAAAAGCTAAGATCAGCACAAAAGCATGGCAAAAATCACCCGCAAGACATTGGAATGCTGGTGGCACTCCATTCTCTGATCCCAACACAATGACTGAGGCAGAAGTAGTCATTAGGAAAGGAGAACTTCTTTGTGGAGTATTGGACAAGACCCATTATGGTGCTACACCATATGGCTTAGTCCATTGCATGTATGAATTGTATGGAGGCGACAGCTCCAGTGCTATTCTGAGCGCATTTTCAAAAGTGTTTACATTCTACTTGCAATGGATAGGTTTCACTCTTGGTGTAAAAGACATCCTGGTTGTAGAAGATTCAGATAAAAAACGGGATGATTACATCCGTTTAGTAAGACAAGCCGGGAAGTTTGCGGCGGCAAAAGCTACCGAATCACCAGTTGATGTAGATGAAAGCAAACTGAAGGACACTATCGGTGAAATGCTTATCAAGGATCCCAAATTCAGGGCAAATTTGGACAGGCAATATAAAACCGTGCTTGATTCGCACACAAACAACATAAATAAAGTTTGCTTATCAGAGGGTTTGTTGGAAAAGTTTCCTTACAACAACCTGCAATTGATGGTCCAATCTGGTGCTAAAGGTTCCACTGTCAATACTATGCAGATTTCATGTTTACTTGGTCAAATTGAATTGGAAGGAAAAAGGCCGCCACTAATGATATCTGGACGGTCTCTTCCCAGTTTTCCACCATACGACATATCTCCAAGAGCTGGTGGATTTATTGACGGCCGTTTCTTGACAGGAATCCAGCCACAGGAATTCTTCTTTCATTGTATGGCCGGTCGTGAAGGTCTAATTGATACAGCTGTCAAAACCAGTCGATCGGGTTACTTGCAAAGATGTTTAATAAAGCATTTGGAAGGTCTAAGCGTCGCTTACGATTATACAGTGAGAGATACAGACAGTAGCGTCATACAGTTTGCATATGGTGAGGATGGACTCGACGTCCTAAAGTGCCAGTTTCTCAAAAAGAGTCAATTCGAATTCCTTGACGTCAATTCGAATGCTGTCGTAAGCAAATCTGTCATAAAGAAATTGAAAGAAGATACTGATTTAAAAGGCATTGCCAAATCTCAGAAGTCGTTGAAGAAATGGAAGAAAAAGAATGGAGACCCATTTGAAAAACTAAGAACCAGTAGTTTCACCCGGTTCTCTGCTCTCGCTAAACGAGATATTGTACTTGACAAAAAACCAACCGATCAGACAAGAGACCCATTTTACTGGAACTTAGAAAAGTTATGGCGTAATTTAGACGAAGAACAAAAGAAAGAATATTCAAGAAAGAGATGTCCTGATCCAATAACAAGTAAAAACTCGCCAGAGTACAAATTTGGAGTAATTAATGAGCATTTAGACGGAATTATGCAAAACTATCTTAAAAATCGTCAAGAGAGTCGTTGCTCTAAATATACTGAGAAAGACAAGTTCGTGGAAGTGATGAATTCTAAATACCTTGCGTCAATGGCGGCTCCTGGAGAACCTGTAGGCATATTAGCTGCCCAATCTATAGGAGAGCCTTCCACTCAGATGACCCTGAACACATTCCACTTTGCCGGTCGCGGTGACATGAATGTCACTCTCGGCATCCCGCGTCTTCGAGAGATCCTTATGACCGCCTCCGCGAAACTTAAGACACCGAACATGGATATCCCATTCCGGAACGACCTCTCAGATTTAAACAAGAAAGCCGAACGACTGCGACAAAATCTGAATAGAGTTACTGTTGGTGATGTTTTGGAAAAGATTGATGTGGAATGCGAAATAGTCACAAGTCCCGACAGGCAACTGAAGACTACAATGCGCTTCGTCTTTCTACCGCATTCACAGTACAAGACTCAGTACGCTGTTAAGCCAGCAAAGATTATAAAGCATATGCAGAATAAGTTCTTTAATGAGATGTTCGTGACTATTCGGAAGCAAGCTAAAGCTTCGTGTGGTGTAATGTGGTCTCAGGATAAAGCGAAGAAACGTCGTACCGCGAACGATGATGAAGAGGATAATGATAATGATGACGCTCCCGAAGTTAATGAACCGGTCGCTGACGCGGGTGAAGACAGCTCTGATGATGACGGGCCTAATGAAGACGACGATAACACCGATGTAAGTAAAACAAATTTATAGGTCACTCTCAATGGCTCCAGTAACTCAATTTTAGACAAGTCAAATTATTTATTGCAATAAGAGAGTATTCTTGCTACATTCGACCAAACATACCGATATCGTAATTTTAAGATACGTCAAATGTTTTTCACCTCCCATGGGGTTTGAGGGTGTTGCCCTTTCTTTAGGGAAGAACAACACAAGGAAACGTAACTCACACACGCATGATATTATTTGCGTACATTTATTCGACGTTGAAATTGTAAATTATATTTTAAGAAAGAGCTTAGTAGATCTACCATCTTGCTATGCACTGATGAAACTCATGACGCTGAGACACTTACCATTTTATGTATAGGTTGCATACCTATACATAAAATGGTAAAAGTGTCTCAGCGTCATTGTCCTTTATCCATGTTATTCTATGTGTAATGTTATTCTATTCATTCAGGTTAAAAATCGCAAGAAACGAGATGAAGAGCAAGAATACGAGGACCCAGAATCGGGAGAAGAAGAAAAATCCGACGACGAGGCTGAGATAGAAGAAGAACCTAAAGAAGAACCTAAAGAAACAGATGACATCATAGAAGTGACCAAAGAAGAATTAACAAACGAGAACAGTAAGATAATGTCTAACGTTGTAAATAGTATTCAAAGCGCTACAAACTACACATTCGATACTAAACACCACCATTGGTGTGAACTGTGTGTACTCTTCCCGATTTCTTTTCTAAAAGTCGATCTTTCACAAGCCCTGCGTGATGCGGCCATGAAATCTGTCATACACGAAGTAAAGCATATAAAACGTGCCATCACAAACAGAGACAAAAATATCCTTTACCTTAAAACTGAAGGCATTAATATTATACAAATGTTTAAATACGACCATCTGTTAGATCTGAACAAGCTATACAGTAACGACGTCCATGCGATAGCAAATACTTACGGAATAGAAGCAGCTAACAAAGTTATAATAAAAGAAATCCAAAACGTGTTCAATGTTTATGGAATTTTTGTGGATCCAAGGCATTTGTCGCTCGTAGCCGACTATATGACGTATAATGGCATATTCGAGCCAATGAGTAGGAAAGGTATGGAATCGTCGACGTCGCCGCTTCAACAGATGTCGTTTGAATCGTCGCTGACATTTTTGAAGGAGGCGGTGTTGAATGCGAAGAAGGATACCTTACTTTCAGCTTCCAGCTGCTTAATGCTGGGCCAACCGTGTCGCAGCGGCACTGGTGCGTTTAGTTTGCAGCATTACAGTAAAGTCATATGATAAAGTTAATAAATTTAAGAAATAATTTTGTTATTGGCCACGCAAAGATCCATCCCGGCGTTCCTAGTGGCCGAACATGGAAACTTTTTAGGACTAATTTGCAGATAATTTAAAGTTATATTTTATTTAGAGAAATTAACAACATTAAGTTCATAAACTATACAATATTGATTTATACCACATTTATACTCAAGTGTGTACTGATTGGTGGGAACGAATGGTAGTCTAATTTCCACGGACTGATACATAAAATTATTAACAGTAAAGATCACGAGTTTTAGTATATACCTATGTAGGTTATATATTAGGTTAAGCACAGTGAGAGAGAGAAAGAAAATAGAAACTAAATAATAATACATTGAAGAATTGAAATTTTGATATTTTTTAAAAATTCCGTAATAGAAATAGAAGTGGATAAAGTCACACTTGTTCCAAATTTTGCCGCTAGGAAGCTAGAACAGCGTAATCTTTGGGTCGCTATAATAATAGGTCAATTGAATTATGTTATTAATTAATAAATGAAACTTAAAAAATGTTTTAGAAACTTTGTATTTCTCTGACACTATAAATGTAAGAATTTATACAGAAACAAATTGATGTTGTTTATTTCCTGATACCTAACCTACCAACCAAAGATGTGTTTGACACATTTCTGTATTAAAACTTCTGTTCCCTACATACAAGGCACTTTAACATTGTCACAGACAAGATAGTATCTTTTTTATATAAAATGGTATTCATCAACAATTACTATTTCATTGTGAAGTATAAAGCTACGATTTACGTTCTAGTTTTCTATAAACCAGTATACAAACCATATCAATGTGTGGCCTATAGAACAGCTTATAACCTTAAAATTAACTTAATAACAGAATGATCACATTAGCTCTGGGCGTGCAGCGTCCGATGACGTCACAAACTACAACTACATTTCACATAAATAGACAATCTTAATAAATCTTAACTAAAGCAACACCTGTCGCTTCAAGCGAACAATGAATGATTAAAAAATTCAAATCATTTTCACAACACAGTATTACCGTTTTTCACTAATTCTATGACATAGACTAAAGAGGCACACTTTGATGTCAAAGAGGAAAGTACCCGATAACTATAAATGGCGCTTTTCATGCTGAAAATTGTTACCCATTGTCCCATAGGCGAGATTTAGTCAAAGCCCAAAGCTGAATTTAATTTCTTTTTTATTCGAGCAACTGCAATAAAATGACAAAATGCTTTCACTTAATGGCACTAGTTATTTAAAGAAAAAAATAATGCGAGGATACAATGTACAAAGTCACTGGCTAGGGACGGTAGCATTTTTATCGAAAACTCTTGGACCCAAGTTTACTTCACCTTCCATGCGTCTCGCTAATTCGTTCAAGCTTTAAAATTATATTAACAATACTTGTATGGTATTTATTTATGTAATTATAATCATATTTCAATAATAAATAGGAATAAAATAATAAATAACAATTTGAAAAAGTTGACCCGGCACGAGAACACAAGTTCTATATCACAGCCTTGTTGATGTGCGTCTCTTTTGTAGGATCTTTTCGAATTAAAATGGAAAAGGTAGATAGATGCAAAAGTACTGAATATTTGAATACAAAACGACGTCTTCTGATGTTCCGGGCTTAGGAAATGCTTCCATAAAATTCGTTGCAGCCCTAAGGCCTCCGTACTGAATAAATAGTTGTCAAACAAAATGCCGAATAGAGATGCAATAATCGTAACTTATCCTAGAAATTATAGAAGAGTGACACATTTTCATATTACACATCCTCCCCTAAAATCTTGGTGTTCGTACCGGGTCGAACGCTTGCTGCAATTACAACTTGATAAGGAACAGGTTTTTAAAAATATTATATGGCCTTTTGTATTGTGTTTGAGGCACAATAATTCCGCCAATATCACGTAGTGGAAAATATATCGTGCGATTGGTTTCTATGAAGTTATTTTGTCAAAGACCTGACCTGTTCAGCCAACGTCAGTGTCACCTGTTGTAATTGCGTGGCGTTTCTAACTTTTTAGCCCTGTTATTGCGCCGTCTCCGCTTGATTTTGATTCTTTGCGGCGATCTTCTCCTTTTTCTCGGCTTTCTTCGCGGCGTCTTTCTTGGCGTTCGCCTCATCATTGGCTGGGTTGTCCCATTCCAGTCTTCGGCCCGAGCCGAATATGTTGTAGAATGTGGCGCAGAATATGTAAACACCACCGGCGATGTAGAATACTACCCTCCATTGGGCTTGTGTTGGCTGCAGAAAAAAAAGGGTTCAAAATAAATAATAGAAGGAACGGATGCGTAGAAGTCAAATTATGAGGCTGATGCCCTACCTGAAGGATCTCATGGAAATATTAGTGTGGGACGCCCCCCGACAAGATGGAGCGACGATCTACGTAAGGCGGCTTGCAGTGACTGGATGCGGAGATCGAAGATTGGGTTCAGTGACGCGCCTTGGGGAGGCCTTTGCCCAGCAGTGGACTGGTGCAAGCTGATGATGATGAGGCGATGAAACTTTGTGGAATAATGGATTTGTTTCCACTTACCCTGCCCTCAATGATGTATCCAGCGACGATGGGAGCCAAAAGACCAGTCAGATTGGCCAGACAGTTGGTGAACGCCATCAGAATACCGGCGAAGCGTGGAGAGATGTCCAAATGGTTCACCTGGAAACAACGTAGGTATACTTTATTGAAAGTTTTTTCGTTTCTGGGTTTTCGACTCTGTTTATGGAATAAGGAAAAAATGTTAAAGAATAGACCGAATATAGAGTCAGGCAGGACTCAGGGCCAAACTACTAATTACAGATGCCTCGTCAACTGCCCAAGCGAAAATACTAGATGTATTTGTAATTTTTTACGATAATATTTAAGAGACAGGGCACTCTGTAAAGCCATCTCTTCTCAGAGCACGAAGAAAAAAATAGATCAATTAATTCATTTGAATTAATTAATAAATAGTTAAATTACCTTGAAACCGGAGTAGATACCACCGTTGAGACCGACACCGATGGCAAGGACCGCGACGGTTGCGGCGGGGTTGCAGCCAGTGTTGGCTGCGATGAACAGACCGATGGCAGGACCGTATTCACCTGTAGAAGAAATATCGTTGAAATAATACATGCTTTGTAACGGAGGTGAACTTCGCACGAATGAGGGAGTTTTGCCATATTTGGTACCAAAAACGAAGACACATGGAGCTCCCCTGTGCTGAGACTGATGTGACGTCACGCCCTAGAAAGGGAGAGGTGATAGAAGGAGGCAAAATTTTAAAACGGAGTCCATTCAGGAAAGAGCCACTGGGCGATTCGGTCCTCATAACCGCAAGGTTGGAAGGGCCAGAAGGTAGGGAGTATGCCTTGAAAAACTCAAAATTCATAAACGAGAAACATAAATTGGAGAAACTTAGCGATTTTTCTCCAATTATAACCACATGATTTGTTCAGACCTCTGGTTGATCTTAAAAGAAAATTACTTAGTTTTACCTACTTTTTCGGTCATCTTCAGCAAGATTGCCTAGGACTTGAAGATGTTAATTTGGAATAAGGGTAAAAATCTTACCAATACTGTTAATGATCTTCCTGACTTGCGTGTGGTTGAAGCGACCGCTGGACAGCATCCAGTCCGCGACGACCGAAATGAACATTGAGAACAGCCACATGCACAGGTATGGGAGGGCTGACACGAAACCGTTCTGAAATAAAACAGAAACCATTAATAGTCCTTCCTAATGACAGAAATAAATATTTCCAACCCCATTCAAGTACGTAGATAGAACATTAACTCCGCCATGTTCTCTCTAATAACTCTGAAATGTAATAAACTGCCCAACTCCCACCATTAACTCGACAATCCTTCATTCCGTCTCGTATCAACACGCAATTTTGCTCTATAATACGAATCTGCGCAATTTTTATGACACTCCCATTCAAATTGTAATCACAGTCATGATCTGTATACTCGTAACTCGAACAATCACCGGACAACCATATGATTAATAGCGACGTCTATAAATTTGGTCTCATTTAGCAATCTAGACAAGCGCTATGTGATTCACCCAATTGACCTGTCCCGACCGCGGACCCTTGTGTCAGGACTGCCGCGAATAATGATTAATTGTATTGAAATCACCGGATGAAATAATTGAGGGGATAAAAATAGATTCAAGTGGATTAGTGGTTAATATTAGACTCGTGACGTCATAATTATCCTCGATGCGCGCGTCACTGACAAATTTTGGGTGATCTAATTTAGATGTCACCATCACAACATTACTGGAACCAGTTACATGAAAGTATTTTTAGATACCAAAGGCGTAGGTTGGTGATTACTTATATACATTTCTGGAGCAAAAATATTTCTTAGTATTCACAATAATTCTTAGTAGTACACCAATTATATTCGTTGTACAGTCGACTCCACTTTAGTGGAAACACTTTGACCTTGAGCTGGCCTAGCCTACTACGGAGGTTCAATGCTATGAAAGACCGTTTATACTGGTTTTGTTTCCACTGACGTACGTGCGGTCGACCGTCTTTGAAACGATTATAAATCAGAAGAGACCGATCTTATGGATCTGAGTGGGTACTTACATCTTTGATGGAGAAATGCAGGACTTGTCTCATGAAGGTCGGCAGTTCTGTCATGAGGGTCTCGTAACCGTAGTTCTGGCCCATGTGCGCCAACATGATCGCCCAGAAAGGCATAGACAGCAGGATCTTTTTCCACGGGATCGGTGGTGACTGGAATAAATATTCTTGTTGTACAAAAGAAAGTAGACAAGTAATCGAAAGGTATGTTAGTCTAATTCATCGCAGAGAAACGCGGAAATCGACATTTTTATCAGCAGTGTTAATATCTTTTTTATCTTTCTACAATCAAATTCAGGAATAATCAAGTTTCATATCCACAAAAGCCGACAAAATACCGAATTTACTAACTGCTCTCAAACAGTGAAAAAACATCACAAGGAAACCTGCATACGCCGAAGACGGAATTCTTAGACGCAAGGTGAAGTCCACCGACCCGCACTACTGGGCAAGCGTGGTGGACTATAGTCCTTAACGCGCTCGTTGAGAGGGTAGACCTGAGCCCCAAGTGGGGGCATATAAATAGGCTGTTGATTTGATTTGACTGGATACTCACGCTGGATCCGGCAGCGCCCCACAATGAGCTGAGGATGTACTTCTTCTCGTTCTCCTTGATCCTCGGACACTGCTCCGGGTCCTCCGACACGAAGAGCAGGAAGAAAACGCACCACACCGTGCCGATGATGCCAAACACGTAGAAGATAGAGGGCCATCCGCCGGCGAAGCCGTAAGCGGACAGAAGGCCGGAAAGGGGCATCGAGATGACTGTGCCGAATTGTGCTCCTGAAATTGCAAATCGTGATTGGTATGAAGAAAAAGAAATTCAGGATAAGAATAGTGCAGCGGAATGCTACGATCCTTATTTAATGAGTCCATGACATGCTGATTCCTCACAGACAGTTGACGAGAACAGATTTTATTTGATGCACGCAATGACAAACAATCTAGTAAGACTTTAAAAGAGCCGTGGTAGCCTAGTTGGTTGTGCACTCGCCTCACGTTCATGAGGTCGTGGGTTCGATCCTGGCCCGTACCAATGAGTTTTTCGAAACTTAAGTACGGTTTATTATAATACCACAGGTTTTTCGGTGAAGGAAAACATCGTGAGGAAACCTGCATACGTCAATGACTGGTATTTACTATTCTAAGGCGTATGTGAAGTCCACCAAAAAGTGGATTGGGGCACCGTTTGGCGGACAGGGGTTTGGCACAACAGATCCCATAGGGTCGAAGTGTCGCCAGGTATTCCTGATAGTAAGACTTTGAAAATATATGTACCTGCATACACAGCTGCACCCATTCTACTTCTCTCGTTTGGAGGAATCCATTTCGCCAACATAGCGTGCGAGCACGGCACGATTGGACCCTAAAAAATACAAAATTCATCATAAACGAATTTCTATATTAAAACACCAGTAAATAGGTACAGTACTGTTGAAGACATTAGAAAATCAATGTTTCTGTTGAAGCAGAATCCTAAGCAGGCTTAAAAATCCTGCCGCACTGAAACTCTTGTCGTACTGTACTGTAGCAAAGCATAGAGAGGCCATTTTTCTGCTCCCAAAGGACAAACTATATCAATGCCAAAAGTGCAAAATAGCGTACATACCTCGCCCAAGCCCTGTATGAACCGCACGAGAATCAGCCACTCGAATCCTGCTTCTGCCGCCACGGGCACCACTAGGGCGAACACAGAGTTCACCAGCATGCCGATGCCGAGGAATCGACGAGCTCCAAACCTGTTGAAAGAGACACATACATTGTTGAACAAATGCACACCATAAGAATTTTGAAGGTAGCTGCTCCCAACTGTACTGAGTGTGGTGTGATAGAGGATGTGCAACACATTTTGACGGAGTGTGTCCGGAACGAACCCTTAAGATATGATATATTTAGACGCATTAACTTTAATATGTATAGTGTTGGTATGTGCAACACAATTTTGGCCTCCCCGTTATCGGAGGAAGCCAAGGGGTTGTATGCACTAACGCTTGCAGGACTTAATCTAAGATAGTAGCAATATGTGTGTAGAATATACGAGGGTGGCATGGTCAAGTCTTTGTACCAAACCCTCGATAAATAAAAATTAAGATTTAAAAAAAAAAAGAATTTTGAAGAACGAAGATGCACGTAGGCAACGCTTTCTTTTTCCCTGGCTGTTTTTAGGGATCCTGTCAAAATGGATAGGCACCCTTATAGCGAAGACGTTTTGTCCGTCGTCCGCTTTTACTCTCATCGATTTTTTAGAATGAAGATTGACACACCCAAGGAAGATCTTGGGTTTCCATGAAAATGGCAATTAAACGTGGAGAACGCCGAAGGGCGGAGAGCATTTGGATTCTAGATTATAACGAGCTGGCGTCGATTTCGCAAAGTAACGTCAACCCACCGACAACCACAAACAATCATCAGATGCTCATCTCATCATGGATTACCATGATCTAGATGGGTGCTTTATCCATCAGAGGTATAATTTACGCTGCACCATATTGTTATCTCCTAGTTAACTGGCAACACAATAAGCCGTCCGCCCGTACAAGTCGTAAAAAATGATACCATATCACATGAATGATGCGGTTGACTTTTATTACAATGCATTTTTTATTTACCAAAAATCCAATCATATAATATGTATTAAAAACTGGAATTTTTTTAACAGTGAAGTGGCTGATGGGCTGACAAAGGCCACAAGATTTGAGTCCTTGGTTCTCCACCAGGAAACGGTTTTGTTTAAAGTAGGTACCCCCTCCATCCATAGGCAATCTGAATAGCAAACTCTATACAGTTTTCGGACCTGGCGGAAAATATCGGGCGCAGGTAGCGCGTGGGTGGAGTCGCAAGCAAAAGCTAGTTAAGTACAAACCTTTTGGACAGAATCCCGAAGGGTATTTGTGTTATGACGTATCCGTAGAAGAAAGACGACAGGATGTAACCTTGCAGCGTCGAACTCCACACAAACTTGCCGTCTTGTGACGCTGCATCTGTCTGCAATGACAAGAAACGTTCAATATAACTAACTAGCTTACTGTAGGTAATACTGTTTTAACCGAATTGGGGTCTACGTATCGTATGGCATTCAAATCAGGGGACAGCTGTTGCTCCCGCGGCTGGGGTCAACACGGATTTAAACTAGACGTATTTGTTTACTCTACAAATGCTGTGGGCCTAACAGAAATCCCCAAATCAAGGCACATCTATTCCAATACTACCTATGTGTTTTTGGAAACCCTATGAGGTCATTGGTGAAATTTTCACCTACTTAAATCACAACACAAACCATTTTCACCAAGAAATTAACAAGTATACGATCCGGTTGGTTGGATGTTTGGTGAAAAGTGGCGGTATCCTTTGGTTCTAAGGGTTTAGTTGGACTTGAAACTCACGATGGAAGAGTTCGTCTCCCCGCACTCGGTGTCCATGGCTTCGTGGATGACCGGCAGCGCCGTGTGGTTCACCATGGCGACGATGGCGACCGACATGTTGGTCCTCATGACGTAAGCGTTCGCCATGCCGAGGAACAGCATGAAGGTCACCCAATGCCGCATTCCGAGGCCTCCTGCAGAAACAGACGGGTCAGTTCACTTGTTTGGAGCATTAAATAAAGCCATTCAATTCAAATGGTGCTGTAAGGACGGGTAGTTCAACCTCTGCGTCATTAAAATGTCCCTTCTATATTTTTTATTATACCTACCTACATATTTTATCTTAGCTTTTAAGTAAGTACCTACCTAATCTAATTGTGAAGGTATAATTAATGTACATTCGTAAAAAAACATATCGCCTGTAAAGGTCAGTTGCTGCAACTCTGACGTCATTTATGATTTTATCAAGTAATTTCCACAATTTACTATTATTATGAAAATTCAATAAAACATAATCCGAAGCAACAATACACGTAACCAGATCGATCATTCACGGTGTTGTCTGTCCTTACATTATCTCTAATTGCTTGTTTGGATAAAACAAATCCCATCATAATCGTTTATTTGACAATAAATTATCATAAATAGATCATCAAGGAAAATAGCACCCTTAACAATGTAGGTACCTACTACCTAAATAACATAAAGCACGACATAGATCGTGCCTCAGAACCTCTTACAGGGAGGGAATAAAATTACTGGTATTTTGACTGCGCAAGCTACTTTTCGCGATATACACAACACCTAATACCGGTCTCGGATTAATCACGACTGAATGAGAAGCTCGAACAAGGTGTTACAATGTTCAGTCGCTCGCCGCGACACATTTCCGCTCGTACCGGAGTAGTAAGACAAGGGTTCCCTGTTAAAAATCCGAAACGACCCTTGCACCATGGAATGATTGGGTGGATTTCCGGAATGATGTGCTGATGTCCAAAAAATAAATCCACCCATAGGATTTTTGGAATCGTATAAATATTTTTGTTCCTGAAATCCACCCTGTGTGGTACAGTTGTGCTCAGAAATAAAACTGTCTTATAAAAATATTTTTTAATTAACTGTAGGTAGAATAGGTACCTAAATTGTCGGTAACAAGAATGAATAATCCACAAAAATAAGAACCTGCGAAGAACATGAGAGTCGGCTCCACATTCATGTTTCTGGTGTTGTTCTCGCCAGCGAGATTATGGGTAGAGCGGCCTCAAAAATTTTTTTTCAAATATTTCTCCCAAAATTTAAGAAATGCTACGAAGATGCTATCACAGATCCAACCAATTGACTGCGCAAACTGCGCATTAACGGCGAAAGTGTTGAACTGTTCACCGAACATAAGGCCATCGCCTAGGAATATTACGTCGAGCCATACTTGTTTTAGTGTTTGATAGTTGTTTGATTTTAAGGTAAGACCTCCCGCAATAGGTAGTTGGGTTACTAGGGGACTTTGTTCATTACCTTACGCAAAATCAAATTCTAAAACAATGGCTTGATGCCGTTAATATACCAAAGCGGAGATGACCTTATGTTCGGTGAACGCCACAACGCTGTCGCCTTCTCATGCGCCGTCAATGCGCAGTCAATTGGTTGGGTGGTTTATGCATGCTATGAAGGAAATCTATGTAGGATATACCTATGTAACAATACTCGTCGTAGACAATTTTAAAGAAAGAAGTCGTTCGCTTTCAAAGGAAAAAATAAACAATCTCATATTCACGTAAAATGATTTAATTCTGTCCGGTTGCCAATAGCGTTAGACTTTGTAAAGAAAATATTTACAATGTTTTAAAGATTGATTTGATGATTGATACTTTGGCATAAACGATTTCTTTCGGTTGATGTTTTGGCGCGCGAAACATTCAAATACTTTTAATGTCTGAAAAAGATGCCCTGATAACCTCATTTTGCACAGAAAATAGTAGGCCTTTAGACATATTTTTAGAAATCTACTTATAACTCGAGCAGTGCTGGAGAGATTTTGATGTAGTTTACATTGAAACCGGTGTCAGTATCAATCTTCAAGTGTATCATAGAGACAAGCGGCTAATCCAACTAATATTATAAATGCGAATGTGTGGTTTGTTGCTCAACCACGGCAAAACGGCTGAACGGATTTTAATGAAACTTGGTTGTTTATATGCTAGAATAACATCTTCTAAACTTATAAAAGCGTTTATCCTGCCTGACTGACTCATCTATCAACGCTCAGCCGAAACTACTAAGCCTAGAAAACTGAAAATTGGAACTAATCATCCGGTAAAAATGACTTTTTGGACATTTTAATTGTAAGGGGGAGAAAAGAAAATCTATATTTTTAACGCGGACAAAGTCGCGCGGAGCGTCCGCTTAGCATATAGGATATTTCTTAACGCAGGTGAAGTTGCGGATAGGTATCTACTATTACTGTATACTGTACTGTGATGCTTGGCATGTATATAGACACAAAAAAGACAAACCGACTAGGAACTGTCTGATAGCAATCTTTGGCAGAGAGTTTTACAATAATTAAAAGCGCATTACCAGACATACGGTATACCAGTGCCATCACAAACTTGGCAATCCCAAGTTATGTGGCCGCCAAGACGTCAATTACCGCGGTCTAGAGTTATTAAAATCATTAATTTACAAGGAATCACTGAAGTTTAGAGGATGGAACCATTAAAGATCATTAATAATTGGATACTCGTATCATTAATATCATCAACAATCATACGATTTAATGTCAAGCGAGAAATCAATTCATTTTTATTTCACGTTACCATAGTTTCTTTATTTTCCATCATTTACTGGTTTTCATCTCCAAATATTTCAAAAATCTAAACAACAGCCTATTTAACATGTCCCCACTGCCAGGGCTCAGGCCTACCCTCTCAACGAGCCCTTAATCCGCGTCGCCGCTCTATATTAATAAAAAAAACTTATCATTGTCCACAAAATTAGTCAGAGATAGACTTAGAGTGTAAAACCACAGAACTTATCATTGATTCAACATTTGTTCACTTAGAACATACTGTTTCACGTATTATTCATGTTCTAATTTACTTATCATGTCCGCAATTTATGAACTTAGAACAAGGCCGGCTCGACCCGGTGCGATATCCCGACCAGTGGCATAGACTTTGGTAGAAGGAACGCCTGAGCATGGCGACTCGAATCCCCTCCAGTTCTCCCTTTATGTCTTTCTGTCCCTCTTACTGTCCTTTCCCTTCTTTATGTCCCTCTCTTAGGTTTCATTCTACTTAAAAGCATCATATAAGTTAAGAATAAGTCCTGGACTTCTATTTTTTGAATCGCTCTCCTCGCTTCGAGCGGTCGATTCTACTGATTTTTGTATCGGATGTCGAAGGAAAATTAGTAGAACCGACCACTCAAGCGAGGAGAGCGATTCAAAAATGGGAGTCTATGACCTGAGACGTTCGAGGCAATAGCTAGAACCACTTTGCTACCGAGGCGGGCGGAGACAAGAGTATGATCGAAGCACTTTAAATGCTACTGATTGAGGCTTTGTATGGCATCTCGCCATTGGCTATGTAATCCACTCTTGGTACATACGAATGGCGCCTGGTATTCGCCCTGTTATTATCCCAAATAACACTTGACAACCCAGCCAAATTACTGTACCAAGGACACGTGAGGGTTGTCAAACGTACTTAATAATTTTGTCGTTTAAGATTTGCCTTGAAATCCAGAAGGTTGGCTGAAATATTTGTGAAATGCCGTACGACCGGTTCACTAAACGAAAATACTCCGCAATTTTTTAAGGTATTGCAACCAAGTCAATAGCTCACAGATAGCCAAAACCATCTTTAATATTTTTTTCAGGACAACTAACTATGAAAATCCCGCCAAAAGTCAATTTATCATCAAATGTCAATAAATATGTCGAGAATGTTGGCAAAAGCATGCGGAGCAAGGCCATAAAATAAAATAAAAAACTACCGAACGAATTTGACCGTTTGACGTCGCCCTTGAAATTTTCGCCTCGATTGACGCATTTAAAGCCAACACTAGTATCTAAAATTCAGTGGGTATACCTAATAGGTCCCTACTGAAGTCTCAAAATTTTGAATCTGGAAACCCTACTCGCAGATCATCAGCGGTTTTCTTTGGGAGTTCAGTGGTGGGCGGATAATTTTTACCCGACATGTCGTAAGTATGACGTCCGAGTTGTGTAACGGATGGCCGATGGAATCCCACACCACAGCCGTCTAGTATACGTCTACTTTTTACGACGACGTTCGTCAAAACGTTGTTTCGTAAGTTCTTGTTTCGTCAAATCGTAAGTACCTAACTATCAGTTTGTGCGGAGGGCGGAGGCCCGGGTGTAGGGCGTCATTTCGGAAGGCCTACTCGCACTTGTCCGTATTTTTTTGTTAGTTTACATTTGTGGCGAATTATTGATACTAGGAGCATAATATTTACATAATGCGAATGTTTAATCTTTCTAGGGATTGCGTTGCTGACTGTACGGTTTGTATTCTTAGACTTTATCTCAAATATTTTTAGCGTAACCCACTTTTAGATTTTCTACACATGCCTATACCTAATATTTATAAAACCTGTTTATCTATCTATGGGGCAAGTTTTTTTATTTGTAAATAGGTACAGGTATTCGTTTTTATAATTTTAATTTGTGTATAATTTATATATATTCTGTATATTATTAGTTTTATAGTTTTATCTAGGTAGGTACTGTGTCTGCAAACTTGAAACCGTCATCTCAATTTGCGTAAGGGTCAAAACAATTTCCCGAAAATCAGAGTTACTTATCCCTTTGAGTTTTTATTTAATTTATAAAATACTTATTTCATATAAATTTCATTAAGTTGCCTATATATTTGTCTATAGGATAACTATTCGATGTCAATATTAGGCCCAATTTTGAACGAAGTTCAAATTTGACAGCACATATTATTTCTATCCCTGTCACGTAGTATAATAAAGACAAGGACGACACTAAATTGTCCCTTCAAGAGTCGAACCTATTTTTTTCTTTTTTACCTAGTTTGTGGCTTGGTTGCAAGACCTTTAAGCCAGAGAGTCGAACCTATTGTCATATTATGTTCAAGTTCAATATCCATGTCATATTTCTTTGGCATAACACCGGCGGCTGACTCAGCCCCAGCGCTACAAATACCGGATCGCGTGTCGCACTGAAAACGTAACTCTAGCTCAATTGACGCTGCGCCCGCGCACAAAAACACTAACTAGCATTTACTATGGCACTAGCCATGTCTGTGCTCAGCCGCTATGACGCTCACAATGATGGCATTGTTGATCGCGACCTTGATAGTCAATCATGATAGAAGATAACTTCCTGGAAAGGTGAGATTTATTACCTAATTAGTATTTGTAACAATTATCTAACTTTCACCGACAATTTGATGAATTGGGTAGCGTCACAGTACTAATTATGTACTGTGGTAGCATAATGTATAAATATTGTCTAGACCTGTAGATCTAGAAGAAAGATGTCACCGATATACGTGCATGCAGATATAGCCAATCCAAATAACAAGTCCTTTCCATTAACCAATGTTTTGGAATAAATATGTTTTTTCTGAATTTTTAATCCCTCAATACAATACTTATGGATGAACCTTTTCGAGTAATCTGTCGGAAAGACAGATGGACAAAAATGTTTATGGGATGTCATGATTGAACTTTCACCGTCAACTTGATTAATTAGATATGGGTGGGGTCGTTAATTTTCCGCATACGTTTCAAAGATTGTTTGGGCCATAAACATTTTCAATGTTAGTTGATATGGAATGTTCAACAATACCATTATTTTTAGGACTTTTAGTGCCGCCATGGCGCTACACTTATACCAATGTTGTTTGTACAACTTGTTCTAGGTGTTTAAAAAGCTTACGGCAAAAGCATATTTATTAATTTGGTAACCATTGCGGGTAACCGTGATCCGTTAAGAAAATATTCAATCTTAAAAACAGTTGCAACGGATCACGTGATCGTTTGGGGAAAAAAAACACAATTTCTTAGTCGCATCGGATAACGTGATCCGATGGGAACTTTTAGCGTGATCAGATGCAACCACAAACTGATCATATGATCCATTGGGAATAACCCTTAGGGCCTCTTACACCGCTTGCTGATAAAGTCCCAGATACCCTATTCGTAGGTTATCTGACAGATAGCCTGTTTTTTTGGTTTCACAGGTATCTGATTGCCTATATTTTATATAGTCTATCACACAGATTTATCTGATAGATTAGTTTATCACTAAGATTACTATCTGTAACAATATCAGGAAGTGGTGAAAGAAGCCCTTATAATCCAGGACATGTTAGGTTGTTAAATGAAGACAAAGGAAATTGTAAGGCAAACATTTTTTTTTGCATGCCCTCACCGGTGAGACGTGGCTTATATTGAAATAGTGTTTCCTATACTATAATTGTCTTAGCAAAACTTTCGCTATAAGGGTCCGTTTAAAGGGAACCGTAAAAAGAGTAGCTTAGTGACTTCACGTATACAGGCAGATTGCGCCATGAATGTAATTTGACTGATAACTTATCTTCACGGTCAACTCAATGTAAATATACACGACACTATGGCGTTTCTCATCACATGCATAGAGGTGATCGATACGAACCGTTACGTTACGTGTATGTGATGAATGAATGAATATATTTATTTGACGCACACAAGAGCAACACAAGTAGATACACGAACATAGAAAAACATAATTTTACAACACGAAGGAGTGTTACCGTGCAGCGTCAAAAGCGATTCATCTCAGCATATGCTATAATATATATTATATGATAGTATTTGACGAAAGTGAACTTTTTACGGTATGGAACTGACAAACATTTGACAGCACACCTGCAACATTTGTATTGCTGCGTCCAACAATACAAAAATCGACAACTGTATTAAAATATGATAATTTTCAATAGATTTTCATGTTTAAACATGGGAAACCATAAAGAGGAACAATTCAATATCCCTCTCAATGGATTATTGATGTTTTACCCTTAGTTATGTTTAGCAACTGGTTGCTATAGGGGAGTGAAAAGCGGTGGGTGGGCTGGGTGGTAAAACCCCCAATAGGTTGACTAAAAACGTTTCCCTGTAAACACAATTTATCTTCGTCATATAGCGGTATGATATCCCCATCCATCTACCAGTTATTTGTTAACCTATGTGTTATTCTAATGTATAATTTAATTACTATAAAGTTTCGTCAAAGTCTGTTCCGTTTAAGTAGTTTTTGTGTGAAAGAGGAACAATATCCGAAACATCCTTACAAACGTTCGCGTTTATATTATTAGTAGGATAATTATTATTATCCTACTAATATTATAATAATTATCCTACCTACTAATATTATAAACGCTAATAATTATTATCCTACTAATATTATAAATGCGAACGTTTGTAAGGATGTTGGGGATATTTATTCTTCTTTCACACTAAAAATACATAAACGGAACAGATTTTGGTGAAAATTTACTAATGAGATTATACATCAGAATAACACATAGGCGATATATAGGTACCTCAGGAAAATCTTTTTCCGCGGGAAAAACTTTTCTACGAGGGCGAAGCCGCGGGAAACGCTAGTAAATATATAAGTATCTATTGAATAGATACTTATATATAGAATAGATTCTATTCTATCCCCCTGTACAATAAGGGTCAGTTCAGACGGAAATTTGCCCGAGCACATTTCGACGTCATTGTCGAGCCTCGCGCTCGAAGTCATTCATACGATTTTGTTCTATAAGGTAAAGTGATATGGTTCATTTGACAATGACGTCAAAAAGTGCGAGGGCAAATTTCCGCTTGGTCTGAACCGACTCTAAGAGTAGGTCTAACGAACTGACTGACAGTCGTTGATTCAACGCGTGTCAGTATAAATTTCGGTAGCAAACTAATACTAATAAACGCTAAACTATTGCACAAGCCTAAAATATTTTACATATCTTTGCCCCATACTTATAACTACGTGCCCTGAAGTAAATGGCAACGGCCTTGCCCGTGACGTCATGGCGTCCGCAAGTACGATGACGTCATCACTCGAATGTTTAATTATGTTATTTATTTACCTCAGAAAGGCGAGAGGCTGGGGCGGCAATTTTAAGGGGCGGGCGGCAGACTTTGAGGATATTAAAATGGATCTTATAAGGGATGGACAATTATGAAACTATTTACTTAGCAATGTTTTCTTAACAATTCTCCAAAGAAAATTACAAGCGAAGGTATTCAAAATGTTTTGGAACAATTATGATATCTAATAAACTAAGATCATACCATAGTAGGACACGCCCGATGAAATATAGTCATGATAATATCTAAAGTTATTAAACTTTTAAAGCCTAATAAATATCGGTCGATCCATACCTAGTTCCCACTGGTTCCGTGAAACGTAACATAACAAAATTACTCGGATACTTTGTCAAAATTTTTTTTTTCCCAAATGCTACTTTTAGCACTTAAAATCTGCTATCAGAGAACAACACGGACAAAATATTACCATTTCTGCGACATCATATTCCATGGATCAAAATGGGAATCAATCACCGGTCTATATTCATGAACAGGCATCAAAAGCCATGATTGTACACAAGCACTGAGCTGACTTACCGCCGTAGCCAACAGGTGTCTGCCCCTCCAGCCCCGGCTGCTCCCACACCAGCACGTGTTTCTTTCGACCCCAAGCCATCGCCGGAAGAGAAGAAGGAAGGAATATCACAAGAAACAAATTGACCTAAAGTAATTGAACTAAACAGCGTCGCGCGACTACGTAACGTTGGTGAGTGGACCGACGCTGGAGTTGTATGATGGAGACATCGCGAGGGTTGCACGTGACAGGGGACTGAGGAGCCGAGGAGTCGCCGGTCGGTGGACAGAGGACTGACTGACGCTCGCCGCCGCGACGCGCGCCGGTGTAAATATAGAGGTGCGAGGGACGGGGCCGGGGGTGCGGGGTCGGCGCACGCGCTCGCAGCATGCCGTGACGTCATGCGGCTCAGGTTTTTTCGCGCTGAAAGCGATCGGCGGAAAACTGACGGTTCAGTGACGGCTGCGGCGGTTTACGATTGGAGGAAGATGAATTAGGTAGGAGGTTAACCGCTTGAATAATTACATATTATAGTCAAAAACACATACAGGGTGGAACAATCTCAACCGCTCTGCAAATAACTTTGTAAGAGATCAAAGAGATGTTATTATGATTTCCAAAAGTCCATGCGAGAAGGAAGTAGGTACTCGTAAATAACTACTAGTGTTCCGTGAGAACAGGTAGACCTCGCCAGCCCTTATAAACCAAACCCAAAAGAAACGAACAGAAGTCAACTCTGCAGTTGGAGACAGATTAAGTACTAAAGTGACAAAAATTTTCACTTTAAAGCTTAATATTTCGCAAACGGATCCCTGAATCGAAAAATGTTTTCCACACACCCGCAATATTTTTGACAGACCTATCCAACGACACCCCACACCGTGGAATGCACGCGGAACAAAAATCATTCCCTTTTTACAAGCAGGTTCTATGAACATAATTTACTTTTTCGATTTTCTTAAGTTGATCGACTATTACTTATTATCCGATAAAGTTACCTAATTAACTATCGAGAATTCGAGAAATTAAACGACCTGCCGCCAGGTAGACCGACGTCCTATAGAAGGTGTCCGAAACTGGCTGGATGCGGAGAAAATGTCTATGTCCAGCAATGGACGTTGAAAGAATGATATTTAGGTAAGTATGTATTTAGAGTATATTTATGAGTCCACTTAGCTTAGTCCACTTTCTACACTGTTTTCATAAATTTTATTATTCCATGAATTCTGTCAGTGATGGAGACTTCGCCTATATCTATATTTCCGTCAAATACCGGTATAAATAAGATTATGAAAAATCTGTGAGGAGATGACGCTCTCTGGCGATGATTCACCGCGCTATCTTTCAGTAGATCTGTGTAAGATATCAATTAAACTAGGCCGCCGAATTCAGTTCACGGACGTGTTTTTTCTAAACGGATTGGTGCAGATGGTGCACAGGGGTTCGTCACAAAAGATCCCAAAAAGGTCGCAGTCTCGCCTGGTATTCCTGACCTCCGAACAAAATAATAAAGTTACCTCTTCAAACTTCGGTACTAGTGGAGCCATCTAGTAATGATCTACGGAACTGAAACATTAACAACAACGCCATCTGTATGTTCGATGCGGAACTAGAGGCTTGAAAATTGATCATATTATTCCGAGTTTCCTCCACTGTGACACAGAGGGCAGTGCAATACCGTAAGTAGGCATACTGGATAATTTGTGTCTTTCATCGAGGTAACATGTACTACGTACAGTCACGAACCGGGATTGTTGAGCCACTAGCTTATCATCTTAACTTGGTTGTGTTACACTAATGCCGCCGTTTTTCGTTAACCGATCTCGCGTGGCTGTCAAAAATCAAAAAATCTCCGTTAAGTATGGCTGTCAGTTTAGGTTTTTGAAAAATCACTCATATCAAAAGAATAATAAACATGACGTAAGAAGGACGTTAAAGACCCATCAACTTGAAGCATTGTCTTCATCGCCTCAAGTGTCTCATCATCGCTTGATCGGTTAATGAAATGTGACCATAGCAACCCTTTTGTAACCCGATGTGCATTACACGGCCAAAATACGAACGGTGGCAAGTGGCTCAACAATCCAGGTTCGTGACTGTACCGTAATGGTCTTTATCACAGAGTACCTTCATCTACCGACAATGTTTGATGTATGAGACATCACTGCCATGTAACAACTGTAATAAGGAAATGTAGATTTAGATAAAAGATTGAGCTGTACAGATGAAGTTAGATTTCTTCTGCAAATAAAAAGTTTCACTACCTACCTACTGAACTGGTTAATTGACGTCTGCCTGAAGTAATTAGGCGATAATTGCAATTCACCAAATTACTCTGATAATGAAGATATCATAAGCTTGGTTGTTGTAAGGAAACTTGCTTGCCAATTCAGGCATAGCGCGGGGAAAGTATTGGAAAATATATTTTTCCCGAATGTAACATTATTTCTCCATAATTTCTGGGCAATTTCAGTAGTTTTCCTTCTAAAAACTTCGCGCTATAAGTGAGGTATACCTACACCAATTTTGAGAGACCTTTAAATTGTCTTACATCATAAGTAGCTAGCTACTTTTAACGGGCAGCAAGGCCAATATTGTGAGGTCTAGTACTGCAGTAACAGATCACGTTGAACACTCTGATGATGAACTAGAGATGTCAGGATCTGGAAACGGCCGTGAGTGGCACTAAGAAGCCATTGTTTCCATTCTGTAGATTGACGCAGACAATTATCTAGTTAAGTGTCTATTGTTAGTTGCATGAATTAAAGATGGATTGACTTGCCTTAAACCAAGCCATTAGCAAGATATATAAACTACGGATTACAAAGCGGTGCATTGGAAACCGGTAAAAGTAATCTTAGTATATATTGTTAGTCATGTAAACGAAGCATTAGTTTTGTGTGTCTATGATCCCCTACCTATGTTCATTATCTATGGTTTAATGGCGATTGTACACATTAAAACAAAAGTAATTCTACTAAGTTTATTTATTCCTCACTTCAACATTTATGTTACTGTACTCGAACTGTATGTTACTGAGCTCGAACTATAACCTAAGATTTACCTAGTGATAATGGTAAAATTCCTAATTGAACTGAACCAAACTTTTTCCTGTGATTTCGACGCAATGGGGATCTTTTGTGCCAAACCCCTGTCAACCAAAAGTGCCCCATCCGTTCTTTGGTGGACACAACGGCGGATCCAGGGGGGGGTCATGGGGGTCATGCCCCCCCCCCCCCCCCCTGAGCTGGTTCCAGGACTTAGGTGGACCACTAATTCTATTGTTATCAAAATTAAATTATAAGTTCTTGACTTGACCACGACTATGTGACCCCCTCCTGGCGCCAAAGCTGGATCCGCCCTTGGGTGGACTTCACATAAACATATACTTACTACCTAATCTTTTTACCTACCTATGCAGGTTTCCTCGCGATATTTTCCTTCACCGAAAAGCCTTGCTTAATTTCCGAAAAACTCACTGGTACGGGCAAAGGTTTGAACCCACGATCTCGTGAATGTGAGGCGAGTGCACAACCAACTAAGCTACCACGGCTCTAAACGGTACATGACATGACCGGGAACCGAATTCGAATCTCGAAATAATACCTCTTTCTACAGTACCAGGGGCCAATCTCGCAAATTCTGAACGATATATTACCAAATCCAAACCATAACCAAAAACGTTATGCTGCATCCACACGTTTGGCAAACCTTTACAAACGCAAGCCAAACCCCTGCTCCACGCGTTTGCGTTTGCCGAGGTTTGCCAAACTTGTGGATGCGGCACGATTTTGGTTATGGTTTGGATTTGGTAATATCGCGGTACAGTCGACCGCACGTCAGTGGAAACACTGACCTTGAGCTGGCCTAGCCTATTAGCGGGTTTCAATACTATGAGAGACCAGTTTATACTGGTTTTGTTCCCAGTGACGTGCGGTCGACCGTACAACTGGAGTGATTGAATAACCGCTTCGTATTGAGTCCGTCTTCATTGTCGCGACCGGATGCGGACGCTTTGTGCGCGGTGTACCTACTGTCTAACTACCCACACCCACTCCGGCGTAACACTGAACTACCTACCAGTGATAATGCTGTGTCGACCAACTGAATTTAGAATAAAGACGAGGTTGCAAAATCATAGTTCGAAGAAGAGAATCAAATTAGTAGGTGGCCGAAAGACGCCAAAATGTTTACGCGACCAACTAAGTATTGACATGGTGGGTACCTATTACTTATTCTGTGACGAGACACAAATCCATACAGGGTGTGGTGGATCGATGTAGGAATTTTAGGGGTGATAAAGAAGGTTGTTCTGAATATTTTTGTTGTTTTTTTCATACATTATAGGTATATATATTTTTCTTAATACTTTGAAATAAGTTTTTTTAAATACAATTGTTTTACCCACAAAGCTGATTTTGAAAATGTGTTTGGCTGAAGATTGTTTCACAGCTTCTTTTTCTTAGCGCGAACCTATTAGGAATCGGTGGTGGATAAAAAATGTCGTATAAGTATACCTAATGTACCCGCCGCAGTGTACTTTATGTAATAAACATATTTCGAGTTGACTTGAAAAAAAATATTTAAAAAAAGCATTATGAAGTACCTAACTAATCGGATTTGTATTTTTTTTCAACGTTTGGAAGTTGTAACAGTTTTAATTCTTAATTATGTATTATATACATATACCTTGATAAATACTTTTGCATTTATGTGCTTTTATCTAGAAAAAAATCTGAATAAGTATCCTTCTATAACTATGATCTATGATTTGAAACTATATCGATCCACGAAATACCCTGTATAGATAGATAGAATTACTTTACCCCCAAAATGTGCCAGTTACCAAATTATCTGCATAAAAGTACATTGACTCCACCTTTACTAAGAAGCCACCCTGAGGCACAGAATATATAATAAGTAGTAGGTACCTACAAGTTGTGATGTTCAGGTCATATTTTGTGGTCTATGCAGAACTCTAGTTGTCTTTGTTGACATAGAGATCATTTATGTTCAAACTGTTTTGGTTGTTCACACGCGCTGATGTGTATTGTATGTAAACCATCTAAGATTGTTGAATAAATCAGAATTGTCTAAACATTCAGTCGAAACAAAATCAGTCTCTAATGCAGAGATGTACAAAATGGTTTTTAAAAAAGCATTTAAATACAAAATGCAAAATACTTTTCAGATTTATATTTCAAATGCAAAATACCAAATAGTTTTGCGTTTTGTATTTCAAATGCTAAATGAGAAATAGGTATTTTCAAAATAAAATTTCTTTTGGTCAAATCTCAGATATATTTTTTTTTTAGGTATTTGTCATGAGAAATAGAGACACAATGCCGAGCCGAACAAAAATGTCTAATAACATGGCATCTTATGCATGACATTTTGGTCGTATTTATCAGTCTCTATCGGTCAAATAAACTTAATCACAAAGTATTTTGCATTTTGAAATGAATATTAAAAATGCAAAATACATCTCGAAAGGTATCTATACATATAATAAAATCGTAAAGGCCAAAAAGTCTGTACATTGAATATATTCGGAAAAAAACCAACCAGGGCGACTTAAAATGAGTAACTGAACATGTTAGAATAGTTTTTAAAATTTTTGTCTGTCTGTCTGTTTGTTTGAACGCGCATCACGCCTAAACCGCTGAACGGATTTTGACGAAACTTTGTATAGTGACAGTGTATATCCCGGAATAACATAATAAATCACAAAAATCTCGAAAATTTGCCGAGAAATGTCAACCAGCAATAAAAAACTCTCATTTGCTAAAATTTGTATGAACTTACAGGTCAGAGTAGCCTGGAAACATTTGAAAGTGTTACAAGTGAGCCCAGTTCAAAGTATAGGGCTACTCTGCAAACTACCATAGGTTTTTTATTATAAACCCTGACTGACTGACATACAGGATGTAACAAAATCCTTATATTGACCGGTTACAGGGGCTCTCGGTATCGAATACCTACTGATTTGTTTTCTACAGTGACTGGCCGTTGGCTTAGTTGATGGTGAGTGGTAACCACGAGTGGTGACCCTGCCTACTGAGCTAAAGGTTTTGGGTTCATTCCCACCCGGGGCCAACATTTGTGTTCGCGCGTTTGTACGCGCGTTTGGTTGGTTGGTTCGTTGTTCGCGCGTTTGTTGGTTGCGGGTTGTTCGCGCGTTTGGTTGGTTGGTTATTTGGTTGGTTTGTTCGCGCGTTTCGCGCGTTTGTTCGCGCATTTGTTTGCGCGTTTGGTTGGTTTTGGTTATTTGGTTGGTTTGTTCGCGCGTTTGTGTGCGCCTTTGGTTTGTTGGTTGGTTATTTGGTTGGTTTGTGCGCGCGTTTCGTGCGTTTGTTCGCGCGTATCGCGCGTTTGATCGCTTGGTAGGTTAGTTGGTTTGTTCGCGCGTTTCGCGCGTTTGTTTGCGCCTTTGGTTTGTTGGTTGGTTATTTGGTTGGTTTGTTCGCGGGTTTCGCGTTTGTTCGCACGTTTGTTCGCGCGTTTCGCGCGTTTGTGCGCGCGTTTGTGTGCGCCTTTGGTTTGTTGGTTGGTTATTTGGTTAGTTTGTTCGCGCGTTTCGCGTTTGTTCGCGCGTTTTGCGCGTTTGATCGCGCGTTTGTTTGCGCATTTCGCGCGTTTGTTCGTGCGTTATGCGCGTTTAATCGCTTGGTAGGTTAGTTGGTTTGTTCGCGCGTTTCGCGCGTTTGTTGGCGCGTTTGTGTGCGCCTTTGGTTTGTTGGTTGGTTATTTGGTTGGTTTGTGCGCGCGTTTCGCGCGTTTGTTCGCGCGTATCGCGCGTTTGATCGCTTGGTAGGTTAGTTGGTTTGTTCGCGCGTTTCGCGCGTTTGTTTGCGCCTTTGGTTTGTTGGTTGGTTATTTTGTTGGTTTGTCGCGCGTTTCGCGTTTGTAACTAGACGCTGTCTGAGTATAGGAGAGACAGCTATACCTACTTCCAAAATCCACGCATACGAAGTTGCGGGCAACAGCTAGTTTCAAATAAAATACAAAATGTTTTTTACTAAAAGGCATATAAATGCAAAATACAAAATAGGTATTTTGCATTTTAAATGGAAGTATTTCAAATAAATCGCATCTATTAATGGTATTGAAACTCGCTTAACTAGGCTAGGCCAGCTCAAGGTCAAAGTGTTTCCACTGCCGTGCGGTCGACTGTACTGTCGGTTCAAGGTGAAAATATTTTATTTCCTAGGCTAGACCGTTGCGTGCCCAGGTGACTGAGGATTGCATGATAGATCTGATTAATGTAGCTAATCTAGCCATGCTATATTGTAAAGGTTTTCGGCACGCTAACCTAGGTCATTGGTTTGAGAAAAATTACGCGTTCTATTAACGCTGATGGTTGTTCCAACGAAAATGCCATCCTACTAGTCCTGACTTATCCTACTAATATTATAAAGGCGAAAGTATGTAAGGATGTGAGGATGTTTGGATGTGAGGGTGTTTGTTACTCTTTCACGCAAAAACTACCGAACAAATTTTGATGTAACTTGGTACAGTGATAGCTTGTATCCTGGAATAACATATAGGCTACTTTTTAACGCGGACAAAGTCGCGGGGCGTCCGCTAATACTCAATAAGTAACAAAACACCTACATAGAGGGCGCTGTTTCACAATGTACACGGGAAAAACTTTTCTATGCGGGGGAAAGCCGCGGAAAAAGCTAGTAGGACATATAACAAACACATTTCGATGGTTGTGTTTATTACAGAAGAAGTTCTTGATTCGAGGTTGAACCACACAGTTCGCTGTACTATAAGACACAGTAACTTAATGGCATACGGTAGACGGGTGACGTTCTTACTAAAGCAATGGATCTAATTTATTATCTACTAGCTGTTTCCCGCGGCTTTGCCCGCGTGGAATAAGTTTCTCCCGCGGGAACAACTAGTTTACCGCGGTAAAAAGTAGCATATATGTTATTCCAGGATATAAGCTGTACCAAGTTTCATCAAAATCCGTTCAGCCGTTACAGCGTGAAAGAGTAACAAACATCCTCACTCACAAACATCCATCCTCACAAACATCAGAGAGAGATAGAATGACGCAAACAGGTGGTGTGCGAGCAAGACGAAGCAAGTCAATAAGGACAACAACGTGACCTAATTTATAAGGTCCATGCGCTTAAGACTAGTAACCTATCTACGTCCATAAATTGTGCATACGATAAATAAATAAACAAACTAACGGTATCGATTCAACAAGACGTGTCATGTCAACGTGCCGGGTGGCAACAATCAAACGATGACACGGACACACCCGTCATTGTGATGGGACCGTACGGTACCGCTCTGTCCTAGAATGTCGCGTACCGCGCCGTGGACACCCTATTTATTGTCAGGAGTACCGCAAGGAACTATCATTGTACCTATTGTAGTGTTAATATACAGCGATTATCTTGTGTGTGAAACTGTGAATTCACTCGATTTCATAGCGCGGTATAGCGCTCGGAGTTTCTCTGAAGGATTTGAATCGTAATGAGGAGATCCCACGAAGAAGGTTACCGACATAGTCGAAAGGATCAGCAAGCTGTAGAGGCAGAGGGCAGATCATATTTGTCTCAGAACCGACGGCCGTCGCGGAAGACGAGTTCTGGAGTGGAGAACACATCGAAAGTGGCCCGAAGCGGTTGGATGCGGAGGACCGGTGGTGGCATTCATTGGGGAAGGCCTATGTCCAGCATTGGACGTTAAAGGACAGGTACAGTTGGGGACTGAAAAAGTTCTTCAGTTGTCAAATTTGGGCACAGATTAGCACTAGTTGGGCATTAATTCGTACCGCACATTAGGACTTGGTATATTTCCGTGACCTGAATAGAAAATAGTATACAATATTTGATTTTCGTAGTAAGATTTTAGTTCTACTCTTATTTGCATGCTTATTTTGGCACCACTGCGGTCTGCGTGCGTGACTTCCGCTGCCAACCGGAAGTACCGACTACCGACACGCTAGATATTTTAATACAACACCTGGAAAGCATAAAGCCAATAAGTCTATCACTTGACTTGAGTACCTACCTACCTACCTATATAGAAGTAGGTGGATGTAAGTCCTCTTCAACTCCTTATAGCCTATCTATTATTGTATGCGCTTCTACAACAAACTACCAGAAGAAATCTTAAATATGAATGACAGAAAATTTAAGACCTACATTAAACAGCAACTTTGTAAGAAAGCTTATTATAGGACAGTCGATTATCTAAATGACAAAGATGCCTGGTGTTAATGTTACTTCAGCCTCGCACAATCTTTACAAAATAATGTTATGTACAAACTTGATTTTAAAAGATGTGTTGCGGAAGTTTGTTGCGCCGCTTCTTCTTCCCAGCTCTATATAACACCTTGGAGGCGGTGGTAGATAAAAAATTGACGTTGTATAAATGTACCCAGTGTACTTACATGCAATAAAATACTTTTGAATTTTGAATTTTGTATCTTTTATCTGTCAACTACATTGTTCCCGCGACGTCGTCTGCACTTTGTCGCCACTGCTTGGATCCCGTTTGTCGAAGCTGTGTGATTTTCAACCGACGAAATGGAGGAGGTTCTCAATTCGACCCGTATAATATATATATATATATTTTTACATTACAATCTTTGTTAAGAAGAAATCTTCTACGTAACAGTTATAATTGCATGAAAATCGGTTGAACGACTCTCGAGTTATAAGGCTTATATATGGACAGACAGAAGCTGTATTTTTAAATAGGTATATAATGTGATCTTTGTACCTATCAATATCAAATCTCGATACTGTCAGTAGGTATTGGTTCACCTGAATGTTAACAGTAAGATTATTTTATGAGATCGAATACTATAGGTACAATCTCTTACAGAACGGAAAGGCTTGGAATTGAAGAATTCGAAGCCTTTCCGCTGCCGGAAGAGTTTCGTAATAATTATTATCTGATCTTACATAAAAAATAATCTTCAATGTCCGATAAAAGCACTTCCATCACCATGGTATCTTCTACGAAAACTAGTTTTCCCTGATACTTAGAAGGACTCTCAAGGAACGTTTTTGTATATGAATCATCAAACTACGACAAAAGGAAGCCATGCAGGAACATATCTAAGACCACAGCGGATTTTGCCATGCGGATTGGAGATGCATACGCATACTCTATTCTTAAGGCAGACAGCTTTATTGTCTTAGAACTTTGGAATGTACTTTAAAAGACGGCAAGTACACAAATAAATAAGGAAATGTTAATACCCTTGAACATTAGTTATCTTATCAAAAAAAGGCAAATATTACAAAAGTCTATCTAATGTTTGCGAAGGCTTTGTGGCGTTGCCGCCGCCGCACGCGCACCTCAAACAACAACGAGTAGGGAGGGAGGGACTTGTCTGCACGTGTACTTAAAACGTGGAGGTGGTAGGACTTTTAGAAAACATGTAATATCAAGAAATTTAACATAATAACTCCCAAAGTAGGTACCAGTGAATAGGACTGGGTTAAAACCTGTAGGAAGTCAAGAAATTATACAGGAGCCCTCAAAGTTCCAGTAGGACTTTTGTCAAGCAATTGTACAAAAAGTGCTCCGAAAGTACCAGTGAATAGGACTTTCAGAACCTGTTGGGAGTCAAGCAATTGTACAAAAAGTGCTCCGAAAGTACCAGTGAATAGGACTTTCAGAACCTGTTGGGAGTCAAGCAATTGTACAAAAAGTGCTCCGAAAGTACCAGTGAATAAGACTTTCAGAATCTGTTGGGAGTCAAGCAATTGTACAAAAAGTGCCCCGAAAGTACCAGTGAATAGGACTTTCAGAACCTGTAGGGAGTCAAGAAATTGTACAGAAAGAGCACCAAAGGTACCAGTAAATAGGACTTTCAGAACCTGTAGGGAGTCAAGAAATGGTACAGAAAGAGCTCTCAAAGTACATAAGACTCCCTAGTAAATAAGACTCGCAGAAAACCGGTACGGCGTCAAGAAATTGTACTCAGAGAAAGAGTTCACCGTGCAGAGCAGATAGAGTGGGTACAGTTAATTAATAATCTCGCAAAGGAAAATTGAAAATTTAAATCATTTCCCACTAGGTGTGGCTTGTCTTATTGTTGCGTATTAAGTAACTCTCTGTGCAAACCGCGAACAACTTATTCGGTCGCTGAATGGTGCACATTCGATTTATCTTACAAAACGAAACGCTTATGTATTTAGCTAGGTTTAGGTTTATCTGTCAAACTGAGACAAAATAGTACCTAGCTCATTATTGGTTGGTTCATTTAAAAAAAAATGAATCAGCTACAATTCCAAATTGCAATTTCACTTATTACGACAAAACTCCAGTTACTTCTGATTCATCATCATCATATCAGCCTGTAGACGTTCACTGCTGGACAAAGGCCCCCAAGGATCTCCACGACGACCGGTCCCGCGCCAACCTCATCCAGTGGGGTCCCGCGACCTTCACTAGAGGTACTTCTGATTGCGATCTGTTAATACCAACGCAGGCTTCTGGTTACACCTGTATATTCTGATGAGGTGAGACGGCCTGTCGTTTCGAATAGTCCGAGTTCGATCCTCGGCCTCGGTCATGACATCACATTTTAATGATTGCTTTCAAACGTTGAACGAAAACATCGTGAGGAAACCTGGAAACCTATACACGGAAGAAGTAATTCTTACGCACTGGGCTGGCGTGGTGGACTATAGCTCATACGCCATCTTTGAGAGGGCAGGCGTGTGCACCAATAGTGGGGACATAATAATAGGCTGTTGGTACGGTCGACCGCACGTCAGTGGAAACAAAACCAGTATAAACTGGTCTCTCATAGTATTGAAGCTCACTAATAGGCTAGGCCAGGTCAAAGTGTATCCACTGACGTGCGGTCGACTGTACATACAGGTACATACGTTGCTTTATCTCCACACGTGAGAGGAAGGTAGGTACTTATTGTCCATAGATAGAATCACTTCAATGGCCGACTTACCTGCAATGAAAACAAACAAACTACTTTACATTTATGTGGAAATTGAACAGTAAAAATATGACGTTTAGTAGAAATCACTAAAATCTATTAATGAACCAACATTGATGTGATAAAAATCACCTAATTACCCATGGAAATACTCAACAACCAAAAATCGGGCACGCGATCAAAATGTTCCGAACAAACAGCTAAAATTAATCGTAACACAAAACCTTTTACTGTCTATTCATATATTTATCCTCTAAATTAGCCAAATAAGTACCCTATTTACTACGCAAGAAGATCCTATGATTAGCTGATGGTTCAAATTTAATTTTCGATATATAGTAGAATCTTTGAATGAATGAATGAATGAATTTATTTGCTGAAACATGGTAATAAGTTGTATGGAGTTTATGCTTACACAGGATCTCATGCTTCACCATTTATATGGCATGCAAAATTTACATTAAAATTAAAATTATGTTTTGCGATGTCATTAGTAAGTACCTACATAATTCTGACAATTATCAATCATAATGTCAATAAATTAATTATAATTATTGTTAGCCCTTGATGTCATAAATCTAAAATTATGTTTTACGATATCAAATAAGTAAGCACCTACACATTCTGAAAATTGTGTCAATAAATCAATTATAATTATTGTTAGCCCTTGATATCATAAATTTAAAATTATGTTTTGCGATGTCAAATAAGTAAGCACCTACACATTCTGTCAATTATCAATCACAATGTCAATAAATTAATTATAATTATTGTTAGCCCTTGGTGAAAACGTCAACAAAACACCATATAACAGGTCCTTAGACTTGCTTCTGTCACAGCTTCTGTATATCAAGATTAAATCAAGACACACATACACTGCGTGATACAGTAGGTACCACCTACAAGATAATACAACTAAAGAATAATCTGAAGTGGGCACATCCCGAAGTGCCCGATTAACTGATTCAGTCGAGTAAGTAGGTATCCATCCTACGGCATTGTACGCCAGAACGCGATCCTTGACCCCATGTGTGGAACTTTCCTCTTCCATAAGCATTAGCAGGTTGGAAATTCACACGACACAGGATTTCAACCTTGAATTCACGTTTTAAATAATTAATTAAAATTATAACAGTGCCGCGGGAAAAATACTACTAGAAGTTAAACGGGTAGTATCACAGCCTGTACTAGTCCAGTGCTGGACATAGGCCTCCCCCAAGGCGCGCCACTGAACCTGATCTTCGGCTCTCCGCATCCAGTCACCAGCCGCCTAACGCAGATCGTCCCTCCATCTAGCCAGGGGGAGTCCCACATCTAGACAGGGGGAGTCATGGTCTCCACTCGAGAACTCGTCTACCCCAGTAGTTTATCGGTTCTCCGGCAGATGTGACTGGCCCACTGCAACTTCAACGTACTATCGGTTTGAGCTATGTCGAAAGCTTTGGTTCTCTGGCGGATACCATTGTATATATAGTCTCACAGGGAAAATTGAGCAGTTTACCTAATAATTATGTTATTCTCGAGGCGAGTTTGCGGAAATCTAGGAAATCCTAGAACCAAGCATATTTGTTCTACCTTAAGTCAACAATTTTTTTTCGTTATTTGGCTATGTTTAATCAGTGGTCCAGTATGCCAAGTCGTAAAAACGTGGTACCTACTAAAGTTGCATTTACTCAACTTGAATTCCGTCTAAAGATTGAATCAGTAAAGAGATCCGACGCAGAACTGTCACTGGCACATAGGTCAAAGAAATAGTACGCTGAAGTGCTTGAGGGCACATCTGTTGCAGAACCAATACTGCTACGGCAGCAGACCAGTTTAAGTAAGTGCCGAGAGAGAACCGATGAATAAAGTGGACGGAGCGTCAGGTGAGCTCAATACTGATAGCCGGATGTAGCTTCATGAAGAAAACAAAGGATGAAGGGACGAATAAGGATTAAGAATTCAGGTCCAACAACGAATGTGAAATGTACGTCATTCATTATGGCAAATAATAATCCGGGCAGCGAAATATCCTGAAAGTGGCAGCTAAAACATTGGTTAGGTTAGATACCTTGATATATTAGCTGCCAAGTTTATTATTTCAGTCGCCCGGTTTATTACAATGCCATCATTATCTTGTAGGGCCACCGCCTAGTAAAATTACTAGGTAGTTATATGCTGTGCTACAAATCTGTACCGTATCTTTTTTTACTTGCTAAAAACATTTCTAACCACAGATATAAAGCAAAAACTAATGGATAAAAAATGTCGTTCGAAAATTTGAACTAAGCACCACAAGTAGGTATTATGTAGTGTAGGAAATTACAACATGGAATTGTATTTTTAACGCATGGCAAATCGCTAACCTTGTCGAACTCGCGTTTACTAAGAAAAAACAATCAAAGAAATGAGCAAACCTTCACCGACCACTGGCTACGAATGCTTAGGATCTGTAATCTAGTGTAAACAAGCACTTTGGCGGCAAAATGAATGAAATAACTTCTGATATCTAAGTGTTTTCATTTTAGAAATCATAGTCTTTGCTGTGAACGACAGTTGGCTGGCTGTTAGGCTGATTAGTCTGTTGACCCTTGTTCTCTTCCTTCCGCATCCAGACGCTTCCAGCGTACCACCAGTAGTAGGCGGGGTGCTTTCTAAGACGTATCCCTTGATACTAATTCCCCTACTGATTATTCCTAGTACACCCTCGAGCAAAAATATGGTCAAGAGGCCTTTTCATACATTCGAGATAAGTTTGATCCTCGGATCTCCACCGGGGAAAGATTTCGATGATATCTGACGATGGCTGTCCGAAGTACGGATGAGGGAGATCCATTAGTGACAAACATACCTCTTTGATCTAAAATTTCTCTAACAACAATGTGAAAAAATTCTAATTGTAACTCCCAAGATTCACAATAGTAAAGTATCTGGTGCGATGGTTTACAAGATCAGATATATGTTTGTCACTCTACACCTCCTCCATTTGTACTTCGACCAGCCACCATAATTCTCTGATGGATATCCAAGGAATCAAAATGATATCTAATATATGAAAAGGCCTCCTATATTTATGCTAGTGAGTGTTCAAATAGAAAAATACATTTTGGGAAGAGGACATTTTGGACGGAGACGCTAGGAAGCTGTACAATGGGAATTGAACTAACAACCACGAGGCGGTCAGTTAAACCGACGACCTGAAAAAGGTATCCGGAAGCAGCTGGATGAGGAAGACTGAGGACAGGGTCAACAGACTAATGATAATTAGGTACGATTAAGCCTTTAGTAAGGAACTATTAGTTAATCTATGCTTTAGTACGGATATATCATACCACATTATTGCGAAATTACTCAAATTATTGTATTACTAGACGATACCCCGCGACTTCATCCGCGTTATAAAGTATACTATTTATATGTTATTCAAAAATGTTTAACCCGTTCTAATCCTGCCAGTTTCTTAGTTTTAAAGTTTGTCAATAGATGGCGTTAGGTGTATTTTACACCCCGCTATCATTTGGTTCTTCGCAACATATTTAAGTTAAGCGTGCAAATTATCCACCTGTTTTACCTCTTTATTATTAGTATAGAATAGATCACAATTAAACCTCCTTATTTATTTAGTACCTAGCTTTCATTTCTTTACGGTTAAGTCTGAGCTATTCAAATATGGCAGAAACATTTATTGCGCTGGCACATGCGAAAATAGACTTCTACGATGACGAACCTTTACATATACCGCGACTGTACAACAGTGGACATTGACAGGCCGACGATGACAAACCCCGAAAACGCCACTCTGTCTGCCAATGATCACTAACTAATAAACTATGCAAACACATTGAGCAAACTGGAAAACTTTATCACAATCTCGACCTCTCGGGATATCGCATGTGACAACTTGCTGCTAAAATATGTGATAATGACAGATAACGACGACCTCACGACTATGGTTTCACTTGTCACTCACTTAGATATATGCACAATTGCTTCTAGGTCTAGCATTGTAATCTGTGATGCGATAATCGTCTCTAGGAATATTGGGAAATAATCGGTTTGGGTGAATGATGTGGGTGAAATGAATGATACGAGTATAATGACATTGTACAAAAATACTACAACGTTAATGAGTTAAGACGAATTAGAGAATTTATATATATCCCGAATATATCCCGTATAAGATTAAAATAAATTAAAATTAATATTGTAATGCCATTTTACCTAACCTACATTTTATTTATTTATATTAAAGATACCTACCTCCATAATATTTATTCTGATAACACTTCATATTTACATACACACAAGCATACATACACAACACACTCCAAATGCACACTCTACACTATTTCATACATAGCCATTAACTTCTTCGTATTCTGGGATCATTCTTTTGTATTCTCTACTTTATTTATTTTTTCTGTAGTTTTTGTAGTCATGTTACAAATTCGGAGTTTCTAAATTTTATTTTCTAGAAGAGCGGTGCCTTCTTCTACAAGTAATTTATTTACTTAATAGAAGGCTCCAATGTTTTATATAATTAAGTTTAATGAGAAACGAAATAAACATTTTTCATTTTCATTTCATTTCATTTTCATTGACACTATAATTTGAATAGTTTATACTGCATGAACGAAACTTACAAGGGAAAGCCAAGAACTCAAACTCTCAAATTGAATGAAATTTTGTAGGTTCGTAGAATAGATGATAGTTTTTGATATCGGCAAAATAATGTCAGTATAAATCCCTAGAAATTTAAGAATTAATTAATTTACTAATTTCGTTCGTGAAATAGAAGGAGGCTTCAAAACCTGGACAGAACCAAGTTTTCTTTTCAGATTTTGAAGTTTCCTATCATACATGGGTATTTCCGCGGCAAAGAAGTCGGCATAAACTCACTTTCATTAGAAGATTCCAATGAAGTAAACAAATATGGCTGACTGACATTACGACAAGTGTAAATCTCTCTTTCTTCTACGATCTTTGATCTACGATTGTGGAATAATATAATACTGTTGACGACCAGCTCTATTTTTGTATCGCTCTCCTCGCTTCGAGCGGTTGATTCTACTGATTTTTGTATCGGATGTCGAAGTAAAATTAGTAGCATCGACCGCTCGAAGCGAGGAGAGCGATTCAAAAATAGAACTCCAAGCCCTTTGTTTACTTCATTGGAAACTTATATTGAATACTAGCTGTTGCCCGCGACTTCGTCCGCGTGGATTTTGGAAGTAGGTACCTATCTCTGCTATGTACAGACATACATCGTCTAGTTATAATTTTCCAATGGTAAAATGGATCATTCTAAGTACCTTCACCATAATTTAAGGTATACCATACCTTCAGGAACAAACTATGAACACCGTATCCAATTTGGTGAAGACAGATAAAAATTTAAAAAATTGTTGTTTTCACTTCTATTGCTCATAAGACTTCTCATATCAATTTTTATTATACGTGTGTATTTTTTAACTGATACAGTATGGGCAAAACCAAAACCATAGGCGATACAGGGAAACCGTCTTAGGAACCTTTAGGTATATTTCGTGATAACAATTTTGACATAGTCATCGGAGCAGCCGAGCGTAGAGCGTCAGTGGCGTAGGGGATAAGACGCGACCTATCATATCGAAAGGTCCGGAGTTCGATCCCCAGCTGGGCCATTTACCATGGGTTTTTTCTCGAAACTTGAGTACATTTACTGACTGCTCTCAAACGGTGAAGGAAAACATCGTGAGGAAACCTGCATACGCAGAAGAAGAAATTCTTAGACGCATGTGAAGTCCACCAACCCGCACTGGGCTAGCGTGGTGGACTATACCCCGAACGCCCTCGTTAAGAGGGTAGGCCTGAGCCCCAGCAGTGGGGACATTAATAGGCTGTTGATGATGATTGATGAATCGGAGCAGCTGGAGTTCAGGTGGCATGAATGAATAAGTAGTAAGTTCCTAAGTACTTTGCACAGTCTGTTTTATAAGAAAACATTTTATTAAATTTGACTAACTTCTGCTGCTTGGATTTTTTTCTTCCGATACAATAAAATTATTCTAACATGAAACTAAGTCGATACGCATTTTTTAAAAATAATAAAAATTTTTCACTGGCGTTCTATGAGAAAACATTTTAGTGAATTTGACTAACTTCTGCTGCTCAGATTTCTTTCTTCCGATATAATGAAGTGATCCCTACATGAAACTGAGTCGAACCGCATTAAAAAAAAATTGTGCAAATTGTCTCATTTTTATGGACAACACACGCTTGACCAAAAAATTTCTATGTCATAAGACACTTTCCCTGCATCTCCTATGGTTTCGGACTTGCCTATACTGTCCCAGTTAAAAAAAACACTGATATCTCCTATGTCTATGACATCGTCTTGTTACGTTAAATGATTTATCTGTAAATGACGATAACTTTTTTCGCTGTCATCCGATTTCAATGAAACAAAGCCTATAAGTTGCGCCAGGCTGTGCTTAATCTACCTGTGAAAACCGCAGGAAAATCCGTTCAGTGGTTTCGGAGATTAGCGATTACAGACAGACAGAAAGACAGAAAGACAGAAAGACAGACAGACAGAAAGACAGACAGACAGAAAGACAAAAAAATTAAAAAAAACTTTTTTGTGTTCTGTTACTCTTTTTTTATCGCCCACACTAATTTTTTTTAAATTTTGTTCAAAGTACAGACACACGATTTCTACTCCTTTATTATAAGTATAGATGACTTTACTTAAGTACCTACTTACACTTCAGATGAAATTCCATGTTGAAATGTAAATTAGAAATGTGTGTTTATCTGTTGTCGCAACTATGTTTTGTTCTTACTTCTTACCTATTGGTAGTTCTATATAAGTGCACAGATAAGAGAATTCATGAAAACAACCGTAAACTAGGCAAGTGATCGACCATTTCTAGGTAATAACTAGGAAAACGTGTCTCGGCACACGTTTCGAATCAATGTCATTGCTGGTGCGTTTTGAAATTTTAGTTTTATTATTATTTTATTACTATAGTCAGTATACTGATATATCAGTATACATACTAATAAATGTCCTGTATGAAATCCAAGATTATGCAGGCAGTGGGCAGCGTTGGACTTTGGATTAAAAAAAATGCTTCGGACACCGCTGTTTAGTCCTAAATTAAGCCGAAGCTTGTGCTATGTGTACTTAACAACTAACAACAAAAGCATGCGTATTATACTTATAAATAAATACCTACTTAATTACATATAGGTACAACCACCCACAATCCTAAAACCAACAGATATTTCATTGGCAAATGTTGATCATCGGTGGGAATCGAACAGACGACCTCTGGCGTAGAAGGCAGGGTCACCACCAACTAAGCCAAGAGGTCGGTCAAACAGTATCGGACTCGTTGTTGAATGAGTTGATCCCAAATAGTGTATGACACAACTTTCTTAAAATCTGTTTTTCAAAACACTCCGTGAAATCAGCCTGTAATTTCGAAAGAATCTCTCTTTGTGAAACTTTCCTCGAAGTGACGTATTTGTTTGTATTTCACACCTGCGCCTGCGCCGCGCCCGGCGACACACGGGCCGGCAAACAAACAGACAAACACGACGCTATGATTCAGCCGGTGGAAACAATAGGTGGGCCGTGTTGACGCTCAGAGGTGTGCATGTTATTTACAAAGGTTGATTTCATTTTCACGATATTAGAAAACCCGCTTGCTGCCGCCTGCTTCGTCAGCCTAGGGTTCGGGTGTTTGTTTCGAACTTCAAAGGTCGATTTAATTATCACTACTTCGGGACAAACATTGAAGTGGATATAATTCACGCGCCCGTAAAAAAAACGATTTACGATAATAATGTCTAATCTGAAAAATTACCAACCGTTGAAAAATGTCCAATCTGAAAAATGTCCAATCTGAAAAACGTCCAACGTGAACAATATCCAATCCGAAAAATGTCCAATCTGGAACGTTTTACACTACAGAACCTTAATAAATAAATAAAAACGAAATTAAACATTGTTTTTTGGATTTTAGAACGCTTAGCAACATTTTGGTAAACATTAAAATAACGTACCTAAACAAGGTAGGTAAACACAAAAATATACTTCATAGATTAGGTTTAGTTTCAAAAATTGAAAAACTAAGGTACCTATTTTGTTTTCAGTAGTTTATCAGTACTATACCTGCTAGGTCCATAAACGGACGCAACAGGTCGCTCGAGATAGGTCGATGGGTCCGAGCTCTGCTCGCGTGTGGATTTTTGAAAGGTGCTGCTGAAAGTGAGACGAAAGAAATCCTATTTATATCCGTTGCGTGTCGCGTCGGTGAAGGTTGCTAACAGCCAGCGAACAAATAACTAATTTTATTCACTAAGCTCGGTAAATGTGAAGGACTTTACCCGTTACGTTTGCGTTTCCTTAGGATTTCGGGCAAGTACCTAATTATTGTTTTATGAGTAAAGTGGCCATGGTGAGCTAACTTGGACTAACTTAGAGGCGGTTTCACACTTATTTGTGCTTAACCGCGCGACTTTAATTCATAACCAAAAGGAAATTTATCTGCATGGCCCAAAGGTTAGCTGGTAGAGAATGCCATTGGCATTAAGTACGCCTTTTGTACAAATTAGTGCCATAAAGTTTTAATTAAAATAAATAAATTTATTGATACTATTATATTATATTATTATAAAAATTTGTAACAAACAATATTTATGAACCCTCCCATGCAGGGCACTGTAAAATTTTTAAATTAAAACCTTTAAGTAGGTATAAACTTTCAAAATGTCAAAAGTAAGTTACCGTGTTTATGTCCCAAAAAAAAGATCAACAGATCTATTCGTTTATTACATTTTTTATGCCATATACTTACGTACCTATCAGAAAAAACAAGTGACGTTGGTAGACCATATATTATGGACCACGGTACTGCCCCATAGACATGATAACAACAATATGTCTAAATATAAATTCCTTTGAGTTTTGCAAACCGGAATTGAAAAGTATCAAAACACGACTGTGCTCGAGTCCTATTAAGTATTGTAAACAAGCATCAATATTTAGGTACCTACCTACAAATTATTATGTAAGTAATTGGTAATAAAATATGACATGCTAAGTAGTCGGGTTGTAACAATTCAAACTGCCTTGGCTAATAAATGCCTAGCTGGTGGCAGGCAACAGCTCCTCCGGTTTAAGGCCTAGGGCCATTCTAACTAAGAAAGCTTTCCATTAGGTACCTTAAATTCTAAGGGCCTGTCTCACCACTTGCTGATATTGTTACAGATAGTAAGCTGACAGATAAACTTATCTATCAGATACATCTGTTTGATAATATTTTCGCGTTTCACATCTCAAGTATGTGATAAAATATCTAACAGATAAAAAAATAACAGCCCCTTGATCTTGCTGTTAGTTTATCTGACAGATAAAGCAATCGGGTACCTGTGAAACAAAAAAGAATGAAGGCTATCTGTCGGATAACCTGCAGATAGGGTATCTGGGACTTTATCAGCAAGTGGTGAAAGAAGCCCTAAATCTTGTAAAAATTTCAGACAGCAGATATTACCAAATGTGTGGACAAATGCCTAGGTGTGACCAAAATCTACTAAGGTAGGTATGTTAGGGTAAGAGCGGATGGTTTTTCACCTAACTTGAAAGACATAAAAAAAAATTTTTTTTCAATGTTCTGATTGGATAAAAGACTTACGAATTATTTTTTAAAATATAAGAAAGACCATGCTTTATGTATAGGTACATATTTTTGAATCCCATATCAATGTTACTTTACTTAGTCAACAAAATTTGGTCAAATTTTTTTTTTCAGGGAAAGTGCGGGGGAAGATCGTATTATATCCTAAAACAAATTCTATTAATTGTATTAATAAGGCTCATAAAGAATTTTTATCCGATCTAACCCTAGGCAAATTTTACTATTGGAATAAGCTGTGACAGCTTAGGTGCCCCGAAATAGAACACACCGGGTCTTCCCCCAGACACAGTAGACGGAAATTTCCGTCTACTGTGCCCCAGCGAGCGTTACCGACTACCCTCGATTTGACTTCGTTACAAAAAGCTGCAGCGCGGTTCTTTTCCACATCGCATTATGGATGTGCAAATTACAAGTTGAACGCCCCAATGTTTCTCGAAACAGGTTGTCGCGTGACCCTAAAAACTTGGGTAATTATGACACTGGTTCACCCAACCATAGTCATTTTCGATGAGTATTTTTTGGCAAAAACACAATTTTTGGCAGACGACTGAGTGAAATGACACCTCAATCAGAGTACCTATTACCTTGAAATAAGATCCTTAAAACAATTTAAAAAAAAATAGAGAAGGCTGTATCCAGTGGTGTACAATGGGAACAGCCGTTCGGATTTTTTTACTAATTGTAACATTATTATTTTTGTTTTTATGAACTTCTGAAGACTCGAAGCCAGGAGTTAAGCTTCTAAGTTAATTCCATTACTTAGGTACTCAATTACTAGGTATTGAGTTAGGAAGAGCGCGCCATAAATATCTATATTCGAGCGTACGTATAGTCTTTACTTTTATATCCTGCAATAACAAAGGTTCTTCAAGACAGTGCATCGTGACATTTGAGAAAGTATTCCTAAGTTTAGATCTTAAATTTATCAATTCGCTAGGGAATTAACAAAATTAGTACTTATATAGTTAGGTAAGCTATATATATTCAGGTAAGATGGTATTATCAACGCTTACAGCTACGTTCGATTGTAATTCAATAATACGTGATAAAATATTCTGTACCAGCATCTGCATTACAGATTATGGTGATTAACAGCCAGATATTGACGTCAGATAGGTGTTAATAGCGTTCTACAATGCTCGCTCCTATAATCATTTTGAGGCTTATTTTCACCAAGTAAATATGCTAAATTGTGACTTGCAATTTCTGGCGTGTCTGCACTAAGTAAGAAAAAGGTAAAAATTTCGAGTTTCCTCTCTGGAACTTTTGACGAAATGATTCTTAAAGTTCTTCATCATCACCAGCTTATCGCCGTCTTTCTCTTGGACATAGGCCTTCCCCAATTGACACCACCTCACCCGATACATTCGGCCACCTTCTTTAGGTCGTCGGTCCATCTGGCGGCGGGGCATCGGTTTTGAGATAGATGTGGCCCGCCCACTGCCACTCACATTGCTTATCTTCTTGCTTTGACCGTTCTTAGTCGGATTTCCGCAATGCGTATCATATCCTTCAAAGACCCCCGAGCTCATAGCCCTCTCCATAGCTCATAAACTTAAGGAGCCCAGCGTAAAAATTTTTGCATTGTTGGAATACCGTGTTCCACGGGAAACGCCGCGAGTAGCTTAGCGAGTCCTTGAAGAACATGGTGGCAAAGGCAATTGGCAACCATAAAGTCTAATTGCTTATTTACAATAATATTCGTTCACTTTCCGACGACGCTAACCTACATTGCGGTACCTACCTACAAAAAAAGATGAAAGATAACAAAAATATTAAAATGCAATAACTTCCACGCGCTCGGACTATTAGGTACAGTTTACTGTTAATTGACAAATTACCTAAGCAATCATTTACAGCGTGACGTGTGGTACCGTCGACCGCACGTCATTGGAAACAACGCCAGTATAAACTGGTCTCACATATTATTGAAACTCTAATAGGATAGGCCAGCTCAAGGTTAAAGGGTTTCCACTGACGAGCGGTCGATTCTACCTACAGCGGTACGGTTCACCAACAATCGACGGTGTTTCTTTAAATTTCTCGTTGTGGTGATAAATTTTAACCTGATAAGACCTACCTTGGACTCTACAATCTAACTTAAGTGACCATGGTTAGCCTATGTCCAACCTTCGCCTGATAGGCCAGATATTAGTCTAAGAGAAACGTAACAGATCAGACACTTTCTTCGGCAACCGGTAACCACCTTTTAGAAGGGCGACCTTAAGCAAAGTGAGCAAAATTAAAAGGCTAAGCGCAGGCCCTTGGCTCGACGATGACGTCACAAAGATAGACGGCGCACGCGGAAGCGCCCGTGAACGTGAGGAGTGTGATGTGATTGTCAAGTGGCACTTGCCCACTTCACAGTTTGAGCAACTCAAGGAAAATGCACGTGCATTCACAACTACTGCCATTTAAACTTGATTGCAATATTTCGTTTGTACGAAATTATGTGACGAATGATGAGATCGTTTCGTACCTTTATAACGTCCACTGTATCAAAACGTCCACTGTATCAGAACGTCCACTGTATCAGAACGTCCACTGTATCAGAACGTCCACTGTATCAGAACGTCCACTGTATCGTAACGTCCACTGTATCAGAACGTCCACTGTATCGTAACGTCCACTGTATCAGAACGTCCACTGTATCGTAACGTCCACTATATCAGAACGTCCACTGTATCGTAACTTCCACTGTATCAGAGCGTTCACTGTATCAGAACGTCCGCTGTATCAGAACGTCCACTGTATCAGAACGTCCACTGTATCAGAACGTCCACTGTATCGTAACGTCCACTGTATCAGAACGTCCACTGTATCAGAACGTCCACTGTATCGTAACGTCCACTGTATTGTATCAGAACGTCCACTGTATCGTAACGTCCACTGTATCTAAATGTCCATTTGTATCAGAACATCAACTTATCAAAATACCCCGAAACCATACAACTTTTCGGTACGGTATATAAAACAACAAACGCGGGGCTGAAGTGGAATTGGGCGACGCATAGGCACAGAGTATGTAATAGTGTAGGGGCAAAGTAGAATAATACATAGTAACAACTGTAATAGATATAAGAGAGCGGAGCCTCCCCACACAAGCAATTATTTGCTCAAAGTAAGGTCCCAGAACCTGTCAATAATTTAAAAAAATTAATTCACTGAAAAAAAAAAGTTACCTCCCAAATAATTTATAAAAAGACGACGTGGTGGTAGCCAACGGAATCCGATAGTTACCACTTCCCAAAGTCTTATTTCGCAAAGACTGAATGTTTGTTCTATGGAACTTGAAAAAAAATCACATTTGTTCTATATAAAGTATACTGGGTCAAAATAGTACGTATGATTGTTCCGTGACGTCATCATCTATGGTATGTACGGTCGACCGCACGTCAGTGGAAACAAAACCAGTATAGTATATAGCTAGGCCAACGGTCAAAGTGGTTTTAACCGGGTATCACCACCTTAAATGAATGGCATATCCAGCATTGAAGGTTGACGATACTGCGACGATGGGTGACAATGCACAACCGTAAGATTTATTTATCTGTAGCTGTTATATTATCCGCTACAGCATCTTATCTTTCCCTCTTGTGGAGTGCTGGCTATCTGAGAGGAAATCGTTGACGTATCAACTCAAAAATTGACAATGTAGTGATAGCCAGATGGACCCACTTTTTATGTACTTATTTGACCGACTTCAACATTGAAGGCATTTTCAGAGGAAAAACGGGTCCATCGGGAAATAACGAAACTGGAAAAATATACCTTGCAGTTCTCAAATAGGAGTACCTACTACTATATAAATATTTCATTTCTTCCTAAATAGAACAGTTCTCAAAAAAAAGGAATAACATTTTTTTTACATAGGAAAATGGGTTACTTAAAATAACATATGAAACAAGATTTTTTTCTTGTTAGATTGCTGGTTATCTAACTCTCGCGGCTGAAGCGGCTAATGTGCTCACCGTACGTTCGTTAGGTCGAGGGTTAACACCCGGGCTCGTATGTTTTTCCACAATAAGTACCTATCTCACCTACATTTCCAGATGTAATACAGTCGCGCTAAAAACGAAACGAGGATACCTTAAGTATCTCCACCAACAGTCACCAAAAGAATTAGTTGGCTACCTTTATGACAAAAACCGCAGAAAATAAATTTACCACAGGTTGCCACACTTGCGCCTATTGTAGGCATAAGGAAGAAGATCATTTAAAACACTACCACTTGCAAAACCGCCGGTAACCGCAGCCATGATGCGATGCGACAATGATATAGCCCTGCAGTTGCGAAAACTGAATGATTATGATTACATGGTGCATGTAAGTAATCATAAAACCAATTAACAGGAGCGTAGATAGGTCAGTGAATGGGGGCGATAATTAATAAAATTTTGGTACATGTTTCCTTTTTAATGCGGATGGGCAAAGGTTTCCATCGTCTTTACAGCATTGTTTAAAGTGTGGTCACATAAAAAGTTTTCAATTGTAATATTTGTGTTTACTGTGTGGTGAATATATGATTACTTATTATTAAAACAATTTGTTTTATTGACTTTTGCACTATTTTCCTCGTCATTTTCAATTTTATTTGCGTATTTTCAATGCGAAGAAAACCTTGAAAAGGCATCAGTATGTATGTATCTATTGTCCATGACAGGTAAGCAGATATCTATATAAACTTTCCACTAAGAAAACAATCCTTGACATACAGACGGACGGTAGCTATTGAATAATTTCGAGTGCGGGACATTTCGCAACGCCATACTTATTGTTATATCAATATGTCGATAAAGTTTACGCGTGATTGTATTTCGTAAGGAGACCGCACGTTGCGTGTTACAATTTAGAAAACTCGACCCCGACACTATAAGTACAGCCAGATGCCTAGATAAAGGGACGAATACTTATCGATATTTGTCAATCGATACCCACTTAATTGAGTTCTTGTTATTGTTGTTGCAATTGAAAACTTGAGTAACAATCACGTGCACTGATAAAGTCGGGTTTGCAGGTAGAAATTGTATATAGAGATAAGTTCGCCATTTGTATGTTTCTTTGTTATTTGAATGTGTATTTGTAAAAAGGCATCCCTCAAAAATTCCCATGACAACAGTTGGATCAAAATTGATAATCTTTCGACTGTAATACGTAATGAATAAGCAGTATCTTCGCCCGCGTGGAATAACTTTTTTTTCCCGAGAGAACAGGTTATCGCGGTTAAAAGTAGCATATAGTCCGCTACAGGGTTTGATTATCTCCACACCAAATTTCGTCAAAATCCGTTCAGCGGTTTTATACATGAAAAGGTTATAAACAGCGAGTCTTACCTAATACTTAATAAGTAATTAGCCTAAAATAATTAGGCTCTAAATAGGCTATTTCAGTTCCTTTTGGTGTCCTGAAATAAGTAAGTAGGTATTCTTATTATAAATCCTTCTTTTTAAAATAAATGCACATAGAAAGCTCATTCTGTCTAATTTGATGTTATTTAGCAAGGCTCACAATGTTTCTGGCTATTTTATTAACTAAGTAACAACATATTTTCACCAATTGTATCGAGAAATACTTGCGCCGTCTGTTGCGCCGGCTTCCTTTTGTTAGACGCCATTATTTAGTTATTTACGGCAATAATTAAATTACGTATTTTAAGTCACGGTCACTCTTGCACGAATAAAAAGAACATGAATCTCACAAAAACTTACGTACATGTGTTTTACGGTAACGTAATTATATTATCATTATTATATTCATTACCTATTAAATCTGCCACTCACTACCTACATAGCTTCCACCACTACCTGTCTCAGCCCTGCTATTCTGTAAGCGTATTTGTGCAACTCGATCCTGAATCCGCAGTGAGATCGGTCTCTAACTCAAAGATTTACAGTTCAATACTCACTTTACTTCGCAAGTGAAGTGTTTATTAAGTAGCTTGTATTTGTTTACACAATGCGACATCAAGGGCTTTCATGATCGGATGCGGAGTGAAGTAAGTGACTTGCGATGTGATGGTCGAGTTTTAATTCATACTTTACAGAATCACACAGCTGCTGATTGGAGTGATTGGATCACAGGATTGTAACAACGTACGCTGCTACGATTATTCTTCGGTTATTTTTTGTTAAATTTCATGACCTTCATTTAATTTAAGATACTATGTTACTTAGAAGGAATGGATTCTGATGATTGACCCTTTCGATTAGTATCATAAAACTACACTTTTACACGTTTGTCCGGTTCGATACCCGACTCAGACAGGTGGTTTCTTAAAAATCTTTTAATGTAGTTTTACTTAATTTTGAAAATAAAGGAATGTTTCCTTTGCGTAAAATTTGATATTTATCTTCAATATTTAGGGTACTTTCCCTCCAGGTGGCGTCAGGACTTTCCACCCAAAGTCAAAGTCAAACCCTGTACCTATATTACATTTTATATACCTATTATTATTATAATGGTCGCTAAAAAAAAATATAGTTAAAAAATCTTTTACTTACATAGGTACTATTATTATTATTATTGTGTATATGCCGAGGAGTGAAGACAGTAAAAACAATATTCGAGCACTAAATAATAATGTTCGGACAAATTCACACACGGCTGTATAGTCCCAAATTAAGCCGAAAGCTTGCTCTATGGGTAATATAACATAATACAATACAACTGATAAACATACATTATTTATGTACTATTAAATAAATGCTTGAATTCATACAGACATACACACAGAATTCGAAAACCATCAACAGATCTGCTCATCACACAGATGTTGGCCCCGGCTGGGAATCAAACCCACGACCTCGGGCGTAGAAGACTTGGTTACTACCAACTAAGCCAACAGGCCAGTCTAAATATTAAGTTCCGGTTTTGAGTAAAATCTCGTGTTAGGTTTAAAATATTAAAATCTAGAGGTACATAGTTTGCAAATAATACCTAAAGTAGATTAAAACCTTCAAGAAGCTATTTTAAAATCTCATCAACAACCTATTAATCTCCCCACTGCTGGGGCTCAGGCCTACCCTCTCAACGAGGGTGTTCGGGCTATAGTCCACCACGCTAGCCCAGTGCGGGTTGGTAGACTTCACATGCGCCTAAGAATTTCTTCTTCGGCGTATGCAGGTTTCCTCACGATGTTTTCCTTCACCGTTTGAGAGCAGTCAGTAAATGTACTTAAGTTTCGAGAAAAACCCATTGGTACATGGCCCAACCGGGATTTTAAAATCTACTTGTACTTTAAACCAGTGACTACCTACTTCAACTACGAGGTTTATAATTATACTTAATAGGTACTTATGTATTGTTACGTAAATTAACTAGGTATTAGTATTACTCTGAAGAATTTAAAACGTTCATTTACTTTTACATAACTTATCTGGGTAAGTTATTGTAATTTAACATTTATTTGTGTAGGTAATCAATCACAACATATGTAATATTAATATATTTATGTAACTATGAAATTCAATAAATGTATGTAACTAAGGTACTTGTACTTAGGTATAACTTACACCCTGAACAGTAAATGATTCATTTTGTGTGATTATTTGTTGATTGTGTCATAAAAATTGTGTGTTCAATGAGCTTTTCCGACTATTGTTCCGTCCGGCATTGCATACTGAAAACATTTATACTATTGTAGTTGTATTGTGGTATCTACGTACCTAACTGGTAACTCTCGAGTTATTAACTTGGGAGTAAAACATTATTTCTTTATTCTAATCCTACTATTAATAAAAAGGCGAAAGTTTGTAAGGATGTTTGTTACTATTTTACTTTATGTAATTACTCTAAGTAAAATAGTTTCCACAATGTTTAATTTATTACAGGTACTTATATCATTGTTACAAGAATAGTCGCAGGTAGGTATTTATTTACTTCACATTTCATGGTCAGTTTTATTTGAATACTTTAGCTAAAGATTTTTTTTGAGAACAACACAATAGACTAATTTATATGTATTATAATGAATTTATATGTATTATACTTTATGAATATTTATGTTATATTGTAGTTTATTTACTTTATTAGTACACTGCACTGTTTGCCCTACCACACTTCTCTCCTGTCACTGGTAGGCTGGCAGAAATCTCATAAAGAGATAAGCCTTACCATTTGTACATAGTTTCTGTTTTGTATTTGTATCCTGTTAATGTTTTGTGTGTGCAATAAATTGTTAAATAATTAAATAGACTTATTATACCATAGACTGGTGATCGGCAGCAATGCTAGCATTTGTGAAGCCTAGTACAATAATAGGTAACACTGGGCTAAGATTATTTCAGAAACATCAGATCTTTATAAAAACATGCATAACTATTATTTTAGCTGCAAATATTATCCATTCATTATCGTATGCCAAAACCACGAATCTGTCATTATTTTCCCATAATCCCGAGTTTTTGTTTGAAATAATACGTCAATTTAAAGTAACCTAAACAACATAATTACTTAACTATATAAGTTATACAATAATCACAGCATAATCGCAATTTTTTTTGGCCGACTGTAGAATTTTTCACGACCAGTTCCGTTACAAGGATAGTGCGATGCGCAAAATATAATAATAACTTGATCTAATAGCGCCCATTTTATATCGCTATATTAAAAAGTATCATACTGTTTTAAACTAGATTGTGAACTTTAACGCAAAAATGGGGCGCAAAAACATAGTCGCAGGCCCTACCTTAAAACGGCACTGCTCACCCTTCACCTATAGCGCTGTTAGTATTAAACTAGATTGTGAACTTTAACGCAAAAATAGGGCGCAAAAACGTACTTCCAGGCCCTGTCTTAAACCCATAGCGCTGTTATAGTATGCGTCGTGTTTGTGACATACGCCACCACTAAAGATGGGGCGCAAAATAATAACCGCCCCAACCTTTAACCCTCACTGGATACGGCACTGCTCACGACCACTCATCCGTAGTGTTATTGTTTGCATCGCTGTTGACATCCGAACTGGCATTGTCCAGCCTTGCTTTGGATGCCATTCAGCAAAGTAATTACTGGTGATGGACCAAATGAGGGTTCTATCGAATTCGAATATTCGGCCGAATGTTCGGTATATATAAAAAGCTTCGGGAAATGAAGTTAATTGTTATCACGCAACAATGGCAACAAATAGAAAGGTCAGGCAAGCGATGTAAAAATTTATCACGTGTGAGACCAATGTTTACGATAGTTTACTTAAAATATTACAATAATCTGTGCTAATGTGTGTGTACCTACACTGTAAGTACAGCGAATAACTAATTAAATTAAAATTAAATTAAATTCTTTACATTAATTATTCACTTTAGCTAAATTAATTTTCAAAAGAAACTGTTGCAAATAAAAATATATAATTTTAAGTGTCTAAGTAGGTATAGGTACCTGTTATGTGAATCTATTTACCTACCTACAATACTATTGATGTGCCAAGCACGCATACAGGGGAAAAATACAGGTGGAATTGATAACCTCCTTCTTTTTTTGAAGTCGGTTGAAAATTTAAGCAGCTTTTCTAATTACCAGATATACCCCTATTTACCTATATCTTTTCTACGAATAAGACCGCCACATTTTTTTCAAGTACCTACTTATTGAAAATTATGCCTAACCGTCCTTTTATTTTATTTATGCAATCTAATTGTAATTATAATAGTTGTAATCCCTACTAATTGTAATGGGAAAGTAACTTTGTGTGTGTGAAAGTGTGTCTGTAATGTTCGGCGCCTGAACCGAATATTCGGTCAGATTGCCGAATACCGAATATAAACCGTAATTCGGCTCAACACTAGTGATTACTGGTTCTAATAGTGACCGAGGGTCTTTATTTTTTTCATGCCAATTTTATGTCGCCTTGAAATCTGCGGAGACGACTATTTAAACAATCTGTTATTTGTTTAATAAACCTAATATGTATTTATTAAAATTGACAATACCGTATCCTTGAATCCGGGATTATTTCTCATTTGAGTAGGTACATAAGTATGTATAGTTTTTATTTATTTTATGCTTACCTAATATTAAATTTGGAAAACGTTTGTGCTATTTATTTAGTTTTTAATATTTTTAGTGCTAGAAGACAGACAGTATTTTAAAATATAAGTACCTACCTAATGTAATTACTCTTATTTTAGGGCTTTTTGGGGGGAGGAAACTAAAACTATAATATACCTAGTTAAATACTGACTTAAACTTTAAAAAAACGTTTAGGAATTTGAAGTTTTTTTAATCTATGTATATTTTTTAATTATGTGTTGCGCGAATTCATTGGATCCGTTTCTAATGTAATTATGTTCACTTAACCTCACATGCATTATTGTATGTAAGTTTGATAACATGTACCTACTGAAGGTGTTTGTATTTTATCGATCATTGAATAGGATCCTAAAAAATTAGCACACCTCTAAAAGAATAGACAAACACTTATTTAACTTATCCACATAGAGAGTTTGTCGTTCCAGTTAGGATATTTCAAACATGTTTACCGAAACTATTATTAGGAGTTCAGTTTGATTACTTTATAGTAATTTCATAGGTTATTGATAATTTTTGTAAGTATACTAAACTTAATTTGTTTTGTAATTTTCTTTTGGGATCGATTTATCAGGTCAATTTTAAACAAAAAAAATATTTAGCACCTACTTATTTAAAAAAAAATTAAAATTATACTTAGGAAGTAGGTATATTCACATTAAAGCAGAATTCATTAGATACTTTACATCGAGTGATAACTTGGTGTTAATGGAAACATTTAACTGTCCGTGTGATTAATTTATAATGAAGGTTGTTATGTACAAAAATCTTAACTAATATCTGTTGTCTTATTAAATGCTAACAATCAATTTCTTTACAATCGGATGTCTGTCTCTCTCGCAATTAAAACGATTAAAAATATAGATTATAAATAAAAAAAACTTACGTGGTGTGGTATTGTCGTCGTCCATGATGGCCAGCTTGCTTGGCCGAACGTCATCATCAGGCTTTAAACCCATTTTCACTGCAACAGTTCGGAAAATTAAAAAAATAAATTCGTCTAGCGCGCGCACTTTTTAAAATTCGAACTTATCCGCGAACTGTCACAGAAATTTAGATTTAGACAAAAAAACGTCGTGTAAATTAATTATCTCCGGTTTATTTCTTTTTTCTTTATTATTTTTATTGTCAGGTACGTGTTGAAGATCGCGCGCGTCAGTTCGTTATGGCTGCATCGCGAGATGGGAATGGCGGTAAGCGTGTTCGCCGGCAAAGTATGGCTACGACTGGCGCGGTTGGCGGGAAAGCCTTGGTTTTAAGGCACACGCGGCCGGCCGTACTACGCGCACGTATTTGCCTAGATAGATCAGTGAAATTGACACATTATTGACACCTTTCCTCAAGGACGATGATATATCAGTATTCACATTTTGTGCAGAGTCAAAAATTATCAGATTTATCTACAATCGCGTGCGGACGTCACCGGGTATGGTGGCTAATGTGCATATTTACCAAGTCTTAAAATGAAATAAATAAATAAAGATCCTTTCTTTCCGCGCTGCACCTAGGCGCCTGCTATGAAAATGCTCAACGTACAAAAATATGACTTAAGTTATACCTATAGGTAAGTATTTTTATGTTTATTTTTCTATTATTTTTATTTGAAACAATATTACCTGTGGTGTATACCGCATAATATCGTGAAATCGAAGGTTCAATCAAACCAAAAGACTTTTTAGATGATTCTTAAGTGCATTTACTCGTAACAAGTAGGTATGTACATTATTTGAGTATTACATTGAGATAAACCATAGAGAAATTTCATAATATGTTTACTAAAAACCATAGCATAAGTTGCTAGGTACACTTGGTTACGTTTAAAACATCGCAACCTTGCTTGTTGCGATCGTCCGTAGCTGTTATGAAGACAAATCCTTGGGTAGGTAGGTAATATAGGTAGGTACCGACTTAAAGGCTAACAGCGTCTTAAAGAAACCTAGATATTGCGTAGGTACCTACTATTACCAAAGAAAGTACCTGATCATTTTTGTAACGAAATTTAGAGAATAGATGGAGTACCCTATTACTAATCATTATATCCAAACATTATTTTAGGTGTTCAACTACAAAAAATCTTAAGAAACGTATCGTCAGATGGTTCTTATGATTTCTCAATAAGTACGTGTGTCGTCGTTACGGTGGTAAACCACTTTTTGGCCGACTGTACATACGTTGTACAGTCAGAGTAAAAACATGAATCCACACAAAAGGTATTATGGAAAATATATATTCAGCTTCATTATTATGTACATACAACATTTCAGAACAATAAGTCAATGTGACAAACATACTAAAGTCACAGAATAGAATAGATAATAGGACTAGTGTCGAAGAATAGGTATACCTACATATTTTTGTAAACACTATAAAAATCAAAGGCGGGAGCAATGTTACCTATTGCATCTTGTGGATTCAAAATCGGCACTCGCAACAAAAAGCAACTTTGCTCTCTTGTTGAACAAGTAACTACCTATATTTCCCCGTGTTCCTACCGGTACCAAACGCCTAATAGCATATTCAAGACACGTCTACTTCACTTAGAGGTGAAGAAACGAACCACATTAATGACCCGGCGAATTTGGAACACGGTATATTGTATGGTAAGTTCGTACGACCAACAGATCAGACGACAAAACCATTGCAATATAGTCACTCTTACCGCTGCGTAAGGTCAGTGTGGTCAGGCGTGTGGTCGTCTGTACCAAACTGGTTCCTTTGTCCACACGTGGTGTAGGGTGACAGACAATCGATGCCGAAAGTTGAAATGGCATCACGGAACATGTCGACTGTTGGCAATTGGCTAACAAAGAATCTCAAACACGAATGATGACAAGAGGGTAACTTCTGTACCATTCCAACACAAATGGCATAAGAAAACCAACGCATTAGCCTCTCGGAAACAATAGAATAGCTGCTGTTCCGAGTTGGACTGCAAACTTAATTAGCTACTTACCTAACTTAACATACGTAGTTAACCTATATATTTTCCATATCACCATCATATCAGCCTGTAGACGTCCACTGCTGGACAAAGGCCTCCCAGGGATCTCCACGACGACGCCCGGTCCCGCGCTAACCTCATCCAGCCGGGTCCCGCGACCTTCACCAGATCGTCGGTCCACCTTGTGGGAGGCCTGCCTACTTCGATCATCATTAATTCGAAACCTGCCTACGCTGCGTCTTCCGATTCGTGGTCGCCACTCTCGAGAACCTTTCTGCCCCAAGGGCCATCAATTCTACGAGCGATGTGCCCCGCCCACTGCCACTTCAGCTTCTCAATTCTTTGAGCTATGTAGACTATGTATGTATTTTCGATATGAACCAGTTTTTTCTAAAAATCATCAGAAAACCATAGGCAGATGAAAATCGTTAATTGAAACATTGTAGAACAATGTATTATGTGGAGATTATGTGTATAAGATTACTGGAAAACGCAACAATGGTTGGTACAGGCCTAAAGAAAAGTGTAAAACCAGGGTCAAATCCAGGGAGTGTTACCTACGGGGGCATCCACAAACCATGGGGCTCGGGGACCATCCACAGCGATGGTATTTTCTGTATTTACAGTCGTTTTGACACATAGACAGAAATTATTACAATTCCAACATAGGTGTACAAACGTAGAATAGTTTCGTAGAAAGTCGAAAGAAAGTTAGAAATAAGTACCTACAGAAAATAGTTTTGTGAGTCTTAGGGCCTCTTACACCGCTTGCTGATAAAGTCCCAGATACCCTATCTGCAGGTTATCTGACAGATAGCCATTTTTTTGGGTTTTACAGGTATTTGATTGCCTATATCTTATATATTTTATATAGTCTATCACACAGATTTATCTGATAGATTAGTTTATCACTAAGATTACTGTCTGTAACAATATCAGGAAGTGGTGAAAGAAGCCCTTAAATTAGTATTTGCTCAGAAAGTAATCAGTAATTTTAAATATTACCTATGTCAACTGCAACTTTTTTTCAACCGACGAAAAACCAAAAGGTCTCAAGTTGACCCATATATTTTTTGTTTTTTTCAATCTTCCGTCACTAGTGATTTTTATTACCTTTCAAGAACGATAATGTGTCAATGTAAAGGATATAATAGTTACACCATGGTTAAAAATGTAATAAACAGAAATTCGGTAACGCACCCTTATAAAAATTTGTCAAATTTGGACCAATCGTGGTAGGGAGGAGTAGCCTTTTGTCCAACACAAAAATCTATCTGAAAAACGAATTAAACACAGGCTTGTACTATTATATATTCTGTGACATAGGCAACGGCCCTGTATAAAACATGAGCTTAGTGTCAGTTAAGTTGTTGAGCAGGCCTATCGTATAACGTTATAAAGATACTGTTAAGATATTATCTAATGCCATTGTGCGACTGTTTGGGTTGCAATTCAATTGCACCAATTAACTGCAATCTGAGCCGGTGTCTTTTTCTTACACTCCTTTGTACGGTCGACCGCACGTCTGTGGCAACTAAACCAGAATAAACTGGGCTCTCATGGTATTGAACTTCCCTAATAGACTAGACCAGCTCACGGTCAAAGCGTGTCCTCTGACGCGCGGTCGATTGTACTCGCCTCACGTGGGTTCGATCCTTCGTACCAATGAGTTTTCGGAACATAGGTACAGTCTATTAATACCACAAGCTTTTCGGTAAAGGAAAACATCGTGAGGAAACCTGCTTACGAAAAAGATTAGAATGTATTTCTATTCTAAGGCGTGTTATTGTGAAGTCCACCAAAAACGGATTATGCCCCCGTTGGTGATATTTGAAATAACTTGGGCCTTTCGTAAAATCTATCTATAAATATAAATATATAAGCATATAAGTATTTTTATAAAGAGGATTATATTATTTGTTGTTTATTTTTATACACTGAAATTGACATAGGTACTGCTTTGACATTTATATTAATTGTTATTACATATTAAGTCGATTATTCTAGAATTAAGCCATTGTTTTATGCATTGTCGCCTTGGGACTCTACCTGTAGACATGTATTTTGTAAATCCTACTAGTCCTACTAATATTATAAAGGCAAAAGTTTGTAAGGATGTGAGTGAGGATGTTTGTTACTCTTTCACGCAAAAACCACCGAACAGATTTTGATGAAACTTGGTACAGTGATAGCTTATATCCTGGAATAACACTTAGGCTACTTTTAACGCGGACAAATTCGCAGGGCCGCCGCTAATACCCCCTAAGTAACAAAACGCCTACATAGAGGGCGCTATTTCACAATATACACGGGAAAAACTTTTATACGCGGGCGAAGCCGCGGGAAAAAGCTAGTTTAAAATAAATGAATTGAATTCAATAAGGATTACATTCAATAAAAGGATAAGAGTAGGTATCTAATATCCTGGCTCACTGAATGACTGATCTAATCAGCTCAAGGCACTGGGTCTAGGCAGATTACAAAGGAACTTCCTATTTCACCCAGTTGGTACTTACAATATGAACCGCCCCCGTATTCTGTGGAGTTGCCATGTTCGATCCTGTCTCTGCATTCACCACTCTCTAACATCTGCATTGGAACAGAACCTATATGCAGCACAAGTCCATACAGCCCACAAAATTCACAAGGACCTACCACCGCTTCTTGGGTTTTAGCTCATCAAACTTCGGCAACACATTTTGCCGAGGAATTTGTATTAAGCCTCAAAGCGATCCCTACAATCATGCGGCATGACATGCGTTCGTGCTGTCACTCATGCATGACAGTTTAATTGTAGTGATTGACGCGAATGACATGCAAACTATATACGTGCTGGCCGTTGATTGACAATCGCGCGTACCTACTCTTCACTGTACTAAGTGATTGATAGTAAGCATGAGAGTCCATCATGCAGCATGATAATTCACGTAAACGTAACGCATGTCATGCCGCATGATCGTCTAAGGACCTGTCCTCTGAAGTGTACGTATTAAAGACTACGTGAAGACTACGTATTAAATAAAACATTTTGCCTTGACGTTTTGACAACGTGTACCTACTGACTTGTAGTGTCATTTTTCTTTGCAATCTTAAAGAAGAGATAATTTTATAACAGAATCTCCATGGTGGCGCGCGCGCTCCGTAAGGGAGTAGCTAATTTTTTGGATGCATGAGTTTTAAGAATATTATTACCTACACCTCATAAGAAGGCTCAAGGTCACGCAGAGGGCAATGGAGAGAGCTATGCTCGGAGTTTCCCTGCGAGATCGAATCAGATATGAGGAGATCCGCAGGAGAACCAAGGTCACCGACATAGCTCAAAGAATTGCGAAGCTGAAGTGGCAGTGGGCTGGGCACATCGCTCGTAGAACTGACGGCCGTTGGGGCAGAAAGGTTCTCGAGTGGCGACCACGTATCGGAAGACGCAGCGTAGGCCTCCCACGAGGTGGACCGACGATCTGGTGAAGGTCGCGGGACCCGGCTGGATGAGGTTAGCGCAGGACCGGTCGTCGTGGAGATCCTTGGGGGAGGCCTTTGTCCAGCAGTGGACGTCTACAGGCTGATATGATGATATTACCTACACACTATGTATATTTATTTCTTGACCGTAAAAAGCTTTTTATATGTGATTCTTAAGTAATAGCGCATTTGAGTGATAATAAAAATGTGATGAATCAACATATTTTTGAGTGTGAGTCAGTAACCTTTATCCAGCGATCACGCCCAGTTACAACGTCCTATCTCATCACTGAGATAGGACAGATCTCATGTAGACTTAACTATCACATTTCCGTTGGAATGTCATCTCACATCACACTCATCTGCCACGGCAATGACACACCTTCCTTCCCTGTATCTTTTGTTAAGTGTATCACAAGCTACCGCAAGCCGCAACCTCAATACGCAAAACGCGGCCGTGCGTGTTTGAAGTCTCACTTACGTACATTGCAAGGGAAGACAACAGGCCGCCAATGCCACTGCAGGCCGCGTGTCATGGAGCTAGGATCTCTTTGGCCCGCGCCCCCTCGAACCTTCCTGGTCTAGGACTTGCCATTTGCAATTCCAAATCGTTAAAAAACCCTATTTTGATGAAATGAAATGATTTATTTGCGGAAATGTTGGCTTACAAGATGTTATGTACAGTTAATTAAGTTACAGTCCATAATATTTCACCAAATTAGGTGACTGGCAAAATAGATAATGTCTGTTTTTTTGAGAAATCGATGCGAAATTGATTGCAGCCGCTCTTTCCCTTAAGCCGCACTTGCCCCGACTGGCCGTTCCAGAAGTCTTTGAACTATTTTTCGGTTTTGTCCTGATAAGTAATAAATCCCATCCCATTTCCCTATACCTATAGAGAAAGTTGGGAGTCACAGTGAGTTTGGATATTCGTTGCTCAATTACGCTGTAACGGCTGAACGGATTTTGATGAAACTTGGTACAGTGACAGCTTATATCCCAGAATAACATACATATAGATACTTTTAACGCAGATAAAGTTGCAGGGCGTCCGCTAGTTAGGTAGGTAATAGGGAAGAAGTTACGTCAATATCGGTATATTATATTTATTATTATATATTATTAGTATTATATATATATATATTATTTTATTATTATTATATTCATAAAAATTACTACACTTCACCCCACAACTCACCAACAAAGAATTTAATTACATGCTCGTGAGACACCAACTCCGATAAAACAGTCTACAAACAGCGGTTCGTGTGAAAAATGCAACTTTGTCATCACCTGCGACCGTCGGCAATCCCAAAACAAATTAGTTTACATTCGTACCTACGTAGCATTGATATCTACTTGACGAAGTCGAGACTATACATTTAATGGGAGAGCAGAGCAGCCGAAATATCCCTTGCGAACCCTCAACGCAATCTAAATGTCAAGAATAGTGTTGCAAAAGAGTCGTAATGTTAAGAACGGACTCGATTAAGTTGGCTCGGAACGCTCATAGGCTCGTCTAGGTAAGTCTGGAGTCGATGACTCGAGTCTGTAAGTTCATTACAGTTTGGTTCTTAGAGTATACATGTATACTCTAAGGTTTGGTTGTTGTCTTAAGTCTCAAACACGATGAGAACTCGTGCAATAATTTTGAACGGTTGGGGTAAAAAATTATATACCTACTTACCTACTCCAGTGTACAAAATAGCATCATTCTGAAGGTAGACTGCTACGTGGCACCTTATAAACATAAAATAACTAAATGTAGGTAAGTTAACTATTTACCTACGTAAACTTCTTAGGCTAAGTTCATTCATCTTTGTTATCTAAATAAGCCATTTCATTTATTGCTCCACTCGAGGCCCATAGAATGGAGCTCTAAAAAAAACCCAGTCCTACTCGATTATTGTAATAGAAGTTGTCTTCGAGTTCTAATAACGTCTCGAGGACTCGGCTCTTTTGCAACACTAGTCGTGCCTCATGAATCTCAGCAGACAGCTGGACCTAAATTTGTCGACAACCCTCTAAGCTTTGTCGACAACCCTCTAACCTCCTGACAACTGTTACATATCGGTATAATCACACCTCGTCTCAAGCAAACAACTTAAAAACTTGGAGACACGTGACGTGACGCAAGATGAGACAGCAAGTTCCATCAAAGGAGCAACTTAGATAAAAATATTTTGCCTTCTTGTTTGACAAGTGTTATCGTAATTATATTAACCTATACAATAGCTAACAGACTTGGTCACGATCTGGAATGCTCTAAAAGTTGGGTGTGCAACAAAAGGCCTGCGAATTGGTCGCTCAGGTGTGAGACCACGGAAGCCTCTCATGCACACTGCTCTATACAAGCCTACGTACACGTGAATTAGTACCGGTGAGTTGCTATCCATTGCTGGTAAAATAAACACGTTAAATATTGTTTACTTTACAGCAGTGTATCTCATCAGTCTTTCATATTCAGTGGCCAATGAAAGAAACCGATCTTTAAGTCTGCTAAGAACGTTTTTGAACCAATCCTTTTCGGGGATTTATTCGAAATGGAATGCCCTCCGTCATTCTTAAGGCATACGTTTAAAATTGTACGTGTAAAGTTGTTTAAAGTTGCCAAAACCTATTATCCCCCTTGTTAAGGCAAGGGGCCGAAATAAGGCCCTCCGGCCACGTGGTTCGACAACGTTGTCCGACATGTCGGACCTTTTCGTCAACTAAGCTCACAGCTCGGTCAGCCCGCGAACTAAACGTAACATGCTTACAATCGTAATGGTCCACAAAGCTTCCATCACTCGTCTGAAATAATCACAAATCACTCTCACAAGATAATAGTAACGTATGTACGATAAAGATACCTACATAAGTATAGTTAGTTCACCAAATCGCCAAAGATAACAAATGAGGGGCAAAACAACCGGAGACAATAGAGCCGAAACGGTTATTGCACAATCGATGTGAAATTTTTTTTTGATGACGGATATGTACTGGCTATAAATAAGGGTATTTATGTGTATTTATTTATTATAGCGAAGTTTTTTGTCCGCCGTCTTAAAAATTGAAAGGTGGGAAACAGTGTGGGAAAATTATAGAAATTTCAGCCAAAAATTCTTGAGCGACACGTTTCAGGAAAACTTAAAAAATTGAACACTTTGCTGACTTATTATCAAAATATCAAATGCATCGCAACATACAGTAGGTATCAGAATCTGATAATGTATGTACACACATCGAAAAGTTCTGTTAGCCACAGACGCATTGCAATTAAAGCAAAGGTTCCCCTTCCGTTAACAGAATCAGAGACTATATAATCAAAAAGTCATCATTAAACCTTCACTAAGTCTTGTAGCGTCTCGGAATATCCGTTGTCAGCATCAGACATATCGGATTCGTAGGAACGAACAATATCTGTTTTCAGACGCCCATAGGTACCCGTAGCATCTCTACAGCAAAAAGAGGCCGATAAACTCCCGCGCCGCAATATGACAAAGTAACAAAGGCGCGATAAAACTAATCCCCAAAACATCTTCGCGGAAGCCTTGAGGATGTGGTGACGTGGCATTTCAGAATCCACCAATGAGAGGGCGGCAGACGAGCATGCCCCCAGCTCATGGTTGTCATGCCTCCGCCCACGGCGGGCCATGCTGCGCTCACAGACATCTCAACTGTTCAGCCAACTGTAGATATGATAAACAGATCTTGCTAAGTCCAAGGCAAATACTTAGAATAATCCCTTTTGGCAACAATAAATAGTACGTACGTAACATTACTTATATTCATTTATTTTGTAATAAACATACAGCGTCAATAGTTATAATAATATGTAATACATACTTATTTAGTATTATCAGATTGATTTAAGTAAAATACAATGTCCAAGTCATATTAAAAAATGTCAAATTATTGAAGAACCATGTCAGAATATCTACTTACCTATACTTAATAATAATCATAAAATAAATCATGTCAAATTAATTATTAAATAATAATTAATATTACTAATTAAAAAGTAATATATTACGATAGTTCCTCTATAGTTACCTATAGTCACTGTATACAGGTGTATTTTATTATTTATTTGTTTATTCAACTGCAATAATTAAACAAAACAATACAAAGAATGTTGCGTGATAAAACCACTAAAAATCGTTCATGCTCATTTGTCACTGGTTATCAAATCCGCACTCAATATTTGGTAAGTAGGTACCTATATAATAAAATAATGGTGGCGTCGCGTCGTGGGGAAAAAGCGGCCTGTCATGTATAGAGGTGCGAGTTCGATCCCGTCGGGCCATGTACCAATGGATTTTTCTCGAAATTAGTAAGTACATTTACAGACTTCTCTCAAACGGTTCACCTTCAGGAAAACATCGTGAGGAAACCTGCATTCGTCGATAGAAATTCTTAATTGCGTGTGAAGTCCACCAACCCACAATGGGCTAGTGGTGGACCATAGCACTAACGCACTCGTTGAGAGGGTAGGCCTGTGCCCCAGCAGTGGGCATATGTTAATAGGCTGTTGCCTACCTACCTAAGCAGGGGAACCAAGGTCACCGACATAGCTCAAAGAATTGCGAAGCTGAAGTGGCAGTGGGCTGGGCACATCGCTCGTAGAACTGACGGCCGTTGGGGCAGAAAGGTTCTCGAGTGGCGACCACGTACCGGAAGACGCAGCGTAGGCAGGCCTCCCACGAGGTGGACCGACGATCTAGTGAAGGTCGCGAGACCCGGCTGGATGAGGTTAGCGAGGGACCGGTCGTCGTGGAGATCTTTAGGGGAGACCTTTGTCCAGCAGTGGACGTCTACAGGCTGCTATGATGAATAGGCTGTTGATCATCGCTGGTTAACTGCTGTGGATTTTGTGTAAAAATAAAATATATAATAGAAAAATCTATGCTTTTAAAAATGCCTATAATACAAACTGAACCCCCAACTCCTGGCAATCCAGCCAATGACAGAGCCACTAAGCCAACAAACAAGGCATTCATGTTACGACAGATTTTCCCATGTTAAAAATCACTTCCTTGATTGATTATGAATAAATATGTCCATGTCTATGACGCCGGCTGTGAAAAAAAGTGTAACAAATAAATAAACTTATTGCCGCGCAGAAGAACCAAGCTATGCGAAATTGAAAACCATTCAAATCCATTTAGTAGTGTAATAGTGTTTTTTTAAATCTCTAATTTAGTTTGCGAAGTGTGCGAGACTTCCCAATAACAACAAAAGTGGGTAGTTAAAAACTCTACGGGGACCATACGTACTTATCTAGCGGAGACGCCTCGCGACTTTGTCCGCAAAAAGACTATACTTATGTAATTATATTCCCTCCCGCCCCCACTCCAATTTCCAAAATTTCCTTTATTAGCGGATGCTGTATGTTAAATAATAAACCTATGTTCAACAGCTTTCTAGATTTTATTAGTTTAGCTGTGCGTTGATAAATTCAAAAATCATTTCAAAATTGGAACACAATATTCTCTTTTTGACGTCAATTCTGTCTAAAACTAAAACTACTCTGTTTCCACCTGTACGTCGCCGAAGGGAAGAAACAGCAACAAACCCAACAGCACAGGGCCCTGCGGATAGATCAGTCAGTCAGTCAGGACCACAAACTAAATAGAGACAATAGTCAGGACAAACGATTTTTATTAGTTTAGTCGACAAGAGTACCAACCTAACAGAACCAAAGTGACAGTACTTAGTGTAATACAATACGTTCAAAACAAATTGCGACATACACCCATACAATGTCGTCTATTGAGAACTAAACTTTAGTATCGCACACGAAATAAGTTGCAACATTTACTTTACCGCAACCAATGTGTTGATACAAATTATCTATTGGAGTTACTCAAGAGCTCGTCGAGGCACTGCCCTGGCTCACCAACCAGGCTTTTAAATTTCATCATCAGCCTGCACTAGTCCATTGCAGGATATAGATACGGCACGCCATTGAACCCGATCTTCGGTTCTCCGCATCCAGCCACCGCCAGCCGCAGATCGTCGTTCCATCTAGCCGTGGGGTCCCACACTCACTTGCGCAGTCGTGGTCTCCACGACGCTTCGAGTTTCTCTGTGAGAAAAGATCGGGTGATCCGTCGGAGAACTAAAGTCGACGAGAACGAGTTCAAAAAGTTAGTACGTTGAGGTGGCAGTGGGCTGGCCACATCTGTCGGAGATCCGATAACCGCTGGGGTAGACGAGTTTTCCAGTGGAGACCACGATTGGGCTTTTTTTTAATTTTAAACAAACCTAATTGACCGAGCGAGCGAAGCGAGCGAAGCGTCTACGTTTCGAGACTGGCCAAAAATGCTCTTGTCCGGCTGTCTGTCTGTCTGTCTGTCTGTCTGTCTGTAATTCTCTACAGGTCGCATTTTTCAACCGATTTTGACGAAAATTTGGCATATGTATAAATTAATTAAACCTACAAAATGAGTAGAATAAAATTTTGAAAAACATTTTTTTTAGAGTACCTACCATACTCGCAAAGTGGGAGTGAACTTTTTTTTTCTTGTGAATCCCATAGTGTGGGATATCGTTGGATAGGTCTTTCAAAAATATTGCTGGTGTGTGAATACCATTTTTTCGATTTAGGGATCCGTTGGCGAAATATTAAGCTTTAAAGCGGTAATTTTTGTTAGAGTCACGTGTCCCCCCCCCCTGCCAGCTAAACGGTTGCTTCTGGAAATGTGAAAAAATTCATGGCAGTAGCATATATAACGTAGTTACAAGGAAAACTATTACGGCTAAGTAGGTTCTATTAGTTTTTGAGTAATAGTGGATCGACTTAAGAAAGTTGAAAAAATAAATTATGTTCATAGAACTGCATACGTAAAATGGAAAAAAAAATTTTTCCGCGTGATATCCATGGTGTGGGGTATCGTTGGATGGGTCTTTCAAAAATATCGCGGGTGTGTGATAAACATTTTTCGATTCAGGGATCCGTTTGCGAAATATTAAGCTTTAAAGTGCTAATTTTTGTCACTTTAGTAGGTACTTTTTCTGTTTCCAAAGTTGACTTTTGTTGGTTTCTTTTAGGTTTGGTTTATAAGGGCTGGCGAGGTCTACTGTTCTCACGGAACTACTAGTTAGTAGGTATGTCAGTATGTCTGACGCTCCGTAATGTTTGAATAACCCGTCAGGGATATAGCTGTGAAGATATGCTGTAGGTACCTATTATTTTTAACAAACCTAATTATGTAGTATGCCTGACGCTCAGTAATGTTTGAATAACCCGTCAGGGACCTAGCGTGAAGATATGCTGTAGGTACCTATGTATACTTTCAAATATTTGGAATCACCTCAGACTTGTACTCTGTGCCCAATTTACAATGTATGGAGTTGCTAGTGAGAATCACAAAACAGCATTTTATTGTCGATTTCGCTCTGTGATACTGGCCGACTCTGACTTGAAGCAGACAATACATAGTATCCCACTGTAGTCTGTGCAATACATTAAATAGAATGCTCCGATTCGAAGGCACAAATTAAATAGGTACCCTTAATTAAAATTAAAAATGGTAGTGCAACAATGCCGTGCCTCTTGGCAGTATTTAATGTACTCTGTGCCTTTAGAAACTTAATTTAAAAAAGTAAAGCAATAGAACGTTAACTTGCTACAATCATTAGAAAACCGGTATCTATTTTGTCGAATACAGCACTATGATTGTCTATGGTTATCGATAACAGTCCGTTTATGTTACAAAGTTTGAGTATTATGTATGATGTTAGAGTGAAACATAGTTCAAAAGCCAGAACAAAATACAATATTGTTGTCTCTTTTGCATACCTTAAAGTAAGCTAATGTTGCTCAACTAAAGCCTGGCGATGGCGTCATCATATACGCCAATGTCGCCAATACGACAATCCGCCATTTTGCTATAAATTTCGTTGGTGATTTGTGCAATGTGCATGGCGAATTTCGTGTAGTAAAAGTGGAATATTTTATTTATAATTGCAAGAATCTGTGATAGTTAAGTAATACGGTTAGATTTAATTAAAATTTTTGTTGCTTATTTTAGTTTTTCGTATTCTACATTACAATGGGCAGGAAGAAGAAGAAGGCATCGAAACCATGGTGCTGGTATCCTTTTCTTAAAGATAATTACATTACTCTAATGAAATCAGAAGCGTGGCCTTCGTAAGTAGGTCACTCACTAGTATAGTAACGATAATGTTTACATTACAATGTGTACCTAGCGATATTTTCCTTAGCGCCATCTCAGGTATTGCAACAGGGAATTCGACGACGAAAAGATACTCATTCAACATCAGAAGGCCAAGCATTTCAAATGTCACATTTGCCACAAGAAGCTGTACACGGGACCCGGATTGTCAATACACTGCATGCAGGTACGTTAGCTTCAGCCCTACCGAGTTGGCGCTGCGCCAAACCACCCACGGCCAATGCGCGCCGCCTTTTTTAACTCGCATAGATATTTTGGCGCGTCTTACTCGCCGAATTCCCCTCCCATAATAGTATTACAGAAATATCTGCGCTCATAATTTTATTTCACCTCATTGCAGGTTCACAAAGAAGCAATAGACAAAGTACCTAATTCACTTCCAAATAGATCAAATATAGAAATAGAAATCTATGGTATGGAAGGTATTCCACCGGAAGATATCAGGGAGCATGAGAAGCATAAATCAGGTATAAAAACTTTTCATTTTGGCCTTCGGTTGATCTTTTGGAACTGTATGTACCTTTTTGATTTTTCTATGCTTGGGACACTGTAGACATAGGTGTTTAATTGGTGTGTAGTTTGGTTAGTGTTCCAGCAAAGGTAAATACACCAAATGTTTGTAGGTACTTTTATTTTCTTTTTTTGTTATTGAAAGCTTATTGTCTAGGTGGAGGAGGCAAGGGTTCGGACAGTGACGATGACGAACCTTCGGCGAAGAAAAAAGCAACTCCAGCCCTGGTAAGGACATCATTTCTTTCAAAATTCATGGGTCTTTAGTGCACATCTAAAGTTCATCAACCTGATTGTATTCCAGGAAAAAAAAGTTGACTCCGTAAGTCATATATTTTAATAACTTCTATTGAAAGGCACTCTTCTATCATCAATCTTTCTTTACAACCTTGAAGCTATTTCATGAAATAAAATCAATTGAATTGAATAGAGCTTAATTAAAAATAAAATAGTTTACCTTTTCTATTCTTTGGGATGTTCTGTGGCTTATTGATTGCCATATACAAATTAAATTACCTATATAATACAATTAAAGCATAACATTTCCTTTCCTTCCTCAGTTGGGTGCAGGTCCATCGAATGTGTCCCAGGGCATACTCCCAACCCCTATGGGCCCCGTGCCTCCTGGGATGTACCCAGGGCACATGCAAATGAACGCCATGATGCCTCCGTTCATGCAGCAAAGGTGAGAACTATTAATTACTTTATGTTACTATAATCATATTATTAGCTTGGCCGAGAGCATGGTGAGTGCTGACATGCCATCTAGCATCGTCAATACATGATGATGGGGTTGTGCCTTGTACATTTTGTTTTTATTTAATGCAAATGTCTTCTTTATGACTTGTAGAGAAGTAAATGACTTATCTTTAATGCTATTTTTCCAGAATGATGATGCCTGGTATGAGGCCTCTGTTCCCAGCGGTCAGTGGGTCGAGCTCACAGCCCAGCAAACCCACTTTTCCAGCATACAGGTATGCTGTATGTGTATCTACTTGTTACTTTATTTATGGGTTGACATTTATTTATGATGGCTTGATCCATAAATTTAAAGGCTGGATACGGAGGATGGTATGGGATCACATTTAAGGGGCAGTAGGCCTATACCTAACAGACGACGCCATGCTCAGATTGTGACTTATTTATGAGCCACGAGATCCACATTTGGGGGCTACTTGAAGACTAGTTGTGGTAACTCTACTTTTGGCGTATAATAGCCCAATTCTTATGTAATTTAACAACACGCTACGACCAATAGAAGCCAGAGAAAAGTAAAAACTTCAATCTTATCTTCTGTGCTATAGGCCGGAACGCACCAAATGTATACACCTGTGCAGTGCGTTCCGGGCTTATATATAATCTATGCTAGTGAAATAAATGTAAATTGACTAGACCATTACATCTCTATTTGTAAACTCCAGCCCAGCTGTGGACAGGTAAATAAAGACCAACGAAGACCAACTGTCAATTGTTTACTAACTCCAGTTGATTGCTTTATCAACATACATTATATGGAAACATCCTTTATCAAAACAACGGAATGTTTTGAACCTTTTGGTTTCCTGTTATATGATCCTTATCTATGACGCCGAAGCTGTCAATGTATTTGATAACATTGAAGTATGCCAATTATGTCAACAATTTGAACAAGGTCGAGAACTTCAATAGCTCAAACTTTCTAATATTACAACAGTCTATGTTATTGCTTTATACCACGTTTCATTAAAATTCGCGTTAAGCTGTTATCCTGTTTCCCGCGGCCTTGCACGCGTTATAAAAAACCGATACTCCCATACAAACTTTTACCCCCGTTCCCTCTCCTTAAAATGTGAAAAGTCAATAGATGGCGCTTGCATTCTACACCGCGCTATCATTTTGGTTCTTCGCAAGAATTTGAACAGTTTTTTTTTGTTTGAAAGCATGAGGTCTGACTTAAAATCTGGTTTTTCCAACCCTAAAGTGGTAAAAAGGGATAGGTTTGTGCGGGAGCAAAAATTTACCGCGGGCAAGAGTTAGTAAGTAACATGAACGATACTTTTTAATGCGAACGAAGTCGCGAGGCATAAGCTAGTATAAGATAAGCGTGCGGTTTATCCACCAGTTTTGACCTCTTTATTATTAGTATAGAATAATATAGATATGTATTAATTCATTCGACAGTAGTGCAACAATAAGCGCGCCCCCGACGACGTCCACCTCCGGCTCGGACCCGAAGGAGAACGGCGACGTGAAGCTGCCCGCCGCCAACTCGTGCCCGCTGGTGACGGCCACGGGCGCCGGCTCCAAGATCGTGCACCCGCCGGAGGACGTGTCGCTCGAGGAGATCCGCGCGCGGAGCCCCAAGTACCGGCCGAAGCCGAAGCCCGAGGCGGCGGCGGCGCACCCCGCGCCCGCGCCCGCCATGATCACGCCCAGCACCAGCCAAGCTGAGGTGAGATAGCTCTTTGGTGCGCTTTGGGGTTGTGGTGTATGTAATAGTGGCGGTTCGGATGGGGCACGTTTTAACCGAGTTCTTGTCTCTTTTACACTTTTTTTTGGCTGGGCATGAATTTATATTGATGACATGAATTTTATTACTATCAAATTAGTTCGGTCCTGTCCATATGTAGATATGATATCTCTTTGGTGGGTGCTCGGGGCCCCCTATAGAGGCGTAAAAAAGCATTCTATGGGTGTCAAATGTATTACAATACTGCAACTCCTCATTTTCAAACTTCTATAAATTTGTATGTGCAAGAAAGAGTGAGAAGATACTTTCCCCTCCTCCCGCTACCGCTTCCTTTGTCCGTCATGCCACCATTTTCTTATTTTTAAAGTTAAAAAAAGGAGCTGAAGAGACTAAAATTTTGTTAAACCGTGCACCAATGAGTATGTCACAGAAGTATGTGATCAGTGATTTGATCAAATTTATAGGGAATTGCTTACTATAGCATAATACTTGATCAGTTGAGGGTCACTCGACCTGCCCAGTCATAAATTAACTAATGGCCCCGTAATTTGATCAAATCTCTAGATTTTTGGGAATTTTGGATTCGGTATTCAATACAAAGTTTGGTTAGAATTGATCTGAACAGGCCAAATACTGCAAAATGTCTGTCAGTGCAGGCGACAAGTGTGGATCTGATAAATATCTAAGTTCAGAGAGCGTCGGTGGCGTAGCAGGGTATACGCGGCTTCTCATGTCGAGGGGTATGAGTTAGATCTCCGGTTGGGCCATATCAATCAATTTTTTTTATCGAAACTTAAATAATGAGTAACCTGCATACGCCGAAGGAATTCTTAGACGCATTTGAATACCCCCAACATTACTGGGCTAGCGTGGCGGACAATAGGGTCCCCAACAGTGGGGACGTTTTAATAAGATTTTTATTTTGGAGCTCCGAAAAACTTACCGGTTCCGCCTTGGAACCCTAGACTACCACTAGGCTACCGCACCACGACTCCGTCCACAGAACATGCGTGGTCAATACGATTTATTTTTTTAGTAGATGTCCGACACGCGGCGCTACCCGTCGATATTCGAGTTTCACGCGGAGAACACCCTGTACTCCCAAAAGGCAAGTGGTGTTGTCCGGATCCATCCATAGACTAAGGCGTTCCTTGTGCCAGGCGGGTAGCGACCGTGCTGAGAGATACACATATCGCTCGCGGTATAACGCTCTCTGTCAATCTTATCAATCACTATCAATCGGCGTGTTCCTCGTGGCCACACTTGATTGCCAAACTAGTTTGGCCATAGGGAAACGTAATTCCTCGTAGCCAAACTACAAGTCCCTTTTATCGCATCTTGACAGACAGGAATTAAGTTTCCTTGTGGCCAAACTCTAACGAAACTGTGACTACGAATGTAGTTTGGCTTGCTTTGGAATTAAGTTATCTTATGGCCAAACTACCTAGGCAACCAATTTTGGATGTGAGGCATCTTAATTCTACGAGGCATTAAGTTTCCTCATCAATTATTACTTGTAGTTTCGCTACGAGGAATTAAGTTTCCCTATGGCTAAACTAGTTTGGCAATCAATTTTGGCCACGAGGAACACGCCTATCAATCACCCATTCGCTCGCGGTATGAGTATCTCTCGAAACCTGCCTGCACGGTCGACCACAGCTCTATTCCACTGGACGTGTGGTTGACTGTTCAAAGAACTGCCTTAGCTAGCGCTGCATTATTCGGATAATCAGCGGCGAAAGAGAAGATCTGCGGCGCTGCATTCGGCGTGGTTAAATCACCAGTTTGCTTAACTGTTGTAAGAGTACAGAAAAGATTCATTTTTCCAGGGGCAAGCATTTTTTGGAGAATTTAATTTTGATTGTAAATTTACTAATTAATTTTGTGTGAATGTATTTGTTTTGTAACACGATGTAAATTTGAATCTTTTCTATTTTTCGGTTTTTGCTTTTCTTGGTGTTCTTTTTGCAACTTTCAAGCGAACTGGCTACATTGGCTTGCTGTGAATTGTCGCTGGTTATCTGACTAATACGACGCTCTCGTCCAGGTGGCATTCGGGCCTTGGCGACATATTATTATTATTCATATTTCTATTGATAACAGACGAAGTTCCATCAGAAATCCACGGCAATGAGCTTGGGAAAGTTTTTTATATACAAGCTTCAATTACATTTTTTCTCTTGCACTTCATATGGTTTCACAATATTTAAGACTAGCTTTTTCCCGCGGCTTCGCACGCGTAGAAAAGTTTTTCCGTGTACATTGTGAAACAGCGCCCTTAATGTAGGTGTTTTGTTGCGTGAAATGAAACTATTGTCTACATATTAATGACATTACTCATTACACAATTTGTTTTTGATTTATGTAAATGCGGAACATGTTGTTGGCATATATAGACCTAAACACAATTTTGTTAACTAAATTTTTTACATTACCGTTTGTACTCTCCTGAAATTACAAAATAACAAAATGATAAAAGTGAACTTTTCCCACGCTCATTGCTGCCTAAAGTTCCACAGAGGCGAGCGTCGGTCGCCGACGTCCGAATGCCACCTTCAGCCGTTGATTATGACGCTATACTGTCGACTGGTGTGCGCAGGTGGCGGCGCACATGTCGGCGGCCGTGGCGGCGGCCGCGCGCCAGCACCAGCACCAGCAGCAGGCGGCGGCCGCGGCGGCCATGCGGCGGCCCATGATGCAGCAGATGGTGGGCATGCTGCAGCAGCCGGTGCGCGTGGGCGTGCCCGTGTCCATGCCGCCCGTCATGGGCATGCTGCCCGTCATGCCGCAGTTCAACCTCATGCGCCCGCTGCAGCCCGGTCAGTATCAATACGCACAGTACTACAACTACCGTTAGGGCCCGTTCGCAGTGCATCCGTTGGCTACATCCATGGTTGGGCTACTGACGTTTATATTTCTCACTAGCTGTTTCTGACTTTTTCTTTTTGCTCAGCTCGTAAGGGTGGTAGGGTGATGTTAAACAGCCCTATAACCTTCCTCAAGAACTGGGCTATCAAAAGCAAAAAAAAATTTCAAATCCGGCTATCCAGATATTGAACAAACAAAAGACTAATTTCAGCTTTATTTTGTATAAATCTTCCAGTTTTAAAGGTGTCTATTGAGAAGTTTATATCTCAGTAAATCCCATGAACAATATAGTAACATAAAAATTTATAATAAGTTATTTAATCAATAATAATAGTACAGTTGAATGAAGTGAATGATATGACCCTTGATGTAGTACCAATCTACAAGAGTCGGCAGCTATCATTTCAGTTATGCATTCGTAATAGTTACTTGTACTTATCAGTCAAGATTTTTTCTTACTACTTAGATCCAATTTAATTTTATATTTTTAATAACAGATCTAACGAGAAATAAAAATCTTACTAAACCCATGGATCGTGCCAATGGATTTACTGAGAATGCTCGGGAAGGGCGGGGGAACTCGGGCCGTGGGGTCGCGCGATCATGTTCCCAGTGAATATACTGAATGATCGAACAACGCATGTGCGACACCGCGTAACTAACCTAATCTTGTCGCACAAATGTTCGCATTTCCGTGGTCGATTCGCCCCTCGTCCGCGTTTCCGTAAGGGCGGTTTTCCTGTCACGCGTGTTTGCGCCCGCGTCCTGGCCTAGCGCGCATGCGCGTCGCCCGCATCATGTCCTTTCATATAAGTTTCTCCTGTCATGCGCCATCCGCGGCGGGTGGCGTTCGTGCCAGGAAAGGCTTGTATGAAAGGACATCGATGCCCGTGGCACGCATGCGCGCCAGGCCAGGACGCGGGCGTGCCACGGGCGGGCAAACAAGCGTGACAGGAAAACCGCCCTAAGAGGGCCGGTTGAGATTGCCGTGCCGCTGTCAGGTGGAGTGGGGGTGAAGGTTTACAGATTGTCCGACTGGTTTTTTGTCTAGAATTATAGTTCAACGTATAACCGCTGGTTGCAGCATTTAACCTCATCATCTCATGTGTTAAGAATCTCATATGTATAAGAGGGTAGGCCTGAGCCCCAGCAGTGGGGACATTAATAGGCTGTTGATGATTGATGATCTCATGTGTTGACGGTAACCACTAGACATTCGTTCTTCTGAACTATAAAAGTTCCTGTTATCTGAAGTAAAAGTTCCTGTTGTTAAGTCCTAACATTGAATAGATTTAATTTGTATGATATAATTATGTTGTTGAACACAAGACTGTTTTACTGTGATATTTCCTGAGAAACAAATTTTTCAATATTCTGTTTAAATCTGTTATTTATTTATGGAATGGTACTTTCTATTTATATTCATTCATCCTTAATGTAATCAATCATTCATTCTTAATGTTTCCACTGTATTCATCAGATACTTTGTGATAACATCCTATATCAACTATTTTGCTAATAAATATCATATTAATATAATTATTTATTTATTTTGATTTTAAGCAGATTATGTATTAATTTAAAATTTTTTCGAACACAATTTTATATTGTTCACGAAATAAATAAATGAAAATGAAATGAAAAATATACATATCATTTGAATATAAGTCTTGATAAATTAAAATAGACGAACGGTCAGTTGACAATCTGTAATCATTCGCGACCCTGGGTTATGTTCCAACGATATCTTTGATTCCACTAGTTTTTGACTTTCTCAAAAAGTCATACTATGATTTTTATGTTGTGAAGATCATAAAATGACCAAAGCTCTAATGAAATATTATTGACATTTGTCGTATAACAGGGAGTTCAACTCTCACTTTATCATTTAGATGTTATTATTTGTGAATTGTTGTGATATGGTAGTCCAGTTTAATTTAAAGCTATTGAATTGGAAGAACTGAAAGTTCTTTTCAGCGCAATCAATGTAGGTAACCGAGTTGATCGAAGATCTATGCTCCCAGTCTCATATCATTATTAATGTACTGTTTTTTGTTGAACTATGCCACTTACAGCAGATAGATAAGCTACATTTTGTAGATAAACTGGCCAGTCTTTGCCGTATTGTAAAGGTCTGAAAAAAGCTGTCAAAATATACATTTTTTGGGCTACCTAATAATATTTAAATGAGTTTAAAAGTTTATAATACAATTTAAATTCGTCGTTTCTGTCTGAAAATTTCCGAGTTTTAGATGTTGTTGGAACTAAACTCATGAACATTCCGGCTAACCGTTGCTGCCGATTGGATTTGATATGTTCACATATGAAATGTATTTCGACATGTTTCTATTTCAAATATCACTGCAGGGTACAGCAAAATACCTATTACAGGCATTCAGTATAGAATACAGAACAACAGAAAAATAATAATTCAATAGTCGTAAGAAAAGTTGTGCTGTATTCGATACTAACTGCCTCCGCGACCGATTCTTACAGGCATTTTGTAACATCCTGTTTAATGATAATGATTGACAACAGGCTGTGTTTATCCTGTTCTAGGTTACATCTTTTCGATACATGTTGTGTAATTTTTTATGTCAAGACAAGACATGACAGTGTGACAAAACCAATCCGCTAGGTTGATATGAGAAACTTTAGGTAAGCTCTCTAGGATATAGGTGTAATGTTATTGGGTAATTAAATAATTGCGTAATGTAATTAAATGTACCAATATGTAAGAACATAAACTCGTTAGTCCAATTTTGTACTACTGCTGTTTTGAACCTACATTTTGTTTACAAAAAACAAACAAGACTGCATAATTTTTATACCATTTATTTTTGTATTGCATATTCAGTGATTAACTTGATTACATAACCGAATAATTGTCACAGTCAAACACATTGCATTTTTATTGATTTTAGTTAAACAACAGAACTGTTTTTTAAATGTTCTCAATCATTTGAAAAACTGAGTTAAATTTGTATTTATACAAAACACGAGTGGAAAATGGAAGCTAATTTCATACAAACTCATGATTGTTTAGTTTGGAATAAATAAACTTTTGTTTGCCAAATCCAATTACTATTTTATCTGTAATTAAGTCGATATGGACCAACCAGCCCTGGCTGGCCTTGATCCGTTGTGTAAAAGGAAATTGATGAATTATGTTTTAAGAGTGGACGACGTCTCCACTTAGTTGGCTAATGTCGAAGGCGGCTCGGGCGCGAGAGCTTGGCCTCCCGAGCAGCCGCCGGCACCCTCGCTCGGTGGGTGCCATCTGTATTACGTACAGTAAGGTTCATAAGCGCAGTAGCATGCCAAAAGTCATTATTCTGTACAAGGGCGCTGACGAAAGCACGAAAACCAATCAGACGTAACTTACCACCCACGTCTATAGCGTGTTTTAAACTTTATGTTCATATCAATAAGCAGGGTTGCAAATTATCAATATTATTATTTTCACGGATAATTCTCTGATATTTATCCGATAATTATCCATCCACGGGTAAATAATTTATGCTTTTAAATAAAAGTATTTTGTATTGGATTTGTATAATGGATTAAGTTTTCTCGGCATAGCGTTTTTCTTTAATTTCATTTTGCACAGCAGAATTTTTCACGCACGAAAACAATAACAGTGCGCGGGGAATTCCCCAGTAGCTGAATGACATTTGACGTTTGTTTGACGTTTGGATACTCGCCTAACATCGTGGCGTAAAAACATAAAGTGTTGCCTGTGTTTGGATACACGCATTTTTTATATACACGTTATTTATTATCAACGATAATTATCAAGATAATTACGTATTGATAATTATCTTGATAATTATCGTTGATAATCATCTTGATAATTATCCAGTGCAACCCTGTCAATAAGTCATCAATTCATCGTAATACTCAGGAATAAAAGTGGATGTGTGCATGTATTGGTACAGGGACAACTTGATATTAAAGAAGGTCATAAGTGAAACTGATTTCTCAATCTATTGAATTGTGGAACTGCTACTGCGCTTATGGACCTTGACTGTACCTATTGATATGATAAGCACTGGACCGTACTCATATACTGTTGTACTCATTCATTAACACCGAGGTGGAACGGACTCTCTCTCTCTCTCGATAATCAGCTTGTCTTGTCAATGCTCACACATGTCGCGCCCCACTAACCGACCCGATCGACTGCCCCATACAATACACTACTGCCAAGAGTTAAAACTGTGATTTTGATGTGCCATCCGCACTGTCGGAGGATCGGAATGAACAAACAATAAGCGGTAATTTTATTCACATTCCTTAATGGATTTGCTTATTGTAGTAGCTCTATCTTATTACTGTCTCGATTTTCTCGTAGTGTCATATATCAAATGTGAATTTTTGTCGGTTTACGGGTGGGTACACTAATATTGTATTTACGTAAAGTAGTTTTGTCGCTTTACAATGTGCATGAACCGAACAGTTAATAGTCGTTGGCTGGATTCTGCGAGCAACCGTCTCGGTCACACTGAAACATGCATGACTACGGACGCGATTATGTCGCCGAGTATTTTGGAAGTGTGATTTTAATGTGAATTATTTATCCTACCTACCTGTGTTCCTTTGCTTAAACTGCACCATAATGAGTCGCCGCCGCACCAGAGTGCACCACGCGCCACGCCCTCCGCCCCCGCGGCGGAGCCCGCCCGGCGCCCTAGTCACGTCCGCGTAGTGCGGCGTCGCTGGCGGGGCCCGCCGCGCGCCGCCGCTCCAAGCATCGACCATTCATACCTATTCAATCTCACATGAAACATGAACAGATAAATATATGTAAAAAGATTCATTTTTTTTTAGTTTTTATTATTTACAAAATTAATTGGAATAGTTTTTAAATAATAACATCTATAGTTTCATATCGTATACAAATTAATTCATAGATTACGTATTGTATATTTTGGTTGTTAGTTTGTTATTTGTTTGTTCGTGTTTTGTGATCGCGTGCGGCGGTGGTCGCCGAGGAGGCGGAGGGGGCGGCGGTGGGCGCACGGCCGGGCGAGCCCCGGCGACAGGCGATTGTTCGCAGTCACAACGGCCCCGCCGTGTGTTGGACCTGCGCGGTCCCCTGTTGCTTCCCCCGCGGCGCTCGGCGGCGCCCCCGCGCGCGCTGACGGCCCCCTTGTGTGTGCAGGGATGCTGCTGCCCGGCGGGATGATGCCGATGGGCGCCATGTTCCCCGGCGGCGTGCCCGGCCTGCCCATGATGCAGCCGCGCTACCGATAGCCGCCGCCAGCCCGCGCCGCCGCCGCGCCCCCACGCCCGCACCACTATAACCGATATGCTTACTGTTGACAGGGGCCGGCTCGGTCCGCTGCCTCCTCGCCGCCCGAGAGCGAAGGTAGGCGCTCGTACTCTCATACATAATAATATCCGTCGCTCGCTTGAACGGTTGTGTGTCCGCTGTATGCTAAACGCGCGGTGACGGGCTACTAACGCGACGCAAGGTAAGGCGGGAGGGAGGGAGGAGATGGCCGCGGCGCGTGCGGTGGGGTAGATAGGGCTCCGCGGACGCAGCTAAGTGGGCGGGACAGGTGACGGCCGTCGCCCCCCGGGGCTGGGCCGGCAGTTCCCTGCGCCCGCAGGCGACCCCCGTCACAACGATGCGTTGTTGGATTGGCGGCCCCCTGTCCCCTATCGATAAGTTAACTTTATACCGAGCTCTCACTATCGACACGTTTCAGTACAGTAGCCACTCCGTTCTTGATATCTTGGTGATTGATTGATAATAAGACATGTGTGTAATCATTATCAATTGTTAATGTTACCTGCCTTGAAATTTTTCTTAAGCATTTCCACATAAAGTTGTGACGTTTGCCTACTCTTGTAGTATTTTGACTATTTTATTCAATAAATGCTCTGGATTATTTTATACCTCTTTTATTTGTGATCATGACGATACCTCTCGATTAAGATTCGTTGTAAACAATCGACTTCGTTAGATTAGTAGTCGCGGGTTCGATTCCCACTGGGAACTAAATTCCCTTGTTCATTCCCATGTTGCCTTTATTTATGACAGACCTTTAGGTACATAATAACCACTTCCCAAATTTACTGTTTCAAAAAGTTTCCGTAGGTAGGTACCTGAGAATAAATCTGTATTAATATTTAATATAAAGCGTCTCCCAGACACGCAGCCTGCATGTACGGAATATTGATCCACCGCGTAATTTCGGGTCCTACTGTACGCCAATAATTAGTGCCCAAATTGTGCCAGTTGGTGCTCAAAAATCAGAATGTGTTCCAGTAGTTTCGGAGATATAACGGTTAGGTCAGAAAGGTTCTCGGTGGCGACCACGTATCGGAAGAAGTGTAAGCAGGCCTCCCAACAAGGTGGACCGACGATCTGGTGAAGGTCGCGGGACCCGGCTGGATGAGGTTAGCGCAGGACCGGTCATCGTGGAGATCCTCTTGGGGGAGGCCTTTGTCCAGCAGTGGACGTCTACAAGCTGATATGATAATGATGAACGGTTAGGTGGTCCGCTGGGGTCACGTCAAGGTCGTGCGGTGGCGGCCTACCACAGGCCGCAGCTTCAATATGCAAACGCAGACCTGAAGTCTCACATTGCATAGGGAATACAACAGACCGCCACCGCAGGCCGCGTGTCTGGGATCCCCTAAAGGTTATTAAGAAAAAAATGCAAGCGTATTAATCAAGCCGTATATTGAATTACAATAACAAAAGTCGTCTGTACACATAACATAATAAAGTACACACAACTAATCTCTACACTGTTACATGTTACCGAACCCTACCGTACAAGGATTACAAGTTTACAACAGGCTTACGAATTAAGTATAATATGAAGTACTCAGGTTCACAATTTACCACCCGCAGAGAGATTAGCAATTTTTTGTTTTAAGGGCTCAGGCCTGAAATATCCGTTTTCCGAAAAATGTCTGCTATTCCAGACCGTGAGCACGTTTTTCGCAAAATGTCAGCTTTTCAATATGACATTATGCAAAAGACGTGCTCACATTCTGGAATAGCAGACATTTTGCGGAAAAATACATTTCAGGAAAACGGATATTTCAGGCCTAATACATTTTAGGAAAACGGATATTTCAGGCCTGAGCCGTTTTAAGCAGGCCTGGTCCTAGGGGCGGCTAAAACAGCGTCACTATAACTTAAGCGTATAACAGACACGCGGCCTGCGGCAGCGGCCCGTTGTATTCCCTACGCAATATATGGGACACTTCAGACACGCGCGGCCTGCGGTAGGCCGCCACCGCATGCCGCGTGTGTCTGGGATACGCCTTAAAAGCATTCACTTTCCATCGGGGTGGAGAACCAAGAGTTCAAAAATGCCTGGGAGGAACTAAATTCCCTGTGGGTGATTAATTACGTCCGAGTCTAATTAACTAGTATCACCATCAAACAAACAACCCAATTAAACATTTTGGAAACAAACTGACAACAGAAACAAGTTTTCAGAGTAACTTTACAACAAAGTTCTTAAAATCATACTTAAACGCTAGTTATGGCAACTGTTCAATGCTAAAGTTAACATTTCATTGGAATATCGCAGACTAAAACAATTCCAGCCTTCGTCCAATTTCTCAATGTTTAGTCCACTCCGTTTAGGTCCTATTCCCCGAAACTTGACTTTCCTGTTGACGTAGTTGGTAGTGACCCTGCCTACTGCGCCAGAGGTCGTGGGTTCGATTCCCACCCGGGGCCAACAATTGTGTAATAACAATTTATTACGTATATAAATTGGACATTCCGGGAACTTATGTGTACGCTAGGTGAACGGACACTTGGACTTCGAGTATTTGGACGTTCGAGGCCAGAATCGCTAATACTTCATTAAAACTGTTGCTATATTTCATAAAACGAGAAAACGCTATTATTTTATTTATTTGTATTTAATCTTCATTTTGAATATATAACTGCACAAATGGAAGTTATTTTAAAATCGACGCTATACAAGCTACTTGGTCTGACTAAAGATAAAATACAGTTATATTAGTTTTAATAATCATTACAAACGTTACCGATTCGTGGCTAATTTTACAAGTAATTTAGTTACAAAACTACAAAATTTGAGCTTAAGTACAATTTAAATTACAGAAGAAATATATTTCGTTAATTTACGTCGCTGCGTATTATGACCGCTTTTGTACATTTTAGACTTTCGCGCTTTGTATTCACCACGTCATTAACGCTGGGACTGACCACTGGATTGAGCTCCACCAACCTAAAATCCTGTCCACCGATCGCCACTACTATCCGCGGATAATGCGAGAAGCTATTGAAATCAAGAAATTCAAAAATTTTAATAGGGAAGATGGTTTTAAATTGTCACCGTCGTGGAATCCAGTGATCGATAAACTTAAATCTCGTGACTTATCGTCGAATACACCCGCGGATACCGTGAGTGTTGTGTGCCGGGACTTTCCAATAATACAAGATCAGCAGAGGGTAGTTTCAGAAACTACTCACAGCGATCAACAATGACAGCTCGCCTCTCCAGTCAGCTCGTGACCACGGCCAGTGTAACCTGGTCGAAAAGTCGGGCAAGGTAAATAAAACTTATTCGTGTGTAAGACCCGTAAATAATTATATAATTATGACCGCTTTTAACTCCAAATTGGCTGGACATTAAGATATTGTTATTAAGAAGGCCTATGTCCAGCAGTGGACATGATGATATTTATTGAGATGGCAGCCAAACTTGTATACTTAGAGTCGGTTCAGACCAAGCGGACATAAGTTTCAATTTTTCATTAAGATTAATTTCGTCTTTAGTAGTTTGATTTGACAGACATAAAAATTAGTATATTATAATATTGCATTGAAACAATAATCCGACGCGCACAACACAACTGAATATATTTATAGTATATTTATGCACTGTTTTGTGTGGAACAATAATACATAATTGACACAACTGCCAAACCACATCTTGCGTAACTAAACCTATCAAATAAGCGATCATAACCGCGAGACGTTCACTGGGTCTCATAATAACTTTAACGTTGCCCTTAACTATATAAACTAGGCTACAAGTTACAAATACAACTAAACAACCCATCTTCCACGATATGTATGTACCTGTCCCTTCGATCCAAGTAAATGGGGGCTACAAAAATAATCACAACCTGTAGCTAAGCGACCGACCGCCATAAACCACGTAACGCCTTACATTTTAGCGGAAAAAATTAGGCTCGGTATAGCCGCAGGTGTTTTACGTGAAACTTATTTGTTCCTGCCTGTCCCACACATTCAGTTAATAATATACAGGGCGTCCCTCGGCCATGCCACACGGAGGGAAAGTACAATAAATATTGAAGATAGGATATTTTACTGAAAGAAGACATTTTGTTTTTAATAGTAAGTAGAACTGGATTCACAGATTTTTTTTAAATCGCCTGCCTCAACCGGGAATCGAATCCGCCAAATTTGAAAAAAAACATGTATTTTTTATGATAACGGTCGAAAGGGTTAATCTTATTATAGTTAAGATTATTTTTTCCTAAATAACATAGCATCTTAAATGAAAGAAAGGTAGATTTTTTAAAAATCTGTGAATGGAGTTCTACTTATTATAAAATAAAATGATGTATTCTTTCAATTTTACCTATGTTCAATATTTAATGTACTTTCCCCCATGTGGCATAGCCGTGGTATACCCTGTATATTACACTTATTTTTCTTTATGATCGTTTTGTTCACTTCTCACCAGCTCTATCCCGTAGTTTGTGGTCGGTCCCTAACACTGAACTCACCCCTTGGCACGTTCGAAGAGTTGGTGTTATTAGAGGACTAGTAATACTTAAATTCTCTCAAATACTCGTTACTCTATATGAAAAAACACAATGGTTCCAAGACCCAGGTCTTCGCCTTGGGCAGGTTATTCCAAGATTCCCCCAGATATCGCCCATTGGTGAATGGGGGATAAGCATATATTTACAACAAATCCTATTGAACTATTAATAAAGTCTTATTTAAATACGAATAACTGTCAAACCAATAGGTCACCGACATAACTCATAGAATTGCGAAGCTGAAGTGGCAGTGGGCACATGGCTCGTAGAACTGACGGCCTTGGGGCAGAAAGGTTCTTGAGTGGCGACCACGTATCGGAGGCCTCCCACAAGGTGGACCGACGATCTGGTGAAGGTTGCGAGTCTCGGCTGGATTCTAGCGCAGGACCGGTCGTCGTGGAGATCCCTGGGGGAGGCCTTTGTCCAGCAGAGGACGTCTACAGGCTGATATGGCGATGAACTGTTAAACTGACGCCGCGGGTGTGAGAGAAACAAACATCACATTGTAAAGGAAATGTCACTTCCTTCTCTTTCACATCCATAGTGTGACATTGACAGTTTTCGCATTTAAATAAAAACGTGATTTAAAAAAACAGGTGTTTCTTGGAATATCCCCATGGTACCACGTACGGTCGACCGCAATCAGTCAGTGGAAACAAACCAGTGTAAACTGGTCTCTCATAGTATAGATACTCCCTCATACGCTAGGCCAGCTCAAGGTCGAAGTGTTTCCATTGACGTGCGGTCGACTGTACAAAACAACTCACATTCACACTATATTACTAAAGTATCAATAATAGAACACATTGCACTACCAAGTTCTTGACCAATCCATGGCGAAAATTAAACATCAACTGAATTATGTATATTACATAGATATGTAAATGAAAACAATAGAGCAAGATACGGCACCCTCTTACATTGCATATACGAAAACTAGGTGGACGACGCACGGGTAATTCGCCAGAGAACTTCATTGGTGCACTTTTGTCAGATTTTCGCCAATAAAACTAGCATGTATCAGCTTTTAACTCATATCGTACGTATTTAAGTATCTCGCCAAAATGATTGACGAACAACTGCAAAAAAGTGCACCTTGGAAATTATCACTATACGCGATTCACCCTGAACCTGACTCAAACAGATGAAATCAACGTTGTGTATTAAGGTAAGTAAATACAGTATTTTCTACTAAAAACAGTAACAACGAGCGATGGACATGCAACCAAACCGTTCGTACCGTGACTAAAAGCACTGGATACTTGGTTTTGTAGGACTATAACTAACATATCTTCCACTCTTTGGCTTCATCTCTGGTTACATAATTTTTCTCTAGTGATCAAGTTATGGGGGCATCCACATAACATTGCAGTTTACAGGACCAAAACTGTATAGCAGTAAACAGCAGCTAAGATCTTCCAAATCGGTTTATAACAAAGAGGAATAAAGACGTTTTTAAGAAAGAGGAAGAGAAGAGGATTATAGAGATTTATAAGAAAGAGGTAACAAACATAAAATATACAACCGATCCTATTTTTGAAGCCGGTTAAAAAAGACATGATGTTTCTGACAAAAGTGGAATCCGACGAGTATCTTAAATCGAAATAGCATACCTACCGGCGTTACGTGTGATGTCAAACTAAAGGTGGAAAGTTGCAACACAAGCGCTGGTTATTCCCAACGGATCACGTGATCAGTTCGTGGTTGCATCTGATCACGCAAAAAGTCACCAGCCGGATCACGCGTGATCAGATGCAACTGTTTTTTGCAACTCCGCCCTATTTCGCGCTACGCCAACCGGTCAGGCGAGGGCGACGGGTTCCTGAACACCTCTAGCGACGGAGACAGCGATCTGACCAGGTCCGGACACGGCGTGTTGGTCCGCGTCATGCTCTCGAACCTCTCCCTCATGGCGGCGACATGTCCCGCTATCACACACTCCTTCCTGTCGTCCCTCTCATCCTCCGGTACCTTATCCGGGACGCCTAAATCTGATATTAACGAGACTTCCGACGAAGCCGTGTAGTACATTTCGCTTACGGGGTCGCATTGGGCTAAGACAGGTTCCGTGTCTGAGGTCACCTCCTCAGTCTGTCCGGGCAGGGACACCTGTGAGGTCGCGTCACTCCACCTCTCCGCGATTCTTTGCCCTGGCGTATCCTCGGGGCTGGCCAACTCTATATCTCTATACTCGCCGCACTGGACGTCTATTTCAGACTCGTCGGAGAAACACTGTGACACTGTGTTTGAGCGAATTTCGTTCACGGCAGAGACGTACACCTCGGTAGTTTCGTTGGAGCAATCCACGTAGTGTGAACTCAGTGTTTCCTGTGACACTGTGTTTGAGCGAATTTCGTTCACAGCAGAGGCGTACACCTCCGTAGTGTCGTTGGAGCAATCCACGTAGTATGAACTCAGTGTTTCCTGTGACACTGTGTTTGAGCGAATTTCGTTCACGGCAGAGGCGTACACCTCGGTAGTGTCGTTGGAGCAATTTACGTAGTGTGAACTCAGTGTTTCCTGTGACACTGTGTTTGAGCGAATTTCGTTCACGGCAGAGGCGTACACCTCGGTAGTGTCGTTGGAGCAATCCACGTAGTGTGAACTCAGTGTTTCCTGTGACACTGTGTTTGAGCGAATTTCGTTCACGGCAGAGGCGTACACCTCGGTAGTGTCGTTGGAGCAATCCACGTAGTGTGAGCTTATTGTATCTGTGTCTAATTCCTCTTCATACGTAGAAGTCTTCATGGTGTCGCACAGTTTGTTGATGGCGTCGACGACGTCTCGCAGGTCGCTGACGTCGTCTTCCGGCATGGTGACCTCGTCTATGGGCAGCGTGGTGAGGTCCGGTTTCTGCGCTGCGTTTGTATTGGCGATGGTTTTCGCCGGGCAGAGCAGTGCGTGCGCGACGGAGAGGAGGGCGTGCGCGGGGTGCGCGGAGGGCGCCAGGTGCGCGGTGCTCGCGGAGTGGGGCGCTGGGGGGTGCGCGGGGGCGGGCGGCGCCCCCCGCGCGGGCTAGCACGCGCTCGACGTGCGCGTCCACCCCTCCACCGGCACCTGCAGCGGCGGCGGCGGCGCCTGCGCCTTACCCACTATGCAACACACAATCGTAATCAATACACACCCTATTGTCTTAGTAAGACTTTAATATACAATAACATCTCTCGTTACAAGAGACACTTGCAAGTTAACAAAGAGTGTTGCTATACGGTTGATTTTTTAAACACCATCCAATTTTTAATATTTGTGATCTTGATGAAAATAATAAATACGTATTTTTTTCTGTCTCCCCTAGCTACAATATTGAGTAAGGCACCACAACATTGTCCCAAAAAATCTATGTGCTCCGCGCTCGGCTCGCTAGGCGGCGACTACCACCGCCGTATTTCATAGTAACTAATGAACTTTTTGAAAATATTTTATTGTGAAAATTTTACCTTTTTCATCCTTCCTTCCTTTTTTATCAAATCTTTGAATGATATTAGCAGAAATTTTTTTAGATTGTGTTTAAAAAATCATCCTGTACATTAATCAAATACCTATAAGTGTATTTACAACATGTTATTCCTGACGGATATTCCGTTTCAAAAATGGTAGTCACAACAAATATTGTACTTTATATTCAATTCGTTTAAAACCTGAAATTCATTATTGTTACTTCTTATTCTAGCATTCAATTAGAAAAGAAATTCAAAGTGTTTCCATGCTCTTGCATGCGTACGAATACAATGACGCGTGCGTAATCATGCGAGCACATGCGATGTCCCATGCGTGGTTAAAAACATGATTGTGATGCATATGCGAGTATACCTATATGTCTACATACTACTGGCATGCATTACGAATAGTATAGTCAAGAGAAACTTACCCATGACATGCGATTCTCAAGTTCTGTAGATCACGATACACGGCAGCTATGAATTACTGGTCATTTTGACATGTGTAGAGTTTTGTACCGCGTAAGAGTATAAACTACAAGAAATATTTACTTTGTTTCTTATATGTATAAATTACGTTTAAGTACCTTCATATAAAATCTTTCAGATTATGCTTTTACACAGTACAAACTAAAGTTTATTCATAGTATGAGTACCTAATGCCATAAAATAAACCTACTATGAACGTTGTGATTTTCATGTTTCTCACTAATAATGAAAACGTAATTAAATAAACCAACTACCACCACCACAGTATGGCCAATAACAATATGCTATTTTAATTAGAGAACTTTGATTGTAATGTTGATTAATCCTTCGCAAATACAAATCTATTACAATATTTATAATTCCAAATATTTTGCACTCTGATAATTAACATTTTATTTAAATACGAACACCTGTCAAAGTGACAATGGATGTGAGAGAGAAAGACGTCAGATTTTAAAGGAAATCTCATTTCTCTCTTTTCTAGCCTTTGTGTGACTTTGACAGTTGTTCGCGTTTAAATAAAATATGTAAATTCATGTAATTGCTAGATATATCATCAAATAAAATGACATTGTGAAGCTTTATGAATTCCACTCATACTATGAATGATCCCAACGGCTTGAACATTTTCAACACCGTCAGTCAACTCAATTATGTACTGAGACGACATTGACACCAGTACGCCTACCATGAGTTGACAGCATCTATACTCGCTAACGACCACGTAAATATGTAATAGTGCTGTCTCTTTTAGAGTAATTACGAAAGACAGAGATATAGATGTAATTTTTCTAAGTCGCTAGCTAGTATTGACGTAAACTCATTGTATCGGTACAGATGCGATCATAACCATAAGCTACACGTACACAACGAAGCGAAACATACAACACTCATTCACAAACAGTAACTTTCATCATGGAAGCGCCTATGCCCACCCTTGTTGGCAACGCAAACTCACCCGCGCCTCTAGCATAGAAATTCAAAGTGAAGAACGTCACACTTGACAATCGTCAAGCGTCGTCTCTTCTTAGATAAACTAATTATTGTCTTAAACACAATACCAAAGGCCATATAATTGAAAAAAAAAAACTTCAAAACGGTTCTACAAAAAAAGCTACTGTTTGCAACCGAGTGTACTACGACACAAGGTTAAGGACAATGAAATACTTTGCAACTGTTCAATAATTATTACTCTTTTATTTACCAAAAATAATCAATATAATTTAAATATCAAGCATCAATACATCACTATCACAATACCGGTTGCTTCTCAATACAAAAAGCGTTCGTACATCGGTCTCGAGCCTCAACTGCGTGACTAGAGATTGACAACTTAGCACAGAGTGTGCGAGTATTGCGAGAAAACTAGAAGCTTTGAAACTGCAATTTTATTAATATAATACGTAAGTTCTCGATTTAATTACATATTTATTTCCAAATTTGTTAGACAATTTAGCATGACATAGGGTCACTAAACAGCTAAAAATAAGGCTCTAAGACAACATTGAATTATTCCAAAGTGAGCATCGCGCGAGATGCTGATGAAATTATAGACAATGGGCCACAAAAATTACACCGTTTTTGTTCAATGTGTAACCCTACGTCATATATTTATAAGTCGGAGCAATAAATTGCAAGGTTTCTCTAATTCGCTGACACCTCAGTAATGATTTTGTTTGCTTTTAGTCACAAGTTACAACATACTCTCTACTAACTTGTCAAGCCAACTCTCGAAGTACAGTCGAGTTCATAAATATCCCACCAGTTTAGTACATTGTCACTCTAATGATTTGCTTGTCAAGAGCGAATGCGTCAATTATATTAGAGCGACAAGCTACGAAAATGTAAATACATATATTAATGAACTCAACCGTACAATGTACAATCCGCCGTTAAGCCCCCGACCGACGCGCTTTAAACTAAAAAATAAAGTGAAATAAAATGTAATATGAAGCCGTCACAGTTACAATAAATTTGCAGTAAATGGCACCTCACAATTATTAAATAAAAATCACAACAATAATTTCCATCTACATACATAACCGATGATTATCATAACCTTTATCGTGCATGTGTATGGCGGGAATTACACTTACTGTCTATTTCAAATAGGATGGTACGCGGTGCAGGGGGGCATGCTTGGCTAGTTTCAGAGTGACCCTCATCTTTGCCCTACAGAATTGAATTTATTTTTTTCTGTTTGAGTGTTCTGCTGTATATATTTAAAAAACTAGATGTTGCCTGTGTAATTTCATCAATCGTTCAGACGAATAACGTCCTCTTCTTAAATGGTCTTCTTCTAGGATTGACCATTTCTGGATTAGACCACTTCTTGTTATGACTACGTCGGTGTTAACCCTCTTTGTTCGACCACTTCCTGAACGGATCAGACGAACTGTTCAGACCGTTTAGAACATCCACTAATTAAATATTTATGTACTTCTCGTTTTGTTAGAAAAAGAACAATAATAAATGTTATAATTTTATTTTGCTTTTGCGTGCTATAAAGACAGCCTAAAGAAAGTAGTCAAAACAAGAAGTGGTCAAATCCAGAAATGGTCAAACACAGAAGTAGTCATAACGAGAAGTGGTCAAATCCAGAAATGGTCAAACCCAGAAGAGGACCATTCAAGAAGTGAAAGTTGTTAGTCTGAACAATTTCAATCATTGGGGATGGAATTTCAAACAAATACTTGCTTACTGAATGCGTGTGCAAATAGACCCAGCGGCTGAAGCTGTGTTTGTTTGATTGATAGCTACGCACCATCATATTATGAAAAAGACATAATATGATAATTATATAGCTTGCGCACATAATGTAATAAATGTAAAAGAATATTGCAGCTCTATTAATGAGTAATAAACGCCATACTATTTAAAAGAAAATGTTTATAATTCAAACTAACTAAACTACATAGATATATTATTTATTATAATGACTGAACATAACTACGTTTAACGATCTAAACATATAGTTAAACATAATAAATTTATACTTTGAAACTGTCGAGAAATATATCTCTATAAAATATAATTAAATTTTGGTTTTGTATGACTGATTTCAAATGGTTGGTAATGCCAATGATTGCCGAATGACATGGTTAAAAACTTATATGACTCCCATGATTTTTTAAAGCCGAAAACATGAATTTTAATTTTGATATGTTATTCAAACACATGATAAGCCTCAAAAACACGTACAGTCGCCTAAAAAAGCGGCTGTCCACTTTCTAAGAAACACCATTGCAGTACTCAAATTTAAGCGTGTCATTCCCTCGCGAGGTTTCAAAAGTGATCATTAACCTTTTCGGCGACTGTACTCGAATTAACTTAAATGTCCAAACATGACGAATGAACATGATGAAAACACTTTGCCCTAATTAATATTACCTCTTTTGGCCAAAGTGGATTAAGTTAGAAAACACAATATTGGTGTTTTCCTGGAATGATTTGCCTGGAATAGTTAAATGCAATCAAAATATTCCTCCAGTCAACTTCGGGAGTCGGCAGACTTACTTTTAAAACAAATTTAAATGTCCTAATAAATACCAGCTAACAAAAATGTACTACAATAAAAATTATACAATTAAAAGTAATGAGCAATATAGAAAAGAAATACTATTATTTAACTAGTTAGGCATAAGATTAAAACAATAAATATACATAATTATCTATCAGTTAATATAAAAGCCCAAAGTAGGTATATAACCTACTCAGAATGATTTTAAGATAGAAATAAAACATCATATAAAGCCAAATTTATGTTAAAAACATAGACTTAAACCCTCCATAACTTGTTGGCTAACCAACGTCTTAAAATAGTAAGGCCACTTTTAAAAGGTACAAAGACATTTCCCATGCATAGACGCATGCATCGAAACATAGACAAGAAGATAATGGATAACACTGGGTACAGCGTCATCTAAGTGGAGCCAAAATTTACGCAATTTTTCAAGAGTTATAGTTTTTATAATCACATGAACAATTAGTTTTGCCAAGCCTTACATATTTTCCGGGACGGCGATTCTTAGCTTAATTATATATCCGTCCGGGACAGTCCCACACTTCAGCCATGCTTAGAAATCTACACATTGTTTTCTTCCCCTAATTATAGGAGAGAGATTTTTCAGTCATGCCATTGATTTTGGCTTCACTTAGGTATTTGAAGTGCTCTCTTATTGATCGTAAACTTTTAAAATCAAAATAATACCTTAAAATATATTTTTAGTAATAACATGTCATAAAAGGAAACTAATTTGGTTGTAATAAAGGCTCCTGAAGGTGAACTGCATTTTTAATCAATAATGACTGCTAAATTCAGTTGAAAAACTTTGAAAAATTACATCTTTTCAGTTTAATCTATCTCTTCCAATTAGCAACTGCTCTAATTCCAAAAATGTTTTAAACACGGAACAGATAAAAAATGATCGTATAAACAGAGTGGAAAAAAAACTAACTCTACTTGAATGGAACTAATAGCTAATTTTGTTCAGACTTTATTTTATTTCTTTAAATATTTAAGGCACCTGCCTTCCAGGTATAGCGTTAGTATTTTTTCAATAAAGAGATTGGTAATTCCATTGTTCTACTTCGGGTCGCTAATACATCGGACCTAGTAAATACATAGAGATAAATAAGAATAAATAGAAGCCCAAAACTAGATATCACGGTTAAAATCGACTATAGAACGCAGTCCACCTCAAACAGCCTTAATAATTAAAAATTGATTTCTACTTTTAACTACTCTAATACAAGAACCTAACCTTATTATGTCAACGTTTCACTTGTAGTTGTACCTATTGCACTTACTAAATAAACACTATCTGTACAAAGTACTTATCACTATGTTTATTATTGTTTATACTTTATGACTGCGCGGAGCATGTTTTTGTGTGCGTTTTTGCTCTAATTATGTTAAACATTAGTGTAAATTGTATGTCTAAATGGCTATGCCAGCCAACAGTCCTATATAACATGTCAGTCGATATATTTCGAAGCAAATCGGTCAGTACAATACTTTAAAGTCAATTCAGCTACTTTAAACAACTAGTTCATTGACATTAAATATTGAATAATATACATATTTTAAAAGTCATGAAAATAAGTGCACTTCGCGTCACGAGCTCAACAATTGTATTTTGTTCCTAATTCTTTGATCACTTCTGTTTTAAAAAAATATTTTTGTTTTATAGACAACTAGTTATCAGCATAATCTAGGAATAATACCAGTATTAAATTATTATGAATAAAGAAGATTTAAAGTAATATGTACTTCAAGAAGTTCATTTAAATTAGTTTGTGTTTGTTCCTTCTTGGGTTTGTACATACTGCTTGTCTCATATTGGGGTCTCCTTTAAACTATCATGTAACTTAAGGCTATCAAAGCGCTGGTATCAATAATCAAATAGCCAGTCTAGATTACAACTAAAATCACTCAAACTAGTTATCGTTTTAAAATTTTTAAACCAACAGTAGTTGTTATTCCCATACCATTAACACTAACATCGCAAAATGTTTCTGCATCATTGCAGTATCAATCCCCTACTACTAACATTCTCCGCGCTAGCGACCATTCCCCTACGACTAACAGCTTACGCGTGAGTAGTTCCCATTCCCCTACTACAAACTCCGCAGAAGTGATCATTACTACAACTAAGACATTTTCCTCACTAGTTATTTATCATTCCCTACAACTAACTATATTTTCCTCACTAGTAATCTATCATTCCCCTACCTGTTCCTCACTAGTTATTTATCATTTCCCCTACCTGTTCCTCACTAGTTATTTATCATTCCCCTACCTGTTCCTCACTAGTTATTTATCATTCCCCTACCTGTTCCTCACTAGTTATTTATCATTCCCCTACCTGTTCCTCACTAGTTATTTATCATTCCCCTGCCGCTATCATAGTTCATTCCTGTGTCGGGCGTCGCGCTCACGCGTACTTACCGGCGACTGTGGCGCTGCTGTAGCCCTTGGCGATGCGCAGGAAGGGGTCCGGCGGGGGGAAGAGCGCGGGGGGCTGGAACACGTCCGTGTAGCGCGCCTCCAGGTCCGCGCAGCGCATCGACGAGCCGCGCACGGGCGGCGCCGGCGCGCCAGCCTCCTCCGCCATGCCGTTCGTGCTCTAACATACATTCATTTAAGTACATCAAGCGTTGCCCCCCCCCCCCCCCCCCTTTCCCCGCAAAAGGCGTCAGTGATGTAGGGGTTAAGACGCGGCCTATCATATCGAAAGGTCCGGAGTTCGATCCCCAGCTGGGCCATGTACCAACGGGTTTTTTCTCGAAACTTAAGTACATTTACTGACTGCTCTTAAACGGTGAAGGAAAACATCGTGAGGAAACCTGCATACGCCGATGAAGAAAATTCTTAGCGCCTGTGAAGTCTACCAACCCGCACTGGGCTCGCGTGGCGAATAAGGCTCACTTTACTGGCTCTCTTTAAGGAAAGGGGAAGCTAGCTAATAGCAGAAAAAGGCTCCGAAATATCTGCGAGTGGTCGGGAATTTTGAAGCTTTGGACCTCTGTCAGAGAACTACTTGGGTGAAATGTAACGGCTATTCAGAATATAGATGCACTTTAAGGAGACTATCAGCAAGAAAAATTCGTGGCTCCGAAACCTACGAGCAGGCAACAGCATCGAACTGACGGTCAATCTCCAGAGGACGTGTGGTGTACACCAGTACTCACGTTCTGTCTGTGGTGGTGCGGGGGCGGCGGCGGCGGGGGGTGCCCCGCGGCGAGCGAGCCGTGGCGCGCGGGCGGCGGCGGCGGAGCGCCCGGCGGCGGCGGCGGGCACACGCCCGGCGGGCGCAGCCCGCGCGGCGCACGCAGCGTGCCTGCAATGGGGAACAAGTGATCGTAATTTTTCTGTATCCATCCATTTTTTTGCATGCACATTTTTTTATTTATCATTTGTGCCCAGAAAATGAGTGCCTAGAAAACTATCAATTAATTTATAAAATTAATTGTTTTCATCAAGCACTTTTTTTAATTTTTCAATTATTTACAGAAAAATTTCAAGCGCGTCGTTGAGCGCCGGGCAAAAAAGTATCAATTGAGTGCCTATAAAAGAGTACACCTACATAGTGTTTTTATCAATTACCTATGTAATGAAATTTAATTTTATTAATTTACATAAATATACTAAATTAATAAACAAACTAAAGCTATATAATTGTTTTGATAATAAGTATGAAAACGTAACAATAACACCGAAACTAGGAAACCACTTAATTTCGACCTTTTCGAATTTTTGGGTGATACCTACTATTTTATATAATTATTCATATTCATATTTAATTCATAGTTAATAAGCAACAACTGCCTATAAAAGAGTATATTAGGCGGGATACATACATAAAGCGTGTAACCACTCAACCAATTCGTTCCAAATTATCTTCACTCTTCAATAAAGCCACTATCAGTTTAGTGAGGATGTGAACTGCGGTTTGGATCGCAGACTGGCATTAGTTGTGCCCTATTCTTGTGGTAGCCGGTGCAGTAATTCCCAGTTTTTTGTATTCTGAATATTAAAAAAGCTACGACTGGCCTAGAAGGACTGTTTCCAATTGGCCGTAAACAAACCAATAATAAAAACTCAACAAGATTATGCGTGTGTGTTGTGTAGTGAAAGAGGTCATGTCTCACCGAAATGCGAGGCATTGTTCTTGGTACCAATGTGCGGGTTGGTCGGTGCCGGCGCGAGCGGCAGCTGCGGCGGCCGCGCGCCCCCGCACTGCGGCGACGGCGGCGACACCGGTGGTGACCTGCGCACCACACCACATACATTCTACCTATGCATCTTACAGGGGAAACTTTCAGACCTGAACTGTTCAAAGCAGACGAAATTGTAGCAACGTACGGCAGGCAATTCTGAACTGATTCGAGTTCAAGTTCGGACGTTCCCGAGAAGATTTATCTCAGACATCCGGCAGATCCTACTAGTCCTACTAATATTATAAAGGCGATAGGATGTGAGGATGTTTGGATGTTTGTTACTCTTTCACGCTAAAACTACAAAACAGATTTTGATGAAACTTGGTACCGTGATAGCTTATGTCCTGGAATAACATATTGGCAACTTTTTAACGCGGACAAAGTCGCGGGGCGTCCGCTTAAACCCCCTAAGTAACAAAACACCCACATAGAGGGCGCTGTTTCACAATGTACGCGGGAAAAACTTTTCTATGCGGGCGAAGCCGCGGGAAAAAGCTAGTATTAAATATGTGGTTGTGCTCAGTTATCTATACTAATATAATACAGCTGAAGAGTTTGGTGTTTTGTCTGAGCGCCGAAGCGGCGGGAAACAGCTAGTATTAGACATAGCACTTTCCCGCGGCGTCGCCGGCGTTTCATAAGTTCATAAGCTATTTCTGACTTTTTTACTTTTTCCTCGGCTCCTAAGCCTCGAGAATTGGGCTATCAAATGCAAAAAAAAAAACAAATTCGGCTAGTAACTTCCATATGGAAGCGCGTTCAAAGACAAAAGACAAATTTAGTTCTGTATTAGGCACGTTTGAATTGTGTGAGTGCACTGTCCCCACCTAAAGAAGGTGGCCGGAAGCGGCTGGATGCAGCGGGCAGGGGACCGGGTGTAGTAGAGTTCATTGGGGAAGGCCTATGTCCAGCATTGGACGCTAGAGGGCTGAAATGATGACGGTGACCGTCCCCACCTGGGCATCCTCATGCTCTGCGCCCTGGTGGCGATCTTCCCGTTCATGATGAGCTTCTTGGGCGGGGGCGAGGGGCGCACGTCGACGGCGGGCGGGCCGGGGGGGCCGCGGCCGTCCAGGCCTGGGGGCTTGGGCGCCAGGTGGGGCTTGCCGTGCGACACGCGCGGCCGCTCCGACAGGTCCGACGTGGAGTGCGACGACGCGGGCGCCGGCGACGCGGGCATCGACGTAAGCGACGTCATGCTACCACCTGACCATGGATAATAAGTATATATTTTTAATGAGGTTTTGGCTTGGTTACTAGACCTTTAAGCCACATCTTATTTTTCTTTCTTTCTTTCTTTCAAATGAAAATGATATATTTACAAGAACATAGTGTATAGTTTAGATCTACGTAACAATTTCATGAGTTCCATATGTCCTACCGTTAAAGGCATGCAAATATAAACAGGCACAACTAAATTTAAATCTAACATGCTTCCAAATGTCATTATGATTGTTAAATGTCAATTCTATTAGTGGTATTAATTCATTTTGTTCTGCTCTAAAAATTCTATAACTGAATAAAAACATTTGTCCAACAACCACTCTGAATAAATATACTCATATTTCTTATTTATTAAACTGGCGATCCAGTTGGCGATTTGCAATAAGATTCACATCCTCAATCAGTCGGGCTCCATTTTTGTGGAAGCCGTGCTGTAGCCGCCGGTAGTTTGCATTTAAAACCATGACCGGCCTAGAAGGACTTTGTTTCCAAAGCCGTAAAATCCATTAAAAAAAAGTTATGAAATGAACTGGAGAAGTCTGCTTATGCCTGGTGTCAGTGTCCCTTACCCAGCGCGTTGGTGCCGGCGGCGGCGGCGGCCCCCGCGGAGTGCAGCGAGCTGCGATTGCGCGTGAGCGTGCCGGCCACGTGCGCGGGCAGCGCCTGCTCCGACGCGCACCCCGTCGTCAGTATTGAGTCCGACGAGCTCTGCAACAACAACCAAGCAACGCCATCACTCATATATCCTACTAATATACAATACAATATTACAATTACAATATTACAATTACAATATTACAATTACAATATTACAATTACAATTACAATATTACAATTACAATATTACAATTACAATATTGCAATTACAATATTACAAACGCGAAAGTTTTAAGGATGTTTGTAAAGATGTTAGTTACTCTTTCACGCTGTAACGGCTGAATGGATTTTGATTAAACTTGGTACAGTGATAGCTTATATCCTTGAATAACATATAGGCTACTTTTTACCGCAGGAAAACTGATCCCACTAGGGCAAAGCCGCGGGTAACAGCTAGTCATACGTATATCACAAAAGGCTATTATTCTATTAGAAAACTAGTCGGCAAAAAATAAGGCTTTCCTATCGGAATAATTACTTCATATTAATAATTAGAGATGTTAAATTTGAGTGACCCTGCAACATGATACCCTGATGGGCATTGCAAAACTTCGGGTGGGTACGCCCCTTGCCAGGAGGACCGACGACCTGAATAAGGTGGCCGGAAGCGGCTGGATGCGGATGGCGAAGGACCGGGTGTGGTCGACATGAATTTTAGCATAATTATAAAATATGTTTACCCGCCATCTAGCCCAGGAAACAAAATGGGAAAAATATGTCGAATATCGGATTCTGGGTGTTTGTATGTACTTATGTATTTATTTAAAAGTATATTTAAGAATGTTATCAGTTGTTGAGTGCCCAATAACTAAGAAGTTTCAAATCTCTATGGTCGCGCGCGCGCTCCCTGTGGAGATCGCATCTTGCATATTTAGTATCGGAACCTATGGTGCCATTTACAGGGGGGTGCGGACAAAGGAAGCGGAGTAGCGTGAGGAGGTGGAAGTATCCTTTCAACCGACGAAAAAAAAAGGGGGAGGTTCTCAATTCGACCCGTATATTTTATCACTATTGAATTTGAAAATGAGAATGTGTGAATGAGTCATAATTTTGTGATTATTTTGACACGATTTTGACACCCATAGAATGCTTTTATTACTGATCCATATGGGAGTGGCAAAATTTTTTGATTCATGCCATTTACAAACTTCGGCTTAGTTTGGGACTAAACAAGCCGTGTGTAAAAATTTGTCCAAACATTATTATTATTATTGATTTTCTCTTTAGCAACCGGTTCAAAATGGGGACCCGTAAACATACTTTATTACACATATTTATATTGTTCAACATTAAATTCATAATATGTTGGCTGGCACAGTCGACAGAGCCACCTTGCCAAATGAAACTTGGAATTTAGGTCACCCGCCTAAATTGCCTGCTACGAGTATATCACAGAACAGTAATAATTATCGTAGGCATCATCATACTGTAGCTTGGTAAAAGATGTGGTTTCACATAAATACAAAAGATACAGGAAAGAAGGAAGCTCGAAGAGATTTAAAAGGTCAGAGAAGCCGGATGTATGGCATAGAAAACTAATATTATAAATGCGAGGATTTGTTTGTTGACCAATCAAGAAATAACGCTGAACGGATTTTGATGAAGCTTGGTAGAATAGTAGCTTTTAAGTCATAATCCTGGAATAAGTATACTTTTAAATATACTTTTTAACGCAGACCAAGCCGCGGGACGTATATTACGGAAAACCTATATAATATGTTCGAGCTGAACCCTATCGAGCTGAGCTACTTCTTAAAATAGCCTCCTATTTTAATAGGACAGGCTCGGAGGAATCAGACCTCAGAGAGGACGGGCAACGAATAGTACTAAATGAAAGTGTGTAATCCGTGAATGACTCAATTGACAAGTATCAGCACAAACAGTGAGTCACACACGGATGAGTCAAGCGACCCGTCGAGGCTTCGAAGGAAAACTGGAGGTCACAAACCTACGTGACGGGCCAACATCTGATATACTTGATCATACTCTACAAGACCACTATAACGATCACTACGATAAACAAACACCACACTATTATCATTAACATCATAAACATGTGCGCAAACGCATACTCCATAGACTCCATGCGATACATGATTTCAGTTTTATAGACGCAATCGAAAACGAAATGCAAATTAAACAACAAGGCGTTTCCTCTATTTGCTTATAAACTTTTTAAGTTTTATACAATGACGTTTTGACACCAAACAGTTTATAAAAGCAATAAAAACGATTTCATCTTCATTGAGAAACATAGACAAGAAATAATTTGTAATAAATTACTTGCTCTATGTTCAAGGAGGATTTCCCATGGTAAAATTTACTAACACGGAAAAAAAGGTGATAGAACCTATAAATAACACGAAAATATCGTGATTAGTTGACAAAAATGTATTTTAAATGTGTTGAAACTTAGTCCTCTATCTATTTTACCGACTCTCTTATCTTTTCTCGCAAATTGGTTGATTCCTTTAAAAGGAAGTTGCTCAATAGGGCTCTAGGAGAGTCAAACCAAGGTCTCCGCTTTGTATGTACAAAATTTTGCGGAAAAGCGGCGAAAAAAATCACTGGAAGCACCGTTTGATTTGGATTGTAACTAAAGTAGATTAACATCATTACCATTGTAAATGTAACTCATCATTAATCAGTCATTATGTCAATGACAGAGATCATTGTTATTATCTTACTCTTGCGCTAATAAGTAAATTAAATGAGATTGCCACAGTCGTAACAAAAACTAGAGTGAGTCATGCAAATAAACATTAATAATCACGGTCGAGACTTGTGTGACGAATCAGTGATTAGTAATCAAATAAAACAATATCTCTCGGAGTACTTTTCTTTCTTGTTTTAAATACTGACTGGTGGCTTATACGTCACCTGTGTGTGGCTACAAGTTCGCTGGCCTATTTATTCCGAGTTTCGTGAACCAATGGGGCGCGGGTGCAATGGGAGAATTAATAAAAAGATCTAACTGAAAGTAACCTACCTGGGAGTAAACAAACTTTCCTCAGAGCTAAAATTAGATAAAGAAAAGATGCAGGTGTCGAGATGTAGATTACCGCGTTGAACTCAAACAAATTCATCTAACCTCTTCGAATAGATAAATTAACATCTACAGCTTTTGTTGATAGCTAAGTATAGCTAAGCTATAGCGATTAGACTCTCCGTGACAGCTGGCGATTTCGATTTCATTGTTTGTTTATTTATATTCCAAAAATACAACCGCATCTTCTGTATTACGCCTTACGTAACACCAATAGCGAATTAATAATGATTGTTTAGTTAGAGTATAGTTGAAATAAAGATTGTTTACTTTAATTGACAACCCTAGCGTTTCACGAGCCGCGTCCGAAAGAGATAGAGCTATGCGGTAGAAAGAGAGGCGTTTGTAGGTAAGCTTTGACACACAGTTTTTATACGAGACTGAACCGTCTGTACGTTAATACCTACCTACTATTAAGGGTAAAATCTTGAAATTTCCACATACATGTTCCTTTCAGCTTGGACAGACAGAATGACAAAAAGTTTTTACGGAATGCCAAATCCAAATAAAACTTAGAACTCACCCGCCGCATTGCAGACAATAAATGTAAAATACAGTAAAAACACAACAGAACAATCTCAACGGTCACCATTTGTATGTGATGAATCCGCTGAGAGATGAATTTGTATATTCCGCGGATTGTTTTATCTATCAATGCAGTCTGCGTGCGATTCTATCGTATTTATCTAAAACACAAAAGATAATACAATATCTAATGATAAAACTTGATAGAAAAATCAGCCTGACACAAAAAATACTTCATTACATATTCTTAAAACAAAAATGAAAGCTTACTTAGCAAAAAACTAGAAACATAAAAGATACACATAGTGAAAATTAGAGGTAAAGTACAAGAAGCTATAAATTATTGTCTCTAAGTCCACTGAACATCCACTGTTGGACGTAGGCTTTTACAATGCCGCAGGGAGCTTGTTTTTGGCGCTACTACACCCAATGCTCCCAATCCCAAACCAAACGCTTCCAGACAGCTATTTCATACAAACGCCGGTTTTTTTAATTTAAAACTTTGTCTCATGTATCAGTACTAGGTGTGGTATCAAGATAAACCAATTAATGGTATAGGGATATCAGAATATTAAAAAAAAACTATATAAATAAAAAGATTATAACAAAATGTTGAGAATGGGATATGAGTTTCCGGTTTTAAAGCTGCTTTGTAATTTTTTTTCCTGGCGCATATTTTATAAGGCCCAAGAACATCCACCTATCCAGCATCCTACAGATTAATGACATCCTACCATCCTACCTAATGCAGCCTCGGTGTAGCGCGAATCTACAGATAAGAAAACTATATTGGATTCGCATAGCAACCGAACTAATTAACTCATTTACGATCAGAGTGAATTTCCGGGAAGTAACGCCTCATATAGATTCAATAGATAAATATTGATACAAACATGATAAATTGATAAGATAAATAGGCCGACCGCCTCCGCTTGCCTTTCAATAGCTTTTAATATTTTTATTCGAATCCTGCTCCAGTGGGAATCAAAATCAAGACTTCTAAAGTTTAAGGCACCCACTCGAACTCCTGTACTATGAGAATTATACAATTATAATCCATTTTCTCCTTCTATCACTACTCCCCCTTCTGGGGCGTGACGTCACACTAGTCTCGGCGGCGGGCAGCTCCATACATCTTCGTTTTTAGTGCCAACTACAGCAAAACTCCCTCAGTCGTGCGAAGTTCGTCTTGTACGCACCAGTTCCCCGAATCACACTGAGCCTTCCTCCGACTTTTCCAATCCATCCAGAAGCCTGCGTCGTACAACAGCTGACAAAGTTACCTGAACCCCCGAACCCCTAGCGCTCGAGTCCAATGACCAAGCCACTGAGCCTACGCGGCGGACAAGCGAATTGTTCCCACAGATAATGTGCCAGCACGCGTTTACGAAACGGGGTCAGGGAGTGACGTACTGAAAAGTGATTATACAAATTGAGGACGCCCGCCCGCCAGACGTGTTGGCGGTTTGTTAACAGCCGAGGGGGTCACATGACAGGACAGTCATCGCAGTGCCTGTACTATTATTTATTCTGTGGCAGTGCCAACGTTCCATATGCCCTTAAAGAATGAATGAAGTATCTAACCTACACGTCATGAGCGAGCAGTTTCAAGCACGAGTAGCTCCTTGAAAAAAAAAACGTTCTAAACACCTCGATATCTGTGTACGGTATTATTAAATGTACAGGCGAAAATGGTCGCAAAATCCCGTGCAGCGGGGCCATATAATTAATTTAGAAAAATTCTACATAATATCCGAGAAATATGCAGGAGAGGCTTCGAGGCTACTACAGGAGAGGTGTTATATTATACGGCCTTCGCCCTCCGAGGATCGAGGGGATGAAATGACAGTCGTCGGCGCCGCAGTATATTTTTTGGCGGGGTCACAAAATTTAACACCGGACGTGCACCGGACTGACATGGGAATTCAAGGAAACCAATGTTTGTCGCACAATTGAATCAATTGCTTACAGAGAGATTGCTTCCGAGTATCCAACAAGAGCTAATTCTCGATCTACCTACATTATACAAAGTTATAATCATACGAATGACAGAACGAAACAAGACGAACGACACCTGACGAGGAAATCCTACCTTATATTGTGTACATTTATAATTATAAATTGAAAACCATTATAAATTACAATTATTATATTACAATGATTTTTGATTATCAAATGAATAACATACCCTGACCAATATCCTTCTATACAAAAACGTATCCTCGTCCATTTCGATCGTTCAAAAATAAAACTAAAAAATTGTGCAAACATTGCAAGAAAATATAATTATCAATAGATAATAATTTATAATTCATCACGAAACAAACAGACAGATTATGCTATCTAGAGATAGCGATAGCCGGAGGTGGCAAGCTCACTAAAAATATTAAATAACGACAAATAACAATCATTAAATAAATAAAGTAAAGTCGTTAAAAAATTACGGTCATTCATAAGTCTGTCATTGTCCACTGTTGGAAACTAACAGACCTCCCCTTAAGCGAACCAGAACACCAGGTCCTCATCCTCCGCATCCGGCCACCTTATCCAGGTCGTTGGTCCATCTGGCTGGAGGTCCATACGTGACCCACGCTGGTCTCTATTCCACGCGGTGTCCAGTGTAACATAGTAACATTGTAATAATTATTCCGGTCATTGGTCCATCTGCCTGGAGGTCCACACGTGTCCCACGCTGCGCAAACGGAGCACGGTCTATACTCCACGCGGTGTTCATCGTAATATTGTAAATCTTAAGTTAATTAGCTGGTATAATTTTAAATTGGATTTGCTCGAGCTACTCTTATCGTTGCGTAACTTGGATTTACATAAATCCTGAGAGCAATGTCCACACACACTCGTCCGAATTTCGATTCTACTTTCCATTTTGTTTGTCAATTTTACGTTTTAAATGCAAATGCAAACTCCATGTGGTAGCCGGATATGAATAGCGCCGCTACCTTTTAAATATTTCTTGCTGATTTTATCTTACGATTAAAATTATTACGTATCAATTGAAGTCTTTTGGTAACAGGTCAAAATCAGCTCCCATCTTCATAATTTTTAGTAATTTGGATATTTATTATTTAAAAAAATATATTATAAAAAGTAACAATACAATCAAAATCATTAAGATAACGCAAAAAAATATCTAAGCCTAATTTGATTAGACAAGGTTCAAGATTGGCGCTCCTTCCCATTAGACTCGCTAAGATCTAATGAACAAGGTTCACACAAGTTCGATAGGTACAGTCGAACGCACGTCTGTGGGTACAGTTTGACCTTGAGCTGGCCTAGCCTATTATGGAGTTTCGATAATATGAGAGAGAACAGTTTATAATGGTTTTGTTTCCACTGACGTGCAGACCGTACATGCGGTGTATTTCTGTCTTTATGTATAATTATAGTCTAACAGGTAATGCTGTTTCTCCGTTAAAACAGATCCTCGTGACGGTAACATAACGGACAGCTGCAGTCTTGCTATCCTTGAAGGACTCTATACTCTCCTATTTAAGAACCCGCTTTCGCGACAAGTGTAAAAAATAACGACTGCGAAGTTTCTTACTCGCTTATAAACGTAAGAATCGTGTACCGTTGACCGCACGTCAGTGGAAACAAAACAGTATAAACTGGTCTCTCATTGTATTGAAACTCCCTAACAGGCTAGGCTAGCTCAAAAGTGTTTCCACTGACGTGCGGTCGATTGTACCTATAGAATACATACATATTATATTAATAACCGGTCTTACATGCGAATATTTTTGTTGTTGAAGTGTTAATGTTACATAATGAAATAATTGTACAACGTTTGAAAAGAATTTAATATCTACTTATTTAAAATTCATGACTTCTGTGATATACTCGTAGGTACAGTCAAGGTTCATAAGTCCAGTAACAGTTTCGCAACTCAATAGATTGAGAGACCAGTCCTTCATTTTTAACTGTACCCACACACGCCCCCCACTAATATATTCCTGGATATTACAATGAATTGATGACTTATTGCTATGACAATAAGGTTTAAAACACGCTATTGACTTAAGTGGTCAGTTATATCTAATTGGTTTTCGTGTCGTCGTGCGCAACGTTGTACAGAAATTTGACTCTTAGCGTGCTACTGAAAATGAAAATGTTTATTTCGTTTCTCATTAAACTTAATTATATAAGTCAATGGAGCCTTCTGTTAAGTAAATAAATTACTTATAGAAGAAGGCACCGCTCTTCTAGAAAATAAAATTTTGATACTCCGAATTTGTAACATGACTACAAAAACTACAGAAAAAGTAAATAAAGTAGAGAAAATACAAAAGAATAAATCCAGAATACGAAAAAGTTAATGGCTATGTATGAAATAGTGTAGAGTGTGCATGTGGAGTGTATAGTGTACTTGTGTGTATGTAAATAAACGTGTTATCAGAATAAATATTGTGGAGGTATATTTAATGAGGAGGAAACCTGCATACGCCGATGAAGAAATTCTTAGGCGCATGTGAAGTCTACCAACCCGCACTGGGCTAGCGTGGTGGACTATAGCCCGAACGCCCTCGTGGAGAGGGTAGGCCTGAGCCCCAGCAGTGGGGACATATTAATAGGCTGTTGATGATGATGATCTATAATGCTACTGCACTTATGAACCTTACTGTACATACATACATAAGTATATTACTTTTAACGGCGCCGGCGGCGACTCAATACGTTTACTATAATAAGTAGCCCACATACCATAAAGACCATTTCTGACTCTAATGACGGTCCGATGCTTAGGAAATTACACTTTTCAGAGAAAGTAGGGTAAACCTAACCATTGTTGACATGACCACTATTCATTCATCGACTACAGCAAATATAACTTTACCGAACAACGGAAAGTGACTCGCATTATACGTAATATTAGCTTTTTGTTAGTCTCGCTTGTCTATACCAGACCCGCAATACACGAACTCCACTGGAAGCACCTGGAAGAATTAGGCATAACTGTTGATTTGGCGAAAGTCTAGTATGTTTATAGAGTGTATAATACATTCTAGACTTTGCACACATTTTTAGGCCCCCCGCTCCCCGCCCGCCCCTCTGTCGCCGTACAACCTCGCTAGGGTTGTCTATTAAAATAAACTTCAAAATTAAGGTATTTTTATTATTTTATAATACATAGTTAGAATCGCCTAGTTAATTATTGCAGATGATTATGCCAGCAATGTCTAACTTTTAAATAAAAATTTGCACAGTGACGTCACTGGCATATCCCATTTACGTCATTAAAAGGATTAGCAACAAGAGAAAAGCCCCATCCTTCCCCATTATTCGCATTAATTTGCCTTTAAATTAGTGCATTAATTGTTCAACGCTTTAAATAGGAATTCTAAGGAAAACCGACCGTGAACGTCATCGGAAATGATTATTTTAACTTTAATTTACGTAACATATATTTTTAAGGTTATAGCAGGAAAATGAATAATAATGCATGTATGTATGTTCCATGAACAAAGGAGGAACAAACTAAAAGACAATACATCAGGATTAAAGAGATACAATTGTTGCTAGATAGTAATATAAACGGTCTCTGAAGGCATAATGTTAAATTTTGAATATTCATCATCAACAGCCTATTAACATGTCCCCACTGCTGGGGCTCAGGCCTACCCTCTCAACGAGGGCGTTCGGGCTATAGTCCACCACGCTAGCCCAGTGCGGGTTGGTGGACTTCACATGCGCCTAAGAATTTCTTCTTCGGCGTATGCAGGTTTCCTCACGATGTTTTCCTTCACCGTTTAAGAGCAGTCAGTAAATGTACTTAAGTTTCGAGAAAAAACTCATTGGTACATGTCCCAGCCGGGGATCGAACCTCGGACCTTTCGATATCATAGGCCGCGTCTTATCCCCTGGGCCACTGACGCTGAAATTTTGAATATTACAATCACTATAATAATATTATAGAATCAGGTTGTAGTAATCTCGCGATAATAAGCAGTGATGAAACGTTTCAAACGTTATGAGAAAAGGAGGTAAGTAACCTATTCACAATAAAAGCCAAATCTAGTGACAGGAACGAGGAGCTATTCATCATCACTCATCATCATCAGCTTAGGGCAGCTTGGATAGACCTTCTCGGTCCTCCACCAGCGCCAAACAGCTTCCGACTACCTTTCAGATTGTCTCGTCCGTCTGGCGGGGGGCGCCCCACGCTGCGCCGCCTCGCCATTAATTTAAATATATTTTTCCGCTGTTTAGACAATTAGCCACTAATCGACCACTTATAACGTGCTTATTACGTTAAATCATGATAAAATATTCAACGCGCCTTAACACGTGTTCTGGTGATGGTAGATAAAGAGAAATTTCAATTAAAAATACACCTTTTCATAAATAAAAACAAATACATACAATTGTATTGAATTGTAGGACATTTAATGGGTTAGTTTAGTGTAAACATGAGTTCTAGTCATAAAAATATAATAGCGAGCGAGAGCGTAGCGAGCTTTTTCCGTGTTCTGTGGTTCTAATAGTGCATTAAGATATAAAGAGAAAATCACGGGGCCCTATTGCGAGGGTCTCTGAAGTAAAATTATTTATAATTACAAATTCTCTAAATAATAAATATCTTTATTAGGTTCTCCACAACAAAGGTTGAATGCAAAAAAAAACATATTTATATAACCAGTTTTGTGAAGACTCATGCCTGAACTAGACTTAGCCTGTGAAATCCAGGTCACCAGGTCTCCACCCCGCGGAATGGAAGATACAGAAATTGCACGAACATGTTTAAGTTATCTTAATCTTCGTCGTATCAGACTGTAGACGTCCACTGCTGGACAAAGGCCTCCCCCAGGGATCTCTACGACAACCGGTCGCGCGCTAATCTCATCCAGCCGGGTCCCACGAACTTCATTAGATCGTCGGTCCACCTTGTGGGAGGCCTACGCTGCGTCTTCCGATACGTGGTCGCCACTCGGGAACCTTTCGGCCCCAACGGCCGTCATCTTATTCTTAGTAATAAATAATATATTTGCCTTTCTTCTGACGCCAGAAACCAGGAAGGTTCGAATCTCTTTGGTGGCGCGCGCGCTCCCTATGGAGACTGCATGTTGCATATTAGTATGGGAACCAATGGTGCCACTTACAGGGGGGTGCGGACAAAGGAAACGGAGTAGCGGGAGGAGGTTGCTAATACAAATTTATATGGAGTTTGAAAATGAGAATGTGTGAGTGAGTCACAGTATTGTCATACATTTGACACGATTTTGACACCCATAGAATGCTTCTTTTACGCCTCTTTATGGGGCCGCGAGCACGCACCAAAGAGATCTTAACTCTATGCCAGAAACGATAAAAATCGCGTCAGTTTGAGCGGAGCATATCAAACCGCACGAGACATGTTTTCCAACTTTTACTTTAATGATGTCACCGACAAATGAGTTAACTTAAATATGTAACCTTATCTAGCACGTTCCGCGGCGTGTGACCATATTTGTCATGTCGCCGCATTAAATAAATTATCATTAAAGAATAAATATATTGAGTCAGAAGCGATGTAAACCTATTATGTCACTGGAGGACCGGTTTAAACTCTTCTGCGACTCTATAAACATGCGATTGCCTTTAGCTTCCTTGACCTAGTCAAGCGGAGGTATTATATACTCAACGTGATTCAGATGAATTTAGCCTCTCGTACCCTCCGACTAAAGGCGCGAATGAAATCCCTTTTATCTCAGACAAAAGAGACAAAAAAAGAGAGAAAAGATGGTGGCTGCGGTCGCCTGTAGAGGACAGGAGAGTGCAGCGGATTAGTGCTCAGGTATAACTTAGGATCTAGACCAGACGGGCTGCAAACCAGCTGCAACTGGGACTGCAAGGATGGCCGGAAGCGAGTGCTCCAGGCAACTGTTGTGGGAAACAACGAGAGTTGGGAGAGTTGGGAGTTGTGGGAATGACGGCTCAAGTAATCGCAGATAAGAGTAGAATCTATTGCACAATTTTCAACCTTATTCTTATCTTAACTACAGCTTTTTGTAGATCGAAATCAGACCTCTTGACATGGCAATGGCAGTCGCGTCGGCCTAGTATCAGTAGTCCGATTGAGTCGTCTACCCCACTGCGCTGCCGGCGCTCCACATTTTTATCTAACTCTAATACACGTAATTCGTTCAAACCATAGAGTTAGTATACTACTTGCTCTGAGGTTCAAAATTTTTCAGGATTTAACATCGACGTCAACTAAATCCTAATACGATTACGTTGAGTATAAATAATCCTAGTCGAAAACTCGAGCTAATAGCGTTTGCTTTACTAATCGTTTACTTAGAGTTTGCACCGAGAAACCACAAGGTTTTAAAGGCCGGAACGCACCTGCGCGACGTGTGCGGCGCGTCGCAGCTCCGTTGTAATGTATGAAACTGTATGGAAACGTCACGCCGACCGGTTGCATTGCGTGCGCAGCGCGTTTCACCAGATTTACTAAGTACATCCGGTGTGTTCCGGCCTTCATTCAATACACGAGTCGAGTGGGAAAACAGCGGCCTAGAGTGAGTCGAGTGGGAAAACAGCGGCCTAGAGTGAGTCGAATGGGAAAACAGCGGCCTAGAGTCGAGTGGGAAAACAGCGGCCTAGAGTGAGTCGAGTGGGAAAACAGCGGCCTAGAGTGAGTCGAGTGGGAAAACAGCGGCCTAGAGTGAGTCGAATGGGAAAACAGCGGCCTAGAGTCGAGTGGAAAAACAGCGGCCTAGAGTGAGTCGAATGGGAAAACAGCGGCCTAGAGTCGAGTGGAAAAACAGCGTCCTAGAGTGAGTCGAATGGGAAAACAGCGGCCTAGAGTGAGTCGAATGGGAAAACAGCGGCCTAGAGTGAGTCGAGTGGGAAAACAGCGGCCTAGAATGAGTCGAATGGGAAAACAGCGGCCTAGAGTCGAGTGGGAAAACAGCGGCCTAGAGTGAGTCGAGTGGGAAAACAGCGGCCTAGAGTGAGTCGAGTGGGAAAACAGCGGCCTAGAGTGAGTCGAATGGGAAAACAGCGGCCTAGAGAGAGAACCAATTGGTTTGTAACAAACTAACATACATTTTAATGACTGTCAAAAAATTTAAGAAAACATCGGGAATATCAATGCGGGAAACAGGTGTTTCACCACGTCCGCGCGAGTTACAGCAACTACATGCCCCCGGATGGTGTTAAAAATGCAATGAATGTGTTAGTTGTACTTACTTTAGCTGTATACAGTACTGTGTACTTCTGAATTTTACGGTGCACGAATTGATTATCAATGAATACATCTATGAATAAATGCCGTGGATAAGTAAACAACGAAATTTATGTACAAAACGACACCCTAAATGACTAATTTATCAACGCACATCTGCATCAAACTGCTGGGTCTAGGCTAGAAGCTTGAAAATACTTTTTAAAATGACCTCGACATCGAATATTTATGAATTGCACCCCTTACGGGTTGAAATACCAAGCAGATGAGGCAACTAATGTACATAAATAACTGATTAATACCAGAGAGGTATACTGAATCCACGGGCGGACCTCCACCCACGTGTATTTGGAGTTCACGACACGTGGTTAGCGTCCGACCCCGCTAAGGATATTTTTGCGTTTCGAGCGCGCGTGTGGGAGGTGCTTTATTATTTTTATCCCGATTTTAGAATACATACAAGTTCAAGGTTGTTTGTGGAGAGAAGTGTTAGGTAAATAACACCAATAATAATAATGTTTTTGAACAAATTCACACACTGGCTGTTAATTCCAGATTAGTCCAGAATTAAGCAGAAGCTAGTGGAAGGGAACTCAACAACTGATAAATATATGTCCATTACTTTTAAATAAATACTTAAATACATATAAACACGACGTCATCCGAACACCACCAGATATGCTCATCACACAAATGTTGGTCCCGGGTGGAATCGAACCCGCGACCGTGCCGTGGTAGCCTAATTCGTTGTACACTCGCCTCATATTCAATAGGTCGCGGGTTTGAATCTTATAGCCCGTACCAATTACTTTTTCGGAACTGAAGTACAGTTTGTTATAACACTAAAGGCTTTTCGTTGAAGGAAAACATTGAGGAAACCTGCTTACGACAAAGATTTGAATTTCTATTGAATACCGCTGGTTGGTGGACAGGGGTTTGGCGATTGAATTGTCGCCATCTATTCTTGGACCCTAAGGTTGAATTGACATTGGCTGTAATTTGTATTTAGGATAGAAGAGGGAGTTTAAGACTATCGATTTAGGGTAGAAGATAGTAATATCGACATTTCGGAACTTGGCAAGCGGTTTCTCATTTGCATAGCTTGAAAGACTCCCGCCGAAGATTCCGGCCTTCGAACAAATCTTATAGTCAAAGTCAAAACTATTTAATGCATGTAAGAACAGTGGGCACCTTTAAGTTACATCACAAGCATCCATAGCCCTCATATAGAAACCAATTTATATAGTAGTCCTTATTAATTAAAGGGACTCCTGAAGAAAATATACGCCAATCTATGGAAGCGTTGCAACATTTCATTGAAGTTACCGCCAAATACAAGTTATTGTAATTAGTTTGTTTTATTCCATATCCAATCCATTAGCAGTAAATAATAATCAACCATCCTCGTTCAATGTACACTTTAGAAAGCGCCTTAGAGTTTTATTCAAGTCCGTTATTGCAGAAATTGCTGTTAATTAGACATTAAACATTACACATCCCATCCCATACACTTTGTGCAGTAATAATATTCTTTATATCTACAAGCATACGCTAAAGCTTCCGGCAGGATTGCATTCTTAAATGGGCAGGCATAGGCACCAAGCGTTTCGCGATATCATTTATTATGCAGACTGCTATACTATCGAAAGAATGGTAATTTTGTGTTGGTTTCTATGTTCCTGTAAAAAATAACTTATAAAACGCTGGCGATGCCGCGGGAAACAGCTACAATAAAAAGTCAAGTTACTCACCAAAGGCATCGCCGACTTCTGGACAGGAGGCTGTGGAGGTGGCCCCCTAGTCTTCATCTCACTCGGCTGCCTCCTCACGATAGGCCTCGAAGGTGGGGCTTCCCGGGGGGGGTCTCGAGCGCTCTCCCGCCCCGCCATGGCCTCGGTGAGCGCCGCCGACAGCGCGCTGACGTTTCCCCCTCCCCCATGGCCACCGTGAGACTGGGCGGGCCTGGTCTCGTGACCCCTGTGGGACTGGGCGGGCCTGGTCTCATGACCTCCATGAAACTGAGGCACCCTAGCCTTCTCTGGCGACGTTCTTTGTGGAGGCTGTTGCGGTTGGGGGGGTGGGTATCGGGGTGCATCAGTCTTGATTTGGCCATTGGGTGTTGTACCTAGAGATATGTTTAGATATAAGATATGGATACCTTGCTGTAACCAAAAAAGGTTGCTGAACATATGTAATAAAATTGTAATTCGCGAGGCAAAAATGACAGCATGTAGGTAAAATTGAATCAAGTCTTATGTAACTTCCAGATTTGTTGAATGGTGTAGAATTAGAGGAAGATGATCATAGGAAGGAAACCATATTTAACAAATATATATAATCAGAAGCATATTACTAATGAAATTGTATAGTAAACAAAGAACTTGGCGATAGCAACGTATATTATCTCTTATCAGTAGATAGGCGCATGATAGTGAATCACTCCACAGATACAGCTAAGTATAAAACCTACCTATTTAAATGGAGATTGTATGAATCAATACACACATATTGGATTATAATATTATGTACTGTAAAATCCTATATATTTTTTATATAGGAATAATTATTTCCCTTTCCAGTCTTTAGCAGATATTCTCCATTCAGGACATAAGCCTTTAGTGCAGGACTGACTGGCGGTCTGTCATCACTTCGTCTTCCTGTGAGTGTATCTTGCAAAGACCTCCCTTAGACCATCTCACATCATATGACATGACATGATACATATGTCAATGGGATATCATATCACAAAGAATTACAAACACATTTTGTTCAAAAACTTTATACTTTTACACAATTTTACATTTTAATACACTTTGGGATAATAAAGTTAACCCCTACAAGTGTACCACAAAATAAGAAAATGATTATTTATGTACCCATATCTAAAAGACCCATTCTCAGTTTAACCATTTTTGACTATGTACATTTTAGTCATAATAAATACCGTTTAGCAGATAATCAAACCTTACCACTATTATATTCTGTGCCTTACCTGCCAATTTCCCTGTAGGCCTCAACTTTGGCATTCCCCCAGCAAACAGACCTCCAAGGTTCGGAGGGCCACCCCCACCATTCTGCAATGCAGCTCCACTTTTGACTCCATTCCCGACTGGAGTGGCACTACTCGTCACATTTGACACTTTCCCTGGTATGCACGGTCCACTTTTGTCCACTGTAACTGTCTTTTTTAGCTTCGCGCCCTGTCTGATAGAGCTTAGCAAGGCATTTCTGTTGTCGCCTGAACCACCCTTAGAGGCGCCCCCAAAGATAGGCGGTGGTGGAGGCCCAGGGGGCGGCGGCGGTCCCGGCGGCGGTGGCGGTGGCGGCGGCATGGCTCAACACGAATTACCTTCGGTCTACACGAGTACGAAGGGCCATCTACAAGATACAAGTTGTATTTACGTCGTAACGCCTCTCTGTATGCTGTGCGCGACCTCACAGCAAGCCACCACTTTCGCACTAGCACGTCATGTAAACACTCAGTAGTCGATACGTCACTCCACCCAGGCCCATGCTAATTTACATAAAATACTGAGGAACCTTGCTCCAAAAGATTAATCATTGTAGGAAGTACGTAGGCACGAGAAATTGTTTTTACTCCATTCACGTCAGTTGTTGTTTTCTTGTATTTTTATCATTGACACAGCCTTATATTTATCTATATTTGAGGCAAATTGTTGACACACTACTACACTACACAAATGAGAATCGTCTACATTAATGGAAACATTAGTTAATTTCACTTTGCAAGCGTTTGAGCGAAGAGAAGACCATTCACGAATTGGAATATGGCGACCGAAACAACTGTCAAAGTCAATTTAGTGTTGCTAGACTAACAATATTTTGCATGCCATGCTTCTCTATTTTCAGCCTAGATACGTGTCTTTTAATCCAAAAATGGTAGAATTTTATTATTAGGTTACCATTTTAGAAATTGCAAGAGACGTTAGTAGAATTTTTCGCGCCTTCTAGTCTGGCTTATCGTTTGGCGCTAATTTGTTCTTGGTTCTTTTAAGCAACGACGATTATCGATACCTACTTTTAGTATGATATTTTTAATCGCATATAGACGAAATCCACTTGTCAATCATCATCAGCCTGTTAATGTCCACAGCTGGACATAGGCAACGGCCCCCGGTCAACCTGCTCTTCCCACTTGTCGAACGACTAACTTTAATGACTTACTTTAATAATTATTGAAATAATAATATTGTAAATTAATACATCTATATTGAAAACATAATTTAATAGTAAATAAACAAGCAAAATATTAGCAAGCAACATTTAAAACCCCTCGTCGATCTAAAGAACACAACATTTATTAATTGTGACTACGAGTACATAGGAAAAATCTACAGATTACGTACGCAGATTACGTAGTCATCAAAAACTTATTTTGTTGAACTACCGGTAACAGCATCATCGTCCACATTCAACGGCGTATAGTTAAACAAATTAGAATCATAACTTGCCTCACTACCACCTTGTGCAAGAAGCGCAGCTTCCATTGCAGCTCTTTCAGCTGCTGCACGTTCTTCAGCACGCACATACTCTCTTTGGATTTCCAAATCTTCTTTCTCCTGGGCTCTTTTGTCTTTTAATTCCATAGTTTCTCTATACTTCTCGAGACGTGTAGATAAATACTTTATAGGATCTGCCGGCTGATGTAAAATAACATCCGCAATGCATTCGCGTAAAGCTGGTCCAACAGTATTTTTTAAATATTTGAAGTCGTCGCTTACATGTGCATCACCAGGACAAGGATCAAATATGTCTGCATGACTACGAATACGAACTAAATTTCCTAAACCATCATGTTCATACTCACTTATTGCATCCGCTTCACGGTATATTCGCTTACCGTCACTGTTGATATAATGACGGCCGTAATTGTCATAAAAATAGGTCACGCCGTCACGCTCTTCCTTCACTTTCAACAGTATGCCTGTTGCATCCATCATAAATTCACTGGCTGTAGCGTGAGCCTTGTAAATTCTTTGCCTGGTTTTAGGATCATGGAAGTAACGTCCACATTCGTCGAAAAAATAAACATGATCCTTATCGTCAGCAACAGGCACAAGTTCGTTATGCTCATTGACTTGGTATAGAGTGGCATCTTCAGAAAATTTATATATTTTTCTACTATGTTCGTCAACGTAGTAAGTACCTAGGTCGTCTGTAAATTCTTCTCTGATTTCAGAAGCACTTAGTATAGATATTATAGATTTGTGACTTTTATCTCCAAATACAGCCAAGTCCCACAGATAGCACAGTTCCGATACTAAGCGCTCTCGCTCTTCAGCAGGAAGTAAATGATTAAAAATTCTTAGTTGATAAAAGTCTTTGCACTCACATATTTCCTCCTCAGATATTACCGATGGGAACTGCACTTCAGCCGATTGTGTTATGCTCTTTAAATCAGTTTTTAAATTTTCAAGCGAAGATAGTCTTTTTTCTAAATAATCTTTTTTATGTTGCAAAGCTACAACTGCAGCTGACGTAGGTTCTTGTTCCAAACGTCTAATTCGATCTTCTAGAACATAAACTTTATCTAAAAGCTTACTAACTTCCAAATTTCGAGTTGCAGTACAGCGTATCATAGTACTTAACTCTCTTCCTCTATGTTTTAAATCATCTAGTAGTTTTAGAGCCGACGGATTTGTTGATTTTTGTAATTCTTCAACTATTTGTTGTAAAGTTTTTGTTAGATCTCCAGCAAGATGAGGCACATTTATATTGATATATTTGCTTAATTGCATAGATAATCCATCATTAATTTTATCTAGCCATTGAAACAGTTCTTCTATAGCATCGAATACTTTCAAATGAAATTCTTGGTCACTGACGTGACTCCTAAAGCAATCCATCTTGCCCAACAGGGCCTGTATGACATCTCTGTGCATTTCTTCGATTATTTCTATATCAGCTTGTAGTTTAAATTGTTCAACGTTCGGTAGGTGTGGACGTGTTTTTTCCATATACCTTTGGTAATATTTTAATCTGTATCCCATGGCTTCAATTGTATAACTAATGGCTTCGTATATTTGGTCTCTTGGAGTTTCTAGTACAAGTTTCTTGAAGTTTTCTATTTCATTGACCGAATGTAGCCAGTTGAAGTGATAGTCAACAATGTGCTCTATAACTTTCGTTTGATTAATATTTAATGTGCCTCTAATTAGCTTACGAATATTGCACATGGTATTGAACACTAAATCCGAATAATCTTTTTTTGTCAAGAATATCACAGGAGTTTCATAAAAATGTTTTACTTCTTTAGAAAAATCAAATAAAAATTCTATACTCTCTTGGTTTTCCTTATCATCATCCATTTTATACAAATATGTTTTATCTTTTTAAATCCAATTTAGGTTCCGTCTTTCCTCAGATTATAGAATTAATAATATTTAACTATAGTTGTTTGTTACGTGTTAAATGCCCATTGATCGTATTGACGTAGTATCCCTATATAGTTTGTGCCATTGATTGTTACATTGACGTATTCTCTGTTTATGGCAAACATCACTAAAACGATCATTAAAAGAAGTTTTTAACGTAGACAGAGTCTATCTACGGTTTTTAGAGTAGTTTTTCAGTTTTTCTAACAGCTCGTTCGCCCGCTGTATCAGAGAAATAAATCATAGTATTTGGGGGCCGAGCTGGCCCTTAAGACATTTTTCGCTTGGGGTATTGGGGGGATCCACGTATTCCAGTGCCACATGTACCCTGTCTCTACACAAAACACACATGTAAAAGGTCATTCTAATAGCGACCCGTTAATAGGTAGGTAGGTACCTAGGTATATAAAAAAAGATAAAATAAGAAAGAAACCATTGAATCCCGTGATAGCTAAACTGAATAATATTATTATAATCAAGCAGGCACCAATGATTTCAAAAGTCGATGGCAGGTACTCTTTGCTTTCAAACTTCATGGTTCATGGTTTCTACCATATAGTAGTTTTATGTTTACAGCAGTGGTAACCCCGCCCGCGTCTACGATTTGTTTCTGAAGAGGTCGTCGTCGATGACTTTGCGATTATACAGAATTACAAAGAAAAAGTGTAGTTGCAACTGTGTGATTTACTGTTTAGCTGGTTTTTTTAGTGTAAGCATATAAATATACACACCATGGCCGGTGCGATGTTATTCGAGAGGTCAGGCGTTCCGTCGTCGAGCCGAGAGGACGACGTCCGCATGACCGACAAAATGGTTAGCACTGGCGAGGTGCCCGAAGACGACGAAGAAAACATACGCGCCAAGGAGCAGGGCATCCTCAACCTCGGCGAGAAGTACAAGAAGGAGGGCAAAGCTAAGGAACTGGCCGAACTCATCAAAGCCACCAGGCCGTTCCTCAGTCTCATCAGTAAGGCGAAGGCAGCCAAGTTGGTCCGCTCGCTCGTCGATTTCTTCCTCGACCTAGAGGCAGGCATCGGTATCGAGGTACAGCTGTGCAAGGAGTGCATAGAATGGGCGAAGGAGGAGCGGCGTACGTTTTTGCGGCAGTCGCTAGAAGCGAGGCTGATCGCGCTGTATTTCGACACCGGCATGTACACAGATGCCTTGGACTTGGCCACCGCCCTGCTCAAGGAGCTGAAGAAGTTAGATGACAAGAACTTACTAGTTGAAGTCCTACTTTTAGAGAGCAAAACATACCATGCACTGAGTAATCTGCCCAAAGCACGGGCGTCACTGACATCTGGTAGAACTACAGCTAATGCTATCTACTGTCCACCCAAGATGCAGGCAGCCCTAGATCTACAGTCAGGGATATTGCACGCTGCAGATGAACGTGACTTCAAAACAGCTTACTCATACTTTTACGAAGCTTTTGAAGGCTATGATGGGGCTGATAGCCCTAAAGCCTTAACAGCACTGAAATATATGTTGTTGTCCAAAATTATGCTGAACCAAGCAGAGGAAGTGGGCAATGTCTGCGGCAGCAAAGCGGCACTTAAGTATGCTGGAAAAGAACTAGAAGCCATGCGTGCTGTGGCTACTGCATCCCACAAAAGGTCACTTGCGGACTTCCAGGCTGCCCTAAAAACATACAAGCCCGAATTAGAAGAAGATGCAGTTGTGAGAGCTCATTTGGGAGCTCTGTACGACACAATGCTGGAACAGAACTTATGTCGCATCGTGGAGCCATACATGCGAGTGCAGGTGGACCACGTGGCCCGCACCATCCGTCTGCCGGTTGTACAAGTAGAGAAAAAGCTGTCACAGATGATTTTGGACAAGAAACTTAATGGCATCCTGGATCAAGGCGAGGGAGTCCTGATTGTGTTTGACGAATCACCCCTGGAAAAGACCTACGAGACTGTACTGGAGACCATCCACCACATGAGCAAGGTTGTCGATACCCTCTACCAGAAAGCAAAGAAACTGTCATAGACTTGTGTAAAATTGTTGTAGCGTTAAAAAATATACTTATATCAAAGTAACCATAAATTTCAGTTCAAATAATTGTAAATGGAACTATTTTTTGAAAGAATGCAAAGTTTCATTACTCATGCAAGTTTTTTTTTTGTAAAGCTAAAGTTATTTCTATAAAAAAGGTTAATAAATATGAACTCTGTAAACAGTTGTAGGAGAGGCATTTGCGTCCTATATGGTGTATCCATACGTCATGCAGCAGGTTGAAATGTATTTACTAATCCCTAATTTTTACATACTTTTTAACTTGAAGAATTATAATATTCCGTTTTAATGAGAAAAATAAATGAGGTGTTCTCTATACATTGTTGTTTCACCTTAACGCCCACGTGTTAGCAAGTCATGTTGTTTCAACAGTTGGCAAGCTAAACTTGTGATTCATTCGTAACGTTACAGAGTAAAAACGCGTTTACTGTGGATTAGGTACGAGCCGCGCCAGTAATAACTAACAAGAAAACATTAGCTTTGACCTTATTTACCAAATACAGCACTTGTTTGCATTGAATGGACTATAAAGGGTATTGACTGGCTGTATGACCCTTTATACCTTGCATGTGAGTACAGAAAGTTGGAATTATCTAAACAAATCACAAATAGATTTTCCACTAAATTGAAGTTTTTCTAGAACCAAACTGGAAAGAAGGGTTTAAAAATTCCACTTTTACAAGTCAGGCCTGCTGACGTCATCGCTTGCTGATTTTGCGAAAATGTAAATAAAAGAAAATCTCAGTACTTGTTAACATACATTAATTAGTCAGTACTATAATAAACGTTTCTGTGTAGTTTTAGAGTTAATCCTGGGGATTTTACTGGTGTATTAATTAAATAAAAATCAGACTTACGAACTCATTCTTTTTATTTCAATCTATTAGACAATACCCTACCGCTTAAAATCATGGAACTATTAAGTACATGCATAAAATCTAACTTACAGACAATATAAAATACATATTTGTGCATATTTACACTGATATTGCAACGTTTGTAATTTATGTCAGAAAGCTCTAGAACATTATACAGTTACATGACGTCATCGCCGTCATTCTTGACGCGAATTATAATATTTTTACAGAAACTAAAACATGTTTATTTATTAGAGAACGAACTAGAACCATTTGATGGGTGAAAGAGGAAGCATCATTGTGTATGTAAACCGTTGGCCTAGTGGTTAGTGCGTTTGCCACGAACCATCGATATATGGAAAACAAGCGGTATATCGGTGACGTTCTTTCATCTCAAGCAATGGACCTGATTTATTATCTACTAGCTTATTCCCGCGGCTTCGCCCGCGTAGACAAGTTCTCCCGTGAACATTGTGAAACAGCGCCCTCTATGTAGACGTTTTGTTACTTAGGGGGTATTAGCGGACGCCCCGCGACTTTTTCCGCGTTAAAAAGTATCCTATATGTTATTCCAGGATATAAGCTATCACTGTACCAAGTTTCATCAAAATCTATTCGGTAGTTTTTGCGTGAAAGAGTAACAAAATACATCCTCACATCCTTACAAGCTTTCGCCTTTATAATATTAGTATGATAGTATACCAACAGAGAGAGATAGAATGACGCAAATAGGAGGCACGCGAGCGAGACGAAGTGAGTCAATTAGGACAAAGTGGTGTAATTTACGAGGTCCATGCGCTAGAACATAGTATAGCCCGCGTAGAATTTTTTGTCGGTTGAGTGAATATAGTCACAGATTGTACGCGCGGGTCAGACCGCGTTGTTCCTGCGGTTGAACTCCTCGGTGTCAGCGGGCACGTCCCAGCGCGGGTTCCAGATGCCTTCGGGTGTGCGCGGCCGCGCCGGGTCGGTCCGCCCGCGGTGCTTGGAACACTTGTCCACCACCTTGCTGATGGCCTCGGGGTCGTCTCTGTACAGCGCGCCGTAGAACTGGGAAACTCATGTTATTTATATATTATTTACTAGCTTTTGCCGCGGCTTCGCCCGCGTGAAAAGTTTTCCCCAAGAAAATTGTGAAACAGCGCCCTCTATGTAGGCGTTTTATTACCTAGGGAGTATTAGCGGACGCCCCGCGACTTCGTCCGCGATAAAAAGTATCCTATATGCTATTCCAGTATATAAGCTATCACTGTACCAAGTTTCATCAAAATCTGTTCGGTAGTTGTTGCGTGAAAGAGTAACAAACATCCTCACATCCTTACAAACTTTCGCCTTTATATTATTAGTAGGAAGGAAGTAGGATTTAAGCGAGCACGTATCGGAAGACGTGTCGGCAGCGTAGGCAGGCCTCCCGCAACGTGGACCGACGATCTGGTGAAGGTCGTGGGACCCGGCTGGATGAGGTTAGCGCGGGACCGGGCGTCGTGGAGATCCCTGGGGGAGGATTTGTCCAGCAGTGGACGTCTACAGGCTGATATGATGATGATGATTTATTTAAGCTATTAAACATTGTATATTACAATAACAATTGGCATTGTAGTGTTGTTAAACCGTATTGGTTTGTCCCAACACTACCATTTGTGCTCTCCATTGGTTACTTATAACAAGATATATATTACAATAAGGTAAATGTTTTTAAGTAAAGCGGTCAAAATCAAAAATACTTTATTGCGTGAATGTATACTCCCCACGGAATTTCTTGACGGCTCAATGAATATAGTCACAAACTGCACATCGCTGACAGTGTTTATAGCTGCCCATAGAGGAAATTCTAAGGCGCATGTGTGAAGTCCACCACATCGCTCTGGGCGTGGTGGACTATATAGCCCGCCGTACGCCATCGTTGAGATGGTATACCTTTGTCCCAACAGTGAGGACATAATTATATGGCGAAGTTTTAATTTTAATGTAATAATGAACCCATTGTGAAGAAAAGGGTAACATAAACCCAAACTTTTAGACGAAAATGATTTTTTATTATTCGCTATGTATTAAATATTAGTTTATAAATTAGATACTTTTACGTTATTTTATTCATATGCACACTGGGCAAAACATAGAGTTACCTATGTTTATGAATAAATGATTTTGATTGATTTGTTAATTACCGTTTTACACTCGTCGCATATCCACGCGGGCAGCGCTTGTTTCTCCGCCTTCTTCCTAACTGTTGGCTCTTTGCACAACGGCTCCACTTTCTCCGGAGTCTTTCTGCAAGCAAGCAAGCAAATAACATCACCCTCAACGTTAAATCAGTCAAAATTTATTTATTTAAAACTTTATTGCACTAATTTGTACAAAAGGCGAACTTAATGCCAATGGCATTCTCTACCAGCTGACCTTTGGGCCATGCAGATAAATTAGTGGTAGGCGCAAAAAGATAGTTTAGTTTATTTATAACAATATGATAATATAAAACAGTAATATATGATAATTAACTACATACACTACAAATAGATAAATAGATACAAATTATTAAAAAAAAATACTTTTATTACATAAATATATTAAATACATAGATACTATAAATAAATCAGTCTACAAATATTGACTAAATGAAGACTACAGATCTTACTAATATTATAAAGGCGAAAGTTTGTAAGGATGTGAGTGAAGATGTTTGTTACTCTTTCACGCAAAAACTTGGAATAACATATAGGCCACTTTTTAACGCGGACAAAGTCGCGGGGCGCACGCTAATACCCCCTAAGTAACAAAACGCTGATATAGAGGGCGCTGTTTCACAATGTACACGGGAAAAACTTTTCTACGCGGGCGAAGCCGCGGGAAAAGGCTAGTTATAAATAAATCAGACTACAAATACAATAACAAAATATGTTAATTTATGAGTACACGGGTACAGAATGATTATAAATTATTTTAAAAAAAAAACATCAAAATCAACCATAAAATGTTAGGCACCCAACAAAGTCCTTTCTTCCACTCACGATTTTCCTCTTCGTTCCTCCGAAAACCTTCGTCTTCATGTCCCTCCTCACTCCTCTAAATTCTACGATAAATCCTTCACACTCCATGCCATTCGTCTTTGGAACTCCCTTCCTGTCCCGATCAGGCACGCCAAATCCTTAGTTGCATTCAAGCAACAAGTCAAGGGACTTTTTCTCACTGACTGTGTCTGATCACTTCACTTCCCTCTTTCCTTCACCTGCTTAGAACTTTGTTGTTATCGATTACATTGTATAAATGTATGTATGTATGTATGTATATATTTATGTATATTGTATGCATGTATGTATGCATGTATGTGTGTATGTATATATATTTTTTTGTATACCAATGTATTTTAGGGTATGTAGATTTTTAAAATATGCCTATAATTGCACAACCTACCTTCTAATTTGCTCTAACTTCTCTACCCAAAGGTTGACTGGAAGAAATCGCTCTTAGCGATAAGACCGCCTAGATGTACATTACTGTATCTGTTTTTGTTTTTGTCTGTAATTTTTAAACGTGCAATGAAGTGTATTGAATTGAATTGAAAGTCTCTAGTGAACACCCAGCTCCCCTTTGACACCTAAATTTGTTGTGGCATGCGCCACGTCATCAGCCAACTTCGCATAACCGCCAAAAAGCTTTCAAACAAAGTTTTTTTTAATGCGATTCTTTTCCTCTGTAGCTTACGGGTATAATTACCTTTTGGCGTTGGTTTCAATTGTATCTACTTTGTTGGCGTTGCAGAGCAGCGACAAGCTGGGCTGCGAGCACGGCGGGACGTTCGCCACGTTGATGTTCTCGGCGAGAGGACGCTTCAACGGACTGCAAAATACATAGACAATATCATCATATCAGTCAACGTCCACTGCAGGCCATAGGCATTCCCCAATGAACGCCATCACACCCGGTGCTCCGCATCCAGCCGCTCCCGGTCATCTTCTTTAGGTCATACTGTCTGTACCGGTACATACAATATAACAAAACGAGAAAATTAAATAAAATTAAATTGTGGGGCTTCCACTAAAAGGGAAACCCTTATGTTACTCGGTCAGAGTTTCAGCCGTTGAATCGATCTGTATTAAAAGTACAGTCGCGGAATGAAAAGGTTCGTCGCATCTTAAAGTCTATTTTTGCTTGTATGTAACAGTGCAAGAAACAGAATTGCCAACATTTGAATAACCGAAAAGAAAGAATGAATCAAGATTTAATAATAAAGAAAAAATATAATACGAATAGCCTGTTGGCGTAGTGGTAGTGACTCTGCCTACAGCGCCAAAGGTCGTGGGTTCGATTCCCACCCGGGACCAACATTTGTGTGATGAGCATAACTGTTGGTTTTCAGATTGTGGGTGATTGTATGTATTTAAGTATTTATTTAAAAGTATTTAAGTATGTTTATCAGTTGTCGAGTACCCATGTACAAGCTTCGGCTTAGTTGGGACTAACCAGCCGTGTGTGGATTTATCCAAAATATTAATATTAAATATGCTATTAGGGATGAATTTGAAAACTGAATAACCTTTTCGATCCGAAATTCGCTCTGACAACTCACCTATTGTGTGGCAGTATTTGACTTTTCCCCTCGTAATTATTGTTATTTTCCAGGTTGTTCACGTGACGCAGCAAAGACATGCTCTCGTCCGAGTCATAATGGTTTTCATTTAATTCCTGCTTAATCTTCACAACAGGTGGATCAGTCCTTGGTACTCTTGCGAATCTGGAAATTTGATACATGTGCTTGACTATATAATGAGACACAGGCCGCCAGGCTCTGAATGGACGGATACGAGAGTGTTTCCATCCCATGCGAAATATGGGAGGAGGGCACACTTTTAAGGCCGGGTCAAACCGAATGCAGCACGGCGCAGCACAGCGCAGCGCAGCACGGCTTATGACGTTGTAAATGTATCGAATATTATGGGAGAGGACACACCGACGCACGATGCTGCACAGCACTGCGCAGCTACGCGCGTCTCCGTGCGTCAAGCCACGCAGAGACAACCCGAGCGCGCGCGGTCTGGCAACGTCGCGCGCGCGCCGTGCCGTGGTGACGTTGTAATCGTATGGCTCTCACTTGTTGACGTCACACCGCGTGCGGCGATTGCGTTGCGGCACAGCACGTCGCGACAACTGGCCGCTGTGACGTGCTACGCAACGCGCTGCGCTGCAACGCTCTGCGCTGCACCGCATACGCATTCGGTTTGACCCGGCCTTTACGCTACGGAACAGACTTAGGCGTGCTTTAGACAGTCATGCCAGCGTCATTCAATTCCATCAGTCATGACTGATAGTTGCATGATGCAAAAAATAAAGTATGAAATTTTTCGTCATTCACCGCATTAGACGATCAGTCATCCGTCAGTCACCGCCTGACTATGGTAAAAAAAGACAGCAAAACCAAGCGTCTACACCCCTAAACCTAGCGTAAGGGGTGCCCCTTACCTGTTAGGTTTCAAAATATTAATGGACTCCTCCATTTCTGTGACTTCATCCATAACAGGGTTGTGTGCGGTGGCGTGGCTCGGTCGTTCTGTTCTCGATAACAGCGACAGAGGTCGCTTGAACTTATCCGGCTTGTCTTTGGAGGTGATTCTGGATCTATGAATTAAATTATGCATGGAGTGAATCAGGCTATCATGGGACATCATCACGAAAAACTACGGACTAGATTGGATGGGTGACAGTACAAAAGGAATGCCTGAGACACCTACTGCGAGACTTTGACTTGATTTGCTATTGATACTGACTTATCTAATTATTTTAAGCTATAGACATGATATTTTTTAATTTTTTTTTAATTTAATTTGATTAATTGCAAATTTAAAAGGAATATATTGTAACGCAATGGTGTTATGTCATTTACTGTAAGTTACATTTTATATGAAATAAATTTAAAATGAATTTGAATACTTTGCGAAAACCTGTTCCCGCGGGAAAACCTTTTCTACGCGGGCGAAACCGCGGGAAGCAGCTAGTAATATATTGGTAAGTATAGATGGTTAGTACTTGGTTTTACTTTCCACATTTTTTCCATTTTACGGTAGGTAAGCTAAAATCTGAAATGCAACAAATGTAATACGGCAAACATAGTTACTTACAAAAATAAGTTCTTAGGTCCACTTGTGGGTGATGGTAGTATTGTGTCGTCGTTTTCACTTGACTCTTTCTTAATCAACTTCTGTAATCATAATTTAAACTTTAATAAGGTGGTCTTAATAGCATTTAAATGAGGATGTTCAATGCTCCAAAAATCCATATCAGCACTTGGTGCTATGCAACTGAAGAGGATCTGGCAATGAAGAATGTTTAGCCAAATCATTAACACATTTTGAGTCTTGTATTTTATGGGCTATTCCTTAAAATAACCCCCTAAATGTACGTATATAATAAATATTATATACTATAAAGCTCGACTACCACTCACTCACTCACTGACTGACATAGTAGTTCTCCCAGAAGGAGTGATTGTGGACCAAAACGATGTAGGGGTGAAGTACGCAACCTCCTCTGATGAGTAGAGGAAAAGTCCGAAACTTGGAGATTCTGTCCATCTTCAGCTATCGTGTCAACGGCCCGCGGAAACGGTGCCAGATAGCTGGGGTGACCTTGAACTAAAGTTGTCCAGAATCCTGGGATCATTGATGACGTCACTTTTTTTTTTCAAAATGGCGGCGTTTTCAAGATGGCGGAGCGCCGTTTTTTCGAGAAACTTTACCCGAATTGATCTCCCGGAAGGAGTGGTCATGGACCAAAGTGGTATGGGATGGAGTGTAGCCCATGCCCTGTAGTATATGGGAAAATTCTGACATTTGGAGATTTTGGTCATCTTCACCCTTCAGGTCCACGGCCCGTGGAGTCAGAAACCGATATTTGGACTGACTTCGAATTAAAGTTGTACAGAACCCTAGGACCTTTGGTGACGTCATCTTTCTTCTAATGTGCGCAGTATCTTCTGGTGAGCAGAGTAAAAATATGAAACTTGGAGATTCTGGTCATCTTCAGCTGTTGGGTCAACGGCCCGCAGAAACGGTGCCAGATAGATGGACCGAGCTGGAACTAATATTGTTCAGAATCTTGGTAAATTCATGATGTCTTTTTTTTTTTTCAAAAAGGCGACTTTTTTAAAATACACTACCACAAATTATACGTAGTTAATATTGTAGTGAATGCCTGCTTTACAACGCACTGGCCACTTTAAATAGAAAAAAAAGGTTCACATAGCTTATTTTTTAAATGGCTTTTACTTTAGATTTCTTTGTACAAAGTGGCCTGATACATCCAAAGAGATGCATTATGATGAACCTATGGAATTGAATAATTTGTTATTATGCGGCTTTTTTATACGGCCGAAAATAAATTTTACTCTCCGATTGCGCTGAATTTTTTATAATATTTGCAGTATTTTCTGGTGAGCAGATTAAAACTCTGAAACTTGGAAATTATGGTCATCTTCAGCTGATGGGTCAACGGCCCGCAGAAACGGTGCCAGATAGCTGGACCGAGCTGGAACTAATATTTTTCAGAATCTTAGGCAATTTGGTGACGTCATTTTTTTTTAATATGGCGACTTTTAAAATTATACGGCTTTTTTTTAACAGCCAAAAATATATTTTACTCTCCGATTGCGCTGAATTTTTCATAATGTACGCAGTCTTTTCTGGTGAGCAGATTAAAACTCTGAAACCTGGAGATTATGGTCATCTTCAGCTGTTGGGTCAAAGGCCTGCAGAAACGGTGCCAGATAGCTGGACCGAGCTGGAACTAATATTTTTTAGAATCTTAAGCAATTTGGAGACGTCATTTTTTTTTTTCAAAATGGCGACTTTTTCAAAATTATACGGCTTTTTTTTTAACAGCCAAAAATATATTTTACTCTCCGATTGCGCTGAATTTTTCATAATCTACGCAGTCTTTTCTGGTGAGCAGATTGAAACTCTGAAACCTGGAGATTATGGTCATCTTCAGCTGTTGGGTCAACGGCCCGCAGAAACGGTGCCAGATAGCTGGACCGAGCTGGAACTAATATTTTTCAGAATCTTAGGCAATTTGGTGATGTCATATTTTTTTTTCAAAATGGCGACTTTTTCAAAATTATACGGCTTTTTTTATGGCCAAAAATAAATTATACCACGTTTGTTCGCGGGTTGGTGGTTGGTTGTTTGGTTGGTTTGTTCGCTCGCTTCGCGCGTTTGTTCGCGGGTTGGTTGGTTGGTTTGTTCGCGCGTTTGTTTGCGCGTTTATTCGCGGGTTGGTTATTTGGTTGGTTTGTTCGCGCGCTTCGCGCGTTTGTTTGCGCGTTTCGTGCGTTTGTTTGCGCGTTTGTTCGCGGGTTGGTTGGTTAGTATGTTCGCGCGTTTCGCGCGTTTGTTCGCGGGTTGGTTGGTTGGTTGGTTATTTGGTTGGTATGTTCGCGCGCTTCGCGCGTTTATTCGCGGGTTGGTTTGTTCGCGCGCTTCGCGCGTTTGTTCGCGCGTTTCGCGCGTTTGTTCGCGGGTTGGTTGGTTGGTTTGTTCGCGCGTTTCGCGCGTTTGTTCGCGGGTTGGTTGGTTTGTTCACGGGTTACGCGCGTTGTTCGCGCGTATCGCGCGTTTGTTCGCGGGTTGGTTGGTTATTGGGTTGGTTTATTAGCGCGCTTCGCGCGTTTGTTCGCGGGTTGGTTGGTTGGTTTGTTCGCGCGTTTCGCGCGCTTGTTCGCGCGTTTCGCGCGTTTGTTCGCGGGTTGGTTGATTATTTGGTTGGTTTGTTCGCGCGCTTCGCGCGTTTGTTCGCGGGTTAGTGGGTTGGTTTGTTCGCGCGTTTCGCGCGTTTGTTCGCGAGTTGGTTGGTTTGTTCGCGGGTTTCGCGCGTTGTTCGCGCATTTCGCGCGTTTGTTCGCGGGTTGGTTGGTTGGTTATTAGGTTGGTTTATTAGCGCGCTTCGCGCGTTTGTTCGCACGTTTGTTCGCGGGTTAGTTGGTTGGTTTGTTCGCGCGTTTCGCGCGTTTGTTCGCGAGTTGGTTGGTTTGTTCGCGGGTTTTGCGCGTTGTTCGCGCGTATCGCGCGTTTGTTCGCGGGTTGGTTGGTTATTAGGTTGGTTTATTAGCGCGCTTCGCGCGTTTGTTCGCGGGTTGGTTGGTTGGTTTGTTCGCGCGTTTCGCGCGTTTGTTCGCGGGTTGGTTGATTATTTGGTTGGTTTGTTCGCGCGCTTCGCGCGTTTGTTCGCGGGTTAGTGGGTTGGTTTGTTCGCGCGTTTCGCGCGTTTGTTCGCGAGTTGGTTGGTTTGTTCGCGGGTTTCGCGCGTTGTTCGCGCGTTTCGCGCGTTTGTTCGCGGGTTGGTTGGTTGGTCATTAGGTTGGTTTATTAGCGCGCTTCGCGCGTTTGTTCGCGGTTTGGTTGGTTGTTTGGTCTGAAGTATTGAAAGAAATAAAGAACAGCTCAAATAGTAGTTTTTTACCGCGAATGAGGTCGCGGGGGTCTGCTAGTAAATTTGTATTCACGGGTTTGAGGTGCTCCAAATCAGATTCCGGTTCCCGTCAAAAAACAGCTCACAACACTGCAATCACGAAAGTCATGAAATTTTGTTTTGCGGCTTGTAGGTGCCCCCACTGAAGATTTGGTTTCCGGCCAAAAACTAAAACGTCGAAACTCATTAAAAAAAATTTTTTTTTAGGATTCCTGTCAAAATAAAAGCTCAACACAGCCGACCTCCGCGGTCCGCTTGCGGGCCGCGGCACCCACCGAAACACTAGTTAAATTATAATTCTTAACTTAAAAAGTTGTGAGTAAGTATTTCATTCCGTTTTTATTATACGGACCGGGTGAAACAGGCATGTATATTAAAATTACAGCCCTTAAAATAATAATCAGAAAACGACGACTGCACGATTCGATATTAAAGATTCCAGCGTTTTATACCTGCACTTCATTCATTTTGTCACTCCTGGCTTCCATCGACCCCCCCGAGGCATCGGGAGAGCTGGTGAGGTCCACGATGCTGGTCACCTTCTCGGTGGTGAGCTGCAGCCGCGACTGGATCAGCCTGCCCTTGCCGGGAGTGTGACCAGTAGAGTGGGTGAAATGCAACTTTATTGACTTCTTCTCTGGTGTGAGCCTGAGTAAAAAAATGTGTAGGTACAGCCACAGTTTTTTTCTTTAAACGTCTTTCTTGACTCTTTACTTTCCCCTCCCTCCCTCCTTCCTTCCCCATCCTTATAGGTACAACGCGTAGTGCCAAAAACGCAAGTAGCCAAGGCCAAATCATGTTTTTTTGGTCATTTCTTCCCTCTTATCTACTCCTTTCGTTTCTCGCTCTCTCCTATCGCCTCTACAAGTTTCTATTCAAGGTTTCAGATCTGTATGGTGTCGTTCAACGACCGAAGTTAAGATGTTTCAAGACAAAACCAGGCTCTTCATAAAATAAACCTCTCGCAGTTAACGCGGTACGCGGGGGTTCCGGTCTTTAATTAGAGTTTTTTGATCAAAGTCAAAGTCATAAGTATAGAGTCATAGTCATAAGATCGTTATAAGAAACGGGATTGATTAGCTAAAAAAATTTTTTTTTTGTGTTAATTGCCCATGTAGCTTATAGTAATTTTTTTCAAAATCTGTAAATGCAGGCCAAAAAGTTAAGGACAGTCTCTTAAGAATATTTTCTTCTAGTTAGAATGGTTCTCCTTGCTACTGCCTCCATCTCAAAAATCCACCCTGTACATGAAATATTATATAATATTTTAAAATATAATTACAAAAATTACAATAAAACCTCACCAATTTTCAGGGCATTTCTTCTTGTCCCTGGTTTCTGTCGTATTCATAACCCGCTTTTTCTTCAGTTGTATAATAGGACTTTTCCGACCAGGAGTGCCCTCGATCTCTGATACAGAATCGTCCTTAAACGATACATCTTCTAATGAACTACACAATTCCTTCTTCGGACTTATTGATTTCTTTTTGGCTCTAGAAATGTCTACAGTACATACTGCCTCTGTGTTTGTTTTACATTTGTTAATGTGATTTTTAATGTCTTTCGGTGGAGTTGGATACGAGTCACTGCAGACAACTTTGAAAACATCTGATAAATACTTAAAATTTTTGGTTTCATTTAACTTTGTTAATATTGATGCTGAAATGGAAAAAAACAGTGTGAAATTTTTAATAGTAGTATTTTAATTGATAACTACTGAGCCTGTTCATATATTATTGTACATATAAAATTCATTACATTTCAAAAATGTAGTAATAGCCAAGCAGATTGCGTGTGGTCGCAAAAATGGCTCACTGATGCACAGGGAAAGCCGAATTGGGGGGAGAAAAAGAAGGGCCTTACTGTACATATTACTCATTAATTGAACATGGATTGTTCTAGAACAAGATTTTCCTTACCAACTTGTTGAATTATGTCATCCTTTGCAGCAATAACCTTCATAAGAGTTTCAGAACTTCTGCAACTTTTACTGAAAACAACCATGACAAATATCAATAGTTTCATTAAAATTAGGAATTATCTAAACTGAACGATCACGAGCTAGGGTTGTCACAGTACTTTATAATTTAAATAAAATAAGATTATATAAAAAAGTTTTGGCCTTGTATTTTTAATTATTTTAGCAAATTAATTGAACCCAATTGTTCAAGAGGTAACATGCATTCTGTGCATGGAACTTCATACAGTGTTATCAGTGAACCTTTCGTTAGCAAGCCTGGTCAAATGTAGCAATCTAATGAAATTCAAACTTCTTGTAAAAGTTTAAACTAGATGATGACATTTGTGGCAAAAGCTTGTTTCCTGCAGGGTTTTCCCCATGGTAAAACTTAGCCTATATTCATGGTAATGACACAGGCTATGTGTTTGTTTGCAAATTTTCATACAGATCGGTTGAATGTTCTATAGGTATTCATAGGTTAGAATAGCAGTGAAGAGTTTGGAAACAAATGTCTCGATCTCTAATATTAAATTAGGATTGCTACGGATAGGATTAGGATAGGATAGGATTAGGATTGTAATGAATGCTTACCTTTCACACCTTTCTCTTAGTGCTAACAGTTCAGTCTTATAGGTTTCCGTTTCAATGCACAGCTGATCGAATCCAAGTGTAAGTTCTGAAAAGTTTGAAAATAAATTAGGTATTTTGGTAAAGGTTTGCCATGTTTATTGATAACCGTTATGTGCTTCTAACCCACAGACTACAGAGGGATACTACGTCCTAACCAAACATAATAGGTATGTGAAAATTGAGATTAGGCACAATACGAAATTCATATTGTTGTTACCTTTGAAGTTTACCAAGCTTTCCTGTAATGAAGTTTCAAGTGCTGTAACTTTAGGACTAAGGGATAACTTTGACATATTGTAAGATAATTCGCTAAACACACTCATTATCAACTAAAATTATTCTAGTTTCTTTTCTGTCTCCATTATATAATAATATATTTTAATTAGCAATAGAAAAACATACAACACAACAAAACATCAAACAAATATTTTTGGTTTTTGTTTGTTGTATTAGTTTCGTTCGTCCAATCATTGACGGGCAAAAGTCGATGGACTATACAGCCAGGCTATATTTTATCGTTTTCTTAGTTTGACAAAAAACCGGCGGGCCTCAATTTAAATAGGGCACGATCAAAGTCAGTAGGCGATCCACACTCACACTGCAGTTCACATCCTCACTAAACTGATAGTAGCTTTAAATAGGTATAACAATGAATTAGGAACGAATTTGATGAGTAGTTCGAACGAAGCCTTTTTCCCACATAATACACTGTAATATGCAGTTGCTACATAAAATACTATAACAGCTAATATATTAAACAAAGTAAACACACAAAATATGTACATTTTTAAATACCTAACTCAAATTAAATAAAGAAACAACGATCTCTGAGAAGATCCCGCCATATAGTTCCATGTCTACTCGTCTATGTTTTTGAACGAATGATAAATGAATGAACTAAAATTGATGGGAAAGTCTAAAAACCGGTTTTTTGTACATCACTTATTATCTGGAATACGGAATTTGAATTAGCGTATGGCAACACCGATAGATAGCGATTGATTGATGCAAAAAGCGATGCGAGGCAAAGGTGTTTAGATCTATTCCATCAAGCTAAAAAGTATTCCAAGGAATAAAATTATCTTTATTCATACAAAGTAGTGGCAGGTAAGTCCTATTATAGATAAATAATTTAGTTATTCAAGGCTCAGGCGTTATGGCTACTGGGTGCTGGGTACGCTCAGCTCACGTCGCGACACAAATTAGATAGTCGCGAGCAACATGGCCGACCATACCTTTGCTTGCTTTTGTGAAAAAATGGCTATTTTGTGATGAGGCTGTATGCTGTTGGCGGCAAGTCTGCAACCTTGTCTTGGTTTTACGGCAAAAAGAATACAATTTACAGAGCGGTCTTCTAGTTCCAGTTTATGTAGGTTATTTCGACTTTTGTTTCTATTCTACCGAGCCCACATATTTTACAATACAGTTTTACCTAAATACCTATTCAATAGGAAAATGCACTTTAAAAATAATGGATTCCCCTCACTCCCTCAAGCTTAATTTTAATGCTTTTAGTTTTAAAACTAGTTAGTAATCTTCCTGTTCCTCAAAAATATTGCTGGTGACCATGAAACGAGCTACAGAAAATTACAAAAACATTTTAATTATTTTGGTTAAGCTCCTTACTCAGCTTCCACCACCATGGAGCGAACGAAGAGAACGACAGGTCCCAAGAAAAAGACAAGAGTTGAGGTTTAAATTTTGGTGGGTATTAGATAGGCTACCTACTATGGTAATCATCGTAGATAACCATTTTTTAAAGAATATTTTTTGTAGTACCTACCTATCATTACTCTAAGTGCAAACCTTTAATTTTAAATAGCTTTACAAGTCTTCACGTACTTAAATAAAATAAAAATAGCCTACAATCTGGTTCTGCATGCACATATTATATGATATATTCAAAATTGCATTTATCTTAAAATTAAAATTATGAATTTGATTGAACTGTTTTTATTATTATTTATTATTTCTGTTTGTCGACAACCTATTTATTTATTATATTTAAATTGTATTGTTCGCCGTCGTTTCACCACTGACAAAGGCCTCCTCCAGACTCTTCCATTTATTTCTGTCTTTAGTCATTCTTGACCACAGCGCACCCGCCACTTTCCCTATGTCTTCTTCCCATCTTTTTATCGTTCGTCCCTCTTTCTTTTGCTATCTCTAGGGTACCATTCGGTTGTAATTTTATTCCATTTGTTCTCCTTATGTCTCATCATATGTCCTGTCCAAGTCCATTTTAGTTTCCTTATTGTTTTTCACGTACTTACTACATTTTAATTTTCTCATTTTAGGTGAAGCGGAGTAAAAATGGAGGTGGACATTAATTCTGATGATTTGTTTGTCGTCATCATCGGCGACAACATCGCCGAGGAGGATGTCAAAATTGACACAACCGATTTGAGTCAATTTGAAAATGTTAAGGTCAAAGAAGAGGTTTTGGACGAAGCAACAGGTATTATGGGCGTAGATGACATTTTCCATAATGTAGAGCTACATGGAGAATTGCTTGATATGGATTTAAAACAAATAGTAAAAGAGGAACCAGAAGACCCGCCTGATGATGACGAAGATTATGCTCCAAATTCTAATGACGATGATGATGACATTGATTATGATGATGAAACTGAAATCAAAGTAATCAAGAGGAGACCCCCGAAAGGAAATAAAAATAAGACAAGGAAGGATGGACGTCGCTTCACAATGGTCAGGCCGGGAGATGAAAAGTCTTTTGTTCATGATTTGAAGGATCGGTACCCTGATCTGCAGACTGATCAGGATCTGCTGGTCGAAACTTTAGCCGAAATCATGAGGACGGTTAAGCCACCAGAGCCCCCAAAAGATTACTACCGTATGAAAAAATCCAAATATGAGTAAGTAATATCTGAACTGTCGAACTATCTAGGGATAACTACTTATTGAGTAATTATACCAATTTTCACATATAAAGTAAATTAAACATATTTAAACTAAACATATACATACTAAAAACACCCCAAGGCTCTATTTCTATGAAATCTCTTCCAGCTAACCCAAACTTCCAGCTAACAAAGGTAACGAAACAGCGCCATCTATGTATTTTTTATGTATCAGCCAGCACCATATGTTGGCAAATAGCAATAATTATGTTCTAAATAAATAAATAAAAATAGTTCCCATGAAAATCCATCCCCTCATTAAATTTGGATTGCCCAATTAATATAATATCTTTATGAATTATGTGTTGTTCTGGTGTATAATCTGAAGTTTCATCAAAGTCTGATCCCTAGTTTTTGCTTGAAAGAGTAACAAACATCCTCACAAACTTTCGACTTTATAATATAGGTGATATACAAGCACTAATTTGTTTGGACGGGCTAATTTCTGGAACTTCCAGCCTGAATTTAGAAATTACTTTTGCGTTTGATAGCTCAAATCTTGAGGAAGGGCTATTTAGCATCACGCTACGACCCTTAAGAGCCAAGCAAAGAGAAAATAGTCAAAAATAACTAGTATATTTATATAACTGCATTATTTACGGGAAACAAACAGCTAGTATATTTAAATAACTGCATTATTTACGGGAAACAAACAGCTAGTATATTTATATAACTGCATTATTTACGGGAAACAAACAGCTAGTATATTTATATATCTGCATTATTTACGGGAAACAAACAGCTAGTATATTTATATAACTGCATTATTTACGGGAAACAAACAGCTAGTATATTTATATAACTCCATTATTTACGGGAAACAAACAGCTAGTATATTTATATATCTGCATTAATTACTTTACAGATGTGTTGAGTGCAACAGATTGACGGAGTCGTTGCCAGCCGCGAGCCGGCACTACCAGGAATATCACGGCCCGCGCTATCTGTTCTGTTACGCGTGCGGAGTGGACTTTAGAAGGTAATAATCATCATACTTTATTGGTAATTATTTATTTACATGTCGCTCTCCGCATCCATCCGCTTCCGGCCACCTTCTTTAGGTCGTCGGTCCACCTGGCGGAGGGGCGTCCCACGCTGCGCGTACCCACCCGCGGTCTCCACTCCAGAACTCGTCTGCCCTTTGGAAAATTAGGAATCTGAAGGATTAGCAATCTGAAATGCAGTTTGCTAATGTCGGTAATCATGTCCTTCAAAACAACTCCGAGCATAGCCCTCTCCATGGCTCATTTCATTATCATACCAATCATATCATACCAATATAAAGAGGAAAGATTTTTATTTTTGTATGTTTGTAATCAATAAACTCAAAAACTACTGTGCCGATTTCAAAAATTCTTTCACCATTGGAAAGCTACATTCACCCTGAGTGACATAGGCTATATTTATCATCATCCCAATATTATAAAGAGGAAAGATTTGTATTTTTGTATGTTTTTAATGAATAAACTCAAATACTGTGCCGATTTCAAAAATTCTTTCACCATTGGAAAGCTACATTCACCCTGAGTGACATAAGCTATATTTATCTATATCTATGTCCACCTGTGCGAAGCCGGGACGGGCCGCTATCAGTTATATTATTATACTCATAAAAAAAAATTGCAGCAAGACAAACCTGTACAAGCACGAGAAGTGCTGCAGCGCGCCCGACGCGGTGGCCGTGCTCAGGGCGCGCGCGCAGTTCGTCGGCAACAAAGGCCGCAGCCGGCCCTACATACACCGCGTGCCCGTCGACTACAAGAAGTCTCCCAAGTAATAATCACACTATTACCAGAGTGAACGACAAGCGCAGTGTGCACCTAGACTCTACTCTACTCTAGACACAGAGATAAGCGCGTCACCAAGCTATGGTCAAGTACTTCTTCCGCGCAATACTGCGACTGGCCTGTTGGCGTAGTGGTAGTAACCCTGCCTACTGCGCCAAAGGTCGTGGGTTCGATTCCCACCCGGGCCAACATTTGTGTGATGAGCATAACTGTTGGTTTTCGGATTCTGGGTGTTTGTATGTGATTAAGTATTTATTTAAAAGTATTTAAGTATGTTTATCAGTTGTCGAGTACCCATGTACAAGCTTCGGCTTAGTTGGGACTAAACAGTCGTGTGTAAATTTGTCCAAACATAATTAATATTATTACTTGGCGCTCCGCTCTTTCTGCCTACCCCGTCAGGGACATAGCCGGAAGATATCGACGGTGGGAAGGCAGAAGGGTTGAACCGCCAATAGTGGCTGATCCCTTTTGCCCGAGACAGTGGGAAGGCAAAAGGGGTCAACAAAAAGTCGATATGTCACAGTCGCGTTCAAAAGTGCAGTCCTAGTTAGCGATAGAAATCGTTTGTGACGCTTCGTATCGGCGTATACAGACAATACACACACAGTTTATTTCTTGCAAACCAATGCGTACTCTAAAGGTAGGACTGCAGTTTTGATCGAGACTATGTATGTATGCTATAATAATTACATTTACACTAATAACAACTAATTAACACTTTTGATATCAATTTATTTAAGTATTTCTGTACATATTAGTGTGTTCTATATATTTAAGTATACTTATGTAATTAAAGTTTTCATTCAAAGTTTTACACTAATTGATTTTCCAATAAATTGCTAGAGATTAAGTTTACGTTTATACAATGTTTTATATAAAGTCAAATCAAATAAAAAAGTCAAATATACTTTATAGCTTGAACTTAAAAATTGACACAACGGCAATGAACTAGTGAACAATGGCGGCCTTAGTTTGATTTTGACGATTTGATTGTTTTATTTTTATGAAATTGGGACTGTCGCCTTGGGTCTCTACCTGTAGACATGTTTACTTTGTAAATTTGATAAAAATAAATAGTGTGCATTATAATGTATATTATACTAATACATGCTTAATATGAATGTATTGGTGCCAACAGGAACGCTGTGCGGACGACGTTCTCGTGCCACCTCTGCTCGGCGACGTTCTACAGCAAGCAGACGCTGCTGTCGCACTCGTACCTGCACGACGGGCTCCGCCCCTACCAGTGCAGCGTGTGCCCCGCCGCCTACACCTCGTACTCCGCCCTCTCGGTCAGTTCCATCCAGCCACACAGCTCCATACAGTGTGTCGTCATAATTAGAAACAGAGTAAGATTGTCATACAATCGAGGTCACTTTGAAGCCATGGTTCTCCGTGAAGGATTGATCAGGGCAAGATCTGATAACGGTCGTGGAGAGAGTAGATGGAGGACTTTCAGATCGCTATAGATATCCGACTGATCAGATCAGTTGGATATCTCATCTGATCAGTTGGATATCTATAGCGATCTAAAAGTCCTCAATCTACTCTCTCGATGACCGTCATCAGATCACGCCCCGATCAATCCTACACGAAGAACACGGCTGTATATGAAAATCTTGTCCTGTTTCTAATTATCCGTCCACCTATGTACATGGTGATAGGCCTATGGGTTTTCTCGAAACTTAAGTAGTACATTCACTGACTGCTCTCTAACGGTGAAGGAAAACATCGTGAGAATACCTGCACACGCCGCCAGAGGAGTTCGACACGTGACTTCGATATAGCTAAAAAGTCCGTTGAAGTGGCAGTGGGCTGGTCACATCTGTCGCAGAACCGATAACCGCTGGAGTGGTCGAGTTCTCGAGTGGAGACCACGCGTGCGCAAACGTGGTGTGGGACCTAAGTCACGATTTTTGTTTTTATTCGTAAGTGGACCGCAAAGTTTTCTTGGTAAAAGAAAGAAAAGATAGAAAGAGTATACTTTATTGACACCATTGCATCATAGTAGGTAATACAGACCTCTCTTTGCTGCTATTGCACCCATATGTTGCCGAGGCGCAAATATCGTTAGTAACAAGCCACCCTAAAGTAAATAAACCGTAATATGTTTGTTCCAGCGGCACTTCAACAACCACACGGACGTGCAGTTCATCTGCGACCACTGCTCGCGCTCCTTCAAGATCAAGACGGCGCTCGTCGCGCACATGAACACGCACCGACGTGAGTACGCGCGCGCGTAAATCTTTTTGGCGGTTGAGTGAATTCTACGGCACGTGCACTGTAAACACTGTCAGCGATGTGCAGCAGCACATCGCTGACAGTGTTTACAGTGCACGTGTGCGTAATTGACATAAAATGTGATGTGTAGAGATGTCCAAAAACTTGAAAATTTCCCTCCGGCCGTTTTTGTAATCGAGTTTTGTAACAAGCTACAAACAAAGATTTTTTTTCTTTGTATGGTCCCGTAGAATTTCTTGGCGGCTGATTGAATATAGTCACAGATTGTTTGCACATCGCTGACAATGCGCGTAAACGAAATAGTGTGCTACATAGAGTTGTCCATAAACTTGCTAGTTTGATTTGGTTGAACTGTTTCTTGAAATTGAATGAGCGTCTCAAGTGAACCCCGCACAACTCCCCTTTGACACCTAATATTAATCATTCATAGCGCAGAAATCAGCCAACTTCACACAGCCGCCAAAATACTCTACAGGAACTATATAGGAATATATAATACGAACAGGAGAGACACATTTTTTGGGTGTTATTTGAATGTTTTATTTCGTCTATATATTTTTTGCCGACGGTGTCCATTGTTAGTAACATAACGATAAGGAAACATCAAATAATTATTATCTATATGAGACTCTGGAATAAGAATGTATGTTGCCCCTCAGCCGAGAAGAAGCACCTGTGCCCGGAGTGCGGCAAGGGGTTCTCGCAGAAGTCTGGCATGTTGCTGCACGTGCACCGCGCGCACAGACACCTGCCGCCGCCCTGCGCCTGCCCCATATGCCCCAAGAGGTTATTACACTTCATTTATTTATGTATTTATATCAAATCAACAGTCTATTGGGCTCCCTAAACGATCATGCAGCATGACATGCATTACGTCTAGCTATAGTGATTGACGTGCTTGACATGCAAACTACGTGCTGGCCGTTGCTTCACTGTACTGATTGATAGCAAGCATGATGGTCCATCATGTAGCATGACATTCACGTAAACGTTGCATGTCATGCAAGCATGATCGTTTATGGACACTATCAGTATGTTTGACTAGCCTGTTGGCGTAGTGGTAGTAACCCTGCCTACTGCGCCAAAGGTCGTGGGTTCCATTCCCACCTGGGACCAACATTTGTGTAATGAGCATAACTGTTGGTTTTAGGATTCTGGGTGTTTGTATGTATTTAAGTATTTATTTAAAAGTATTTAAGTATGTTGTTTATCAGTTGTCGAGTACCCATGTACAAGCTTCGGCTTAGTTGGGACTAAACAGCCGTGTGTAAATTTGTCCAAACATTATTATTAGTATGTCCCCACTATTGGTACTAAGGCCTACCCTCTCAACCAGGACGTACGGGCTGTAGTCGCTAGCTAGCCCAGTGCGGGTTGGTGGAATTCACATGTGCTTAAGAACTTCATCATCGGCGTATTCAGGTTTCCTCACGATGTCGCTATTAATTAAAATTTTATTTATTCCACCAAGAGATGTTAATTAAGTCATGAGCCATTTTAGGGTATGTCATGTAGGGAAAATACATTGCCACAATCGTGCTAAGACGTGTTGAGACTAACTTGATACAGTACATCAACTGGACATTCATTGCTATGTTTCAGGTTTCGGCGTATGTCCTTATTGAAAATCCACATGCAGAACGCACATGGAATGCATCTGATGACGCGCAAGGTGAGTTATTTTCTCTTCACCAGTCTGTCGTGAAATTTAACTAAATGAATGTGTAATATTGAAGTGTATATTTATATTTATGTTGACATTTTTAATCTTGACATTTTATTTTTAGCATTGTTGACATTGTTATTTTATTTTTAGTATTGTTTAATTTGTATTGACATTTTATTTTTTGACGTGTAACTGAATACCAATAAACAATGATTATGAGTATAATAAAAATTGAATTTTTCCTTTGTGCAGATGTTCTTCCGATCGCTGCCAACCATGACCGACGACCAATTGCAGCGAGCTAAAGTTGTTTTCAAAACGGATGTGGCCAACTGCGACGAACAGTACGAAACGCGGGGCCAGTTTGCAACATTCATACCCGACAACGAGCAAACACTAACTGAAGACACAGAGCATAATGCGGATTCTTCTGAAAAACATTTCGAGATAGAAATTACTCCAGATGTTATTAATGCTGAATTATCTAAGAGAGGTAACCAGACCGAAGCAACTCCTGATAACTGTGATTCTGAAGAATATATTTACACGGAGGTTGTTGGAGATGATGGTGAATCATCCCAAGAATATATCCAGACCGAAGTTACTGAAGTTAATGTCACTTCATCTGAAGAACTGGTTCAGACTGCAGAACAGAATGTTGTTTCTGAAGAACTTGTTCAAGAGGGAAGTTCTGGTGACGTCGTCAAAGTAGTATGCATAGAAGACGGTAAACTTGTTGAACTTTCCACAAACAACATAAACGTATATCAAGACACTACTACCAAAGGCAGAAGGCTGAAACGAGCTCATGGCAAACAAGACATTTCTACAGCCTCAGAAAATGTACATCAGGTAGATAACAGTAAATTAAGATACTTTAGGAGGGAGAAGCCTAAAGGACTCCAAACCCAAGTAATGAAGGGGACGAAACCAGACATTTCTAAAAATGTACAGCAAATAAACCCTACCAAGTTAAAAGCCTCAGGTGCAGCAAAGCCAGTTCAAATAATTAAAACAACACGAGTTGTTCGGCGAGACGGTCACAATGCGAGTGTGACAAGGTACATTCATCCGCAAAATGTGACTCAGCAGACAGCCAATTCTCAAGCATTGAGATATGACACAGCAGAAACTACTCCAAATGAAACCCCCGAAGGCAAAAGTACAAAACCAAAAATTCTAGGAGCTTCAAAACGTCAAAGATTCTTTTTGAGAAATGATAGAGAAGATACTACGCCAAATGTGAATGTAAATGTGACAGTTGAAGCGATGGAGAAAGAATCAGATAATATTAGTAAAGAGACAGTAGTGAAGAGCCGATCAACACTGATACAGCAAAAACAGTCGGCTGACACTGCGAGTGTTATCCAACGAATTGGCAGTGGCGTAACAGTGACGCGTAAAATCGATGATAAGAAAGATGTCGCAAATATATCGAATAGACGACAGAAAATGAATGAGGTTTCGGGGGGCAGTCCGTATAAGGGACGATTACGGAACGCGTGCAAAGGGCCGTCGATGCCAGAACTCTAAGTCCCCCCCTCCAGCTGCCTACGGCAAGAGGGGAAGAGAGGCACTATAGGGCTCCCTAAACGATCATGCAGCATATACGTGCTGTCACTCATGCATGATCGTCTAGCTGTATTGATTGACGTGCATGACATGCAAACTACGTGCTGGCCGTTGCTTCACTGTATTGATTGATAGCAAGCATGATGGTCCATCATGCAGCGTGACATGACGCGCAAGCATGATCGTTTAGGGACACTTTAAGGGTTGGACCCTATCTGTCAGCACGGAATCGCACTTTTGCCGTCAGTGCTGCGGCGTGTTAAAGCACCCGCTGTTTCTCGCTCTAGCAAATGACGTTCCTGAACGACGGAAAAGGATATAGATATGAAAAAGTACGATGTGGTCGAACCCTAACATAGGACCCCCCCAATATTTAATGTTTATTAATATAATTTTCTGAGTTGGCAGTTTCAAAGAATTTGAAAATATTTACTTAGATTTTTGTTTTAAATTTTTTTTTAATGAATTGATTGCAGAATGCCTTTAGTATTTAAGACTAGGGGTAGCGTTTGCTGACGGTGCACGACAAACGAAGTATACAGTGAGGCGTATCCCAGACACAGGCGGCCTGCGGTAGCGGTGGCGGTCCGTTGTATTCCATACGCAATGTATGTGAGACTTCAGACACGCGCGGCCTGCGTTTTCATATTGAAGCTGCGGCCTGCGGTAGGCCGCCACCGCAGGCCGCGTGTGTCTGGGATATAAATATATCAAGTTATCTGTGAAGTGGCAGAATCAGGAACTACGCAGAATGTCATTCGGCCGTCAGCACAAAATATATAGAATGACGGGCATGCAACGATGGCAGAGCCACCCTTCAGTTCACAGATAACTTGGTAAGTCTATACGCCTTATTCATATTCCTGTCGTATTGTTGACTTGCAGAAATCTATCAAATGTGGACTTAGAGAGTGAATAGAAAGAAGTCCATATGATTTATTAAGTTCTCCATGGGGGAAGCGATAATTCGTTCGTTGAAAGTGGTCTTTGGACATAAAAATTGATTTGGGGTTTGACTGTCTGTCCAATGTGGAATGACAGAAAAGTCCACGTTTGTCAGATAAGAGTCGAAAATCGTCTGCCGAATACGGCCGAAATAGGTAGGCCGTTTCGGCCATACGATTTGAAAATGTTATTTAAACTTAATTTAATATTAAAGTTATATAGGTACCAGTTATAGTAAATAGTCTTTAAAAATAAAAATGCCAGGCCTTTGATACGAAAGTGTTTTATTACGCACTTATTATTTCAACCAAATGTTTACGAAATACTCATCTATAGCATAATGCATACACAATCGTTAGAAGACACCACAAATATAATGCTTCGTCGTTACATACTAGGAAAATACAAAAATATTAAGCGGTTTTTTTATGGTAACACCTGAAGGGATACCCTTTTTTAAATTTAAAATATGCGAAACATACACTTATGAAATGCACCGTATATTAACATGTATGCGCTGTCCTTGACATACCTGACGTTTCGGTCTTCAGTTAACACTCAAAGACCGTGTTAGTAGTTAGTTTTATACCTAAAAGATGTACTTAGTGCACGATTACTTTTCCTTACGTACGAATATAGTTTTTCGTGGACTTATTTTTTTGTCCTATCATTAGGTCCACGGTAGTATCTTATTTCTCGTCGTGCTATTGATATTAGGTACATAATTTTGCCGACCCATGTACGTACACTGGGTAATTCCCCTAAATCATTTAATTACTTAAGTAAACTGATTCGGGACTTTCAGTTTACTTTAAATACGATACGACGTTCTGTTCAGGCGGGGATTCCCCTTCGTTTAACATAGAGGTGTAATTAAAAAATGTTTCGTCAATGCAGTAGTAGCACGAGAAATAAGAAACCCACGTGGCCTGATAGAGAACACCTCTTTATTCCTCTTATACATAGTCCCGGAATCAAAATAAACGTGTATTAAAATGGACACTGGCAGTAAAACAAGTTTGTATTAATACCACGTAATCTTCACATACCACTTTGCTACACCAATTATTGTTTATTTTGTTGTCGAGCCACAAACAGCACTGTTCGTTTGCAATCGAAAAAAAAATTACTTTAGGCATAAATAAAGTACTGTACAGCCCAAGAAGATTATACAGAGGTTATCCTCCGTGGTACGGCCGCTTCGAAGCACGCGTCGATACGATGCCCTATTCGACTAGTCAAATCTATGTATGGTCACTCCACTTTTTATTACACTTCAAGCCATCAATGGATTTGAATTCCACTTTTCACGTCCGTTTATACATTCGACATTCGATTCTTAGCTCAGGCCCTATTTTGAGCTAAAATGACTGGGCTATATAGCATACATTTGTCCACTGTTGGACAATGAAGAAATGAAGGAAGTTTGCAAACCAAAACATAATCGAACCGTACATCTTTTAGGTAAGTAAAGTAGGTGTTTTATGATTGGGTGCACATTTGTTTACAGCTAGGAAAAGCGCTTTTTTTCTAATCTCAACAACAACATTCACTTTTAACCAACATCCACGAAAATCTAATATTCACTCTGTTCCATGAATACTGATCATAATTTTTATCTTAACAATGGTCCAAAAATATCTAATAGCAATCCCTAAATGATCAAGTAGAAAAATATTTTATGAGCTGACTCACAGAATTTTAGCATTTTTTTCTCTGAATATCTTTTTTTCTATTAATGGTGTGTCGGCGTCGAAGATAGGTAAATCGTAGGTCTAAGAGTGTTAATTCTAAACTACTGTGACAATCTCAAAGTTTCGATTACTGTGCACAATGTTCATAATGAAAATCACTGACGGCTGAGGAATAACCGTTCGTTTTAGAAGCCACTAATACGGTTATTCCCCAGTAGTTAGCGACTTTTTGCAGTAAGCCGAGGAACAGGTGGAATCATTTGTACAGAAGTTGGCTAATCATCAGACCAATGTTCGCGCATAAATGGACCGAATATGACTTGTCGAAATTCGGGAAAACCGAAGTTCGGTTCGGTTGAATGACATTTCAAATATTTTGTTTTTTTTATCTTTATTTTATTTTGGGACTTCTGTTTTTACAAAAAAAACAGACTAGTAAGTTACTAGACTAGTAAGTTACTAGTCTGTTTTTTCAATAAAGTAAAAAAATAGTATTTATTTTAGGATAATACGCAATATGGATCCATTCACTGAGCTATAGCAGAGTAAGTAGTTGCGTATCGCTAAATCAAATTAAAACTTCGCCGGATACCGAAGTTCGGTGGAACTTCCGAATTTCGACAATACCGAATATCTATGAATACCGTTAAATGCATACTCATTTCCATGGAACATTGTGCAACAGTATTGTTAACGCTTTAACCCTATGATAACAGTTAATACGATTACATTAACAGACGAGTTTGCGATGCGTTTATCGAATAACCTTAACATTTTAGATACACTGAATATTATGTTCGAAAGACGTATCTGTTTTTTTCTATAGAGGCTTAGAACTAGTTCCTATTAGCATTGCAACCCGATCAAAACAAGATTCTACCTTTCTCATCACCAAAGCCATTGAGAGTTTGATTGCGTTTTTCTCGCTTTGCAGTTCGGCGAGCAATTACTGTAAAGAACAAATTGTAAATTATTAAAGAATATACTTATTTAAAAAAAAAGATAGTATTAAGGTCAGCACAGTTTTCCGTTTGAGCCACTAATAATACAATAGCCAGTAAATTGGTCTCTACATAAAAGTGCTCAAACAGTTCTCCGTCATCAAAGACTTCGGGTCACTTCACACTATTGACGACAAAAAAGGTCTAAAGAGCCTACTGTCACGCCTCATGTAATGGTGATAAGATGAAATAGAACATCTCGATTCTATCTAAGGTAATTTCCAAGGCAATTTTACTCAACGCTCTGATAACATTTGCAAGCTCAGTCGAATTTTTATAGTTGCTTAAGCCTAAAAATTAGCTTTGAATATTCATAGATACGTTTAGATAGGATAATTTAATAAATAGGATAAAAACCAGGTTCTGCTTTAAATGAACGAAACCTAAGTTTGAGGCATGTGTGTGCTAGCTAACGTGGGAACATAGTTTAAGTTAAGCTAAAACCATGTTTTGTTCCTCTCACATTCATTTGTGAATGAGGGGACAGAACATAATTAATGTTTGACCGAAACTCTAAAGATCTAGCAAAAGTCTCAAAATAACGCTTAAAAATCTTCATTTATCGCTTGAGATTGCATTAATTCAAAAGTGCTATTTACGATGCAAAAATAAAGTTTTTTGTAAATTTTAAGGCGTAAATCGTGTGTAGGCCATGAATTTTTATGCTCAACTGCGCAAGCAATTTCCATTTTGTTGGAAAATTATCAGCTATTGTCATAGGTACGTCTGGGTTGTTTTCTTCTGATAAGTATGTGTGTAACATCATTCACCCAAATTCCTGTGAGTATTAATACCCACTTGATACAATAAGTTTTACAAGAATTTTGGTGTCATATTTCGAGTTTTTCATTTCCATAACATCGTTCGTTCTTAATTCGTCACAAATACGTCTTTTGATAAATAATTACAATAGACAAACACGTCTTACATTCTAAACAAATCCCAAACTCTAATGTAGCATTCTAAAAACCCGTTTGCGACAAACTGGGGGCTTCTTAAAGTGAATTATCTTTATCGCGTTGGTTTGTTAATAGTCGGTCAATAGCAAGAAGTCAATAGGTAATAACTACTAGGGAATAACTTATGCAACAAGATATTGCAAGAAATCACTACAGCTAGGGACTAACCGTAGTAATCAGTGACTGTTTATTGCAAGAAGTCACTAACTGCTAGGAAATAACTGTAGCAATTAGTGACTGTTTATTGCAAGAAGTCACTAACTGCTAGGGAATAACCGTAGTAATCAGTGACTGTTTATTGCAAGAAGTCACTAACTGCTAGGAAATAACTGTAGCAATTAGTAACTGTTTATTGCAAGAAGTCTCTAACTGCTAGGGAATAACAATAGCAATAAGTGATTGCTTATAGCAAGAAGTCACTAACTGCTAGGGAATAACCGTAGCGATTGGCGACTGTTTATAGCAAGAAGTCACTAATTGCTAGGGAATAACAGTAGAAACTAGTGACTGTTTATTGCAAGAAATCACTAACTGCTAGGGAATAACTGTGGCAATTAGTGACTGTTTATTGCAAGTCACTAACTGCAAGGGAAGAACCGTACCAATTAGTGACTGTTTATTGCAAGAGTCACTAACTGCTAGGAATTAACGGTAGCAATCAGTCACTGTTTATTTCAAGGAGTCACTAACTACTAATGAATAACCGTACTTACCAGTTAGTGGCTTTGAAACTGCTGGGGAACAATAATAACAATTAATTTTTTGAGTCCAGAGTTTACTCTAATTCTTATAATATCATTCTTATCGATCATTATTAAATATATGAAATACATAAATATCACTTTAGGAGTCACTTAGTTTAGCGCAAACTGGGCAAAAGTTATTATAAGTTACTGTAAAAATAAATATTTCATATTACATCAAACGAGCGTCATTTTGAAATTTAATTTTAATTATACATATATATTACAAACATATATGCTAGTGGCAGTTATCAACGCTCTGATATTACTGAATGCGACGGCAGAAGTTGTACAAATACATGGAATATAATAAAAGTATTCACCAGTAATCAAATCGGACGTAAGAATGTTGTCTCGTTGGGAATTATCAAATAAGTGCATACAATTCCTCGACATTAATGGATCACATACGATAATTCATACATAATTATGTTGAAGCTCATGCAATTCTCTTACAAAGATAGTTTACAAATATAAATGAAGTACATACCATGCAGTTAAGGTAAAATATATGGGTAAATATTCTACTAACAATATTACATTTTAATGGAAACAATAAATGAATAATAAAACCGTCAAATACCCTTCTTTTTTATAGAATATCGTCCTCAGAATGCTGCGATTCTCTCCCGTTTATTAACTAACGGTATGTTAAATGAACCCAATTTTTTGTACGACGAAAACATTCGACGCTTAAAAAAAACGAAATGTCTAAAAAAACATTAACGAGGAATAGTCGAAAAACCATCTCAATTAAAACTAAAAATCACTAAATCAGGCGCAAAGTAAAATAAAAAATCATTTCTTCAGTGCTTATCAGCGTTTCGACTAGTTTCCTCACAAAAAAAAGCAAATTGTACAGCTGAAATCATTAGGAACATACAAATCTGACATTTCTGAGCAACTTCTTGAAAAAATCGTTCAAGAAATTCAAAATTTCTATACTAACATACTTATCACAGGTTAAGGGGACAAGAGAAAGTATTAGTGTTCTCTTAATACAGTACGATGCGTAGTAAATGTAAAAACTAAGACAAATGTCGGCGCGCGGGCGCCGTCGACGCGCCCCGCGCCGCTACAAATTATAATTAGTGTAAATTCTAAGCCCATGGCCCCGCGGGGCTGTTGAGATCGATAACTTATGTATAACATTATATAACATTACGTTGACTGGCGGTGATCAAGCGCTGAAGCCCACTAAAGTACGAAAAGAGCACATAAGGCGATATCTTCACTGCAGTGACACACAAACAAACAGCCGGACGCGCGTAAATCGGTCACTTCCAATCCCTTCCAATAAGAAAATTAGTTTGACAAAAATATTTTACGTTTTGCATTGAACTTCACCGATTTACCCGACGCGGTGACGGCCGGCTTCAACAGTTCGGAACAGTTCCTCGGACGTCACTGAGGCGAGCTCTACCGTCCAACCCTTGCTTACCGGCGGTACTACCGGTGGTGGTGCCGGGAGTACCGCGGGTAACGCGGCACTTCATCACGAAGGCTCGAGCGGCCGTCGAGGACTCGTCTTGTTCACACAGGTGTCTGTTCGCATCGTTCTGTCGCGCCCGCGCGCGGCTCACGAACACTCGCGTCGCACAGCACTACGTGTCCGGCCGGCCTCGGCCGGGCGCTGGCCCCCGCCCGCCCACCGCCCAGTCTGTATCACATGGCCCGGCGCGCGGCCCCGGAGCGCCCGGGCCGCGCGCCTACTCCCACCCGTTCTCTTTCACCATGTGCGCCAGCTCGATTATGAACTTGCCCTCTTTATATTTTTGACTTGACTCGAACGCGTGCTCCTGAAAAGATAACATATTATGTGAGCGATAATCGGAGATAATATAGGTTTGGGTAACAAAAATTAGGATTATCATTATTCTCAGGATAAGGTTATTGTTAAAAAAGTTATTGCAAATCATGAACTTGCAAGAAATCTTTAACTGCCAAGGAATAGCCGTAGCAATTAAGGGCTCTGCTTATTGCAAGAAGTCACTAACTGCTGGTAAATAACCGTAGCAATTAAAGAGTTAGCTTAATGCAAGAAGTCACTAACTGCTGATACATAATAACTGCTGGGGAATAACCGTAGCAAATAAAGACCTAGCTTAATGCAAGAAGCCGCTAACTGCTGATACATAACCGTAGCAGTTAGATTTAGCTTATTGCAATATGTCACTAACTGCTGGGGAATAACCGGTCGGCGAATATTCTTCTTACAATTTTGTAAAAAAGTCACTAACTGCTACGGTTACTCTTCAGCAGTTAGTGGCTTATATAACGAAAAATGTAAAATATTCCCACAGCGCTTGTGGTATAGGGGTCATTAAATTTTTGTGTAAATTGAGACACTTCAGTTTGGTGTTGCTGTTGCATTGAAATGGCGGCGGTGACCACTTACCATTGTGAACCCTATTAGTTTTCAAAGAATTCAATGGCGGTATACTTAAATCTTGTACATTTTACAAGCGTAGACTGTAGATAGAGAACTCAAACTGCGTCGCAATATCGATTGTTTACATCATCTTATCTCACAGTATGCTGTTTTCAATTTGTATGCAAAGGTCACAGGTTATAAGCGACTATAAGTCGCTCGTGTCAGCTGATTGTGGAAAAATATCAGCTAAAGGCGGCTAATTGGTACTACATCAGGGCATGCGTATACGGCGGTATCATTAAAAGACCTTGGTCTTTCAAAACACACTTTGGCAGCGACATATACAGGGTGTAAAGCAAGCGCACTACAACTCTCCAGGAACATTGACAATAAAGTGCAATGGCGTATGTATTCCCAATTACAAAGTAACGGATTTCAATTTTTTAAATCCTAAAATAATTAGAGTAGGTACCTATGTAGATTTTAAAATATTGCATTTAAATAATATTTTAAAATCTAAAATAATCCTACTAATATTATAAAGGCGAAAGTTTGTAAGGAAGTGAGTGAGGATGTTTGTTACTCTTTCACGCCAAAACTACTGAACCGATTTTGATGAAACTTGGTACAGTGATAGCTTATATCCTGGAATAACATATAGGATACTTTTTAACGCGGACAAAGTCGCGGGGCGTCCGCTAATATCCCCTAAGTAACAAAACGCCTACATAGAGGGCGCTGTTTCACAATATACACGGGAAAAACTTTTATACGCGGGCGAAGTCGCGGGATAAAGCTAGTTTATACAATAAATGCAATATTCTAATACCTATTACAAATTGATTTAGGAATTTAAAAATAGAATTTTAAAAAGTAAAGGATACATACGCCATTGCACTTTATTCTCAATGTTCCTGGAGAGTTGTAGTGCGCTTGCTTTACACCCTGTATATGTCGCTGCCAAAGTTTGTTTTGAAAGACCAAGGTCTTTTATTGATACTGCCGTACAACCCACCTCTACTGCAATATCTACCCAAAGGATGTCTGGAAGACCGCCTACTGTTTTTATTTTTATTGTCCATTAAAGAGTATTGAAATGAAATGCTTTTATTTTATGGTCCTGTGTGGGACGGGACTTACGTAGGTAGGTATGTAGTATGCGATTTGTCCGCTGCGCGTGAAACTGTCTGGGCTTACATATTTGCATCCGAGCATGGTCTTGCAGCACTTGCTACAGTCGAGTAACGCATTTCGCCACGATAAAAAAGGTACAGTCGACTGCAGGTCTGTGGGTACACTTTGACCTTGAGCTGGCCTAGTCTATTATGGAGTTTCAATAGTATGAGAGAACAGTTTATACTGGTTTTGTTTCCACTGACGTGCGGTGGACCGTACTATTATTTTATTAGTATTTCCACAAAACGGCACTATGAATAATAATAATAATAATGTTTGGACAATTAAGTCGAAGCATGTACATGGGTACTCCGACAACCTGACAAACATACTTAAATACTTTTAAATAAATACATAAATACATACAAACACCCAGAATCCGAAAACCAACAGTTATGCTCATCACACAAATGTTGGTCCCGGGTGGGAATGGAACCCACGACCTTTGGCGCAGTAGGCAGTGTTACTACCACTACGTCAACAGGCCAGTCATCAGGCAAGTCAATCTGAATACGCCTACACTGACCGCTGCTGTCATCGCAGTGATCTGTCGGGCGGGTGTGCGTGAGACTGTCTGGTGCTTACATATTTCCATCCGAGCATGGTCCTGCAGCACTCGCAGTAGATGTCCGCGACGGCGTGCAGCCCCGTCAGCAGCACGCGCTCCTCCGCCGGCCCGCAGCCCACGTTCACACTGCAAACACAACAGTACACCATGTATACACGAATATACCTGTAATAGACGGTGCTCACAACATATATAAACTTGTTTTTGGTATACTACTAGTGTCAATAGATATATGTCAAGTGGGACAAATGGAACACCGGGGAAATTAGACCAGCAGAGTAGGCTGCAAGTCTTAGAACTCTATAGACGTCCAGTCTGCTCTGAGTACTCCAGAGTAGGCCGGATAGAACTCTATATACGTCCAGTCGTTCCTGGTATAGTCGTTCCTCATTCCCCTAACGGAAAACAAATACACCTCCTCTCTGGGGCTCAAGTCGGAACACCGGGGAAACTAGACCAGCAGAGTAGGTTGCACGTCTTAGAGCTCTATAGACGTCCAGTCTGCTCTGAGTACTCCAGAGTAGCCCAGATAGAACTCTATATACGTCAAGTCGTTCCTGGTATAGTCGTTCCTCATTCCCCTAGCGGGAAACGAATACGCCTCCACTCTGGGGCTCAAGTCGGAACACCGGGAAACTAGACCAGCAGAGTAGGCTGCACGTCTTAAAGCTCCATAGACGTCCAGTCTGCTCTGAGTACTCTAGATTAGGTCAGACAGAACTCTATATAGACGTCCAGTGGTTCCTCATTCCCCTAGCGGGACACGAATACACCTCCACTCCTGGGCTCAAGTCGGAACACCGGGGAAACTAGACCAGAAGAGTAGGCTGCACGTCTTAGAGGTCTATAGACGTCTAGTCTGCTCTGAGTACTCCAGAGTAGGCCAGATAAAACTCTATATACGTCCAGTCGTTCCTGGTATAGTCATTCTTCATTCCCCTAGCGGAAAACGAATACACCTCCTCTCTGGGACTCAAGTCGGAACACCGGGGAAACTTGACCAGCAGAGTAGGCTGCACGACTTAAAGCTCCATAGACGTCCAGTCTGCTCTGAGTACTCTAGAGTAGGTCAGACAGAACTCTATATAGACGTCCAGGGATTCCTCATTCCCCTAGCGGGTAACGAATACACCTCCTGGGGCTCAAGTCCAACGACTAAGCCACTGGGCCAACGGCGCTGTCAAATATAAATGTATATTTATCTAAGAAAATGTATCCCATAGAACAGACGCTAAAATAACAATAATAATCAGAGAGGGACACACTTATTACAAAAGTGGTAAGAGTAAGCTAGACAGATATAATATCTTCTATCTCTTTTTGTTGGGATGCAGTATACTCAATGCTGTCAACAAACAACAGCCCGACTAAAATAGATAGTGTTTGTTCAGTTTGACCCCGCCATATAAGAAGCGTCTTTTCAAATTATTGGGGTAAAAGACTAATTGCTATTTCATGCTGATTACAAATCTATGGTATACTCAATCAACGATATTTATAGGTGTTTTTTTAAATGAGCGCAGTGTCGAAATGTTCAAGGATGCGCCGCGCGGTGCGCGCTACCACAGAATATATAGTAGTAGTAGCGCGACCCGATTTATGAAATATGCATGACGGAACGGAACGTTATGGTAATATGGCTCCGAAGCTCCAAATTTAAAAAAATGTGTAAGTTTTAATCATACAATAGGCCCAATTCTGAACTTACACATAAAAAAATTGAGAGCACTAAAATAGTTTCGTCTTTTACCTTCGTAATAAGGGATAGAAACCATATTTGTGCTGTCAAAATTTAAAAGTGTGCCTTCAGAATCAGGCATTCAGAACTATATCTCGAACTTAACACACGATTGCATTTAAAATACGACCTTAATCCAAAGCTATACGATTTTTTCTCGATAATCAACATAGTGCAGATGTGGCGTATATCGAAATAAAACGCAATGCACGGGACCGCAGCGCTCTACGCGCATAACACAACTGATTACAAAACAAGGCTTAGAGAATATTTAAGCACTGGTTTGTCGTACTGTTTGGGCACTTATGCGGTATCTAAGTTTGCGTCATACACAAGGCGCTATGCAATGCATAGATGTGTGGTGAGTGCCCTGGAAGCGGTATCTACTAGAGTTATTTGTATCCAACAGTGGAAAAAAGTATTTGTAATAATTTACATAGGATTTCGCTAATTCCTAATAGTATCTTGTATAGGCTGATGTTATTTTAAAATGCAAATAAATACTTACACTGAATTGAAGAGATAAGCGCGCCCCTGGCTGCCTTGGAACGACTGGAAAATAACACAATCACATTTTAAAATTCGTTTCGCGTACTTGTTATAAACAAGGAAATACAGCTGGGCATTTATTGAATAGGTAAGTAATTATAAATAACCTGTGATTTCCCGATTAATGTCCAATACCCTGGACTAGCACGGAATTGTACTAAGTTATCGCCTATCGGCAGCGGAACCTATCGCCCAAACCTCTTCTAAGACTTCTATTATTTAAGTATGGTCACCCGGGGTTTTGCTGCTCCCCTAGCAATGAAAGTTCGCTCGCGCGGTCTCGAGCATGCGCGAGCAGTTTTCCGTTTTAAACTTCATTTAAGTGAAATAAGTGGAATGCAGTTACTTTCTCCTCGAGTATTTTTCCGCCTAGTCTGAAATGACCGTAAGTCTAAAAAAATTGGGATGTATTAGTGTAACACTGTTGATAACTGTTGGTGAATCAAATACATAGATAAAATATGAGATTATTTTCCACAGATTTTGATTATTGTTACGAGTTGGGTCCGCAAGTTGACAACGGGCGAAGGAGTACTCGTACCTTGGAGATGAGCTCGTCATGGCTGGCCAGATGCGCGCGGCAGTGTATGCAGCTGTAGGTGCGGTGCGCCGGCGGCAGGTACGCCTGGAAGGTCTTGACAGGGGTGCGCGTGGCGGCGCGCGCGCCCGCCGGGCCCGCCGCGCCCGCCGCGCCGCCGCCGCCGCCCGCGCCGCCCGTCGCGGCCTCGCCTGCCGGCGCGCCACGGTTAGTCGCGTCACGCATGAGTGCCTGCTAGCTACCAACCAACACACCACCGTCATCCATCTGCCGTGCCCGCAGCGGCCGCCGGTGACGGGACGAGACGCCCTAAGTGCACTATAGCAAGCAACCGACATGGATTTTTCTTTCACACTCTTACAACTGGAGTTTTATATAAGCAACAAAAGAGTTATTGACACTCTTATACGTTGGGGTTTTAAGAAACAAAAGAGGTATTTACACTCTTACAGCTGGGGTTTTAAGAAACAAAAGAGGTATTTACACTCTTACAGCTGGGGTTTTAAGAAACAAAAGAGGTATTGACACTCTTACAACTGGGGTTTTAAGCATCAAAATAGATATTGACACTCCTACATTTTAAGGTTTTAAGCGTTATAAGAGGTAGTCACACTATTACACGTTGAGGTTTTAGGCAACAAAAGAGATCATTTTATTTGATAAATAATCCCAATCGCGGTTCCTACTAAGAATAGTGCACGTAGGGCGTTCACAGTAACAGCACTCATGCGATTAAAACTTAAGTTAATATAACTACAATATAATTTAGTACCTACTACAATGTCGCCTAAATCATTGAGCTTTAAACACCTGGGGCGGTACAAAAATAACCAATAGTCCATATAGTTTGACTATCATCATCATTTCATTTTATTGATATGAAAAATGTGAATCACAGTCTTCAAATAACGAGCCAACCAACCAGTACCTACATGTTCTTAAATCTGAACCATTCATCAAAAGTTAAAATGTCAATTAGTTTCGACACATTTCGATTCGAATTTCTGCTTTTCCTTTTTATTGTAGCAAAAAAAGGAAAATCTGTACTGGGCTACGCGCGCTACGCCCCGCCGTAGCATAAAGAAAGGTTGTTTAACTAGAGTTGTTTCGATTTTCGATTCAAATTTTCTGGGCTTATAGGCTGTATGCTAACATCAGTTTAAAATGATTTAATGATCAACCTGTTCACGTCCACTGCTGGACGTAGGCCTTCCCCAGAGTTCGTTGCTACACCCAGCGGTTGTCAATGGCAGGGATCTGATTGTATATCATATTATTAATAACCCATTCATCTAATTTAATTTAATGTATATGTCTGTATCTAATACTTTAAACTAACTAATACTAGTAGTTCCGTGAGAACGGTAGACCTCGCCAGCCCTTATAAACCAAACCTAAAAGAAACCAACAAAAGTCAACTTTGGAAACAGAAAAAGTACCTACTAAAGTGACAAAAATTAGCACTTTAAAGCTTAATATTTCGCAAACGGATCCCTGAATCGAAAAATGTTTATCACACACCCGCGATATTTTTGAAAGACCCATCCAACGATACCCCACACCATGGATATCACGCGGAAAAAAATAATTTTCCATTTTACGTGTGCAGTTCTATGAACATAATTTATTTTTTCAACTTTCTTAAGTCGATCCACTATTACTCAAAAACTAATAGAACCTACTTAGCCGTAATAGTTTTCCTTGTAACTACGTTATATATGCTACTGCCATGAATTTTTTCACATTTCCAGAAGCAACCGTTTAGCTGGCAGGGGGGGGGGACACGTGACTCTAACAAAAATTACCGCTTTAAAGCTTTATATTTCGCCAACGGATCCCTAAATCGAAAAAATGATATTCACACACCAGCAATATTTTTGAAAGACCTATCCAACGATATCCCACACTATGGGATTCACAAGAAAAAAAAAGTTCACTCCCACTTTGCGAGTATGGTAGGTACTCTAAAAAAAATGTTTTTCAAAATTTTATTCTACTCATTTTGTAGGTTTAATTAATTTATACATATGCCAAATTTTCGTCAAAATCGGTTGAAAAATGCGACCTGTAGAGAATTACAGACAGACAGACAGACAGACAGACAGACAGCCGGACAAGAGCATTTTTGGCCAGTCTCGAAACGTAGACGCTTCGCTCGCTTCGCTCGCTCGGTCAATCATAAATCCGAAAATAAGTGTTTGTAAGTTTGTTTGTCACGCTTTCACAGCTCGACTACTCAGCTGATCTCTATGTCGTTTTTAACATTAACTTTTAAAATTTTTTAAAATGTACTTGTTTTAAACCGAAATAAATTCCACATAAGCCAACTAGGCTTGGTTACCATGGTGATATTTTTTGGTATTTGATTTTGACCATGACCATTATCTAAAGACAAATATACAAACAGGTGAAGCTACATAAAAGTCTCTATAAATCACGACATAGTGATTTTTTCAGTATTCCAAATCTCCTCGCTCTATCTTCGCTTTGTCGGACGCCGCTAAGCAAGGTATACCGCTACGTAGGGAAGGCCTATGTCCAGCAGTGGACGCTACAAGGGCTGACCCGCACCTGGCTGGCGCGCGCAGCACGCGCCCGCCGCCCACATGAGCCGCGCGCCCCGTCGGTCACCGGCCGCGCGCGCACGCGCCCCGCGCCGCGCCACCACCCGCCACCCTCTGCGGACAAACAAAAACACCATCAGTCAATGCATATTATCTATACTAATAATAAAGAGGTAAAAAAACTGGTGGATAATTTGCACGCTTAAGACTTAATTATATGTTGCGAAAAACCAAATGATAGCGGGGTGTAAAATACACCTAACGCCATCTATTGACAAACTTTAAAACAAAAAAACTGACATGATTAGACAGGTTCAAATTTTTTGAATAATTTATAAATAGTATCCTTTATAATGCGGATGAAGTCGCGGGGCATCGGCCAGTAGTTAATATTTCTATCTATATTCATATAAGCTGAAGAGTTTGTCGGAACGCGATAATCTCTGGAACTACCAGTCGGATTTGAAAAATTCTTTTGCATTTGATAGCCCAACTCTTGAGGAAGGTTATGGGCTATTTAACATCACGCTACGACCCTTAGGAGCCGAGAAAAGATAACAAATAAAGCCAGAAATTACTTATAAAACGCGAGCGAGGCCGCAGGAAACAGCTAGTTCATTATAATAAAGGCGACTGTTAATCACAGAGTAATGTATGTACTCTCTCACTAATCACAACCTGTGGTCAAGTAAAGCGATACATGAGTAAACTGTTGATTTAAAACAAAACTGCTCAAAGCTGAGATTAGTCGAGATTGCATCATGGCAGACTTAAGATATTATCCAGTACACCACAGCGTGTAGTTACCAAGTTGATCAACCCGTGGTCAACGCACGACGCGACGTCGCAAGTGAAGCGACCGTATTTCGGTGTATCGTAGACTATTGAATTGAAACGGAACTGCTCAAAGCTGAGATTAGTTGAGATTGCATCATGGCAGACTTGAGATAATAACCAGTACATCACCGCGTGTAGTCACCAAGTTGTTCAACCCGTGGTCAACGCACGGCGAGTGGACCGCGTCGGCCTCGCTTGCCGCTCCGGTGCCGGCGGCTGCAAGCTGGTGGACTTAACGCGTTACACCTGGACTATTGCTCCACACGTGTTGGAAATTATTTATGGATTCGGCTGAAATTCGAACCGCTCGACTGGAAATTACGCGCTGTGAATTACTGCATGCAAGAATCCGATTCCCTACAGGCCTGTCCGCACACGTTTGTGTGTGTACGTAAATAATAGTAGGGCTATCAGTAGCAGAGGCGACGACAAATTGGCGGGGGTATGTGGGGGTCGCTTCATTATACTTATAGTTAGCATTCTTTGCCTGAGGTCTCTGAAAGCCTCGCGTACAACTAAACTGAAAATTCACTAAAAGGAAAATCAGGCGTGTCAAATGTGTAATCTGTCAAACAGGACATACATAGGTGGAGAACCCAGGCGGGGCAGTACGAACGATCCGCTTGCCATTTAGAGGCAAGAATAGGTAATAGACTTGGGTACCCTTCAATAAAGCCCCACCAACATTACTACATCTGTAAAATTCAGACCTTTTAACCCCATGCTGTGACTATTGATCCCTGAATATCACGTAAAGTTCAGTCGGAATATTTCATTACAAATGGTTGGAAAGTCGATCGGTGGCACGACAGGGCTGCGATCAATTGCCCATTATCCGTGCCTCGCTGTCACACTGCTTATTACGATCATGTTGAATGCAGCCTGGCTGATGTATGTAGGTATATACTGGTGCAGAATGCAGACTGTTTTTCCAGCTGATGTAGTAGTGGAAAAGGGGGAAACGTGGAGATTGACGAAACTTCTAGCAGTGGGATCGGCCCTAAGAAGACCGACGAAAAGAGTGTTCTGAAATGTTCGTTAGAAGAATAATTTAACTCAGAAATTAATTACCTATACATCTGTGGTGTATGTAAATATGGACTTAGTTCTTGTGTTTAAACTATATTGCACACACAAAGGCGTTCTCTATTAGTCAGGTCAGGGCCCTTTTGGTTCTTCCGCTAGCTTCTAACGCTTGTCTACAAGCATTATTTCTACAGCCACCGGAGCATATCACTCATGTGAATGAATCTATCAAAAACTTACTAGGTATTGAAGGTATGATTAAGAACCTTAAAACAAAATAAATTTTCAGTAGTTTTCACGTAAGACTTGCTTGAAAATGATTAATTTTGTGAACGTTATTTACTCTGAATAGATTATATATTTTTAGATTGTTGTTGCAGATGCGTAGGTATTGCGTAGTTTCAGGCGAGGCGCAGTAGAGAGCCGGTACCAGTTATATGTGTATTGTGGAGTCACGAATATCACTCAACTGTGCCGTTGGACGCATACAGTGGCTGTCAATGTGGCCACGACACTTCCCCATTACTGTGGGACCTCTCTCTTCATCTTCACAAGATATATGACAAGGCTTTTGGACTGCGGAGAGTCCTGCTGCACCTAAATTTGATGTTCCCCTGGTAAAAATATGTTTTTTTGTCTTATTTTTTATTGAGGCTTGTGACTTAAAGAAAAAAAAATGTTACTCCGTAGATTTCATTACATTAATTTCATACTATCTATTGACATACATTTCACGACAATCCGTTATGACGAAGGTAGAAGGCGTGAAATAAAACCAAACATGGCTTACATGTCATTGTGTAGTTTCATGTCATCCATACCTACCGTCCTATTAATATTCAATATTCTATTACGTTACAGCTGTTAAAGTCAGATCGTAAATCTCGACGTGATTAGAATTAGAATATAATTAGGCGTCTATTGATCTGATTGAATTCATTACGTAGGTACGGTTGTATACCTCGTATGGTTATCATACTCGCAAGGCCAAAGTGGGATGAAGTGATTTTCCAAAGCCCAGACTGACAAAGTTTACCTACTTATATTATAGGCAAATCTCATAGTTATATTTGAACGAATGAACCGACGACGTCAAGTTATTTAAATCTTGTTTTACCAAATTGGCCGGTATCATTATTGATTTAAGTGTCATAGCTATACGTACGTGTATAACAGTAGGTATAAGAAAACATTGAAAAATACGGACTTTCCTATTTAAAAGAAATGTTGAAAACCCCCCTTCAACAATAAGTTCAATTGTCGAGGAAATACCAATAAACAGTCAGACCACAGGACCAAATTCTACAATGTTGTCTGTACTGTAACCGTCGGGAATCAAACCTACGAACCACGGCATTAAGGTCAAACCACTGAACCAAGATGCGGTTTACAATTAAACCCAACATTAAAGCCACAGAAATGCAACGCGAAACTCCGAAATCAACTTAATTTCGTTAATGGCAACACCAATGACTTCATTTGCTGCGATGCGGGGATTAGCCCAAGCCAGTGTATTTGGAATAAATCCAGCTGACCTGGATGCAGGGCGGGCTGAAGTGGGTCACAGCAGAGTTACTGAGGTTCCGGTTAAACCACTGCAGTGGAATTCAGCAGATAACCACTGTTTGCTGAATTTCGCATTTGATTAATGCCCTTTGGCTTCTATCATAGTATGTATTCATACTGTGTAGTTGAATGAAAGAAACGTTTTGTTTTCAATAAAAAAGTATAATTTCACTGCAGAGTTGTGTGTATTGAAAAACAAAACAATTGTACTTGTACATACATACATAATCTTCACGATATGTCCCTGGCGGGGTAGGCAGAAAGAACAGAGCGCCAAGTATCGCGATCCTGACACACCTCTGTCGCTTCGCTCAGTCACATCATTCTCTCCACACGCACGCTCGCGGACGCGAGTGCTCTTTACGTGTCCGTCTGCGAGCACTTGTTTAATGTACATGTGCATTTTGTACTTGTATCTTCATGATCAAATACGTTATTACGCAGTTATAGAGTTTAAAGTTTAGAAGACATTATCTAAAGCATTTTAAGTAGGTATTTTAGTTTCCCAACAAAACCAGCATAATCATGGAAACTCCGCTGCTAAATTTGGTTATGTCCAAGTACCTAAAGTATGAGTCAACTTTATGATAAATCTACTAACATTTATCTAGGACCGTGACTGGAATTCCAAATGAGAGGCCGCTTTACATTGTGCGAAACTGGAATCTTATAAACTAAAACCCAACTGCATACTGGACACAATTATTTGATTCATCCAGACGACAATGTAATCAAACATACCATAAAACAACTTTATAACTAACAGCGGTAAGCTTCATACTCTATAGAAGAACTAATATAAGATAGAGCAGACAAAACAAACAATAATAACAAATACACAGATTTCATTTGAATCATTGAACAATGACTTCCTTTCTGTCTCAATTTTAGTTTTATTTATACTTCTATAAAATAACCGTCTGCGGCAAAGCTCAAAACGTTTATTTTACCACTAAGTAAGGTTGTAAGTTTCCCCATAAGTAGTGAATAAGTCCATAAGTAGAAAAGAAACTTCTCAACTAGAAAGTTAAACCAAAGTAAATGAATGGTGTTGATTGAGAATTTTCCAAAGTCAGTTATAATAAAAAAATTAACAAGTTAAGGGCCATAGATTCTTATTTAATAATTGAAAGAAAACCGCCGGCTGTTGGAGTAATTGCGGTGTTTATTCATTGTGCACGGTGCGAGCCACGTTACGTTGTTAGTTACGCTGTTATAGCAGGTGCTAGTTGCTGCTAGGGATGAGAAAAGTTCGAAACTTGATAAACTATTATATCTAGGATTTATACTTTTGCCACACTGACGAGATGGTCCGATGACATAACTAACAAAAATATCTTCATATCAGGCAAAAGCACCCATGTAAAACATAAAGTGGTAATTATGGCGCAAGGCAGTACCGTTATGTATGAATGACCATTGTGGTCTTCTTCTAGTTTGTCTATGTACACTTTGACTATGTAAACTTTTGAATGGTCCTATTTGTCCTTTGTGAGTAGCACAGTCTATGAATTTTGAGATAGATACACCCCGATTATAATAAGGAGAAAAACGAAAAACTTGGTTCAGAAAAGCAGTTGCGATAAGAAGGGATGGCCTTAGGGCCATAGGTCAGACATGTTGGGTAGTGGAGATTGTTTATACAAGAATGCGCACGACCTGAAAAAGTTAACCGGCAATTTCTGGCGGGGAATAAGGAAGGCCGAGTGTAGTGGCGACGAGACCATATTCATTTCATTTTAGTATCTGGACAATTAATCTTGTATACTGATAACTTGGCAACCCTATTCGCGATGAGCATCAAACACGGCTCACGATCTGGCACGGTGCTTCGTCATTAACAACAACTATTATGCATTTAACGCACCTAATCAAAGACTTTATAAGACAATATAAGAATACGGAAACAAGACATTGTCTGTATCCAGGCCGCAATGTTCGTATTGAGACGTTCAATACAATATGCTAGGTATATTCTGTTTTACTATGTCAATAATAAAGTGTAACGTTATTGAAACTTAATTAGGACGCGGAAAGAATGAAACGTAGGGTCTATCTATAAAACTTTCCTAGCAGAAATTTCTTTGACAACCAATGTTCTAATTGCTAATCTCACCTGCAACTCCAGAAGGGTGCAATGGCTGTTTGAATAGTCAAGGAAAGAAACGGGGTAGGCTGTACTCGGTCGATTTCTAAATTTAACGCAGTGATTCACACATACATTTGAATGGTTCATCAATTAATCATTACTTTCGTACGACGTATTCGTACAAATATGTCCGGTCCGTTGACCCGCACTACATTTAATGAGTTTTGTCACTTCATCGGTGTAATTCCGACCAACGTGCATGTGAGTGGCCTAATGGAATAGGGCTATGTATCTATGAATATTCAACTGTTTAGTCCACAAGTGGTTAGCGTACGTACGGCAGAGTTAGGTAGGCTAAATGTAATTTCGATTACTGATTACTTTCGTAATTACTTTCTGACTTTCTCTAATTACGGTATATGACGCCGAAAGAATTTAGAATTTATACAAATTACGGAAATAAGTAAATAATAAGGAATTGGACACTCTTAGCACTCAAAATTCTCTGCAGGCTTAGATTGCATTCGTATCGAAATGAAAAAGCAAAACGTCCTAACAGCAGAAAATCCACTACCTGTATGTTTTGCGCGTGCAAAAAATATAACACTATTGGCGACACTAGTAAGTGCACCCACACCATAGTGTAACTTACACTGCACTGCAACGCGGGGGGCAGTTACGACACTGTACCATGCGCACACGTGCGCGGGCGCAGCCGCAGCCGCAGCCGCGGGACTGTTGTCATACACTGCTGTTGACGTAACCACCACAAGCCGCCCCGATAATAGGCATATACAAACACTTGAAATAGAGCAGCTGCTCATTAAAACGCGGTTTAGTACCTAACTAGCTCAAAAGGTAGCAGCTGACTGAATTGAATTGATCACAGCACTGCATGTTCAAACCGATTAAATTCCTTATAGATACACCAGCCTGTCCGTGGATGTAATAGCAGCACGTAGGGATATCAAAAACGAGGATACGATATTAGTCCAAAAAATAAAATTTAGATAACGATGTTCTTAATCAAGATAGCGGGAAACAGCTATTATACTTTTCATTTTACAGTAAAAATATCGTTACGCTCAATTGTACCTTTAACTTCACAATGTGAATAACAATGCCTTTGCTAATTGTTTTAGTTCTGATACGGTAGGTGGCCATGCATCTATTCACATACAGCTATGTATGTAGTCTACATGCATTATGTTTCATTTGCTCCTTTTTGTGGTCATCGAATTGGTTTTAATTAAATACTTTTCAATGAACTTATGCGTCAACATGAATACAGCAGACAATACTTATTTAGCCTAGAAATTTACACACAATTAATTTGTTTTACATATCGGATACCTACGTCTGATTATTAATTAATGAAGGTGAATCTACTAGTCGCATAAACATTTTTGAAGAAATAGAGTACCCATAGAATTGAATAAACCTATTATGTTAGAAGCTGAACTGGTTTCGGAGAAGGTAATTGTTAGCTAGGCTACTCCAGCCGCAACTTTGTTTATCTTGTAAATTGTATCCACTAGTAAACCAACTATTCAAACTGTTACATTGGTCGGTTGGTTCACAGACTATATGTATGATACTTAACATTGTTTGTAGCCATCACACTTCGAGAGTGAAATTGTGTACGGGATGCTACTTCGAAATAAGCCTAGCCGTACGTAATCGATATGGAAATTAACGGGAAGGCGAATCGAAGTGATCCATTTCCTCTCTTACATCCCCTGTAAAAGGTTTCGGATCAAGTCTCATTGCAATACTTGGTTGCTATTTGCTGTGTCTTTCGCTTCCAACGCAGACTTTGGGTTTGTCATATTGTTTCGCAACTTTTACAGACAGCAGTCAGTGTATTGTTCTCTGAGACTGTTGAAGTTGCAACTGTGTATCCAGACTACAATACTTTATTGTGTATTCAAAAGTAATGGCGCTTGGGAAATTATTTAATATCCTCCCGATACACGGCCGCCGGCGCCGCGAATCTGACGTTCACTTAACGTTAATAGTGATGAATGAAACAAACGATCCGTTTGATCAATTCAGGGCTGCGAAAGGTTAGTAACCTGAAGTATTAGAACAAGATTGTCTCGTTGAATGAAAGATGTTACGGTTGCCATAGATGCGTAACATCAAGATGTGGATGGGCATTGCTGTTTTGCATCCCGTGATAATAAATGAAGATTCGAGGACCTGCTCTAGGGAGGAGTCAAGATGAGCTTAAATTAGTAAGGTATCTAACTTAAGCCACAGAAGAACTAATAGTAAGTACTTAAGTACCGAAAAAGTGTCCAAAAACGTTTGTAGGATCACCAAAGATTTTGTTATTTACAGATAATTATTTCGTTTGTTTTTTTGTTTAGTTTGTTACTATTGCTAGAGTGGTTTCTTATTTAATACATTCCACTAAGTTGGAATTCCGAGTGCTCCTACCTAATCCTTTCTAGCACAGTCAAGATTACGCAGACAGAGCATGTAGCTCCGTCCAACGAATCAATTTGCACGCTATATTACATTACTTTCAATAGGTTTCGTGTTTAAAAATGGCACACGAGGTCACTCACACGAGAGGAGAGAGGGAAATATTCTACTCATCATATTCAAACAATCTTCCGTTTGTTGATGTAGCGCATGAGGCTAAATTATAGGTTACAGTTTTGCAGAACTTTTTCGTTCGACTTCATCAATTTCTTTTATGAATACTACTATAAAACAAATAAATTCAAGTAAATTCATTTTTATTCATTTTCTTAACAGAGTTAAAGAAATCTGTCTTCGTTCATAATTTGAGAAGGAAGGAAGGAATTTGATCTTTCTCAGTAAGAATAAAAAGTTAGTGGCCTATGTACCTATTTCTAAAGAAGACAATTCCTATAACGCTAAATATAACAAAAAATACTTCGTAAGCTGTGCCTAGACAGGTTCCTTACTTCAGGTCAGGCGTACCCGTTCAACTTGTATACTAAAATAAATTACTTACTCCTAATTAATCGTCTAGAGGGTTTAGCGCTTGGGACGAAACATATCTCCATAAACATTGCTACTTGTCTTAAAAATAGTTCCGATCTGGTGCTACTGCCATAGAGCAAAGTCACCAAAGTAGTAAATAATAGTCTAATTAAAGAAAATGACCAATAATGTGCAATAATATCAAAATTACAGTAACGACAAAACATTTATGTAGGTACTACTGATTAATATCTAAATGACGTATCACAAATTATGTAGTTTAGTTTATATCCAAATTGTGAATAACAAAAAAAAGATCATCCACATAAACGAAATGAAATCAAAACCCCGGTAGCCGTCGTCAACATTGAATCCTCAACTGTATGAGAATTTAAGTTAACTGTCACGCCAAATTGGATCCCGATTATAATGCGGCACGCGATTGTGTGCTGACAGAGCGTACGGTATACGCAATTACTCGTACACTCCTATTTGACATTACGCTGATTGCAGTTCCGAAACCGTAATAACTCATATAGGCCACCACAGTTGGCTCACAAACAAACACAAAACTCGCAGCAGTCGAGCTAGAGACCGTACTTCTTTATTATAGAGAACTGGGATGAATGTTGGGAGAATTGCAAAAACTATACACTACCACCATGAAGGAAAAAAAAATACTGCCATATACGGGCGCCCACCAAAGGGATCCTAGCTCTATGACTACCACAATCCTGGAGTAGGTGATGGGACTGTTATTGTAATTTAAGAAAAATCAAATTAAAAGAAAAGTCAAATTCATTGACATTAGGCTGATTGAAGTTATGTGACACCGCAGCAACACACAACTTGATTATTATCAAGATAGGATGTCATTTCGTGTACTACTTATACAAATAGGAATTAGACAACGACATGATATTAATATAGATAATTATAGATAGATATGTAAATGACCATTTTTAAATTACAAATTCTGAAATCCCGAGAAAAGTGAGACTAGTGTTCAGAATTTTAATACCATACTTTATATAAAATACCTACAAACTTGTTGCAAAGCAAAATATTTGAATAATAAAAACTCAACTAGACTATTTAATATTATGCATGATAATTTATCTATTACCCACTAGTCTTTCTATTTGTAAAGTATACTTATCTTAATTAAATAGAACATTAATAGAAAACAAAGATTAGAACAATTTGTGTCACAGAAATTTAGTTCAAAGCAAACAAGATAAGTCAATAAACGAGATCGAAACAATTAGGTACTCGATGGTAGCGGAAATATTATTTACAATTGCAGATAATTGTAATTACGAATCTGGGTCACTGTACATTATATCAACTACATGCGTTCTATTCCCAAATGACGTAAAGTACCTATTTATATTTTCATATGATAGGTTTGTTCAGAGATTTATTATTTTGAAAATTAAGTTCACCTCATCATTATTGCAGATGTCTTTTGATGCTGAATGATAAATATCACATATGACGACCTCATAATATGGATGGAGATGTTGAGGATGAAGATGAATCGCGTTTATGCCATCCGTGCCGTTGATTGATGCCATCTACCTACATCATCATCATATCAGCCTGTAGACGTCCACTGCTCGACAAAGGCCTCGTCGTGGAGATCCTTCTCCACGACGACCGGTCCTGCGGTAACCTCATCCAGCTGGGTCCCGCGACCTTCACCAGATCGTCGGTCCACCTTGTGGGAGGCCTGCCTACGCTGCGTCTTCCGATAGTGGTCGCCACTCGAGAACCTTTCTGCCCCAACGGCCGTCAGTTCTACGAGCGATGTGCCCAGCCCACTGCCACTTCAGCTTCGCAATTCTTCTACCTACATGCTGTAAGAACTACTAAGAAATATAAGTTTTTGCTACAAATGATTGCCTTCTTTTCACGAAAAGTAGTACTGCAAGGTTCATTACACAAAACATTCACATTATTGCACACGTTTTTATTAAGGAATGAAATAATTATAGTTTCTGTGACTAACAACTTGCTTTGAACAAAGAACATAATTTTAAACCTATGTAATTATGACGTTGGTTTCATTCTTTACCATAACTTATGTGAATAATAACACACAGTCGGATAAAGTAGATGAAAAAGGTAAAACTACTTACAGATAAGTATAATTAGACTGAATTCGAAGCAAGGTCGTCCGGAAGATCTTCTAATTATAGACACTTCAAAATAAACGTCGGCGATTCTCTTCATCTGAACTATATTTCTAAGATAATAGAAGTATACTCGTACAAAGATTCATGATCTGCACGAAGTTGAAATACTCATTTGGGAGTAGAATTTGAATAATCCCGGGTGTGATGCTCTTTGGCAAGGGGTATCTTCAACAGTGGACACTAATACACTAATTTAACAGAAATCACTATCCATACTGACTGACTTAAGTATGTCTCTCATTGCATAGGTGGAAACAACATTGCGTGTTGAGTCCAACCCATTTCTGTGTCGCGTGCCACTATTTCTCTACATATTAATTCAACTAAAAGTGCCAAATCCATTTAGTTTACCTCAACACAATGATTTACGACACCAATGAAAGAAAACCCTACAAAAATAAACCCGGAAACGTTATGTTTCCCAAGTTCTCGTACGACATTAAATTCTTCTGTAATAATGGGAAGGTAAATATTATTGTTTTTAGTTCGAGTCATTGATAAGGTACTTTTGTTGATACTTGTTATCTAATAAGTTGTGAACATTTTCTAGGGCTACCGTATCTTCTTCGGTCGACGTATAATAACAAAGCATAACAATGTTTGCTTCCACTAAATAATCTGATAAGCCGATGACCGATTTGTACAAAGTTTCTGTACGTAACGTGAACTTCAACGAATTTTTTGTATATTATTTTCGCTTTTGCGTCAATAACGTTTAGGAAAAATGAACTATAAACATAACGCTCTCTGGCAGTCTCATCGTCAATTACTTGGAAACAGAATATACCAACTTTGTCCCATGGTCATCGAGAATCCGGGATCGGGATTAGCCGTTTAGATTTTCCTTATATCCTTCTCAGGGATACCATTTAGGTACTGGTCCACCTAGGTATATAACTGTCCTTAAGAGTGTGTGACACTGACACTTACATCGTGTAAGGCAGTCATTATGTCATACATCTGCTCGTTGCCCAAATCATCGGAAGAAGGACATTACTTGAATCTACTCAACATTTCTAGTACCTCTAAAACTGTCTCGGATCTCGTTGTCGCCACAAGGTTCAAGAAACTTCTGGAGACAGAAGAAAACAAGAAAACGATAACGTCTTTCGTTATGATGAAAAATAAAGAAATAAGTTAATGGATAAAGAAAGGAAAACAGACAGAAATAAATAACAAATAAATGAAGGACCTCTCTAGCAGTACTCGTTGTGTTCAAGTGACTTAAAGCAACAAAGAGCTCAGGAGACAGTTCGTGTACACATTACGAAACAAATAAACTGCACGGCGAGCTCGTGGCGCAGTTGCGCCAAGTAAACGCGCCGCGACGACAACACTGAACGATAAACGCACAATGGCTCTTATGCAACCAGATAACGACGCTTGCGCACTTACCGCTTCACTTGAATACAGAAAACTTAATACAGTAACTCTATATAATCGAATACCGCCGATACCGGTATGACTTAATTAGGAATTGGTCCATTTGAGAAGTAACGAACAAAGACAGTGACAAACAAGTCTGCGAGAACGTCACTAGGAGCGTCATTATAGGTGTTGGATTGAAACTGAGTTACTGCACCATTCACAGTTTTACTATGTATTACGTCTCTCTACAAATTGTGACCAGAATCTGATGATCTCTAGTACTAGACATTTCCACCCCGCGGGCTCTGACAATCCCTCAGTGGAGGACGGGGTTAGAGCTCTTCAAATATGGTTGTGTAGCAACTGCGCAGTATTGTGCACCGTGTACTCTTATCAATAAGGTGTAATGTTCTAAAACACATAGATAAGGCGGAACGTGCTAGCTCACAGCTGTGCGATATTTACATAATACAAGGAACCCATACATGAAATAGATACAGTAAAATGTTTAAGCAGAAGTTTAGTACGGTGGACCGCACGTCAGTGGAAACAAAACCAGTATGAACTGGTCTCTCATAGTATTGATGAATCTCCCTAATAGGCTAGGCCAGCTCAAGGTCAAAGTGTTTCCACTGACGTGCGGTCGACTGTACATATAAATATGCTTGTCGACAAAATGATGTATTTAGCATGATCTAAACCATACATTCTCAATTTTATGAATTAAATTTAAAGTCAGTCCAAGCAAACAATAACTCAAAAGCGACTCTCTATTTAGCGAGGTCTGTATAGATATTAAGTAGAATTTAAGATCGTAACAAAACCAAATGAAACCAGCTGCATAGAGGCTGTTATTAATTCTCGATTCAATGTCTACCTATAGGCTATTGAACAAAGGATTAATTTATACTGTAGACTTTATTTTATTTTCCATTAGTCACAGTTGTGGGGTTTATAATCGAAGTTAACTTCCGCGTACGTACAACCTACCATCGACGTACTTCTATGGCAAGCTTGCAAGTATGTAGAACGTAGAACAAGGTTAGATCTGGCGACGACGCCCGGTATCTACTGATGGAAGTCAAAAACATCGACTGGGGAATATTGCGGATGCCCTCTGCTGCCCTATCCAGGATACATTTTAAGTCTAGTAAGGTCTTATTTCCTCTGACTTCTCAATCCTACGTGGGTCTTGGTCTCCTTCACAGTCCTCGAGCCGCCTCTGACCTAAGCCTCTCTTCTCTCTCCGTGTCCGTGTACAGACTTTGACTAGCAAGATCTTGTTTCCTGCGACTTCTCAAACCTAGGTCTTAGTGTCCTTCACAGTTCTCAAGCCGCCTCTGACTCCGAGCGTCTCATCTCTCTCCGTGTTTATACTTTTCTCATGCAACATCTTCGCCAGTGTATCCACCGTAGTGTAGGCTGTCTTCCTTTTGCTGCGATTTTTGATACCTCCATCGTCCTGATGCGTAACTACTTGAATTTTAGTAGCTAATAAGGAAATATTCTCTTCTAATGCTTCTAGTACCCTTTTCACCGCAAAATGATGGTAGAATCGTTGTAGAATGCAATGCGCTTTAGTCGCTACTAAAGTCAACGAAGCAGGTACACTTGTTGCTCGCTGTACGTGCGTAGGCGAGTTTCTATTTGATTGCCGGCTGGCGACCGGCGATGATGATTGTGCGGCAAGATTTGCCACACACGAGTTGTGAGCGGTGGAAATCGTCATGCTATTAAGTATGTGAACATACGTGTACTGAAGCTATTTTATGAAAGTTATAACCTATTCCCTAGTACGTCAGTTTTTTTTGCCCGATGTGTTTGACGCGTATGTTTGTATGTATTTTATCAGTGGGTTTCTTGTCGCTTGTATCCCCAAAAAAGATTGTGCAATGAAGTAACTTATTATAATTATATGTACAACGTACATAATATCTCCTCTCTATGTCCCTGACAGGGCAGGCAGAAAGAACGAAGATCGCGATGCTGAGTCATGACACACCTCTTTCGCTTCGCTCAGTCTCATCATTCTCTTCAAACTCGCTCGCAGTGTATTGGACTTTTAAAATTAAATCTATATCGTCACAAAGCGACCTGGCCAATTCATACGCATTAATATACACCAAACACATCGGGTACGGACATAAAAATGTATTTATTATTATTACGGGCATACACGTGAAATGTCAACGGAGTCAACGTACGGGCCGCTCCACAAACTTTGCTTTACCGGCGGCGAAACGCTGCAACTCATTACAGATGTAGATTTTAACCTTTCGGAACCCGAGGCCCAGATCGCAGCATAAACTTTGAAACTCGATCGTTGTTCGCGTCAGTCACACCTGACAATGTCACTCTACAAAACCGATTTTTAGCTAATGCGTTGACCAATAAAAATCGGGGTTTATGTCAGAAAAAGGTTGTCTGGAAGAAATCGCTCTTAGAGATAACACCGCCTAGATGTACATTACTGTATCTGTTTTCTCTTTTTTTTTGGCTGTAATTTTTAAATGTGCAATAAGGTGTATTGAATTGAATTGAATTGAAAACGTTTACGTTCAGTGACAGTGTCAGATGTCTGACGCGAAATGAGTATGATGACCGCAAAACATTGTTCTGACATTATGACATAAAAGCAAAACATCGCAAGCGACAAGAATTACTTGAAATTACTCTGCCAAAGGTACCACCTGGTCATAAGCTGTATTGAAATGTATCAATGTGTGCGAGAGGTTATGAATGTGTTGTTAGATTTATTATACACACGTAAACCTACAGAGAGAGAACGATAGGATGTTTCGAATGCCGGCTGTGTTGCTCTAAGTTTCAGCGCCACGACAAACGACAATAAAATCTTTGTGAAACAAAAGGGACATGCCAGCCAAGAGTTCAAATGATTTATCACGCATGCGCGTGGCGCAGTTCGCAGTACGTTTGACGCCTACACGCAGATCTATGCAGATGGCTGTTATGACAGAAAACGCGCAGAGCAATCTAAATTGACAATCACGCACGGCGACAATGTATTGTACACGTGTGCTTTACTTACGAGCAGTGAGAATGGAAAACGTAGAACGGCCATTGACATATATATTTCCTTTTGAAATCATTGGGAACGACTATATCTACAGTAGGACAGAACCGCGGTAGTCTAGTTGGTTGTGCACTCGCCTCACGTTCGTCAGGTCGCACTGTTGGCTTCGAACCTGGCCCGTACCATGACTTTATCGGAACTTAAGTACGGTTTATTAGAACACCACAGGCTCATACACCAAAGATTAGTATTTCAATTCTAAGGCGTGTTTGAAGTCGTCCAAGAAACGGATTGGGGCTCTGTTGGTGGTAACGGGATTGACACAATGGATCCTGTAGGGTCGAAGTGTCGCTAGGTATTCCTTTAACAAGAGAAGTACGTCCCTTATAGAAAAGATCGATGTCCAACAACAACTGTTACACAACCAAGTGCAATAATGTAAACAGATAGCTGTTATCGAATTTAAAGACTTGTGTTGGTTGGTATATCTAATTCATCAACAATACTTTGTCGTAAATATTCATTATACTAATTGTCCCTTTATTGACAAAACTATTAGCGACAAAGTAAATGTTCCTTTACAAGAAATACGAAGATGATTTCTTTGTCGTTTGCCTTGGATTGGGTTCCCTGGTCTCGCTGTGCTCATCGGAATTTGACATCGGCAACACAATTTACAAATATAATACTCTGCAATCTGACTGGTACAAATTGCCACATCTTTTGTGATCGGTCCCCAGCGGGACATAAGCTGATTACTGACAACTTTCGCTCAATTTGGTCCTAATCAAGTGTGAAAAAATGACCGGCGAAGTGGAATATTACCGTATAGTTTCAAACAAAGAACTTTAAAGTGCTTGGGGACTAGACAATAAAATAATATCACATTATCCAATATCATGAACAGGTGAAAGATGGAAACTGGGGAAAGTTATGATACTCGAATCTGCAGCACACCAAACCGAAGATAAAAGGCGTCTTATATGATTGAAAAATCCTATTACAAAACCACAGACTATATTGACGATGCCATGGCCTGGAAATGGGCCTATATTTTATTTTAAGTTAATTGACGACCATAAAGTACTCTTAAGTACCTTTAAAAAATATAATATAATTATAATAATAACAAGGATATAATAGGAGGTTCTCGACCGGGACAGATCATCTATGTCCAGGCACAAAATATGCATAAAGTCAAACAGATTAACTAACTTCGGTTTAACGTCGAAATGGAGTGTACCCCCTCAGTGACTTTGCCTTCTACTCTCTGGATACAGACTTGTGCTTCTTTAATTTGATATCCATCCTTACCTGTAACAAAGAAGCTAGGGTTAATAATGAAAACAAAAAAGATTTTTACTTATGTAATACATATTATTATTTAAGTGCTACCGCCACGCCAGCAATTCGTTGCGGTCACATTTTCGGGAGGTGGTTCATGGTAAATTAGGTCTGTTTCATTGGGAATTTGCAGAATTTCACTCAGACGGGCGGAAGCTAACGAAATTTGTTGCCGGGAGCAGTTCGCTGAATAAATAACTTGATGTCAGTAGCATAGTGCTCTTCAGTGTCTAACATAATATCTGTGCTCTATTTCTCCTTAAAGTAAGTCCTGTTGTCTTTTGTTAGTTTAAATTCATTCTCAGGGTTTGAATAATCTATTGTATTAGGTGTTAGGTAGGATTCAAGTGCATTGTCCATCTTCTGTATTATATGACTGCTTCGGTGGCTCAGCAGCTTGGTCATTGGACTCGAACGCCAAGGGTTGTGGGTTCCATCCCTGATATAAAATTGTCTTCCGGTTTGAAAGGTAAAACAGAGCGAGTACTGTTGCCAATATTGTACAGAGGCATTATCATACAAGCTTCAAATACGTTCCCACTTATAGCCTATAGATTATTGCACGCAGGTGATCTTACTATGCGGTGGCAATCCCTGCACTGATTCCACGAACAGTTTTCAGCAAGAAAGTGGAATATTTATTTAAGAATGAAGAAGTTTTGTGAACGAGGGTTTTAATAGGTGACACTAGGCGCACATCGGGTGGGAAGTAAGCTGTTGGCCATCCTATTCCGTAGAAATAGTTGCACATTGCCATGCCCCAATTCCATCTAATCCCATTGGTATTACACATTTAAGCATGTAAGCCGTTACATGATTAGATAGTGCATCAATATCATCGATAAGATTACTGTCAAAGAGCCTTTCTCGTATCATTTCACCAGTGGTGAAATCACTCAACCGACAGGGCTTTCACACTCAATGTTAATGGCTGCTTATGTTACTTAAGGTCAACTTGGATAAATGCGTCCGTGGGGCAAATGCGACGATGTGAAATAGATACTAGTATTTTCCACTATTTGTATCTTTACTGAGTAATTTCGTTTTGTCGCATTTGCCCCACGGACGCAATTACCCAAGTTAATTGACTTATCTATTTATTATGAAGTGGCAAACGCGCACACAGCCTAGCTGATAGTAGGCGGCCAATGTTGGCCATGGACAACCCCACGTTTGGTGTAAGAAATTGAAATCACGTGGGTTTCTTGCGGCGCTAGTCTAACAGCTGACAGTAACTATTTGACGTTTAACTGAAGTTTAACGTACAGACTGACACTAAGAGAGAATTGACTTAGAATATTTCCAAAAGTTAAACGTTCAATAAGCCGCATTTTGACTATTAGTTTGTACTAACTCCTCAAACCACGAGAATTCAAACGTAAAAGAAAATGTTTATAGTTGAATTCTCCTTGGAGGGTTTGAGGAGTTGCCTAGTGCAAACCAATATTAAAACAACGAAGACTGATACTTCGTGTTATACAGAGATCGCCGACTTCCGTTTCAGTATTCTAAAAGGGCCCTTTGGAATCAAAACCTTCCCGCGGAGGTCCCGTCACCTCCCACGGAGGGTGATATTAGCGGCCAATCGGCTGGAAGACCTCCCGCACGCCCCATTTGTTCGTGAGCTAAGAATCCAATCGATCCATCCGGGAACCACAAGAATAGAGGCCAAACTATCGCGGTTAGACAGGATGAAAAAAATTAACAAAACAAAGGTTGATTCACAAAAGAATGATACACACGTGAGTAGGGTTGAACTCGCGACCGACCAAGGTCATATTCCAACTGAATTATCGCATCAATTGACACTGTACGCTGAATTCTTTTGCCTACGTATCTTACGCCTAAAAGCGCAAACTTTCTTCATTGTTATACGAGTATGCCGGTATAAGTAAACTCAAAAGATTTTTTGAAAACATTTTTGTCACATATTTAAAACAAACGTTTCTAATTTTTAAACGAAACCAAAGCATTTAAAAAGTCGATATTTTTTCAACAACATCCCAAGGTTAAGTCACGTCTAGTTATATCAAGGTAAACCTAACGTCGAGACAAAATTTATGCAATATGGTGCTGATTTGTTGAATGAACTCAATCAGACCTGACACACAGACCGTTTGAAGGGAGAAGGTACAGTGATCAATCTCGCACCGGACATAGCTGTAATAATAACAACGCTATTCAATAGTCATATTCGATTAAGCTATTATGATGCCAGGATAGAAATAAGATATTATGATGCCAGGATAGGACGTTTCTGACACCCATTACGTTACGTTACTATTGAACCAGATATTTAACCGGTTCATCACTTCATTTCTTCACTTTACAGGTACTGGAAAACTCCTCAACGCTAAATCTACTCACTTGACATACTACATTTTCGGGACTAAACAACCGTGTGTGAGTTTGTCCAAACATTATTATTATTCTAGTACGTGGATAGACCCGTGGTTAAGTTCAGTTTGGTTGACTTACCTATTATTAACAGCCTATAGGAAGTCCACAGCAGCACGATGCTGCTGCCCGTCACCTGAATTCACCTTTTAGTCGCATTACAACATCTACAGGAAGCTTATACCTACGGTTTGAATTTTATCTTCAAGAAACGGCAGGTTTGCTCGCAATGTTTTTCTACGAAAAGCCAATTCAATGTATTCAGATCAGCTTTAACAAACAACATCGCCACCAAACAGCTGGGTGACCACGACTGGCGCAACCACAGATCAAAAAGACATTTAAATAAAGCACTTCCTATCAAACACCATCTCACGTTAAACTGCGGGGAAAACAATTCAATGTTACCATAATAATAAAATAAATTAGTGTATTATCTGTGTAGGCGACGTCAAGTTTACACAATACATGACCGTGAACTGAACCTGACCGGGGTGGTAGTACTTCTGTATTCTGTGCTGGTGGCGGTGACCAATATACGACAATCGACAGCAGATACATTTATTAACGGATATCACCAATTATGTCAAGAGGTTTATAAATATTAAAAATACATTAACCCTCCTTGTCGTCTAGCTTTTCATATTCATTGAAGGAAAATTCGAGGAAAAACAAGAAACTATATTAAAAACAAGTAACGGACTATATAACACCAAAACCAACCTAACAAAGTTCTATCTATGACCACAGCGGGAATCCTAACCACGACAAAGAAAACATAGGAACATTTTAAATAAACGCTAAAATCGCTGATTCAACGAATCGGTAATTAAATATATATCACTACAAACCACCGCTATTTAAAAACAGCATATAGATAGATAATCAAACGGCACAGCTCGGGAGGAACAAGTTGTAACAATTTGACCGTCTACAGCGGGGCTCGACGCGACCAGACCTACTGGTCCGACCGGTTGCTTTATAGGTCTCCATCCAACACGGAGCCGCCGGGTCTTCCGGGTTGGGCACCTCTTGTTTTAACATTTGTTAGTATACAGTAATAGATAACAGACAAAATAAAGTCCTCCAAACGCTAACCTCACCTGCAAGCGGTGAAGCATGTTAGCTAACCGAAGAACCCCGAACGAGGCGACCAAACTATTGGTATAGTCAGACACATTGAAACTTCATAGGCTATAAATGGCACATACAGATGTAATGTTTAACAGTGGACCACAACCAGCTAACAAACATGTAAGTACTTAGAATAACTTTAATTGCACATATAAACAACATCGATGACAGTTTGCAGATTTAGTAATGTTTGATGATAACTTTCCAGTATCTGCGTTTTTGGAATTCTTTCTTCGCGTAGTCTTGTATAGTTGGGCACATTATAATAACAACGAATTTGACAAAGATTTTTCTGTTGTCATAAAAATAAAAGAAATAAACAACGCATAAGATTAACACAGGTAATTGATTGATATTGATACCAATACCAATGTTAGCGTCATGTCTTATCAATAATTAATCGTACTACTATTTAATCAAATCAAACATAATTTAAATGTAGGTATGTTCTGACTGAGTGTTATTTACAAACACACAAATCGATATAATTTATTGAGCATTCCCTTCGGAGTTTGAACTATAAAAGGTCAATTAAACGTAACACTTCATCGATTTCCTTTAAATTACGCTAACATTCAAGACTGAGTGTCTAAAGAACGGTCGCAAACGATCGACATTCAAGCTACGTGCAATCACTAATTAAATGAGCAAATAACATCGCAGTGTAACGAACTCGGGGACGAATATAGCTTACTAAAGTCGCTTATCTTGGACACAGTATACATGAAGTACAGCAGGGAAATTACCTGCCACAAACATTGAGAAATAAGAGATAACAACCAGGGAACAAACTTTACATGTACACAAAACAGAAAGGACTCGTCGCCATACTGTCCTATGAAATAGTGCATTCACTAGAGAGAAAACAACCTAGATTAGAAAATGGATACTGCTAAATCGTCAAGATGCGAGCGATTAGTTTCCATTCGACAAGTTGCGACACCTGAATCTTTAAAATGGATGGGGTATAATTTTTGTTCTTAGGCATCACAAAGAGTTGATTGACAATTATATTAATAGTGTCAGTACTGTACAAAACTTCGCATTGTGTCTCGAGTCCCGTCTTATCTCGATGCTAGCATCAGACCTGCACAAAGCATTTCATAGAACGCTGACGGGCATCGCTCTTGCTCCCACGCTGCGCTGCTGCAATCCGTTTTTTAGCTGCAATGATTGTTCTATTGTAACATGAGGCTGTTACGACCGATAGCAAAAAGCACTGAACAAATATAAAACACAGAATCATTATAACAAAGGGTTTATATGAAAATTACGTCAATTATGATAACGGTGGTGCAGTTAGAACTTCCATCCTAAACAAGGAACAAACTGTCACTGATGATAGAAATACGAGCCCTAGAGCTTTTACTGATTTATTATGTAAACAATGTGTAGAAAAAAGTGATCCCAATGAAGGTCAGATGATTTCAGAATAGAGTTTTAATAATATCTATAATAAACATTTGGATACATCTATGCAAAATTTCATTTCTAGCTAGACCTAGCAATTTGAGCTGTAGTTATGTTTTTATTATTGGTCAGAGACTCAGAGTATCCTTTTTTTTGAGTCGCCTCGTCAGTAAATCTTGGTCAGGGTACGATGGGACTGACATGTGGAGAACACAAAAGTCCCTAAATAAAATAAAGATTTAAAAAAAAACCTTTCTTTATCAGGGTATCTATAGCTACCTACATACATTTTTATGTCAAGTGTTTTTCATCACCTAAACCTAGCTAAATCCTATTACTTCCTCTGTGCTAAATCTACAAAAACTCACAAGCCTTCCAGCAATGTTACCATTGAAATAACCACGGCATACCACGTAGGAAGCGAACCGTTAAAATCGGTTGACTATAAAAGGAAAACCAAGGTGTCAAAAGTCATTGCACTACCACTGTCAAGGATGAGGCACTGAGGATGAACGGAGCATAAATAGGTAAGTACCTATCGATTTAAACGAACTCATCATTCACGGGTCAATGGATTCATTGGTTAGAAGAATTCAAACTTTTAATAGAATCGGACAACACATTTGATATGAAATTGTATTCTGTTAGGTGGGTGGAAGGACAAGACATAGACGCGCTTGAGTTAGGTTAATTTAATCCAGGTCATGCTATTGTATATACAAATTCTGATTCATAGTATAGTACTTATAAATAAATCCTCGACAAATAATTAATTTAAACGTGAAATATGTTTTGTTTTGTGGCACTCGCCTCAACCGCAAAACTCAATAACTCAACAGATAATTAAAAAATATTGCAATCATGTGTGGAGGTTGTAGAGTAATTTAAGCCACATTTGATAAGGCAAAAGTCAAAATTACCACGGGAACCTGGATGACGTCGAACAAATGAACACCTATTATGTATGAGATATGTATGGGAGCAGTATAGTTGGCGATAAACGTGGTTCTTTGGGTGGGAAACTGCGATATTAAACAAGAGTTCCGTACCTTCGCATTATACGGTTAGTGGCCTCGGAATCTGGCGGGCAGGCCAACGGTCGCGGCCGCGGCCGTCCTCCACAATAATACGTTGGGTGAATCATCCGAGCACTGATTCCATCCATATACTAGTGTATTCGGACGGAATGTGTTTTCTAGCTTTTGGCCGAAACCGAACTGAGGCTACTTTTAGTTTACTATAGCCAGCACAGATTTATATCAAGTTAGAAGGGCCAAAATCATTCGGACACTCTTCGATCGAACTGTAAGAGTTGTTACACGCTTTTATTTAAATTTCTGGCACAATATACACATTCACAATCCACTTATTGCATAAAATACTATCTATTATCTATCTAAAATACTATCTAATACTATCTATTTTTATTTATACATTAAAACTCGCAATATATATTTCTAAGAAAAATAAAATAGAAGAGACAAACATGAGGCAAATACGTCTGGCCGAAAGTGTATTTCTAGCTTTCGGCCGAAACCGAAACTGAAGCTGCTTTTAGTTGACTCTAGCTAGCACAGAACTAAACGGGCTTGAGAGAACCAAATCAAGTTAGAACGGCCATAATCATTGTTTTACTTACGTGTGGAGAAAAAAATCATCATTTTAGACATATCCAGTTTCTCTTTCTGATAATTAAGCTAGCGACGTAGTTTCAATATTAGTAAAAAGTGTTACACTATTTCTTTAATGATAATTTGAATGACATAAAGACTTGACATTGTTTGCAATTTATCTTCTATGCTTTTTTCTTGTCTTCTATGTTTGAATGGTAAATAATTTTTGTTTTATTCTGTCTGACATTTTTTACTATTATTTTACTTTGCTTTGGTTCGGTTCTGACATAGTGTTGTTTTTAAAATTGCTTGAATAATTTTTGTAATAGTAATTTTAATTTTGTTGCATGATTTTTAATGTAAACTTCTATAATAAGCTATTGCAATGCCCATCAGGGTATCATGTTGCAGGGTCACTCAAACTTAACACCTATAATGTATGTACCAATATGAAGGCAATAAATTTTCATTTCATTTCATTTATCTCGTATTTATAGTTCAGGAATAAACTGGTGAGATCACTTATCGTTTTCACCCTGTATAAGTGTATTTGCCAGTGTTGGGCCTCTGCCTATCCTCAAGCGTTCGGGGTGGTGGAGTGGACCAACAGAGGACCTTGGCTGATGTAAAATAGCTTGTAAGTAAAGTACAGTCAACAAAAGAGACAGGTAAGCAGGCACAGTAAACCTCTACTATAGAGCTCTGTAATGTGCCTGCTTACCTATCTCTATTGTTGACTGTACCTACCTATAGTAACATAGTAGGTAGGTGCCACCACGAGGACTGGTTGGACCAATTTATCTTCAAACAGCACTAACATGAAGAGGTCTCGTAGAAAGCGCATCAAGATGCAACTCGCTACGGCACTCGCAGCCGAGTAAATAAGTAATGAAGGAAAATTGTGCAATTCCAAACCGCTAGCCCGCAAGAGGGAGATTTAAATAAAGTGAAAAATAAATGATCCGTCGTCTTCGGGCGGCAGATAGTGGTCTCGAGTAGATAGATACATCTATCTTGATACACACTGTATAACCAAAGAATACTAACTACTATTCATTACGTAAATAAGTGTCACTCGCTCCCCCCCCCCCCGCCCCCCGCTACCCGCTAAGCTAGCACACAAGCTGCTGATAGCCCAACATATTTACGCACACACAAACGTGTGCAGATAGGCTGGTGCTCTTGCAGTAGTAGTAATGGAATTAAATCTGGTCGCTAATATTGACAAACTTCATCATCATCATTATAGACGTCTGTCATCAGCCTGTAGACGTCCACTGCTGGACAAAGGCCTCCCCAAGGATCTCCACGACGACCGGTCCAGCTGGGTCCCGCGACCTTCCCGAGATATTAACATTTTAAAACATATGGTATTATTTTTAAAAGGCGAACCGTTTTGTCATCTATTACTAATAAGTAAAACTAACAATAAGTTTTAGAAAATAATGAAAAACAAGACGTGGTTATTGTTTTATAATAAAAAACGCAAATATACCTAATGCTATTTCGTAACAACAAAGAGTAGTAAACGTGTTTAAATATAAAGAAACAAAGAGAGATGCAATACCATTCAAGCACGGAGAGACAACAGCTAATAATATTCAAGTGCCCGTCTAGACGCAGACATTTCAACTTACGAAACGGAGCGCTCTTTTCATTTTATTGCAATAACTTGGAAATGGGATAGGAATGCCGAATGGTTAAGAAGGAAACAGTGTTGTAAATATTGGAAACTCTCCACGGTGATACAACAAGTAGATATGATAACACACACTGGTACCAGATGAAGCTATAGTCAATTGACTGATTGTAAGCACCCGAAGTAAATTCACATAATGTCCTAAATACTCAACTTCATTTGCCGTAATATCGTAGCCGTGATTGTCACGAGACTGTATTGAAAGTCGTCGAAAAAATCTTTCCTTCCAAGCAAATCATCTTTCTGGGGGAGGCCTACGACCGCAGTCGACTAGTGCAGGTTGATGATGATGAAAATATTATATGCGAATTCAAAAACAAAGTCGTACATCAAAAATTCCTTAATTCTCAGAAGCTCCATAATAGCCCTGTATAGCCAGAAGCAATTTTAGCCAAAAACCCTTACCCAATGTCTGTCTTGTGCATAAGGATTCTCGGAAATGAGGATAGTAATTTAGCTGCGGACGTAGACGGGGAAAAGGAGGGAACGAACGAAGGGAGGTGCAGACTGCAGTTCCAAGTTTACTGCACGCATGTCTAGACAGGGTGCAGCCACGGTAATAATATTACTGCAAGGATCTGTCTAGACTGTAATAATAAAAGGAAAATGAATCACAGATAGTGTTTTCGATGTTGGTAGAGGAGTTTTAGATACGAGTATAAGGGCTTCTTTCACCACTTCCTGATATTGTTACAGATAGTAATCTTAGTGATAAACTAATCTATCAGATAAATCTATGTGATAGACTATATAAAATATATAAGATATAGGCAATCAGATACCTGTGAAACCAAAAAAACAGGCTATCTGTCAGATAACCTGCAGATAGGGTATCTGGGACTTTATTAGCAAGCGGTGTAAGAGGCCCTAAGTGTTATGGACTTTAAGCGATTGTTTGATGAAATTACAACGGCTAAAAACCCTGCAGTGGGTTATTAAAATTTGCTATTTGAATAGCTAAGTCCTCCAAAAAGTCTAGCAAGCTGCTCTCCCGCAAGTTAATAGCCAAAGCTAAGTGTAACATTAACAAATATTTTCCAATCGAATACGTTCTTTCCAACTCAACGAACATCAAACCATCTTATTTGGCAAGTTTGACAGCTGCACCTGGCCTTCTGGACCTCAAAGCTCGTAAATAAATGCCACACGATAAGTAAATAAATAACAACGAACACTGGATTGTTAAAAAGTCTCCTGAAACACTAAATGTAGCTTCCTCTTGAGTGAAAATTAAGATTTTACATGAGTACCTAGATGTGTCTATGTTGTGTGTCTATGTGGTGCCGTTACCAGAAATACGCTCTTTGTAAATCATTGTGAATCATTCACTGAAAATCGCTGAATACTTGACTCATAATCGTTTAGCTACCAGGAATTCTGAACAAGTGACGCCAGATATTACTCAGATATTCAGACAAAGGGAATTTCTTTTCAAAAACATCGACACTCACTAAAGATATGTGCAGAAATAACTTCTGAGCTTAGGTCCACCAAAGGATGCATTCAAATGAAGGACTACAGCGCTATAGCGGATGAGCAGTGGCAGAGTCTAAAACCTTTTAACATGAAAACTACAATACTTGAAGGCAAGACAAGACAAGGCAGACGAAGGCATATGGATGAAGACCAATCTTTACTTACAAGTGACACTAAGCTCTTATACGTAAATCACCCCATAATTAGCTCAGAACAAGGAAGAAGAAAATTAGAAAGTAGAAAAGAACACTGTTATACGATCACACCATAACTACTGACTGAGTGACAAAGGAATAGAAACATCGCCGCACATGCGTGAAATCTAAAAACAACATGTCACTGCAAACACATGATATTTCATTTTAACTCCTAAGACGCAGTAAGTACAGCACGTAGTGAGACGCCGCAAAAGGTTCCGTATACTATCACGTAAATATTTTCCTTAGGCCTTGGAAGGGAGCCAAGCTGGGACGAGAAAATTCCTTTAAATTGCTCTTTTGCAACCAAAGGCCCTTGGCAAGGAGCTAAGATTATTAAAAGGAGGATGCTTTGTTTCAATGTTGTATGACAATGACCAAGATTAAAAGCAAATAATCATGTAGGAAAGATCCCATATTCATATACGAAAGTAAAGAACACTATCAATTTAGGTGCGCGATTTGCATAAGTATATTGTATTGTATTTTATGGGATTGCATTGTAATTTGATGAAATAAACACTTTATTATTACTTAAACTAATAGCATGATAATATGTTAAATCACTGTCCAGAAAAACTGTGTTTTTGCCCTGCATTTTTAGCACCGACCAAACCTACGGGCACTTGTGGGAACTCCAACACCACAGATTGGGCCCCAAAATATGTACGCTTAGTACTTACGCTAAAAAATGTATTTGAAAACTATAGGTTTTCGGTGAAGTGACACTGGTTATGCAAGCTCCTCTAAAGACGCTTTGTTTTCCATCACCCAAGATAACTTTGAATACTATAACGGGACTAAACATGCAGTCCGTTAAAATAAAGATAATGAAACAGCATTTACTTTAATTTAAAATGCGGTTAAACGGTACCTACTGCATTTAAGCGGATTTCACTTTAATGATACGGACTGTATTAATGATATACAAAAACGAAACAAGCAAACTTGATCTCTTATCTTTTGCATTGACCAATCGGTATCGGTTACAGGTAAAAGGTTTGATCGGCGATTTTTGGAAGTAATTAAAAATACAGAACCTACCAGTTTTATATGTAAGTTTTTTTTTCTTTATTATGTAATAGTAATTTTATATGTAAGTATAAGTAGGGTGAACTATTTTTTTTGCACATATTTTAGTAATTCGCATTAGACTATGGATTCTCTTTCCCACTTCTAAAAAACCTTTTAGTTTTAGAAAAAAAATTACGTTTATATATACTTTTCTGTGCAAACTTTAGTTAGCAAGGATACTTATATTACTGTCGAAGTAAAGCATAACATAGGACGACTGGCCTGTTGGCGCAGTTGGTAGTGACCCTGCCTACTGGGCCAGAGGTCGTGGGTTCGATTCCCACCCGGGACCAACATTTGTGTGATGAGCATATCTGTTGGTTTTCGGATTCTGGGTGTTTGTATGTATTTAAGTATTTATTTAAAAGTATTTATGTATGTTTATCAGTTGTTGAGTACCCATTTACAAGCCTCCGCTTAGTTTGGGACTAAACAGCCGTGTGTAAATTTGTCCAAACATTATTAATATTATAGGTAGCCTTTACTGAGCCTGTAATTAAATTATATTATATACTCTCAATCATTTAATACCAACTAACGTGACCAATTGTACATATAGTAAGTAATCCTTTTGCAGGCAACAACATAGCAAGTAAAATATTTGACATCAAGGAGGTAGCTGATTGACATCTAGAAACTGTAAGTACATTTTTAGGTTTCTTAAGTCCCGTAGATGGAGCCGTGAAAAGGGTCTCAGCTTAGTACAGTCAACAATAGAGATAGGTAAGCAGGCACAGTACAGCGCTACTATAGAACTTTGTAATGTGCCTGCTTACCTGTCTCTATTGTTGACTGTACTGCGGACATCACAGATTCTGTGGCGGACATAGTGTCAGCTGGTTTTCTGTTGACTACAACGTGTTGTATAAGACAATTAAATAACTTTAGTTATCGCAATGTTACGCTACAAGAACATCATAAAATGAATGTCATCGACTAATTACATACATCATTAACGGCATCTTCCTTATTATTGTTAGATAAAAGTTAAACTAATAGCCGCGATTATTACTTACCAGCGGTGATATAATGTTAATTGTACCATTATCCCTCAGTGTTGTTGTACCTATGTAATAAAAAAAACATAAAAAGAACTAAAACTCGTTTTAAAAAATATGAAAAACACACTTGCCTACACCATTTTCTATTTGTTACACCAGTTTAAACAAATAACGTAGTGGCCATGCGATTATCCCTTCGTTTAGTTACATATAGTTACATTATTATGACGGTAAGTTAGTACTTATATAAGTAGGTATATTTTATACAGCATACAAGGAATACTAGTTTATATTCCATTCCAATTCAACTGCCATACGAAAAAACGATTTACTGTAATAATGTTCAATCTGAAAAAAAAACACTATTTACGGTATTAACCATGTAAACTTTGCGGTTCACTAGCGAATACCATTTGTTTTAGAGCCGCAAATAAGTTTGTTTTCAAATGTTAATTGATTTGGAACGGAATTTAGGATTACACAGGCGTTCATGTATTATTTATTTGTATTCCTGCACGTGGCATGGCGTACTTATTTAAAGAAGCTAGAGGCAACAAACCCTGCAAATATTTAAATAAATGTTATTACGCTTTATGTAAAAACTACTAGAGTCGTAACTATGCTACACTGCTTTAACCTTTCATCTTAACGACACCATTAAAAATTGCAAGGAAATATCACGACTATTATTTAAGTTAATTGGCAGAGATTTGCCGTGTAAATCTGTGGCGAAACGGTTCGTGTATGGAATATTGGATTGCCGCCAAACAAACAAAGTGGCCAAATCGGAACTTTCGCCTTCGCTGAATCACACAATGCGAACAAAGACTTGGGAAATCGCAAGATGTGTTGTACCTACTTACAATACAACTCAAAAACTGGTAGGTATCGAGCGAAACCAGTTCTGTGATGCAGGAGATTGGTTTGCGTATGTCGAAACTAAATTAAGACACATATTGTTAAGTGATGAAGGAAAAATCAGGTTTAGATTAGAATAGAAAAAGCAGAATGTAAAGTAAAACAACGCGCCGCACAGAGCTAGCGTGGTGGACTATGGCTATGTCCAATACCCCAGTTCCGAGGGCGAGCATCTGCCCAAGCAGATCAGAAGATGTTATTATGTACAGGCTCCTAGCAGACGCCCCGCGACTTCTCCCGCGTTTAAAAGTATCCTATTAGTTATTCCAGGCTATAAGCTATTTCTGTATGAAGTTTCATCAAAATCCGTTGAGCTGTTCTGGCGTGATTGAGAAACAAACAAATATTCAAATTTTCGCATTTAAAATGTTAGTAGAACTGGTTTGAAATAGTAAAACTGAAATTTTTTAAAAGATTTTTATTAAAGTGCACATCAATTAATTGTAGACAGAATAATAAAATACTGATTGCGCATCCGAGTGCGCATTTCTGAGCAATCAGTATTTTTTGATGTAGGTTAGGTTAGATGTTTATTTAAATACAACCCATTTTAATATTATTGTAATGAAGGGGATAAAACACCGAGGAACATCTGGAAGTGAACAAACCAAGGAGTTAGAAGCGGTTGGCGTGAAATGGGTTGAGGATAAGGAGACGCAGCAAAAGACTTCTAGTGTTTAAGTTAAGTTACACAAGAAGTAACCGAACATAGACGACGAATTCCAGATTTACAAACTATAACAGAAGTAATCGACAAAAGTTTACTTCTATGTTCTGTTAGTTATGAGAAGAATGTAGACAGACCTTTAGTAAGGACTTACACGACAACGTGTCAAAAGTCACATTAAATAAAACGGCAATTTTTTTCCAACTAAACATTATAACGGAGCCATGACCGACACAGAAATACCAACGAGAAAAAATTATAAATAAAATATATGGAAACAAGATACGTTGCAAAAACTTGTAGAAAGTGACAGATAAATTAAACATACTCGAATGTCTAATAAATAACCAAATCGCGAGCTTGATTAAGCATTCGACTTTCTCTTAGTTATTTTTATATCAACACTACCTACCTAACCTACTCAGCGCTTTATATTGACCGCACTCGAGGTCAACAACTTAACCCACACAATAATAATATGTAATAATAATAAAACTCCACCAAAGCGTAGGAGGACCTACTCAGATCCTTTTAACTACAGGTATATAAACTTATTATAGTTACAGTATAGAGACCATTCGTGAAAAAAAAGACTCAACAATAAAGTTTAAAGGAAGACGCTACTTTACAAATGTGTTTAATTGTATATTTTCACTAGAGCAGTAAAAATTACAATAGAGATAGTGTCGGGATTTTCAAAGTGTTTGTTGACTTCGGCGAACCGATCCTTACCTGCCGAAGGTAACAAAAAGGGTACCAAATATTACTTTTAGGAAAACGTAATAACAAAAAAAGGTTTCCGGTAAGTAAATGAAAAGCAAATTTGCGAACCGTAAGCGATATACATAAATGTGAGGAAGATTTATGACGAGCGACAACGAAATGAGTTTTTTTTATCCGTGTAATAAGCTTTTCGTATGTTCCTCGTTTGATACCCGTGAAAATGTAGGAATCGGAAAAGTGGGTAAAGTATTATATTAAACAAAATAAGCTTTAACTAGAAGCGCGATTCCAATCTGTAAATCTTGAAGGCTCAAACAACAGAACTATAAACTATAAAGAAGAATATTTCCCAGAAACGAGAAAACGTTCTTTATTACATACCGGTCATCTACGAACTATTTGTAGATCAGATCTTGCCGAAAGCCTTTACCTTTAATTGGAACCAACGATGAAAGCTAACTCAAACGTGAGATAGGAGGTGACATTATTCATTTCGGTGACATCGTGCGACATTAAGGTCAAAAACAAATTGCTGATAGCTCTGTTAGAGGTTGTCCAACATAATTAGCACTTATCACGTTTGTTTGTTGGCTTTATTGCTATAACTGTTACTGTAGACTTCTAATGACTGCAAAAAGTTGAATCGTCATCAGCACAAGTGACGAACCGTGTTTGTGCCATACTGACGGTGCAATACATGTCCCGTTATCCGAGAGACCATTTACCAGGCCAGCAGACGACCATAACAGGTACCGCTACTTGCCTTCTACGGCGACCGGCCAAATTATAACTGTATCTATCCGCAACAGAAGCTATAGAAGCGACGTTCGTTTGTCTTTCCAATGTTGTGTTGGAGCATCTCATTAGCGATGCCGGTGAAATCGTGTGACACTCGCTGCGTAATGACCCCGAGTCCTTTCAACCCGTCCCAGTTGAGTCTTCCGGTTCATACGCATCTCATGAATCTAAAACACTACATTTCATTTTATGCCTATCTCATCACTTAATGACCATGACCACGTGTGCTTCTGCAAGTGGCTATGCATACAAGGAGATATCCATGTGCACTCGATCGACCGTTCGATACAGAGCCACTTAATTATTAGCGCTAGTAAAATGAATTTACTGATGTTTTTTCCCGAGAGCGGAGAATGTCCTGATGGTGATCGATTTGAAGTACTTAATTGATATTAAATTTACTCAGGTTGATAACGTTAACGAATATAGAATACAGTGATATTTCATTACGAAATAAATAAACCAATAGTGCGAATAAAAATATTGAAAACAAGAAAATACACAATACCTTCTGGCACAGCAGCAAACGTGTAATTTTAGAAGTCGAGAAAATCTTCGTAAACGTACGCTGAATGGTCAGAGCTCGGCACAAAATCCACAGTACACTGAGACGTTGAGCAGAAGAGGATATTTTTTATTAAGTAACTGCACTAAATTTAGCCAACGAACGCGATAACACGAGAAAAGTATTGCGATGTAGAGTCAAGACGCAGCACGACCGGCGCGCACGACGACTACACGCGAATAGAGCGGCTGTTGAGTTCAGCTTGTCAACAAACAAAGAGGGCTCGGTCGCGCCGCGCGCGCGGGGCTCTGCGCAGGCGCAGCGGCGGCGGCGACGCCACACGCACACAATGCAACCCGCCGCGTGTGAATGAACACGTAAACAAACATTGGGCAGAGTTCGCTATACTCGGCAAATTGTTCTAATTTTTGCTGAAAATCATAATATTATACTACGCCGTAAGCGCTCGCTAAATAACACCAAACCAGTAGGATACGACGCAAAATGCGAAGGTGAATGATGTGCGACGTCACAAGCGCGAGCGTAACAAAACAATAACACGACTGTTATCGCGGAATTCTTTATCAAACCATAAAAACACATATCGTAAGCCGAGTCTAGACTCCTCCACAGCTGATTGAATTGAGGCAACTTCGACTTCCACCATGTTACGCCTGTACTTTGAAGTCGTGAAAGGTCACGTTCGCTCTCGTGTACAAATGTTGGCAGTCGCACGCGAAAACAAAAATATAAATAACTAGGTAGCCGTGAACCTGAAAATGCGTATGAAAGAAATTTTGACAACGCGCGGGGGCGTGCTCACGCCTCGTCAACCACAAAAACAAACAGCACTGCGTGCGAGTCAATGACACTACATCTAATCTATAATCAGCGAAGTGAAGACAGCATTAAAGCCAACTTTATCATCGAAACTCAAGTGTAAGTATATTTAAAGAAACATATACAATTGACTTGAGAACACGTTTAAAGGTTGCCAACAAGATTTCTCAATCAACATGCATGGCGACGACGTCAACTTGTTAGATTTCGTCACCGTATCCGTGCAATAACAAAAAGAATTACTATTTTTCTTACACTTAGGTCAAGTCCAAAGGCCTTTTATAGAGCTGTTTACAAGGCTTCTCCGCGAGCTCTGATAATGTTATTGACGGGGACGAGTCAACGACAAGTAAATCCAACTCCAGTCCAGACGTCAGACTTCTTGTTTCGATAAGTACACGACTTATTTGAGGACATCGCCCCGAATGCAAAGTTAATTAACATGATTAAAAATCGATACGTGATAAGGAACTAAGATTGCTTCAACGAACGAATTGATTTTGAAAATAGACGACACATAAATTCAAAGTGTAAGACAGTAAGTTATGAATGAGACCCACGACGAAAACGGATAATTACGGTGTAGGTAGAATAGAAACGTGAATGTCATCTTAATAAACAAGGTCTATAAATTCTGTAGATATACTCGTACTAGCAGTAGGTCTACTAAACCTGAATCTGCACCAATCTTCTAAATGATTATTTAGCAAACCGATCTCAATCTAACAGCCACCTGCACCGCCCCGCCGGTGATCTGGCCTTGAATTTATTAATAGCTCTGCACTCACAATTTAGAGTTAAACCGTAACATTTTGCTTACCAGATATTTACAAAGAACAGTCTAGAGATATACGAGAATAAATAACATTAACCTCAAGTTCAATGAATCGATCTCATACGGAGCGTTCAACTATTTCAGAACGCATAAGACGCTCTCTGAGAGAAAACATTGTCTACTTTACACCATGCATGGTATACCCGAGAGATAAGTTGCTGATATAAAAAAGGGCCTTCAGGAGGACGTAATGTAATTTGACGTTGAATTGAGTGAGCCGTATTCCCGGAACGTTTGAATGGAATCAGCCGGCCGGGGTATGAGGCGACAGTTCTGCTAAAACTGGTGATGCGCCACAGGGGTGAGCAGGCTTTTCGTGGAAATTAACCACAAACAAGTATATTTGATCGACCTTGATAACTGTTTTTGGTCTGGCTTTAAAAATCCATATTATTCGAAAACTTTAAACAAAGATGATTTCGAGTCTAGAGGGCGTATATTTTGTTAAAACGGTTGTTCGTCACTACAAAACGCCACACGGATTTACAATTCAATCAAAATTTCTGGTTAATTAATATTGAAACTCTCCTTTTCACTGTTTAGGATCATTTACTTTACAATATTATTAGCAAATTGACTTTAAAAATTTGAATTGACTCTTTGCACATATTGTATTTGATTAAGAGTGAATAGATACCTACCTTCTGGGTAAGGGTGTTTCATTTTCCATCAGGTAAGATTGAAATCAAGTGTGAACCCATCTTTATATAAAAAATAACAGTAACATAAAGTTTTAATAAGTACATATTATATAAATTATATATGTAGGTATACAAGGCCTGCAAAAAAGTTTACAATTCTCGGGTGGGAACAAAAACGCGACCGAACGTACCTGAGTGAGTGAGATATCAATCCGAAGGCCACGCAGTCTGAGCTAAGTAAAACCAAGAGCCATGACCCGAGAACCAATCTGCTGGTCAAATCGGACCCTGGGCACGCGAGGTGCTTGTGATTGTATAACCAGTTTAATGGTCCAACAACGGACGTAGGGGAGAAAACCGTAGGCTGGAGTTACTAACTTGCTTATGAAACGTCTGATATATTGATCAATGTTGCCGGACTGCCGATTCACTTGGTGTATCAAGTTGCTTGTTTGCGGACCCACTCAAAGTACCGTCGTCGCCTCCAATGATCTATTGTTAAAGAATGTATTTAAACAAAGTACGACTGGCCTAAACAGCATGGACAGGAAAGTAGGAGTAACTTTGCGAGACAAGTCGCCGACTTTATCAAGGGAGATGCAAAAAGCAAAACCTAATGAGGTAAGCAAAGCTCATGGTGCAAATGTCTTAAGTGAAGAACCTGGGGTAAAAAAATGCTAACACGGCAGACAGAAAGATGAAATTTGAAAAACAGCCGGTTTGAAACAGACAGAGATCGCTCAAGTTGGAACGGTATGACATTGAAGGAGAATCTACCAATCAGGTAGAAAACGGCTAACATAACCAGCAATAAACAATTCCATTTTACATTTTTAAAGTAATTTTGGATCAGCGCACAATGAATTGAGGAGTTGGAAGGTTTCAATAATTACTTCAGTGTTGCCTGGTTATATATATGACAATGGCTTGTTCTTGGCTCAATATGCTTGTTAACAACTAGTCGTTTTAGTTACTTGCATTGTTAAATGTAAATTTGTTTTATTTCAATGCATATTGTGTAAGAGTATTGTTTTTAACTTTCTAGGTTCCACTTCGACGGCCATTTCGACGTCTAGCTCATAGCCAAGTTAAAAAAGATGCCATTGCGGTACCATACCGTTTGGCGCACTCCTAGCAACACTATTCGATCATCATATTCAATTTCATTCAATTCACTTCAATTACTTGGCTATCAAATAGCAAAAATTGTAATTTCATCGCTCAAAAATTTCAAATCTAGCTTTTCTGGAAACACTTTGCCCTTGGCCTCTTGTTTAACCCTCCATATCGGGGCTTTGTCTTTGCTATAGATAGACTATAGTTTTGTTGTGGGAAGAAGATTGCATTTAGACTAGGACGGAGAGCTCTATAGTCGCCGAACACCACTTAAGAACAACAAAAACTGTTAAACAAAAGGCCCCAGACCTCAAAAGCTTGACACGACGCGGTTCCACAATAGACTCTTGGCATTCAAAGCCCTCGTGTGTTCGCACAGCAAATGTGTGCCGCAAAAACATGCCCTGCGCGAATAGGGCTACCGTATTTGCGAATACCAATTCTGCGAAATTACCAGCCGTCAAAAAACAAAAAGTAAGTAAGTAACAGAGATCAGACTAGGAGAAAAGACCGATGAGTGTCGTGAAATGAAGCTAAGCTGAGTTTCATAATAGGCTGCACGAGTATTCTAACCTAATGGTTAATTATATGTTTAGTTGCTTTAACCATAAACATAATTATTCAATTGCTTAAGCAAAGGTATCGTCGCACCTGTTCAGCTTAGTTGTCGGTAACTAACTAACGGATCTAACTCATAGAGTGACGGTGTTATTTATCTGGTGCTTCGATCATAGTATATGGTGATCGAAGATCTGGTGTAAGAAATTGGCCAATCATAACGCCGAAAACGGTGTAACTATGAATATTGATGACATACAACGTATGTAAGTACTACGTCATTGTAAACCCCGATTTTGTTGTAATAGGGATAGGGGTATTGTAGTGTGTAGTATAGTATTAAATTTATACAGTACCAACCCTACACGCAAAACAATCAGTTTACCGTATTCACGAGTAAAAACTAGGCTAGGCTAGGTCGAGTAGCACAATGAGTGCCGGCACATTCATATCGGCCACAAACTGTACGGGTTATTGCGCCCACTTGGCCCCGTTGCACTTTCAACACTTCAAACACTGAAATGGAAATATGCTGCATTCAGTTTCAGTGACAATACAAAAAGAGGACACAATCCAATCCACTGGGCGCAGCGTTGGACGCATCCCATTCAAATTAACGTCGAATACGTCCAAAAGTTAAATAAGTTCAGTTTGTCGAGAAACGTGAACCCCAACGAACGCAAGAAATCTGAACTGTTTCCTTCCAATGTATCTTCAATTATTATAATTATGTAAACTCATTCAGCAATTTACATTTAAATTGAAGGACGCTCTCAAGAAGCCAATACATCACGTTGTTCTGAAGATCTTAATGCGAAAGACATTATGGGCACTTGAAACAAACGGAGGAAGCAGCAATGTTAGGGCGTTTTCACATTAGCCGATAGAGGCGCCGGCACGACAGTAGTGTTGCGGAAACAACTATCGATAGTGTGAGGAGTTTTACACAAGAACGTTTTAACGAACTATTTGCGATAGTGTCGATAGTTTCAGATCCGACGAAGAACTGAGGAAACCGACAAACAAAGCTGAAAGGATTAACAAGCTGATGTGGCTGTGTGCGGGACACATCTATCGCAGAAGCAACAGCAGACAAGCTCCGGAGTGGAGACCGTGGACCGGTAGGCGCTGCGTGGGACGCCTCCTAATGGACCGATGAGGCAAAGCGGATGGATGCGAAGGGCGGAGGACCGGGGTGGCACATTTACAAATGCGGACACAGCACAGAAGACTTGCTTACCTATAATAGCGGTTCGCGCCCAAATTAAAAAAAAAATACCATACGTTTGGCCAAAAGACCGAAACCGAAATTCGGCCGAAAGCAACCAATGTCTCGGTTGAACACTACACAACTAGTGTTGGAGTCTAAATATATACCTCGCCGTCAATAACAATCAAATTGAATCCGTTTGCGTGACTCGCCTGTGTAGTGCCCACAATGACCTTTATCAAAATAATAACACGACTGCCCACTGAATATATACGTAAATAGATAACATAAAGTAATACAAGATGAACATTCGAGTTATCCGGGGGGACAGACAGATGGACAAAATCTCTTCGCTACAAGGGTATTCGTTTTGTTTGACAGGTCCATAAAACCTATACTTAACAAACTGAGACGGCAGTGACAGAAACAAGATTTCTAAAAGCCTTAAAACAAGTCTCATGTATCTACTACTAGGAAAAATCCTGAAACAAACAAACAAACAAAAAAACTCATCACAGAATTAGTATAGAAAACGATTCAATTTTCCTTAACATACGCTTTCTAATAACCCAATTTTCCGCACGAGGAGTCGTCTAGAGTCCACCAAAGGTTGACTATAATAATGGTGGAGAGATGATGAGGGGAAGACATTATCAGAGGCCAATCGCTTAGGGGCCGTCTACAAACTATGTGACGCGCTTAAGGGAGGAAAGGGGTTTCTGAAAAGGCTACGTTACGCTAATAGGGATATTAGCACAACGTAGCCTTTTAAGAAACCCCTTTCCTCCCCTAAAAACCCCTGAAAACCCTTTTGTGAAACCAGGTCCCCTGGGGGTTCAGGTCAGGGGCTAGCCTAAATAGTATTAATTCTTTGCGTTAAGTATTAGTTATTAAGACCATTATAATTTCCACGACCACACTCGATCGGAAATAAAATTATCATTCAAATTGACACTATGGAACACAACAATATTTACTTTCCCGGTACCAGACCGATCAAGATTGCTTGTTCTTTCTTACAATTCATATAATCTTTTTTGACAGAACTGAATTACTATTATTTTCTTAAGATATTATTATGTTTAAAGTCTCCAAATACGGGCCACGTAGTTTATGGAGGCTCCATAACTTGCTGAGGCCAAAACTTTCGGGAACTTTGCGTCGTACAAGACATAATATATCATTAATCAAAAATGCGATGAAACTTGCCTTCGTCATTGGTTTCTACGCTAAACTTATGTCAGTGGCTACTTCGCTAGCTAATTGTAAACTAAATCCAGGATACCAGATAACCTACCTCATAATGGACATGCGGTAACCAGTAACACTATATCAACAACTTTAAAATTAAAAATAAATAATCTTTTTTTAAACTTTATCCGTGGTACATATACTACCTACCTAACCGTTCAACATTCGGGGTAAATAAAGCCAGAACACGGGGTAATTTACCCTCCTATTATTCCGTTGACCAACAGAGAGACAGCCCGTCGATTGTCCCATTTAATGACCGGCCGCGACAAATAAAGGTTCGACATGCTTGTATGCAGGAGCGGATCTAGGATTAGCTAAAAGATGCAGACCACACTCGACAGAGATAAAGGTCCTAGTACAACAGGGCGATGTCGTTCTCGGCGCACGCGTTGGCAACCCAAGGTTTATGGAAGTAACGAGAACTACTGTGGCAACACTCATCTCAAACGTCAGCTACGTCACCGCTCTTCATTCACTCATTCAATATTAATAACCCCCGTAATGTAAGTCAGTCCCTGCTAATCAATGGGTACGTCATTTAATGGGTAAAATGGAATGTGGGTGGGGGTGATGTGGAGGGTCATACCGGGTTTTTAGCTCCGGATACGCACCAGTACTCCTGTAAATGGTGTGTACTTAGATCACCATATATCGATGGAATGGAGGGGCTGGTGGTGAATTGAATATCCTTCCTTGGGCATGGGCTGTTTGACGTCACGTTTTCAATCTAGCCGCGATCGAATCGATGATACAAGCCATTAGCGACTATTCGGATAATGTGGGAAATGTGTCCCGGCCGGAGGCGCTCACGTTTTTATTTGAATTGGACACTTGTGACGTGGAAATATTGCAATAGGATGACACGTCATAAATGATCCATACTCATATCATTATATAATTCGACTACAAATTAACTCATAGAAAACTTGGGCATCCACCGATATTAAGAACACAATGACATTTCCGAAAGAAAAATATGCATCATGTCAGCCTTTTAGCGTCCACTGATGGCCGCACTCCCTTCCTCAACGAGCGCCACCACACCCGGTCCTCCGCTCTCCGCTTCCAGCCGCTTCCGGCCACCTTCTTTAGGTCGTCGGTCCACCTGGCGGAGGGGCGTCCCACGCTGCGCGCACCGGTCCACGGTCTCTACTCCAGAACTCGTCTGCCCCAACGGCCGTCGGTTCTGCGACAGATGTGACCCGCCCATTGCCACTTCAGTTTGCTAATCCTTTCGGCTATGTCGGTAAACTTAGTTCTCCGTCGGATCTCCAGAAAGAAAAACTTTACTGTGATAAAATTACCACTAGCGTCCGCCATATTGATTTCATTGTGACATCAATCCCTCAATACGTTATGTCAACTTACCAGAAACAAAAGATGGCCCAATGGAAAATTTGCCCAAATCGATTTAGCCGTTTACAGTGTAGGGGTTAAGAAACATACACGAGCCGTGCTATAGTGTTAAAAAACCATCTAAACATCGCAACCAGATCATAGCACATCCATCAAGTTGTCATGTCCGCGGTACTTATTAGAGAATAAATGACGAACGATCCCGCTGTCCCGGGATGATGAGGTGACAGCGCCGGAGACAGGGACATGACCCGTCGGTCATGAAGCCGTATCTATGGAGAAAGCATGAATAAGAATGCTATAGGAGACGAGCCGGACCCTGTGGTATCCACTCGATACACTATACAATGCAGAAGTATCGTGTTATTTCCATCACTGAAAACTCAATGACATTCTTATCCAGGATGGGCATGGCACCGTCAAATTGACCATGATAATGACCCATTTTTACCTTCATAGGGATAGCTAAGGGCCTTTTGCCTCCCTTAACCAAGTGGCCCACAGTGTGTTTGTGAAAGAATTCAAGAAAAAGTAGGTATTCTTGAATATAAAATTTTATTGCACATAAAAAATTTTTTGTACATAAATACCTAGTAGATAATAGGTAAACATAGATTGTATTAAAGAATGAAACAATGCAGTTACCTACTTTGAAAATAAAAACAAGCCATGCAGTACAATATCAAGCAATAGCGTCAATGACTCCTGCATTTCCTTGATTTTCACTGATTATGCACATCATATCAACACACACAAGTCAACCTTTCCTTTTGAAACTCATTTTGAAAAAACACTTTAAAATACTAAATAATAAATTGCTCATGAAAATTCAAGACTTGGGAAAATAATTCACGCAACTTTCCAAAAGTATTTAAATTTCTTAAGAAAGTTTACAGACAAAACGAGGAAGATTCTAGTCGCATCGCCTAAAATTGGCAAATACTATGAATTCCTTACAAATTCATAAACATGTATTTTTTAAACATTAGTATCCAAACAGTAACTCACCTACTGTTCTATAGAGGCTAAGTCGCGCAATCCGTAACAAATCCCACAGATGTAAGAACAAACATTGTTTGGATGAGTTCCGGCCGAGGGTAAAACAGCGCGAGAGGCAGACACGCGGCGGTGACCAGTTATAGTGTCGGAGGTTCGCGATGAACTGACTGGCCCTGCATGCTCTGCAGCGAGCAGCATTTGTGCACCGATGCAATACACTGTGTGCACTGTTCAGTTTCGGTGCAGACATAATAAAACTTGCAGTTAGTCTCAAGTTTTTCATGACTCATGTGAACTTTAGGACCGTCTAGACAATTTAACGGTCTCAAAGTTATGCAACGGATTTTCAAACATGATTTAAATGTTCATTTATTTGCCAACTCAATTTTGGACATGAAGCTATAACAATATTTTGCAGAACCCAATGAAGATAGTATAAAATATGATAGCATCTTTACCCATCACTACCTACGTTTGTTTCTCAATCTTCTTTCAAGAATAAAACTTAAAAGGTACTTTTTTATTTTTCTAACCAAAATACCAACCACGTTCACGGTTTTGGATACCAACATTAAACTGCAACATTGTATAAGCCGTATCAGCGGTTCGTCCTCCTGTCGAAATGTGTACGAACGCTTATAAATGTATTGTTCAATTTATTATATATGAATCCCCCCAAAAAGTGCCTGAATTTTCGCATCAGAAGAAGACACTAATGTCATCACCCCTCCGGGCAGAGCCGAGATTGCCCGATGGTGGCCGAGTTGCTCAATGGTCCCGGTCCTGGCCGACTATACACTAATGCCGCATCCGATGAACTCTGTGCAGGGACTTAGTAAGTTCACGTTGAGTCCAGACGGGGGTGTATTCGATCGGTGCACCGAGACAAAGCGGTGTCAACGTCCCGCGGAGGGACATTGGCTGGCGAACGACCGCCGCAGGAAATGCGACCACCTTCCAACTGACGAGATATTGAATACACGTGCTTATATACTCGCATACAAGAAGTCCCGGAAAGAGTGCATTTCACGTCTTCGAAAAAGAAATGTCCCGCACATTTATTGGAAATGGCGATTGAACGAGAGTCGATCAACACGAAGATCTTTCCACGTTCAATCAAACAAAATAAACTGAAAAAAAATGCGTACACGCACAACAAACGGAAACACCATCCTTCAGCTCAATTGCTGAGACCGGACGGTGTAAACATTTAACACGCAACACCGACTTCGATATGTTATCGTACATTAAATCTGCAGTAAATTCCACGTACCTAGAATGAGTGAAACTTGAGATCAACATTTTCTTTCTTTACACAGGTTTTTCTTAATATTTCTTCGGACGGAAAAATCTTCGTTGAAAACAGAAATTCGGCTTAACTAGACCAATATAAATTTATTAATAACTTGGGTTAATACCTAATAATAATAAATAGATAAATAACTGTCCACACCCGGTGAAACATAGTAAAAATTTAGTTAGATTTACAGGTCCTGAATCCTGGGAGGCGGATCATAAGGTTAGATAGAGGGCTATTTATTCTAAACCCTACACCTGTTCAGCGTCGTCTGCGCTGAAGTAACAAATTGTCGCGCTCACGTAGCTATCATGTACCTACACGAGTGTTACTAATGGAATATATCTTCAGACAAATTACTGTACTTAAAGCCTTATTTGATCGTAGAGAAATGTAGACAGGCAGTTTTAAAACTCCAAAACGCCAACGTTGTTAGAGAAGAATCGACGATCATAAACAAAGGAGGCTGCAGACTGCGATCACCAATACTACTGATCGAAGGCTGCAAAGGACAAAGTGTAAAATGAGAAGATTGGGGAAATAACGAAAATAAACTGACAACAGTAATGCCAAAGAAACGGAAACAAGCAATTTCGATGGAAACGATTGTAAATGATACAATTCAATCCAGAATAAAAACAGTGTAGGTCGTCTCATCGATCAGTGAACAAATAGGTCAATTCTAGTATTATTGCATATAATCCAAACGAAATTGAAAATGATCTAGATAAAATCTATTTTGTAAAACAATTTGTTACTCACTGTATGACAGATCGGTACTTAGTAACACTCACACATGGACACTAAAAGACATCAACGGTGCTAACTAAATCACTTAATCAAATAGTTCAAGTAACACGAGTGCGCAGTTCAGTTGTCCCAAATATCTACTAAGTAATTGCGACTATAATTTTAAGCGTTCTTAACCTGGTAAACTAACTAACTTTTATATAGAAATACACCATACATAATACATAATGTAAAATGACTACCCTGACACTAATATAGAATAACGAAACCGACCAAGATATTGTAATGAATTCATACGTTTGTGCAGGTGTAAAATTACAGTTGGCCATTATAATGCTAGTTTTTAATACATCCTTGCAAGCTGTTTCCAATTTCCATGACACTAATTTCGAAGTATCGACAGAAACTGTAGACAGCAGTATTGTGACAGCAAAACAGGTCAAGACTGAAATCTTAAGAATTTTTCGATATATCAATCACCTCTATTATATTTTGTGTCCGCAGCAAGCAAAACAGGTGTAAGCAAGAAAGCAGTTCAGGATTTCCGATTTCGAAAGGCACTGATACGATCCCTACTATATCTTTACGTTTTATGCCAGTAATAGAGATAGAAGAGAGCTCGCGTGCTTATAAGGCTGCTGATCTCTACCATTGTAAGAAAAGCCCTGCGCCCTGAATTGGGACAAAGGAAAGTATGTCAGTTAATTTGGTTAAGTTTACAATCACTACACAAATAGAAACTGGATCAACATTGAAAATGAAAACGAAAACAAATGAATAAAACAATGAATGAAAAGGAAAACATCGTGAGGAAACCTGCATACGCCGAAGAAGAAATTCTTAGGCGCATGTGAAGTCCACCAACCCGCACTGGGCTAGCGTGGTGGACTATAGCCCAAACGCCCTAGTTGAAAGGGTAGGCCTGAGCCCCAGCAGTGAGGACATGTTAATAGACTGTTGATGATGATTGATGATTGAAAATGACAACGAATGAATTGGTTTCTGAAACTACGTCAATGGGAAATTATCTACCGACTGTGCTATAACAAAATACGTAAGTATATTGCAGAATCAATCTTTATTTAGGCCAACGCTCTACCTCGCTCGTGGACATAAAATACGACTTTAAAACGACTTCGTTATTCACACTCAGTGTGCAATATGCAAGTATCGAAACATCGGACAGTGCTGTATTTATGACCACACGGAGTTTTGAAATTGTACTTACTGTTCTGATGTTTTAATATACGAGTATGCCATGCTAAAAGAAACAGTCAGTAAATGTATTTTGAAAACTGCAGCAAACTTCAAAGAAATTTCTCCCGTGGGAGTCATAAACCAGAGGCGTTGGGAATTAAAATTGATAGTCGCTATAAAACTCAAGTTGTTTAATTCATTAAATATAATTATGTATCTCAAGTCACACAGAACGTTGTTAATTGAAAATTTGTTCCCGGTAGGTACCTACATAATTTTATTTTAGTATTTAGTAGATTAAAGTAGATGAGATGTTTTGCTTTAGAGTAGATGTTTCATAATTTAGATTTTTATAATTTTAACATCCAAAAAACCATTAAACATCTAAAAGTTTAAGGTAAATAGGGTTCGGCGAAATGAAAATACAATAAATATACACCATTACCTACTTTTAATAAAAATTAGCTATAAAATACAATTTCGACCTGTTTTTATTCCAATTAGTAGGTCTTACCAGTAGAACAATGAAAAAATAAAACAGATAATTTTAATGGCTGCCCACGAAAATGGAACAAATTCTAAGCCATTGTATATGGTCATCGAAGCGCAATGAAAAATGCGAAATAAGCTTTGAGTATAAAGAACTAATAATCAGAAGCTGATCACAAAGACTTCGTAAAAAAATCTATGGAACAAAGAGCTTGGCCTCTGTGATTTCTCAATGCCTCAGTCTTATTTGCAGAGCTTTATTAAATCATGGCATAATTCACACAAAGGATTCAATCTCAGAATCCATGTGTATTTATTCTGTGGAAGGCAAACGCTCTTGAGAACTGAGTTTTATATCGGTCTAAGTGATCGTAGGTATCACTAACAACATATATTGAGGCAAGTGACGTTTCCGATGACCTTCGTGTAAGTGTGGAGTGTGCATACGGTAGTGTGCAGATGGCAATCTTAAACGTGAATCAAGATGTGAAATCCTTGATTCTATGAAAAACCTATCCGATTGTGGTGCATTAACAAATGATATGCAGATTTTTAAATAACATTATCAAATCAAAGATTGAATATCTGTTGGCCTGAGATTGTATAAAAGTCGACTCGAATGAAGTGACGAATCAGTTTTCGATACAGAAAGGATATAAAGGATACCCTGACTGATTGTTCTACCTATACAGTTCAAACCACCTAGTGGGCTAGAAACTAGAACGTCCAATCCCTAATAATATGATTTTCCATAGTGCTTGATAAATTTCAAGTATAATCTGAATAAAGAATAATAATTTAGCTCTGCGGTAACAGAAAGTTCATTTGCAGAATAAACAAAAGAAAGTTTCAAAAACTTCCGACAACAAACTCAATTTCATTCTTTGGCAAAACTTCTGTAGCAACCGTTGGTCATGTATCCGGACGAAGAAGCGAAATCCTGGACCTCTGCAAGGTTAGTGTTAAAATGAATAAAGGTATATAAATACAGGCAGATTTTGCTACTAAATCTCTGGAGATTTATTGTAATGGCATCCCGCTGAAACCATTTGCAATATACGCGGCTCTCTCGCGAAAAATAGCAGTTAATTCTCTTTTAACGCCTGTATAGTAAAATCAGACCTAGCTATAGACAAAGTAGGAGGTGTGAATGTTAGGAATATAGACGTTGTAAAAAAGTCAATACAAAAAAAACTAAAAACTGAGCTAAATATGCAGAGAATACCAGCATCAACGTGTTGCTTTAGGTTTGAGCCGTAGTTACATCAATTATTAATGATAGTTAATGAATGAGTCATTCATTACATTACTTGCTTGGTGGCTTGGTGCTAAAAGTTTAATTCCGGCTTGAAAAGCAACAGCAACGTATAACAAGCACAAGCAGCTCTAAGTAGGGGAGGTGCTCTCAGCTGCCGGGCTCACCCGCCCACACGTTTAAATTATCTCTTTATTAGATGCAGCATAAGCGTGATGGATGGACGCACTTGCACGCCGGCTGTTGAACTTTGCTTCTCGAAATCTCGACAACACAACCAGTGCAGGGAACTTCGTGAATACTGAGTTGCTTATTAGAGTCGCTAAGATTTAAGGAAGGATACTAGCTTTAGGTTTCTATCCTTCTATATTCATGGTTTTTAAAGGTTAAATCGTTTAAGGCCCACCACGGCTCGCCTGTGCACTTTTCAACTATACTATATCATCATACTATACATCATATCACATCATACTATATCACATTTCAACTATAGGGAGGAGGACATATTTTAAACGAGGTGTGAGTTTTCATGTCTTTGTTTGATTCCCACAATAAAGGGAATCCTATGTTTTGTGTGATGGCCATCAGGATGTGTATGTTGTCTCTTGCTGAACAGTAAGAAAACCATATCGAAGATTGTTTAAATCGCAGAGGGATTCTATTACTTACACCTACCTACGTAATTTAGTCGAATGATATTATAATTTTTTTAAAATCGAAGTGAAATTTTTGGGTAAAGAGGGTTTTGTGGACAGACACACAGAATGACTATCGGCTAAACAGTCTTTACCCTCCGCATGGTCATGCATGGTGGTACAAATTAGTGGAAATTTGATAGATTGAGAATTATACTTAGGGAATTACTAACTTAATTCTCGAAGGATTTTTATCCGCCGAATAGAAATTCTAGTGAGCCGAGATCATGCATCTCCAAACAACCTCTGAAAAAACACATGAATGACATCAGGTCATAGAACTCATAGACAATCCCTCACCTTTCTCAGAACGTTTGGAAGGTCATTATTGAATAACAAAGATCAATCTTGACTATCTTGTAAAACAAAATATTGCGCAGTTAATTTTCAAATAGTTTGCTAAGGAGTTTTCTCAATCCATCAAGCGCATCCTATATCCTAACTACTATAATATTATTAATGTTGTTTATTAATTTCTGTGATCGGTCCTTCATGTCAGTTAAGTTTCTCCCTCATTTGTAATGATACGAAATTCTGTAATCAGGTTGAAAACCGCAGGCAACGCCGCGAGGCGCAAAGCTAGCTAGTCAACATTATAATTCAGAGAAACAATGCTACATGCTGCCAATCTGTATTTTAATACACATAAGTATGTAAGAATTCATCCCACATTGTTATTGTGCTGATTTTAAAATAAATTTATTGGGATTCAAGGAATCGCGCTACCGATGCAGACAACAAAGGAACCGAGAAGTGCATGCGCCAAACTGGGTTTAACAGGAAAATTGTTAGGGCGACGGGTAAAGTTATGGTCCCAGAGACAGCGGCCGCAGAAAGAATTGGATATGATCTAGACGTAGGCTATGTAGGACGTAAAGATGTAATGAATGAAAATAAAGGACCCACAGACGGACAGGGTATTAGATTAATTGAGACAGAGAAATTGGAAGCCGTTGGGAGGATGACAAACTCTCTGGCACACGGAGACGAAGCAACACAGTTTATGGTTAAACAAAGACGATTCTCTGGATATTGGTTTTAGAAGCGTCAGTGGTGTCGGGGATAAAACACGGCCTATCATATCGAAAGGTCCGGAGTCCGATCCCCGGCTGGGCCATGTACCAATGGGTTTTTCCTCGAAACTTAAGTACATTTACTGACTACTCTCAAACAGTGAAAGAAAACATCGTGAGGAATCCTGCGTACGCCGAAGAAGAAATTCTTAGGCGCATGTGAAGTCCACCAACCCGCACTGGGCTAGCGTGGTGGACTATAGCCCGATCACCCTCGTTGACAGGGTAGGCCTGAGTCCCAGCAGTGGGGACATTTTAATAGGCTGTTGATGATGATGATGGTTTCAGAAAAACTGAGAGAAATAATGAACATGTAAGTTATTGGGAATAAAATTAAGTGGCACGAGTGTGAGCGAGAACGGAACGAACGATTCAGCAGCAGGATTTATTATCAAACAAATTACATGAAAATATCTGTTAATTTTAATTTATTTATAGAAAGATCTATGTCTACAAGGTGGATGGCGTACCGTACATCAAGTTAGAGTACGTCACGTATAGTAAAAAGAGGCACAGTTCACAAGATTATGAATAAGCATCAGCCGTTAGTGACAGACGACTTTTTATGAAACTTGAAACTAATAAGGATGCATCAGACACAATCAAGACTCCAGACAGGATGAATCGCAACATTATAACTATGGATATAATTAAATATGTATTTCATACACACACCCAACTGTCTAACTAAATAATCCCAAACACTTGTCCAATTATAAGCTGTGGTTATAAGCAAAAATATTAGGGAAATAAATATTTATTATCATTATCACACATAATAATACCACATAACTAATTTCAAACAAAGATTTTCTCCCGGGCATTAAACATGAATATGACAACTCACGAACACAACATCCAGACTGCTAACTTGTACAATTCGTACAAAATTTCCCGTCCCCTGTGCGAATAGAACCCACAACCCCTGGCGCTCGAGTCCAATCACCAAGCTACTAAACCAATGAGGCGGTCGTAGGAAAGTAAGATATCATTTGTGTAGCATTGTCCTGTTTCCTTCTCAGGATATTATATTTAGAAGGGATCACGGGAAACGTATTATATTCCGTTTTTCCGTCGGCATCTTACGAAAACAAACCCTATTTTGCGTCGCGGCAACATGTGCGGGCAACGTAGACGGGCAGCAAATACAGGTTTGTATTACCATTTAAAGTTTGAGCTCCACATAATATGGTCATAGACACCATATCGTTAAATAACCGGTTTTATATAATACTAGCTGTTTACTGCGACTTTGCTCGCTTTTTTATAAGTCATTTCTTTTTGCTCGGCTCCGAAGGGTCGTAGCGTAATATTAAATAGCATATAACCTCCTCAATAATTGAGCTCGCAAAATAATTTTTCAAATTCGAAGGTAGTTCCTGAGATTAGCACGTTCAAACAAACAAACAAGAACTCTTTGGCTTTATTACAATAGTACAGATACACATCTACAGGCCTCAATAAAGATCAAGATGGAATGCAACAAACAATAAATACCTAACACTGTTAAATTTTGTAATCGGCACATTGTTTCAGAACACTAAAAAATCATAATTTAAGTACAAAGAGCATTCAGCTGAATGACCTCCATAATGAAAGATTTACACAAGGTCAATATATATACTTTTTTTGGGACGAATTGCCTGATACGGTCTAAGACGTATAAATAAACTTTTTAAATTATTCAAAAGCATACAAGGGTATCTATATTATGTTCGACAACTGGATGACAAAAATATAGGACATCTATGAATTTCGGCGTCACAGACCGGACCAAAAATTCCTCATATTGACCTAAATATTTTGCTTATCTAAGCCATTGCTTCAACCTGGCAAACAGGGCCCTTTCAATATCGACATGCTATTGATCGAGTTCATATTCATACAATATATTTGAGACAACTATTATGACTGCTCTCAAACGGTGAAGGAAAACATCATGAGGAAACCTGCATACGCCGAAGGAGAAATTCTTAGGCGCATGTGAAGTCCACCAACCCGCACTGGGCTAGCGTGGTGGACTATAGCCCGAACGCCCTCGTTGAGAGGGTAGGCCTGAGCCCCAGCAGTGGGGAGATTAATAGGCTGTTGATGATACATTATGCTTATTGAATTTTTAATTTATTCTTGACTCTCGGCCTACTAAATGTAGTACGATGACACCCAGCTAGTTATTCCGCCGGGTAATTAATATGTCATATTATCCTGACATTGTCATACATTGTCCTTGACCTAGTAAAAATGACAGATTTTTGAGTGACAATGTCAGGGTTTCTGACTGATGCGAAATACGCCAGTTTCGAAGATATTGCGTTCTGAATATCGCGAGCCAAAGGGATGTCGGCATTGGTTCTAACCTACCTATTGATAATTATAAGTAATCTAGAAATACATAGCAACTGTTGTATTGCTCTTCTGGCGTCCAAAATCTGTTCAGGCCCCGTACAAAGGACGCCACCGATCTCATTTTGCGCAATACAATCTGGAGAAACGATTCCACAGATCTATTTTTAAACCTAATCGTTTTAGCTATAAATCTAGGTAGACTTTCTTCGACTTTACCATTTGCCTGCGATTTTAAATGCCGTCTGAGTAGCTCGCTAACCACGTTCGTTACCTGAAAAAAAAACCGGTATAAATTACAACGAGCTTTGAACATGCGATTACTTAAAAGCTACCTAACTGCTGTTTCGCTCACGTCCCACTGGAGTTCATACAAATGGATTGCTGTTTGTGCGCTTTGTTAAACCTCTTTCATTTATATACTCGTACTTCACTCTTCTGAAGAGAGTTCCCATAACAATGGTGAAGTTGCATCGGGGTTAGAACGAGAAATAAAATGGTTTTCTACAAGTAACAAGGTAAAATGAAAAATTGTGTACAAGGTATTATTTTGTGAATGTTAAATGGAATAATAGCATAAATTGTCAAATGTATAATCTAAATAACTCTGAGACAGTGCTTGGAGTTAATCTGTGAGTGAGTCTAGAATCTACAGACACTTGGTGTCGTCTGTGGGGAAAATAACGGACATACATAGGTGGACGAATAATTAGAAACAGGGCAAGATTTTCATACAATCGAGGTCACTTTGAAGTCATGGGTCTCCGTGAAGGATTGATCGGGGCATGATCTGATGGTGGTCATCAAGAGAGTATATGGAGGACTTTTAGATCGCTATAGATATCCAACTAATCATATGAGCAGTTTGGAAGTAGCATCGTCATGAAGAAAAAAAGCCGCAAAAGGCATAAAAATGTATGAAAATCTTAAAGTTAAGGAATCATGACGATGCTGCTCCTAAACGGCTGATCTGATCAGTTGGATATCTATAGCCATCTAAAAGTCCTCCATCTACTCTCTCGATGACTGTCATCACATCATGCCCCGATAAATCCTACACGGAGAACCATGGCTTCAAAGTGACCTCGATTGTATGAAAATCTTGCCCCGTTTCTAATTATCCGTCCACCTATGTAGGTAAGGTACCTATCATCATCAGTCTGCAGTAGTCCACGGCTGGACATAGGCCTCCTCCAGAGCGAGCCACTGAACCCCATCTTCGTTTATCCGCCAGCCACTGCGCTGCTAGCCACCTTACGCGGATCATCGCTACATCTAGCAGGGGGCGCCCACGCTACGCTTGTCCACTCGTGGTCTCTTCTCGAGAACTCGTCTACCCCAGCGGTAATCGGTTCTCCGACAGATGTGACCAGCCAGACAAAATATTTAATTGCATAGTACACTTGGGTACTATGCAATTATACAATTAATACAACGATACAACGTCAATTTTTTAATCTAACACCGCTTCCTAGGTATTCTTAAAATCTACTATCCACTACAAACATATATTTTGCTACTAACTTAGTATTTTTTAGGGCAGGTAATAGGTGATCTTTCGTAGAGGTCATAAACGGTAAACCAAAGGTACGACCAACAAGTACGACGATGTTTATTTACGTTTCTACACTCCCACATCACGTCCACCGCGTATCAATTATTAACAGGCTTGAGATCACTACGCTATTTACTTTCCCAGAGAACCGTATCACACTACTCTCGCGTTGCTACTGCATTATACAGTATCTCACGGTCTCCAGACAGTCTTCAACCAGCAGCTAATAAAGAGATACCAAGAAAGAAAATTCAGATACAATTTTATTAAGACGAAGAAAATGAAAAAAGGGTGGAGTTAAACAAAAGATCACTGTAGTTTCTACAATACCTACGCTATTATCGACTTTCATAAGACGTGAACCCTAAATGAATGCAAACTCACCGCAGTACTTAAACAGAAAAAGAGCACGTTTATTCCAGTCATTAACTCTTATATATAAACAAAAGTATGGTAATAAGTCGGCGATCGAGAATACTTAATAAGTCTAATAAATAAGAAATAGTTTATGGGTTAGTAACAGTTATTATACAACGAATCATTGGAACACAGAAACGCTGACTGTTCATTTTTAATAGGGCTGAGCTGCCATAACACTGCCATGCCACATGCACTCGATGATCCAGCTAACTAGAAAGGCTTCAATGACAAAAGCGTCATACACGTAAATTCTTGAAACAGGACGTCCAAAATGCACAAAACATTAAAGAAAATAATAACAATAAAAAACGAGTGGGACTGGGCAAGTCAACGTATATTCATATTCATTTATTTGTACTAATCATACTCGTCAATATTGTGATACAAAACATTCTTAATCAAAATAAAATATATTTGTACAATGTCAAAATAATAATAATAATATATAAATGTCAGAAAAAGATATTTTACAATAATGTCGAATAAAATTATAATTAAAATTCTCAGATAGTAATAGTATTGATAAATTAAAATAATAGAAATAAAAAGTGTCAAAATTTAATATTCATTGCATTGCATGTCATTTTTCTTCTATGAATTCCCTAACGGAGTAGTAGGCCTTTTGGCTATAGTGGCTCACATATTGCACACGGAGATATGGGCGAATGTGTCACGTAATGGGTGCCACAAGAATGTCGACGTAGCTGCAGAAGACCAAAGGAGGGACAAACTGGATAGCTTCAAGAATGGTTGCTGATCGAGATAGATGAAAAAAGCGACCCGGAACCACAGATTAAATAATAGTACCGGAAGTGGATGGTACTAGAAAAAACATGTATCATTATGACTGTAGCACAGTACATCACAGTCATGGAAGCGTCTGAACAGAATGCAGTACACGAAGGAATAAACAATCTTCGGTCAAAAGGCAAAATTGCGGCTGAATCAAAACTTCGGCGGACACTGCCTTGCGAAACCAGCAGACAATATGTTGATACAGAGACAAAGAGAGCATTGTTAAGCTCTTACCTAAAGGACAGCTGTTTTTGCCGTTTTGTCCTCACAGGTGGGTGGTATCGCTTTTGAAACGTTGGTAGATTACAGACTCACTCACAGACTGGGGAGTTTGCCTAGATCCAAAGAATAAAGATTTTTTAGTTTACTTTGACAAGGTTAGGTGAAAGCTGTCAACATCGATACAATTTACATATCTAAAGAAACGTCAATTTCCTTGAATATCTTTTAACAAAATCAGGACAGAGGCAACCCGGATTGGAGGACAACCCTAATTCGGTCGATGTAAAATGTTCGCTGATAAATGAGAATGGGCACGGGTGCTGAAACAATCCACGGTACCCGCGATGTGCCAGGGACGATTCAATCAACAATTCGTATCATGTTTCAATTTCGAGAGCGGTGGACGATAAATAATCTAGAGACTCGAAAGGTTTTAGTGAATGCCTTAGCACGAATGAAATAATGAATGCATACGTACGTTGTTAGTTACGTATTTTGGTAATTTTCAAGTACGATCCTTATAAATGTGAGAACCTGTTTGTGTGTTTGATTCTCCTTCACGCCTCTACATACAACTGATTTCCATTAAATGTATGAGCTTGAAGTAGTATAGGCTAATTATTGGTAATAAAATAAGCTGCTCTGGTAGTGAATTCGAATTTGATATAAAAAAAAATAACTGTACGTTGCTATAGATTATTTTATAACAATATCTTTCATGTTTACATAGATATTTTCGTTAAGTCTCACAAATGCGCCGCAGAAACAAAGTATTCAAAAGGAATATATTCTAGTTACGTTTTACGTGCGCAGTGAAACATTTCCTGTATTGTCAATAAATATCGCAAAAGTGCGCATTCCACCTCGTATTCTATGACCTGGTTGATGTATCACCAATCACATCAGGCGCATATGTTTTACTAATACTAAGAGTTGTTGGATTATCATCAGTTTGTCAAAGTCTGGTGTTTGTGGTATATGTCCTTCTTTAATGTGCTGCACAACACCAGGTCTTTCCTTTTCACTTACCTTTACAACCAATCAGTGAAAAATATCCATTGGCATTTTAAACAATACGATGAAGCATATCAAACCCTTTTGAAAAGTCCAACCGGGTTAAATTCAAGTGGCGTGTATAAGTATAGCATCAATGCAAATTGATGATCCCATGTTTATTTGCTCCTTTTAGCGCCTTCGCAATTTAGAACGGATGTAAATGTAAATAAAGGATGGAGTTGAAAGACTCATGACGTCAAAAATCAATAATAACAGCCAGGAAGGTTCGAATCTCTTTAATGGCGCACGCGCTCCCTATGGAGACTGCATCTTGCATATTTAGTATGGGAACCAATGGTGCCACTTACAGGGGGGGTGCGGACAAAGGATGCGGAGTAGCGGGAGGAGGTTGCTAATACAAATTTATATGGAGTTTGAAAATGAGAATGTGTGAGTAAGTCACAGTATTGTCATACATTTGACACGACTTTGACACCCATAGAATGCTTCTTTTACGCCTCTTTAAGGGACGCGAGCACGCACCAAAGAGATCTTAACTCTATGATAACAGCAATCATAAGGCCCGATCGAGTGTTAACCGAAAGAACTAGTTGGTTCTTTACATGGTAACAGTTGTACTCTTCGCTGGAGGCGGCCGTTTGAGGGAAGCAGAGGTTCGGGTGTGGCGGCGCGTGTTAGCGATGGTACCATCCATATTATTATACGCCCAATGGTGGAAGTCGCCAATGAACAAATACTTCGTAAATAAATGTCTGTAGCAAACCCAAGAAGAGAATGAGGTGAATGAACGCCGCCGTAGCTCTCTTGGGGAAAACACATTGGAGAAAATTAAGAAAATTAGACACAACCGCGACGCAACTCTGTAAGTTAAAGTACGCGACGGGTTACGCGACGTAACTCTAAAGGGAGGTCGTTACAATATGAATAAAAGATTTCTTGAATATTTATACTTTAGGGTTATGGGTCCAAGGGTACTGTAAACTTAATCATATTAGTTTCGCCACAATCTGCCCGCCAGTATGCCGTCGGTATATCTTACAAAACATAGTGAAAATTTCATACAGTTAATGTAAATTGGATATTAAAACTGCATAAATGCCTACTTACATGAATTCTTACTGTAATATAAAAATAATAACAAGGTCAACAACGTAGCGCACGGAAAGTGAAACTAAACATTTAAATGCAATAATGTCAACCTTCAAAATTAAATTCATTAAAACGTTGAACAATAAACAAATTACTTCAACGATGACAGCGTAAGATTTTTTTATCAATTAACTATATTAAAGTTACATGAACACGCTTATTATTTCATTTCATTAACAACAAACCGGAATATTTATTAATTAGCTTTTGTAAACAATGCAATTAAATTACTAGGTTAGTTACTGTAGTTATGTGTCTGGACGACTTTTTGATTTTTAGGACATTTTGCGTTTAAGGCATTATGTGTTTATGAATTAAGACTAGACCACTTGGGTCGACTGTACTGCATCATGATGAGTGTTTACACTTTCATCGCAGAATGGTAAAAACAGCGACCTATATTTAGCTGGGACGCCTCGCCGCTTGACCTGGCGGCCTCAGTTTCACCTGCATCTCGCTAGCAGTCGTATATGTATAAACTAAAATAGCTCCGAACGCTTTCTGCGCTCCTGGTACTTTTCCTTATCGATCCGAGGACTCCTTTGTCTGAGAAGCTCTTCTATTATCTTATCTCATGTGTTTCTAGTATTTGTTCTTTTAAGTACCTAGCTATTAACTAATCAGTTGTTTGTTTGTCTTCTTTAATTACTTACTTGTTTATTTACTTTGATTTAGAACAAAAGAAAAAGTTCGTTCGGTCGATATTTACAGTTCTTATCTTGTTTATACCAAAATGTTGTGTAACAATCCTCGATTCCTGCACTCCTGGTACTTTTCGTAAACGATCCGAAGACATCTTTGTCTAAACGTATTTGAGGAACTCTTCTTTTTATTAAGGTTCTACTATTTCTTCGTTAAATTTATATTACTTAGATTAAATATAGGTTCAAATAATCATTTAAATTGTATCGAATTGTTATTATGCTAAATGCTATTTGTCACTGTATCAACATTGCCTTGTACACATCATTTATAATTCAAACGCGGTTTATTTTGGTTCCCTTTAATGCGCATGTAGCAATAACCCGTGACCTAGTTAAAGCTGGAACATGACCCGAGTTGACCTCTCGGCCTAGGTCGCCGTCGCGTCGCTCGCATCTCTCCCGCCTCTCATTGCCAGACTTATCAGCATCTATGTGAAATCCCTGCTCATTCATGCAATCCTGGTACCAATTATGTAACCTACCCTTCGTATTGTACTGATGTTTTTCATTTCAATTTCAAGACGTTATGGGCAAGTAGCTCATTATTTACTGTTGGACATACAACATACATTAGTCGCGTAAATCACAGTTACCTACATACGGTATTGAAATAAATTTATTTCAGTGTACGGTAACAACCGTATTCAAAATCCTGTAACTAGGACACAAAATAGGAACTGTTGCAAAATAGCCGCGACCTACTTTACAAAGGTGTAGGTACGAACGAGTAAGAACAGTTAGTGCGCAGCGCAGTTAAAGCTATTTCCAGTTCGATTTAACAGCAGGCAGCTAGCTAGAGTGTCTTCAGTAGCTAGATTGCTCAATGACGACACATAAACGGTCCCGCAATCATGGTAATTGACAATGGACGGTAAATCTTAGCTTATTAAAGCCATGAGCGGTGGACAGCTGGAGGATCGCCGACCTGTTCGGGCCGGATTGGTCTGGCGCGGCGACGCGGATCGTGCGACTATAAAAATTTAGGCAAACCATGTAGCGAGTTTTGTAACCAGCTACGGAATAGAAAATGGAAGATTTAGGAATTCTCCGTATTGGAAGATTTATGTTTCACCAAATAGCGGTTTGCTAAAGATCCCAAAAGGCTCGAAGTGTCGATGTCGCCAGGTGTTCCTGGCCTCCTAAGAAGATAACATCCACACCCATAAGTACAGTAGCGATTAAGTTGCGAGTTATGTAAAAATCCCACTATGGATGTGTAAATCGGGACTAACTCGCGAGTCACGAGTCGTGACTCTGCTTCCCGCCCCGCACCTCACACTTCAGCGATTAGCTGCACAAAGCGCTGCTATACATTTATGCAGTCCTTAGTGTTGCAAAAGTCTGGAGTCCTATTTCATAAATACTCCATGTTTTCGACAATCATCGAGCCAGACTAGATTTTCATTAGAGCATGTGTTTTTTGTGTGCTCGTGTCTTTTTTTATAATAAGTCCTAAAATTGTTGCTCGAGTTCTCATAGTCTTTGATATTTACTTACGTTATGCCAACAACCAAACTGTAAATAAAGTTTCAACTTGAGAATTAATACTCTTTTTCAAATACCTCTAGCTTGGAGTCGAATCTTAGTGCTTGAACTCGAATGTTTTCAACTTTAGAGTCATTTTAAAGATTCGAGTCGTCGTTAAAATGACTCACGCTCGACTCGTCTTGAGACTTAGAGCCTAGGAGCGCTTCGAGTTCTGCATAATCAAGTCAAATCTTCAAAATTACGATTCGAGGACTCAAGTCTTTTGCAACCCTAGTCCTGGTTCAGCGTGCGCTATGTGACAATATATCGTTACATTACACCATAACAAGCACGCTAGACAAATGATGTGTCCAAAAGCCCTTATTAGGCTCCAGACAAAGAATCTATCATCATAGACGATACTTGGGACGTCAAGAGCAATTGGATCTTAGATGAAATGAAACTTAAGATGAAACTAGGAGGAAGATGCGGTACTGGAACAAATGAATCAAAGTGGTGGTTCCAAGGACACGTCGTATATTGCTCTGTTTGGTTTCATCTGGGTTGTGCAATCGGTTCACGGTCGAACCTGTGTTCGTCCCATGAGTTTTTCGGAAATTAAGTACTCTTGTCTCTAAGGCGTACGTGAAGTCCAGCAAATAACGAATTGGGGCACTGTTGGTGGACCCTATCCACAACAGATCCTAAAAGGGTCGAAGTATCGCCAGGTATTCCTGGACCCGGAAGAAGATAAGAAGACAGTACAGAGTGGGATGATTCTCGGTACATAGTTGGAGATCATGCAGCGTGTGTGCGTCGTGCAGTTTGCGTCAGCACCCCTATAAATAGCCCGAGGAAGAGACGCTTACCGATCGAGCGCTGCACACAATGTTGCGAATTCCACACCTCCAACCATAATGACGGCCGCGCAATAATATCCTGTTCAGGGGGCCAATTCTAAACGTTATTACCGAATCAAAACCAAAAACGTTATGTTGCATGTACACGTTTGGCAAACCTTTACAAAAACAAGCCAAACCCTGCTCAACACGTTTGCGTTTGTAAAGGTTTGTCAAACGTGTACATGCAGCATAACGTTTTTGGTTATGGTTTGGATTTGGTAATATCGTTCAGAATTAGAGCGATTGGTCCCCAGTGTTGATTATCCATCTTTCTTGTGGATTGTTATTTGTGATGAGGCTCTTATCCAGGCTTACAGCCTTGTATCACTGAGACCATTACTGATCTATTGTGATCACCACCTTAATATAGTTCAGTGGTCAGCTTTGCGTAAGGAACTTTAGCAGGCTTTTGGCACTGATTTGTTTTACTTCTTCAAGTCAGCAGTTGCACAGGTGGGTGTTTTTTTTGGCGCATCAGTGGGCCACACTCGCGTAGAAGGTGCAATGGTGTTTCCTCTGTTCCCTGGCAGAGTCTGCACACTTTGGTGTCTCGGTGTTTGAGATTGAACACATTGCGATGTTCAGGCCGCAGTGTCCGGTGAGTGCTGCTCTGACTAGTGTGCGTAAATTCTTGTGGGTACAGATCGTTATTTGCTATAACACGTATCTGGGTTGTTATTACGAGCTGTTGGTACAGGCCGGCACAGTGAGCTATAACTCTGTAACGACATATCGGATGTTAGGATCATTAAGGAAGCAGTGGTCAGCGAACATCATCATTGCATAACGAGCCAATGGCAAAAACAACCAAATGTCATGTCATGTATTTGGGTTCCGCTTTAAAGGAGAAAACAGTCAATCCATCATATTGACTTTTATCAACAGATTTATTGAATGTGTGAATTTGGATGTGAATTGGATTCTCATTTTCATATTGCGTTTCTCATAAAATTGTTTTCACTTATGATTTCAAAAGAATATTATAAGGTTTAATAGGAAAGTGGTCTTTAAAGGTTAATCTGTTAATCGATATACCTTATTTATTCATGGCAACTTCATGCGTAATTCTTTAACCGCTTGCCGTAGGTTCAAACCTTCATAATAGAATAGCAATTCCTTATGTCACTGATACCATTAACCCATTTGTTTCTGTCAACAAAAATCACGTCACGATAGATAGGAAAAATAAGATAAGGCTGGACAAAAAACATGTCCGGTTATCTGGTAGGTAATCTGCTATTCATAGAAATTTGAAAGACAGCATGGCGTCCTGTCAACAAACTCTACTTACCTATGGCAGGCGCGGCGATGCGGAAAAAAGTAGTTTTGCCCAAAGTTGATAGGTATAATCAAGTCAAGGTCAAAGGTCACTCAAGACTCATGAGTCACCTTTGACCTTGACTTGATTAAAACATGGTTTTATGAGCATGGTTTAGACAAAGCCATTAAGTTCTTAAAATGAAAAAAAAACCAATAATATAGGCAGGTAAAAAGTCAAGTCAGCAGATTAAAGGTGACTAAATAAATGACATCCACTAATAAACTGGTCTCTCATAGTACTAAAAGTCCCTAATAGGCTGGCCCAGCACAAGGTCAAAGTGTTTCGACTGGTATCTATTATAAATAGGCTGTTGATTCCATTTGAATCTGTATTCAAACTGAGATTGTTTTCGGGAGCAAAAACAAAACGCTCACCCCGTCCCGGCAAAGAGGAAAAACCTTCTTAGCTACATCACTTTGATGTAGAAAATACATTTTGTATACAAACAAATTACACGTGTTTCATATCATACCACATTATGTATTATATAAGTATGTAGATCTACACTCATTATGTGCTTATCGCCAGATAAATAAACGTTGGTAAACATATCGTTATCACGTAATCCACTCTTGTATGTGTGCGAGGAAAAGTGAAAAATGAAGCAACAAACAATTAGAATAAAATATAGTACCTACCTATATATAATTAGTAATTATGTATATACCGTCTGGCACGTATTATTACGTCATAATATTTTATTAAAGAGCAGTGACATTAGCCACAACAACAAAAGAAATAATAGTGTTCAACCGAATCAAAATTTTGGACATCTCTACGCATCACGTCTCATAACAGAAGAAATAATAGTCCATAAGTCATATCAGCTGTCATCACACCGAACGGTGAGACGCCGGGGATATGAGAAATCGCGGTTATAAGCTAGATGGCAGACAAACTTGAACTTTAAACCATCCAATAAGCTTAGCCAGCAAGTCGCTCGGACTGTCGGACTGAACGAATGGCTTCCGAACTGAAACCTTAGCTAGATTAGTCTTCTAGCGCTTATGTCAGCTAATCGCAAGAGTTGGATTTCCGATTAGTTTGGAGCCGGAATTAGAAGTGAAAACTATTTTAGGTAGATGGAGAAATATACGGAGATTGGTCTACATGGGAACAAGATGTAAGAACTAGAGTAGAATAGTTGACATTTAATTGTGCTTAAAGTTTAAACGGAACGTAATGTCAGTTTCACTTTTAGTTTAAAATAAAACCCTATTTAAATTTATGGGAAATTCGGGGAAAAAATATTGTGTACGACTTTAAAGGATCTGCAATCGATTTTTCGGGAAAGGTACATGCAAAATGAAAACATGTAATAAGACCTAGAGTAGGTATAGAAGCTTAGATATATTAGATAAAAAGTAAAAACATTTATTTAACCCTTTTTTAACAGAGTAAATTAGCAAATACGAAACACTCGGAATGGTGCGTGAATATCGCGCCCCAAATGTTGCAGAAAAATGTGAATATTTTTAAACGTGTCCAGCCAGAAGTCGGACCTTCGTCAGTCCCAGCGGTGCGTTGAATTATATATTCGTTTCGTATTATGTATGTTGTGCGGAAATGCGTGAAACTCTGTTCAACCACAAACGGAGAGGAATCAACCCGCACAGGCGTTTCTTTTATACAAATGAATTTTGTTTTAGTAAAAGGTATTAACATCAGGAGGCCCGCCTGCTTGTTGCCCCCGTAGCAATAAAAAAAAGAAAAAAAAAGGTGTCAGTTTTCATATGCTGTTTTTTAAACAATTCTTAATTTTTTCATCTCATTAATTTATTGATCGATATCCAGAAATCAATAAATATTCGCGATAATATAGCTAAATAAAAAAATTACAAGTTATAAAATCTTAGGCAATAATGTGAAAAACATCACAAATCCTCTCATTCAGGTCGACATTCAGGTAAAATCAACCGAACTGATCCCTTCCAAACTCAACGCTCTAACAGCAGAACAGTCTCCTGTCTTCATACCTTCTATCCATATAAAATTTTGCTGCTGCAAGCTGCAATGAGTAAATCTAATTCGGGACATTGCAACACGGTGGAAATCCGGCCCCCTACGATTTTCGTGGTTGACACGCTTCCCCTGTTGCGACACAGCACAGCGCAACATCCAATTTCGTTTTCGACACACTGTAAAATAAGGCACGTGTCGTTCATTATGAGATGCATCAACTGCGACGCGATATCGAAGCAACAAAAATCAACCGATCAAAAATGATGTGATGCGATTTTGAGTATCATAATATTGCAACTACTTAAATAACAGCCGACATTTCATAGAGTAGTCAGCAATAGAATTCTTATCATTTTTTGTCTCTTGACATTCTGATATTTCTAAAGTTTTCGGCCATTACAGTTCGCATTGAGGTTACTTCTTGTAAACGTGTATTTCTTTCTCGTATGTAAATATGTGTATCAAGATGCCATTATAGTTTTTTTATTATTATAATAAACTTAATTACTGCAATTAAGACTACATACATTTTCTGAGTTGTGAAACATTTGTCATAGAAATTGTGAATCAACTAGATTATATTTAAATTATGAACAAGCAAACTCATATCATACACATATCGTAAAATATTATCAAACGATACCATAACCCTATTTGAAACAGGTTTCATTGGGTAATATCTTAAATTAAACACAGGAACGTATATTTTATTGAGTTCTCCGACATAAATGCCATCAGCCACTGTGGTTGTTTGGTTTGATACGTCGAAACTAGGACATCTAATCTGTACGCTTCCTCTTGCAACACTGTTATACTCGTGTTATGAGAAGTTACTTCATAGGCCCTCGTGAAATCCAAGGGTCAGATTTCATAGTCGCGTGGGTGTCCGCGATGTTTACTATTGCTTTGAACAGTCTTTGAATTGGAGTGTGAGGTTGATTTAATGTAAATTAAAAGGTTTATTGGAAGCAAAGTGCCTATGCAAATATTTGTTTTGATGTCCAGTCATCTTTGCATATTGCTGGAATAATAACTAGGATCCTGTACCTAAGAATATGAAGCATCCTAACCCGGGTCGCGGACGTGGTGGGGGCGCACTTATCTGTCAGTTTATGGATAAAATTTGCAAGTAACAATGGTTACCGCACCGTAGAAGATACTACAATAAAGCTGAATTTGTTTTTTTTGTCTGAACGAGCAAATGTCTGGACGGAACTACCAGTCAGATTCGAAAATTTCTTTTTGCATTTGTTAGCCCAATTCTTGAGGAAGGTTATAGGCTATTTAACATCACGCTACGGCCTACAGGAGCCGAGCAAACAGAAAAAAGTCAGAAACAACATATAAAAAGTGGGCGAGGAAACAGCTAGTCAGTAAAACAGCTCCCGTAAGTTCCTTGAGAGGTCACAACGTTTGTATTGTATGTAGTATATTTGCCGACCGATGATTGACTCGTCAAATCGTAATTTCTTCTAGATTCATCATCATCACCATGATTGCTATAGACAAATTCTATCAAGACAATCGTGCCAGTGAGTGCGGCACTCAATTCACGAGCATTGCCCGTTTATTGGCAAATAGGCGCCAATTCATATCATAATATATTTTACAGCGTACTTGGTCCAATGACGTCAGTTGGCCATGTATTCGGTGCATGCCTCCGGCCGTTGGCGTTGGAAAAGCGCATTTCCCGATATTGATTCAGCCCGTTTCAGATAATAAGCACTATCTTATCATGCTTTATTTGATGGCTGATACCATGCGCGACTCTAATTGATTAGTGGGATTAAAGTCTTGTAAAATTATTATGCGCAGTACATTTCGAGAGGTCGACCTTTTACTCCGGACTATGTCACATCAGTCTGTATCAGCTTACTCACCTTAGACGCGCCACTCAACCAGATCTTTCGGATCTCGGCGCCCGTCTTGTCTTCTATTCTTTGGGGGCCAGGAGGAATACCTGGCGATACTTCGACTTTATGAGATCTTTTGCCCCAAACCCCTGTCTACCATACCAAAGGTGACCCAATCCGATTTTTGGTTAACTTCATATAGTATAGACAATCTAATCTTTTGGAGTATGCAGGTTTTTCTCGCGATGTTTTCTTTCATCGAAAAGCCGATACAACGTACTTAAGTTCAGAGAAAAACTCATTGGTAGTGTGGTGAACGTCAGTTGGCCTGTAAGCGGTTAAATTGCCCATCGTCGTCGGACATGTTCACCTCAGCCAGAATTTCAGATTTCAATGCCGTAATTTGGTTTCGCAGTGCTTCCTTTTGGAATCGGCTCGGTTTGCTGACAACCAGATTCTGCTGACGATGTGCGAGTGCCTGGGCATTTGGATCCTAACCTAAAGTACTGGCTTTCTGTGCATCGCAACGAGAATCGAAAACAGTTCATTTTGTGTTGAATTAATTGTATTTTATTTTAATTTGCATAACTATAGGTTTCTTGTTCAGCCTGATATAAAACATATTTAATTTAATTATTACATTACACCTACATTGCGTAATCATAACGACCAATGCACGCTGCTCACCTGTTGTTTTTGTAATGCAACCATTGTTCTTTCTTTGTTATGTCTCGTACAACTCGCTCCTATAGTAATACCATTTGTTATAACCACGTGGGAAATGTTTATTTGAATTACTGTTTAAAATTTTAAACAAATGAGGAGTCTCGTTATTTTTCTATATCTTTTAAATTAATGCCAATTAAACCAAGTGGAACGATTGGTGACAATAATGTCTGTTTCACAACCAGAACCTGTGTGATATGTCTGCATGTCTCTCTCTCTGTCTGTCTGTCTGTCTCTATGTTTGTTTGCCTCTCTCTTTCTCTCTCTGTCTGTCTGTCTCTATGTTTGTCTGCCTCTCGCTCTCTCTGTATGTCTGTCTCTATGTTTGTCTGCCTCTCTCTTTCTCTCTCTGTCTGTCTGTCTCTATGTTTGTCTGCCTCTCGCTCTTTCTGTATGTCTGTCTCTCTGTTTGTCTGCCTCTCTATCTCTCTCTCTCTGTCTGTCTGTCTCTCTGTTTGTCTGTCTCTCTCTCTGTGTCTGTTTGTCGCTCTCTCTCTGTCTGTCTGTATGTGTGTCTATCTGACCGTATTGAACTGAAACATGGAACAAACATGTAAAATTGCTCGGCAATGCCATCACTACTTGCCATTATTACGACATAACAAAACTAAGATTTACAATTATGAAAATTTTTATTTTCAGATCTATTTCAGAAAAAAAAACTACGGATCCCACACATGGTAAGTATATGACCATATAGGGATAGAACAACTAACACCGTCGGTCGTCGTAATTTTTGAAAAAATTAAAAATATTTATAAAAAATTAATAATTATATAATTAAAAATTATATAATTTTTTAAAAAAGATTTAAAAAAAATTTCTGGTAATATTTCTGAAGAAACACTGACCCACAAACCAAGACCAGGCCAGGTATACATACAGTACATTTATAACTGAAACATAATCAAACTCGAACGGTACACCACCGTACGAAATTAATTTCGGCCGCTACATAAAAAGCAGACTGTAAATTAGGTAATAAATAAACAGACTGTCGTCTGCTGCGGCACAATATTACAAAGTCGGTAATTTAATTTCCCCATCGGTAACTTTACGTAGGTATATAAATTTACGATGATGCCCGTCTGCGATGCGATATTTCATCCCAGAGTTCTAACGAACGGTGTGCGTAACAGGACGATCAAAACCTTTCGGCCGCCAGAGTTTCGTAACCGGTTGCGATAGAGGAATAACTTTTCCTTATCCGAAACCAGTTGCCAATGTTGTCAATTCAGTTCAGCGCTCAGTTGGGCAACATGTTCAACATGTTGCCAAGTAAATACGAGGCTTAAGACTTGGAGGACGTCTTTTTTGCTAACACTGCTTATTTTGTTCGGCGATCCATTACTTAATAATTACATGGTTGTTGTGAGAACACCCATTAATCTCGCCTGTCCTTTTCTTTGAGCAGTTTTTCTGGGGCCTGATTTTAATGCGGGAAGTTTTTAGGTAATTATGATAATTAAACTACATTTTGTAATGAGTTAAAGATTGATATCAAGGGCTGAAACAGGATTTTTCAATTTATCCGGAATACAGATTTAAAAAAAGTATTTCACTAAACCACTTTGTACTAGAACACAGTTTCCGGATCCGAATTTGTATATCTCGAATGGAAATTATAATTAAGTAAAAACCTTATATAAAAAAAGCTTTCTTGCGAGGGCACGAAATGTTTGTTATATCGCATAATGGTGAGCTACTGTACTATTATTTCATCATCATCAGCCAGTACTAGTCCACTGCTGGACATAGGCCTCCCCCAAGGCGCGCCACTGAACCCGATCCTCGGTTCTCCGCATTCAGTCACTGCCAGCCGCCATACGCAGGTCGTCGCTCCATCTAGCCGGGGGGCGTCCCACACTACGCTTGCCAACGCGTGGTCTTCACTCGAGAACTCGTCTACCCCAGCGGTTATCGGTTCTCCGGCAGATGTGACCAGCCCACTGCCACTACAACGTGCTAATCCATTGACCTGCCGATGTCGAAGGTTTGGTTCTCTGGCGGATCACCTCGTTTCGGATCCCATCTCTCAGAGAGTACTATTATTCACTAGCTTTTTCCCGCGGCTTCGCCCGCGTAGAATAGTTTTTCCCGTGTACATTGTGAAACAGCGTCCTCTATATAGGCGTTTTGTTACTTAGGAGGTATTAGCGGACGCCCCGCAACTTTGTCCGCGTTAAAAAGTAGCCTATAGTTATACCAGGATATATGCTATCACTGTACCAACCAAGTTTCATCAAAATCTGTTCGGTAGTTTTTGCGTGAAAGAGTAACAAACATACATCCTCACATCCTTACAAACTTTCGCCTTTATAATATTAGTAGGATTCTGTGGCAATTCAAAAAAAAAGTACGTGTTTTATGAATTTACACATTTCAAATGATATCCAACTTTTTATCTGCGAGAAACCTCAACAAAAAATTTGGCAAAAACTAACGTATGTACCTAAGCTTACTACTTAGACCTTACGTTGTGGAAAGTACGTTAATATTAATACAGTTTTTATCATGACTTATCTTTGGGTTATCGGGTCATAAGATAATCAGTTTTGTTAATGAAATATTATGCGGCAATAAATCAAAGGAACGGCTTTGGAGAAAAAAATAATCAACCAGCATATTCTAGTATTTCTAGTACCAGTACGTAATGTGAAAATATGGCCGTCTTTAACCTCTTACTTGGATTTTAATGATTCCAATTTTATCATCAATCATCATCATCAGTAGCGTGTAGATGTCCACAGAATAATCGATGACATTAATCGTATATGAACGGTCTAACTTTTGTCAAATGAAAAATGTCTACTGGCCCACTGTTCAGCTCGAAGCGAAGTTAAATGAATAGACTATAAAGCCTATTTAAATATACATACATGTATTGTAGAGTATTCATTCATGATACATACTTACAACATACTATATTTAACTTTGATAAATATGATAAGGTACATTCATGTCCGATTGCATTGTGTAAGTAAAAAATATAAAGTAGCTGATGACATTTCGCATTATCCTTGTATTATAATTCACATTATGTCTAAGGCAGTTGCAACCGAGACATGCATGCAATGAGATGACGTATGCGCATAATGTCTTAGTTAGCGATGCGAGTAAAAATGACGGACCGGACTGGCTAGACGAGCGGTCGCGTAGAAAAAAGCAATGTCTACACGCACACACGCAAATACACTCATGAGATGTATAGGTATCGTGGCTATCTACAGGGCTGAAAACTACATAAATATACCTAACCATAGATCCAAGAACCAACCTCCTAGCCTTTATGGTTATTTTTTTATAAATTTTTGTAGCGACCCAATCGTGTCGGTTGAGGAATTTTACAATACTTAAATTTCGTACCGAATAGTAGGAATCGTCTTAACTACCTTACCAGATTAAGCACCGTGTCACGTTTCAGACTTCTGACGATAGATCCTTCATCACTCTATGCTTAGTGGCAAATCACTTACCTGAAAAAACATTATTTAAATAAGTAACTAAAACAGCTAATTAAAATGATAAATATTTATGCCCTCAACCCCAAATTTGTAATGCGTCTGTCGATGTCCACTATTGGATATAGGCTTCTCTCAATGCGACATACCCTCATACATTCTAAAACCCCTTTTGTGAACCTAACTTAATAATTACTATAGACTATTGGCCATTTATGAAAAAAGTTTATCAACAGCCTATTAACATGTCCCCACTGCTGGGGCTCAGGCCTACCCTCTCAACGAGGGCGTTCGGGCTATAGTCCACCACGCTAGCCCAGTGCGGGTTGGTGGACTTCACACGCGCCTAAGAATTTCTTCTTCGGCGTATGCAGGTTTCCTCATGATGTTTTCCTTCACCGTTTGAGAGCAGTCAGTAAATGTACTTAAGTTTCGAGAAAAAACCCATTGGTACATGGCCCAGCCGGGGATCGAACTCCGGACCTTTCGACGCCACTGACGCTCTCGATGAAAAAGTTGCTTGGACACAAAAAAGCCTGTCCATTGTACAATCTTCCAATATACACAATACAACAAAAACTTTGTATGGATGACGAAACAGCATTTTTTAAAATTAAGCAATAATAACAACAAAAAGTTATGACCGGATTTGCTTTACATTGCGGCTGATGCCAAGGCGTCATCAGCTAGGCTGTCAAATGTGGTCAAACATTTATTTAAAATAATCAACTGATACTCTCCCACTGTTGGCTATGGAAGCATGCGGGTTCGAATTGGACCAGAACCTATACATGTAGTAAGGCGTATATTGACTACTAACTTTTTCCCGCGGCTTCGCCCGCGCAGAAAAGTTTTTCCCGTGTACATTGTGAAATAGCGCCCTCTATATGGCGTTTTGTTATTTGTATTAGCGGACGCCCCGCGACTTCGTCCACGTTAAAAAGTAGCCTATATATTTTTCCAGGATATGAGCTATCTCTGTACCAAGTTTCATCAAAATCTGTTCGGTAGTTTTTGCGTGAAAGAGTAACAAACATCCTCACATCCTTACAAACTTTCGCCTTTATAATATTTGTAGGATTAGTAGGATATTAGACGCCTTACTGCATGTAGTGAGCCGTGGTAGAAATTGGATGTGCACTCGCTCCACGTTTAGATGTCGTGAGTTCGGACCTTGTCCCGTACCAATGTTTTTTTCGGGACTTAATTACGGTTTGTTATATACTACAGGATTTTCAGTGAAGGAAAACATCGTAACGAATCTTTGGCATACGCCAAAGATTCGTTACGATGAATTTCCAGATTTGAATTTCTATTCTAAGGATACGCCTTAATCCACAAAAAAAACGGATTGAGCACCGTTTCTCGTTTCTCTTTACCAAAGTGCATATGAACTTAAATTCTAAAGTGAAAAACCAAGTTCATTAAGCCTAGAAAGATTATGTAGAATTATTCGGATTATAAAGATTATGAATTCGGTAAGAATTGAGCCCCTTAGCAACCAAGCAAAAAACCAGTTCGACGATCTTCAAAAGCACAATTACCTTCTCAAAGTCTCACAGTTTTTAATTATGTCGTTAAACCCGAAACTGTACTAAGTGTCAAATAAGTATAAAGATAATTAAAACGAAATACTTAGAGCCATTCAACTTTAGGACGATGTTCTTTGAATGTGGGAAGGTTATGTTGATTGTGAGACTTTTTTTGTAATTTACACACATTTTTCACATTACCGTTAAGAACCATCTTTAAGTATTCATACTTAACAGTTCTAACTGACCCAACTGGAAATTTTCCGAATTTAAGTGAGTTATACTTTTATGATATAAATGTTGCCAGCACATTAGGTTAGTTAGGCCATAAACCTCCCAGTATTTGGGAGTTATATAGCTGGTTCAGCAGTGGACTAAGCGAGCGTTGAAACCACGGGGTTCCATTTTGACCTCTTCACCCCGCCCCCTATACGAAGCCTGTGGATTTTCATTGGATGATGATAAGTTTAACAGTTTTTCGGTGAAGAAAAACAGCGAGAAAACCTGCATTCACTAAAGAAGGCATTAGTTCTTCACAATCCAATGTTTACATACATTAACGGAGTTCGGACTTCAACATTGACATTAATTAATATACAATACAAAGTCATCCAAAGAGTGAAAACAAATTATCTGAGAACAAAAGAGTTTGTTTTGCGATAAAGTTAAACAAAGTAAATTGAATATTTTCATAATTTGCACCCGAACAAAAGAGGTTGTTTCAGTTAAAGTACAGAGTATAAATTGATTTTATTTTAGTGTCAGTCGTCTAGAATTCGTAATATTGCGACGGTGATGCGGCGCGCTTCCGGCGGCCGATTCAAATATACGACAGAAATAAATGGACACAGGGTTGGCCATTTCAAGTTAATTCACTTATTTGATTCACTTTTACAGTATTTACAATAATAGATCACATCTCAACTTTTAGACTCACAGCTAATAATCTAATTCATAACCAGTTACAAATGAATACAACATAAACACAATCCTTTAGGTCATCACATTAAATCAGATTGCAGTCAGAAGTTATATTCATATTTTTGTTGTTTGGTCTGGCTGGATATTCAACCTGGGAGTTCGCATATTTTGATAGGACAGGTCCGATCATTAAATTGCACAAAATGTTGCGTGGTGGAGGACAGGACTCTGTTATGTCCGGAAAAGAACACATCTCGGGTACTACTACTACTGCTTCTTGACAGTAGAATTTCAGACTACTGTCAAGAAGCAGAGGAACACCATTGCACCTTCTGTGCGAATGTCGCCTAAAAGAAACACCCATCTGGGCAACTACTCACTTCAACCTGACGAAGTAAAACGAATCAGTGCCAAAGCGTACCTGAAACGTAAAGCTTAGCAAGGAGGTGATCACAATAGATCAGCAATGGTCGCAGTGATACAAGGATGGATAAGCATTCAAAGAGTCCCATCACAAATAATAAAAAATGCTATTTCTAGTGCCTATTTTTTCTAAGTTCTGCGCATGCGACGTACGATAAAGTGTTGATCTAGCTTATTGTTTAGTTCCCTAGGTCTTTAAAATTATTCTTCGTTTAGAGTTGGCATATTCGTAGACGACATTTCAGACACTTTGGTTAAGCGACCCCTCCGGGTGTAGTTGGATACAGAAAGATCAACGTGTCAGCCCTGGAGACATCCTGGGGGCATCAAACGACGCGGCGACTTGCCCAGTCGTGCCGAGTTCCGAGGAGGCAGCTCATGACTTGCCAATGAGCTCCTACTCAATATATACCCTGTACTAAACATATTAGTTGGGTCAATATTTACACCGCTTTTATAAATTTGCTTTTTATAGACTGCTAAATAGAAGAACACATATTATTATGCTGATTTAAACACGTGCTGGGATCTTTACATTAGGTATGAAATTTAATGATATTATTATGCGGCGGATAACAAAGCTGCTGATTCTTTACCTAACCGGGGGTTTCGGAAGGTTGAAGCATTTCTATATATACATAGGTGGACAGATAATTAGAAACAGGACAAGATTTTCATACAATCGAGGTCTCTTTGAAGCCATGATGGTTCTCCGTGGAGGATTGATCGGGCCATGATCTGATGAAGGTCATCGAGAGAGTACATGGAGGACTTTCAGATCGCTATAGATATCCAACTGATCAGATGAGCCGTTTGGTAGCAGTATCGTCATGAAGAAAAAAACACGCAAAATGACATAAAAATGTATGAAAATTTTAAAGTCAAGGAATCGAAATGACGATGCTGCTTCCAAACGGCTCATCTATAGCGATCTAAAAGTCCTCTATCTACTCTCTCGATGACCGTCATCAGATCACGCCCCGATCAATCCAAATTCAAATTCAAAAGTATTTTATTGCATGTAAGTACACTAGGTACATTTATACAACGTCAATTTTTTATCTACCACCGCCTCCAAGGTGTTATATAGAGCTGGGAAGAAGAAGCGGCGCAACAAACTTCCGCAACACATCTTTTAAAATCAAGTTTGTACATAACATTATTTTGTAAAGATTGTGCGAGGCTGAAGTAACATTAACACCAGGCATCTTTGTCATTTAGATAATCGACTGTTTTATAATAAGCTTTCTTACAAAGTTGTTGTTTAATGTGAGTCTTAAATTTTCTGTCATTCATATTTAAGATTTCTTCTGGTAGTTTATTGTAGAAGCGTATACATTGCCCCGTGAATGATTTACTGACCTTACTAAGCCTTAACTGTGGTGGTACAAGTTTGTTTTTGTTTCTTGTAACATAAGCTGTGTTCATATCACAGTGCCTCAAAAAGAGAGATATATTTTTGCGGACATACAAAATATTCTCAAAAATGTATTGACTGGCAACGGTTAATATATTAATTTCTTTAAACTTTTCTCTTAATGATTCTCTACAACGTAGATTATAGATCGCCCTAACAGCTCTCTTTTGCAAAATAAAGATGGTTTCTATATCTGCCGCTTGACCCCACAGTAGGATGCCGTATGACATGATGCTGTGGAAGTAGCTGAAATAGACTAATCTCGCAGTAGCAATATCTGTTAATTGTCTAATTTTCCTAACGGCGTAGGCGGCCGAGCTTAGTCTGCCAGCTAGTGAAGCTATGTGGGGCCCCCATTGAAGAGATGAGTCTATAGTTATACCTAGGAACACCGTGCTTTTGATAAATTCTAATCTTTCTGTACCTAAAGTTACATTATTAACTACATGTCTTACATTTGGTAGACAAAATTTAATACATTTAGTTTTTGTTGTATTTAATGCTAGATTATTAATACTGAACCAGTTAAGTACTTGTGTGAGAGTATTGTTTACCTCAGGAAGATCACAAGCTCTTCTGCTAATTTTAAAAATCAGAGAAGTGTCATCGGCAAATAATACTATGTTGGACATGTTTTGTATTAAAAATGGCAAGTCATTTATATATACAAGAAAAAGAAAAGGACCCAGAACTGAGCCCTGGGGCACCCCCATTTTCACAACTGAACCAGATGATTTAACTCCGTTTATATCAACTTTTTGTACTCTATTTTCAAGGTAAGATTTAAGTAATTCGAATGCTCTGTCTTTCACGCCATAATGTTTTAATTTGAGTAGCAAGGTTTCGTGATTAACGCAATCAAATGCTTTGGAGAGATCGCAGAAGATGCCTATTGCATCATGTGAAGCTTCCCAAGCATCAAAAATATGCTTAACAAGCATGACTCCTGCGTCGGTGGTTGATCGTCCCTTAGTAAATCCGAACTGACGATCGTGAAGAAGTTGTTTGAGATTGAAATGACAAAGCAGTTGATTCAGTATGATCTTTTCGAAAATCTTGATCCTTCACGGAGAACCATGGCTTCAAAGTGACCTCGATTGTATGAAAATTTTGCCCTGTTTCTAATTATCCGTCCACCTATGTATGTCCACGCAGACGAAGTCGCGGCTAAAAGCTAAGGCGTTCAAAATGACGAGAGAAAATGTGTAGAATTGTAAGGATCTCGCATTACCAGCGACTGTGAAACAACCGGATAAAATGACATGGACAGAACACAGAAATATGAGGCACAAGGAGATATTATATATATCTGCACGACGACGGTGCATAAAAAATCTGCAGTCTACGCTCCGCATATTGTGGGTTGTGAGGGAGAGAGGTCAAATGACGAATAGCGGACTTCTAATCACACTGCAGGTTTCCTCACGATGGTTTTCTTTACCGAAACCCATGTGTGCCCGTTCATAGGTACTTTAGTTCACAAAAAGGCCTGGGTTTGAGCCCTCGACACCCCGGCAGTGCACGACAGTTCTGATTGAGACGTTTTACGACAAAAAGCACGATAACAATCTGGGCTTAGGCACATAAAACGTAAGAGCGACAGAAGATTCGCCGCCGACCAAGCCAAGGACAATATATTTGTTTCCATTTGTATGCACAATGTATGAACGCTGGCGTTATAAAATCTGTACATGAACATACATAATGCATATGGAAATCAGTTGGTTGTAACATACAATGGTTCGGTCGCATGTGGAAAATAATAGAATTGTGTTGGTTGCAAACCAGTAACCATCATGTAACTCTCAAAAACCTTAGTGCCTGGGACGCTGTTTCGTAACAAATTAAGTACCTATGCAATTTTAAATTTCCCCACAATCCATAAATAGTGCTATCGATTAATACTCAAATTAATTTAGTAACGGAAAAAAAAATCCCATGAAAGGACAGTCCAGGTATCAGGTATGTACTCGTATCAGAGCCACTAGATCGCAAAATGACTACATCGCTCAAAATCTCGAAATGTCCACGTAGCAAAATATCACAAGGGAATCTGCGAGCATAGACAGATAGGTACATATATAAAAAGACAAGTTTACATAACGGAGAGAAAAGCAAACCCAAAAAAGACTTTGAAACTTTACTCATTACAAGGAGCTCTCAAACAGATTCGGCTTTTGTTTGAGTGAATGTGCCGTAACCTAAATTCTGGTGCATCCAACTTGACCTGGAATGTAGGGCAGCCGTGACGTCACTGTTGCGCCAAGATGCAGCGCCGACGACGATGGGGAAAGTAAATCGAGCGGCGTAACCAGCTTCGGGGAAATTGCCAATGTCATTGTCTCGCTATTTCTTGCAATAATAATAGCAAGCTAGTCTTTATCTTTTTCAATCCCTGCATATATTGATGAAATTTCAAGATTTTATATATAACAGGATACGATGCCTTAGTACAAGCTAAATATCGGAGGGTAGAAGAAGATTTACATTCTCTAGTAAAATGACAACTTAGCATGCATAAAAGCATTGTTGGAAGAGTTTCATCAATTTGGAATTGAAATGATTTTCACAACTTCTGATATGAAAAACAAATAAACTGAAAACTTAGAAAAGTATATTCCCGTCACTTTATAGAGACGAAAAACATGAAAAGAAGAAACAGTCAATGAAATCAAAGCATATACCTACTAGATCAAATGGCTTACGATAAAAAAACTTCAAATTAGAAAAAGTTTCCTCCATACCTATATATATACATAAGCTAGCTAGCTTATGTATACTAGGTACACATTTAGAGATAGAGACTCTAAGGTACCTACATATTTCAGTCGCATTTCCCGTAGCAACATCTCAACATCTTCATAGCCTGGACTTTTAACGCCGGCGCGGCCCGATGAATACAGCGAAACTTAATTATTGCAAGAAAAGGCTCCGCTCCGACCCATTAGCCTTACGATTGACATAAAGTCGAATAAGTGACGTTTATACTTTGCCAGTTGAACAACAAAGACATCACAGGGATGGAGATAGGTGAGGCCTCAGCAAGAATTGATAACATCTCTAAATAACATGACATTCTGAAAACATTCTGAATGTTCTAATAGATAGGATCGGGTCTAAATATGTACAGTCGACCGCACGTCAGTGGAAACACTTTGACCTTGAGCTGGCCTAGCCTATTAGGGAGTTTCAATACTATGTGAGGCCGTACATAGCGACATATTTGTGCACCAGTGACGTCATCTCACCTACCTAAACTGAAATACAGTTGAGAAAATATTTAATAAATAAGTTACTACAAATTTACTTATAGAAATTGGCGGCGATCACAATAGATCAGCATTGGTCGCAGTAATACAAGGCTGGAAAAACCTTGAAAAAAGCTCCACCACAAATAATAATAATACTAGAAATTGGATATGGTGAAGGAAAATATAGTTAGGAAACCTGCAAATGTTGGATAAGAAACTTTAAGCTGTTTGTAAAGTTCACTAACACGCACTGCTTCCGCGTGGTTGCCTATGGTCCGAATTCTCTTGCGTTAGTCCAGCAGTGGGATGTAAAATTTACATACACTCACATTATGTACATCCACTACACTACTAAAGTTTTAAAAAATCCCTTGCTGATCCTTTTCTACAAATTCACCAAAATCCGGCTCTGGCAGGCAGCTTCGAGACGAAACGAAGCGCGGAGGTTCAATGACTTGGTGAGTAAGGCCTCAAGGTTACCCTAGTACTTCTACTGGCTAAGTAAAATCTAGATATAATAAGCGATAAGTTGGGAGAGAGCACGTCCAGGGCTATTAAAGATCTCGTCTATCTTCTTCATACTTAAACTAAGTTCATCTCAAATGTAAGGATGGACCAAATCTTCTCAGCGAAGTAAAACTAAACTATAAAAGAGATAGACTAAAAACATTGAAGATGTGTGCTTGTTTACCTGCACGAGAGCGCCTTGATGTCTAAGGAACAGACGAGGTTCAAGTCTAGTGAGTCGGTGACTGAACAACTTAAGACTAACTAGGAACGTAGACAAGCTAATAGTTCTTCAAAAAGCATATTTCGCCCCTCTTAACATTTTGAAACTTTAAAAGAACCACACATCATTACTCCACAAAACGACAATGCTCGTACTACAAAGATGAACAAATAGTACGGCACTAAGAAGATCGACAGTTAATTTGTCAGAGTAACAACAATAGCAGCCTAGACAGCAACGCTTGACAAATGGGGAAGCCGACATATGGAGACGAAAGGCTTTTAGATAAAACTGTTTGATGGATAGGTGTCCTAAAAATACCGTAAAATGTTACAATGTCTTCTATTTTATTTGACTTAACGATAGCTTCGTCGTTACTTTAGAAAAGAAAACAGATTTGAAATCATTCTGGCGAATCCAAGAAATAAGCAAAGATCGCAACGTTCAGATATAAAGTTGAAAAGTTTAGAATCAGTTAATTATTACTTTAAACTGAACCATGTTGACTGAAACAACTAGCTACATCTAAACTAATACATACGAATATCATAAATTAGATGCTATTCTATTCACATCAGATAAGCAGGAACAGTGAAGACCAGGTTACAAAAACTATGAATAGGTTGAGGTCTGATTCAAGCTGAGAAACGAACGGAAAGCTACAATTCTTAAAGAAAAGGACTTACAATAAAGTAACAAAAATATCCAAGGCACAATAGACGGTGTCATTTTAACATTGTGGAGAAAGAGCCAAGGGTTCGTTGTACTGATATAATGACAAACAGGTGGGAATAATACAGGTGGCTGTAACCTGAGATCTGGTGCGTGCTTTCAAAGAGTTGGAGTAAAGTTTAACCGCGGTCACGGCGGCGACCGCTCGGGGAACCGCACAATTAACTATTGTGAGTGAACGTTATGGGAATTACAAATCAAAACCACAGAGCTTGATACATAGTGAGAACAGAAACTGTTCAAGACAATATATCTAGGCCCCGAGTTGAAGGCGTGGTTGGGCGTCATATGTATAGATGCCGATAAAGCGCTCATATGTGAGCTAAAAATCGCCGCACACATGGTCTCTTTCAGAATAGGAGATCGCTTCTTTTTGTGGCGGAGGACCAATTTAATTTTGCGTCACCGAGTCAAAGCAGTCAATAAATAATCTTCAGTAAGGGAATAGTAGTTTTATATCATTGACAAATGCGTAAAAACGCTATGTTTCTATAGAATAAGATTCAAGTATGCCAAAAATTCAAGGCCTGAATATTGATTAAAGGATGGACCTGAAAAGTGACGTTCGTTTTAAGACCTAACATATCTTGTAAATGTAAAACATGACGAACATTCCACAGCGGTTATAATTTCTGCACAACTTTGTTCCTCGCCGGTGAGTTGATTTGTTTGACTGTTTTCGTTCTGGCGTAAACCATTTCTTGGGCCTAATGGAAGCCGTTTTGTTTTTAATCTCCATTGTTTTCTTAACAAATGGCGCTTACCTGCCCTTTGTTTATATTACTTTCTTGTTTTGCAGTCGGCATTCGTGAAAAATTAATGGATGTGACTTCTTTCTGTTCTTCAGTAAGCTGGAAATGGTTATTTGGTAAATCGGATTTGAGTTGGATTAACAGTCTATATAGACTAGTACTCATCAATAGTACTCAACACATCCTTTCTGTCTTGACTAGTTAACCCCAAAAGTAAAAAAAATCGCTTGCCGGGAACAGTTGCCGGGAACACTGCACTACACGCGTTATTTTTTAAAGTTTCTTTTTATTATTTAGTCATTGCATTTCATAGAAACACAGGGATTTATAGCTTGTTTTCTACACCACATTTTCTCTCTGCAACGAGGTTACATTGAGGAGAATGCATGTTAATCCCTTGTTACGAGTGACACAGGGAACCGCATAGTGTCATAATGGGCTTCATTCGCCCCTTCTCGCCCCTGTCACATCCCGTCGGGTTCAAGGGGCAGGCACCGACTTAAAGCATTAGGAACGGAAGCCGGTTGACTGCATAGATTAGTGCCGCTTGCATCTAATGGAGCTTGCAACTGAAGGTTTGAACAATCTCGTCATGAAGGTACAGGGCTGGTCAAACCGAAGGCAGCACAGCACAGCGCAGCTTAAGACGTTGTAATGTAAGGAATATTATGGGAAATGACCAGAAAATGACACACCAAACGCGTAATGCGTAGCTGCGCTTTTCCCCATAATATTCCATACATTACAACGTCTTAGGCATACCCTAGACGGTCAACTCATGCAAGCGTCATTCAATTCCATCAGTCATGAACTCACAGAGTACATAATAGTAGGGACCCTAGTCATGACTGATGGTTGAATGATGAAAAAATAAAGTATGCAGATTTTCATCAATCACTGCATTAGACGATCATTCACCCGTCAGTCACCGCCGTCTGACTGTGGTAAAACCATGGTAAAACTGACAGCAAAACCTACCGTGTAATGGGCCCCTTAGGCCGCACTGCGCTGCATTCGGTTTGATCAGCCCTTTAATATGCGGTGATTAACAAAGTATCTGAGAAACGACACGTGAATATCGTTAAAAGGCGACTAAAGTATAAATCCAGGGGATAGACAGCAACGTCGTCTGTACATTTAACACCATAACCTCCTGGAGAGGACTGGTCCAGCATAGGCTGTTGATGACAATGCATCAACGCATCTGCCAAACGTTACAATTTGCTAACGATGCCCCTAAAAGTTGTTTTACTTTTTTTAAGACTTCTTAATATACTGGATGGTTTTTTAATTGCCACTGAATTTTGGGCCTTGTGAAGAGAGGTCGCCCGTAACTTCGTTAGAGCTATGTTGGGCAACACAACTGAGTTATATCGTGATACCACAATCCCGCTAAACCGCAGGATTTATGAAAATTGCTGCTACAAATAAAATTGTACGAGGTACTAGGTAGGTACCTATTTTGCAGTTGCTAAATGAGTCTAAACTTATAAAGAACGACCGTTTTGTATGAGACGCGATACGGACCGCCATGCATGCAAGCATTCTCCTATGGAATGTGCTTGAGTATCGTTAGTTTCAGTCGAAGAAGAACAAGATACCGGAGATTAACATAGGTACCTAGTAGATAAGGTAGGCGCTATTTTAACTTTAACCCTCGACGAAAATACGAGTGTAAGGCGTCCCGTACACGCTAGGTTTTGCTGTCAGTTTTACCATGGTTTTACCACAGTCACGCGGTGACTGACGGATGAATGATCGTCTAATGCGGTGAGTGACGATAATCTGCATTCATTATTTTTTTCATCATTCGACCATCAGTCATGACTGATGGTTTTGAATGACGTTTGCATGACTGTCTACAGGGTGCCTTATAAGTTCGACGGCTGTGTGTTTCCAGTCGTTGAGCCTCTCTAGCTCAATGTGTGATCCGATTTGAATATTATTTTTATTTACACCAATAACTGCGGGCTGCAAGCTGCAATTCTTGTTGATCTTTTGGTCGCTCGCTTGGCTTCCACACAGACCGATGGCAATGGATGGGTCGCTCGCTTGGATTCCACACACATGGCTATGGATGGGTCGCACGCTTGGCTTCCACACACAACGATGACGATGGATCACATTGATGGCGATGGATGGGTCGCTCGCTTGGCTTCCACACACAGCGATGGCGAGGGATGGGTCGCTCGCTTGGCTTCCACACACAGCGATGGCGTTGGATGGCGTCCAGTTTAAAGTCAATGCCAGATTGCAGACATCGTTTTGGTTTGTTATAACTACCTGCCTACATTTGAATTGAGAAAAACATCGCTATTTCTTTCGACTAGGTACTTATCGAAGCGTCGATCTAAATAATAGATACCTACCTATACCTAGTCAGATACAGGTAGGTATAGGTAATTTTGTATTATCACAGAATATATAATAGGTATTATGTAACCTAGGTAATAAAAAACCTGGCAGGTGTTGAGCACTGCCAAAAACTGATCAGTGGATACCTATTTTAAGTAGCAAGTAGTAGGTACCTACCTACCTACTAGATTACCAGACACGTTTTTGTGCTCTGAATGTTAACCTTCTTAGAATTGAGATTTTTTTCTTCAAGATCCACAGGTAATATCTATAGATACCTATTCAATATATAAGATCAACAAAAGGTAGAAACGGGGCGCGTGTCGTCTGCTAGGGATGCGACAAAAAGTCCTTTGTTCATTCCCATCGATAGACCACAACGGGGATTAGTCGGCACACGCCAAATGCCTTTAAGCGCCAGGATATAAAGGCGGCTACGTATCGGGACAAGGCATAAATAAAACAAAACGAACACAGACGCGTCTGGGCTGGGCTGGACCAGTTGTTGCTGTCCCCTCCGCCTCCACCCCTCGCGAACAGCTGACTGCCCCAACAACAAAGAACCCAACCCACACAATCATTATTTTCAACTACACGCACTAGTATCGATTTGATACCAGCCTCAGTACAGCGGCAAACGTGATTATTGAATTGTATATAGGTACCTAGATGTTTATACCAGGTACGTAATAAAGAAAACGCCTGAACAACTACAGTAATAATATTTTCATAGGATTGCTATTTGGACTATGTAGGTACGTTCGCGCGGCTGGAGATAAATTTAAATACCTACGACGTAGTTTTACGTAACGATGCCTATTTTTTTAATGCAGCATACATACATAGGTGCTCAATAAAGTATCGAGTAAACATTGTTGACCATGAAACATGTGAAAGGTGAATTCATCTACGAACAAAGGGCTTTTAGTACTTGCCTTTCTGTTCATCCAATTCACGAGGGGCCTCGAGAAGCGGCACCACGTTGAACAAGTCTTGGCTTCCAAAACAATAGTCTGTAATTCCAAGGGAATAAATATATCACGGAATCATTTTAGTTTAGACCCGACCGTCACTGTGTCGTAGTTTTTTCACTGTTCGGTTGCTATGGTACTGCGAAGCACGTCACGGATTATTGTTAAATTTACAAGGAAATTATTTTGTAAGTACGTTGGCGAGTCTTTGTTTACGGTGTACTGCGCTTTAGGCGTTATTTACATCACTTTCCAGTGGCCTGCAAACGCGATAATCGTTGCACTGCCTGCGCACTTTATTTTGCGCTTCTGCGTCAACAAAACATTCGGCCGAGGACAGGCCCGAGGGAGCTCGTAGTTCGGCGAGGCGAAGCTTCGTTCGTGCCGGTTCTCTCCTTCTCGGTCGTTCGCTAGCCTAGGAATCAGCTGTTTTGTCCTACTCCCTCGTTTGACGTTTATCTACTGGGTTGCTGTTTGAAATATTGTGAAACTACTATTTCTTGTGCAATTCTACCATGTGAATTAATAAACCTGAAGGTGGACTCAGATGGCGCCACTGATTCATATAATAAACATTGGTGCGTTCCAGTATGGAAGATTTTTTATTATTATGAACTAGGTACGATATCAGGAACCATGTCGTTTAATTTAATAAATGTCATTTACTTACGACGCCGTACGTCAGTGCAAACACTTTGACATTGAGCTGGCGGCATAGCATAATAGGGCGTTTCAATACTATGAGAGCCCGTTTATGTTGGTTGTGTTTCTATTGACCTGCGGTCGACCGTACTACTCAGGAATTTAACTCAGGCATTTTGAATTTAAAAAAAACTCATGTTAAATATTATCATTGATTTTGTAGGTCGAAGAATGTAGTAAATGAATAGAATGTGTTGCATTTAATATTCTTTTATATTTATGTAATGTAACATTTTTTACTTCTAGCTTTTTTACTACTTTTTTACGTACCTAACGATTCTATAATGCGTTTTGTTTCAAATAGTGAACTTCCGTTAAATTGGCCTCATTGGCTGTTATTAGATTGTTCAGAACGAACATTGAACTGTGATTTATTATCTGTGTTTATATCTAAGTTCTATCGTTCCATTCGTTCTCTCACTCTCTTTCACGTCAACCGCCTTAGAGGCAACACCTAATTGTAACTATCATCCTTTAAATAATAAAACCAGTGAATTAACTATTATTATCAGTTTTATTTATGTTGTCCTCAACAAGATCTTCAGTGACCTGTTTTTGTAGCAAGCAAATCTTGAACATATAATTAAGAAAAACATTTAAACTAAAGAAAGATGTCCTTTAATTTCATTTATGGATGTGAGCCCAATATAACGCCATCTATTGCCAATAGCTGCTTAAAATTTAGTACCTTCAGCGTTATTTCAGATGAAAAAAACCTACCAAGATGGTAGAAGATGTGTGTTGCTGGCAACTGAAATAGTAAAAGTACCTAGTGTTCAAAATTCAAATTAGACGTCCCAAACTAAGCCGAAGCTTGTAAATGGGTACTCAACAACAGTTATTCATACAACCAGCGAACTTTAACCAAAATCTGAAAACCAACAGACACGCTCATCACACAAAATGTTGGTCCCGGGTGGGAATCGAACCCACCTTTGGCGCAGTAGGCAGGGTCACTACCAACTACGCAAATAGCTCGGAGAATGCACTCGGCCGTGTACAGGGCCTATTTATGTGGGATTCCAGAGGCATCAAATAGTCGTTATTCCTTTCTGTTAAGTAATGTTTGAGAGAAAAGCATTCGGCCAAACGTGTACCCTAATAAATACTAGAGAATCTCTAGTAGAGATGCTGTCCATGGAGTGAGTCGATCGACTGACAGTGAAAACAATGCATCGCCATCTATCGCAAATCGTAGCAACTAAAAAGAAAAAAAAAACAATAATAACAAATCTATAAAATCAGCCGTACTGAAAACGTTTATTAACCCATTCGTCGATTTAAATTTATCACAATTACGAGTAGCAACACAGCGTATGACTATGTGTTTTTTTGCCAGAACTTGGCGGAGTTGCGCGGCGTCTTCCCTTTGCCGGAGTTTTTCTTTGGCGCCGAGTGCGTTTCCGTGCCGCCGCCTGACGCAGCCTCGTCGTTCTCGGCTTGGGTCTTCAGAGTTTTCTTTATGTACACTATCTGCAAGTTTCAACCATGATTTATGAATGTAAAGTGGTCCCTAAACGATCATGCTTGCATGACATGCAACGTTTACGTGAATTATGGACCAGGATGATGGACCATCATGCTTGCTATCAATCAGTACAGTGAAGCAACGGCCAGCACGTAGTTTGCATGTCATGAACGTCAATCACTACAGCTAGACGATCATGCATGAGTGACAGCACGTATTGCATGTCATGCCGCATGATCGTTTAGGGAGCCCATAAGACAAACCCTGTACCATAGTCTAGATACGATAGTAATCTTAATAGATCTACTATTTTGTAATATTTTTAGCTTTTATACGTAGTCGTTTTTTGTTGTCAATTTGTACGATGTGCTAGTGTAAAATAGTGCACTTAAATGATTCTTTTTCAAAATTTGTCTAGCATCATCATATCAGCCTGTAGACGTCCACTGCTGGACAAAGGCCTATAAAAGTTGTAAATTTTCCGATAAGTAAATAAATAATGTTCGATGGGCTGATGGTATACACTTAGGAAGCTTGCTTACCTCTTGTTCTATAGCTTGCTGCTGCCGGATGGACCTCTGCTTGTGGTGGTTGGCCCGCGTGATGTGGCGGTCCACGGAGCTGAGCACGGCCTCGCACGCGTTGCACCAGTCCGCCAGCACGTCCGCGATGGACGCCGCGTCCTCGAGCCGCGCGTCGCGTCCCAGGGCCACGTCCACCTCCACGCGTTTGCACTCCTGGTCCAGTTTGCCGTGGATTATGTCTGGAAAGCGGTCGAAAACGATTCAGGTATCAGAGATAGTCAAACATCAGAAGTGGTGAAATTAGAAGAATGGTATCTAAGAGATGGAAAGAGAAATACAAGACTGTAGATGGGAAGATGACATGACACGGGATGCAGGAAGAATGTGGATGCAAAAGTAATGGATAGAACAATCTGGAAATCTCATCTCTGGAAGAGGCTTCTGTTGCAAGACAAGCGGAGGACGTGAATTAGAATTTAGAATATTACCTCAGCAATAAATAGCTATAAATAAAGAAAAAAATGTGATGGATTATGTATTAATTATATAATATGTCATGCCTATAACCACTTAAGGTTGACTTATATCCATAATAAAAAGTTTCTTATCGCTAAAATTTGGATCATAAATTATTATTATTATCGTCTATTGCGAGCAGAATTTGCTGGTATGTCTGTCTGGGCTGGTGTATTTAAGTCTTCTAGTTTTTAGAGTCACCACACACAACACTTTTTTTGTTTAAATTATCACATTTGTTTTTAAAGCTGAGGGGCCAACAAGGATGTTAGAAATTATTATTATTTTCCACCATCTAAAACTAATTTCAATTTTTTTTAAAATAGTGAGGTCAATAAACAAATTTTATTTTTTTGACATGCCTAATATTTCAAATTATACCTGCGTAGATAGCTTCAATGATGAGATCCTCCAAGTCCCTGACATTCTTGATATCCAGCTCTTTCAACAGAACGCTGTAAGGGATGCACTTCTCCTGAGTGGCCAGTGTCGCAATAGTGAGGTGCTGTAGCTTCTTGCACTGCACCGGTGTTAATTCCAAGTAGTCAGATTTGTTCTCGAGGTAGTCTTTGTATGTGCCGTATGCAAATAAGTTAAGGGTTTTAAAGTGAGCGGCGTAGGGTCCCTCTTCTAACTGAAACATAATCGAATAGTAGCTTAAATAATGAGAAAAATAATGGGGTTTAACGTCGACTTGGCCGCACCGCACGCAACGGATTATAATGGTGGAGGTCGGTGCGTGCGGGGCAGGCAAGTGGACGCAGCTCCATATAAATGGGGAGCCCAAGCGGGAGAATTCTGGATTTACTCGAGCGCGTCAGATTAGAATAGGGGGAATAGCTTGCACCCTGTAGAGTACCTCCACCAAATATGAGCCCTATATATATGGCCGAAGGCCTAGGACAGACGATCAGATTAGTAAAAAAAAAGTTGATCATCAGAAATAATCGAAATTTACTCGAGCTCGTCAGATTTTTATAGGGTATTAAATTAAGTGACCCTAAGAGAAGCTCCGGTTTCAAATTCTGACGATTTGGACGTAACGCAAGCACGCGGTAGCTTTTGGGAAATCTTCATTGGCTGTTACAAAGTACAAATTACTTTATACAAAGGTTTCTATTCTAACCTCTTTTATATTTGGCATCTCAAGTAGTTCTCCAAAAACATGAACTCCCGGCGCCTCCAGGACTTGCTTTATGAGCTCGGCACACGCGGACCCCTTAGCGCCTTTGGCCAGCAGCACAAACTGCTCCAAAGGGTGGTTTGTAGAAAAAGATTGCAGTGAAGAAGGCTCATCTTTATCCATTGATATAGGATTCATGATGATGTAAAGACGTAGTTTTTGCTCCGATACCTAAGTTCAATCAGTCCAACAAATTTCAAAAACTTTATTTGTATTTATTTAAATTTTTATTGGTACTCAAATCTCTTCACAAAATAAATACACACACAAAATAGCACAAAACGAACCTACGTTCACGCACAAACTATATAGTATGCTACGCATCGTTCACGGTTCACAATCAGACAGACAGAACGACAGATGACAGAACGTCACCTCAGTTAGATTAAATTGCAATAACTAAACGCAGAACCATAGAGAAAGCCAGTGATGTCTAATGATTAGATGTGATTGTTACCGGTTTTAGTTTCAGAGAGGCTGACACTATAATATACCTATCAAAAAAATATAAGCTGAGCATTTTTTAAAGAATTTTTTAAGCTATTGGTCCATGTTCAGCGATGGCCATGGACCATCTATGGACATAAAAAATAATACTTCATTAAGCTTATCATGTATGAAGCCTTTGCTTGAACAATTTTAAAATTATAATTGACCATAAACAATAAAATGGCGTCCGGTTTTTTGTGTGTGCGATAAGATTATTGTTTTCATGAAATTCGGAAATCTAATTAACTTTTGACTAACTTTCAATTATAAAACTTATTTTAGAAACAGTATGAAGCGTAAGAATAGGTCACTAAGGTTACGTAACGCGCCTGAGGCTGGGAATTTTGAGCGTGTCGATGTGCCCTGTAGCGTCATTGTGGTATGCCGCCTTTTATATTGAGTTGATTAGTCCAATTTACGAAGATATCTCTGTACAAGACTGATTTTTATAGGCGCGGGACGGTAATACAGTGAAATAACATCGATAAGAGTGTTTAGTCGGCGACTTGGTGGAAGGGTGCGTCGTGCGTTAGTAGTTGTGAAAGCGTACATACATGTCCGTAATGGCAAAACTGTCATGACTCGTGTTTACTATCAAAATAGTGCATCTGTGTTGGCCGTTAGTTTTTTTGATGTAGTTTAGAGTTTTTAGTGGTAAAGATGTGTATGCCGACGAGCAATGTCTCGGGCTTCGGGTATTCGTGGTTCACGAGCTCGGGAGAGCTCAAAGGTGAGGTGGAGACGCCGAGCAGCCTCAGCTATACCCTGGGGAACACGGTAAGTCACTCACTGCACTTTTACAAACACTATTTAATATGTTGATTTCATAGTCATTTGAAGCTTGGCCAAGTTTATAGATCGACTGGCCTGTTAGCTTAGTTGGTAGTGACCCTGCCTTAAACGCCAGAGGTCGTGGGTTCGATCCCACCCGAGACCAACATTTGTGTTAGTCAAAGTTGTACTGTTATTTAGTATTTTTTAATCAATTTGTTACTGATCTGTTCCAAATATAACAGTCTTACGAAAGATTTTGTTTTTTTCATTTGATATATCCATAATCCTTTTTACTGAATACATTCATCTTTATTTACAACATATTGCCTACTTGGACCAGACTCCAAAATTTCCTCATTTTCAGGTGTCTCCGGAGACAACGTTGACTGTTATGTCCCACAAGTCTCCACAAGTGCAGGATAAGGGAGGAACCGTTGCAGTCGCGGTGTCAAACACAACGGGAACGGCTCAGGTGACCAGGGTCGTCACAACGGGCACACCAGTAACTGCACGGAGAGCTATGTTCGTGCTCAATGAGGCTCCAACGCATACAATAAACAGGGTTCAGCAGAATCAGACGGCTACTATTCACAGTAAGTTTCTTTCTATGTAACTTATAATTAGGTTTGAAGTACATCAGTCATCATAAATATAATTTATATAATCATATTATTAAAAAAAGAGGTTGGAGGAGGCTTGTACCCAAAAGGGGTCCTTAAGGAAACAAACAAAAAATTTTGTGTAAAAGAAAAACCTGTTGTTTTAATTAAGAAAAAAGAAACACTGTAACAAATTTTAGATATAAGGAATAAATGGCTTTTTTATTTATTTTATATTATAAAAAAAAACGTTAGACAAGTTCTAAATCAGGAAAAAGTTTTTTGGTTGGCTATTCAGTTGTATCTTTTTGACCTGGTGATTTTTGTTGTAGGCTTATAGGTCATACATATTTATTTACAGAGGACAAAAAAATTGAGGTGACTTTTACATTTTTTGTTAAAAAGGAATCTAAAATTGTGGCAATGTTTTGTTGTATAAGTCGCAGGTTTACTTTGAATAAACACCAGTGTTACCTGCATTTATGTTACATTTTAACACACTTTATTAGCTTTTAAAAATGGAATATAAATATAAGGTAATAATAAATCCTTCCTACTAATAATATAAAGGCGAAAGTTTGTAAGGATGTGAGGATGTTTGGATGTGAGAATGTTTGTGACTCTTTCACGCAAAAACTACCGAACAGATTTTGATGAAACTTGGTACAGTGATATATATATATATATATATATATATATATATATATATATCCTATAACCTGGAATAACATAAAGGCTACTTTTTAACGCGGACAAAGTCGCGGGGCGTCCGCTAATACCCCCTAAGTAACAAAACGCCTACATAGAGTGCGCTATTTCACAATGTACACGGGAAAAACTTTCTACGCACGCGGAGCCGCGGGAAAAGCTAGTAAACATATAAATTCTACATTACCTTGCATCTTTCTTTTTCTTTCTACAGCTAACCTAGCATCAAAGCCATTCATGACACCTCTTGGCCCCATACAACTCACTGCCGAGGAATGCAACGAGATCCTCATGAAGAGGGCGCTCCAAGCCCAGGGCATCGCCACCCCAGTCATAGACACCTCTCAGCTGAACCACACACTGCTGAACGGCGGGCTGAAGAGCTTGGCGGAGGTGACCACACAACAGGCACAGGTGGAGATACAGACGACACCCACACATCAGCAGCATCATCAGCTTCTGCATGCGAAACAAGAACCGGGGACTACGAATAATTCACCAAAAGTGAGTTTTTGAAATTAATTTGATAAAAAAATTAAATTTTATTCTAATTTTATTTATTTTATGTGTACACTAATATGCACATCAAGTTTTATCTGCCACCTACTACCCGACAACTGAAACGAGTCATTTGGCCTCCCTCCACCTCCCGCTTCCCTACCTCGCCCGCCCGCTCTCGTCATTGCCCATGGGCGTTAGTTCTATAATCCACCACGCTAGCCCTGTGCGGGTTGGTGGACATCACATGAGCCTAAGAACTTCTTCTTCGGCGTATGCAGGTTTCCTCACAATGTTTTCCTTCACCATTTGAGAGCAGTCAGTAAATGTACTTATGTTTCGAAATTCCATTGGTACATGGCCCAGCCGGGGATCGAACTTCGGACCTTTCGATATGATCTTATCTTATCTTCTTAGTGGACCAGGAACACCTGGCGATACTTCGACCCTATGGGATCTGTTGTCCACCAAACGGTGCCCCAATCCGTTTTTTTGGTGGACTTCACATACGCCTTAGAGTAGTAAAAACTACGTCTTTGGCGTATGCAGGATTCCTCACGATGTTTTCCTTCACCAAAAACCTGTGGTATTATAATAAACCGTATTTAAGTTTCGAAAAACTCATTGGTTTCGACCAGGATCGAACCCATGCCCTCATGAACGTGAGTCGAGTGCACAACCAACTAGGCTACCACGGCTCTCTTTTTTTCGATATGATAGGCTGCTTGTCCCTGACGCCACTGACGCTCTATACTGACTAAATTGAATACTACACTATACTGACCACAAGACAGACGGTGTATTCTCAGACCGAGCTGCTGAACACAAACTCCGTGATGACGACGCCGCAGCCGGCCGCGGTGAAGGAGAGGCCGTACTCGTGCGAAGAGTGCGGCAAGTCCTTCCTGCTGAAGCACCATCTCACCACACACGCCAGGGTGCACACGGGTATGTGCTTTGTGACTAGTTATACATCGATCATTTGAAATTATAACTATATTATAATTATAACATATCACAAACTAGGATCAAATCAACAGCCTATTAATATGTCCCCACTACTGGGGCTCAGGCGTCTCTCAACGAGGGCGTTAGGGCTATAGTCCACCACGCTAGCCCAGGGTTGGTGTACTTCACATGCGCCTAAGAATTTCTTTTTCGGCGTATACAAGTTGCCTCACGATGTCGACAAACTAGGATACCTGTCATTAACATTTCATTTCAAACCTACCAGGCCAGGTACAAATTGTCCAAAGTTATCTGTCATCTATGGCAATCGAACATACGACCTCTAAGCTAAAACTAACTCATAACTGATCCAAACATATGTCAATGAGGCCGTCTATAGTCTATCAGGTGGCGCCTCTATAATAGATGGGACACATAAAGCTTACAGATCATAGTGTAGACTATGATTTATTTGCATTGTAGAATGCAAATAAATTGCAGTTTTATGGGCTATGTACGCTGTTGGCTTGGTTGTTTGTAAAACAAGTGTAAAACAAAAGACCACTTGACTAAAATAATCTGCATTACAGAATTTGCAAAAGTATTCTTTCTAAAGTGGTCCCTACACGATCATGCTGCATGACATGCATTACGTGCTGTCACTCATGCATGATCGTCTAGTTGTAGTGATTGACGTGCATTACATGCAAACTACGTGCTGGCCGTTACTTCACTGTACTATGTGATTGATAGCAAGAATGAGGGTCCATCATGCAGCATGATAATTCGCGTAAACGTAATGCATGTCATGCCGCATGATCGTTTAGGGACCGCTTAAGAATTGTAATATTAATTTAAGGTGTGACTTTTCGAAGGGGCTTATTTTCATAGTTATATTGTGCACGCGAAAATTTCTCGACGTTATTTTCATTTAAAATAATAACTATGAGTAATTAATAAGTTCTATCTATGGGGTCCGATTTCGAAGTCACAAAGTTAAAATTTGACAGCATTAAAATTTTGCTATCTCTGTCACACACTATTACAAAGGTAAGAGACAAAACTCTTTTCGTGCTGTCAAATTTTTAATGTGTGCATTTAGAATCGGACCTTATGCAGTTAAAATTAGCTCCATTGTCGAATAAACTTTGTAAAATAAACCCCTTTGCCAATAAAATAGCCCAGTGACTGTTTTATGTTCATCTACAAATTTTCAGCTCTATCACGCGTGACGTTGATTCGTTTTGAGTTTCGTTCGTTAAATACTAGTTTATTAATAATAGGCTGGTGTAATTTGTTTGTTCGCTACTTTTAAAGGTCATTTATTGGAAATGATCTCTTAATTAAATAGGAATCGTCTCCATATGATTCAATGACCAATTATTTATAAAAATTATCATCAAAAAACTTATTTTGTTGCCTATAAAAAAAATTAAATAAACGATCTTATTCAAGAACCGTCTTATGTTGCAAGTGGATATACGTTTGCTTTGAGATTTGGTGTACAAATAAGTTTACTATATGAGGGTGTGGATCTTAAAACCTTACATACGGTAATGTCCCTTACGCAATATGTATCGCATGCCCAAAACTTCCGGTTCTCAAAACGACCCTTGCATTTTCTCCGATTGTGATCAACTTGTAAGCTCAGATCGCTGACTGTCCCCATTGTGGACTTCCATCTTGGAAGACTAAAGAACCGCGCCAGCTAAAGAGAAAAATTCCCCAAGACAATGCTGCTAAAAATCCAACCCAGACCTGACTCTAGTTAGCCAATTAGGATGCGCCAATGGGTGTATGCCTAGCAAGACAATTATAATATGCCACACATTTTACTGAATGTCTAAAAAAAGTGACAGATTGTAAAAATGAAAAGGGGAGAAAACAAAATGTTGGACTCCAAATGCGATTAAATACCACGCAGTATAGTCCCCGCGGAATTTCTTGACGGCAGAATGAATATAGTCACAAATTGTTTGCACATCGCTAACAGTGCTTATAGTCTATGTGTGCGTAAGCGAGATAGCGTAATACATAGAGATGTCCAAAAACTTGAAAGTTTGATTAGGTTTATCGAATCAATGAATCATTTCTTGAAATTGAATGAGCGTCTCTAGTGAACCTTCGCACAGCTCCCTTTTGACACTATGTTTGGTCGTTGCGCAGAAGTCAGCCAACTTCACACAGCCGCCATTAAACCCCGCGTTTAATATATTTTTATCTTAGAATACATAGCGCAGTCAACATTGTGAAAATCTCGTAATTAAGTTTACGCGGTTTATAGTTTCCTCGTATCTCGTAAGCGAACGCTAAGGGCTTCTTTCACCACTTCCTGATATTGTTACAGATAGTAATCTTAGTGATAAACTAATCTATCAGATAAATCTGTGTGATAGACTATATAAAATATATAAGATATAGGCAATCAGATACCTGTGAAAACAAAAAAATTGGCTATCTGTCAGATAACCTGTAGATAGGGTATCTGGGACTTTATCAGCAAGCGGTGTAAGAGGCCCTAAACCTCGTAAACTTACGAGAAGTGTCTCGTAAGAGAACGCTAAGGGCTTCTTTCACCACTTCCTGATATTGTTACAGATAGTAATCTTAGTGATAAACTAATCTATCAGATGAATCTGTGTGATAGACTATATAAAATATATAAGATATAGGCAATCAGATACCTGTGAAACAGAAAAAAACGGATATCTGGTAGATAACCTTCATATAGGGTATCTGGGACTTTATCAGCAAGCGGTGTAAGAGGCCCTAAATCTCGTAAACGTACGATAGATATCGTACGTTTGTCGCCCGTGCTCTTGCCGCAGTGACGTCACCGTGCGGCGCGCTCTGTTGCAGGCGAGCGGCCGCACGCGTGCGCGCACTGCGGCAAGACGTTCGCGCACAAGCACTGCCTCAACACGCACCTGCGGCTGCACAGCGCCGCGCGCCCCCACCCCTGCCCGGAGTGCGGCAAGGCGTTCACGCTCAAACACCATCTGGTCACGCACTCGCGGGTAACTCCATCCCACCTCCCACTGTCGCATGATCACCTATTTCAGGAATGCGAAATGTCCTAGGCGCGAAAAATCCTCAACGCGAAATGTCCTAGACGCGAAATGTCCTCAACGCGAAATGTCCTAGACGCGAAATGTCCTAGACGCGAAATGTCTTAGACACGAAATGTCCTAGACGCGAAATGTCTTAGATTCAAAATGTCCTAAACGCAAAATGTCCTAGACGCGAAATGTCTTAGAGGCGAAATGTCCTAAACGCAAAAAGTCCTAAACGCAAAATGTCATAAACGTGAAATGTTCTAGACGCGAATAAGACGTTCCCCGATATGGACGAAGTCAACCAAATGCGAAGTAGACGAAATTGCGACGAAACGACTCTGCGTTAGTGCGGGTGTGGAGTCTTCCATACAATCCCATTATATCACCATCGGCTGTCACCGCCCCGCTACGGAGAAGCTTAATTCGCGCCACTATATTTCTTTTTTCTCTTTCTAACGTTCTCACGAGAAAGCGACAGAAAAGCAACCGGGTGAACGTTTCCATTCATTTGTACACCAATCTCATACCTTGCCAAATTAAGACAGACATCTATTGATTGATAACTTATTACGCGTCATTAATTAATTAAAAGGAAACAAAATCAAGTAAGTAAAATTAAATAATAATGATTCAACTCGCGACTCAACGCGCGCGCGATGGAGCTGTCCGGCCGCGTCGCGGTGACGTCTCACGTGAGGGTCTCGTTGCACTGACGTCCGCAGGCGAGCGGCCGCACGTGTGCGCGCACTGCGGCAAGGCGTTCGCGCGCAAGCACTGCCTCAACACGCACCTGCTGCTGCACTCGGCCGATCGACCGTACCGCTGCCACGAGTGCAAAATGGCCTTTACGCTGAAGCATCATCTCGTCACGCATTCCAGAGTAAGTATCTTAATTTTGGATCGATTCTTCATTTCAAGAAATTCAAAAATTTCAATAAGATAGATGGTTTTAAATTGTCATCGTCGTGGAATACAGTGATCGATAAACTTAAATCTCGCGATTTATCGTCGAATACACCCGCGGATACCGTGAGTGTTGTGTGCCGGGACTTTCCAATAATACAAGATCAGCAGAGGGTAGTTTCAGAAACTATTCACAGCGCTCAACACTGACAGCTCGCCTCTCCAGTCAGCTCGTGACCACGGCCAGTGTAACCTGGTCGAAACGTCGGGCAAAGGTAAATAAAACTTGTTCGTGTGTAAAACCCGTATATAATTATGAATACAAAGCGCGAAAGTCTCATATGTACGGATGCCATCGATTTATGTAAAGCAAGCGGTACATTGGTGACGTTCTTACATTACGTACTCAAGCAATGGACCTGATTTAATATCTCTAAGGATACTGACAGAGATAAATAGAATGACGCATACAGGTGGCGCGCGAGCAAGCCGATGTAAGTCAATTAGGACAAAGTGGCCTTATTTATGAGATAAGGAGGATAAGTAACGAATCTACCGCTTGTTTAACCATATATCGGTGTCCAACGCTGTTACTTCTGTCTACGACTGGCCGACCCGAAAGCCCCCAAGAAAACAACAGTGGAAAATTGAATTACGTCGTCACATATTCTAGGTACGTACTAAAAGAGAAATCTTTTCTGTTTTTCTCCTTTTGTCTGTAATTTTTAAATGTGCAATAAAGTGTATTGAATTGAATTAAACTTTCTGTAGAAATGATGAGAATACTGCTGGAATCAGAATGTCAGAATCCTGCGTATGCGGTTTTCCATACATTTTGATGCCATTTTAAATCTTTTTTTATATTGACTAGTCCCTGGTCAAAACGGCTTGCCTGATTAGTTAGGTGTGTACGGCACTCTGGACCTCCTCCATCCATACTCCAGACAGCCACCATCAGATCTCACGTAAACTGTTCCCTGACGCAGAGATCTAATGGCTCAAAGTCACCTTGAATGTATTCGGATTCTGAGTCGATTCAGGTGGAGTACCAATAAATCAAGCTTCGGCTTAATTTGGGACTAAAGATCCGTGTGTGAATTGACCCAAAACATGATTATAAACATTGTTATGTATGTTAAAGACCCCAGGCCCTTATTTTTTTTGAGTAGTATATATTGTATTGTAATTTGCAGGTGCACAGCCGCGACCGCCCGTTCGTGTGCGGCGAGTGCGGGCGCGGGTTCCCGCTGAAGCGGCACCTCGTGACGCACAGCAAGTACCACGCGGGCGAGCGGCCTTACGTGTGCGCAGACTGCGGCGAGAGCTTCGCGCAGAAGGTCAGTCTCATCACAGCCAGCCAGCATCGCGTGGGTAGCAAGTCAACGCGTGTACGTTGTAGACAAACAGAGAGATGGACGAGCGTAGTCATGCAATTATGATGGTCGAAGGAACCGCCGAAGACCAAAACGCAGTTGTGAAAAGGAGCAGGATGGCTTCCTACCATAAACTTGGAGTATCGTAGATGAACAAAGTGTGCGAGTGAGAAAATAATGTGGTAGCGTCACAAGTAAAAAGAGAAAACAAACTCAAGGTCATTGTTTTTGTATGACAGGTTGGGCCACAATGGGGCAGGCTGTTATATACGTGATAAGGTTGTATGTTTAATGAGATCTTTGTCTATACCCTACTATGTACTTGTTGTGTGTTAATATTTTGATTGATTGATTGATTGACTGCTATGTTGCTTGCAGGAGCACCTGGTGATGCACAGCCGGTTCCACGGGTCGCTGTCGCCGTTCGTGTGCCCCGACTGCGGCGTGGCGTTCGCGCGCAAGTTCCAGCTGGTAAACCACGGGCGCGTGCACGGGCGCGTGCCGCACGCCTGCCCCGTGTGCGGCAAGGAGTTCCTGCAGAAGCGCACGCTCGTCGCGCACATGAAGTTAGTCTAGCTCTATTTAGTAGTTGGTGGTACAATGCACACTTACATACATTCCCAACAACCATGCATAAATATGCTTCCAGGGGCCAGGGGTCTCTTTCATACATTGGAGATCACTTTGACCCCTTGGGTGTCCATCAGGGAACGGTTTGGGTGAGATCTGATCGTGGCTGTCTAGAGTACGGATGGAGAATACGGTAGGAGACTAAAAAAAATCTAAAATGGCGTCAAAATGTATGGATAACCGCAGGATTCTGACTGGTCGCTGGTGAAAACGGCTTGGTGGGATCAGGCATACTCGCCTAGGTCAGGCATTGGTCTCCACAATAGTATACCTGCTAGTACATCCATATCAATAACTTTAGGTTTTTTAACATTGTGGAGAAAGAAATTAATGAATTTATTATTAAATATTAATGAATTTATTTATAAATGCTGCCCTTTTTTCTTGAGTGAACACTACGATGTAATTTCCAGAATTCACACGGGAGAAGGCGTTGTCGCGTGCCTTGAATGCGGCGAGGCGTTCAAATGCAAATCGGAGTTGCAGCAACACTGCAAGCGGACCAGGCACTGCGCACCAGCACAACAAACCCAGCAACAAACCCAGCAACAAGTCACAGTGCAACAACAAGTCACGGTCCAGCAACAAGTGCAACAGCAACAGGCGCAGCAACAAGCGCAGCAACAAGCGCAGCAACAGGCGCAGCAACAAGCACAGCAACAAGTACAAGTGCAACAGACTGTCATAAAGACGGATGACTACAAGCAGCATGATTTCAAGCCGCAAATTGTACAGGTTATGCCATATCCCACAATGGTTTATTTCACACAATCTACGTGTCGTTGGCAAATCGTAGAATTCGTCTCGTTACAAATGGCGTCGTCAGTTTCTAAAAAATGCTTCGTCATTTTCTATTAAGCCAAAAAGAGTTACTGACCTTTTAAGAGCAGTCATTTAGTACTTAAGTTTCAAGAAAAAACAATCGTACATGGTACGACTGGGGATTGAACTCGGACCTCTCGAAATGAAAGGCCGTGTCTTGCCTACGTCACCAACGTACATTATTTAAATAAAATTCGTAACAATATGCAACATATTATGTCAATGGGCCTGTTTTGATAATATTTAATTATTGTGTGCAGGTTATAGGAGCGGACGGTCAGATAGTATCCGAGAAGGCAACTCCAGGGTATGCGTGTCCAGAATGTGGATCGTGTTTCAATACTAAGGTTAGTATTCTACACAATTGATGGTCCGATGTTCTTATTATGTTCAGCTCTTTATATGCGGTCTACCCTCATACATGAATGGCCGGACTACAACTACGGTTCAAATACACAAAAAAACACTCTAAAATTAAGGTATTTTTTTTATTGATAATTATGTAATTGTGAAGTTGTGCTGCAACCACCAGTTTTTTTTATATGTTCTGAATATTAAAAACATCGACTGGCCTAATAGGACTTGGTTTCTAGGGCCTAAAAACCTTTAAATTGTATTGTATTATTAATGGATGGTTAGGCCAATCGTAGTTTAAATATATTTAAATGGTAACATTTATAATGTGTGTCAAGAGAATGATGAGACTGAGCGAAGCTCCGCGCTCCGTTCTTTCTGCCTACCTCGTCAGGGACATAGCGTGAAGATATGTATGTAATTGTATGTAACATTTATAATTATTAGAGTGTGTACAGCCTTCCCCATTGTGTTGCGTGCAGGAGGCGCTGTCGCTGCACGTGCGTCTGCACGCGGGCGACCGCACGTGCGTGACGGACCTGTGCGCGCTCACCGCCGCGCTGCAGCCCGGCCTGGTGGCGGCCGCGCAGCACGCCTCGCACAGTACGTATCTATTAGGTTAGACCCAACACTCTGTTTATTACTTAATAGCTTTAAGTTGCCCTTATCTACTCAAACGTCCTGGGATAGGATGTATCCCAAGGTCTTGACTTTGGCGGCGCCGCCGCTCTGTACGAGTTTGTATGAGACGAATTATCTAGGCAGCGGTGTCGCCGCCCGCCGCGCCGCTCGTAGATCCGTAGATTAAATAGTATTCAATATTTTATTCCAGTATATAATCTATCACTGGACCAAGTTTCATCAAAATCCGTTCAGCGGGTGATTTAACAACAAATATCCAAACAGTAGTGGGATTTTGTTTTGGTGATCTTGTGAAGTTTTGTAAGCTGAATTTTGTAGAACTGGCTTATTGTACATTATTGTAATGCAATTATATTGTTACAGACCAACCAATTCAAATAATCTCGTCTAACCCCAATAATGTTGTCCATACTCAAGTCATAGCTACGGTGAGTAAACCTTCGTTAACTATATGAAAAGTACAAGTATTATATCTACCGGCCCACACCGACCGGCAATCTAAGAGGATTTAAAAAATTGAAAGATAATTATCGGGTCTAATGGTGTCCTTGGGACCACGCGTTAGTTATTCTTCGTCATTGTTACAACATATCATCAAGAACATAACAAATATAACAATCTGTTAACACTATTTGTTGCTCGAGAATTAAGTCACTGAAACAAAATAAGCAATAGATGGTGTTCCGAAGTAGGCTGCAAAGTTAACGTGGTGATACAGACTCGTTTTTTTTTCTGCTAGAGTTCCTTTAATGTAGTTAATGTGTACATTTTGATTTTGACACTCCTGTGGGGTATTTTCGTAAGCCATTTCATTTGGATTGAAATTAACGTCATTTGAATTGCCCTCCATTGAAAATTTCGCTTTTCTAGACCAGCTGTTTCAAGTGTATTGAAGATCAGGTCAATTAGGCTGTCCTTTTTTATGGAAGATCTCGAGATATATTTGAAATCTGTTTTTATTCAGAATCACCACATAACGCCGCCGCGGCCTAAGATACACTTCTGCGTGGACTGCGGGAAAGGGTTCGCGGCAAAACACGGCCTACTAGCGCATCACAGGAGGTAAGATCACATACGAATTTCCATCTTAGTATGTAGTAGTTTTAGACTGTATGGCTTTAAGAACCTTCGCCTATCTTATTGAAAACTTGTCGACACTGCCGACGTCGGTGGCGCCAAGCTGGGGTGCCACAGTTGATTCTAAAACGCGAGAGCGAGATGCGAGATTGACAATTACATATCGTTCGAGCGAGAGGAATATAAATATGATATCATTTTTACATCAGTTCTAACCACCGGCCCTGGAGTGTGCCTAGAAGATAGTGATAAGTTTTCAATAAACAAGGCGAAGGTTCATAACCTCTCGAAACCAGCCGGCTCGATATCGAGCCAGTACGGTATACCTTTGTTATACGTCAGATAATACTAATAATGTTTAGTTTCGTACCTTATTTAAAGATTCATATTTGTCGCTTGCGATATTTTGCTTGAACAGGCTCGGATGTGTCCATATTACATTTCGCATCAGTCGAACCATCTATAGAGTACTCTCACACTTCGCTCTTTTACACCAAACAAGATTGAAATTGTGATTGTGAACGCCTACAGACACCCGGATGGCAGCTGTACGCTGCGGACGCACATATGCGACCAGTGCGGCAAGGCATTCTTCCAGAAGAACCATCTGATGCTGCATCAGAGGCAGCACATGGATCTGCCCTCGAGAAGTGTGAGTATAGCATTCACTAAGCTCTCTGGATATTGTCTTATGAAAACATAAATTTGCGGCTCTAATACTTAATAAACTTTAAATAGTATTCCTAAGTCGACGGCAAAGATACCACCAACCAGTTTTTGCTGCTCATGTATACCTTGCATGCACATTTTGCCAAGACGCAAACAGCTATCTAATACACGTTAATTGTATCAATAATTACAGTCGCAAGCGCAGCAACAAGCAACGCAACAGGCGCAGCAACAAGCGCAGCAACAGGCGCAGCAACAGGCGCAGCAGCAGGCCGTGCAACAAGTGCAGCAACAGGTTCAACAACAGGTCCAGCAACAGGTCCAGCAGCAAGTGCACCAGCAGCAACAGCAAGTGCATCAGAACAGTCTCGAGTTGCAGGAGGACCATCAGCAACCGACTCATATACAAGTGGTTAGTGCAATAAAAATAATTCAGTAGGTACATTAAAAAAATTAATGCTGCATATCTGGTCCCAAACTTGGGCTAAATTAATTTAATTACAAAAACGACAAAATCGCTAGCGAATTTAAATCCTGTAATTTGCTGTAGGTTTGTTGCCACTGATTTTTACAGACAAATCATCACAGATAATTAGAAACAGACAATAATTTTTATACAAGGTCACTTTGAAGCCATGGTTCTCCGTGAGGATTGATCGAGGCATGATCTGATGACGAGCGATGACCGTCATTAGATCATGTCCCAGTCACAGAGAACCATGACTTCAAAGTGTCATTAGTATGAAAATTATTGCCTGTTTCTAATTATCTGTCCACCTATGTATGTGTTCGTTTGCGACGTTGCAGGTGACGAACCGGTCGGGCCAGGTGATCGGCAACCAGATCGTGGTGGGCACGGTGGGCGGGCGGCGGGCGCTGCTCGGGCCCAACGTGCACATCGTGGGCCGCGACGGCAAGCCGCTGCACCACCTCACCGCGCAGAAGCACCAGAGGCACCACACCACCAGGTCACATACCCACACATAGATAGATAGATTTCGCTTCAACAGAGTACAAACATTATATAAAGTCGCATCTATAGAAACGATCGTCAAAGAATTATACAGTTATAAAATTGTCCGCTGGTTCACCCCTAAAAATTTTGATCCTTTTTTTATTTCAAAATAGTGTTCTCAGCATTTTTAATATTGCATATAAACCTAAGTATCTGATACCTATCGATTTTCAACTAATTGGTCATCGTAATAAACTTTTTCTTTTAAATATCCTTTACAACCGGTTTTTACGTTACAAAAAAAAGTAAGTGTACTGTCACATGCTCACACGGTGATTGCTTGCACCCACAGTGGCGACGTGAAGGAGGTGGGCGGGCTGGTGCTGTCGACGGGCCGCGGCGCGGGCCTGATCAAGTACGAGATCTCCATCCCGCCGCCCGCCTCCGTGGTGCAGGTGCAGCAGCTCGACTGAGTGAAGCCCGAGCCCCGCGAGCCGGTGCTCGTTTGGGTCGACGAGTAGACTGCCCAGTGCGCGAGTGACGCCGTTGGTAGACGCCATCGTGAGGTGGCTACACAGGTGGGCAGTTGGTTTGGGGCTTTTGCTGTCTGTCGGTAGTAACTGCATTGTGTGTGTAAATGTGTACATTAAAACGAATTTACTTTGCGAAATTGGTGGCATTATCGCCTGAGTCGGGTGGACCCTGATGAATGAACCCACGGAAGTGGGTTGAAACTACAGAAGTGGGCAGTTGATTTAGGGCTTTCACAGTCGGTCGGTAGTAACTACTTTGTGTGTGTAAATGTGTGCGCGGGAGATGGGGAAAAAGGGGAATGTAAATAAAAATTCGGGGAAAAAAACAATTCGGTAAAAAGATCGTCTCAGATGCCGCCACTAGCGTGTGTAGTAAACTTTGACAATTGTGTTCCTAAGGCGTCCGTCGTCTCAATACACCGCTATCAGGCGTTCTATACAACGCAATTGCGCGATTCGCGCGCACGTTCGTACGAGCGCGCGATTGAACATAATGATGGCGAATATGTGTCCTAATTGACATTCGCGCGACTACACTGATTTTGTTAGCGAACGTGCGATGATCGCGTCGCCTATTTGCGCGATGCTCGCGTAATCGCGTTTTGCTAGGACGACGCCTTTCGCGCGAACCGCGCAATCGCGTTGTAGATTACAAAAAGAAAAATGGAATTGATTGGTGAATTACAGAAGTAAACCTAGATACGTGTAAGTATGAATGTAATGATACTCAATATACCCTTCAGGTAGATCGAAGCAAATAATTTTAGATTGATATACAGTATGCGCTGGTGGCGCCGCGAGCGGCGAACACTGGGAGTTTTAACCTCCTACCATAGTGCAGTGGAGTTGATACCCTCACCTTTATTTTTGATACAAATTAATTGTGGGCCGAAACGAACTTAAAACCATCTGACATGGGGACAGCCCACGAGCTTGCTGTGGCCATCTCTTTTAAAATCACGAATAAAATTTCAATTAATTAAATGAATGTAATATAAGGACATTATTTGGTGATAATTTGAAACTTGTAAATATTTAATTGTAAAAACTGTGTAGACACTTTTATAACTGGACATCATTGTGTAGTTTTGTCTTGTTTCTGTAAGTGGATAGACTGGTCTATTCGTTTGTGTAAATAGAGATTTTTTAGACTGTTGAACATTGTATATAGGTATACAATTGTATGTACAGATTCCTCGAAACTATGATTAAAGCCTAAATTGTTATCAAATTATACCAATAGATCGGAAAGCTTTATTTAAAATACGACGGCCTGACAATAGAGTTATAATTCATTTGTATTTTCAAATAACATAGCGCAATTTAATTTTCCTACTTTATTTTATAGGCAATAACTGAAAATTAGAATTGGGGAGTTGTAGAAATTCAATCGAATTGACCATTATAAGCTTTATTTGCGTCTTTGAAACGAAATAAACGATACAATAAACGTATACTCGGCCGCAATGTTAAAATGGTTTTGTATTGAATGTTTTGTTTACTAGACGATAATACGATTGTTTTCGTCAATCTGAACGGTTGTAAGTAAAAGATGAATGTTCTAAAATTTAGAACATGTATGGAACGCTTGTGTGGAATGATTGTATTGTAAAAATACGTTACTAGATTGCTTTGTAAATTAGTGTAATGCGTAAGATGTACTGTAGTTAGGACTTAGTCTTACTGTCTTTGTACATATCAATACTTTTTTATAAAGACAATGAATACAATTGTGGTTTTGTAATTTAAAAAAATGTACAATCTCTCTGTAGGTACGCATTTAAGTTTGATACGTTTATTTAAGTCGCCCGGTCGAATAAGTTTCAGTTGTTAAGTACATTTTAGGCTCGGTTTTGGACGCGTAGACTCTGAAAATTTTACAATTCTAACATTAGCCTTTGATATTGTATACCGAATGAATTTCTAAAAATCGATTCAGTAGTTACAGAGATTACTTTAAAAACACATACAAACTTTAAATCTTAATTATATTAGTGCAGAAAACACCATATTATTTTTATGTTCTCTATACACACCTCTATCATTTGGCTAAATATTTTAAATATGAGGTTATGTACATAGGTGGACGGATAATTAGAAACAGGGCAAGATTTGCATACAATCGAGGTGACTTTGAAACCATGGCTCTCCGTGAAGGATTGATCGGGGCATGATCTGATGACGGTCATCGAGAGAGTACATGGAGGACTTTCCCCTATAGATACCAACTGATCAGATGAGCCGTTTAGTAGTAGGATCGTCATGTAGAAAAAAACCTGCAAAATCAGATCATGCCCTGATCAATCCTACATGGAGAACCATGGCTTCAAAGTGACCTCGATTGTATGAAAATCTTGGCCTGTTTCTAATTATCCGTGCACCTATGTACATATATTCATCAGTTAAGAGCTATCTTATCTTATAGAAGGGGGCCGGGCATACCCGGCGACACTGCGACCCTATGGGATCTATTGTGTCGGCCCCTGTTCACCTGGCGCTCTCCTCCCCAAGTGTTCGCTGCACAAATGCTATTGTGCAGCTGAGGGGTAGGAGCCTGTAGTCCTCGGGTTCAGGATAAGCCATACCCAGGACACTCATTCGCCTTGCGGCTAGTGCATCGCATTCACACAGCAGATGTTTCATCGTCTCGCTGTCCTCAGTTAAGAGCTAATTTTAGACGTAAATTTTTTAGTGTATTCCGTCAAAATCGGGCATCTGTTTTCCTTTATAGTAATGGCAGGTTTTGGATGAGTGTAATGTGCAATGAAAAATCAAGATTAGTTGAAAATGTTCTAGATCTGATTTAGTAAAATATTTTATATTTATACAGAAACGGAGGTTCGCATGTCGGTATTGATTTAACTTGACAATGAAAAGTCGCTGCTTTAATATTAATCATCATCAGTCTGCACTAGTCCACTGCTGGACATAGGCTGCTCTTGGGGGACAATTTGTCCCCTAAGGGGTTACAGAACTGGGAATAATCCCTCATTCTTCAAGTTAAATCAATTCTCGTAAGTAGCAGAAATATCTGTCAACGATCAATGGTTACAGAATTGAGTGTGTTCAAACACACCCGCCAAATCTATCGTACTATCGATGGTTTCGAGATTTATGCCATTGGCCGGAGGCGGGCAAGATGGATTTTCTTATTTCATCATGTTTTGAAACTGTTACAGGCTTGAGTCTAGAGGGTTTGTAGGCAAACAGAAAACATATCTCACCTATGATTGCCTAGGAGTTATAGCATTTTGTGAATAATTCTTATTAATTTAACAATTCTTATTAAAAATTGTTAATTTCTTTTAAAATTATTATTTAATTCTCGGCCGCCGGTCCATTTAGTCCAAGTTGTCGACACTCGCTAGTGTTGTAACGTCACACAAGTATCGATATTGCCTAAAACCATCGGATTGAGTCGATATTTCTGCTATACAGTAAGTTCGGCTGTCTTCTGGGTTCGTTGTGTATCTAGTCTGTGATAGGGAACGACATTGAACTCGTGGCGAGTGAAACATGCCTGTTTTGTGATCGATGCTATCAGCTCTTCAAGTCTCCACCAAGAACCTAGGTTAATTCCACAATTAAAATTTCCAGGCATTATACTAGTGCTTCCAATAACTTTTGTAACTGTTACAGGGTGTGAACAATAATCAGTTCTTTTTCCGTGACAATAATATATTTGTATAAATCGGTTACAAATGCATTCAGTATCGAATACCAATAAACATATTTTTTCTTCATCTCCTTTGTAGATACGATATATTGTGGAGAGTTTAAATATGCATGGCCCAGTTAAGCTTTCTCCCTCTGTAATGTAATTCCGAGATCGGTTAGTTGCCTAGCTAGAGAGCAAAATATTACTTTATTTGGTCTTAGCCCCAGTCTTGTCTTGTCAGTTTGGAGAGCTGATTGCAAACGTTCAATATGAAAAATGCAACAATTAAATGCGTGTTTGTTGAATTGAATCTTGACATTGTTTGCCATTTACTTACATGTAAATACTATAGTAAATATCTATAATTTTTATATTAAATGAAAATATACATACTATAATCATTCATTTGTATTATTTATTGACTAAGACGCTGTAAGTGGTCCTTAGAAACCAGCTTGACATCCTTTATGAAGAAATACATTCAATGTTCCATTTTGGGCTTCGAAGTGGTCAAAACTCGTGCTTCGATATGTATATTTATATTTCGAATACAGCACTAGATAGAGTTTTTCACTCTCGATTTTAGATCTTATCATTATGTAAGAGATTCGCCATTTTTGCAATGATCCGCCCACTACTTTTGAAGTTTTGATCAATTAATTTACCCCAATGTCATGCCGTAATCAAAAGCACAATTACTTCCATTCATTAACATCATATCACCTTTAACGCCCACTGCTGGACATAGGCCTTCGACAACGAACGCTACCACGCCCGGTCCTGCCGTCCATTGCCGTAGCAATTTGTATGATTAAGATTAATGACGTCGCGGTGACGTCAGACTGATGGAGCTCGTCTCCTGATGACGGAATCGGTTATGTTAGATGGGTGCCATTTCTCTTCTATTGTCGCCGGATCTTCCCTGCGTGGTTGTAAGTATAAAATATACCTAGGGCTACCACTATATATCATGTCGTCAGGGAATGGATGTAATGTATCAAAGTACCCCTGACCAAAGATTGTTTCCGAAAGACGTAGGTACATACATGCCTCATTCATTAATTTTCATAAAACTCATCCACTATCCTAAAATAAGTCGTCTGCAGGATTTTCCAAAGTGATGGCAGGTTTATAATTATTTCAAGCCACAGACGATGCCGATCCATCATCTGTATTTACTATTTAGTGTCCTCGCAGGACATACCTACCTACACGAGATAACTGAGTGTGGTATTCTGTTCCGGACTCTACACAGAATATTTTCAATGCAAATTCCACAAATAACCATAATTTTAGTTTAAAATATGCTTGTCTGTTACGATCCTGACGATCAACTTGATCATCTACAAACGCAGGATACCTCTGTACAGAACACTTCTGTAGTTGACGGCATGCGAGTGTGATTGATGAGATGATGCATAGTTGATAGACCACCTCTACCCCAAGGTCTGTGGTTGAAAATCACTTGATCATGCTATGTTGTTATGTCTGTCTCCCGTCTAGTTATTTCTAGCTCATTTTTACTTCCATATGGGCTGGCTTTGTTTTTATAACTAATAGTATAACTAGTTGGACAAACCCTACAGGAGATTCAGAAAAGTGAGGAGGACATGTATACCCTCGTAGTCATACTGATATGACAAATTAGTATGACCACCAGGAAAATCACTGGCAACCTTGTAAAAAATGAAAGTTGTTTTTGTGATTGTATTTTATACTTACTTTAAATGTAACCAAGTACATAACTAATGTCTATACTTATCTCTATCTAAATCTAAAAGATATCACAATTACTTCAAGCAGCGTTCTGCAGCACAAAATAGTAAGGCGGTTGCAGTCGGTTCACTCCGGTTGTGACGAGACTAGGCGCGGGCCCGTGCCATTCCAGCCTGTATTTGTCGAGGACCCTGGTCGCCAGCGCTGCCAGCATGGCGCCCACGATGCCGGCGGCCGGGCAGGCCTCCCCGAACGGCGTGGAGGCGAGGGGGTGGGCCCTGCAGGCGCGCAGGGGCTGCCAACCCTCGGGGCACCAGCGCTCCGGGATGAAGGCCTTCGCTCTGCCCCACTGCTTCTCACACTTACTGCTGACGCCGTGGCCGAGGACTATGTCCACCTGAAACGTTGGTGTTATTTTAATATCTCAATTGAGACGTTTTTCACGCAACAACTAGCTTCAAGCGTGGTTTGCTTGAGTCAGGTCTATTAAAAAGGAACTGGACCAGATCGAATAACCCTGACACCTTCTAACCGTTATATCTCCGAAAGTACTGGGGCACAAATTTTGATTTTTGGGCACTAATTGGCACAAATTGAGCACTAATTATTGGCGTACAGTAGGACTAGAAATTACGTGGTGGTCCCGCTGGGGTCACGGACATGAAAATGTCCAAAAACGGACTAAAAATTCTCTACAAGAAAGTGGTTGGTTTAAAAAATCCAAAAACTCCTTTGGGGTCCCAAAGCAATGGAAGTATTCGTTTATTTCAGACTACCCTTCCAAGGTAGGTACAGAACTCGGTGCGACCGTCAAACTCTTGGCCGGTTTTTTACCCGGTGTTCGCTTCTTTTATATTTCTTGTCCTATATTCCTTTAGCTTATGAATACACAGGACATTGGGAGTTAGGGAAAAGCTTTTCCTTCTTATTTTTGTCTCGGTACTTACCCCAGGCCTTTGTCCTTGGGGGAGGTCTTTGTCCAGCAGTGGACGTCTACAGGCTGATATGATGATGATGACTTACCCCAGCAGGAACCTCATAACCGGCGACAGTGAGGCTCTCTGTGCTCCTTCTGACGACGCCCCCGGTGGCGGGGTGCAGCCTCATGGCCTCGCGCGCGCACGCGGCGACGTACGGCATGCGGGGGCGGCCCGCGCCCGCGTCGGTGGACGCCGCCGCCCAGTGCACCTCGTCGTGGGCCCGCTGCTGCTGCGCCGCGTGGAGCGACAGCTGGTACAGCATGCTGAGGGCTGTTTGAGCGAGCTGGGAACAGTAATGACATTGCAACCAGGGGGATACAAATTACGAAACAGATTTTGATGAAACTTTACAGTTATATAGATTAGATAGTTCAGAATAACACATAAGCTATATATAAGGACCTCGGGAAAAGCTGTTCCCGCAGGAAAACACTTTTCTACTCGGGTGAAGCTGCTGGAAACAGCTAGTTCTTTCCAGTTGGAAGTTGCCAAGTCTATCTGAAAAAAACCAAACTTATTGCATTATCTGAAGACTTACCGGATCGACTCCAGCGAGGAAGACGTCGGCAGCTAGAGGCAGTATCCGCCTGTCCAGGGGCCGCAGCTTCCTAATCAGGAGCTGTTCTGGTCGGTCGCCGCTGTTGAGACTCTCAAGCGCCTGCAGCAAGAAGTGTTCCGTCAGACTGAAACAAAGACATGAGATGAATTACCGAGGTGGAACTGGGGTATGGAGTATAGCCACGCATTGGGATTGGATGCAGGCGGACGTATATTAGCTCATTAAAAAATAAAAGATAATTAACATACATATTTCTTTGGATATCTTCACGCTATGTCCCTGGCGGCATTAGGCAGAGAGAACGGAGCGCCAAGTATCGCGATCCTGACACATCTTTTTCGCTTCGCTCAGTCTCATCATTCTCTTCATAAATCTCTTCACACATACGCTCGCCGCGGGACGCAAGTGCTATTTACATGTCCGTCTGGGAGCACCTGACCCGCTCTATCTGATCCTCGTATGTTAATCTAGGTCGTCCTTGGCTCCTATTACCATTCACATTAGCACGATAACGTGGTCATTCGTTCATCACTCATTCGTTCAACACTGATGCTCAACGTGATAATTTATTCTTCTAATAAAGCCATTACATATAAGGGTAAGTATATATTTAATAAGAAAAGACGTCTCTAAATATGAAAGCCAGGCCAAGTGCCAGGAAGAAGTCGGTTGAATGCAGAGGGCATAAGACCGGGTCCGGTGGCGCTCATTGGGGGAAGGCCTATGTCCAGCAGTGGACGCTAAAGTGCTGATATGATGATGTCTAAAGTAATCCTCACCTGAAATGCTTGTCGAAAGTCTTCAAGGCGTTGTTGAAGGTCTGCGAGTCGGTTCTCAGGGTGCCCTCGCTGCGCACCAGGTAGCTGCCGTCGGCGATCTCCCGCGTGCAGCGCACCATGCGCTCGGCTGCGGTCAGCTCCTCGAGCGCACGCGCAGATAGAGAACACAGGTCGGGGCTGACGTCGTCGAGAGAGGTCTTTTCTGGTTTCCTGAAAAACCACGGCTTTAGGTAACTATGCTATGATCTGTGTATAACAGTCAGTCAAAATATTTTATTGCATGAGCTGTGCTAGAGTTACACTGGGTGGTACATTTTAGACTTTCGCGCTTTGTATTCATAATTTTATAATTATTTATGGGTCTTACACACGAAATAGTTATATTTACCTTGCCCGACGTTTCACTGGACACTGGGTGCATTTATACAACGTCAATTTTTTATCTACATCTGTTAGTGCTGAGAAGAGGAAGCGGCGGCGCAACAAACTTCCGCCACACATCTAACCACTCGAACGTGGCACTGTTAGACCGCCTCGGAGGTTGCGGGTTCGATTCCCATTGGGGACAGACAACTTTGTAAAAGTCTGGATGTTACCTATATTTGTGAATTGTATCCTTGACTATAGAACGGGACACGCTCCGGATCGCTGTGAAACGATGTTCGAGTGCCTCACGTGTGTTTCCGTGTCTCCCGTATACGGGCTGTGAAACCAGCAGTCCAGTACAGCTGTGAAACCAGCCTACAATCACATGTTACAATATGAGTGTATTTCACTTACTTGTTGTCCGCCGTCGGCACATGCACGACCCCATCCAAGCAGCCGAGCCGGATCCCGAGCATCATCACCCCCACCGTCTCCAGCGCCCACCGGTACACCTCTGTCTCCAACTCCTCGTTAAGCGCGTTCTCTGCGTGCCGAAGGTCGCCCAGTCTGAAAGTCAAGAAAGATGGCTTAAACTCTTCGCTCCTGAAATGTCACAAAGAAGTTCAAGAATTTTAAGCTCTTGGTTTTGCTGCTTGTAAGGGATACGTCCGCCCGCGGGCGCCCACCAAAGAGCTCCTAGCTTCATGGCAAAAGCAAATTAGACCGGTTTTGGTCACTATAATATTATGCTACCATGACAGACCTTTTGTTTCCTTAGCACTTTCTTTGGCGATGACGATGGTACTTGCCTTCTGGTAGCGTCGGCAGCGATGTCATCAAAGGCCTTGTCGTAGTTCTTCATCAGAGTGCCGTCTTCCAGCATTGCTCGAATGCCTGTCCATAATGCTCTGGTTTCATCGCTGAAACAATATGTTTTCCGCTTTTTCTTCATACACAATTATATCCTATAACAATTTAAAGATTCAAATTCATGAGCCTGCGATTTATAGGGTCAAAGATTTTATTTGATTTTGTAATTTACAATAATATCTGGTATTGTTATCTCTGTTCATATGAGCTTGATACTTACGAGTGTTGCGGACACTGCTCCGAGCCTTGTGTCCGGTGCTGGCGCAGGGGCGAGCGCTCCCAGCGCGGGGGCTCCGTGGCGCGGCTCTCGTACACCTGCCGAAGGCGAAAGGGCAACGCACTGGTCATTGCCAGCCTTCTTCTTTAAGAGTGAGGGCGAAAGGGCAACGCGCTGGTTTGCTATTTATTGCCATTACTTAGCCAATGTGTGACCAGATTTTGCAGCATCCTCCGATTTAGCAGAATTAGGCACTTAATTTAGGGCTTAGCGGATTTTGGCGTTTTTGCAGGTTTAGCAGGATATAAGATTTACTAAGTTTCACTTGGTTAGTTATACCTGGTAAGACTAAGAAACGTAAACTAATTTCTACCTGCTCTGCTTTATGAAGTTCTGATTTCACGACTATGAACACAAAATATTTTAAGGCCACATTGCAAAAACTATTATAGCAGTTTCAATTAAAAAGTATCTACCCAAACTTGGTTGATTTTTCATATAAAAACGGACCAGTGGATTTTAAAATCAACATGTTTCAGCAATCCTCACGTCAAACAGACAGTAAAAAGCAGAATGGGTGCATACATTTTACGCCTTCAAAAAATATGCTCGGTAGCTTTGTATGAAAATATTTACTACGGAATTAAGTCCGACTAATATTATTTTTTCCGTCCATCCTTTTTATTTTATTCTATTGATTTAACTACAATATACACTGCGGACAATACCTATACACTGTGACCACTGCGGATCTAAAGACCTAAGAAGGTGGCTGGAAGCGGCTGGATGCGGAGAGCGGAGGACTGTTGAAGAGCGGGTATGATGATAATATGTTGTTGAAAAGTATCTAGTCTTAAGCCTCATAAAGTGACGGAAAGCAACGCGTTCTCGCGTTGCACTCACTGTAGAGCAAAGCCACGGTAAAAGCCGATACAAAACGCAAACACGTTTCGGCGGAACGCGGAACGTTGACATGGCACACAAATTACTGAGATAAGTCTACCATCAGGGCACGTGGTCGGCTCGTGCTGTCTCCGGACGACTATCACACAGTATGCTAATGGACACTCAAATTAAAGCTCGTAAATGTCACTATGAGTTATCATTATCGTATTATCAATATTAAAGTACAACTAAGACAATAAATAGTATGTATATGCGCGGAGCCAAATTGTATTGCTTCGTATGTCAATGAATTCACAAACGAAAATCTACCTACTTCATTTAGTCGAGATCTTTTTGAGCCCTTGAAGCTCCGCCTCCGCCGGGAATGATTTTGGCGAGATCCGATGTTGGCTCTCCGGAGTAGGACTGGAGCTGTCAGCCCGGACTCCAAGCTTTTTAAGCTTGGTCCTTAAATTAACGTTGTTTAAAACACCAACCCGACGTAAAAATACCTACGCATTTATAGGTACACATCTTTTTTTAACTACCACCAATTCCTAGGTGTTAGCGCATAAGAAGCGGCATAACTAACCAAATAAAATATTTATTCGACATCGACGGTGCTCACACAATGTCAACAAACTAATTAAGTACCGTCTATATACATTTAAGTTATTAGTCGTAGTAAAAACAAAAATATTGTTATCAAAATATACCTACGCGTATCAACACAGCAATTTGAAGATAAGTAAATAGTTGCATCAAACGGATCATTGTTATCAAATCTTACTATACTTCAATTGCATCCAATAAATTCTACTAGATAACTTTAATCTATTACCGAACACCTTACGTCATTATCTTATATGTAGGTAGGTATGTGGAGATAAAATATCATCATCCCATTATTGGAATAACGCCTTTGCTTTGCTACGCTGAACAGAATTATTACAGTAAATACTTTTTCATTACTCATACTCTGAAAGAAGGTCTGAAGTTGCCTGAGGAGCGGGTTGAAAGTAATACATCTCAGCCCTAGGGAGAATCGCTTTCAACTGACAGCTGTCAAATTATATAAAAAAACTAGTACTATTTTGACATTTCTATTGGACCATGTTCCAACGTTCTATACAGCCACTCAATTACAGCGCGATGTAAAATTGAAATAACATAAAGTTATTATGTTATTATGTGATTGTGCAAAATATTTATCATTTTTTCAATGATGGAAATGAAAAATAATGGCAGAATATCTGGCCGGCCACAGAAAAAAAACAAAATAGACGGGAAAGCGGCAATCCGATCTTCTTTTGTTTTTTCGAGTTGTAGAGTTTTGTTTATACTTCCGTATAGCGGAGATTATGTTTTTGATTTTACTTTCAGTGTATTCTTAATAAAAAGCACAGTGTTTCCCTTGGGTTCAAGACTTATTTAGAGGTCCCTCGAACTATTGGCGCCCGTCTCGGGACTTAAATAAGTTACTTTCACCCCTGGGGTAACAATGTACTATACTATTATCTACTATTATGTATTCTGTGCTATTATTCCTCCTTCCTAAAGGCGAAAGTTTGTAAGATGTTTGTGACTTTGTGAGGATGTTTGTTAGGTGCTCTTTCACGCATAAACTAACAGATTTTAATAAAACTTTTGATTAAACATCAGCTGTGTGATTCTGTAAAGTACGAATTAAAACTCGACCATCACATCGCAAGTCACTTCACTTCGCATCCGATCATGAAAGACCTTGATATCGCATTGTGTAAACAAATACAAGCTACACATTAAACACCTCACTTGCGAAGTAAAGTGAGTATTGAACTGTGAATCATTGAGCTAGAGACCGAGCTCACTGCGGATTCAGGATCGAGTTGCACAAATACGCTTACTGAATAGCAGGGCAGAATAACGGCTAAGAAGGTGTCTACTTCGGGAAAAGTTGTTCCCGCGGGAAAAACTTTTCTACGCCGGCGAAGCTGCAGGAAACAGCTAGTAGTACCTACATAATTTGATTTTAACTTTGTTAAAAGTGGACAGAAGTTGTGTGGTTAGGTTATTATGTCCCGCTACATTACTTTTGTTACTTAACAAATCAAATGTGAATTTTATCGCGTTTATCTGACGATGACGAGTCAATCAACTAATCGACTGATGTAATGCAATCTGTGGAGTAATAAACATTACCGTTTTGATAAAGTGACACAATATCACAATATTAAACTGTTGTTAATGTAAACAAGACCTCATCTCGTGCGTCACAGACCGATAACTAAGTTAACTATAAGTTACTGAACTATATAATTAATATAGTACTTTTAATGGGTAGGTTTTTGTCCTATGAATGGATCTAACTAACCGATTCTGTCGTTGTATTTGGATAGCATTTATTCACTACTTATTTGATTTAGTAGGTACTTAACTTAGTAGGTATAGGTACCTAAGTCTAGATGTTAGTTTACTTTGAGTGACAGTGGATTCGAAAGTGGTTTATACCGTTTGTTGCTAAAAGTAACAGTGACCCGAAATACACTTGGATTCGCACCATTATAAAAATTACTCATAAGACTTGCGCGTGACCATCTGTACTTTCTAATTCTGCTGTTCATTAACAAAATAACTACATTCACCATACTGCCAAAGTCCATTGCTGGACTTAGGGTGTTTTCTCGTTAAGTATGCGAAATAAATGCACCTTATCAGGTTGGACTTTACTTATTGTCTGCCGAAGTGTCTGACGGAGCTGAGGCTGGTGAATCAGCTGCCTGTTTATGTCCACCACTGGACGTACGCCTCTCCTCCTCGACTTTCCCCCTCCCTTCCACCCTCTTCAGGTCGTCGGTCCTCCTAATACTGCGCGTACCGTGTACGTGTGTACTTCTGCCCCAACCGCCATCAGTTCTGCGACAGTGGCCCACATATCACTTAACAAGAAGTTGAGCTCTAACCTCTTGCATGATCTCAGGGTCGAAGACGTAGAGCACCGGACGCGTCCTGGACGCCTTGGCCAGACGCACCAGGTTGCCATATCTGTCGCGGAGGCCTTCCAGTAGCCCCAGACCCACCGTGTGGTGGAAACTGCCTGCAGAAGAAGGCTCATGGTTAGAGTAATAAAGTCAAGTCAAATTGAACATCCTCAGAAACAGACTGGCTCTTTATTCAGGGGACCAATCGCGTTAATACTGAACAATATTACCAAATCCAAACCATAACCAAAAACGTTATGCTGCATCTACTTATATGGCAAACCTTTACAAACGCAAGCCAAGCCCCTGCTCCACACGTTTGCCGAGGTTTGCCAAGCATAACGGTTGGTTGGAAGGATGTAGATGGGTAATAAAAGGCGGTATTGTTTTGGTACAGTTGGTCCGGATGTGCAAAACCTAAAAGTATGTTTCTTTGTAATAAAGGATTATAATTATCAGCTATACTTTCCACCGTCAAGCCGCTAGACAGCGCCCAGACAGGTATAATTCCAAATAAAAGTCGAAAGCCGCTTAGCGAGTTGGCGTGCAATTTATTGCAGTCCGGCCGAGCATGCCAGTGATGCCATTCTATTTTTAGATCCCACCGTGCGGAGTCAAGTTTCCATAATAACTCCAGAACAACTTACGTAATGGGCCCTTTATTACTGCGCAGTTAAAATTAGTTCTGTTCACTAAAGGTTGACTTTGGATCCGCGCGTCAGCGACGCCGGAGCCGCTGCGTCATTGACGCTTCGACAGTGCGACAGTATAAGTTACTATGATAATGTATGGACCCTGCGTTGGAGCAGCGCGACAGTTCATACATTTATACTGTCGCACTGTCGCAGCGACTGACGCGCAGATCCAAAATCTACCTAGGAGAATAGTCTATAAAGGAGAATCTTTCGGTATGTAAGTACATTACAGTCCCATATCGATAACTTTGCATTCACACATGTCATCACAGAACTTCTTCGTCATTGATTTGAATTTCTTCTCCGCAGCTACGCACCTTGCCTCACGTTTATGTATTGTCTTGTCTCTCCTCTCACAGTTAGAACCGGATCCACGACCTCTTGTATTCGACAGACAGACTATGAATGTACAGCGAATTGCCAATCTTACCTATCCTGGGTAGCACATGGGCGGAGTGCCTAAGCATGGGCAACGCCAGGGGTCCTGGTATGTCAGTGAAGGGCTTCAAGGATGTGGAGACGGCTGCTGCGGCCGCCGCGCGGCGCTGGGGCGACGTGGACGAGCGTCGGCCCGAGGAGTGGGAGACTTGGCGCCGAGACTGGTGGGGGAAGCTGCAGAGAGAAGCTTCAGCTCAGCATCTTGCTTTTATTTTTAGCATTTGTTTTTAGCATAATTTCGATAATGCTAAAATGACACCAATCTTCGATTGTAAATAATTTTATACTGTGATACAAGACGAGAATGAAAGCTAGTTTACTTACGAGCGGAACCACGGTAAGTAGTTAGTGTAGTATATAACATAAATGCAGGGCTATCTAGTCAGTGAGATGAGATAAAACGGCTAGTAGATAATACTATCGATACGTTGATATTGGTTAGTATCGAAAAATCTATACCTAGTGTCTTTGTTTTTGGTGGAAGAATAATTTTTATTATTAGTTTACTCCTATTATCGGTACACGGCTACCGGTTTCTGGAGCTCTATTTTTGAATCTCCTCGCTTCGAGCGGTCGATTCTGCAGATTTTTGTATCAGATGTCGAAGGAAAATCAATAGAATCGACCGCTCGAAGCGAGGAGAGCGATTCAAAAATAGAGTTCCCGGACTACTTACACATCCCGAGCGTTTGTTCCCGTCTACAAACAATTACAAAATATGTCCGTTTATTTTAATTTTGGGGCATTCGATAATAATTGATCCTATCAATGTTCACTGTTGGAAAACAAACATCATGCAAGTTTGTCGCTGGGAAACTAGAAAGTTTGATTTAAACTTGCTTCAAGTGTATACACTTGCCATGACAAATTTGGTACAAACCTTCGATTTTGATACGTCAAACTTATTGGAAGTCAGATGAATGTTATATAGCTATCTGGGAAGCCTACCCTAGTGCTGGTGTAAGAATACAATTGCAAAAACAATATTGATGGACCTATCGATATTATTGTGACGGCAGACGTCAGATGTAGGCCTCGCAGCAATTTCTAGTATTAGGTCAATACTTATCGATAGTATTGATTTTGCAACTATCAAAGCTGTCGATAATTATTCGCGCAACACTAGTATCTCTACTATATGCAAAGTTAATACGCAGAAGCCGGCCAGGTATCAAGTTCAGGGTCAAACGAATAAATAACCTGCTGTAGATTGTTAGAGAATTCTTTGTTTATTTATTGGAGTCCATGCATGTCTAGAGCGTCAGTGGCGTCGGGGTCCGACCGAAGTTCGATCCCGGCTGGGCCATGTATCAATGGGTTTTTCTCGAAGTACATTTACTGACTGGTCTCAAACGGTGAAGGAAAACATCGTGAGGAAACCTGCATACGCCGAAGAAGAAATTCTTAGGCGCATGTGAAGTCTACCAACTACTATAGAACGTACGTCCTCGTTGTGAGGGTAGGCCTGAGCCCCAGCAGTGGGGACATAGGCTGTTGACTGCATATCTGTTTGAATAAAATTCATTTTTGACTTGACTTGTGCACTAAGTAGGCAAACATACGTAAAACAAACTTTAGAATGTAAAAAACTTTGTACGAAGACTTAAATCCTAATAAAATATAATTTAAAAATTACCATGAGCATGGGACAATAAATTATATTTATTTTCGCTTCCTTCGACTGGCCGCGGGGTAATAGTTAGAAGTTAGTTTAGAATCGATCGCATTCTACCGAACAGATAAACAAACAAACAAGAAAACAAGTTAATAATAACGATTTTATGATTTTGCGACCTTAGAGGTATTGTCAAAATCGCTAGTAGGATATAATTATATCTATAGATGTTTTAAATGTTTTGAACACGCATGGAAATAAAAATGGCACGTCCTTGTCGTTACTCAAATCACGAAGCAGACTTTATTTATTACTTAATTAACATATTCATGATATTTTTAAGTTGTTTGCTTAGACTTTTAAATAATAGTGAGTAAGAACAACTTACTGCTTATACTTTTTTATAAAGTTACGTATTTATCTAAGAAGATTAAAGTAATATATAATATATTTAAAAACATATTATAGGTAGGTACTTACATGCATTGTCTGATCAATGTTGCAGATTTCGCCATTTTTTCAAAGGTCAATATTTTTATTCGGAATAAAAACGCACTTAAAACTTAAAATACGACACTAAACATTTTAAACACAATATATTTTCTGGTAATTTAATTTTATATCATAATTATTTTTACTAAAAATATTTTTTTGTTTATAAACTTTTTAATTGTTTAATCACTGATAAACAGTGTTGTTCCCAGCTCGCGTGAGTCGATAATGCATCACTCCTCGTGTTTGGGTACATCGGTAATATGCGAGCGTACACCGGTTTGGCTAGGGCTGCCCTAAACAAAACATCGATAAATTGTTTATTTTTATTGATCATGCGATTCTGACTTGTCTGTCAGTTTTTATTATAGACGCTGCTGATGTGATGCTAATCGTCGTTTAAATACATTATACGGTTATTATATATACCTTACATTTTAACCATACCTTACTAATTGTGGTAAACTTGTCTAAAAAGTCTATTATTGTGCAAAAAAAACCTACCCCTACGTTTCTAGACTCTAGAAAATTAGGTTGACAAAGGTATAACTTTACCATTCTATATTCGAATTACCTGAATAGATTCATTTTATTTACTAGGTTCGTAAGTTTTAATTTTTTTTTTGCCGAATTGGAATAAAAAGTAAAATGGTACCCATTTTGGATTTTAAAACTAAAGCCATAGACAGACCACAATTTCAAAAGTCACTAATACCAATTTATAACTATTTTCAGTGAAATAGGTACTTATTTACTCGTACTCGTATCATTATGTAAACAAAGTCCTGACTAGATAACACATTTATATTCAACACAAGCTTTAATAAATATATGATACAAGTAAGTATCGTTAATGTAACATATTTATTGCCCTACAGAAGAGACATCACTAGCGTGTGGATAATAATATTTGTGCTAATTTAACTTAGAAGCGTTACTTCATGTGTAAACATCGATATGTAAAAAAATACCTACACCTCAATAATCACATCACTAGTGTATGAACTTTGAACGTTTATGATTATTCCGATTCAATTGCCTCCAAGGATGCTCTTGGAAATTGTAACGGGAGCATTGACGCACAGTTAGGCTTCCTTTAACGCATGTCTTTATGAAGGTACAGTAGCTAATAGTCCAGTGAATTTAGAATAGAAAATTAATCTTATCTTACAGTAGGTACTACGGGATCTATTGTGTCAGCCGCTGTTTACCTGTTGCTCTCATCTCCAAGTGTTAGCTGCACAAAAGCTGTTATACAGCAGCCTGCCCTCGGCATCAGGGACGGCTGTATCCAGGACACTCATGGGTCTTGCAGGTAGTGCATTGCGTTCATACAGCAGGTGTGTCCTCTTCACCGGCTCGGCTTATGATGGTCTCTGATAGTCCCTTCTTAAGTAGGAGGTGTCTCTCGCCGAGGTACACCTCCGAATGGATATACCTCGGCATTCTAACATGGTCTTCAGTAGGTGGTTGGAAGACAAGACAAAGACAAAATATATTTATGGCATAACTATATAAGTAGGTCAAATTAAGCTATACAAATTCAATAGTCACTCTATAGTTTAACTAGTAGGCGTACATTAGCATTAAAATTTAATATAATAAAAATAGAAAATTCATTGCATAAATTTCAATAAGGTATTTTATTCCATAGTCATATCTTTATATATCTAAATCAATAAATTATCTGCATAAATCTATATTTTTTTTATCGTCAAAAAATTCCTGTACACTGTAGTAGAGTTTAGACAGTAACCATACAGTGAGAGCGATTTTAAATTTTAAATTGTCGAGCCCTTTATAGATATAGAGAAAATTTTGCTATTACCTGCTTCCGCTTAGAACATAACGTCCTTTGGTTACGCGGCGGCTTCGTTTGGAAGCCGGAAGCGTTTATCTACTCGTATTTATAAAATAAATGAACTTTGTTCTCTCCATGTTTTAATCAGTATTTTTTATTTCTTGAACATTGTGCCTTACGTAGGCGTATTACGTTTAAAGGTAAAGGTACAATGTACAACGATAATAAAATCTACATACCTACAATGCATGTCTTGTATCTGAACACGTTTATTTCATACAGGTACTTAAATGTTGAACAAATGTTTTAAAAATATAATATTAATAGTTAACGTTAGGTTCTCCACATTTTAGGGTTAAAGATGGTACAGCGTAAAAATAGTAGTGCATTAGTATGTAAGTTTAGTGAAAACTGACTGAACTAGACATAGCCTGTTATCCGGTTTTTCATTTATAATATTAGTTAGTAGGTATGTATGGATTTAATATGTATTATTTTATTGTTTTTGAACGACTGGTCGATCGAATGGTTATTTATCTCATAACTTCATCAGCAAAGGCACCTTTTATTATAACTGCTATTAAATATGTTAAGGGATCGTTTAACATTAACAAAATTACAAGTAATTTTTTAGATAATTTAATTAAACCATAAGTAGAAAGATGGATATAAAATAAACTTACTAATCGACTTAAGAAATACCTATAAAAATATACGTGTTACAATTATAATCATAAATTCAAACAAAGATTCCGTTTCCAAAACTATGCCCCTTACACCATTAAAATCAAAATACAAAAAACTAGCAAAAAATTATGAGATACTGTATGGCCGGTAGTATTAATTAATATCATCTAACGGCAAGAAATACATCATTTGTCACTGTCCAGACCAGATACCTATTCTTAGCAAAAGTAAGAACTTTCTACCAAGCTAGCCTTAATAGTACTTGATGAAACTATAATATAATACTTACGCCCTAAGCGAAAAAGGGCAAAGTATTCGTGAGTAGAACGAAACTTGGACTTTTTGTAAGCCTACTAAACACGTAGGTACCTACTACTACCTACTTTCGGAGCAGGATTAAACGATGAACCAAAGCCTTCGACACAGCTCAAAAAGTTCGTACATTGAAGTGGCAGTGGGCTGGTCACATCTGTCGGAGAACCGATGACCGCTGGGGTAGACGAGTTCTCGAGTGGAGACCACGGCTGGGCAAGCGTAGTGTGGGACCCCCCCCGGTAAGATGGAGCGACGATCTGCGTAAGGCGGCTGGCGGTGACTGGATGCGGAGAACTAGGGTTCAGTGGCGCGCTTTGGGGGAGGCCTGTGTCCAGCAGTGGACTAGTGCAGGCTGATGATGATTAAAATATACACACTTCATGTAAAAAACAGTTTCTGGATTCTTCACAAGATTTCATAATCGTTTACGGCATATCACAGAAAATCACTTAGAGATAAGAATATCGGTTCGCTCCCGCGGTCCTACCGCTATGACCCACTGCATTTAGAACTTGACTAGGTGATAAGAAAAATAATATCCATAAAATTTTGCTATTGTTTACACTGTGACTATAATAAAACGACTAAAATGTAATACAGACTCAGAAAAAAGTAAAGTCATTCGACTGTTCATTTAATCCAAAGCTCTCAGTTTCTGGTTACACGTACAGCTAAAGCTAACACAGTAATAAAATAAACTGCAATCTGGAAAATGCAAGCGATTCGGGACAAGGGCACTTCTCTGCGCGAATCCGCGCCCTAAACCCTTGAGAAGTGAGTTCCCTATTCAAGTGTCACGAACAGAGAATTTCATTAAAATGTTTATACTTACTAAAAAGTTGGTACAAAGTTAGGGAAACAAAAAACTGTGTCTCCAACAGAATTTTGTAACCGAGTGAATCTGCGAAAGGGACTGAAAGAAGTAGGAATTAATTATAATATGTTTATTAAATTTTTAGATGATCTACTTAGTACAAACCACAGTGTTCCGATATCTCGAAAAATTAACATAAATAAAGAGAGATCTGTCGTGTCTTATGATTAAAAAATATTGGAGATGTAGCCGCAAAAGGTGGTCGAAGAACCGAGGCATTGCATGTCAGTGGCAGGATCATCATCATCATTTCAGCCTTTGAGCGTCCACTGCTGGACATAGACCACCCAACGAACACCACCACACCCGGTCCTCCGCTTTCCGGCCACCTTCTTTAGGTCGTCGGTCCACCTGGCGGAGGGGCGTCCCACGCTGCGCGTACCGCTCCGCGATCTCTACTCCAGAACTCGTCTGCCCAACGGCCGTCGGTTCTGCGACAGATGTGACCTGCCCCCTGCCACTTCAGCTTGCTAATCCTTTCGTCTATGTCGGTAACCTTAGTTCTCCGTCGGCTCTCCTCATTACGGATCACGTCCTTCAAAGATCAAGGCACGGCAGGATCAAGAACGGCATAAATCGAGCGCCCTAAAACGACACGTACCTACATTTTGCGAATAATTTTATGGCTTCTACATTTGACGGGACACGATACGTTGTATAAAGAAATGTCTGTAACACTTGAATACACCCGCCAGCTTGCGATTCCGACGAATCCGGTGTGACATGACAAAGCTTTCATGATTACTTTCACCCTGCGAGCTCGTCGTAAACTGGCCGAGATCTCTTCAACTTGGCGTATTACAATGTAATAATAGATTACCTAGCTACTTAGATAAAGAGCGTCAGTAGGTTTTTTTCCAACCTTAAGTACATTTACTGACTGCTCTCAAACGGCGATGGATAATATCGGGAGAAAATATGTATACGTAGTAGGAATTCTTAGGCGCATGGGAATCCACCCACATGCACTGGGCTAGCATGGTGGACTATAACCCTAACGCCCTCGTTAGGGGGTATTTAAGCTTTCTCCATAGGGCGTCATGCCCACCAACTATATAGCTTCATGCACGTAACTAATAATTTTTTAAAGTAGCAACCCTATTCTTATATAAATAACCACGTAAAATATTCCCCGTTCGTTATTTTGTTTTCGCGGACCAATCAACACGGCACACAGAGGCGTCCGCAACTCGAGTCAATATTTTTATATGTTTTCAAGACAATATTTTTTTTATATCAACGGCTTTGTTTGCGTGGTTTTGAGTCTGTCTGTCCGGCGGATAACTCGAAAACTATTGGACCGATTGAGCTGAAACTTGGAATATACATGTAGTATGCCCACAGTATGCCTGGCAATAATGGGAAAATTTTGTTTTTTTCTGTTATGTTCCAAAAAAACTACATAATCAAAAATTTTAAGCACTGTCGTCGTCACGTGGATCGAGCTAAAACAAAGAGGGCTTATGCGAGCGCGAAGTGTTCCATAAAGTATTTTTACTACCGCAGCCATTTTTGGCGTCGAAAGGGGTATAAATTTTATCTCCAATGCCACGACTTCGAAAGAATTTTATTTGGTTCATGATGAATTGGCGAGGCGTGTTTGGCTAAAATGAATAGTACACCATTTTCTTTAACATATTTTGTCTGGCTTCTATAGACCAAGCCAAACCAGGTAGATTTTTTCCCTTCGGCCGCCTACGAAACCCGCTCCACATAACCAGTTTCCTACAAATACTTTTATTCTTCACACGTAACCGGTTTGGTAGAAATCCTTTTTTTCTTTGTAATTATTGAGTAAAAAGTTTTAAAAATAAACAGTTGTACTTTTTAAATTTTAAATACATATTTATTTTAAAAAATCATATCCCAATATTCTCAACAGCTTAACTTCTTAAAAACAACAAAAAATTTATTACCATATTGGCGAAAACTTAAATCAATTACTTACTTTGTAACTGACAGTTTCGTAATAATATATTAAATTCTTTATACGAAACTGGTTACGTACAAAAAAAAGCTCATACAAAGAAAAAAATGTATTTCTACAAAACCGGTTACGTGTGGAGGAAAAAAAGTATTTGTAGGAAACTGGTTACGTAGAGCGGGTTTCGAAGGCGGCCGAAGGGGATTTTTTCGTTTGAAAAAAAAGTCCATGCAGTACCGATGAGAGCATTTGACAAATTAGTCTGAAGCCAGATTCATCAGCGCAGAGTCAAGTAGAAAAGCCGGAAATTCCCCAACCAATTCGCTGCCGACATTAATGAGTCCGATACCATCGAAGCCAAAAAACCGCCAACTCGAACCGAACGAACAGAAATACCAACTAATTTCCAACTTTTTCCATTGAGGTCTTTTATCGAATTCCGGGAATCATATCATCATACTTAATATTATAAAGGCGAAAGTTTGTAAGGATGTGAAGATGTGAGGATGTTTGTTACTCTTTCACGCAAAAACTACCGAACAGATTTTCATGAAATTTGGTAAAATGATAGCTTATATCCTGGAATAACATATAGGCTATTTTTTAACGCGGAAAAAGTCGCGGGGCGTCCGCTAATACCCCCTAAGTAACAAAACTCCTACATAGAGGGCGCTGTTTCACAATGTACACGGGAAAAACTTTTCTACGCGGGCGAAGCCGCGGGAAAATAGCTAGTCATTAATATACTTAATGGAATATTTTCGGACCAGAGAAAGTTTAGAGAGAGCACGGTTTATAATTTTTAGAAACTCATGAAATTAAAATTCTTTGTGAAGAAGGTGGTTAAAATATATTTTAATTAATTTCAGTTGCGTCGGGGATAAGACGCGGCCTATCATATCGAAAGGTCCGAAGTTTGATCCCTGGCTGGACCATGTATACCAATGGGTTTCTTCACGAAACTTAAGTAGGTACATTTTACTGACTGCTCTCAAATGGTGAAGGAAAAACATCGTGAGGAAACCCGCATACGCCGAAGAAATTCTTAGGCTCATGTACAGTCCACCAACCCGCACTGGGCTTGCGTGGTGGACTATAGCCCGAACGCCCTCGTTGAGAGGGTAGACCTGAGCCCCAGCAGTGGGGACATATTATAGGCCGTTGATTTGATACAGGAGAAAATCTTCATTTGGGAATAGACAAGTGTAATAAATGTAAGTTGACTTTACAACCTTAGAAAAACATCGCCTATGGAAATGCTGGAATTTTCTTTCTAGTTAGTTTAGGATGTTTAAAATGCCAAGCAGAAAGTGTCCGAATCGAATCAATTCAGACATTTTGTTTGAAAGGGTCCTTCCACGAAAACAATAAAATCCCTTACCATTCCTATATTTCATTTCCACATCGAAATTGCTTTGTAATACGGCCTGAAATACCCACTTTATGTCATAATTCAACTTTTATTATTACTTCTGCCGTAAAAAGTAATGCATCGCACAATTTGCGCAAAGAGTATGGTTCTAGGTCGTGAAATAAAAAATAATAATGATGCCATGACGCTCACAGTACATTCGATGTCGGATTTTATCTGTGCCGACGACGTTTCATTTGTAAAAGTTCTTCAGGCCGGGAGATTGAATGTTTTCAGGGACATTAATTAGGAGTCGTCATTGCGAGTCGTCCGGTTGTCCCGCAATTCAGAAGGAATGGGATGACTACTTATTAAACATTCAAGACAGAAATGACGTCGTTGTAATGTCAAAATGTTTTGGACAAATCTCACGCGGCTGTTTAGTCCCAAATTAAGCCGAAGCTTGTGCTGTGGGTACTTATACTTTAAATGGCTGGCCTGTTGGCGCAGTGGTAGTGACCCTGCCTACTGCGCCAAAGGACGTGGTTCGATTCTCACCCGGGACCAACATTTGTGTGAACACGTTCATCAACAGCCTATTAATCTCCCCACTGCTGGGGCTCAGGCCTACCCTCTCAACGAGGGTGTTCGGGCTATAGTCCACCACGCTAGCCCAGTGCGGGTTGGTAGACTTCACATGCGCCTAAGAATTTCTTCTTCGGCGTATGCAGGTTTCCTCACGATGTTTTCCTTCACCGTTTGAGAGCAGTCAGTAAATGTACTTAAGTTTCGAGAAAAAACCCATTGGTACATGACCCAACCGGGGATCGAACTCCGGACCTTTCGATATGATAGGCCGCGTCTTATCCCCAGGGCCACTGACGCTCTTGACACGTGAACACGTTTATGTGGCAATAATTTTTCTTTCTTTAATTCTTTCTTTCTTTCTAGTATAGATTATAATCAGAGAAAATAGTTTAGTCGAAAGGCTGGAGCTAAGAGTGACAGAGAGATAAGAGATTAATTTACCCATCCAGTGGTATAATCCGTCATTCCCTGTCAGACGTAGTCACATAATTAGAGCCGCAAATTAATTAGGACTTAGGTAGAGGTCGTTCATCTTATTTCTTGTTATACCAAAAGATGAATGATCCTTTGGTTAATATTAGCGTCTTATTTGGGAGAAGGTTCCCAAAAATGATATTTTTCGAAAGAAGAAAAGAACATAAAAGACGTAGGTTTAAAATAAGTAGTAGTTAAATTATGAATAATAAAGAGAGCTTTCAAAGTCATAGTCAAAATCTTATAATGCACATTGTTATGTGCGTTACAAGACAAAATTAAAAACATTGTATGACCACTCGTAAGACGTGACGTGTCGGCGATATGCTTAGAAATACAAGTCCGTAGCGAGCGGGAGCGTAGCGAGCTTTTTCCGTGTTCTGTGGCGACATGCTACGTACCTACGCTACGTAGCCATCATTCTTATGTACGTACGGCGATCGTGAATACGATCGAAGTGTACGTAGTATAGTCGCGCATAACCCTATGTAGCATGATGTTTTACTTATACGCGACATTCAATATTCATCATCATCATCATGTCAGCCTGTAGACGTCCACTGCTGGACAAAGGCCTCCCCCAAGGATCTCCACGACGACCGGTCCTGCGCTAACATCATCCACCAGATCGTCGGTCCACCTCGTGGGAGACCTGCCTACACTGCGTCTTCCGATACGTGGTCGCCACTCGAGAACCTTTCTGCCCCAACGGCTGTCAGTTCTACGAGCGATGTGCCCAGCCCACTGCCACTTAAGCTTCGCAATTCTTTGAGCTATGTCGGTGACCTTGGTTCTCCTGCGGATCTCCTCATTTCTGATTCGATCTCGCAGGGAAACTCCGAGCATAGCTCTCTCCGTCTCGATACAATAATTCAATATTCAATTCAATACACTTTATTGCACATTTAAAAATTACAGACAAAAAAAAATACACTAAATGTACATCTAGGCGGAAGAGCGATTTCTTCCAGACAACCACTACTTACTAGTCAACTAAGTAGTAAGGTGCACACACAGTAATGTGTGTGACGTAGGTAGTACATTTTTCTCCTGTACACAAATAACATTCATTTCCAAGTTATTGCATCTCAAGTCTGTCGAACAAAGTAATAAATAGAAGGCGTTTGATGTGGTTTATATAAAGGTACGTATATACAAGTACAGTAACACCCTGTACCCGCTCTTGAAGGAACAAACACAAACTCAAGGCAGCGTCGGAAGACGGAGGCCCTATTTGTGAATCCCTCGACTCCCGTCAAGCTGTCGATTCTACTAACTTTTGTATCGGATGTCGAAGGAAAATTAGTAGAATCGACCGCTCGAAGCGAGGCGAGCGATTCAAAAATACGGCTCCTGAACGGCTTCGAACACAGCCTTCAATTTCGTCCCTTATTTTGTTTATTCGATTCGGTCGTATTTATAGGGAACGAATACTGAAACTGTGAAGGAACCGCCCGACTATGCGTGGCTGTTTCAAATTGAAATTGACGTAGTTTATGAACCGCACGTCAGTGGGAACAAAAGTAAAATAAACTGGTCTCTCAAGTGTTGAAACTCCCTATTAGGCAGCCAGATCAAAGTCAAGGTGTATCCGCTGACGTGCGGTCGACTGTACATTGCGGGTTCCAGCAAGCTTTTCCTGTCAATGTTTTATTGGAGAGAAATAAAACTAGTAGATGAGGTTGTAGCATGGTTTTATTGTTGTACGCGATTATTTTAAAAATTAACCATATCGCATACGCCCTGATGGTTTCCTTCCTCTACAGACCCCTTCATATTTAACCTGGTCTCCTGGGCAACCGTCGTCGGGCTAAAAATGTGATTAGACTGTATTTAAATATTTTTCTATTATAAATTACGAATAACATACAACATACGATTCGCTTTAGTCATGTGGACCGATCGCAAATAGTTATTAAATAAATATAAATAAATTAGGAATTAGAGCGTCTCAGTGGCGTCGGGGACAAGACGCCGCCTATCGTGTCGAAAGGTTCGAAGTTCAATCCCCGGCAGGGCCATGTACACCAATGGATTTTTTCTCGAGACTTAAGTACATTTTACTGACGCTCTCAAACAGTGAAGGAAAATATCGTGAGGAAACCTGCATACGCCGAAGAAGAAATTCTTAGGCGCATGTGAAGTCCACCAACCCGTATTGCGCAAGCGTGGTGGACTATAGCCCGAACGCCCTCGTAGAGAGGGTAGGCCTGAGCCCTAGCAGTGGGGACATGTTAATAGGCTGTTGATTTGAATATTATTTTTAAATTTATCGACTGGCCTGTTGCGTCGTTGGTAGTGACCCTGCCTACTGCGCCAGAGGTCGTGGGTTCGATTCCCACCCGGGACCAACATTTGTGTGATGAGCATATTCTGTAGGTTGTCGGATTCTGGGTGTTTGTATGTATTTAAGTATTTAAGTATGTTTATCAGTTTTGTTGAATACCCATTTACAAGCTTCGCCTTAGTTTGGGACTAAACAGCCGTGTGTAAATTTGTCCAAATATTATTATTATTATTCATATAAAATGGCTCTGTCGGGCATCGAAGTCTAGGACTTCTAGCAAAGCAGGCCGATGTTCCACAGACGTGACTCAGTTGGAAGTTGATAATGAAAGAGCTTTTAAATACCGTCGGTTCAGCTCCGATGTACGCAGCAGCAAATAAACTCAGCAACATTAATATAAATTGAAAACGCATTGTATTAAAACGAACAAGAATTAATAAAATGTGAATTTCTGAGAAATATAATTTCAAACGTCGTATATTTATAGTACTTTAGTGCAACCCGCCGCGGCTTTGTCCGTGATTTATAGGAATGTCTTTACTTTAGCAAAAATACCAACTATTACCTATATCCTCTATACTATTTTTATTTTAGCCTCCTATAGACATCATAGTTATGGTCAATATTAATTACATTATTTTCCTTAATACAATATTAGATTATGTAATTTAGACTAAGTAGATAATTAACATTCAGTAACAAACAATTCAATTAAAAACATAACCAATAAATAGTAAATAATAAAATTAAAATTGTCAAATTAAATTAATATGTCACCTTATAAATATAACATACCTGTCAATTTCACTAATAACTGTACTATTACTATGTAAAAAGCCACACTCACTCCCCCGCATATAACAAGCACGATTGGGACTATCAGTTTTAGAATGTCCAAATTCCCAGATTGGCCAATTCCCAAAATGTCCAATTCCCACAGATTGACCAATTTAAGTAGGTACGCTGTACTCGACGACTACGTAGAACTTTTAAACTACGCAACGGATTTTGATGCGATTTTCACAATCATTCAGATATTTTTTTCCGGGTGGTTTGTGGTACTTATCCCATGCGGACGAAGCCGCGGGCAACAGCTAGTAATCATAAATTGTGTTTTATTTAACACCTAGACACCTAAATATGTGTTGAAAGATAATAATTGTTACTAACCTACGGACAAACAAACTATTGTAGATTTTCTTTTTGCTTAGTCACTAATCGATTTGCCTGGTTAAAACCAGGAATTTTAATCATTAGGTAAAAAATCAATTGGTTTCTTTTCACATCATCTGATCTAAATTGATTATAAAACGCAATTACAAGCTTTGTACTTAATCATTGAATCGTCGGTTTCCATATTTTTGAATTGAGTTTTTTACATTAGGAAACCGCTTGTTGACAATAAATACCTAATTAAAATAATAATACGTTTTATAATACAAATTATACATAACACTGACAATATCGAATTATTCCGATATCAAACTGAATGCTAGCTACTAGATGGTATGATGCTCAAAAACATGTAGCATAATTATATAGATGGAACGCAAATGTTGTACCTAATCAATATAATCACAAACTTAATGATAGACGGCAATGATAAAAAGATTATTTTGTTCCGTTCAGTAAATAAAATAATAGCAATTCATTTTGGAATATTGTTTAATAAAAAAATAGTAGATTATACGACAAGTGAATAAAAAGGGAATTTAATTCGAGGGACTAAGTTGGATCCCAAGAGCGCAGCGAGTGATTCTAAATTAGAATCCTGAGCGGAGCGAGGGATACAAAAAGACCGAGTTGAATTTTTTTTTCACGAGTTGTGTACTTACCATTGACTGCGAGAAAATAAATAGTAGTAGGTATGGTGTTTACATTAATCACATTTTATTAAATGATAGAAAGTTTGTAAGAGAACAAATGATTAAGGGTCTCTTTCACCGCTTGCTGATATTGTTACAGATATTAAGCTGACAGATAACCTAATCTATCAGATAAATCTGTCTGATAATATTTTCGTGTATCACACCTGAAGTCTCTGATAAAATAACTGGCAGTTAGCTACCAGATATTTTCATATAATTTCATAAAATAATAATTGTATTTTTTGACGTTCACTCAGCGGTCATTTCTTTTGAGGATTAAAATTAAAAATAAAACAAAATGTAAAACATAAAAAAAAATTCGTTCACTTCTCCCAGGACTCAGGAGGTTAAGAATTGTATTATAATAATTCTGTATAATAAATTAGACCAATCAAGTAATAAACATTTGTTGTCCGGATTTGTCCTATAACGACATTATTAATAGATTATTGAGGGACACGAGTACGTTTGATGAGAACACCACGGTGGTTATCATGTTGGGGAGCCACAAAAACGTCACCCAAGCGGACATAAATAGGACTATAGAAATATTGATAGAGATTAAGAACAAAACTAGATGTAAATTCATAAATTGCGCATTTCCCTATTGTTGTAACTTGTCACAGGCGCACAATAATCGCATATTTAAAATGAATTTACACTTATATAACGCACTATGCATGTATAATGACACTATATTGTACTTTGATACAAATAAGTGTATTGACAAATTCACTTTGACTGAAAGCAATATGTATTTATCAATGACATATAAAAGACAATTAGCTACTTTAGTAGCATATAATTTACAACATTTTATGACGAATGTTAGTAGTAATACTAATAAGCTTATACATTTTTTAGAGTAGATACCACGACAATAGAAAATTCCGCAAATGATGGTTTATCAGTGTTAAACCAGAGGCAGGGATTGTCTAGCTCAGTTATGACAAAAGGAAAGCCCAATTTTACTCAATCATTACATCAAAACATTCGGGGCTTTTCTGACAGCAAAGTATTAGTACAAAGTATTAGGACAAAGGAGAAGCCAAAGGGACTTAAAATTATTCACCAAAATATACAGAGCTTCTCCGGCAAGATGTTAGAAGTAGAATTATATTTAGAAAGTCAATCTAATATTGACTTGTTATGTATTACTGAGCATCACCTTAAAGAGCATGAAATGTTGTTTGGATACGAAAATTATCATGTTATAAGTTCATTCAACCGAAAGTACGCAGCACGTGGAGGGTCCCTCATACTCATGAGAAATGGTATCAAGGCCAAGGAACGCAAAGACATTGTGGGACTTTCAGTTGAATGGCACATTGAATTGTCTTGTGTTGAGATGGAGAAACATATTGTGGTATGCGTATACAGACCCCCATATGACTCTAAATTTCCTACTTTTGAGTCAGTAATGGAAGATGTTATGAAAATACTTCTTAAAAGTAGAAAACATATAATAATTTGTGGAGACTTTAATGTAGATCTACTAGAAACTAACTCCAGGTTTTCAACTCGATTAATTGGCTTATTTAATTCCTTTAATTTAAAGAATATTTTTCTTGAACCAACTAGGATTACAAGTACCACAGCTACTTGCCTAGATAATTTCTTTTGCAATTGTGATTTTATAGAAAAGACAATTGTAAATTGCCTAACATCAGACCACTGTGGGCAAAGTGTTACCTTTCCAGGTAATATAAAACATACAAAAACTGAAATCCTTACTAGGCCCAACACTGTCAGTCGAATGGAGAGATATAAAGATGCTCTTTCAATTAAATTGCCGATTCCTGTTACTGATCAGGTGGAAATCAATGATTTCTATGTCGATTTCTTCACGACACTGTCTCAGGAATTCGGTAATATTTTTAAAACTAGGAAAATTAATATTAAAAACAAGTTTAAATTTAGTGACTGGGCAACCACTGGTATTCGGAAAAGCAGGACCAAGTTATTTGATTTGTACAACGAAAAGTCTTACAGAGTTGACGACAGATTCCATGAATATGTCAAAAATTACTCTAAAATTTTTAGGAAAGTTTGTAAAATAGCCAAGTCATATTATTTAAGTAATAAAATTAAAAATTCGGATAATAAAGTTAAAGCAGTATGGAAAATCATAAATAATGAAACTGCCAAAACTAAACCACGTGAAAATGAATATGCAATCAGAAATAATGGTAAAATAATTAATTCTAAAACAGAAGTAGCAGAGTCCTTTGAAACTTTTTTCACTAACATCCCTATTAAAACCACCGAAGCTCTGCATTCATCGCCTATTCTTGCCGAAAATTTGCTTGTAAATAACGTTACAATATGTGAAACAGTTTTTAATTTTAGACACATAAACTCTCTAGATATTATTAAGGCTTTTAAATCATTAAAACTAAAATCTTCTGAAGATCTATGGGGAATGTCTGTTAAAGTAGTTAACTCAGTTATAACGATTATTGCGCCTTACTTAGCTTTTATATTTAACATGAGTATTAATCAAGGTATTTTCCCTGACCTAATGAAGCAAAGTAAAATCATACCACTGTTTAAATCTGGTGACAAACTAGATCCCAGTAATTTTAGACCAGTGTCAGTTCTCCCCGTGCTTAGCAAGATTTTCGAAAAGATCATACTGAATCAACTGCTTTGTCATTTCAATCTCAAACAACTTCTTCACGATCGTCAGTTCGGATTTACTAAGGGACGATCAACCACCGACGCAGGAGTCATGCTTGTTAAGCATATTTTTGATGCTTGGGAAGCTTCACATGATGCAATAGGCATCTTCTGCGATCTCTCCAAAGCATTTGATTGCGTTAATCACGAAACCTTGCTACTCAAATTAAAACATTATGGCGTGAAAGACAGAGCATTCGAATTACTTAAATCTTACCTTGAAAATAGAGTACAAAAAGTTGATATAAATGGAGTTAAATCATCTGGTTCAGTTGTGAAAATGGGGGTGCCCCAGGGCTCAGTTCTGGGTCCTTTTCTTTTTCTTGTATATATAAATGACTTGCCATTTTTAATACAAAACATGTCCAACATAGTATTATTTGCCGATGACACTTCTCTGATTTTTAAAATTAGCAGAAGAGCTTGTGATCTTCCTGAGGTCAACAATACTCTCACACAAGTACTTAACTGGTTCAGCATTAATAATCTAGCATTAAATACAACAAAAACTAAATGTATTAAATTTTGCCTACCAAATGTAAGACATGTAGTTAATAATGTAACTTTAGGTACAGAAAGATTAGAATTTATCAAAAGCACGGTGTTCCTAGGTATAACTATAGACTCATCTCTTCAATGGGGGCCCCACATAGCTTCACTAGCTGGCAGACTAAGCTCGGCCGCCTACGCCGTTAGGAAAATTAGACAATTAACAGATATTGCTACTGCGAGATTAGTCTATTTCAGCTACTTCCACAGCATCATGTCATACGGCATCCTACTGTGGGGTCAAGCGGCAGATATAGAAACCATCTTTATTTTGCAAAAGAGAGCTGTTAGGGCGATCTATAATTTACGTTGTAGAGAATCATTAAGAGAAAAGTTTAAAGAAATTAAGGGGCTATGATATCTCACAGCGGGTCGGATGATCCGTCGCTATTTCAACAATACTGTATCATTCATTTTGTAATAAATATGCAGTAAAGTAGAAGACTTTTACTAGTTATTCACGATTTCGAAAACACAGTTCGTTAAAATTTTCTCAATGAAAAAAAATTCCAAAGTTAACCATTTTAAGAATTTATTTTCGCTACTTTTATGTAATAAAGCTACGTACAATCACCATATTTTGAGTACTAACTGTACTTACTAATATGCAGATCACATAACATTTGAATTTACAAAATACACATAACTTTCGGCAAAAAAAGGAAAAACCTAAATCTAAGCGTTTTTGAGCCAGCCCAACTTGAGCCGCATGGCATCTCCCTACCCCGCGTCAGTCCCGCTCTGCCAGTGGCACGGGGAACACGTGTCGCTCGCCGCCATCCAGCTGTCACTCCCGTCACACGTCATTTATTCAAATTATATTTTGAAATAGGGTAGCATCTTTGTTGCTATCCTAGTGTTTTTTGGAGTACAGTCTCCTTGACTGAAAAATGACTGGATGTTTGTTTGTAATTTGTTTCGATACTTGGTTGTTTGACTTGACAGAACAAAAATAGACGACGACGTGTAGACAGAAGACTACAAAAGAAATTTTCTGAAGATAATATTTATTTTCCAATATCTTTCTTAATAATTTCCCGACCGTTTAGTATAATAACGAATTTTTTTAAATGGGAAACCAAGGTAACAAAAAAAGAAAAGACTTGGTTGGCGTAAAAAAAAAGGGCAAAAACTTGAGTAAAGCACTAAAGTGAGTATAATTTATTTGGTAAAGAAAATTCACATCGGGTTAAATTATTATACGTAATCATAAATGTACTTATCTTTCTCAAATTAGATTACGACGATCAGGGGCATCCGAAAATAACCATGGCTCTAACAAGGAGAATGCTCCGAATAAAACAGATGTTAACATATATAACAACATGGAAAAGTAAGTTCTGAAGCAACATTTCGATTTCGGGATTATCCAATTTATGAGTACTAATAACATAACACGGCTGATAGGTAGACTTCTAGGCGGTGGTAGATAAAAAAAATTGACGTTGTATAAATGTACCCAGTGTACTTACATGCAATAAAATATTTTTGACTTTGACTTTGACTGTGTCGTAAGGCAAGGCAACAACACTCGTCCATATATGATTGTTCTCTCTCAATACTACTGAATAAAAAAATTAAACCGCCGAAAAAAGAAAGGAACTGAAAAGTAAAAATAAAAAGCCGGCAAGTGCGAGTCGGACTCGCCCACGGAGGTTTCCGTTCCGTCAGCCACACTAATATAAGCTATCACTGTACCAAGTTTCATTAAAATTAAATATTTTTCCCGCGGGAAAAGTTTACCGCGGTAAATAGTTGCCTATATGTTATCCCAGGATATAAGCTATGACTGTACCAAGTTTCATCAAAATTAAATATTTTTCCAGCGGGAAAAGTTGCGGACCAGGACGCGGGCGCAAACACGCGTGACAGGAAAACCGGCCTAAATGTATTAAATTTTGCTTACCAAATGTAAGACATGTAGAAAATAATATGACTTTAGGTACATATAGACTAGAATTTATTAAAAGTATTGTGTTCCTTGGTATAACTATAGATTCATCTTTTCAATGGGGGCCCCACATAGCTTCACTAGCTGGCATACTAAGTTCGGCCGCCTATGCCGTTAGAAAAATTTGACAATTACTGATATTGCTATTGCAAAATTAGTATATTTCTGCTACTGCCACAGTAACATGGCATAAGGCATCTTACTGTGGGGTCGAGCAGCAGATATAGTGACCATTTTTATTTTGCGAAAGAGAGCTAGGTATTAGCTCGATCTATAATCTGCGTTGTAGTCATTAAGAGAAAAGTTTAAAGAAATAAATATACTAACCGTATCCAGTCAATATAGATTTGAGAATATTTTGTTTAAGTAAACCCGCTGTAAAACCACAGCCGCCTGCTGGTGATGTCCGGATGGATGATGAGGGTTTCACTATCGTACAAACTACCAGGAGATATATATATCTATCTTGAATATGAAGCACACAAAGTTTAAAAATCACATTATGTAACAATTTGTTATTATAAAATAGACGATTCTTTGAATGACAAAGACGCCTGATATTAATGTTACTTGGTGATGTGGTACTCCTATGCTATAAAGTATGTTGACATTGACTGTAAATAAATTATTAATACATACTGTTTTTTTTTATTAAGAACCATCTTGGACGGTCAATATTGTGTAGCTTACCCTACATAAATAGTGCGAGTGAGATAGGTGCGCTGACGGCGGCGGTGGGAGAGGCATGCGGGGGGGAAATTTGAATTTGAGCTGACATACCATCGACTCTTAATATATTAACCGTTGCCAGTCAATACATTTTTGAGAATATTTTGTATGTCCGCAAAAATATATCTCTCTTTTTGAGGCACTGTGATATGAACACAGCTTATGTTACAAGAAACAAAAACAAACTTGTACCACCACAGTTAAGGCTTAGTAAGGTCAGTAAATCATTCACAGGGCAATGTATACGCTTCTACAACAAACTACCAGAAGAAATCTTAAATATGAATGACAGAAAATTTAAGACTCACATTAAACAACAACTTTGTAAGAAAGCTTATTATAAAACAGTCGATTATCTAAATGACAAAGATGCCTGGTGTTAATGTTACTTCAGCCTCGCACAATCTTTACAAAATAATGTTATGTACAAACTTGATTTTAAAAGATGTGTTGCGGAAGTTTGTTGCGCCGCTTCTTCTTCCCAGCTCTATATAACACCTTGGAGGCGGTGGTAGATAAAAAATTGACGTTGTATAAATGTACCTAGTGTACTTACATGCAATAAAATACTTTTGAATTTTGAATTTTGAATATAAAATTAAATATGCATAAGTGTCATTCTGATGTATAATCTTATATTACTGTAAAGTTTCATCAAAATCCGTAGTTTTTGCGCGAAAGAGTAACAAACATCCAAAATCCTTACAAACTTTCGCCTTTATAATATTATTTGGATATTTATTTTCATTATTATTTATTTATTATAATACAAGACAATCTTAAATCTATTTATTATTTAGTACCACTAAACAGTTTATGGTGGTACCTATTGGGCATTCGCCGTTCACACTCTAGACACATTTCTGAACAAATAAATAATTTTTGTACTGTAATGAATATTTTGGTGCTCGAAACTTATCGCCAGATTGAAAAAAATACCATTTACCATGAAAAGCAAGCATCATTAGTTAGATTTTTTTGGTTTTTGTATTATTTTGACATAGAATCTGTATTGCAGCGCATTTTTTTTCAGGTCATTAGCATACAATGAAACATCAAATCGAGCCTCAGTGGTGGTTTGGTGGTCCCACGTGAACGGTATGTATGGGATGTGGTCCAAATTGGGCATGATGGCGGTAATTCGGTAGAAACCCTTTAAAATTACAACAAATCAATATGAGTTGAGTATATACGGTACTGGGTGCCGTACAATTATTAGCTGTACTTAATCAAGAAAGTACAGATATTATGAACTTAAGGATAAAGTTAATGGAGACATGCGTGGCCAAAAGCCCCTTTTGATTTGAAACGCCACGCATGTCTTATTAACTTTATCCTTAAGTTCATAAATATCTGTACTTTCTTGACCATAGATCCAAGAAACAACCTCTTAGCCCTTAAGGATTATATTTTAATAAATTTTTGTAGTGACAACATATTTAAGTTGGTATATATACTCTCTCTAGACCGACATACCCGTAATCTACGCGTTCGGCCGAGCAGGTTTGAGGGTTTTGCCACAAAAAAAAGTGTGTGTACCAATTGAATAGAAAAATACTCACGATTTTACTTGGACATGTCCAGTTAGCTGGCATTTGAGCCGCGCAAAGCCGACCAACTATGGGTTCTTTCATAAAGAAGTCGCAAAGACCATAGTTTTGTATAATAAATGGCGTAGGATTATACTGGCCGCTGCTAAGTAGCTCCAGAAGTTTGATATTTACCTAAAACAAATGAAATTATTCTGAGCGTCAGTGGCGTAGGGGATAAGACGCGGCCTATCATATCGAAAGGTCCGGAGTTTGATCGCCAGCTGGGCCATGTACCAATGGGTTTTTTCTTGAAACTTAAGTACATTTACTGACTGCTCTCAAACGGTGAAGGAAAACATCGTGAGGAAACCTGCATACGCCGAAGAAGTAATTCTTAGGCGCATGTGAAGTCCACCAACCCGCACTGGGCTAGCGTGGTGGACTATAGCCCGAACGCCCTCGTTAAGAGGGTAGGCCTGAGCCCCAGCAGTGGGGACATTAAAAGGCTGTTGATGATGAAATGAAATTACTTATTAATATATTTAATTTTGGTAAGTTTGTGTGCGTATTGTAGGCTTAGGTCATTTACTCAAAGTGATATTTTAATGTCTGTGCCTGTTGGCTCAGTTGGTAGTGACCCTGCCTACTGCGCCAGAGGATTCCCACCCAGGGCCAACATTTTAAAATTTGTGAAGAGCTTCTGTTGGTTTTCGGATTCTGGGTGTTCCTATGTATTCATGGAGGTACCTACAATTTATTTAAAACGTATTTAAGTATGTTTATCAGTTGTTGAGTACCCATCCATAAGCTTCGGCTTAATTTGAGACTAAACAGTCGTGTGTTTTTGACAAAAAATGTTTCCATAAACATTTTAAAAAACATTTTTTTAAAATATAATAAAAACTTTTAATCGGCTGGATATCCTCCTTAGTGAAGTGGACTAGATCGGTGATTGGCTGATAGATTGATTCACATACCGTAACGTTATTACCACAGGTTTTGAGTAGATCCAAGCTGAAATTGGTAACGTAGGGACTGTGTCGGCTCTGTTTTCTTATCGTCAAGTTTACAGATCCTATTACTGTCGGATCGAAGTACAATATTTCTGGTCTTTCTGCTATCATTATTAGGGCCTGAAATGCCAAAATAAACATACATGATAAAATCTCAAATGTAGTTAAGTATACCTATTTATAGAAGCGCATTAGCAAAGTTAATCAAAGTTAAGTAAAGTTAAAAATAAGTATGTTTAATCATTAGTTTAAAAAAACTGTTACCCAAGTGGTTTCAAAACATGTCAAAAAACACAACATAGTTACCATTAAATATCCAAAAGCACTTAAAAGAACGAATAGTTGAAACATGTCCGATTGAACGCCGAAATACTAGAACCGCTGACTTCAGATAGACGAGACGGAGCCAAATCTGCTTTTCTGATGGCGGCTGCATATGGTCCGGTCACCGTCTCATATCAACAACGAAATCGCCACAGCGAGAGCTAGGCAGCATCATTAAAATAATCATTAACATGATCGATTAGTATCTGAACCACTTAGTTTCGTGTTTCCCCCGGCCGTTTTGGCTTTGTGTTCGTGCTACTATCGAAAACTAGTAAATTTGGACCATGTTTTCAGCATAAATACGATTTAATTTTGAAGAAACCCGACAGGTTTTATTTTGATAAATACTCCATAATTAATATAGGCATATTAGAATAGTTGATACAGGGTGAAAAGAACGAACGCTACATTCATAGAGCTTAGTGATCGGAGATAGCTTATTTTTTGCATATATGCAAAAATATTATTATTTTCTTGTAAAATCAAGGCCATAGGGTTAATCAAGGCTTAGTCAAAGAGGACTTAATTTTTTTTATAAAAAATAAATAAATAATAATAATAATTATATAATTATTTACGGGTCTTACACACGAAATAATTTTATTTACCTTAAATAATAATAATGTTTTGGACAAGTTTACACACGGCTGTTTAGTCCCAAATTACGCTAAAGCTTGTCCTATGGTTACTCAACAAATCTTTACAAATTTGTTAGATTACATCCTCGTCTGACGGCGCAACGCGGCAGGTGAGAGTCATTTAAAGCGCACTTAATTTGTCAAGTCCAGTCTTTCTTTTGCAATTGAAAAATCAAACCCAATCAGCAGTCTACTGCCACTTTTAAGCAGGGTCTACCCGTATCACAAAAAAAGTCCTTCACAGTTTTCAGGTTTCCTCAGGGAGTTTTTCGGGTTCGAAAATTATTTTTCATCACACTTGCTCGTTCAGGGTCTGATTATATGCGTACTTATAGAAACACAATGGCCTATATACACCCGCGGGAGAATAATGAAAATCAGTACAATATTATACATCTAGGGCTGTAATGTGTAGCTGGCTGTACTGAACTGGTTTATTAAATTAATTAAGTTAAAAATTAAGTTAAATTATTAATCTCGACTAAAATCGACTGTACTCGACTGTGCTCGAATGTGCTCGACTGTGCTCGACTGTACTCGACTGTGCTCGAATGTGCTCGACTGTGCTCGACTGTGCTCGACTGTGCTCGCCTGTGCTCGACTGTACTCGACTGTACTCGACTGTATTTGACTGTACTCGCCTGTACTCGACTGTACTCCACTGTACTCGACTGTACTCGCCTGTACTCGCCTGTACTCGACTGTATTCGACTGTATTCGACTGTACTCGACTGTAATCGACTGTACTCGATTTGACTCGACTTGAGTTAAACTGAGTTAACTTGAGTTATATTAAGGTAATTAAATTTAACTAAATTAATTGAATGAACTTAAATAATATCAGTACAGTCATAGAAAATTTGTTCCCTTGTGTCGTAGGTATTTATTTCCTCGCAAATGTGATGAAAAACATTGTGTGCATCACGGGCAGTAAGGGTATTACAAACTCTAGTCATTAAAATCCCTCCGCCTTCGGCGTCGGGCTTCTGACAGACTCTCGTTAGTAATATCGTACTTACTGCCCTTATTGCACAATGTACTATTAAGTAAATAGGTAACTAAATTGTAAGTTTTGTTTGAGTGGGTGTAAAATCTGTAAGCCAATAACGGACGTATTTCTTGACGCTCTCAACTCGTTGGTGGTCCGGAAATTATTCTTGCGTTCGTCGCAGTTAACGAATGTCCGCCCGTGCGTGTCGGTCGTGTGTGAAGATAATGTGTCATTATACTATTCATTCATTGTATTTTTTAATAATGTATGGTAATGTATGAATGAGTGATGAACGAATGACGACACGCGAATGTGATTGGTAATAGGAACCGGGGCGGACGGCCTGACAGACGGACACATAAAGAGCAGCCGACGACTTCCGTATATACGCCACATTGCGCTTCCAGATATTAGTTTTTTCAGTTTTATAGTCGACTTGATAGACGTGAAAATGACTCAAAAACACTAAAAGAAAATACACATTGTGAAATGTTGATGAAACGGAATGTCGGAGTTAGCGATGTATCAGAGAATGTCTCCCTACTCCACGTTTAATAGTGAACGTTGTCAGGCTGACTGACGGCGATTATACCTAATATAAATATTTTTCAAACATACAAACTCTGAGTTGTAAGTTGTAGATTCAGATGTTCCATGTCAAGGTCTACTTAATTGATTTAGCTGGTTTAAAATTAATTTCACACTCTATCAACTACTACGCAAAACCCGTGCTCCACACGTTTGCGTTTGTAAAGGTATGCCGAACGTGTGGATGCAGCATATCGTTTTTGGTTATGGTTTGGATTTGGTAATATCGTTCAGAATAAGCGCGATTGGCCTCTGCAGAACTCCCGGCTTCCGTGCTACGATAAATCAACACTCACGTCTGAGCTTTAATATTTCATTATAAATTTATTTATTTGTTTCTCCACACAGTACAATATTTTATACTAAAAATACATACAGCAAATAATAGTTCCGGTTACATAATGTGTACATTAGGTAGATACACATTACAAAACCATTGTGACTTTGGAGACTGATGCCTGATCTAGGTGAGCCTGTTTCTCAGGTCACCAGGCCTCCGGACTAATGGACCATGTTATAAAGAAACGCATAAAGTGAAAGTTAAAAAACTATAAAGGAATAACAAAGATATGAATTTTAGTAGCTTTAAGCTTAACAACTCTGCACAAAATGTACAAACTACAGACACAGTTTATTCACCTAATTAAGAAGCTGAAGTTAATTACTACTACAAAGCAAACTTCGTTTTGTAAGTAGAAAAAACTACGCAGCTCTGCGAGTGCTGTGCTACGCCACGTCTTCGTAGCAATCTTGTTATAAAAACTTGAAAAGCTTGACTTAAAAAGGAAAAATGCAGCTGTGTCTCCGCTGCTACAGTACTGTACTGGAGTTAGGCAGCGCCCATAAACCACGTGGATCCAATTTGTATCTTGCCCCAAGTCACGGCACCGTGGCTTGTGCTTGGAGTAGTAGGAACGCAGTTTTATTCCTATTTTAATATAGAAGTCATTTCCGTTATTTTCTGTTGCTAGAACTTACGTAAAAATGTTTAGGAATAAAATGAATACAACCAGCTCACTAGCTACTACGGTTTTAATAATTAATATAACATTTCAAAATTTTGCCGTTGTTGAAATGAAATAAAATTTATTCGCAAGGAACATGGTACATACACAAGGTCTTAGGATTAGAGTTAGTCCTTCATATTCCACCAATATCTCGCATGCAAAGTTGTGATGAAAAACTACGTAACTCAGGCTCCGAAAAGTATAGCATAGCTGTTACCGCCTCTTCCCCTCAAATCCATTTATAGCCACCGTTTATGGACGGTCCCTAACGTCAAGGCGGATATTGAAGTCCTTTTGACGATAAAATAATAAAAGTAATATTTATTAATGTACGAATTCGTTCATGGTACTAACGTCAGTATATATAAATTAATTTATTTAATTAAAAACTTATCCTGGCGTAGTCGCGGGCAACAGCTGTAGTTATAGTAAGAAACATTAAATTCCTTTTTCCCTCACGTCGTTGGAGGATCATTACCTGCTGCAATTACCGTTTGTTTTCATTCACTTAACACTGTTTATGTAGGGAGCGAGCGGACGCCCTAACCCAACAGGAGCTCTATTTTTGAATCGCTCGCCTCGCTTCGAGCGGTCGATTCTGCTAATTTTTGTAACAGATGTCGATGGAAAATCAGTAGAATCGACCGCTCAAAGCGAGGCGAGCGAATGAAAAACAGAGCTCCAGAGCGTCACGGTGAGAGGCACAGATAGCTCCGGGTTTGTCAGTTCTGTGCCTCAAGCCAGGACTCATCCCAAGGCCGGTCATAATATCTACTATTTTCTCAACATCTAAATTATTCTATTATTTTCTAAATTACCATATTGTCCTTGAGTATGTTATCCATTACAATATGTGTATATTTTGTGACCTAAATAAATATATTTGTATATACAAAACTAACCCTGCAAATATAAACCCTGGCTTTATTCAGGAATAATCTAGGTTTACCGTTCAACTCGCATTCATTTATATTTATTGACACATTACGAGACTTGCAGTTGTCGAAAAATCGATCTCAAGATTCCTCCAAGACAGACAAACAAACAAAAGCTTGTAAAAATCATAGTTTTGGGAATACACAAGTGTGTGTGTATGATGAATAGAAGTGTAAAATTTTATAGTGCGCCCACTACTTGAATTTAATTTTGAGGATCACTTTCCGTGCCGACTGTAACCTACCCAGTGCGGTAGCCCCTTCGTTATTTAGCTTCAAAGGTATGCGGCGGCTTCATCGTGTGAAATTTACTTGCTGTACTGTTTTAATATTTGACATGAAAGGGTAGTGTGAAAGTCGCAACATATAGTATTCGGCATCAAGTTTTATTTAAGGGGAAACCTGGTACCATTGCATCGCTCCGTTCGTATTTTTTATGCGAACAAAGTCGCGGGGCATACGCTAGTTTTAAAATAAAACGCTCCATTCTTATACAATTTATGCAGGAAAATCCGTACTACGAAAAGGCGTGACGTAGTTTAAGAGCTTTTAATCCTGCGCCTACGACGGTCCGGAGCGCGCGAATAAGGAATCGTCGCACTCAGCCACTTGCCATGCACGACATTAATCAACAGCGGGCGTGAGACGCTGAGTTTGTGGGCCGTGAAACAAGCGGAAAAGACTCCGTGCACTTCGCAGATAAACTTATCATAGATGCCGCTTAAAGGGTCATTCAAATGATGTTTACTACTATAGCCAGACCACGCCTGCGATGTTACAGGGGCGCGGGGAGAGGCGACTGGGGGATGTCGCCTCTCTATGCGCAGAATAGCCACGACATTCGTCAAAAAGCATCAATCATTTCATCATCTTTATTTCTCTCTAGAAAGCGCGGTATCTCCGGACTGTATTCTCTGCTCACCACAGATCATGCTTTGCTGAATTGTTATGTACCTACGCATAGGATTCGCGGTCGGAAATAGATAATCAAGAATAGAATAGAATAGAATAGAATAGAATAGAATAGAATAGAATAGAATAGAATAGAATAGAATAGAATAGAATAGAATAGAATAGAATAGAATAGAATAGAATAGAATAGAATAGAATAGAATAGAATAGAATAGAATAGAATAGAATAGAATAGAATAGAATAGAATAGAATAGAATAGAATAGAATAGAATAGAATAGAATAGAATAGAATAGAATAGAATAGAATAGAATAGAATAGAATAGAATAGAATAGAATAGAATAGAATAGAATAGAATAGAATAGAATAGAATAGAATAGAATAGAATAGAATAGAATAGAATAGAATAGAATAGAATAGAATAGAATAGAATAGAATAGAATAGAATAGAATAGAATAGAATAGAATAGAATAGAATAGAATAGAATAGAATAGAATAGAATAGAATAGAATAGAATAGAATAGAATAGAATAGAATAGAATAGAATAGAATAGAATAGAATAGAATAGAATAGAATAGAATAGAATAGAATAGAATAGAATAGAATAGAATAGAATAGAATAGAATAGAATAGAATAGAATAGAATAGAATAGAATAGAATAGAATAGAATAGAATAGAATAGAATAGAATAGAATAGAATAGAATAGAATAGAATAGAATAGAATAGAATAGAATAGAATAGAATAGAATAGAATAGAATAGAATAGAATAGAATAGAATAGAATAGAATAGAATAGAATAGAATAGAATAGAATAGAATAGAATAGAATAGAATAGAATAGAATAGAATAGAATAGAATAGAATAGAATAGAATAGAATAGAATAGAATAGAATAGAATAGAATAGAATAGAATAGAATAGAATAGAATAGAATAGAATAGAATAGAATAGAATAGAATAGAATAGAATAGAATAGAATAGAATAGAATAGAATAGAATAGAATATAGAAATAGCCAATCACAGCGCGCCTTACGCCATGCAGCCACCGCTTCACCGCACCCGCAACCCGACGCTTCCGAATGTGGAATATGCATAAATTACAGAAATAATAGCAGTCGGCAAGGTAATTAGGTAAGTAACCTTATTTTGCCCAAATTCTGCCAGAGGAATTTCCGCGTTTCCGCATGTCGTCGTGGCCCCAACTAAAAAGACGCGTATCTGTAGAACTGCGCGCGCTGCATCTGACAGTGTCGAAAATATTTATCAAAACACTCCTAGCAGAAAACTCCTTCGGGCGGTTAGGAGATAGCCGTGATTTATAGCGGGATTATTCCGTCGTTACTGCGATTTGCGACCGCTCAGTGCCTGAGGGAGTTCAGTTCATTGCCATCGTGGATGTGCGTATGCAAAGTGGGTACTCAGCTTAGGATTAAGCCAAGTCACACTGAGGCGGTTGCCCCATGCCGCGGTCTAAGCTCCATACAGATTTGAACTGTTCCATACAATTGCATAGCCACCTTGTCAGTGTGGGGTTGCTCGTATATCAATACGATAGTTACTTCTAGATTATTTCTAATTTTTCAATTTATTTACCTACTAGCTTTTACCCGCTGCTTCGTCCGCGTAGAATAGTTTTTCCGTGTGCATTGTGAAACAGCGCCCTCTATGTAGGCGTTTTATTACTTAGGGGGTATTAGCGGACGCCCCGCGACTTCTTCCAGGATATAAGCTGTCACTGTACCAAGTTTCATGAAAATCTGTTCGGTAGTTTTTGCGTGAAAGAGTAACAAACATACATCCTCACATCCAAACATCCTTACAAACTCTCGCCTTTATAATATTAGTATGAGTATGATATGATATGAATTATGATAGTATGATGATGAAGTATGGTATGATATATGAGATGATTTATTGAGCTGTTTGTTACAATATAGCAATATAGCAGCTATAGGCTCGTCGTGGAACATGGTAAGCCATTGAGATAGGTCAGTATTTAGAGATAGAGAAATTTGTACTAAGGAATCACGTTGTAGATATTTGAGTTAAGAAAAACTGCATTCAAAATTAAAGAAAAATTCCGGCGTCGAGTATGACACGCGGGAATCGAACCCATTCCCCTTCCTTTAAAAGCCACAGGTTGTTTTTTTTATTATTATTGAACGTTACAAACATAATTTCAATAGAACCTGGGTATGCATTGAATGTAACCGGTCACTACAGGTTTTTGTTACTTACATCCATTTTTGTAAAAAACATACCTATTAGAAATTCATTCATTCATTTAAATAATAAAAACGAAAAATAAACGTCTTTAGTACAATGCTCCATTACGGAGAACAAAGAAATAATAAACTGAAAATGAGTTTCATGTCGGTTAGAACAATATTTCCCTTAAATATATTTGTTTTGTCCTTCTGCTATGAAAGGCCGACACGAAATTGCGAAGAGACCCGAATATTGCGTTCAATTTGTACCCTTAACTTGTCTAAGCCAGCGATTCTCAAATTGGAACGTCTGGAACCCCTTTAAATATAAGTTTAAGATTGCCCACTGCTGATAATGTCGTTTATCGCATGTTTTCAGAAAGTCAGAAAACTAAGGCTTGGTTTGTAAAAACTATTCGTAATAATACGAAGAAGCTAATAACATTATGGCATTGGCATACCTATATCTGAAATAAAACTTAGCAGACAATATTCCAAAGAGTTTTATCTTTAGTACCTAAATTAAAAGAAGAGTAATGAGTGGTTCTTTTCTGAATTGTTATATAATTATTAATTTAAAACTTTATTGCACTAATTTGTACAAAAGGCGAACTTAATGCCAGCGGCATTCTCTACCAGCTGACCTTTGCGATACCGAAGAGTATGACATCACTTTTAGTCTTCCCTTGCATGTCGTACCCGCCTAGCGCCTGCTCAGGGTGGGAATCGGGCAAAAGCCGCCCATTATTTTGGAAGAAACCTGGTTCAGCGTGGACTGATAGGCCGTTGATGATAATATTATTGAGGGGTGTGTTTGCGCCCCAGTTTGAATATCTCTGAACTAAACTAATACACGAAAGTTGGGAGGTCGCTGTCCGTTTGGCCCCTAGGTCATATCCCGGGAACATGTTTTGTATGACAGACGAGACGTGACAGGATTTTTGAATATTACGTCCCTTGATATTAAAACCATAGTTTATTCTCAGCACCGCCGCCAACGCAATCAGCTCATCTCTATGTACTTATATCTACTTACATTAAATGAGAAACTGAAGACAATGAGGTTTTATAATAACGATGCTGGGAGGCAAGAGACGGAGACAAGCAATCATTTGTGGGACTTGGGAGACATATCCAGGGCCGAAATGAGGAGAGTCGATCGGGGACCATAAAAACCATCAGCCAAAAAAGCGCGCGCGCGACCAAAGAGGTTCGAATCTTCTTGAATGCAGTAATGTACTATATCTATAAAAAAGCTGTAAAATTTGGACATTATTGTGGTAAAGTAGGAAGTCTGACAAGAAACCCAATCTGGTTAATAATAATAGGGTACTGAATTATGTAATTAAATAAATTAAAAACTTGTCAGAATGTTTTTTATTATGCAAAATAAGCGTAGGTAACGAAATAGTACTTAGAAAATTATTAGATAAGAAATTTTGTAGCGATATTGTTAGGGGGCGCTTAATATAACGTTCCCTGAATGCAACTCTGGCCAAATCCTTGATTGTTTCCGCTAAGAGGGCCCCGTTGTAGTACATTTGTGCTGAGTGAAAAGTTTTCTGTCGACTCGACCTTATGAGATTGTCGTGAAATTGCTTGTACCTACATACTGCTCCTTAATTAACTTTAACTGTAATTTTTCAGAACTTCCACTGTGTTCATTTGTGATAGAGATAGTTCTGTAAAATAAAATCAGTCGGACGAATAATTTTTATTGTTTAATAGTCTAAATGTATTTACAACACACATTTCAAATGAAGTTTCATTTCGTATCCGGCTACTAAACGGGATTTTTATTTCCCCTTTGGCAACAGGCTCCGAAATTTGGCTACGAAACGGTCCGAAGGGATCAATTTCGGTATGTATGTAATATGACTGGCCTGTTGGCGTATTGGTAGTGACCCTGCCTACTGCGCCAAGGTCGTGGGTTCGATTCCCACCCGGGACCAACATTTGTGTGATGAGCATAACTGTTGGCTTTCGGATTCTGGGTGTTTGTATGTATTTAAGTATTTATTTAAAAGTATTTATGTATGTTTATCAGTTGTTGAGTACCCATTTACAAGCTTCGGCTTAGTTTGGGACTAAACAGCCGTGTGTAAATTTGTCCAAACATTATTATTCACTTATTTATTTATATTCTTAAGTATAAATTTTTTATAATATTTTTATAAAAAACTAATTACAAAAACATTATAAAAAACCTAACCTAGAGTGCCGCCGGCAGCGGGGCAGGGCCCAAGCTACCGGTGGTTAGGGCCGCAGAGTGAGGAACCTCCGGACAATACGCGCCGTGTCCAGGAGTACTGCCTTCTGGATCTGGCCCTTGATCCAGCCGTCTAGCGAGAGCCTCTCGAGGTGTTGGTCGAGGCTCTTCGCTATAAGGCCGTTCGCCGAAACGACTATCGGGACAATGCTCGTTGAATCAACATTCCACATTATTAATAATAATATAGCCAGTGGCAAAAATCATTTACTGTTACTTATAATTTTATTTGAGCTTGGAAAAGCCCAGCTCTAAACACAAACACAAAATGTCCAGTCACAACTAGAAGCTTGACAGCCTAACTTGAACCCTCATATTTCCTCATTTTGTCGAGAAAAAGGCATCCTGAAGGCTGAGAGCAAATTCCCAAGGGTCGGGTGTTTAAAGCAATACAACCAACCAATTATTGATTAAATTATGAGAGACAGAGAATTTAAGAATCATATTTGTGAGAAAGCATAATATAAAATAAATGATTATTTCAATGACAAAGATGTCTGGTATTAACTTTACTTTTATCAGGTTACTTCATAAAATATTGTGATGCAGAAGTGTAGTACATTTTAGACTTTCGCGCTTTGTATTCATAATTATATAATTATTTACGGGTCTTACACACGAAATAGTTTTATTTACCTTGCCCGACGTTTCGACCAGGTTACACTGGCCGTGGTCACGAGCTGAGTTGGAAAGTCCCGGCACACAACACTCACGGTATCCGCGGATGTATTCGACGATAAGTCACGAGATTTAAGTTTATCGATCACTGGATTCCACGACGGTGACAATTTAAAACCATCTTCCCTATTGAAATTCTTGAATTTCTTGATTTCAATAGCTTCTCGCACTATCCGCGGATAGTAGTGGCGATCGGTGGACAGGATTTTAGGTTGGTGGAGCTCAATCCAGTGGTCAGTCCCAGCATTAATGACGTGGTCCGCAATGGCTGACTTACGTACATGGGCTGATATACGTCTGGCGGTTTTTTACAGCTGCGATATGTTCTTTGACCCTTTCCGCGATCGTGCGTTTAGTCTGGCCGATGCACGAACTACCACAGCTGCAATCTATCTTGTAGACACCTGGCGTCTGGTATAGGGATCACATCCTTCGGTGTGCGTACATGACTGGCTACTTTGGAGAACGGAACATATACTGTCTTGATGGAGAGTTTATTTAAGGCAGATCCAATTTTGTCCATAAATTATAAATTTATTAATAATTATAAATTTTGTAAATAATTATATAATTATGCAGAAGTTTGTTGCGCCGCTCGCCGTTTCTTCTCAGCTCTAGGCAGCATGAAATAAATGGAAAAATTACATGTTTATATGGGCCCTGTGTACTCACAATAAAATATTTTGTCCTAGAGTCAGCGAGTAAAAAAGTTGTGCGGTGTGGCCGACACTCTACACTCCACAGGATAGTGCATGTCTACATGCAATTTCGTTGCCAAAGGGAAAAATTCCCAGTGAATGAGTACCGTGGCATGAACACGCTACGTTAATGTGGACGCCTGTTACACCATTCTGCATTGCATCGGCCTAGTAGGTCTATCCAAGTTGGAAACTTCCATACATTTATTCATCAACAGCCTATTAATAATGTCCCCACTACTGGGGCTCAGCCCTACCCTCTCAACGAGGGCGTTCGGGCTGTAGTCCACCACGCTAGCCCAGTTCCGGTTGGTGGACATCACATGCGCCTAAGAATTTCTTCTTCGGCGTGTGCAGGTTTCCTCACGATGTTTTCCTTCACCGTTTGAGAGCAGTCAGTAAATGTACTTAAGTTTCGATAAACAACCCATTGGTAGGTACATGGCCCAGCCGGGGATCGAACTTCGGGCCTTTCCGAAGTTCGATCCCCGGCTGCCACTGACGTTCGTTAAATACATTTATTAACTGCTCTTACATGATAAAGGAAAACATAATTCTTCAACATGGCAGGCAGGCCTGATGTTGCACCGTGTCCGTCAACAAATTTCTTTTCCAGCAGGTTATTTTTAGATATTTTTTATTCATTAAACTCATTCATAACTCACTGACGACTCATATTTTAACTCTATATGATACTATATAAGACTCGCGTCTGTGTGAATGAGGACTCCTTTCAGAGGTCGGAGCTGCGGAGTAAAAGGCAGACGCCAGAACAAATGCGTTCTTTTGCTTGGCTCACTCCACGCATTGTCAGAGCGTCAGTGGCGTCGGGGATAAGACGCGGCCTATCATATCGAAAGGTCCGAAGTTCCATCCCCGGCTGAACCATGTACCAATGGGTTTTTTCTCGAAACTTAAGTACATTTACTGACTGCTCTCAAACGGTGAAGGAAAACATCGTGAGGAAACCTGCATACGCCGAAGAAGAAATTCTTAGGCGCATGTGAAGTCCACCAACCCGCACTGGGCTAGCCTGAACGCCCTCGTTGATAGGGTAGGCCTGAGCCCCAGCAGTGGGGAGATTAATAGGCTGTTAATGATGATGACGCCACGCATGCCAGCACGAGAGAGATTATCGTGATTTGCTTTCTTAACGGAAACTTTTGCAAAACCTTTACAAAGGGCCGCCTTCAGTGAGTTCCACGTTCCCTAGTTACGCCAGCTATGTCACACTGCGTGTAATGACCACGTTGAAGTGTCAGTGGACTGGTCACATCTGTCGGAGAACCGATAACAGCTGGGGTAGACGAGTTCCCGAGTGGCGACCACGACTTGGCAAGCGTAGTGTGGGACGCCCCCCGGCTAGCGGCTGGCAGTGACTGGATGCGGAGAGCCGAGGATCGGGCTCAGTGGCGCGCCTTGGGGGAGGCCTATGTCCAGCAGTGGACTAGTATAGGCTGATGATGATGATGATTAAGACCTTGAATATTTTTGAGTTAAAATTGCATTTATTTTGAAATAAATTATTTATAACTAGGTTTCACCTTCTAGTTCTTGACATGAAGAAAATACATTCTCCATAAAAAATTCCGGAATATTTAAGGGTAGAAAATTATTCAGAGTGGTATAGTCCACACGGAATTTCTTGACGGCTGAATGAGTATAGTCACAGATTGTTTGCACATCGCTGACAGTGATAATAGTCTAGTGTGCGTAAGCGAGAAGGTGTGCTACATAGAGATGTCCAGAAAAGTTTGATTCGGTTGATCGAATCAATGAACCATTTCTTGAAATTGAATGAGCGTCTCTAGTGAACCCCCGCACAGCTCCCCCTTGACACCTGACTTTAATCACTGCGCAGAAATCAGCCAACTTCACACAACCGCCATTAAACTCCGAGAGGACTATATGGTTGATGGTCAAAGCTATTAGAAAATGGAAGTGAAAATCAATCCTTCATTTCCTTGTGCCGAATTTTACGTCAAGATTTTAACTCCCGGTTGATATTGATGGGACCTTACGCCTGCCTCTTTGAGTTAACTACATCCAACTAACTTGCGAGTTAAGCAGTGCTTACACAACGTACCATTACGTATTAATAGGATATGAAAGTTCAGCCCTGCTATTCTGTAAGCGTATTTGTGCAACTCGATCCTGAATCCGCCGTGAGATCGGTCTCTAACTCAATGATTCACAGTTCAATACTCACTTTACTTCGCAAGTGAGGTGTTTATTGTGTAGCTTGTATTTGTTTACACAATGCGACGTCGAGGTCTTTCATGATCGGATGCGAAGTGAAGTGAGTGACTTGCGATGTGATGGTCGAGTATTAATTCGTACTTTACAGAATCACACAGCAGAACTGCTTAGCCAAACTCATAAAACCTTAACAATGTAGGTTCATAAAACTTTACGCGCTAGGTACGTAAAAGAATGATGGTATTTTAATGGTTCATTAAAGAAAGCACCATTGGCCTAAATCTCTACATTTTGTAGTAGTTTACGTCAAAAGTTACCTATTTACTCTTCTATCCAGTTTCGACCATAAAGTCGGGATAACCCAAGGGTCGGGGCAGACCAAGCGGAAATTTGCCCGCGCACTTTTTGACGTCATTGTCAACTGAACCATAGCCTAAATAACAAAATCGTACAATGACTTTTGCACGACGGCGTCGCCTCGCGCTCGAGGTCATTCATACGATTTTCTTCTTTACGATATACAGATATGGTTCATTTGACAATTACATCAAAAAGTGCTCGGGCAAATTTCCGCTTGGTCTGAACTGACCCTTAGGTAGTGCGCTGGCCCGAGTGAACGTGTCACTCATCAGATCGGAAGTTCAAATCCGTTACAAATGAGTTTTAAGAGCTTAAGTAAGACTTATCTCAGCATCTTACGCAGGTCGTCGCTCCATCTAGCCGGGGGCGTCCCACGCTACGCTTGCCCAGTCGTGGTCTCCACTCGAGACCTCGTCTACTCCAATACGCTATTGGTTCTCCGCCAGATGTGACCAGCCCACCGCCACTTCAACGTACCTACTAACTTTTTTTAACTAAATTCTTTGGTTCCCTGGAGGACATTTGATAAGTTCAAGTTTTTTTTAAAGTTTTTTTGTTTAAGTTTTTGCGTTGTTTTTGTTTTCGGAAGTTTATTGTTTTTTAAATTAATTTTTAATTTTAATTTAATTTTTAATATTTTTAGATAGGTACTAACAAATAGGTTTTAAGACTTACTAACAACTTATATGAGTCTATGTCACTCGAAATAAAAAGTTTAGTATTACCTATAATATATTGTTTACCTATAATATTAATATTCCTAAATTATTAAGAATTGAATCTACAAAAACTGCCCGTGTCAATCTGACTGATTGATGTGTCTGATACGTCACATAAATAATAAATTTTCGCATAAATAAATTACCATAAATATTAAGTAGGTAAGTACCTACGTAATATTCGTCTTGAATTATTCACAAACTCCAAAATGAATGATGACGGAACCACTTCGATTGGTTATTCTCCAAAAACAGTGTCAGTGTCGTGTGAAATATTGATGGCAGCTATTGATTCGTCCATACGCGGGCGCCGGGCGCGGCTCACGTGCGGGTCGCGACAATCGATAGCACGACATAACTTTAAACTTACCAACATCAGCTATTATTGGGTATTGACCTAAGAAATTGCCGTTTTGTCGAACTGGCCACTTTGAACTAAAATGCCTGCGGTTTGAGTTGGTATTCTGAATTCAATTTTTATTTTCAAAGTATGAAATTCCATTTTCAAAAACATGGAACATTGAGTTTTGCCGTTTTGTCCAACTGGCCACTTTCAATTGAAATATCTGCGGTTTGACTTGGTATTCGAAATTCAAATACATTTTATTTTTAAAGTACGTTATTCCATTTTCAAAAATAGTTTTTCATAGATTTTTCCATGAAGCTAAAAACTTTTTGGTCGGCGCCCGGAGTATCAACATTTTTTCCTTCATTTTCATTTTAAAGTGATATAAGAAATCCGAATGAATAACGGTTTTTCTACCCCCACAACATTTTCCAAAGTTCGTTATTTGACGAGAAAGCATGTTTTTATCTAATTTCATCCGAGAACATAACATTATTACTTGAATGTAGATATAACTCGTTTTCCTCCCTTAAAGGTCGAACGTTTCAGAATAAGTACCCGACAAGGACTACGTGTGTCGAGCACTACAAAAGTACAAAGAATAAAAGGTTTTTTGCGGACCACTATGTTCGTTTATCTAAATAATATATTTAACTATGATTTATTGGTAATAACCAAAAAGGTTTAATCTCTTTGGTGGCGGTGTCATTTACAGGGGGGGGGGGGGGGCAAGGAAGCGGAGTAGCGGGAGGAGGTGGAAGTATCTTTTCACTATTGAGTTTGAAAATAAGAATGTGTGAGTGAGTCACATTTTTTTGATACATTTGACACGATTTTGACACCCATAGAATGCTTTTATTACTGATCCATACGGGAGTGGGTAAATTTTTAATTCATGGTAATAACGGATGCCTCACGAGTTCACGACATAGTCCGCATTAAAAAGTATCTATCGTAAATGTTATTCTAGGATATAAGCTTTACTATACCAAGTTTCATCAAAATCCGTTCAGCCGTTATAGCGTGATTGAGCAACAAACATCCAAACATTTTGTACTTTATACATATACATGTAATAGGATAGTAGGTTTACTTTTTTTTTTAACTTATTTTTTAAAATGTTTTTGTGTCCACACCAGCTTATATGTATAACCCAAAGGTCAAGGTCAAGGTAAACATTCATTTCTAAATATTAAACTCATATTTCAGATACGATTACCGAGTTTGATTTAGTGATGAACGAATATATCTGTCGTGAAAAAATGAATAAATAAATCGATCAATCATATTTTCATTCCTTTAATTTATTAACCACAGCTCACATTCGGGAATTCCAAATGGCATTTACATGATTGATGGCAGCCAATGATGGAATCTATTCGTTGAGTCACGTTGGAATTAGATACCTACAGGAGATCTTGAAGTTCGTGATGAAACTATAGAACGAACAACAATAAATGCATGTTGCAGCTATTATATAAATGTTGCTTGTTGCAAATCAGCATGTCTAGTCTAGGCTAGTCTCTAGATTTTTATTTTTATTTCCGAAATTATAATAAATTAATTACTTAACGACTTTTTTAAATTAATTAACGACGAAGTTACAAAATACTCGCCCACACGATGTTTTCCTTCACCGTTTGAGAGCAGTCAGTACGAGAAAAAAAACCTTTTGGTACGTGGCCCAGCTGGGGATCGAACTTCGGACCTTTCGGCATGATAGGCCGCGTCTTATCCCCGACGACACTGACGCTCTCCTCGCTGAGTACTACTCTGTGGCAAAAAAAATTGACTTCTCGGGTGTCGTAAAATTCCAAATTGACTTCGCTCATTTTAGACTATCGCGCTTTGTATTCATAATTAAATAAGTATATACAGGTTTTACACACGAACAAGTTTTATTTACCTTTACTTGTTCGTGTGTAACACCCGCTTATAATTATTTAATTTGACTTCGCTCGCTCCCAAATTGTCGAATAACAATCGGCCTAGGCATTTTACAAACGGTCTAAGCATTAGTCAGGCTATTTGTTAAACATCGCCGTTTTATGAATCGGCCTGCGACTGCGAAACATTTATACTTATAGGTAGATGTAACGATGTAGCCTCCATTGTAAGCTAGGAAAAGGTACTTATCTGATGATTAAATGATGAATATTGATTTTTACAAGGCAAGTGGCGAATATGCCGGTTCCGCCTATTTAAGTAGGTTAGTGCTAGCTATTTGCTTTCCGTTTAGAAATATTGTTCCATCGGTTTCCGAGAAATGCACCCCGGTGTTCTGACTTCTGAGACTTGTGTGAGTGCAAATTGTTTGCTTCAATATTTATTTATTACTATCTGTGGCCCTGGGTTTATTAATCATTCCTTAGTGACCTACGTTAATTGGAGAAACGTATAATGGATATTAACAAGCCATTTTGTATTTCTTTTCCTTTGTTAATTTTTTTCTCCGGAATGGCTGGTGTTATGATGGTACTGAAGTGAAAGGTCTCGACGAAATCTAGCTTTTTAAAATTTTGTTTAATAAATTAAACTACCACAAGGCCCAAACTTTTTTATATAATTTAATTTTGTTTAAATTATAAAGTACTGTGACAACCCTAGCTCGTGATCGTTCCTTTTTAACCGTATGACATAGTGCTATAAATTAACTTAATAGGTTAAAATTTTAATACTAGAAATTAATGTCAGTAGTCAAGTCAGTGCCATCTTTTACGTTTAAATATCGGATTTAGAGCAGCAAACTTTCAAGGTTTTAAGCTCAGCGGTTTGAACTGTGCATTTATAGATAGTCAGGATATCCTTGTATAAACAATTATATAAGTCGCAGGATTAAGATGAAATCAGGGTTATCCTTCTTTTGGTATATGAAAAAAGTGGGATTTCATTGTAAATTATTATTATTATTATATATAAAGCTCGACTACCACTGACTGATTGACATAGTAGTTCTCCCAGAAGGAGTGATCACGGACCAAAGTGGTGTAGGAAACAAGTACGCAGTTCACTCTGATGAGTAGAGGAAAAGTCCGAAACTTGGAGATTTTGTCCATCTTCAGCTATCGTGTCAACGGCCCGCAGAAACGGTGCCAGATAGCTGGGGTGACCTTGAACTAAAGTTGTCCATAATCCTGGGATCATTGATGACGTCACATTATTTTTTCAAAATGGCGGCGTTTTCAAGATGGCGGAGCGCCGTTTTTTCGAGAAACTTTACCCGAATTGATCTCCCGGAAGGAGTGGTCATGGACCAAAGTGGTCTAGGGACAGAGGTACCTCATACCCTGTAGTATATGGGAAAAGTCTGAAACTTTGAGATTCTGGTCATCTTCACCCTTCAGGCCCACGGCCCGTGGAGTCGGAAACCGATATTTGGACTGACTTCGGACTAAAATTGTACAGAACCCTAGGACCTTTGCCGACGTCATATATTTTAAAATGTGCACAGTCTCTGCTGGTGAGTAGAGTAAAAATATGAAACTTGGAGATTCTGGTCATCTTCAGCTGTTGGGTCAACGGCCCGCAGAAACGATGCCAGATAGCTGGACCGAGCTAGAACTAATATTGTTCAGAATCTTGGTAAATTCATGATGTCTTTTTTTTTTTTCAAAAAGGCGACTTTTTCAAAATACACTACCACAAATTATAAGTAGTTAATATTGTAGTGAATGCCTGCTTTACAACGCACTGGCCACTTCAAAAAGAAAAGAAAAAATGTAAAGCATACATACACGGACCCGTCATACGCCAGCCAAAATAACTTATAATTTGTTGTAGTTACGTGTATGGCTGCTTTACATCGCACAGGCCATCATTCTATACAAATTCAAATTACAGTTTGTTGTCGTTTTTTTTAGATTAATTTGATAATTATGCGGCTGTTTATATGGCTGAAAATAAATTTTATTCTCCGATTGCGCTGAAAATTTGTATGTAGGGGTTCTAAGTGCTCCTGAATACAATTTTATTTACGAGCGAAGCGAGCACCGCGAACCAAGCCAAACGAGCGAATTTTTTTTCTTTTGATTTTCGATCTCAATACTATCTTTTTCAAAATGGCGACTTTTTCGAAATTTTGCGGCTTTTTATATGGCCGATAATAAATTTTACTCTCCGCTTGCGCTGAATTTTTTTATAATGTTTGCAGTCTTTTCTGGTGAGCAGATTAAAACTCTGAAACTTGGAAACTATGGTCATCTTCAGCTGTTGGGTCAACGGCCCGCAGAAACGGTGCCAGATAGCTGGACCGAGCTGGAACTAATATATTTCAGAATCTTAGGCAATTTAGTGACGTCATATTTTTTTTTCAAAATGGCGACTTTTTCAAAATTTTACGGCTTTTTTTTATGGCTAAAAATAAATTTTACTCTTCGATTGCGCTGATTTTTTTATAATGTGCGCAGTCTTTTCTGGTGAGCAGATTAAAACTCTGAAACCTGGAGATTATGGTCATCTTCAGCTCTTGGGTCAACGGCCCGCAGAAACGGTGACAGATAGCTGGGCCGAGCTCAAACTAATATTTTTCAGAATCTTGGGCAATTTGGTGATGTCATTTTTTTTTCAAAATGGCGACTTTTTCATAATTATACGGCTTTTTTTAATAGCAAAAAATAAATTTTACTCTCCGATTGCGCTGAAATTTTTATAATGTGCGCAGTCTTTTCTGGCGATTAGATTAAAACTCTGAAATGTGGAGATTATGGTCATCTTCAGCTGTTGGGTCAACGGCCCGCAGAAACAGTGCCAGATAGCTGGACCGAGCTGGAACTAATATTTTTCAGAATCTTAGGCAATTTGGTGATGTCATTTTTTTTTTCAAAATGGCGACTTTTTCAAAATTTTACGGATTTTTTTATGGCTAAAAATAAATTATACCACGTTTGTTCGCGGGTTGGTTGGTTGGTTATTTGGTTGGTTTGTTCGCGCGCTTCGCGCGTTTGTTCGCGGGTTGGTTGATTGGTTTGTTCGCGCGTTTCGCGCGATTGTTTGTGCGTTTATTCGCGGGTTGGTTATTTGGTTGGTTTGTTCGCGCGCTTCGCGCGTTTGTTTGCGCGTTTCGCGCGTTTGTTTGCGGGTTGGTTATTTGGTTGGTTTGTTCGCGCGTTTGTTCGCGGATTGGTTGTTTGGTTTGTTCGCGCGTTTCGCGCGTTTGTTCACGGGTTGGTTATTTGGTTGGTTTGTTCGCGCGCTTCGCGCGTTTGTTCGCTGGTTGGTTGGTTTGTCCGCGCGTTTCGCGCGTTTGTTCGCGCGTTTCGCGCGTTTGATCGCGGGTTGGTTGGTTGGTTATTTGGTTGGTAGGTTCGCGCGCTTCGCGCGTTTGTTCGCGGGTTGGTTGGTTAGTTTGTTCGCGCGTTTCGCGCGTTTGTTCGCGGGTTGGTTGGTTTGTTCGCGCGTTTCGCGCGTTTGATCGCGGGTTGGTTGGTTGGTTTGTTCGCGCGTTTCGCGCGTTGTTCTCGCGTTTCGCAAATAGTAGTCTTTTAACGCGAATGAGGTCGCGGGGGTCTGATAGAAAATTTGTATTCACGGGTTTGAGGTGCTCCAAATCAGATTCCGGTTCCCGTCAAAAAACAGCTCACAACACTGCAATCACGAAAGTCATGAAAGTTTGTTTTGCGGCTTATAAGTGCCCCCACTGAAGATTTGGTTTCCGGCCAAAAACTAAAACGTCGAAACTCATTAAACTTGTTAAGCATATTTTTGATGCTTGGGAAGCTTCACATGATGCAATAGGCATCTTCTGCGATCTCTCCAAAGCATTTGATTGCGTTAATCACGAAACCTTGCTACTCAAATTAAAACATTATGGCGTGAAAGACAGAGCATTCGAATTACTTAAATCTTACCTTGAAAATAGAGTACAAAAAGTTGATATAAATGGAGTTAAATCATCTGGTTCAGTTGTGAAAATGGGGGTGCCCCAGGGCTCAGTTCTGGGTCCTTTTCTTTTTCTTGTATATATAAATGACTTGCCATTTTTAATACAAAACATGTCCAACATAGTATTATTTGCCGATGACACTTCTCTGATTTTTAAAATTAGCAGAAGAGCTTGTGATCTTCCTGAGGTAAACAAGGTTTTTTCGAGAAACTTTACCCGAATTGATCTCCCGGAAGGAGTGGTCATGGACCAAAGTGGTATAGGGATGGAGTGTAGCCCATACCCCGTAGTATATGGGAAAATTCTGACATTCGGAGATTTTGGTCATCTTCACGCTTCAGGTCCACGTCACGTGGAGTCGGAAACCGATATTTGGACTGACTTCGAACTAAAGTTGTACAGAACCCTAGGACCTTTGGTGACGTCATATATTTTGTAATGTGCGCTGTCTCTTCTGGTGAGCAGAGTAAAAATATGAAACTTGGAGTTTCTGGTCATCTTCAGCTGTTGGGTCAACGGCCCTCAGAAACGGTGCCAGATAGCTGGACCGAGCTGGAACTAATATTGTTCAGAATCTTGGGAAATTCATGATGTCATTTTTTTTTTTCAAAATGGCGACTTTTTAAAAATACACTACCACAAATTATAAGTAGATATTGTTGTAGTGTATGCCTGAATTACAACGCACTGGCCACTTAAAATAGAAAAAAAAGGTTCACATAGCTCATTTTTTAAATGGCTTTTACTTCAGATTTTTTTGTACAAAGTGGCCTGATACATTAAAAGAGATGCATTATGATGAACCTATGGAATTGAATAATTTGTTATTATGCGGCTTTTTTATACGGCCGAAAATAAATTTTACTCTCCGATTGCGCTGAATTTTTTATAATATTTGCAGTATTTTCTGGTGAGCAGATTAAAACTCTGAAACTTGGAAATTATGGTCATCTTCAGCTGATGGGTCAACGGCCCGCAGAAACATTGCCAGATAGCTGGAACGAGCTGGAACTAATATTTTTCAGAATCTTAGGCAATTTGGTGACGTCATTTTTTTTTTTCAATATGGCGACTTTTTCAAAATTATACGGCTTTTTTTTAATAGCCAAAAATAAATTTTACTCTCCGATTGCGCTGAAATTTTTATAATGTGCGCAGTCTTATCTGGCGATTAGATTAAAACTTTGAAACGTGGAGATTATGGTCATCTTCAGCTGATGGGTCAACGGCCCGCAGAAACGGTGCCAGATAGCTGGACCGAGCTGGAACTAATATTTTTCAGAATCTTAGGCAATTTGGTAATGTCATATTTTTTTTTCAAAATGGCGACTTTTTAAAAATTTTACGGCTTTTTTTTATGGCCAAAAATAAATTATACCACGTTTGTTCGCGGGATGGTTCGTTGGTTTGTTCGCGCGCTTCGCGCGCTTCGCGCGTTTGTTCGCGGGTTAGTTGGTTGGTTTGTTCGCGCGTTTCGCGCGTTTGTTTGCGCGTTTGTTCGCGGGTTGGTTGGTTGGATATTTGGTTGGTTTGTTCGCGCGCTTCGCGCGTTTGTTCGCGGGTTGGTTGGTTGTTTGTTCGCGCGTTTGTTTGCGCGTTTCGCGCGTTTATTCGCGGGTTGGTTATTTAGTTGGTTTGTTCGCGCGCTTCGCGCGTTTGTTTGCGCGTTTCGCGCGTTTGTTCGCGGGTTGGTTATTTGGTTGGTTTGTTCGCGCGCTTCGCGCGTTTGTTCGCGGGTTGGTTGGTTGGTTTGTTTGCGCGTTTGTTCGCGCGTTTCGCGCGTTTGTTTGCGCGTTTCGCGCGTTTGTTCGAGCGTTTGTTCGCGCGTTTGTACGCGGGTTGGTTGGTTGGTATGTTCGCGCGGTTCGCGCGCTTGTTCGCGCGTTTCGCGCGTTTGTTCACGGGTTGGTTGGTTATTTGGTTGGTTTGTTCGCGCGCTTCGCGCGTTTGTTCGCGGGTTGGTTGGTTGGTTTGTTCGCGCGTTTCGCGCGTTTGTTCGCGGGTTGGTTGGTTGGTTTGTTCGTTGGGTTGGTTGGTTGGATGGTTTGTTCGCGCGTTTCGCGCGTTGTTCGCGCGTTTCGCGCGTTTGTTCGCGGGTTGGTTGTTGGTTATTTGGTTGGTTTATTAGCGCGCTTCGCGCGTTTGTTCGCGCGTTCGTTCGCGGGTTGGTTGGTTGGTTTGTTCGTTGGGTTGGTTGGTTGGTTGGTTTGTTCGCGCGTTTCGCGCGTTTTTTCGCGGGTTGGTTGTAGGTTATTTGGTTGTTTTATTAGCGCGCTTCGCGCGTTTGTTCGCGCATTCGTTCACAGTTTGGATGGTTGTTTGATCTGAAGTATTGAAAGAAATAAAGAACAGCTCAAATAGTAGTCTTTTAACGCGAATCAGGTCGCAGGGGTCTGATAGTAAATTTGTATTCACGGGTTTGAGGTGCTCCAAATCAGATTCCGGTTCCCGTCAAAAAACAGCTCACTACACTGCAATCACGAAAGTCATGAGTTTGTTTTGCGGCTTTTAGGAACCCCCACTGAAGATTTGGTTTCCTGCCAAAAACTAAAACGTCGAAACTCATTTAAAAAAAAATTTTTTTTTGGATTCCTGTCAAAAGAAAAGCTCAACACAGCCGACCTCCGCGGTCCGCTTGCGGGCCGCGGCACCCACCAAAATACTAGTTATAAAGCTCGACTACCACTGACTGATTGACATAGTAGTTCTCCCAGAAGGAGTGATCACGGACCAAAGTGGTGTAGGAAACAAGTACGCAGTTCACTCTGATGAGTAGAGGAAAAGTCCGAAACTTGGAGATTTTGTCCATCTTCAGCTATCGTGTCAACGGCCCGCAGAAACGGTGCCAGATAGCTGGGGTGACCTTGAACTAAAGTTGTCCAGAATCCTGGGATCATTGATGACGTCACTTTTTTTTTCAAAATGGCGGCGTTTTCAAGATGGCGGAGCGCCGTTTTTTCGAAAAACTTTACCCGAATTGATCTCCCGGAAGGAGCGGTCCTGGACCAAAGTGGTATAAAGATTAAATGTAGCCCCAACCCTGTAGTATATGGGAAAAGTCTGAAACTTGGAGATTCTGGTCATCTTCATCCTTCAGGTCAACGTCCCGTGGAGTCGGAAACCGATATTTGGACTGACTTCGGACTAAAATTGTACAGAACCCTAGGACCTTTGGCGACGTCATATATTTTAAAATGTGCACAGTCTCTTCTGGTGAGTAGAGTAAAAATATGAAACTTGGAGATTCTGGTCATCTTCAGCTGTTGGGTCAATGGCCCGCAGAAACGGTGCCAGATAGCTGGACCGAGCTGGAACTAATATTGTTCAGAATCTTGGTAAATTCATGATGTCTTTTTTTTTTTTTCAAAAAGGCGACTTTTTCAAAATACACTACCACAAATTATAAGTAGTTAATATTGTAGTGAATGCCTGCTTTACAACGCACTGGCCACTTTAAATAGAAAAAAAAGGTTCACATAGCTTATTTTTTAAATGGCTTTTACTTTAGATTTCTTTGTACAAAGTGGCCTGATACATCCAAAGAGATGCATTATGATGAACCTATGGAATTAAATAATTTGTTATTATGCGGCTTTTTTAAACGGCCGAAAATAAATTTTACTCTCCGATTGCGCTGAATTTTTTATAATATTTGCAGTATTTTCTGGTGAGCAGATTAAAACTCTGAAACTTGGAAATTATGGTCATCTTCAGATGATAGGTCAACGGCCCGCAGAAACATTGCCAGATAGCTGGACCGAGCTGGAACTAATATTTTTCAGAATCTTAGGCAATTTGGTGACGTCATTTTTTTTTTTCAATATGGCGACTTTTTCAAAATTATACGGCTTTTGTTTAACAGCCAAAAATATATTTTACTCTGCGATTGCGCTGAATTTTTCATAATGTACGCAGTCTTTTCTGGTGAGCAGATTGAAACTCTGAAACCTGGAGATTATGGTCATCTTCAGCCGTTGGGTCAACGGCCCGCAGAAACGGTGCCAGATAGCTGGACCGAGCTGGAACTAATATTTTTCAGAATCTTAGGCAATTTGGTGACGTCATATTTTTTTTTCAAAATGGCGACTTTTTCAAAATTATACGGCTTTTTTTAAACAGCCAAAAATATATTTTACTCTCCGATTGCGCTGAATTTTTCATAATGTACGCAGTCTTTTCTGGTGAGCAGATTGAAACTCTGAAACCTGGAGATTATGGTCATCTTCAGCCGTTGGGTCAACGGCCCGCAGAAACGGTGCCAGATAGCTGGACCGAGCTGGAACTAATATTTTTCAGAATCTTAGGCAATTTGGTGACGTCATATTTTTTTTTCAAAATGGCGACTTTTTCAAAATTATACGGCTTTTTTTAAACAGCCAAAAATATATTTTACTCTCCGATTGCGCTGAATTTTTCATAATGTACGCAGTCCTTTCTGGTGAGCAGATTGAAACTCTGAAACTTGGAGATTATGATCATCTTCAGCTGTTGAGTCAACGGCCCGCAGAAACGGTGCCAGATAGCTGGACCGAGCTGGAACTAATATTTTTCAGAATCTTAGGCAATTTGGTGACGTCATATTTTTTTTTCAAAATGGCGACTTTTTCAAAATTATACGGCTTTTTTTAAACAGCCAAAAATATATTTTACTCTCCGATTGCGCTGAATTTTTCATAATGTACGCAGTCTTTTCTGGTGAGCAGATTGAAACTCTGAAACCTGGAGATTATGGTCATCTTCAGCCGTTGGGTCAACGGCCCGCAGAAACGGTGCCAGATAGCTGGACCGAGCTGGAACTAATATTTTTCAGAATCTTAAGCAATTTGGTGACGTCATTTTTTTTTTTCAAAATGGCGACTTTTTCTAAATTATACGGCTTTTTTTTAACAGCCAAAAATTTATATTTTACTCTCCGATTGCGCTGAATTTTTCATAATGTACGCAGTCTTTTCTGGTGAGCAGATTGAAACTCTGAAACCTGGAGATTATGGTCATCTTCAGCTGTTGGGTCAACGGCCCGCAGAAACGGTGCCAGATAGCTGGACCGAGCTGGAACTAATATTTTTCAGAATCTTAGGCAATTTGGTGATGTCATATTTTTTTTTCAAAATGGGGACTTTTTCAAAATTATACGGCTTTTTTTTATGGCCAAAAATAAATTATACCACGTTTGTTCGCGGGTTGGATGGTTGGTTGTTTGGTTGGTTTGTTCGCTCGCTTCGCGCGTTTGTTCGCGGGTTGGTTGGTTGGTTTGTTCGCGCGTTTGTTTGCGCGTTTATTCGCGGGTTGGTTATTTGGTTGGTTTGTTCGCGCGCTTCCCGCGTTTGTTTGCGCGTTTCGTGCGTTTGTTTGCGCGTTTGTTCGCGGGTTGGTTGGTTAGTATGTTCGCGCGTTTCGCGCGTTTGTTCGCGGGTTGGTTGGTTGGTTATTTGGTTGGTATGTTCGCGCGCTTCGCGCGTTTATTCGCGGGTTGGTTTGTTCGCGCGCTTCGCGCGTTTGTTCGCGCGTTTCGCGCGTTTGTTCGCGGGTTGGTTGGTTGGTTGGTTTGTTCGCGCGTTTCGCGCGTTTGTTCGCGGGTTGGTTGATTGGCTGGTTATTTGGTTGGTTTGTTCGCGCGCTTCGCACGTTTGTTCGCGGGTTAGTTGGTTGGTTTGTTCGCGCGTTTCGCGCGTTTGTTCGCGAGTTGGTTGGTTGGTTATTAGGTTGGTTTATTAGCGCGCTTAGCGCGTTTGTTCGCACGTTTGTTCGCGGGTTGGTTGGTTTGTTCGCGCGTTTCGCGCGTTTGTTCGCGAGTTGGTTGGTTTGTTCGCGGGTTTTGCGCGTTGTTCGCGCGTTTCGCGCGTTTGTTCGCGGGTTGGTTGGTTGGTTGGTTATTAGGTTGGTTTATTAGCGCGCTTCGTGCGTTTGTTCGCGGGTTGGTTGGTTGGTTTGTTCGCGCGTTTCGCGCGTTTGTTCGCGGGTTGGTTGATTATTTGGTTGGTTTGTTCGCGCGCTTCGCGCGTTTGTTCGCGGGTTAGTTGGTTGGTTTGTTCGCGCGTTTCGCGCGTTTGTTCGCGAGTTGGTTGGTTTGTTCGCGGGTTTCGCGCGTTGTTCGCGCGTTTCGCGCGTTTGTTCGCGGGTTGGTTGGTTGGTTATTAGGTTGGTTTATTAGCGCGCTTCGCGCGTTTGTTCGCACGTTTGTTCGCGGGTTAGTTGGTTGGTTTGTTCGCGCGTTTCGCGCGTTTGTTCGCGAGTTGGTTGGTTTGTTCGCGGGTTTTGCGCGTTGTTCGCGCGTTTGTTCGCGGGTTGGTTGGTTGGTTGGTTATTAGGTTGGTTTATTAGCGCGCTTCGCGCGTTTGTTCGCGGGTTGGTTGGTTGGTTAGTTCGCGCGTTTCGCGCGCTTGTTCGCGCGTTTCGCGCGTTTGTTCGCGGGTTGGTTGATTATTTGGTTGGTTTGTTCGCGCGCTTCGCGCGTTTGTTCGCGGGTTAGTTGGTTGGTTTGTTCGCGCGTTTCACGCATTTGTTCGCGAGTTGGTTGGTTTGTTCGCGGGTTTCGCGCGTTGTTCGCGCGTTTCGCGCGTTTGTTTTGCGGGTTGGTTGGTTGGTTGGTTTATTAGCGCGCTTCGCGCGTTTGTTCGCGGTTTGGTTGGTTGTTTGGTCTGAAGTATTGAAAGAAATAAAGAACAGCTCAAATAGTAGTCTTTTAACGCGAATGAGGTCGCGGCATAGTAGTTCTCCCAGAAGGAGTGATTGTGGACCAAAACGATGTAGGGGTGAAGTACGCAACCTCCTCTGATGAGTAGAGGAAAAGTCCGAAACTTGAAGATTCTGTCCATCTTCAGCTATCGTGTCATCGGCCCGCGGAAACGGTGCCAGATAGCTGGGGTGACCTTGAACTAAAGTTGTCCATAATCCTGGGATCATTGATGACGTCACTTTTTTTTTTCAAAATGGCGGCGTTTTCAAGATGGCGGAGCGCCGTTTTTTCGAGAAACTTTACCCGAATTGATCTCCCGGAAGGAGTGGTCATGGACCAAAGTGGTATAGGGATGTAGTGTAGCCCATACCCCGTAGTATATGGGAAAATTCTGACATTTGGAGATTTTGGTCATCTTCACCCTTCAGGTCCACGGCCCGTGGAGTCGGAAACCGATATTTTGACTGATTTTGACTGACTTCGAACTAAAGTTGTACAGAACCCTAGGACCTTTGGTGACGTCATATATTTTAAAATGTGCACAGCTTCTTCTGGTGAGTAGAGTAAAAATATGAAACTTGGAAACTCTGGTCATCTTCAGCTGTTGGGTCAACGGCCCGCAGAAACGGTGCCAGATAGCTGGACCGAGCTGGAACTAATATTGTTCAGAATCTTGGTAAATTCATGATGTCTTTTTTTTTTTTTCAAAAAGCCGACTTTTTCAAAATACACTACCACAAATTATTCGTAGTTAATATTGTAGTGAATGCCTGCTTTACAACGCACTGGCCACTTCAAAAAGAAAAAAAAATATGTAAAGCATACATACACGGACCCGTCATACACCAGCTAAAATAACTTATAATTTGTTGTAGTTACGTGTGTGGCTGCTTTACATCGCACAGGCCATCATTCTATGCAAATTCAAATTACAGTTTGTTGTTGTGTTTTTTTTAGATTAATTTGATAATTATGCGGCTTTTTTATATGGCTGAAAATAAATTTTACTCTCCGATTGCGCTGAAAATTTGTATGTAGGGGTTCTTAGTGCTCCTGAATACAATTATTTACGAGCGAAGCGAAACGAGCGAACTTTTTTTTTTTTTTCGATCTCCATACTATCTTTTTTCAAAATGGTGACTTTTTAAAAATTTTACGGCTTTTTTTTAACGGCCAAAAATATATTTTACTCTCCGATTGCGCTGAATTTTTCATAATGTGCGCAGTCTTTTCTGGTGAGCAGATTAAATTTCTGAAACCTGAAGATTATGGTCATCTTCAGCTGTTGGGTCAACGGCCCGCAGAAACGGTGCCAGATAGCTGGACCCAGCTGGAACTAATATTTTTCAGAATCTTAGGCAATTTGGTAATGTTAATTTTTTTTCAAAATAGCGACTTTTTTAATATTATACGGCTTTTTTTTAACGGCCAAAAATATATTTTACTCTCCGATTGCGCTGAATTTTTCATAATATACGCACTCTTTTCTGGTGAGCAGATTGAAACTCTGAAACCTGGAGATTATGGTCATCTTCAGCTGTTGGGTCAACGGCCCGCAGAAACGGTGCCAGATAGCTGGACCGAGCTGGAACTAATATTTTTCAGAATCTTAGGCAATTTGGTGACGTCATATTTTTTTTTCAAAATGACGACTTTTTCAAAATTATACGGCTTTTTTTATGGCTAAAAATAAATTTTACTCTCCGATTGCGCAGATTTTTTAATAATGTGCGCAGTCTTTTCTGGTGAGCAGATTGATACTCTGAATCCTGGAGATTACAGTCATCTTCAGCTGATGGATCAACGGCCCGCAGAAACGGTGCCAGGTAGCTGGACCGAGCTGGAACTAATATTTTTCAGAATCTTAGGCAATTTGGTGACGTCATTTTTTTTTTTCAAAATGGCGACTTTTTCAAAATTATACGGCTTTTTTTTTATATCTAAAAATAAATTTTACTCTCCGATTGCGCAGATTTTTTATTAATGTGCGCAGTCTATTCTGGTGAGCAGATTGAAACTCTGAAACCTGGAGATTATGGTCATCTTCAGCTGTTGGGTCAACGGCCCGCAGAAACGGTGCCAGATAGCTGGACAGAGTTGGAACTAATATTTTTCAGAATCTTAGGCAATTTGGAGACGTCATTTTTTTTTTCAAAATGGCGACATTTTCAAAATTATACGGCTTTTTTTTTATATCTAAAAATAAATTTTACTCTCCGATTGCGCTGATTTTTTAATAATGTGCGCAGTCTTTTCTGGTGAGCAGATTGAAACTCTGAAACCTGGAGATTATGGTCATCTTCAGCTGTTGGGTCAACGGCCCGCAGAAACGGTGCCAGATAGCTGGACCGAGCTTAAACTAATATTTTTTAGAATCTTAGGCAATTTGGTGATATCATTTTTTTTTTCAAAATGGCGACTTTTTTAAAATTTTACGGCTATTTTTTATGGCCAAAAATAAATTATACCATGTTTGTTCGCGGGTTGGTTCATTGGTTTGTTCGCGCGCTTCGCGCATTTTTTCGTGGGTTAGTTGGTTGGTTTGTTCGCGCGTTTGTTTGCGCGTTTATTCGCGGGTTGGTTATTTGGTTGGTTTGATCGCGCGCTTCGCGCGTTTGTTCGCGCGTTTGTTCGCGGGTTGGTTGGTTATTTGGTTGGTTTGTTCGCGCGCTTCGCGCGTTTGTTCGCGGGTTGGTTGGTTGGTTTGTTTGTTTGCGCGTTTGTTCGCGCGTTTCGCGCGTTTTTTTGCGCGTTTCGCGGGTTTGTTCGCGGGTTGGTTGTTTGGTTGGTATGTTCGCGCGCTTCGCGCGTTTGTTAGCGGGTTGGTTGGTTGGTTTGTTCGCGCGTTTCGTGCAATTCTTTGCGCGTTTCGCGCGTTTATTCGCGGGTTTATTATTTGGTTGGTTTGTTCGCGCGCTTCGCGCGTTTGTTTGCGCGTTTCGCGCGTTTGTTCGCGGGTTGGTTGTTTGGTTGGTTTGTTTGCGCGCTTCGCGGGTTTGTTCGCGCGTTTCGCGCGTTTGTTCGCGGGTTGGTTGGTTATTTGGTTGGTTTGTTCGCGCGCTTCGCGCGTTTGTTCGCGGGTTGGTTGGTTGGTTTGTTTGTTTGCGCGTTTGTTCGCGCGTTTCGCGCGTTTTTTTGCGCGTTTCGCGGGTTTGATCGCGGGTTGGTTGTTTGGTTGGTATGTTCGCGCGCTTCGCGCGTTTGTTAGCGGGTTGGTTGGTTGGTTTGTTCGCGCGTTTCGTGCAATTCTTTGCGCGTTTCGCGCGTTTATTCGCGGGTTTATTATTTGGTTGGTTTGTTCGCGCGCTTCGCGCGTTTGTTTGCGCGTTTCGCGCGTTTGTTCGCGGGTTGGTTGTTTGGTTGGTTTGTTTGCGCGCTTCGCGGGTTTGTTCGCGCGTTTCGCGCGTTTGTTCGCGGGTTGGTTGGTTGGTTTGTTCGCGCGCTTCGCGCGTTTGTTCGCGCGTTTCGCGCGTTTATTCGCGGGTTGGTTGGTTGGTTTGTTTGCGCGTTTCGCGCGTTTGTTCGCGGGATGGTTGGTTGGTTAATTGGTTGGTTGGTTCGCGCGCTTCGCGCGCATCGCGCGTTTGTTAGGGGGTTGGTTGGTTAGTTTGTTCGCGCGTTTGTTCGCGGGTTGGTTGGTTTGTTCGCGCGATTCGCGCGTTTGTTCGCGGGTTGGTTAGTTGGTTATTAGGTTGGTTTGTTCGCGCGCTTCGCGCGTTTGTTCGCGCGTTTCGCGCGTTTGTTCGCAGGTTGGTTTGTTTGCGCGTTTCGCGCATTTGTTCGCGGAATGGTTGGTTGATTATTTGGTTGGTTGGTTCGCGCGCTTCGCGCGTTTGTTCGCGGGTTGGTTGGTTTGTTTGTTCGCACGCTTCGCGCGTTTGTTCGCGGGCTGGTTGGTTTGTTCGCGCGTTTCGCGCGTTTGTTCGCGGGTTGGTTGGTTGGTTGGTTTGTTCGCGCGTTTGTTCGCGAGTTGGTTGGTTTGTTCGCGGGTTTCGCGCGTTTGTTCGCGGGTTGGTTAGTTGGTTATTTAGTTGGTGTATTAGCGCGCTTCGCGCGTTTGTTCGCGCGTTCGTTCGCCTTATTGTTGGTTGTTTGGTCTGATGTATTGAAAGAAATAAAGAACAGCTCAAATAGTAGTCTTTTAACGCGAATGAGGTCGCGGGGGTCTGATAGTAAATTTGTATTCACGGGTTTGAGGTGCTCCAAATCAGATTCCGGTTCCCGTCAAAAAACAGCGCACAACACTGCAATCACGAAAGTCATGAAAGTTTGTTTTGCGGCTTTTAGGTACCCACACTGAAGATTTGGTTTCCGGCCAAAAACTAAAACGTCGAAACTCATAAAAAAAAAATTTTTTTAGGATTCCTGTCAAAAGAAAAGATCAACACAGCCGACCGCCGCGGTCCGCTTGCGGGCCGCGGCACCCACCGAAACACTAGTTATATACTATAAAGCTCGACTACCACTCACTCACTGACATAGTAGTTCTCCCAGAAGGAGTGATCGTGGACCAAAATGGTGTAGGAATGAAGTACGCAGTCCACTCTGATGAGTAGAGGAAAAGTCCGAAACTTGAAGATTCTGTCCATCTTCAGCTATCGTGTCATCGGCCTGCGGAAACGGTGCCAGATAGCTGGGGTGACCTTGAACTAAAGTTGTCCAGAATCCTGGTATCATCGATGACGTCACTTTTTTTTTTCAAAATGGCGGCGTTTTCAAGATGGCGGAGCGCCGTTTTTTCGAAAAACTTTACCCGAATTGATCTCCCGGAAGGAGCGGTCATGGACCAAAGTGGTTCAGGGATGAAGTGTAGCTCATACCTTGTAGTGTATGGGAAAAGTCTGATACTTGGAGATTCTGGTCTTCTTCACCCTCAAGGTCAACGGCCCGCGGAAACGGTGCCAGATAGCTGGGATGACCTTGAACTAAAGTTGTCCAGAATCCTGGGATCATTGATGACGTCACATTTTTTTTTCAAAATGGCGGCGTTTTCAAGATGGCGGAGCGCCGTTTTTTTGAGAAACTTTACCCGAATTGATCTCCCGGAAGGAGTGGTCATGGACCAAAGTGGTCTAGGGAGGGAGCGTGGCTCATACCCCGTAGTATATGGGAAAAGTCTGAAACTTGGAGATTTTGGTCATCTTCACCCTTCAGGTCCACAGTCCGTGGAGTCGGAAACCGATATTTTGACTGACTTCGAACTAAAGTTGTACAGAACCCTAGGACCTTTGGTGACGTCATATATTTTAAAATGTGCACAGTCTCTTCCGGTGAGCAGAGTAAAAATATGAAACTTGGAGATTCTGGTCATCTTCAGCTGTTGGGTCAACGGCCCGCAGAATCGGTGCCAGATAGATGGACCGAGCTGGAACTAATGTTGTTCAGAATCCTGGTAAATTCATGATGTTTTTTTTTTTTTTCAAAAAGGCGACTTTTTTAAATACACTACCACAAATTATACGTAGTTAATATTATAGTGAATGCCTGCTTTACAACGCACTGGCCACTTTAAATAGAAAAAAAAGGTTCACATAGCTTATTTTTTAAATGGCTTTTACTTTAGATTTTTTTGTACAAAGTGGCCTGATACATCCAAAGAGATGCATTATGATTGAATAATTTGATAAAATGCGGCTTTTTTATACGGCCGAAAATAAATTTTACTCTCCGATTGCGCTGAATTTTTTATAATATTTGCAGTCTCTTCTGGTGAGCAGATTAAAACTCTGAAACTTGGAAATTATGGTCATCTTCAGCTGATGGGTCAACTGCCCGCACAAACGGTGCCAGATAGCTGGACCGAGCTTAGCTGGACCGAGCTGGAACTAATATTTTTCAGAATCTTAGGCAATTTGGTGATGTCATTTTTTTTTTTCAAAATGGCGACTTTTTCAAAATTTAACGGCTTTTTTTTAACAGCCAAAAATATATTTTACTCTCCGATTGCGCTGAATTTTTCATAATGTACGCAGTCTTTTCTGGTGAGCAGATTAAAACTCTGAAACCTGGAGATTATGGTCATCTTCAGCTCTTGGGTCAACGGCCCGCAGAAACTGTGACAGATAGCTGGGCCGAGCTCAAACTAATATTTTTCAGAATCTTGGGCAATTTGGTGATGTCATTTTTTTTTTCAAAATGGCGACTTTTTAAAAATTATACGGCTTTTTTTAATAGCCAAAAATAAATTTTACTCTCCGATTGCGCTAAAATTTTTATAATGTGCGCAGTCTTTTCTGGCGATTAGATTAAAACTCTGAAACGTGGAGATTATGGTCATCTTCAGCTGTTGGGTCAACGGCCCGCAGAAACGGTGCCAGATAGCTGGACCGAACTGGAACTAATATTTTTCAGAATCTTAGGCAATTTGGTGATGTCATTTTTTTTTTTCAAAATGGCGACTTTTTCAAAATTTAACGGCTTTTTTTTATGACCAAAAATAAATTATACCACGTTTGTTCGCGGGTTTTTTGGTTGGTTATTTGGTTGGTTTGTTCGCGCGCTTCGCGCGTTTGTTCGCGGGTTGGTTGGTTGGTTTGTTTGCGCGTTTCGAGCGTTTATTTGCGCGTTTCGCGCGTTTATTCGCGGGTTGGTTATTTGGTTGGTATGTTCACGCGCTTCGCGCGTTTGTTTGCGCGTTTCGCGCGTTTGTTCGCGGGTTGGTTATTTGGTTGGTTTGTTCGCGCTTCGCGCGTTTATTCGCGGGTTGGTTGGTTGGTTTGTTCGCGCGTTTCGCGCGTTTGTTCGCGGATTGGTTGGTTGGTTATTTGGTTGGTATGTTCGCGCACTTCGCGCGTTTATTCGCGGGTTGGTTAGTTGGTTTGTTAGCGCGTTTCGCGCGTTTGTTTGCGCGTTTATTCGCGGGTTGGTTATTTGGTTGGTTTGTTCACGCGCTTCGCGCGTTTGTTTGCGCGTTTCGCGCGTTTGTTCGCGGGTTGGTTATTTGGTTGGTTTGCTCGCGCTTCGCGCGTTTGTTCGCGGGTTGGTTGGTTGGTTTCTTCGCGCGTTTCGCGCGTTTGTTCTCGGATTGGTTGGTTGGTTATTTGGTTGGTATGTTCGCGCGCTTCGCGCGTTTATTCGCGGGTTGGTTAGTTGGTTTGTTCGCGCGTTTCGCGCGTTTGTTTGCGCGTTTATTCGCGGGTTGGTTATTTGGTTGGTTTGTTCGCGCGCTTCGCGCGTTTGTTTGCGCGTTTCGTGCCTTTGTTCGCGGGTTGGTTATTTGGTTGGTTTGTACGCGCGCGTCGCGCGTTTGTTCGCGCGTTTTGCGCGCTTGTTCGCGGGTTGGTTGGTTGGTTTGTTCGCGCGTTTTGCGCGTTTGTTCGCGGATTGGTTGGTTGGTTACTTGGTTGGTTTGTTCACGCGCTTCGCGCGTTTGTTCGCGGGTTGGTTGGTTGGTTTGTTTGCGCGTTTGTTCGCGCGTTTCGCGCCTTTGTTTGCGCGTTTCGCGCGTTTGTTTGCGCGTTCATTCGCGGGTTGGTTATTTGGTTGGTTTGTTCGCGCGCTTCGGGCGTTTGTTTGCTCGTTTCGCGCGTTTGTTCGCGGGTTGGTTATTTGGTTTGTTTGTTCGCGGGTTAGTTGGTTGGTTATTTGGTTGGTTTGTTCGCGCGCTTCGCGCGTTTGTTCGCGGGTGGTTGGTTTGTTCGCGCGTTTCGCACGTTTGTTCGCGGGTTGGTTGATTGGTTATTTGGTTGGTTTGTTCGCGCGTTTCGCGCGTTGTTTGCGCGTTTCGCGCGTTTGTTCGCGGTTTGTTCGCGCGTTTGTTCGCGAGTTGGTTGGTTGGTTTGTTCGCGCGTTTCGCGCGTTTGTTCGCGGGTTGGTTGGTTGGTTATTTTTTATTTTGGATTCCTGTCAAAAGAAAAGCTCAACACAGCCGACCTCCGCGGTCCGCTTGCGGGCCGCGGCACCCACCGAAATACTAGTTGAGGTATATAGATGGTATGGATCTTATTAGTAAAGTTTGTTGACTGTCATAGCTTGCGTGCCTGAAGTAATTTTAAAGGTTTTAATAGGCAACAATACGTCCAAAGCCAATATTATAATATTTACCTATAATTAATAGATGCCTGCATGAAATATGATCCTACGTTATGTAAAATACGAGGATAATTTCATTAAAGACTATATATATACCTACATAAACTTAATCAGTAACAAGATAATTGTCTATCATAATATCTATATATATAAATCAGTGTTAAATTGAAATAAATTTGAGAATATGAGCGCCTGTCCTTATCAACAAGATGTCCTTTGCCGGTGAAAAATAAAAATGTGACATTACATTTTTATGGGGCCAAAGCAGAGCTATAAAACGCGTGGACTGTCCATCGAATGGACCGAATGGTAGAAGTAATGACCACGAAGGCTAATAACTCAGAGAGCGGATTAATTCCTTTTTACTCCCTTAGCTAGTGGTTAGAGATATAAAAACGTTTTATGTTGATTTCGCAGTAATTTTTAGGTATCCATCAAAACGGATAGCGAAGCTTTCTGTCCGTCTGTCTGTTTCCCGGATCATTCGTAACTCGTAGAGCGATTGAGGTGAAATTTGGAGCGGAAAAAATTGACTGACAACGATCATAAGAGAACAATGTATTAAATGTACAGGATGTAAAGTATGTATAAATCGCCGACTAGTATTTAGTTGCGTTATTTTTGTGAAAGCCGTCTATTCTATATTTTTTTTAAACTTAATTTTCGATAGACAGAAAATTAAGTTGGGCCCAAAATGACTTTGCTTCCAAGTCCGGAATAATCGTTTATTTATTATTATTATTATTAGTAGTGATAATACATTCTATTTATCTCCGATGTCTGTTACCCCGATCCTAGAAGATGTGAAGCCTCGGGCTAGGACTTCGTTATAATAAATTAAATTTATCCTTTCATTCTTGTACATGCGTATTGCCTGTATTCTCTTTAGTCAAAAATCTTTCTTTTATTATTTATCTGGTAACATTACAGACACACAGAGAAAGCGAATTACTTATATCCTAAATCCGAATCCAACCCATAATAATTATCTGAGAAATATGTAGATATTAATCTAAATTACATGTTAAATCCATGTTATTAAAAAGATGAAAGATCTAATAGCCTTTTTGTATTAACTTTTTCCTCTGTTTTTTTTTTTTTCTCCGAAACGGCTGGATGATGGTACTCAAGTGAAAGGTCTCGAAAATTTAGTTTGATAAACTAAACTACAACAAGGCCCAATTTCATATAAATAATTTTGTTTAAATTATAAAGTACTGTGACAACCCTAGTTCGTGATCGTTCCTTTTTAACCGTGCTTATTATTTACAGGTTAAAATTTTAATACTAGAAATTAATGTCGACTGTAGTCAGTGCAATCTTTAACGTAATTAAGGGATTTAGAGCAGTAGACAAAATACCTATTACTGTTAAAGTTTTTGTGTGTTTTATATCTATTAATTCACAGCAAAAATTTTCTTACGATTTGAACACTTTTCTTTTCACAAAACGATTTCGTTTAATTTCACTTTTTCTATTACTGTTTATAAGAGGTTTTCGGTAAATTACATGTAACCCTGTGACCTTTATGAAGATAATTAGACCGCAGTCGTTCACCGTAAAGACTCGTTCCGTATTTTACGGTTAAGTACGCAATAAATAGACCCTGACCAAATTGGGAAGGAAAATACTTGGAGGAAACTGGAGCTCATTGGGTGAAAAATTGGAGCCCCTGGTAGAGACTGGATAGGTGGATCTTTCTCCGCTTTATCACATAAAACCTTCAACTGTGTTATTCAATGTTAATTTATCATCTGTCTACAATATATTGTATAGGTCTGCTGAAGACAGGACTTATTCCTTGCACTTTCTAAGTATACGTATCTGACACGCGTGTAAGTCAAGTTCCGGCCGAGAAAAAGGAAGTAACTGGCGACGCAGCAGCCGAGTGTACCCAATTTTTTTTTTGTTTTTTTTTCATTTGGAGCTACTTATTGACCCCTTATTAGCTTTTCCGGAAAGTTAAAGTATTTACTTAGTTGGCTTTATCGTACATGGGTAGTTCGACAATAAAATCAGTAGGAATTTCCAGTTACGAGGTGTCACAAAATATGAAACCAGCTATGAGACCTACAATAAGTAGGTCACTGTAAAGTGTCAACTTTATATGCCTGTTTGAACGTGTGTGTATACTTTTAGTTCTGTCATAATCATAAATTCTCATAATATACAGTTTATCCCGTACAATTTTCTCCATACAAGACGCTGAACACGATATGGCTGCCACTTCCATCCAGTATAATTCTTTGATTGTATGTTATTCGTTTAAAAAAGAGAGTATGAATGTTTTCAAATTCTTTCCTTTACACACCGCGAGCACTGTATATGTTACGAATTAAAACACAAAATTATACTTATTTAGGTTACAATTGTTACACCATGAAATCACTTTCACCGGTACAAGCAAAAATAGACTGTAAGATGTTGAATATTTTTAGAGCGCTGGTCTGAACTGAGCGCAGGCAACACGGCATGAGGCAGGCACGTTCCGTTTGACCAGACACAAGCGGAATACTAAGTGGTAATGGAATTACAATTAACTTCATAGAATAGAAACGCTAAGTTCAGTATTATAGGTCGTCTAGCCGGGCTATTCTAGTTTAAGGTAGGTAATTTAAAAAAAAAATGTCTGTAGATCGGATGTTTAGTGAATCGATGTAGAAGGGGATGATAAACAAGGTAATTCTCAACTATTCTAGATTTCACACATAAGGTATATTCATACAAAAATATTTTGAACTAGTTGTTGCCCGCGGCTTTGCACGCGTGGACTTTTTTTTTTTGGGCAGGAACAGTCGCGGGCGTCCCCAGAACACTTTATAAAAGTTTCATTATAATCTGATCAATGGTTTCGGAACGCATAGGGAACAAATATTGATTTTCATTTGTATAGAAGATAACCTTCTTTATCATCCCAACATAAAAAGTATATTTTATAAAGTAAAACCGTAGGTAAAGTAGTACCTAGCTTACCATTTATGTACAGAACGACTTTGTAAAATAAATAAATAACTGAACTGGTTTAAAGTAAGAAAATACAATAGAGTAGACTGATTTTATTTAGTACCTACGCAGAGAACCATATCACAATAAATATTATAAACAAAAATATTGTCTAGTTACAGTACGTTACTAGCGTCGCAGGTAATATGTATTACTAGTAAGTAAAAATACTAGTAATATGTATTACGTATATAGTAATATGTATTACGTTACGTAGTAGTTTACGTCAACAAAAGAGATAGGTAAGCAGGAACATTATATGACTAAGTATACCTCTGTACTGTGCCTGCTTACCTATCGCTTTTGTTGACTGTACATACTTATTGTTATTTGTATCGGGAACAATAACCTCATGAACACCCGTGCAGGTTACACATTTTAAATGGATTATCTAAAACCCGTGGCGACCTGTTACAATGGAAATATAATATTGCTAAGTAGCAAAGAAAATAAATTTAAATTCTTACGTTCCAAATTTTGTCCTAATCGGACCAAAGGTTTAGCCTCCAGAGCCAAGCGTGACGGACGCACGGACGGACGGACAGACGCATGGACGGAATTCAGAAATTCGGTATGTGTTTTTTAAAACACATTTACGAAAAGTGGAAAAATTCTTATATCCTTAGTAGGTACCTACGATACTGGGGGTTCGAGAAAGTAAAAGTCGTAAGTCTAAAGATATGATATAGGTAGTCATTTTAATTTTTGTTTCGTGTCGTGTTGTGACAATTTTAATGAATGCAAGAAAATATCAACAGGAGAGACCCTTTCCACGAGGGCGTACGTTGGTGGTTGGTGGATTTTACAAGCGCCTAAGAATTCCTACTTCGGCGTATACAGGTTTCCTGATGATGCATATAATTGCACACGAAGATAAATATTTCTGGATAGTACAGTGAGTGGTAAAGGATAGGTAAGCAGGCACATTATAGGGCTATAGAACGTTTTTGTTATCAAATCTTGTACACAACAAATTCAAATATACTGACTTTAACAGAGTTCGTTCACTTACTTACTTGACATGCTTCCATTCGCCGGGTCCATTCATTTGTTATTGGTCGAAATATCTCAGGTCGAAGTATCAGAACCACCAGCAACCCCTCAGCTGAACTTTTGTAAAATGTATTAACGAATTCAATTTAAGTCTATCCGGTTCCCGAACTAGTGGAATGTGAATATTAAATATTAAGGCTAAACTCTGGCGCGAGCACCTGCCCCAAGCCACTAACAGGGCATTCTCTGGGCACTCAAATTGGGAGCACGATTTCTGGGATATTTAATGGTAGTACACCGAGGGCCCTTATATTACTCAAAAGTCAATATAATATTGCGGAAGCCTATATACGTCCCATGACTAGGACGTGCGGGCCATAGTCCACTATGCCGGCCCAGTGCGGGTTGGTGAATTTTACATACCCTCTAGAAATTATTCTTTGACGTATTCAGGTTTATTCCACCGAAGTGCCAGTAGCCTATATTATGATAACAAAAACACGTGCCCGGATTTGAACCCCTTACATCATGTGTTTAGACATTAGTCTAAGGCCTTTTTCTCGCAGATTCTGCACAGGAGACCATCCTAAGTCCTAAAATTTAATAAAAAAATAAAACCAAGGCAAACGAAATTGAAAGCATAAAGTATTATTAAGAAAATCTGAAAATAATGAAATGTAAAAGTTGTGAATATTTTAAAGCACTTTGAGAAGTTTCCTCCACCTGTGTAATCCCGAGGTGGATTATCAAATCACACGAATTCAAACCCACAACATGATTCGTTAGAGGCGACAACCATCTCTTTCAAAATCCCGCTAAAAAGTCGAGGTTGTTTTTCAAACAACTTTATGGCCTTGCTTTACCAGGCTTTTGGCATCATTCACGTTAATCGTGTTATCTATCGAGGTATTTAGAACTATTTCTTTTTAAGAGCTACTTGAAAATAGCTCGTCACTGTAAACAGCAGCGCAAGCGAAGACTGGTAGCGAAGGCAGGCAAATGCTAGTTTGTTAATAAGATAATGTTAGGATCATGTTTCACATGGATGGGTCTGCATACAATATCGATCGGCATATTTCGGGCGGCCGGGTAATTATAACTATCTATAGCCTCTTCGCATCTTCAATTCTTCTCTAAAGATAAGTTATCGGTTTTATGGGTCCGTCGAACGGTTACCCTTAGGGCGAATTTTTTGTCCGTCTGTCGGTTCATCGTACAACTATTGGACTTATTAAATTGAAATTTAAAATATATTTTAAAAACTCGTAGAAGAAAACTACACCACAATTTTCAACAGAATAAGCGACTAATGGTCCAATGAATTATTAAATTAAATTAAATAGATTTTTATTTCGGAAATTCATCCAATTATGACAAGATATAAAAAGTATGTATTTTTTGCGACCTCAATGAATTTTACGCAAAATTGTGAGTTCGATGAACTTCTGTTATTTTTACTGTTTAGAATATTATTTTCATTATTGTATAGGTACCTGATTATAGGTAAGAACTAAGAACATCACTAATAGCTATCATTAAGATCTGTGGTTCTACCAATAAATATTTCTGATTATCTTTGGCGTGAATACACCCAAACGTTGTCTAAACCGAAATGCATCGATAGATTTTAGTCTATATTCGGAGATTCTAAAATCGGACCCCAAAACTTCGGAGGTCCCGCTGCGATAAATTATTGACGCATCGTAAAAATTCTTACTCGCAGGCTTTTGAATTCGGATTTGTGAATCTATAGATCAGGCGCTTTCGTGTCATTTTGCTGTCAATTCGGCGCTGTGTTTTATTAATTGAGGGGCTTTGGAAACGGAAAAATGATTTAAATAGAAATGTCTCTTAAAAAAGGAAAATTTGAAACTCTGAAGACAGGCAACTAAGGAGACAGAGGCAGGAAGAGAAGGGGGGAGGGTGAAGGGAATGGGGGAGAAATCGTATGGAAGGAAATATACACTTATTATTTTTAAATTATATTTTATTTTTATACATCTGCGGTTTTAGACTACTGTACTACCTTTTTTTGAAAAATTAAATACAAATCCTCGGGCACAAGTTGAATGTCTCCAATACAACGGGAGGCGTGTGCAGGGATGGCCTATGCTAGCAGTGGACGAGATGGCTGATATCATGATGATCATATAGAGAGAGATCAAGATTTCCTACGTCCGGCAGTGGGCGTTGGCAGCCAATTCCTGGAAACCTACCTTCTAATCCTAATGACCTTCATGCCACCGATCTCCATGAAATTTCGCCTGTTTATTTTGTGAGTTTTGGATACGAAGGATAAATTTACGGGAAAACTTTTGTCGCGGGAAAAACAATCCACGAGAGCGAAACCGCGGGCAACTGCTAGTGTTTAATATTTGTGTTAAAAGCACGGTAAATAAAGCTTAAAAGGCTCTCTTTCTAGAACACATAAATGGAACTAATATTAAAAGCTATATATCACACAGCTCGTACCTACAGTATCAGATTTGCGACCGCATGTGGGTAATATTTTATTTTTATTACTTTGAATCTAAATCTGATTTCCCACTAGTACTTATCCTAGTATTTTAAAGGAGACGCCAGATACGGTTGGAACAAAATGATGAAGTGATGATTGTACATTATCAAAGAGATAGTAATTGATTTTTTTTTGAGGCTTTTGTCCTACAGTGGACTTCTACAAGTTGATAATATGATGTATTGATTTTATTACATTGCATTCCAAACTCAGTAAATTAAATATAATAGATACTACGCGTGAGTTTTGATAGTTTTTGCCTCTGCAATAGTTTTTTAATGATTTTTTTGTTCCCATTTCTTTTTCTTGCATTTTTTTCAGCAGAATGTACAGTGAATGAATTTTTAACTACTCAGTACTGTTATAACTGTCATATACAGAATTGATTAAATTTGTTTCATTCCTACCAATGATGAAAGTAGGTAATTTTCGAAATATTTCAGGAAACCAAAAAAAAAACGAAACTAGTAAGTCGTGTACGATTAGGACGGCTGTTTTTGTTTTCATTTTCTACTAGGTAAGAATAAAAAAAATTCACTGCATTGAGCATTCGTAAAACCGTTTTTATCTCTCAATCAATCTGAAAGTTGGAATGAAATCCATTACAGGGTCATGTTTCAGGAATCCGCTGTTATTTTCGAGCTTTTATTTGTCTTTTTTGAACTTTTTATAGGCTTTACTCGCCTAAGTTAGAAGTTTAGTTAATCGATGTTATTTTAGTTTTTTCTACTTTTAATCGAAATTGATACCATACAATGTGATGAATGAGCAAACTTTTATTTTTATTTTTCCGAACGATAGACCTTAGGCCATGTAGGTACTGAGACGAAATTCTCGCAAATATTTACAGTATTTAAAAAATTTTTTTTTGAACAGTTTTTAATTGTAATAAGAATAGAATAGAACATTATGAATAGTACACACAAGAAGCGTTTTTATAATTAGTTATTTACACAATAATTGCACTAAGTAGATTTTTATTTATTTTTGTATATTTTTATTTGAAATAAATCCTAAATAACTAAATATAAAATATTCAAGTTACATTTTTAATGAATTTGTGTGAAGTGATTTATGTGGGTGCCTAATAACGAAGCCCACGATAAATAAAGTGTAGTTGGTAAGTTCGCTGATGAGTGAAGAATGAGTCCTGAATGACAGGTACTGACAATGTGCGCCACAGATCTGTGATGTGCGCTCCACTCGTATATCCGATATTTTTTTAAAAGCATAAAACAAATTGATGGCGGTCCAACTGAAGGTTGTAATTGATTTCGCGCCATAAAAAGTAAAACAGCCTGTGCAGCCCGCACTTCTTAGTTGCACAGAGTAATTGAGTCGTTTAATATCAAATGCGGCTATCTGTCGTCTTGCCAAAAAGAGTTTTGAGCCTTGGTAGAATGAGAAGAAAGTTTAAAGTCATATTGCCGCACTTGATATTTATACGACTCAATACTTTGTAGATTGTTAGTGCATCGCCCTACTTTCATTTGAAGAAAATGGTGCAATAAACTAATTGTAAGTAGAGATACTCCACTTAACTATAGGTCACCATGAATAGGTGACGACGACATGACGACTACTACTACTACTGAGGAGTGAGTTTTCTTTTGAAAATCGTGTTTTTGATGAAAATAGATTGTATTAAATGTAATGTACCGTGTTAAGGAACCCGATCGGGTCTCAAAATGTAGTTCAAATAGGAGCGTAGCGAGCTTTTTCCGTGTTCTGTGGTTTATAGTCAAATATTTTTTTAATGTATGTCTATGTATATGTGGCGTATGCGTGTGTGTGTCTATCACCTCGTCTAGCGCCTAAACTTGTGAAGCCCTATCTATGTTTTGTATTTGTGTACCTTTTTCGTATCTCCAGTTCTTTTTCTTAGACCATTATGCGTCAAAACCCAGACCAAGTACGTTTTAACGACTTGGCTATAAAAAATCTGTGAAAAGTAAAGTACAGAGACGTGTTTCACCGCTTTATGTACACTTTACGAGAACCAGGGGACATGGCATTTAATTTTAACGAGATTTTATTTATCTGCCAGGGCCCTAATTTAAATCTTGACTCTGATATACATAAAGTTTTGGTAACCCGCTACATAACCACAGATTACATAATATAACAGACTAGTCAGAACCAATTTTGGTTTTAGTCGAAGTTGTCTTTGTCAGAGGGGGTTATTCCCAACGGATCATATAATCCGTTCGGGGTTGCATCTGATCACACAAAAAGTTCCCATCGGATCACATGATCCGATGCAACTAAGAAATTGTGATTATTTTGTCCCAACCGATCATATGATCCATTGCAACTGTTTTTTTAATTGAATATTTTCCCAACGGATCACGGTTACCCGAAATGGTTACCACATTAATCTGTCTCCAACTGCAAAGTTGCCTTCTGTTCGTTTCTTTTGGGTTTGGTTTATAAGGGCTGGCGAGGTCTACCTGTTCTCACGGAACTACTAGTATAACTACCTATATATATAATATTTTTGTGTCGTTCTCTCTGTCTCTCTGTCCACGGCTACTCTACGAAGTAAGATCCAGATAGAAGCGCGGATGATTTGCGCCGTGTTGGGTTCATTTTATTGCGCACTAAAATGCGGATATTGGCTAATATTTGATGAAAAATAATTGTTAGTTTTCGCAGCTGGGTATGATTTAATGTCGCAATAAAACCCGACATAGGATTGTAGTATTGGTTTGCGTGGCATGCGTTTCAAAGGGTTTTAAATTTTTATTTATTTATTTATTTATTAATTTTGATCCTAAAGCGCAGAAAAAAAAATTTACTATACCATTTTGGTTCCATAACAACATACATAGGTGGACGGATAATTAGAAACAGGGCAAGATTTTCATACAATCGAGGTCACTTTGAAGCCATGGTTCTCCGTCAAGGATTGATCGGGGCGTGATCTGATGAAGGTCGTCGAGAGAGTACATGGAGGACTTTTAGATGGCTATAGATATCCAACTGATCAGATCCAACTGATCAGATCAGCCGTTTGGGAGCAGCATCATCATGATTCCTTAACTTTAAGATTTTCATACATTTTTATGCCATTTTGCAGGTTTTTTTCTACATGACGATGCTGCTACCAAACGGCTCATCTGATCAGTTGGATATCTACAGCGATCTGAAAGTCCTCCATGTACTCTCTCGATGACCGTCATCAGATAATGCCCCCGATCAATCCTTCACGGAGAACCATGGCTTCAAAGTGACCTCGATTGTATGAAAATTTTGCCATGTTTCTAATTATCCGTCCACCTATGTATATAGTATAATTTTTTTTGAGCTTTTGGTTTGACCTTTGAGGGGATCCCAGACACAAGCGGCCTGCGGTGGCGGTGGCGGCCTGTTGTATTCCCTAATATATGTTTGTGAGACTTCAGACACCCGCGGCCTGCGTTTGAAAATATTGAGGCTGCGGTCTGCGGTAGGGCGCCACCGCAGCCATACGCCTAATACTAAACTACATTTTACAAAATATATTTTTAATACAATCTCCTATTTAACATTTTGCTTTTACGACATTTCATGTCAATTGCAAGTCGTTAATTGAAAGTTGTAGAGTTTGATATTTTGAAAGTATTGACGGCGCTAAAGGCGACGGCACCAGGCGCTACCGCGCTACGCGCTACGCCAGTGCTACGTCGTAGGCCGGCGTAGCCGCACGCCCCTCGCTCGGACGCTTGCTACGAAACCGAACACGAGAAAATCACATGCGATATGGCGGGTCTAAAATTAAACCTCTAAACGAACAAAAAAAGTTTTAAAATTAATGGTGAACTTATTTAATTTTAATATTAAAGTGCGGTTTAGCTATTTAATTCTTGTGCTCTATAACAATTTACATACTTATAAATGACTTTTAGACTAAAATGAGTGTAGAATTGTTGAATCTACTGAAATATGAAGCGAAAATTGCGTCTAAAACGAAAAGTAAGTATGGACAATGTAATTTTACAACAAGCATAGACATACCTGAATAAGTATGATAATATACTTATTTATGTAGGTATGTAAATTAAAAAAAAAATATTTTATAAAAAAGTTATTTATTTTAAAAAAAGTTAAGTACTTTTTTAGGTTTTGTAGGTACTTAGTCTTTTTTAGGAAGGAACTTCTAAGAGCAGCCTGCAAATAATCTACCTGCCTTGCATAAACTCCCTTATTAGCCGTATGGGTATATTTAAATTGTTTGGCATTTAAATACCTAACTAGTCTAAAAGGTATTTAATAGGTTCTATAATGAAATAATAATGGGCCAACATGTTGGTTATTGTAGTAGGTAGGTATTAGACTTCGCACAGGCGGCGCTGTTGCTCGACGCCGGTTTGTGGCTTATGGCCTTGCTAGTTTACATTATTTATGGCCATTTTTCGATCGTCGAAGCGTCGTCGGGGTGTTTCGATATGTTTTGACCATTTCCAAGTCATTTCTAAAACGTTTTGTCCATTTTCACAAACATTTTCTAAACTAGACAAGTTTTAATATGTGTTTTCAATTTTTAATTTTAATCAAAATTGTTTCTTTACTTTACATAGCAATTTGGGGTCGCTGCTTGCAGGTGAGAAATGAAACGACTGATGATCTGTAGATGCATGAATTTATTCTCATTTGTCCCTATACATATTTACAACTTTATGCTCCCAACAGGTGACTGTTGGGAGGAGTGATTATCTCTAGAAAGAGATAGCGATATCCTTGTGTGGGGACACAGGGATATGCTGTGGGGACAGCAACATAAAATTAAACTAACAATATAAATGAACTATGTACAAGATATAAACTATGTACAACCCGAAATGGGTTGGGTAGTTTTTAAAATGGATACAAATAGGTAATCACGAAAATTGTTACCAAAGTTGATTAGAGGGAGAGAAAAATGTATGTCACGCACTGCGGATCCAGACCCTAGCTAGCAAGATAGCAAGGCGCATCGCGTGCAGATGAGGTGTTGGCATTTGGAGACCTGGACATTGTACAGTCGACCGCACGTCAGTGGAAACACTTTGACCTAGAGCTGGAGTTTCAAACAAGGAGACCAGTTTATAAGTACTGGTTGTGATTCCACTGACGTGCGGCCGATCGTACATAGAGATAACCATCCATGTTTCAAATTATTGTAAAGGCTTTTATTTCCAAGTCATTGCCGATAAAATGTTGCTTATTTCGGCGATCTGCCTGCACATTCTGTTGCGAGAACGTAAATTTATTCGGAATCGAAAATAAAGCGAAAGTTTATGGGTTGGCACAGTTTATGGCGGCCCTCGGCCACATGGAGTATGGAAGTCACCGTGAGAGCTTGTTGTCACGAATATGTGCCGCATATTCTGACTCGAAGTGTTCCATAAATTATTTCCCACTAGCTGTTTGCCCGCGACTTCTTACGCGTGGACTTTAGATAAGTACAGTCGACCGCGCGTCATTGGAAACAAAACCAGAATATACTGGTCTCTCATAGTACGAAACTCCCTGATAGGCTAGGCCAGCTCAAGGTCAAAGTGTTCCTATTGACGTGCGGTCGACTGTACGTGATTATAGTGCTAATTTGTTACCTAACAAAGCAAAGCAAAACACTATTTTCTGAACTGAAAGCTCGGTAACATTTAACTACACCTACCCAGTCTACTTTGAACTGCAAGTTCATACAAATGTTACTAAATGAGATATTTTTATTGCTTGTCACTATTTCTCGGCAATGTCGAGATGTTTTATAGCCTACTAGCATTTTCCCGCGGCTTCGCCCGCGTAGAAAAGTTATTCCCGTATACATTGTGAAACGCGCCCTCTATGTAGGCGTTTTGTTACTTAGGGGGTATTAGCGGACGCCCCGCGACTTTGTCCGCATTAAAAAGTAGTCTATATGTTATTCCAGGATATAAGCTTTCACTGAACCAAGTTTCATCAAAATCTGTTTGGTAGTTTTTGCGTGAAAGAGTAACAAACATCCTCACATCCTTACAAGATTTCTCCTTAATATTATAGGATACTAGCTTTTTCCCGCGGCTTCGCCCGCGTAGAAAAGTTTTCCCGTTGACATTGTGAAACAGCGCCCTCTATGCATGCGTTTTATTACTTAGCGGACGCCCCGCGACTTTGTCCGCGTTAAAAGGTATCCTATATGTTATTCTTGGATTTATGCTATCACTGTACCAACTTTCATGAAAATCTGTTCGGTAGTTTTTGCGTGAAAGAGTAACAAACATCTTCACTCACATCCTTACAAACTTTCGCCTTTATAATATTAGTATGATATGATGATGTTGGCTAGGGTTCTTCATAAAAATCAGTTTGAACTCAACAGCTGTCAAAAAGCTTTAAAATAGTACAGCTGTAGCGAAAAAATGCGGTTTACGTTCAGTAGACGTTCCTCAGATAATACGAAGTCAAATCAAATCATCGGAGAATTTAACTCTCTTGGCAGACTGTAACTGCTGATTTCTTGAGTTACTTCGACAACTTTAGTTGTTTGGCGGATCGTGGCCGTATCATCATCATCATCATCATCAGCCTGCACTAGTCCACTGCTGGACATAGGCCTCCCCCAAGGCGCGCCACTGAGTCCGATCTTCGACTCTCCGCATCCAGTCACTGCCAGCCGCCCTGCGCAGGTCGTATAACAATTTCAAATAAAAAGCTAGTCTACCTAATTCCGTGAAGCCTTCAACTTGGAACTCGCATAGCGACAGTAATACCTCAGCCAGCGGCTCGGTCACGTAAAGTAAAACAACCGAATCAATGGCGGCCGCCTATGGTTAAGGTATCGATCGAACTTGAATAAAACATCTGCGTGTAGGCTTGGTGACTTGTACGGTCGACCGCACGTCTGTGGAAACTAAACCAGTACAAACTGGTCTCTCATAGTATTGAAACTCCCTAATAGGCTAGGCCAGCTCAAGTTTAAAGTGTTTCCACTGACGTGCGGTCCACTGTACTGCCCGCTACATAACACTTCTTAAGGGCTCCCTAAACGATCATGCGGCATGACATGCAATACGTGCTGTCACTCATGCATGATCGTCTAGCTGTAGTGATTGACGTGCATAACATGCAAACTACGTGCTGGCCGTTGCTTCACTGTATTGATTGATAGCAAGCATGATGGTCCATCATGTAGCATGACATTCACGTAAACGTTGCATGTCATGCAAGCATGATCGTTTAGGGACACTTTTACATCTGACTAAGTTCCTTCACCAATTATGTCAAATAGTCCGTTGGGAGTACGATAATGTCCACTGCAGGACATGGGTTCCACTAGACCGTCGTGGCGTTGTGGAGAAGACGCGGCCTGTCGAGTCGAGGGGACCGAAACCGATCCCCGGCCGTGCCAGTACGAAGGGTTTTTCCCGAAACTGGGGTCAGCGGTGAACGGAATTTTTCCGTATTCCGTACTCTTTCACGCAACAACTACCGAACAGATTTTGATGAAACTTGGTACAGTGATAGCTTGTATCCTGGAATACCATATAGGCTACTTTTTCAGTCGCGGGGCGTCCGCTAATACCCCCTAAGCAACAAAACGCGTACATAGAGGGCGCTGTTTCACAATGTACACGGGAGAAACCTTTTGCACGGGCGAAGCCGCGAGAAAAAGCTAGTAAATTATAAATTAGAGAAGGGTAGGACTTGACGCTCAAACAATGCGGAACTTCTAAGACAGAAACTCATAGTGGAAGTCGTATTACTAAAACCTCTGAAAGTCGTATCGATATCGTAAAAAGTTTGTTCCCGACGCGCGGCGCGGATGGGTCCAATAATCACACTTCGCTTCTTCAACGCGAATTGGCCAACAACATTCGAAGTACGGAAATAAGTACTTCTTGGTAGTTATAGTGGGTATTTATATAATGTTTGTTCTTTTGACAATAAATGGGCGTGGATTGGTTGGACTAGGACTTCACTACGAATTGGAAATACCTAGCACCTGCCAAAAATATTGATCGGTGCCCTTCGGGGACTAGGCAAAGTGCTATTCGTGCAGGTGCTATTCACGCAGGTGCTATTCACGCAGGTGCTATTCACGCAGGTGCTATTCGGACGGGTGCTCTAGTCGGACTACGTCAGAAATTTTCATATTTTAAGTATGTACATATTTATCTTTTTTTAATCCCCGCCTGAACAACGTAAAGTGGACTATAAAGGGAAATCTTCGCCTGGACAGGATGTCGTATCGTATTGGTAGTTGCGTTTTTAATTACCGATTTCCTATCTCGAAACCGCGATTACGTAAATGGAAAAGTAGTTCCTAGTTCGAAACCGGTATCGTACCTAAAATCATTTAATGTCGAAAAACGAAACTCCGGTTTCGATGGCGGTCGAAGCGGTGTTATACACCGAAAAGTTTAGGTAGACATATCCATAATCCGAAAAAAACTTATAGGCATTCATAATTATTTGATAATGTTACCACGACTGCGAGCAGAATAGAAAGTAAAAAAAAGGAAAAAGTTGGTATGGACAAAGCGATATCCCGATATTTAATTAAAATTAAAACATTATCATCAAAGCCGCAGGCAGCTACTAGTATTGTATAATAGTAAAACAAAGGCGCCTAAATCAAGGCAAGTGTGAGCTCGTGCAGGAATCTAGACCTGTATTGTATTTACGTTAATTGAATACCCGTGTCTTGTATAGCAAATAGCGCCGCACTCGGTGAGACGTTCAACATCCAACAATATATATAACACTAGCTGTTTCCCGCAGCTTCGCCTGCGTATTAAAGTATTTTCTCGCGGAACATCTCCCGAGGCATCTATAGCCTATGTGTTATTCTGAAGTATAATCTGTATTACTGTAAAGTTTTATCAAAATCTGTTCTGTAGTTTTTGCGTGAAAGAGTAACAAACATCCAAACATCCTTACAAACTATCGCGTTTATAATACTAGTGGGATAGTACTAGGTAATATCGAACTATGTAATAACTAATCACACCAACAAAGTGGGTAAAATTTATTTCGTAGTAATATAACAGTATTCCATAAATTAAATTTTACAGTTAGTAAAATTAATAATAAAAATAATTTGGTATATCAACAGCCCTGTGCTTGCTTAAACATCAAAAATGTCAACATTTACATTTCAAATATTTATTATTGGTATAATTTTTGCGTCATAATAATAATCTTTATGCTATATCCCTCACGGGATTTTGACACACCTCTGTCACTTCGCTCAGTCTCTTCCATGGAACTAATATGTACTACTTACAACGTACGTACGTTGTTATATTAATAATAAGTACGTTAATACGTACTAGTTGTACGTAGTAAATTCCTTGTGTGTGAAGCATGGAACTAATCCATGCCTCACACACAAGAGACTGGAGTTCGTTCGGAAACGTCTGTGGTTTTCGTCAATTTGAAGAGAACATTCTTTTTTTTAAATCTAAATTTTAGGAGTTTTGTCACTCAGTGACCATTGACACTCCGATATGCCTACACTTAAATCTACTACAAAATATACTAAACAATAGGTACAAATAACAATACATGTTTTTAAAATTAATGTACATCAAACGACATACGTAGTATGTACATAAGTAGAACATCTTTTGACATTGAAAATGAATTCTAAAACCTTTTGGAAGTGTTGTATGACCTTGAAAACCCCATTAGTTTTCCTTGAATTAGTTCCTAAAGTTCATTGGAGTTGTTACTTCCTCGGAGAGCTTTGAATACCCTTCATAGAGTTGATCAAAGCCCTCCGAAGTAATGCTCGGTGCAATTATTTCAAACTCGACGACGCGCGACGTCACGGGGTGGACGGATTTTGGGATGGATAACCGAGAGACATGGCTGCGAATTTACTTAAAATGCTCTTTCCATTTTTCAAACCCTTTTAGTCGGAAGCAAATGGCCTGTGAAAGCTATGGATATGAAGTTATGTATCCATATTTTGAGTACTTCATATCTCCAGGGTATTTTATCTTCTTTTTATAACAAATTAAGCGTACTTCGACTTACGTAAACGACAAGACTTAGGGCTTCTTTAATCGCTTGCTGATTAAGTCCCAGCATATACCATATTTGCAGATTATCTGACAGATAGCCAATTTTTTTTTCACTAGTATCCGATTGCCTTATCTGTCAGATAAACTAATAGCAAGATCAATTGGCTGTTATTTTTACTTATCTGTCAGATAATATTTTCGTGTTTCACACCTCAATCAATTATCTGACAGATAAGTTCATCTGTCAGCTTCCTATCTGTAACAATATCAGCTAGTGGAGAAAGAGGCCCTTAGTCATAGTGTTCAACCAGAACAGTTTTCATTAAGGCATCCTTTGTCTGCGCCGCAAATTGAGATGTATTACAACCATTTAGCTAATAAAGGCCTAGTAACAGCTTTCATTCGTCTTACTGAAAGTCACGGAAATGTGAGAGACTATAGCCGACTATAATACCTCACTTGACTCAACCTAACTTTTATTCAGTGTGTGCTGAATTATATAAATTTTTGGTATTCTCCGGTCAGCGTCGGTAGCATAGTGGGGAAGACGAGGCCCTTCATGTTGAGAGGTCCGAGTAATGGGTTAACCGAAACTTAAGTACATTTACTGGCTCTCAAACGTTAAAGCATAACACAGACAGGGCGGCGGCGGTGCGAAAGCGTTGCGGTTTTTTTCTGTAATGTTCGAAATAGTATGAAGCCCTTTACATCAATGCAGCGCGGCGGCGCGCTGTGTGTGTTACGCTTTAAGCCTAAGAAGAAATTCTTAGACGCATGTGAAGTCCCCAACTCGCACTGGGCTAGACTATAGCCCGTACGTCCTCGTTGACAAGATAGGTCTGTGACCCAACAGTAGGGTCATTTAAATAGACTGTTGATTTGAACTACTGAACCTTATTTTAGTCTCAGTAATTTGATTCCTTTGTACAACCGATCTGCTGAGACTAGGAAGGCCCAGTAGTTCGGTTAGTGATTATCTGTGTCATTATACATCAGCATCAGCCTGTACTAGTCCACTGCTGGACATAGGCTTCCCCCAAGCCTCCTCCCTCGATCCTCAGTTCTCCGCATCCAGTCACTGTCATGTATAGTTGATCCCATAATGAACTAACTACTGAGCCTGTGTTGGTCTCAGCAGCGCGGTTGTACAAAGAAACCGAATTACCGAGACAAGCTCGGTAAGCACCGGACAAATATAACCTGCTGACACTAGACGAGTTTATGTTATGTATTTATGCTGTATGAGCAAAGCAATTGAGAATCTTGATTGTTTTCCCATTGAACGATAGTATCAAGCAAACTACTCCAACTAACAGGTCAAAGGGATTGCAAGCACCGATGTCTATATAGAGCTAATATTGTCCCCTTGACGCTGATCAAACGAATGCAGATACCGGCTTCTCATTCCCTTAATGGAGCATGTTCATCGAGTCAGTAAACTCGGCGAGATGCTCGTAGTGCCGTCGCTATACAAAATAATTACTTACGGTTCAGCTTCATATGTAAGTACTACTCAAAACTAAAGTAATACCAAATAATTTGCAATAAGTAACGTTTCTTATTTCAGCATCAATCCATTTGGTGAATCGTTCATTATTTTATCATTTCTATCCGTAATAAAGACAATATGTGTAGGTGTGGTTGATTTGAAAATAATAACCGGTACTTCAATACCAATTTCAAACACCTGCTTCCTCAGGAATCCGCAGGGTTCCTGAATTACCATATCTTTTTGCTTAATTCTGTTTTGACAGTACAAACTCTTTTAGACCTGCTGTAAGTGGAACTGTTCAGAGGCAGGCTCGCGCTAATATTTTCTCTCTGAAAGGCTTTCACGCTGAAAAGGTACCAGAAAAATATTTGTTTTGACTACCTACTTTTATTTATAGATGTCAATGACGGAAATGTTTTGAAAATTAATACAATAATGAGAATCAAGATGCTAGGGCCATACACAGTATCACCCAAATTTTACAAAACCATTGTAGACACTGTTTCCAGTGCACGAAGTACCGGTCGGTATGCAGCATACAGCTTGTCGTGTGGCTTACTGTGCTAGGCATACCTACTACTGCAATAGTCAGCACGATATGAGGGGAATACTTATATTCAACTAAAGACAATAATATTCAAAATCTTTATTTTCAGACAAGTCCACAGATGTTAGTTAAATCTGGATACTATACGCACAAACTTACACTAGGGTAAAACTGGGTAATATGCCCCACTGGACAAAACACCCCACTCACCTACCACCACTAGCATGTAGCCATCAGTAGTGGCCCGACAAGTTGTCTACTAGCTACTACGTTGTATGGCTACTTGCGTTTCTATTTGTATGCTGCGTAGCTGTGTTAGTGCTAGGTGAGTGGGGCGTTTTGTCAAGTGGGGCGTATTACCGAGTTTTACCCTATGTTAGTACAATGAAATGCTTGATTAAGATGATAGATGTAATAATTAAAACGTTCTACATAGATACAAATGGCACTTATAATCATATAGACACGAACTTGAATCAAAAGTGTCACCATGTAAGATAAATGAGGGCATTCTCGCAGCTTGATTACAGAGTCTATCGCAGAATGTCCTACGAATATTATATTACAGCTCTCCGCGAAACATGTCTACGAGAATGTTTATGTACCTCCGTACGTTCACATTTGAATGGCTTGTATATTCAATTCAGTATTTCATTTGGGACGTAGGTGGTTGAGAACGGTCTTATATTAAAGTAGTAGAAGCAAATAACAAGCATGATTTTATTTAATAAATTACATGGCTACGGCTAGTGTTAGTACCATTTGAAATATTCAATAAATTAAAAAGTAAGTAAGTAAAGTAAAATTATACGCATTCTGTGTTTTATTTTATATTGAGAACGTTTACATGAGGAGTTTTACATGTATATGTTATGATAGGTATATCCACAATGAAACTTGTAATTTTTTTATTATTATATAAAAACGTTTTTTTCTAAATAAAAATGTCACCCTCATAGTACCTGCCGACATGTACATACAAATTAATTAACTTAACTTAATATAACTAAAACTTACTACGACTAACACCTATCTGTACTAATTTGTACAGTGACCTGGCCGTCCGAAATTATTTGTTAGTTCGAATACAGTTTTCAGGGTTCCTTAGTCATTTATTGAACCCTTATAAAATCGTCAAGTCCGTCCGTCTATCCTAGTTTCATTCATTCAGTAGTCATTACGTACTTCTATAGTCTAGAGCGATAAACCAAAATGCATTAAATTTTGTGCTAGGATATACTAATAGATCTTTATTTCAAGAAAATAAAACGTCTTAAGTTACGCGTTTACGACCCGCGTTTAAATAATAATTATACACGCATTATGTGTACGTACGGTCGAACGCATGTTAGTGGAAACAAAACCAAGTCTAAACTAGTCTCTCATAGTATTGACAAAACGCTCTCATAGGCTAGGCCAGCTAAAGGTCAAAGTATTTCCATTGACATGCGTTCGACTGTACAATAGAAACTTGTAATGATGAACCACATAAGGTTAAGACTCATACCGTAAAAGTAACCCTCTAAGAAAATTACCTCTATCTTGTGGACACTTTTCGGGTTGTGGAGGGAAAACCATAAAATACGGAACCAACACTATATGCGTGGTCAGACACACTCTTGGCTGGATTTTAATGATCAAAGTGATCCCGTGTGCATTATCAACCTACAAAATAGCCCTATTGTAACCATTGACCTGTGCAACCCGTGACCTTTTAAATAAATAACGTAATGACTATACACAATCATATATCATACACAATAATAACCTTCGTAAGTTAATAGCATCCCTGCCTAATTGTACGTATGAACTATTGTGGCGTTATTAAGTACATTATAGAGACTATAGTATCGATATAATTGCTATACATTATATTGAACAAATATCGTTCTACCGATACCAGAAACTCATGGCAAAGAATTCCGACATTTAAATCCTTACAAATAAAGCTTCTTGTTAAACGGAATACTTTTAAAAATATGATGTTACGACCGGGTGTAATGAACCATACAGTCATTACTTAAACTTTGATAGCAATTTCGATTCCCATTACGTAATGACCATTAGATGGACTTTATCGGTTATTATAACTGGTCGCCATGGGCGTGACTGCAGACATAACTATACCACCTTCAGGCAAGGGCTAGGTCATTGGTTCGCTTTAATTTAAATTATGTCTGGATATTTAGGGTCCCGTCAAATCGAAAACAGACTAACAAAAAGATCGGAAAAATTGTTTGGCGAAAAGGAAACTCGAAAGGAAAAATTGAGCTAAAATTTGGAACCTTTAATATTTCCCGGCAGTGATGGGAATATCTCGGATAATAGCGAAGGCCCGGCACAGGCGCGCGTGCCTTGTTTGCGCCGACCACTATAAGAAGCGGCGTAATGCGAAGGCCCGGCACAGGCGCGCGTGCCTTGCTTGCGCCGACCACTATAAGAAGCGGCGTAATGCGAAGGCCCGGCACAGGCGCGCGTGCCTTGCTTGCGCCGACCACTATAAGAAGCGGCGTAAGGCGAAGGCGTGCCACAGGCGCGCCTGCCATGCCTGCGCCGCGCCGCCGCCGCTTGTGGTTGTTCGCTTGCATTTTGCATTTACATTTTGTATGAACAAGTTTTGAAGCGGCATCGAGCCTGCGTCGCTCCTGTGCCGCGCCTTCGCCTTACGCCGCCTCTGTATAATTTACGCCTAAGAAGACTAGTTTGAACTAGTCTTCTACGCAGTAAAAAAATAGGCAGATAAGGCGAGAAGCTGGGTAAAATAGCTTACCAAGTATACTTAAAGTTTAACTTTGCCAAAACGAATAAAGTCCCAAAGTCACGGAATGTTCAACTTGAGGTGGTCCCAGCTGTCACCGATCGATGTCTAAGATTTAACTAACAACTCCATGGGTACTTCTACGACAGACTAATGAATAATTTAGCAGTTGATTCAATTACTGTACAGTCGTATGGCTATTACTTATAAGGGAATCAATAGGTACCTGTATCTTAGATCAATATTAGCTGTTGTTTCGACGTCTTAAACACTTAACAGGGCACATTAAATCTTTACTTAAGTGTATCAATTTGGCATGTGAAATCTTTTATTGTATTTTTAGGTTTCTGTCCAAAGGGATACCCTTAAAGAGGTTTTGTCTGTCTATCTTTTCGCCGGATTACATAAAGAATACCGGGCCGCTTGAGTTGAAATTTATAATAATACAGGAGCCCTATTTTTGAATCGCTCTCCTCGCTTGAGCGGTCGATTCTACAAATTTCCTTCGACCTCCGATACAAAAATCAGTAGAATCGACCACTGGAAGCGAGGAGAGCGATTCAAAAACAAAGCTCCAGGTGTAGTAAGTACCAAGGTGCTTGACGGAACAGATCAACTACATACGAAGCCGATGGCATCAAAAAATAAAGGCTCGTATAATATATCAAAATTACTAGAATAAGGGCTTCTTTCACCACTTGCTGATATTGTTACAGATAGTAATCTTATAAACTAACCTACCAGATAAATCTGTGTGATAGACTGTATAAAATATATAAGATATAGGCAATCAGATACCTGTGAAACCAAAAAAACAGGCTATCTGTCAGTTAACCTGCAGATAGGGTATCTGGGACTTTATCAGCAAGCAGTGTAAGAGGCCCTAAAACTACTAAATGTCAGTACCGGTACTACTAAATATTCTGTGATTTTAGTGAGAAAGATTCCTATAAGTTTGGTTTTTAAATAAATCAAAAATGTTTTGTCCTTTTCAGGCGGAGAGCACTGGGTGAAAAGGAAAGCCGACCTTCGGGCGCGAAGAGGACAAGACAGAGTTAGACCTAAACGGCAGATTGGTAAGTTATTTTATATTGGTTTTCTCTTTATACACTCAAACATCCTTGGACTTTTGGATCCTAAAATAAAGTAACCCCCAAAAGTCCGTGGGAACTCAGGTTCCCATCAGTCAAACTTGACTTTGGTTGTCCGTCTGACATTTTTTATTTGATTTTGTATAGTTTCAGCTATTCTTGCGTATTTTGATTATTATTTTGGGTAGAAATGTAGTAACTTGCTCACGTTTCTAGTTGGACCTAAGCCTGCATATTCTTATTGGAAATATTTTCACTTGGGTGTGGAGAAGTCAAGGGGTAGCGCCTGGCTGTCAAACTCGGACAGTTGAGATCTAGTCTGGGGACGACGCTTGAGTGGTTATCTTCGAGCCAGTTACGTAAATTGTTCCTTCCATCACCCATGGTACTAGCTAAATTTCAGTTTTTATTATTATTATTAAATACATATTTACAATTTCAGTGGATCTGGTTCGAACAAAATAAGTATACTACTATGAATTTCATTATTTTACCCAGTACCTATGCCGTACGCCGTAAATCCTAATTATATTACAGTTTCTGAGTCCGTTATTGAAAAGTGTCCAATATTTTATAACTGCCAACGCTCTCAGCTTTCTGAGAAAATATAAGAGTATTTAGCTTCATCGAACTTTGCAGTTTGTTCGTCTGTGAACGTGCGATAAGAAACATAACATACCTACTTTAATACGGGGTTCGTTTACCTATGCATTTAGTTATTTATTAGTGTCAAAGTCAATATATTTACGGCATATGAGTAGGTACACTGGGTACATTTGTATACATCACACCGCTTTCAGGTTCCACACAAACATCTAAACACCCTTACAACTTTCGCCTTTAATATTACTAGTAGGATTGATGTCAAAAAGAGAATCATCATCATCATCATATCACCCTGTAGACGTCCACTGCTGGACAAAGGCCTCCCAGGGATCTCCACGACGACCGGTCCCGCGCTAACCTCATCCAGCCGGGTCCCGCGACCTTCACCAGATCGTCGGTCCACCTTGTGGGTCCACGCTGCGTCTTCCGATACGTGGTCGCCACTCGAGAACCTTTCTGCCCAAACGGCCATCAGTTCTACGAGCGATGTGCCCAGCTTCGCAATTCTTTGAGCTATGTCGGTGACCTTGGTTCTCCTGCGTTACAATTCCTAATAAACGAGTTTGAATTTGAATTTAGAAAGCTTCCCCTGCTATTAGAGTAATGCCTTTATTTATGACGCCAACACACGTGTGTAACAGGCTCAATTTAAATGTTAGCGACCTTTTATGTTTTTGCTTTGCGTTCACATTTCGTTGATTACCGGGTTACCGCGTGATGTTTCGAAACAATACAAATTAATTGAGTGACTTTCAGTTACGTGCCTTGTTTTAAATTAAACATGGAGCGGTCGTTAATCATGTGAAATTTATTCAATCCAGCTGCTCTCAAACTGGTCGGCAGCAATTTTGGTCGGCAACATTTTAAATCTTTTTACAAAATGTAATGTTTGTAAACGTTTATTGCACAAATATAAGAAAAAAAGAAGTTACAATAATTCTTACTTTTTAATAAGTTGTATGAGTAGGTACATAACAGAAACTATTAACCTACTACCTACCTATCCAACTAATAAACAATAATAAAAATAATAAATAACAATAATAAATTCGAAAAACAAGTTTCGTAGTTCACAGATAGACATAAAAAAAATAAAAAAATAAAGGCGAAAGTTAGTAAGGATGTTAGAATGTTTGTTACTCTTTCACGCTACAACGGCTGAACGGATTTTGATGAAACTAGGTACAGTGATAGTTTATATCCTGGAATAACATATAGGCAACTTTTTACCGCGGTAGACTCTTCCAGCGGGAAAACTTATTCCACGCGTGTGAAGCCGCGGGCAACAGCTAGTTCTGCGATATAACTCACAATTTATTATGTCCTTAACATTTTAGACAAAAAATATTGCAATAAAAGTTTGCAAACCTCTGTCTGTAAGTTATAAAATAATCTCAACATTTTACATCAGTAACAAAGCTGACAGCTTCACCTACCTTCAGGTATTTTATTTAGGTGGATTAACCACATAGTGACTGGCACTTATTCACTACATTCATGCTTTAGTATTATTTAAAAGGGAAAGGAATATGCTTTAAATCATAAATTATGTGATTTAAGACAATTTAATTGTTTTTTACATTATTACATTAAACAATCATTTAATTTCACCAGCGTCTGGCCATTAAAATATAAGAGAAAAATGTGAAATTCTTACCTTTTGTTCTCACCGTAAATAAATAGGCATGCGATTTTTATCGAGCTTGCCCCTTAGCTTTTTTTATTGACCCTTTTTCCAATAGCTCAACTCCCGTGCGGCCGCCGACCAAATATAATTAGTCGGCCTTTGGCTGAAGCCAATAGCGGAGGTTATTTTAATTAAACTCGCCTTTTTTCGAACCATTCATTACTTCGATTCCCTCGCGAATTGGTCGTACTATTTGCTTGCACTTTCATCGAGTTATTTAAATGTAGAAAATCCAAAGTACCACAGCTGGACAGAATCCACTTCTTGTGTAGGCGTACCTACTTAAATTTTGTGGTCCGTGGTTTTACCAATTGGTACCTACTACTTGTGCAATTGTAACACACGTCCAGTGTAACACACGTAACAACAAATAAGTAATAGCTGTACTGAACCCCCCTTTATAAACCCCTCCTATACTATATACTCTCTGAAACTACTATATGACCCTATCACACATCTAACTTTACATTACGCTCATGAAAACCGTTCTACCTAGATATTGGTTCTTTTTAATCTGGAATTGGCAAGTGATCGTTTAGTCTAGTGAAATGGACTCTACGCAGTGACCGTATAGAAGTAACCCTGACTCTTTTTATCGAAATGAGTGACCTAACAAAGATGTTCTGAGTTTAATAAACCTACATTAAATACCTATGACCTACATTTATTTTCCTACTTAGTTATCCTAATAATAGTATAAAATCTAGTGTAAACATAGGAGTTTTATCACTCAAACCTTTCAGTAAGTATTATAAGCATATGACGCCTTACGCAAGCTAAAGATTTAATGTATAAATGATATTAGATAAAGATACGCACTTAATTAGTTGAAGATAATAATTAATGATCTAAAGTTAGTGCTAAATTAATTCCTAGAATTTTAGAGTGAGTTTGGGTTAAAATTTAGAATCAATATTTATAAATAAGGAAGACATAAGTATTTATTGAAATTCCAAGAGTTTTATTCCGTATTTTATGCAAGCACCTCCTTCCCCACCCTTGCACCTGTCCACCCTTTTGATAATGGAACGCCAAGTCTTGGGGAGTTTCACATAAATACTAATGTCTGTCATTTGAATTTGAGGCCACTTGACTCAACAAAGTACAGACAGAAGTAAAGCAACTTTGCCGTTTTAGGCATGAAGGTACAAGAAGAACCTTCTTCGAGCTTGAAGGTACAAGAAGAACCTTCATATGAATACTTATATATTGATAAATTCCACTGCCTTCGTAGGTTTGTAAGATTGAAACACTACACGATATTACATACATGTTAATAAACTTTGGGATCCATCTCATAGTTGAATGACATGAAATAGCAGGCTTTACCTAATATTTTGATAAGTAGGATGTTACAGAAAAGCCTCAGGCAGCTGTCAGCTTGTAAATAACGATTAATTATTCGCACAGTTAACTTACATTCATAAAACAGTAGCATTTTGCTAGCGACTCAGCTTCAGCTCTTGAGCGTCAACCACTGAACTTTCTCAGTTGTCACAAGTTAATGACTGTAGGTCAAGCAGTTAAGAATAAAATACTTCAGCCCTTGAGCTTCGGTAAATATGTGAAGATTTGATTAATTAGCCAACTTTAGGCAATACTGTAAATCAATTATATGACTAGTAAGATAGTATAATTTGATAGACATTCTAGCTGTAATCCCAATGGTTATTTGGTATAATAAATATATAATACTTTGATGGCATTCTTAAGATGATACATCTCGCATATATACTTGGTAATTTATATTAAATAAAAGTTTATTTACTTTGTTTTATTCACTAGGTACCATTGTACATGTCTCCTACAGAACCTAGTTTATTTGACTAGCTATTTTTGATACTACTTATTCTTACTAACATTTAGAATGGACTATTCAGTCACTTTCTTAATACGTAACCAAAATCTATTCCAACAGTGGGCTAAGCAACTTTACCACAAAGTTTTAGTCATTTCACGCAATCCGAAATCTTAGCAATTTGGTTTTGATGGAATTTAAAACGCTACGTCCTAACATCAAAATAGGGGCAAAATCTTTCACAAGATGGTCTTATCCCACATGAGATCTCCTCCAGTCATCCCCAGATCAACGGGAAGGGCTAATGCAATATGTCAGGTATAGAGTTTAGTATAACATAGTATGATTTAATAAAAGATATCCGATCGAAAATGAAGAATTTTGGTTTGATGATTAAACAAAACCTAAAATATTAATAACTTTTCAATTTCCTAAAACAGTCCATAACACAAACAACACATTAAATTAACACAAAATTCACACACGGTTATTAGTAACGCACAAGAATAAACACGAAATACACACAATGAAACAAACACCCGAAATACACAATGAAATAAACACCCGAAATACACAATGGAATAAACACAAAGAACACAATGAAATAAACACCAGAAATACACAATAAAAATAAACACCAGAAATACACAATGAAATAAACACAAAGAACACAATGAAATAAACACCCGAAATACACAATGGAATAAACACAAAGAACACAATGAAATAAACACCAGAAATACACAATGAAATTAACTCGATTTGATAAAGTTATTCACACAAAATATGCCGTAAATCAAAGTCTCGATGGCAGTATGCTCACTTTCCTGAAAACACGGTCATCTACTCAAAAATTCGATGTCAGTATGCTCAACTTTCCTGAAATCACGATCATCTACTCAAAACTTCGTTGTCAGTGTGTTCAACTCTCCTGAAAACACGGTCATTCTACTCACAGTTATAACATGGAATAGACTCACAGAATTCTCCTATCAGCGTCCTCTGCTGCACACAGGATCCCACCTTGATGAGACACCTCTCACACCCGCATCCTACGGGCGGAGATATCTCATCAGCACACGTCGGTCGACCTGCAGTCTCCACTCCAAGAACTCGCAGTCTCGAATCTTTTCGGGTCTGTGAGGCAATTTGCCCGCTGCTACTTCAGCTTACTGCTCGTACTTTACGCTAGATTTGGGTATTTTTATTTAAATTAAGTTGTCAATTTAGCTTCAGAGATACTCATAATTAAATTTAGAACACAGTTTATTTAAAATCAAGTTTAATATAATTAGTTTAATGCGAATTTTATTTTTACTACTTTTACTGTATTTTATGAACTCGAATTGTTTTAGCAATGATTATAATTTATTTTTAGACTAAACTTTATTGATTTATCAAAAGCAATTTGATATTAACACTGAATTTAATTTATTTTCAAACTACACTTCAAGAATTTGGAAAAAACTAAATTTAACACTTAGTTTAAATAAATTTAAACTTCTGAAAAACACTTTGGCCCACGCCCAACAATGGACGTTCTCACTAGACCCACGCCCATCAATGGACGTCTTAACATTACACTGAAATCCTCTTTGGCGCGCGGAATTTTTAGAATTCCCCTTACATCCAACGGTGGACATTAATAGGTTGAATCTATTTCTCTACCATCCTAACGTAACACAATTTACCTACTTGGTAAAATATAATTGACTGTCGTAAGGGAAACCTTCAGCGCGACGTCGTAAAATTATCTGTCCCTTCAAGTACGCAGCCACTCTTATTTATATAAATTTTTCAAATATTGGTCCCATTATCGGTCCGGGTCCCCCCCGACCAATCAGCTCAAAGCATCTTCTTACCTCGGACATTACCGACCCGGGTCGCCGCGACCAATCAGAAAAACGCATAGCGGTCCCGATTGACGGGGTTGTATTCAGACCATCAGAAAGTCTATTATAGAAATTAAAATTCTACTACTGCCTAGAATTATACCACGCTTCGTTTCTGGTCGAAATTGTTTTAAATTGAAACAAAATTGCACTTGAAAGTGAAATATTGTTTCTTTAACTTTTCCAGAAAATATTCACAAATCCTTTGTTTTCGAACAAATTAATGAAATTGAGACTATTTCTACATTATCGTTGATAAAATTATAGTATTTCCGAGTAATATACTGGCATTTCGACAATAATACCACAAATCATTAATTATTGTACAAATGGTTTAATTACACTCCGAAATCCGGCCCTGTCGCGACTTCTTTTTTTAATTTTCCTTTCCTAATTGTGACAAAGGTCATAATCATCATTAAGCCCAAGTCTTCCTCATATTAACTTAGAGTTGTACTTGTTGGTTTTTCGATACTTTGCTTTGATTTGGAGATTTAATTAATTTGGGAAAGTGACGAACTCCTTCACATTGAAGCCTGTTCCGTTACATAGCTACAGAACGTTTTAATTTCCTAACATAATTTGCAGAACAAATTCTTTGGTGATGTAATATAAGTTATAAGTAAGTATGAAAAGAAATTAATTTAGCTAGAATAACAATAAAAAACTTATTATATAAAACTAAAACTAAACTTAACCCTTAATAAGCTTAACCCTTTGTATAATTCTCTGTTCTTTTGTATTGTTTTTATTTTCTGTGTGTACAATAAAGTATTAAATTAATTAAACTTAAAAATAAATTATAAATAAAAAAACCCTCGAGGCTCCCCACCACTGGGAGCGTGCCCAGAAGGCTGGCGGCATTACCCCGCTGGATTGTGAGGCTGATCCTCTGAGCGAGGTAATGCCCAGCCCTCTGGTCGTTGGTAGCCCAGTATGAAAATGTATTACTTTACAACACTTAGGTGTAAAACTGTCTTTCATTGTACCTACATACCATACCCAAATTATTCCCAGTTGTCTCCCTGAACTTTATTTCCTATTTGTCCCCCACAATGATTAAATAACTCTAGCAGCAGAAAACCTCACATATTACAAAAGTGAGGATCGAGCGAGTTGGCGTGGTTGGGTTTACCTATTTGTATGTTAATTATCCAATGTAAAGGGTTATTTTCGGTATTCGTGAACCAAATTACACATACATATTGAATGTCCTGGATGCTTCAAATGTACTTTATTGTAATCATTTTATTTTATAAAAGATCACCTAGACAATGAGCGGTATAGAATCAAAGCCAGCTATATCCGACTAGGTTGAGTTTTAGAAAATAAATGCCATCATGATCTTCATACGATTTCTTCCAGCTATCGCTTTAGTGAGGATGTAAACTTTATGTATCTAGATTAATGGATGGATGTAAACTGTAATTTTGTGGAAACTGTAACCGCTGGATATTTTTGTACTCTGACTGGCCTAGAAGGACTTTGTATCCTATTGGCCGTAAAACCGTTTAAAAAACTGTTGACGGACGTAGCACGGCAGGGAGGGAGGTGAGGCAAGTCGCTTATCAGGAGCTCGATTTTTGAATCGCTCTCCTCGCTTCGAGCGGTCGATTCTACTATAATTTTCCTTCTACATCCGATACAAAAATTAGGAGAATCGACCGCTCGAAGCGAAGCGAGCGATTCAAAAATAGGGTTCCAGACCTACACTATATCTTGGTACTATTCAGTACTATTATTTAATAATAATAATGTTTGGACAAATTAATCACGACTGTTTAGTCCCAAACTAAGCCGAAGCTTGTAAATGGGTACTCAATAACTGATAAACATACGTATATACTTTAAAATAAATACTTAAATACATACAAACACCCAGAATCCGAAAAACTGTTATTCTCATCACACAAAATGTTGGTCCCGGGAATCGAACCCACGCCCTTTGGCGCAGTATGCAGGGTTCTTCTGTGACTACAGTCAACCTCAAAAATTACCACGGGGAACTTGACAGAGCGATATGCGTTTAAAAATAGACATTTTCAATGTCAATATCCAAGAAGGGCAGAAGGCTGTTTATTTACAAAAATGACATTTAAAACGGTCGGCCTAATAATACTCTAACTGTTGGTGATGTGATGTCCGTCAAAAATTCAACATATCGAACGGTCAGTAAAGGTCACGGTGGTCAATGTAAGCAATTGGAATGTTTTAAATAGTTTAACCCATCCTACACAATACTTTGCGGGGAAAATGTCATAAAAGATATTATGTTATTTAGCATTTAATTTAATTATTAGTTCCTGGTTATAAAAAATTCCAAGGGTTCCGTCAAAACGAAAACTTCATACTGGTCCTGGTCCATCCTGGTCTGGATGTTATATTACAGTTAGCATTTTTAGGCCTATGTCCAGCAGTGGACAAGTACAGGCTGATGATAATGATAGCATTTTTTAAAGTTTATAAAAGTAAAGAAAAATTGAGAAAATTCACAAACTACATTTATCAACAAAAATATTTATAAGCGAAACTAGTCATAAACGAAATGTGGTCACATGGCTGGTGTTTATCCTATACAGAAATAATAATAGTTTTTTTCGAAGAGTCCCGGTCCAGATGTTCTGCCTATCCGTTTTGAAGGAACCCAAATTCTTTTTATCGGGTACTAACTAATGGTCCTTTAATTACATTTAGGGCCTCTTACACCGCTTGCTGATAAAGTCCCAGATACCCTATCTGCAGGTTATCTGACAGATAGCCTGTTTTTTTGGTTTCACAGGTATCTGATTGCCTATATCTTATATATTTTATACAGTCTATCACACAGATTTATCTGATAGATTAGTTTATCACTAAGATTACTATCTGTAACAATATCAGCAAGTGGTGAAAGAAGCCCTAAATGTTTAACCTTTTGACCGACAATGACCTAAAATATTATATTATTATGCACCAATGATAATATATTATTGGCGCGGAGGACTATAGGTGTGGTGGTGTTCTTTGGGGAAGGCCTATGTCCAGCAGTGGACATTGAAAGCTGATATTGTAAAAATTTCTAGACAGACCCAAACTCAATTTTTTAATATTCAAAATATGATAATACAAAGTACCATTTACAGAACGTCTGACAGATTACAAAGCCGACATATTGGGTTAAATACAAGAAATATAAAAATGGAAGTGAATTTGGAATGAAGTTGTGTATAAATGGGCAAAGTTGATGCAATATAAAGCTCGTCGCGGGTACATTAAAAAGCTCGCTCCGCTTTAGGTTTAACCCTTTTAGTGCCGTAAAAAGTTTTAGCTCTTCTAAAAGGCAAAGGTTTTTGTAACGTTTTTATTGCAAAACTCGCCATTGCCGAGTTAATTTTGTCTTACTATACATTGTCATAATGACACTGCAATTTATTTTTTAATTTGTCTTTTTTGTTGTAACAAGCCAATGTAAGGGTTAAGTTGTACCTATAGTTTTACTACTTAGGTAACTAGAAAGTAATTCTGCGGCCTGCGGTAGGCCGCCACCGCAGGCCGCGTGTGTCTGGGATACGCTTAATTGTTGTTAACTCGGCGGCACGGCCACGACCATAAATTACGACAGCGCTGTACAGTCAGTGTCAACTGTCAATACGGTGCAAAACCATTAATACAAGTCGAACGCAAATGAATCTGCAGTGATAGATCGATGGCCGGTGACGTGAGGCATGCTTTGTTAAAAAATCTCTGCTTTATACCTAATACTCAACTGGCTTCTGACCATAGCGTTAAGATCTCTTTGGTGCGTGCTCGCGGCCCCTTAAAGAGGCGTAAAAGAAGCATTCTATGGGTGTCAAAATCGTGTCAAATGTATGACAATACTGTGACTCACTCACACATTCTCATTGTCAAACTCCGTATAAATTTGTATTAGCAACCTCCTCCCGCTACTCCGCTTCCTTTGTCCGCACCCCCCCTGTAAGTGGCACCATTGGTTCCCATACTAAATATGCAAGATGCAGTCTCCATAGGGAGCGCGCGCGCCACCAAAGAGATTCGAACCTTCCTGCTTTTGACCGTGAGTTCGCTCGTGTAGTTCTATAGGTATATGACGCACCGTGTCTTTGTTCGCAACTCACTAATTGTGATAGATTCATTTTCGTAACAACCGCCAACATTGTACTTGATGTAGCTTCATGGTAGGCCGGCACATGGAAAGGGTTAAGCGACTTTGGTCTAAATATTTCACATAGTATTTATTACAGTCTTACGAGTAGGTAGGTAATGATAAATTTCAACCCAAACCTTGACCTTGTTGACATTTTGTAATTTTAATTTGACATGGTATTTTATTTATATTTATAATCATAATTCTCATCTCATCTCTGTAACATTTTTAAATATGACATTTAGGGCCTCTTACACCGCTTGCTGATAAAGTCCCAGTTACAGAAACCAGCTGATCGGAGTCAATGACACTGTGAAATAAATATCGTATAGTCCCGGCGGAGTTTAATGGCGGCTGTGTGAACTTGGCTGATTTCTGCGCAATGACTAAAATAAGGTGTCAAAGCGGAGTGTGCGGGGGTTCACTAGAGATGCTTATTCAATTTCAAGAAATGGTTCATGGATTCGATCAACCGAATCAAACTTTCAAGATTTTGGACATCTCTATGTAGCACACATATATAGACTATAAACACTGCCAGCGATGTGCAAAAATATTTGTGACTATATTCATTCAGCCGCCAAGAAATTCCCTGTTGACTATAACGATTGTAATACGACTAAAAATCTAACCGCTCACTAACAGGTCCACTGTCAATATAATAGTTTGATGTTTTATAATAGTCGTATATAAACATAAAAGTCAAAGTTTTCATCAAAGCTGTGTGACCAAGTAACTCTCAAGTTATAAGGCAATACCGTTACGAGTTAGCCTAACTCCCTTTATACATTCCAACTTTCATATTTGGCAAGGTTGTTTGAGAGGGTTGTCTCCTTTTGACCTGGATTGCAAACAATGGTGGTCAAAGTTGTCTGAAATTAGATTAAGTCATTACCATTTAAATTAGTTGAAAAGTACGTAAAATAATCTTATTCCTTTCTTAACGTGAATTAATTTCTACGCATATATCTATTTCTTTAAAAGATCACGGATATACCTAGAAAGTAAGTATTGTAGGTAGGTATAACGTTAACCTACTAGTATTGTAAACGCGATAGTTTGTAAGGATGTTTGTTACTCTTTCACGCAAAAACTACGGTACACATTTTGATGAAACTTTACAGTAATATACATCAGAATGACACATAATTCGCGCGGGATAATCTTTTCTACGCGGGCGAAGCCACGGAAAAAGGTAGTCGTTTATAAATCGGGAAAGTGTTTCGTTCTATGCCACCTACACAGTAAGTATATTCTAAATATATTTTAAAAAAATGTTTATTAAATTTTCATTTTGTTCTTTCTGCCTACCCCGCCAGGGACATAGCGTGAAGATATGTATTAAATAAATAAATACTGGAAAACCTCATTCATCTCATTTAACAATACCTCCAATTGGCTTTACGGCTAAGTTAAAACACTGCGGAGATTTGACTTCCCACAGCATGGCGTCTCCTTCCAAAACTTTAAACTTTTGTTCAATCGCTGGTACATATTGTGTTCCCCAGTCCCGGTCGAACAAAAATGTTCAGCTCTTTCCGTTTTTATCTGTGACCGTTTCAATATTGTGGAAGCACGTTATCATTGGTCTCGGAGACTTAATGACACTGACCGACTTTCCTCGCGAAGGTTAGCTATAAATGTTCCTCGGCAGTTTCCTCTTGAAGCTTCACTGACTGAAATGGTGGGTGTAATAAGAGGAATTCGATACTTCCTTACTGAAAATGGTCCTACACAGAACGCACGGAAGACGGATCGACGGATTGATTGGATTTTATTTACATCCTCTCGTTTTAGCGGAAAATACTGTACTTAGGAATGTACCGAGGTACCGAGACGTGGTCGCTCACTATGGGCCTCATAAGCCTTCTTATGAGACCCATAGTGAGCGACCACGTCTCGGCTCTCACGAGAATTTTCAGATTTTTTATACTAAATGATTATTATATGATTATTTTTTAGTTTAGCTATTATCAGTGTGATATCTGTTGTTATTTTATACTCAGTGCTGATGTATACAAAGTTTTCCCAGTTCATGCCCTAAAATGTCGCAGTACCGACGATGCGGCGCTAGCTGCTACCGCAATGATCTGTAGTATTTATAACCTTTATGTAAAGGTTATAGGTATCTTGGTCTGACGCGGTAATGATGTGCAATGATGATGATGTGAATACAATGAATGTGAGGTTGGTCGTTTTCTAGTTTCTCTCAGTACTTATGGCTGACGTTTGATAAAACCTGTTTTCTAAGCGTATTATGTCTTTGGAAGTATTGATAGAGTTCCATTGATTACTTTTATATCTCGAGCTTTAAAAACTTTACATTTTTATGGTTATTAATTATAGTAGATGATTGTGAGAAGATAGATACCTACGATCCCTAAATACATCGTGATATTTACTCTGCTCGAGGCGTTTATCGCTTCAAAGCCGGCAGGTAATTAGACAGCCGAACTCCCTACTACATTCAAATTAATTAGGCCTTTAAACACCTTCAAACTCAATACATAACTACATATAATGTATAGTAGCTGATGTAATGAAGCTACTAATCTACTGACGTCATTGTAATAATTAATTAACTCTATCATAGGTAGGTTATATATCCAATACAGTTCTGATTGAGCTTCACAAGGAGCGAAATGAATTATTTTGGTAATTCCTAGTAGGTTATTGTACAATGTGTCTCCTTCTTTTACTAGTTTATCTTTTGCTCGAATAAGTACTGTTATTTTACTTTTGTTATGTTTGCTTCAAAAGTCAAAACTATTTTATTCCATGTAAGGTACAGTGGGTACATTTATACAACGTCAATTTTTTATCTACCACCGCTTCCAAGGTGTTATATAGAGCTGGGAAGAAGAAGCGGCGCAACAAACGTCCACAACACAACTTTAAAAATCGAGTTTATACATAACATTATTTTTGTAAAGGTTGTGCGAGGCTGAAGTAACATTAACACCAGGCATCTTTGTCATTTAAATAATCGACTGTTTTATAATAAGCTTTCTTACAAAGTTGTTGTTTAATGTGGGTCTTAAATTTTCTGTCTTCCTTTTGGTAATCAACATAAGGTTGTTTATTCCTTTTTGCGGGTTTGAGTGAGTTTGTAAGAGCCCTGGGCGTGGAATGGGCATTGTCCTTGATGTTTGTTTATGTTTGTCCGCAGAGAGTGTAACGGAAGGCACGGAGGGCACGGAGGCGGCGGCCGATAAGGAGTCCCCATCGTCGCGCATCTCCGCCGGTGAGCGCGGTAAAGCATATAGTTGCTACTTGAGCACAACATGGCACAACGCACGTCAGCGTGTCAATGTCTACTGTTCAATATCTCATCGTCATCTATCATCATATTATTACTAGTGGTTCTGGGAACAGTAGACCTCGCAAGCCCTTAAAAACCAAACCTAAAAGAAAAGAACAGAAGTCAACTTTGCAGTTGGAGACAGATTTACTAAAGTGCCAAAAGTTACCACTATAAAGCTTAATATTTCGCAAACGAATCCCTGAATCGATAATGGTTTCCACGCACTCGCAATATTTTTCAAAGACCTATCCAACGCTACCTCACACCATGGGATTTATTTATTTATTTTATATCCATGAAAAATTTTCGTCAAAATCGGTTGAACAATGCGAACTGTATGCGATTACAGACAGACAGAAAGCAGACGGACAGAAGCATTTGTGATCTATCTCGAACGAAACTGATTGATTCTGACTGATTCGCTCGCTCGGTCAATTATCAGCTCTTCTGGCCATCTTCTTTAGAGGGCTTGTTCAGAAGGGGACGAATTCTTCGCGAATCGGTACGCTACGTATGACGGCATGTATGGCGCCTATAAAACTCACTACTTCTGCATGAGACAAGGCTTATGTTCCAGTATTAGGTGTTGACACGCTGATATCACTTATTTAAGCTGAAAGACCTAAAACACGATGTCGGCTTCATCGCGTCTTATTTTGACACAATTTTTCCCGAAACTTATCAACGTATCAATCAAATGTATAAAAAGATACGTAGGTAATTTAGTGCAAAATTTTTGACTCTCGAACAATTTTCTCCATCACTTTCAGTTTTAGATTTAAATAAATAAAATAAAAAGCCTTTATTTAGTGTTCCCATCATTCGAGTATACATTAAAGAAAGTAATTAATTTTTGTTGGGAACCCCTACTCGGGTGAAGGCCTCCATTTTAGCCATTTTTGCCTGTCTTTCGCCGTCTCAAGCCAGGCAGCGCCGGCCACAGTGCGTATGTCATCCGCCCATCGCTTGAGCGGGCGGCCCGGGCGGCCCGGGCGGCCCGGGCGGCGCCCCACTCTGTAACGCTCTTGGTCCATCTGCCGTCCTCGCTCCTAGCCAGATGTCCAGCCCACTTCCACTTCCTTGGAAGTGGGCAGTTTTAGATTTACGGTATTAAAAAAAAGTCATACATAAACTACCATAAATTTTTGGGTAACGTTTGGATCTTTCGAAAATCCCAAACGTCAATTGTATTTTTTGTCATTAGTGTAAGTAGAATACCTGTACTATTATTTATTCTGTGGTAGAGTGTAGCTAGTGAAGGTCATCTGTTTACCATTAATGTTTAATGTTTATAAGTACCTACACCATGTAACCACAATTATGGATGCAATAAAGAATTGAATTGAATTGAATACCGTGACAGAATGGAGCGGTGCGACAGGCGGCCCCCCCGCGGAGGTGGTGCTGCGGCTGCACCCCCCCGCGCCTACCCGCGGCAACCACTCGCTAGCTGACGCCGGTGAGTACCTACAATACCCACTTATACTTCGTAGTCAGCCCTGGATCTTCAGACATCCTCTCAACTTAAATTTTGTGTCAGACATTTGCTATCCCCGTTTCCTCCCCAGATGGCAGCGGCGTGGTGGTTCGAGCAGAAGAGGCTCTGATTGTGGCATTCGTGCTGCTGCTGTGGGTGGCCGCCATTGCCCTGTTCTTCAACCGTTGGGGCAAGATCAGGTGCGTCTATAAGCTGTACGTAGTTCCTCTCGTTTTCTATCACTGCACACTGTAGTGGCACCTAGCAAAAACTTGGGTCTACAATTATACATTACAAAGAAATATTTTGATTAGTCTTCGATCGAAGATGTGATCTCTAATCTTGATCTCTTGCAATCAGAAACCAAAGAAAGAAGATCGGTTCTCTCTTACATTGTCTAAACGATAACTAGGTGCACGACTCACACAGCTGAATACAAAGTTGCAGTATTTTCTACTAACAACAGTTACAACGAGTGAATGTTAAATAACATGCAATAGCCGCGTAATAGACGGTCAATACTCAAGAGATATGTAGTAGGTATGTAACGCATCTTCCTCATTTTGGTTTCATGTCACGCAGGTACCTATGTTGAAACGATATATTTTCATCGACAATATATGAAAACATCGATTTTTGAATTCAAATAACCAAGGACAATTACAGCTTTTGTCATGGTAAAATTTGGAGTAGGTACAAGTTTTAGATAACAGATATAGCATTTAATTATATTTGGATTATTGTTTGAGTCAATTAGTGCGAAAGAAAGATGTGGCCAGATGAAGAAATCAAGCAGCCTCCTAGGGGTACCCTTTAAAAGTACTGAGTGTACATAAATGTGCCACAGAATGTTGGAGCCCTACCAGCCCAAGTTCCAGCAGCAGCACAGGCAGAGCTGCGCCCTCGCGGAGAGCTCCGTGTCGGTGCCACCTCATGTAAGTCAGTTTATCATAGTGTGGTATTATTCTCTGTAAGAATAAGAACAATTACTATCAAGGGAAGGTTGCGAACTCTAACTCTCCAAAATTACTGAAATTTTCTAGGTTTCTAGGTGATTCTGATTAAAAATATTTCATACCGGCAAAATGTTAGCTAGTGACGGATATATATAACCTTTGGATAATTACTGGTAGGTAATGGATACACAGATTATTAATTACTATTGATGTATTCTAATAATTAATTTGTGTCTCTTTTGGCGGGAGCGAAGTGTCATGGTCCTCTCTTATATTTTATTTTCTTAAATTATGTATTTTGAGGGTTTTAATGTGTAATAGTGATAGTATTTTACACATTAAGTGCTTGTGGTTGTGCATATTGTGCGGGAAATTAAAATAAAAGCGTGTAGGTAACAACTCTTTCAGCCAGCTCGTACCTAAATTGCCCATTGGAAATCTTCATTAAAGTTACTGTCGATTTAGTGAGGATATGAACCTTAGTGAAAATCGCCGACTAACTCTAGCCGTGCTCTGTTTTTGTGGAGGCCGTGCTGTAACCGCCGGTTTAAATAGATTTATGAAATAAGACTTTAAATTCAAAATAAGATAGGGCTTAAACGTCTCGTTACCAAGCCAAAACTTGCTTTAAAAAAATTAATTAATTTGTGAACGACTTTTCATGAAGAGATTGTAACAATAAAAAAGATTGTCATTTGTTTTTGTAATTAAATATCCAGATTAACGAGGCAAGTAAACGGCGAGGCAACGCGACATTAGTCACTTAGCATCAAGGTGGCTCTGTCTGTTCTGCTTGTGCCCATACTGGGAGTTTTGTGCAATTTCCCCAAAGCCGTCCACCCGGCCACCCCCAACTCCTCCAACTAAAGAGGCAGATCCTCCGGGTCGTGAGTTGAGGACATCATTAATAACGTCCTTTATACTCTTATCACGTCCTCGGAGTTGCCGTCACTTGACAGGTTTGTTACAAGATCGACGTTTTTGTTGCTCCCTTTTATTCTTTGCAACTCGTTTAAGCTTACGAGTACAATCCGTATTATACTCGTAGATTCACGAGAATTTGTTACGACGTATTTATGTATGTCTTTTCATAAAGTGGGATATCCGATATGGGATCCTTCAAGAAGAGAGTCAAAATAGCCCTTCAACCGCGGCCGGCGCCACACCAGCACCCTCCGGGTGTTGCAGGTGTCTGTGGGCGGCGGTGACCTCTTAACATCAGGAGGCCCGCCTGCTTGTTGCCCCCGTAGCAATAAAAGTGGAAAGTCGGCACAAGGGTATTAATTTCTTTGCTACTCAAGTACCTAAGTTGCGGTTTAGTGAAACAACTAAATAGTGCTCTCAATTTGTGCTTATTAATACCCAAAAATCTGAATTTGTGCATCAGTAGTTTATGTAACTCACAGATTACCATAGCGAGCTTTTTCCGTGTTCTGTGATATAACTGATGGGATCACGCTTGCTAGGCCGTTCTCTGTCGAGCGATAATGGTACTATTCCGCTCACGGGAAGTGGGAAGCTATACAAAGTGGATAAGATAAGTGTGTATATGTATACAAGTGGTTATGTTGTGTGCAGCATCGTGCGTCTCTGTCGCGCGGCTACATGTCGTACGACTGCGGCCCGACGTTCGCGACGTACCAGCCGTGCGGGTACCTGGCGCATAGGACCAGACAGGTGAGACAGACAGACAAATAATCTTATAATCCGTTTTTCCCAAGAAGATTCGAACCTCTTTGGTCGCGCGCGCAGAAGATCCGATCTCCACAGGGAGCGCGCGCGCCACCAAAGGGATTCGAAACTTCTCGGTTTTCCTCCGCATTTGCGGCTGAAAGCCAAGATAAACGATAGACGATGTTGACGACTGAACCGCAAAGTTTGTATGGTAATACAAATTTGTTTTTGCTGCTAGACCCCAGATACAAATAGGGTTTGTTTTCGAGGAACGGAATATACGTATTCTTTTGCAAATATCGGATACTCTAATTCTTTCGGTGCACTCTAAAAGGAACTCCGGGTGGCTTCCTTCATAGTTCGCTGGGCGACTTTAAACTTGTACCTATAAAACCCACCCGTTAGTGGCCATTTATCATAAGTTAGTTTTTCTCTTTCTTACTTGTGACACAATATATTATTTTCTTACTTCCTCACATTGGATGTCTATTATATTATAGGTATGTTTTACCTACACAAAGTTTCAGCTAAAACACTAAACAAGTACAACTTTATTTGGGTGTTCTTTCTTTGACAACTAGAAGACGGATTAGATTGCAAAAAGTTTCAAACGCTCAACTTACTTTTTTGATATGGATTATACTAAACTTTGTTATCGCCTCTATCAAGAAAGTAAGTAGAGAGTTGATGACATAACCTACCTATATATTATTCACTTTTGAAGCTACAAATTCTATGAACTAAGTAATAAAAAATTATAGTTTAGTCATTTTAGTATAGCGTGCCAACTTCCAGTTTCAGTTTTGACTAAAGTTTATTGTTGAGCATTGAACACTATGGTTTTTATATTTAAGTAAATGTTTTTGAAACTTTGCCAAGAAGGTTTCTAGTCATCGTATAATACCTATCTGTTCTAGCGTTTATTTGGGGCGGGATTTTAGAATAATTTAGTATAATTGAAAAGAAAGAAAGAAAAATATATTTATTGGCTTACCTATAAATAAATAAACCAAAAGGCCCCAACTCAGCATGGTGCTGCGCCCGAGAGCGCAGCGCTGGTATTCTGTTGGGACCTCGTCGGTCGTTCACATGCGAGTAGTAAGTGTAGGTTAAGACAATGTGTAGGTATATTTTGCATGAATATATTTAAATTAATTTAGTAATTTATAAAAGTGGAAGAGATAGACTCATCAATGAAAAGTCCAAGCCTGAAGGACCTAGTTTTTTTTATATTGTATAAAAAAATAAAAATCTTATGTTTGATTACCGTACAGTACTTAAACATTCCATAAGTGGTCAGTGTCATGTTTAAAATCGTTTTTATCTCCAAGTGGTAATCTTGAAATACTCTGCAATGATATGACGCGATAGCCGCGTATTTTACGCCAGCCGGTGTGATCACGTCTAAAGACGCCATGACAATTACTTGATAGGATTTTGTCGCAGCTCAATCTACGCGCCGGTGAAAGAGGACCTTAGCTCTTGCTAACAAATTTCCTCTTTTCCAGAATTCCGTGTTCGTCGGCAGCATGGCCCTCATCCCCGAGAGCCCTCCCCGCCGCTCGCGCTCCGCCGCCGACCTCCCCGCGCTGGTGCCACCTTCAGACGTCCACCACCACACCCCCAGGTCCTCACGAGCTGCTAGTCTCCACAGCGCAGTGGACCTCAGAGTGTGCGTGCCGTCTCCAAGAACCTCCAGAGCAGCCAGTCTCCACTCAGCCGTGGACATGCCTCCAGGATCTGTTCAGGTCCACGTGAGAGGTTCTGTGACTAATTTGAACAGGCCAAAAAGCCCTAGAAGATTGACGGTTACTAATGTGTGAAGTGCTGGGTGAGAATTTAGAGGTGTTTCGAAGGACCAAGCTTGTTTCGGTGTATTAAGTTTTATTGGATCTTTAAATACTGTTGGTTCTAATGATCTGTTAATTTAATTAGTTTTGTACGTAGATACCTTTCTGAATGGCTGTTTTAGTCTCAAAGCATATCAACTTCTGTTTCCGTGACGTTAGCTATACCAATCTATACTGTACGAAATATTGTTAGAGTTCAGGATGAGGTGGAGTTAGGGAGACGTGGTTAAGAGAGTAATTAAACAACCTCTCTCTACGGTTGACACTTTAATACTGAACATACTTCACACGTTACAAGCTCTTATATTTAACACTTACATCTACATATATCTACATACCTCAAGGAACTTGATCCAGTTATTCAGTAAGTCCCAGGATAATGTCGACAAACGAATGGGTCAACTAGACCCATATTAATCGAAAGGAAGAAGTAAAAAAAAAAACAAAGAACCTTACCCAGGTTATTTTAGTTTGTCGAAATTTAATGGGACCATCTGTATAGTGAATAATGGAATTTATTAATATGATTTGAATTTGAATGTCGTTTTGGAAGAACCCCATATTTTAGGCTTAACACTGATAGGTACGATAAACTTAGAGGCACGGTAGTTTATAAACTCGAGTCGTAACGTGCTGATTCATACAATATTTTGGGCCCAACGAAAAAATATCTATATAATGAGAACGAATTTCATCAAAGCGGTGCGGCGATGCGGAAAAGAATATGTGTGTTATCGACCAATAGGATTTTGTTAGTAGTTATTTTCTAGCTCACCATATATTTACATAGCAGTGTAAACAGGTTTTAATATTCAGGTTATGCCATGGAAGTAACACAAAACTGTCATTCTGATGTGAGCTGAATGCTACATTTTCATTTGAACCTGCAGCTTTAAGTAGCAACTATTAATATTAATGCTTTCTCCAATTTTTTATGTTATCTAGCAATAGGATTACAGTGGACCCGGCGGCGGCGTTGGTCTATTCCGTTTTGTTAGTTTGATTAGTCGAACAATCCGGGGAAAAATGCCGTTCTGTTCTGTTAGGTTACTTCTTTGTTAAGACTGTTAGTTCGATTGGTCTTAAAAAGACGGAAAAATCATTTCATTCTGTTATATAGCTTGAGGGTGCTTGTTTACCTGCTATTCATCAGATCTACAAGATTGATCATCGTTTACCTGATGGTCTTCATCAGACCCTCAAAAATTGTCAGTCAGTATTCTAAGTTATCGGAATTTTGATTCCGATTAATAGGACCAATCGAACGAATAGTCAACAACAGAACAGATTTTTTTTCCAGATTGTTCGACTAGTCGAACTTACAGTCTCACAATACTAAATTGGTAGACACACATGTCTCCTGTCCGCTATGTTTTGCCGGTTCCAAGTGCTGGAATCTTATTCGTGTTCCGTGCAGCTTGCCGCATCAGTGTCAAGGAGTATTTAGGAATGAAATCGAGGAGCAAAGTGGAAAAGTACCAAATAAAAATAAATACCTGTTCTAGTATAATGTTAATAAGCCTGATTCTGAAGGCACATTATTTAAAATTTTATAGCACTAAAATTAGTGTCGTCCTTATCTTCACAATACCGTGTGACAGGGATGGAAACAATTTTAGTCATAGAGTTAAGACCTCTTTGGTGCGTGCTCGCGGCCCCTTAAAGATGCGGAAAAGAAGCATTCTATGGGTGTCAAAATTGTGTCAAATGTATGACAATACTGTGACTCACTCACACACTCAATTTGTATTAGCAACCTCCTCCCGCTACTCCGCTTCCTTTGTCCGCCCCCCCCCCTCCCTGTAAGTGGCACCATTGGTTCACATACTGAATATGCAAGATGCAGTCTCCATAGGGAGCGCGCGCGCCACCAAAGATATTCGAACCTTCCTGATTTTAGTGCTGTCAAATTTTAACTTGTGCCCTCAGAATCGGACCTAATATGTATTAAGCAATCTATACTTATCTTTCAACATCTCCAGTAGTTCGTGATAGTGTCCTTATCTCTTTCTCTTCATATCTACTCTATACGAAGGTAGACTGTAGCTTTGTATGGTGCGTGGGACGCATCCCTAGTCGTGTGGTGCTACTTTAAGAAATAACTGTTAAATGTTTAAATTTTATTATCATACGAGTCAATCATCAATCATCATCAACAGCCTATTAACATATACATAGGTGGACGGATAATTAGAAACAGAGCAAGATTTTCATACAATCGAGGTCATTTTGAAGCCATGTGTCTCCGTGAAGGATTGACCGGGGCATGATCTGATGACGGTCATCGAGAGAGTAGATGGAGGACTTTGAGATCGCTATAGATATACAACTGATCAGATGAGCCGTTTGGAAGCAGCATCGTCATGATTCCTTAGCTTTAAGATTTTCATACATTTTGATGCCATTTAACGGGTATTTTTCTTCATGACGATGCTGCTTCCAAACGGCTTATCTGATCAGTTGAATATCTACAGCGATCTTAAAGTCCTCCATCTACTCTCTCTATGACCGTCATCAGTTCATGCCCCGATCAATCCTTCACGGAGACCCTTGGCTTCAAACTGACCTCGATTGTATGAAAATCTTGCCCTGTTTCTAATTACCCGTCCACCTATGTATATGTCCCCATGGCTCCGGCCTATCCTCAACGGGCTCAACAGAAAACCAGCGCTGCTGACACTATGTCCGCAGCTCTAAGCTGAGTTGAGACCCTTTTCACTGCAACAACTGGACTTAAAAAACCTATTAAACATTTATTTTACAGATTTATTATCTACTAGCTGTTGCCCGCGACTTCGTCCGCGTGGATTTTGGAAGTAGGTACCTATCTCTGCTATGTACAGACATACATCGTCTAGTTATAATTTTCCAATGGTAAAATGGATCATTCTAAGTACCTTCACCATAATTTAAGGTATACCATACCTTCAGGAATAAACTATGAACACCGTATCCAATTTGGTGAAGACAGATAAAAATTTAAAAAATTGTTGTTTTCACTTCTATTGCTCATAAGACTTCTCATATCAATTTTTATTATACGTGTGTATTTTTTAACTGATACAGTATGGGCAAAACCAAAACCATAGGAGATACAGGGAAACTGTCTTAGGAACCTTTAGGTATTTTTTCGTGATAACAATTTTTTATAAGAAAACATTTTATTAAATTTGACTAACTTCTGCTGCTTGGATTTTTTTCTTCCGTTACAATAAAATGATTCTAACATGAAACTAAGTCGATACGCATTTTTTAAAAATAATAAAAATTATTTTTCACTGGCGTTCTATGAGAAAACATTTTATTGAATTTGATTAACTTCTGCTGCTCAGATTTTTTTCTTCCGATATAATGAAGTGATCCCTACATGAAACTGAGTCGAACCGCATTAAAAAAATATGTGCAAATTGTCTCATTTTTATGGACAACACACGCTTGACCAAAAAATTTCTATGTCATAAGACACTTTCCCTGCATCTCCTATGGTTTCGGACTTGCCTATACTGTCCCAGTTAAAAAAAACACTGATATCTCCTATGTCTATGACATCGTCTTGTTACGTTAAATGATTTATCTGTAAATGACGATAACTTTTTTCGCTGTCATCCGATTTCAATGAAACAAAGCCTATAAGTTGCGCCAGGCTGTGCTTAATCTACCTGTGAAAACCGCAAGAAAATCCGTTCAGTAGTTTCGGAGATTAGCGATTACAGACAGACAGAAAGACAGAAAGACAGACAGACAGAAAGACAAAAAAATTTAAAAATGCTTTTTTGTGTTCTGTTACTCTTTTTTTATCGTCCACACTCATTTTTTTATAAATTTATTCAAAGTACAGACACACGGTTTCTACCGATTTATTATAAGTATAGACTACTTATTATGTCAAATACCCATTTTACTTTTTTTTATTTATTCTCTTTGTTGTTGCCTGAAATAAACGGATTACTTACTTACTTACTTTACTTCATCATCAACAGCCTATTAATATGTCCCCACTGCTGGGGCTCAGGCCTACCCTCTCAACGAGGGCGTTCGGGCTATAGTCCACCACGCTAGCCCAGTGCGGTTGGTGGACTTCACATGCGCCTAAGAATTTCTTCTTCGGCGTATGCAGGTTTCCTCACGATGTTTTCCTTCACCGTTTGAGAGCAGTCAGTACATGTACCTAAGTTTCGAGAAAAAACCCATTGGTACATGGCCCAGCCGGGGATCGAACTCCGGACCTTTCGATACGATAGGCCGCGTCTTATCTCCGAGGCCACTGACGCTCTCACTACTTTACTTACTATCCTATCAATGGGGGCGCTCGGGCTATAGTCCACCACGCTAGCCCAGTGCGGTTGGTGGACTTCACATGCGCCTAAGAATTTCTTCTTCGGCGTATGCAGGTTTCCTCACGATGTTTTCCTTCACCGTTTGAGAGCAGTCAGTGCTTAAGTTTCGATAAAAAATTCATTGGTACATGGCCCAGCCGGGGATCTAAGTTCAGACCTTTCGATATAATGTTATCCCCGAGGCCACTGACGCTCATCATACGAGTACATAATAGTTTTTGTATGAGTCATTTTCACCTGATCTGAAATTGTATGGCTCTCAGCTTATAATTTCTTCCTGTTGCCCCTTTAACAGGAACTTCAGGCTTACAGCCCGGCAAAGAGAACATGTCTTATCGACCAACAGAATTTATTTGTTTTACCTTTACTCCAATTAGTAATTACCAATTAGGACTAGTCTCGGGCAGAGCGGCGTGAATTTGTTGCCTACTGTCAGTTGATATTCCCAGGCGAGTTGCTCAGCCGGGTTTAGCTTAATTAGTGAAAGCAAAGAAGTAAGACTATTATTAAATAAATGATCTCTTTATAGTTTAGCCCTGTCAAATACGTCCTCTATCCTATTTCATTATTAATATCGTAGATTTTCTCAATCTATCATTAATTAAAAAAAGATTGTTCTTAATGTAGAATTAATGTCATTTTATGGCCAAATATGAGATTACCATGTAAATACAACTTATATTTAAGGATCAATTCGTATTATGATACTAGAGGATTTATAACAAGGGCTACAAACACTTGATTCAACTAAGAAGAAATATATAAGCTTAATATAATAATAATCTTGAATGGAAATCTCAGCGAACCTTTCCCCTACCATGAGTATTGTTCACATTATCACCTTTTAGAACTAGTTCGAGGCTCAAGGTGCTGTCTGGATAAAGGATGTCCATTGTATGGAGGATCATATTTTCGTTATTTGGTGTCGATAAAAGATTTTTAAAATTATTAATCTACGCTTGAACTTACAAACCACATTAATAAAGTATATAATGTTTAGTCACCTCTATATTTTATGAAGTTTAATATTTATTTCAATATTTATTTATAAATTAAGTCAGTCTAATAACCAGACATAAAGTGCAACCAAAGTTTGTTCCTGATTGCCGTTCTGTACCTGCCTATATCATATTAAAGGTACAAGTTGGTAGCCGACTGCACGCAGCAGCAGCAGACGACGTGTCGCAGCGACACTGCTGGTTTCTATGTATTTCTATGAAATTCCCTCCGTAGCCAGCGACATGAAGTCGAGCGACATGAAGATCAGCGACACGTTATTTCTATGAAATTCCCTCCGTAGCCAGCGACGTGTCGTCGAGCGACATGAAGTCGAGCGACACGTCGTCTGCTGCTGCTGCGTGCGGTCGGCTGCCAACTTGTACCTTAATTTTATTATTCTGAGGTAGTTCCCCGTAAATACAAAGCAGCACAGTAGAGCCACGTATTTGATACTCATATAATACTCACCATGGTAGGGGCCACACGTTTACTACCGATCGATATCAACCAGCTATTTTTATAATACTTCCATTCCAGATATTCACGACCACTTACCATAAATCGGCATCGAAATATTTGATAACCTGAAATAAGCACTTCGAAATGATCTGTATTTCATGCTAGCTCAAATAAGACCAAGATGAATATATTTTATGATACTGTTTTACCCTGGAATCCTGTAAAATAAAATGTTAAAATAAATATATAAAAAGTAATGTATTTAAGTATTTATTTGAAAGTATAATTACCTATGTATGTTTATCAGTGGTTGAGTAATCCAGACTTACTTTCATTTTCCGAATAAACGAAGAAATAATGGTAGCAAGTATACAGTAAAGTACAATTTTTGTAACTGCCGTGACGATTACAGTAATCAATCATCATCATTTTTATTGGAACGCGAGGTGTGATTAGCCACATCTTCAGATACGAATAGCTATGTGGCAAAATCTATCTTTCGCTACATTGTGAATCCACTTTTGCACGCTTCACACGATATTAATGAAATCGTGCTTCGGGTAATAATAAAATCAACCCATAGTAATAAACCTACTTTGAAAACTAAATACCTATTATTGTCTGTAAAAGATTGTTAACAAATGATATTTATGTCCATATTTACATTCTACTATTGTATATAGTTTTTGTGTTGTACACAGACTAAGTGATGGAATTTTATTAAAACAGATCGAAACATAAATTTTACGTTTCATTTTAGAAGATAGTCTTAGCTCATCTTGACCTGACTGGTTGATCCATCAGCGAGTTAGAATCCTTGTGCCAACATTCCTATTAGATCTTCCTTCTCTGAAAAAAACTACCTAATAACTGTAATGTTTATGGGTTTAAAAAATAAACTTGGATTCGGGAGATCACAAAACTTTTTTTAAATTACTTTTTACAATTTATACGCGGGAGCTATGTCTAGCTGTCACTTTGGTTGGAGGGCAAAGAGGTCGTGAGTTGCGTTTTATTTTTTTACATAAAATGCTTTGGTGCGTTTAGTTTGTACGCAAACCTACTACAATAACAATAACGGACCGAATCATTATATATTCTGTGAAAGAGTGGACTTTCCGGGAATAAGACCAAACCGCAGAATATACATTTAAATATACAAGACCAAACAGGCCTGAGGGTACAACGTCAAGCCGCTCTAAAAAGACCTTGAAGAGTTTCAACATACATATAAGTTCCACAAATAAACAAATTTTCATATTTCTAAATTACTAAAGTCTCCGAAAGTTATTTTGTACCAAAACAGGTTTTAATTCTTCTAAAAACACATTGAGAAATATTTTCACTGCCATAGTTTTTCCTTGATTGCCACACAAATTCGATGTTGCCAGGTAATTCATATTCTAATGGATATCTAAAATTTCTGCAAAATAAACCCAGTAGTTTTCTAGTTATACGACAGACGGACGGACAGACCTTCGATCCGTTCTGAAGCATGACGCTTAATAGGTGTGCTCAAACCCAACATTGTCCGAATTAGACTAGTAAAAGTAGTCCAATTGAGTCCGTGATCGAACTGATGAGACTTTTCCGTCTCATTAGTTCGATGCTACCACAGACCTGTGGATGCTACAGCCAGCAGACGATCGAACCGCACTACTGAGCCATTTAGTTCGATTAGCACTGCCTATATACCTATAACAAGATTTAAGGTGGTAGGTGTGGTGATACCTATTCAAAACAGCACCATTGAACTACTGAGAATGATCCATAATATATAAAATAATTTTTAATTTAATATCCGGATCACCGGGCTAAATAATCGTAGGTACTACGGATACTAGCGGAAAATTGGAAAATGCTTACATTGAGGGAATCCACAAATTCTTTACGACACACACGCGCGCCCTTTTATATTTGTGATCGAGTATTTTATTGGAGATGCCATCTCCAGCGGAGGCCGAAGATCGTTAACGACCCTTGACCTTGGTCGCGCAGCGCCCGACAATGCAATTTTATTCCGCCATTGAGACTTTGCCCAGATGTTGCCCTTTTTTCTCCGCCGTTTTCCCCTCGTTCTTTTGTGTTACTAGGTCAATGAAGATACAATAGAATAAGCACTTCTGGATAGGAGAGATGGTAATTATACAATAATTCAAAAATTTTTTATTGAGTCCTAAAGCGTTGCTTAATAATAATATGAAAACCTTAGTTTTATTTCACCACTGCAAATTCATTTAAGTGAATGAGGCTACCAATGACCAGAGGGCTGGGCATTACCTCCCTCAGACAATCAGCCTCACCATTCAGCGAGGTACTGCCGCCAACCTTCTGGGCACGCTCCCAGCGGCGGGGGGGGGGGGGGGGGGGGGGGCTCGAGGGGGTGTTCTTTTTATAATTCTTTTGTAGTTTAGTTTTAGTTTTTAAGTTGTTTTTATTTACGGTTTTATTGTTCCCCTTTAATTATAATTTATTTTGTGTTTAAATGAAATAAATACTGATTATGTTATGTTTTTTTTTACAAAAAACGCATTCAATTTCAGATTACGTATCTTTTGAGATTCATTATTTCCACAAAGAGTTACCCTTCACCGTCTTCAACTTACAGGCTCGATGTTGAACCTAACCGAATACAAGGTCAACGCACATCAAACTACCTCGAATTAAAAGGCAAGTCCCATGCAATACTAATACAGAATGCTTCATTTTTGATCCTGATTCATAAATTCATAATATAAGTGTCTCGGCCGTCTTGTCCCATATATTCCAAGTTTTCAGCCACATCAGAGTGCGGCCGTGGTAATAACGCACCATCTGCCAAATTAACATCCTATTCATAAATCCTACTGTCGACATGCCCTGCTATTCTGTAAGCGTATTTGTGCAACTCGATCCTGAATCCGCAGTGAGCTCGGTCTCTAACTCAATGATTCTCAGTTCAATACTCACTTTACTTCGCAAGTGAGGTGTTTATTGTGTAGCTTGTATTTGTTTACACAATGCGACATGAAGGTCTTTCATGATCGGATGCGAAGTGAAGTGACTTGCGATGTGATGGTCGAGTTTTAATTCGTACTTTACAGAATCACACAGCAGGTGTATCCTCACAACAAGGTGTTTGAGCCATATTCCATGTATTCTACAACCCTAGCTTCTTCTGTGCCATAGCCATGTTTGTGTAAAATATAAGTCAAGCATTGCCTCGATGCAGTTGCCGGTAGCAACGGATAAAGCTCAGGCCAAGGTCGTCCCACAATAGAAATCGTCTCGTCTCCCGTCCCGGCCGCGTAATTACAAATGCGGATGCAAGACAGACACCCATTAGTCTGTAATGCAGCGTATTTTGTATGTCGCACTACCGTCCGTACCGTCGACCGCACATCAGTGGTAACAAAACGCTCGCGTAGTATTGAAACTCCCTAATAGACTAGGCCAGCTCAAGGTCAAAGTGTTACCACTGATGTGCGGTAGACTGTACCTAGTTGCAATACACCGATCTTATCTTATCTTTTTAGGGGCCATGGTGACACTTCGATCCTTTTGGGAGCTTTTGCGCCAAACCCCTGTCCACCAACGATGCCTCAATTTGTGTTTTTTAATGGGATTCACATACGCCTTAGTTCAGGTTTCCTCACGTATTTTCCTTCGCCTAACAGCCAATATTAGTTCTTGGTATTTATTAGTTCTTTCCGATAAACTCATTGGTACTTACGACCTCATGAACGTGAAGCCAATGCACACTAGGCTACCACGGCTTATACTGATGATACATTTTAATACAAGTCATTTTGTGGGTCCTAACGCTCGCTTCTTCGTCACCAGCAACTTAACCTAAATGTGATTGGGTTTGTTGCGTTTATTGTATCTTTACACGGCAGCATTGCAGAGCATTCTCAGTCTGTGCCGCATCCGCATTTGTAGTCACGCGTCCCGCCCGCCGCCCTGTCCCGTTTTCCACATAGTTTCAGTCAGCGGTACTGGACCGGGGCCGTCGTAATACGTCCCCCGTCGGACACGTGACTAAATGCTATTTAATTTTAAAGGGAAACGGACTCACTGGAGTTTTATTGGATTTCATTGAGGTTTTTTGCAATGCAGAACAGATACGCCACCAATACGCCACCGCTACGCCACCGCTACGCCACCGCTACGCCACCGCTACGCCACCGCTACGCTACCGTTACGCTACGTACGTGCGCCAATTGAAAATTGATTATATTTCACATACAGTTGGTTAACGTCTGCGCAGGATTCGGTCGGTACTATACTACCGATCGAGCACTTAAGTTTTTTGGATAAACAAAAAAATTATAAAAAAACTTGGATTCACTATAACAACTTGGGAACTCGATATAATGGTCTGGAAGGCTTTAAAAGTAGGTATAAATACTTAGATTGAAAAATAAAACAAGTGCACACTTCAAAGCATCTTCAAAGTCTATCGAAAGAAATCATAAATCTCATACGAACTTTATAACTGCCAACTTTATTAGGCTCATCATTTCTGCTACTCACAAAAATCCTTTTTCCATTTTGTTCTTTTATTATTACATTTGGTGCAAAAGACGAAAGTACGGATGACTTCAAGCGAAATAATAATCTTTCTTAAGCGAATAAACTTTATATTTTATCTCGTGAATGGCTTTAGCTCATGTAAATTTTGCGTCCAAGCGTCCAATGTCGCCGTTGTTGCCACGGTCGTGTGCAGTGTACCTAATTGACGCCAATTACTTTGATCCATTGACGCGTCTCAATATTTAGACGAACTTTTAATACTTTTCCTGACACAAAGATGATTCTAAATCCTGAGATTTTACCTACTGATTTAGATTTTTAAGAACGAACGAGTCAAAGTCTTTTATTGCGTGTGTGTACACTTGGTACATTTATACAAGTATTTTTTTTATCGAACGAGTTTTTGATACGACAGTCTGAACGGTAGCCAAATCTGCAGGATTTGACACATAAAGTTTCCATACAAACTCACACCACGCCTGTGGGTGGACGGCGGACAGTCATATTAAATGGTTCTAAAGGTAAGTACCTGTGATATGACACTCCGCCCACAGCCGCTACCGTCCAGAATGTCATATTAAAAACTTGTTATATAAAAAAAAATCTTGTATAAATGTACCAAGTGGAAAAGATTTTGAACTTTCGTTCGTTCGTTTCGTTTGTCACTACAAACCGTATAAGAGTTCAAGAAGGAAGAGAGTCAAAAGAGCTCTTCAACCAGGCCCGCAACTCACCAGCACCCCCGGGTGTTGCAGGCGTCTATGGGCGGCGGTGACCTCTTAACATCAGGAGGCCCGCCTGCTTGTTGCCCCCGTAGCAATGAATAAATAAAAATTCACACCGTCCTTTTGGCTTAACAGCAATTGCCGGGCATTGTGGTCCACACACAGCTCGGTCAAGTAGTAGTTGCGTTATTAGACAACGGACAAACAAACAGACAATTATCTTCGCTCTTAGGGTATGTGTTTTGATGGAATAGAAAGAAAAAACCTGTATTTTATGGTTTGTGGTCTCTGTAATTTACCACATTTACGTCCCACAGGGCAACTCAGAGCTCAGCTCCGTCTCTGGAATTCTGATATGTTAGCAACCCAGTTCTCTAGAGCAGCCCCCAGAGAGGCGTTACAGCCCGGCGCGTCTTGAACCGTAACAACTGCATATTTTTCACTTTATATACGTGTTGCACGCAAAGTGGGAAAGCCGGACGAAGTTCGAAAATGCCATTTCTTCATTAAAATGTCATTTCATCATTTATTGCATTTTTGTCTTACTTTACTTACCGCGATAACAATATAACGATATAATGACGTGTTGTATAGGCTTAATATATTGTCTTGATCATTATTTTCTCGCTCACCAATAATAAGAAAGCGAAATCGGAACAAGAAACAAACGTAAGTCAATAACGTAAGCTGACTAAGGCAGGTTAGTTTATATTATGTTAGCAAACATCTAATCATCATCATCATCATCATATCAGCCTGTAGACGTCCACTGCTGGACAAAGGCCTCCCCCAAGGATCTCCACGACGACCGGTCCTGCGCTAACCTCATCCAGCTGGGTCCCGCGACCTTCACCAGATCGTCGGTCCACCTTGTGGGAGGCCTGCCTACACTGCGTCTTCCGATAATCAAGTTGTCACATCTAATCAAGTTGTCGACAATGTCAACTACACTTATTACATTTACTGACTGCTCTCAAACGGTGAAGGAAAACATCATGAGGAAACCTGCATACGCCGAAGAAGAAATTGTTCCACCAACCCGCACTGGGCTAGCGTGGTGGACTATAAACCTAACGCCCTCGTTGAAAGTGTGGGCCTGAGTCCCAACAGTGGGGACATTATTGACCGAGCGAGCGAAGCGTCTCAGTTTCGAGATTGGCCAAAAAATTATTTTGTTCGTCTGTCTTTCTGTCTGTCTGCAATCGCCTACAGGTCGCATTTTTCAACCGATTTTACAACGAAAATTGGGCACAAGTATTAATCACGCCGCAATTTTTGATTCAGGGATCCGTTTGCGAAATATTAAGCTTTAAAGTGCTAAGTTATTGCATGATTATAAGGGCTCGCGAGGCCTAGTTCTCACAGAACAACTAGTTAATAAGCTGTTAATATGATTGATTTGCACACTACACACTTTTCCGACTTTCCCCGCAACACGTGAGCGAATGTATACGGCTGGTGGATTTATCGCGTTGTTACTGAGATGAGATACGCAGGCCCCGGCGGACGCGTCGGACGACAACCACTTGGGGAAATTGCAAGCGATTTGCAGCGCGATTTTTTAAGACCGCAGCAATTTTGGAGTGGCTCTTCATTTGATGACGTACAATATTTTCTCACGTTTCACGCGAAACAATTTGGTAAGCTGAGTATCTCCCGATTATCATATAGCCTCCCACAAGGTGGACCGACGATCTGGTGAAGGTCGCGGCACCCAGCAGGATGAGGTTAGCGCGGGACCGGTCGTCGTGGAGATCCCTGGGGGAGGCCATTGTCCAGCAGTGGACGTCTCCCGATTATGGTGACCATAAAATATTTTTGAAAGGCGTAGTAAACAATATTATTTGTCTGGAAGGCTACTCTTTAAACAAAGGTTGAGCTTATTTGTAGAGAAATTACTTCCAGCTATCCTGCGTAGAGATACATGGACAGAATTAGACAGAATTGACGTCAGAAAGAGAATATTGTATTCCAGTTTTGATTAAACGAATTTTGAATAGTAGTGGGATACCGGTTTACTACGCTACACCCTGTGGCTACGCCGGTCTATGCATCTATGGCTAAGTATCTAAAAGTTATTATTACAGCAATAATCGCCACTGTATATTTACATTCTGTAAAACATCAATCAATCCCCACTGCTGGGGTTCATGCCTACCCTCTCAACGAGGGCGTATTGGCTATAGTCCACCACCATAGACCAGTGCGGGTTGGTGGACTTTCACATGCGCCTAAGAATTTCTTTTTCGGCGTATGCAGGTTTCCTCACGATGTTTTCCTTCACCTACATAAATGTACTTAAGTTTCGAGAAAAACCCATTCGGACCTTTCGACATGATAGGCCGCGTCTTATCCCCGACGCCACTGACGCTCTCTATAAAACGTCATCCATTCATTCATCAACAGCCTATTAATGTCCCCACTGCTGGGGCTCAGGCCTACCCTCTCAACGAGGGCGCTCGGGCTATAGTCCACCACGCTAGCCCAGTGCGGGTTGGTGGACTTCACATGCGCCTAAGAATTTTTTCTTCGGCGTATGCAGGTTTCCTCACGATGTTTTCCTTCACCGTTTGAGAGCAGTCAGTAAATGTACTTAAGGTTCGAGAAAAAGCCCATTGGTACATGGCATAGCTGGGGATCGAACTCTGGACCTTTCGATATGATAGGCCGCGTCTTATCCCCGACGCCACTGACGCTCTCTATAAAACGTAATCATTCTATAATATTAAGTACAATCAAAGACTCGATTACAATTCTTTCTAAGGCCACGTCCAAGGATGTCTCTCCAAGTCTGAATCAAGTATACGATTCTGTTGTAAGAGCATTAAATCCCCCGTCGCATCCCATTGTAATAAATCCAATTACGTCCTTCTCTGGAGGCGCAATAGAAATTAACTGAACCTCGCCGCAATCCCGCCGTCCCGGGATAACGCGTCCCACGGGCTTCGGAGATAACTCGCCGATTGGTTACACGGTAACTATTACAGCCTAAGGATAATAATCCTCGCGTATCAAATTACCAACAATTTTGACGAGAAAATTTTGAACAATTAGAGCAACATAATCTAGTGAATTTGAGAATTTCAATTGTTAAAGACTTGTTAATAATGAAAATGAAAATGAAAAAAATTATTGACCATGCAACAGGGAACGTTACATTTAGTCCGTCAGATTTACAATATAAATTACTATAAATAGGTAATGGAGATCATTCTTATTAGTCTTCAGCCCTGCTATTCTGTAAGCGTATTTGTGCAACTCGATCCTGAATCCGCAGTGAGATCGGTCTCTAACTCAATGATTCACAGTTCAATACTCACTTTACTTCGCAAGTGAAGTGTTTATTGTGTAGCTTGTATTTGTTTACACAATACGACATCAAGGTATTTCATGATCGGATGCGAAGTGAAGTGAGTGACTTGCGATGTGATGGTCGAGTTTTAATTTGTACTTTACAGAATCACACAGCTGACATCGTCATGCAAATGAACATTTCTTTGGGTGCATTGATGTATTCATTTAGAGTGTGGAATGGATTTGCTTCCAGAAACTTTTTTACTGCACACTTAAATAAAACATTATTTGGTAGCTGCATTTTACCATTTCATCTTTGCTAAACACTATTGGTAATAGCACAGATTATACTGTCCCTTACAGTACCTAAGGGCAATCGCACACGGCACATTGAGTCGCACGCCGCACTCTTTATGATGCAATAAAGCCTAACACTGAGATTGGATCGGTTTGGCCAACCTTTCTAAAGAATTTTCTTTTTTTTGGTGTATACTAGTAACTGGACAAAAGGAAGTGAAATGGTACGAGAAGAAATAAAGAAGCATGTTGTAACAAATTAACTAAAGAAAGTAAAGTAGGTACACAGGAAAAATATTAAATAGAACGAAATTATGCTTTTTTTGGCTAACAATTTATAAAAATGTACAGTTCGGTCTTTTATTATTGTTGTTTTATGTAATTACTTATTACCTAAGTATAATGTGTTCAATAAAATGTATTACCTATTATCTTTTTGCATGTATTTAAACAAATATATACACAGTAGGTAAATGCCGCTTCAAAAACCCGATCTCGGAAGCGAATTAAGAGTTCCGTCGCATTTCGTCCACTTCGCATTTGGTCCACTCAAAGAACACATGTCTCTTTTTCATTAGGTCCAATTCTCAATTGGTCCACTCAGCATTTGATCATCTTACCATATTGCTTTTCGCATTTGGTCCACTTTGCACGTTTGCACTAAGAGCGAAACAAATAATTTAAAAAGTGATAAGAGCATAGATTTAAGGATTTTGTATGTTATCGTAGCGTAAAATTTTTAAGTCTATGACTCCCAACTTAAGTCCTACTACTAAAGCCCCGTAACATTTGAAAGAAAATCCAGAAAACGAACTTTTGTGCAGAAAATCCTAACAAATAGTAGTAAAGGGAACAAAGCCTTTTGTGTACAATGTAACTTCTGATTCGCGTCCCTATTTTATACAGTTTCCCTGTAGACGACTTCTGTCAAAGTCGATAGTATACACGGTGATCATTTAATTCTCAATTCTTCCGCCTCGGTGGATTATTGGCTTTTTTCGTAACCAGCTTCTGAAATGGACGATTGTCTCCAGTTTCGAAACAGGAAATGTGTATATTTGTCTGCATTTTTAGGCAGGTACTGGTTAAGTTTCAACTCCGAAATTGGATTATTGTTTCTATCAAAATGGATGGATGATTGACATATCTAATTTAGAAACTGATTGTGGAAAGGGATAATATAAATTTTAGAAACTGTTACGAAAAAAGTAAAAAGTGGACTAAAGAGTCTAATTACAGTAAAAGCTTGTAACAATTTCATCTAAATTTGAACCCTCTAATCTAAACCCGGGTGGTAAGACTACTACAGGGTCCAACTTGATGGGTACTACCGTCTAACCATGACTCCTGTGACCAAATAGCGATGCATGCATTTTGATTTGAAGAAAACATACAGGACGAATTGAGAACCTCCTCGTTTTTTTAGGTCGGTAGAAAAGAGAACAGCGTGTAACAATTTAAGACTCTTAACTCATAAAATAGTAATATTGTATTTTGTGGATCAAATACAAGGCAGACTTGAAAACATCCTGTATTTGTACAAATATTTATCTTGAGCTTAACATGTTTCGGCGACTTTAAAACTAATTAAGCTCTGAGCCGGTATTAACTTTCTCGATAGATCGGACTAATTGAATTTGTTCAATGATTTTATTCTCTAACTTCAACTTTTAATTTTGGACCGGACAAACTTTAAAAAGTTAGACTCTGTTTTATTGAGCTTTTCTGAGTAGGAACCACTGTCTTATTATAGGTATTTCGGCAATACATGTAGGTATTGCTGAATCCTGGTTTGAAGAGATGATTATTATTATTATTATATATATTACAAGACGAGATGATTACGATTATCAAAAATCTTCAGTTAGTAACTGAAAATGGAATACACAAAAAGGAACTAGGTACTCAAGAACTAACCTTAAAAGAGTGAAGGTAGGCGTTCGTATCGAGTTCTTATGGTTTAGAAATATAACCCGGTCAGATCCGCATCAGCTTCTGTCTGTCTGTTCCAGGACCAAAGTCTCTGTCCCTGGCGATCGAGACAGACGCCCTAACAATATCGATGAAAGTCGTACAAAAAGTCAAGTTATTACCTACAAGTAACGTCTGGCTGGCTGAAAAAAAAAGATTACTATATAATTACCGGAAAGCCTTGTAATTCGTTCTCATTTTAACCGTTTAGGTGTAGTTAGAAAGCGCTGTAAGAGCTGAAATACAGTCCGAGTTTGTTAATATTTTATATTGAAAATGTTCACCAATAAAGTTATATAGGTCGGTTAAGTTGTCCATCTTCTATGATTGGCTCGTCCTCTATAAAAAAAACCCACTGAATAGGTTGTTTTGTAAAAGCAAAATTATGATTAAAAACCAATTGTTTTCAGAAACGCAATAATATATTAATTGATTACTTACTTACCTACTCAAAACTAAAAAAAATGATTACAGAAAATATTTCAGAACTAAACCCAACTCGAATCAAGCATTGGTAGGTATTCCTTCACAGATAAATGAATACAGCGCAAAAAGCGCATCGCGTCACTTGTTTAGACGATATTGGGGTCGACCTCGGTTTTTCTCGGTAATTTAACGCGGGCTCCAGGTGTACAAGGGTTCCGTAATCGTGATTAGTGTTCCCTCACAAACACTTAGGGGTCACTACAAATTCTAGTTAAGGTTGATTTGAAACATGACCTTTTTTCGTTCAGATCTTAGGATCAGCATGTCAGCGTCCACTGCTGGACTTAGGTTTCTAGTATCTTATCTTCTGAGGGGGCCAGGAATACCTGGCGACACTTCGATCCTATGGGATCTGTTGTGCCAAACCCCTGTCCACCAAACCGTGCCCCAATCCGTTTTTATGTGAAATACGCCTTAGAATAGTAAATACCAGTCTTTGGCGTATGCAGGTTTCCTCGCGATGTTTTCCTTCACCGAAAAACCTGTGGTATTATAATAAACCGTACTTAAGTTTCGTAAAACTCATTGGTACGGGCCAGGATCGAACCCACGGCCTCATGAACATGAGGCGAGTAGGTTTTCTAGTAAACTCAGTTATATGGACCACTGTCTATCGGTTCGAGAGCAACTTTGATTTCAGCGTGTATTCGTGCACGGAGAGTGAGCCAGTCTTTCTCCTTTGCTTTAATCTATGCTTCACACCTGTATTGTACCACTTTGTTCTTGTGGATTTCCGATAGGCTTTTCGCTCAGCATAATTGACATTTGTAAGCGAAATTGCAAGTGATTTGTCAAGATAACCCTCGTCGCCGGCGCCGCTCGCGTACAAATCAGCTCTCCATTAAGTATTCAGTACGCGCTCAGCCGCTATTTGGACGTTATCTGAGCTTAACGCACTGCAGAGATTTATACACATGCTCGTACGAGTACCAGGGAATCTCACTCGTGCGTAATTTTGTGACGTAATTGTAACGAGGCGTCGTTAGGTCATCTTTATTTGATCGACCTTCCCTGGTTGTTACAGGAATTTAGATTATCGTTTTAAATTGAAAATTAAGTTTTGGAACTGTTTTCGTTTTGGTTTTTATTGATTCTTACGGGAAGCTGAACATGGTCAAAAATATTTATTACACTCTTACATAAAATTTCTATCGAGGACTCCCACCTCCTCGATGGTATTACAGCAGTCCTGGGGAAATGTTTTTATTTCATGAAAAATTAAAATTCCAAAAACACAAAAGGCCGGTACTGTTCTGTCAGTTTTCAATGATAATGTATTTTTTTTTTTTTAAATTACCATTCTATATTATTTCTAAATTAATATAATATAAATTAAATTAAATTTAAATAAACTCTATTTGCGTCTCGGCTATTTATTTATTCAACATAAACTTTACAGCACAATTATACAAGAACAATAAACATACATCACAATGAAAGAAAAAAGGAAGAGGGAAGGATTTGCAGTTGCAGTATGACTTCGGACTGTATTTGATTCCATGTGAACTCTTCTATTCACATATAATGTTGACGGACAAAAACAAATACAACTAATTGTAATAAATAGCACAACGTGTCACGGACTTGACCCGTATCACTCACTGTGCTGGACATTTTCATTATTAAGTACATGTCCCATTCGTTTACACCGAGAAGAAAAAATCTGTGTTTGAGCCAGACCGTACCAATCCCAAGCCCTATTTAATCTTTATTTGTTATTTTTAGAGAAACAAAGCAATTAAATTATTTGATTGAACTGAATTTACAACATGGATGATTCGTGAAAATTGTCTTCGCGGGAAATTTTTTAAACCAATCATCATCAACAGCCTATTAACATGTCCCCACTGCTGGGGCTCAGGCCTGCCCTCTCAACGAGGGCGTTCGGGCTATAGTCCACCACGCTAGCGCAATGCAGGTTGCCTAAGAATTTCTTCTTCGGCGTATGCAGGTTTCCTCACGATGTTTTTCCTTCACCGTTTGAGAGCAGTCAGTAAAATGTACTTAAGTTTCGAAAAAGAGAAAACCCATTGTTACATGGCCCACCCGGGGATTGAACTTCGGACCTTTTGATATGATAGGCCGCGTCTTATCCCCGACGTCACTGACGCTCCTTACTGACTTTAAACCAATAATTTGTATTTTGACTGAAGAGGCAAATGAAAGGAGAGGAGGATACTGTTGCCACACATAATATATTGCATGTTAGCTTGAGTCAGTCTTGGGTATAAGCTATAGCGATATTATTCCTGCTATCTGCCCTGCTATTCTGTAAGCGTATTTGTGCAACTCGATCCTGAATCCGCAGTGAGATCGGTCTCTAACTCAATGATTTACAGTTCAATACTCACTTTACTTCGCAAGTGAAGTGTTTATTAAGTAGCTTGTATTTGTTTACACAATGCGACATCAAGGTCTTTCATGATCGGATGCGGAGTGAAGTAAGTGACTTGCGATGTGATGGTCGAGTTTTAATTCATACTTTACAGAATCACACAGCTGTAATGAACAGCCGCCGCTCTGTTAGCAATTTGCGATAATTGCAATGTCTGTCACATCGTCACTGCTATTCCAAACCTCGAATGTGCTGAGATGCTGCTACAACAGTTTTACAAACATAGATACTTACTTCGATTAGTTAAAATTACTTTTAAAGGTAAACTAGGCACCACAATACACTTGTATCTAGGTAAACCATTTTGTATAAATCCAATTTGTCAATTTCTTAAAGTCGAACTTATGTTTCCTCAAAGTTCAAATTTTCCAAAATCCTTTCTTAGCGGATGCTAAATAAGTATATTCTAAATTTCAACCTACTCCTAGTAGTTTTGGCTGTGCGTTGATAAATCAGTCAGTCAGTAAAAAGAAACGATTTTTTATGTTAAAATTAAGCTGCTTAAAAAGCCATTGGGCTGATACTAATTCAGTTCTTCTTTGGCCTTAGCTGTGGACGGCTGATAAATAAAGATGATAATCAAAATTTTCGAATTAAAATATGTCTTTAATTAAAACATAATCGATACAAAAATTGGTTTTCTCTCAATTCTAAACACCTAATTTTAGCGATCCTCTTGTATGTGAAACTCTCCAAAGACCTCACTCATAAGTTATGAGCCATAACAGAATATCCGCGTCGGCTTATCCCAAAGGCGCCATTTAAATTAAATTTTACGCATACAAAGCACAAAGTCGCGTAGGCCTCATTACGACTAATTTAATCTTTACGCTATATATTGCGGTCCGCTGCGACAAACAATTTCATGACCCTCCTGATGAAACCAAGTGAATAGTAAAGCACTACGACAGCTTATAAACTTAAATGTGACTCCGGTATAGCTGAAAAAGTTGGTGCCTATAATACCTACCTAGTACTAGTAAAGTTAGACGCTGGTCACATCCTCACATCTGTCGGAGAATCGATAACCGCTGGATTAGACGAGGTATCGAGTGGTGACCACGGTTGGGCAGGCGTATTGTGGGACCCAATAAAAACATATCACATGCTGAATTGATTAATAATAACCTAAAGATTTAAAGGTCATTCGGTCTCGCCAAAGTCCATTCTTCCCCTGAAATCTGACTCGGGCTCCGGCCCTGGGCTACTGAACTAAAAGCTAAAAGAATCATTACGAAGGTTAAGAAAGCGGAGAAGGAAAGAAAATATGGAGCAGCAATCCATTTGGTGCCAACCGGGTGTCGTGTTGCACTCCTGCTAGAGCAGCAACGGTGGGGAGTGCCATTCAATAGTGATTTCATCCGATGCGAAACCCTCCGGCCGCGGTTTCGCAACCAGAAAAAAAAGATATTTGTACTTTATATATCTGGTTACCTGGGCTTCGTCTTACAATGATTTCGAACTTGTCAAAGTATAGTGGTAATGTACTAAATATCCCTCAGAGTGTTAAAACGGGTTTTGCGACCCAAAAAACAAGTTCAAATACCAGACTTATGTGAAGTCTAGATAGAGTTCGTTTTTCAAAAACCAAAATCTGACAGCCACATTCTAATGAATATAGTAAAGTTTTGTTGGTTTAACTTCAGAAGTAAATATGTACAATTATATTTTAAACTATATTAATTTTAGTATAGAAGTGTGCGACTCTGTCTTACAATGATATCGAACTTGCTTCCCTCCAGTGTTGCTTTATGCACTCCTGTGAGAAATAGTCAAGGAATAGATTTATACCACTTTGCCCATTACTGAAACACTATACTACTCGCTACCGACAACAATACAACGGATGTAAGAAAAAAATATACCCAAAAGGTCAAGGATCTATTTACGTTAAACACAAAGCGATGCAAAATACAATTATTTTTGAAAAAATATCTAAATAACAATGTTAGATTATCGTAACTTAAATTCGTTCATGCTTACAGTTTTATATCGTCTCAGAAATATATTCTTGTTGCCTGAAGAGAAATCTGATTTAAGACACGAATATATTATAATTTGATTTTGATTATTTTACAAGTATTATAATTGTCGTAGGTAGGTAAACTACTATGGTAGTACAGTCAACAATAGAGAAAGGTAAGCAAAGTACAGCGCTACTATCATAGAGTTAGTATACTAGCTATAGAGTGCGCGCATCGCTCATTGCCCATTGTGCCAAGTGTAAGCAGGTGTTCTATGGACGCTTCAATATCGATTTTTTCTAGATCGTTTGTTTCCGTGAATCGTGTTTACAGCTTGGCACTGCACATTTTACCATGATTACTCCAAATCTTAATAAATACCGGCGCGAGCAACAATCACCGCTCCTGACGTTTTGTGACTAGTAGCGTCGCCCCGAACATTTCGAGACTGTTCAAACCCGTGCTTACAGTTCAAACTTGCTAACGCGCGCTCTATGTATACTCACAACTCTCTGGCTACTATAGAACTCTGTAATGTGCCTGCTTACCTGTCTCTATTGTGACTGGTAAGCAGGCACATTACAGAGTTCTATGATAGTACTATGTACGAGTGTTCTATGATAGTACAAACACTTTTCTATCTCTAATGCGGCCCATGTTTTTTGTAATAAAGGTACGGTGTATCAAATTGAATCATAAAAAGTAATAAAAAAAACTTCATTGACTATTCTCCACAATAAGTCTATACGTGTGGTGTGGAAATACTATATCTTAGTACCACCTGTGAGATTAGATTTTGAAGTGATTTTAAGTAGGGCTTCCATTTTAATACTTATATTTGAAGTTAAACTAAGGAATCGATTTTAAAAATTCTTACACTGGTCGAAGGAGACCTTGTAGTTACAATTTAGGTATTGTGTTTGTTATAGAGAAAATATTGTGTTTTGAATCTCACCCCACTAGTTTTGTTTGCCCACGACCAAGCTGGACCTCTCCTACCATAAACCACAATTCCGCGTACAGCTGTTCGTTACGCGAAAACTTTGATCGTTACATCCTGACCGTCCGGATGGGCTGTTTATTTCTGTTCTCTGTCTCGCACTTTGCAACACCCACTAGCTATAACTAACAGGGTGTCCGGTGATGTATGGATATCCTATGTATAACTGTGCAAAAAAATTATTTTTATATTTTTGGTCCAATTTTTAAAAAAATATGGAATGGTTTAGTGTTCAAATAATTATTGCAAAAAGAAAAATTGCGTATACGCCGATAAATTAATCCTGAATTGAAGTGTATTAGCGCATAAACTAGAAACAAGCCTTATTGCGCCTCGCATTCCTCACGGGCGGGACTTTCAGGACGTCCTGCAAGATGAACGGGACAAATTATACGCCATAAATTGTGCCTAAACGGTTTTTTATTCCTCGCTGTGCATTTGCTTCGAAACATGTGGAATTTTTTAAACATTTCTTAGCGGATAACTGGGATTGCAATAAAACGTATATAAACGTATGTAATACTAGCTGTTGCCCGCGGTTTCACCCGCGTTAAATTTGGATTTTCCAATTCACATATCATCTTTATGAATAGATAGTCTGTAGAGATCATTTATTAAGTCAGATGGACCGACAACTTAAAAAAGGTGTCCGGAAGCGGCTGGAGATAGAGCCGGACAGAGATGTACTACAAAATGGTTTTAAAAAAGCATTTAAATACAAAATGCAAAATACTTTTCAGATTTACTATTTCAAATGCAAAATACCAAATAGTTTTGTATTTCAAATGCTAAACGCAAAATAGGTATTTTAAAATACTTTTTCAAAATAAAATACCTTTTGGCCAAATCTCAGATATTTTTATTTATTTTAGGTATTTATTATGAGAAATAGAGACACAATGCCGAGCCGAACAAAAACGTCTAATAACATGACCATAAGCATGACATTTTGGTCATCAATACAAGCGTCATTCGTTCATTTCATTTTGTTTGACTGGTAATGTTGCCAATCTTGGCTAAACTTAATCACAAAGTATTTTGCGTTTTGAAATGAATATTAAAAATGCAAAATACATTTCGAAAGGTATTTCAAATAAAATACAAAATGTTTTTTACTAAAAGGCATTTAAATGCAAAATACAAAATAGGTATTTTGCATTTTGTATTTGCATTTTAAATAGAAGTATTTCAAATAAATTGCATCTCTGGAGCCGGAAGGTAGCCACAGACACTGTAATAAAACCATGCATACCCATTGAATTTGGGCTCGTTTGGTTTGTCTGAAGGAACTCTGTAATAAAACCACGCATCCGAGTTTGGGGTCAATTGTTTTGTCTTGACAAACATTCTGGTCCTATATCAACATACCTGCATATATGTATGTATGTGCATACCTAAGTAAATACTGAGGACTGAGAAACTGATGGTAAGCGGCCAATGTATTGACTTTGAATTGTTGCGTGCACGCAACAGACCAAAGGTTAGTAGGTACCTATATACGCTTAGCATTGATATTTACAATCGCCATTGCCAAGTTTACCTCAGCACCCCTAAAATGCGTATCCGCAGTTTAAGCGAGCCATTTTATGGCTATTTTATTATGTACTTACCCCCTTAACTGTCTTAGAGAAAACTTAGTTAAGGTGTAGTTCGTTACTACCTTAGACACTAATTAACATTATGAATCCGAAAATGAGATCGTATTTTTTTGTTTTTTACAGCTCTAAATTCAACTGACTTTGTCATTCTGTCATTATTGCTTGGGAACTTTGTATCCACGGAGCGGACCTACGGAACACACGTAAAACAAATGTTATACAAGCGAATGAGAACGCTTTTGGCATTACGCGCTTTTGACCTTCTCCTCCTAAACGCAACAACACATTTATACAACACATTTATAACCGCTCCTACACTTCTATCTTTATATTTCTTCTGTTTTGTGTACCGTTGGCATCAGAGGGGAAGGTCTAGCTAGAGATTGGCTAGTAGTAGAGTCTAGTCCTTCTCTATACGTGTAGTTTATTAAAAGGTAAAATCTTTTAGTTTCTACTGTAAATGTGCTAATTTTTCAGGCCTATATACATAGGTGGACGGATAATTAGAAACAGAGCAATATTTTCATACAATCGAGGTCACTTTGAAGCCATGGGTCTCCGTGAAGGATTGATCGGGGCAAGATCTGATGACAGTCGTCGAGAGAGTACATGGAGGACTTTTAGATCGCTATAGATATCCAACTGATCAGATGAGCCGTTTGGAAGCAGCATCGTCATAATTCATTAACTTTCATACATTTTGATGCCATTTTGCGAGGTTTTTTCTTCATAACGATGCTGCTTCCAAACGGCTTATCTGATCAGTTGAATATATATAGCGATCTAAAAGTCCTCCATCTACTCTCTCGACGACTGTCTTCAGATCTTGCCCCGATCAATCCTTCACGGAGACCCATGGCTTCAAAGTGACCTCGATTGTATGAAAATCTTGCCCTGTTTCTAATTACCCGTCCACCTATGTATATAGTCTAAACATGAATTCGGGGTAACAGTAAATATTTTATGTTATATAATATTGTCTTTTTGTCAAATCTACATTTGTACAATCACGTTAAAATAAAAATCTGTGCGTTAATTTTTTACTACGTTTTTTCATGACTCTATTATTTGCGGTAGCTTTGAAATAAATTCTGAATAGGAAGTGCTGCTGAGAGGAGTGAGTGAAAACCGTGAATGATTTAACGAGAAAATGTTCAATTTCATAAAACTGCGAGCCCGAGAATCTGTTAAAAATGTTTTGCGCGTCAACAGAAGATAAATGCAGTAAGTGCACGCTGTGTTCTTGGCGCTTACTGCGTTTTGGCTAGGCCAGTTTGACTTGCGGCGTTCATGGTTTGGACGCCCCTGGTGAATGTTGTAAGTAATGATCAGGGATAAACTTTTAGCGGCAGATGCTAGTGGTTTCCGAGTCGGTAAATATATTTAACTTAGATATCGATAATATTGTTTTCACATTGCTGTTCTTGCTATTATACAATGGAATAGTGAATAAGTATGTCAAAAATATGTACCTACATACCATGAATCAAAACAATTTTGCCACTCCCAAATGGATCAGTAATAAAAGCATTCTATTGGTGTCAAAATCGAGTCAAATTAATGACAATTACATAAACTCACTCACACATTCTCATTTCAAACTCCATATAAATTTGTATTAGCAACCTCCTCCCGCTACTCCGCTTCCTTTATCCGCACCCCCCCTGTAAGTGGCACCATCCGTTCCCATACTAAATATGCAAGATGAGATCTCCACAGATGAGTCAAAATTCTGTAATAGATTTGACACTATTTTTTCACCCCCTAAAATGCTTTTGTTACTCATCCATATGGGAGTAGCTTTTTTTTTTAAATTCATGGTTTTTCCCATGAATCAAAAATTTACCCACTCCCGTATGGATGAGTAATAAAAGCATTCTATGGGTGTCAAAATCGTGTCAAATGAATGACCATACTCAATACTCACTCACACATTCTCATTTTCAAACTCCATATAAATTTGTATTAGCAACCTCCTCCCGCTACTCTGCTTCCTTTGTCCGCACCCCCCCTGTAAGTGGCACCATCCGTTCCCATACTAAATATGCAAATAAATAAATAAATCCCATCCTAAATATGCGCGCGCCACCAAAGAGATTCGAAACTTCTTGCTACATACATTTTATTATGAAATATTTTGGTACTTCGCCTTAAGGAAACAGAGCCATAAAAAGTTTGCAATAAACGAGGCGAGTGTTTACTGTTTCCTCTTAAACTGTCTGGAATAAATGTTAAATTTTATTGTCGCTACGGCCTTAAACATGCATCGTCGTCATGAGCTTGGGCCGGTACCCGTGGTCAGATCGCGTTGTTAGATCGATCTGACCACGGATACTGTTTGGTGTCAGTGGTCAGATTTAGTTAATCTAACGACGGACACATACAATAATAGGTATCCGTGGTCATACTATAATATTACGCTTCTTCCACGTGGTCAAACTTAAATTAAATTAAATTAGTCGCTCAGCTACATTAGCCGTTTTATTTGTGACAGAAATAAACCTATTGTATAATTATATTTGACGGATAAAACTGACCATGACCACCAATCTAACCACGGACACTAAAATTTATTCAATCTGACCACGGACACCAAACAGTGTCCGAACAACGCGATCTGACCACGGATACCCGGCGATCAGCATGTTAATATCCACTGATGGACGTAGACCTTTCCCCATCAGCCATCCAATCCGGTCCGTTGTCCAGCTGCTTCCGGCATAGCTCGTCGGTCCATCTGACACGGGGTCGTCCCACGAGTCACACGGCCGTGACTACGCACGTTGCTATGGATAGTTTCGTAAAAAAAACTACGGGTCTTTGGGGCATATTACACGGTCAATTCAGTTATCAGACTTAGGGCCTCTTACACCGCTTGCTGATAAAGTCCCAGATACCCTATCTGCAGGTTAATTGACAGATAGCCTATTTTTTTGGTTTCACAGGTATATGATTGCCTATATCTTTATATTTTATATAGTCTATCACACAAATTTATCTGATAGATTAGTTTATCTCTAAGATTACTATCTGTAACAATATCAGGAAGTTGTGAAAGAAGCCCTTAGAGTCGTTCATCATCAATCATCAACAGCCTATTAATCTCCCCACTGCTGGGGCTCAGGCCTACCCTCTCAACGAGGGCGTGCGGGTTATAGTCCACCACGCTAGCCCAGTGCGGGTTGGTGGACTTCACATGCGCCTAAGAATTTCTTCTTCGGCGTAAGCAGGTTTCCTCACGATGTTTTCCTTCACCGTTCGAGAGCAGTCAGTATATGTACTTAAGTTTCGAGAAAAAATCCATTGGTACATGGCCCAGCTGGGATCGAACTTCGGACCTTTCGATATGATAGGCCGCGTCTTATCCCCGAGGCCACTGACGCTCTCGAGTCGTTCACTCTGTCAGAATTGAGGAGGTATGCTCCTATTTTACTGGACTCCGTGTCTGACCTGGTCAGAACATGGATCCAAAAAGGCGCAACCCCTTCTCTGTTCCATGGGTCAGAATCATCACATGCATAGTTCAACGATTGACCGAACTACGTCGAGCAGTTTGCCGAAAGAACAATTCGTCGACGAACGTTCCCACGATGATGATTGATGACTCGAAATACATCATTGATCAACCAAGCCACTTACACATTCGGATATCGAAGTCACATACGATGAACGATACCTTCCTCGCAGAGAGAGTTCCTTTACAATATTTCAGAAAGACAGCCAAAAGTCTAGAAGTGGAAGGAATTCCTAAGTCCCCGCAGTAGAATGGGATGAGATTAGATTGTTTTGAGAACATGTCAACTTGTCGCTAAGATGACAACGTCCATTATAAAGTTCGCAAAGCCACCTTCATACTGACGTGTAACGCGGCTCTAGAAAGAAAATAGGCCGATAGCCATCGTGGCCGGTGATTGGTTAGCGGTACAGATCCGTCAACCAATCGCCATACGGCATCTCCCTGACGCACTTTTTCGCCCTACAAATTTTGATATTTTTGGCTTTAATTAATAAACACTCGTTATTTTTATAACTATAAAGTAAGTAAAGTCAGTAAGCAATTAACGTGTTTAATAAGTAAAGTCAAGGAGATAACGATGCCGTATGGCGATTGGTAGACGGACTTGTACCGCGAACCAACCGTTTCAGACCCTTCATTAAGTTGCATGATTAACTATTATGATGACTTGTAGTGATGCCGCTGCCGCGATGCGTGCCGCAACAGTTTGAGAGAGGCTTGCTGCGAGGTGCCGAGGCCCGAGGGCTTTGTGTCGGGCCCTTAATATTGTGACAGGCCCAGGGACGCGAGTCGGCGAGACATTGTTGGAACACAGAGCGACGTCAATCTTAGACAAGCTTTATTCGTTTTAGAGACAATTTCAGTCATAGAAGCGCGATAACCAAGTTTTCTCCATATAAACCTGAACGTATGTCCTTAAAGCACAGAGTAGATACTTAATAGTTACTACGCTTTAAAGTTAACATTATTAGTTTAAACATAAATTTAGTGCCGTTAAATTTGAAATGTGGGGCTTCAGAATTGAACCTAATATCAACAAAGTGTTCCATTTTAGGCTAAAATCTCTGAAAATGCAGTTTTTACAGATAATGACAGACAACAGACAAACGAACAAAAATGTTTTGACGATACCAAAATTAAGCCTAACACCCACGAATAAGGAAGTACTATTAGTAGGTAGTTGATATTCGTATTACGCTGCGCACACAAAGGAATCTCTCAAATGTTAAATGAAACTTTTACAGAGACTATACTTTTTAATATCTTAAATGCCAAAACCCACAAAGGTTCGGCGCGGGCATCGCGGAGGAGCGCCTGGGCGGTCTGTGACATAATTTCCAACCTCTGCCAAAACCCCTCAACACTAAACTTTTTAAGTTATCTAGTAATTCAACAAAACCTCTATGACCTAGCTAACACGTAAATTGCCAACAGCTTTAAAATAGCTAAAAAGCGTTAAGAATATAAATATCGTAAATCTCCTAGGTGCAGTTTCGAGCAAACTGCTCTACCGCAAACTTAATTACAGCAATTAAAATGCAAAAGGAATTTTACACCGTAACTTTTGTAACTACCGGGTTTTCCGTAAGTTGTATTACGCTGCACTATTATTACAATCAAAATTGCACTGCTTCAGTACTTTTCAGGGAATATGATAACATCTTTGTTAGAATACATAATTATAATTAGGTAGGTTAGGTACCAACTACTATTCAACATAACCTCTATATGATTGTTTTGTATTCCATGCATCTACTTCATAAATCAAATCAACAGTCTATTAATAAAATGTCTTTACTGTTGCAGCACAGGACTACACTCTCAACGAGAGCGTATGTTATAGTCCACTACGCTAGGCCAGTGCATGTTGGTGGACTTCACATGCTCCTAAGAATTCCTTTTTCGGCGTATGCAGGTTTCTATCACAATGTTTTCCTTTACCTTTCGAGAGCAGTCAGGAAAAACCCATTGGTGCATGGCACGACCGGAGATCGAACTGTGACCTCTCGGCATGACAGGCCGCATCTTCCCCAATCATCATCATCATATCAGCCTGTAGACGTCCACTGCTGGACAAAGGCCTCCCCCAAGGATCTCCACGACGATCGGTCCTGCGCCCCTAATACGCCTACCCCCAATACGGTTACGGTCATTATTTCGTGGAGAATCTTCTTAAAATCAAAGCAATAAATAGATGGGACATATTATTCTTCCATTGTCACTTCAATGAACACACAATTTCATAATAAGCTTGATATGGGCAGCTTGCTAAGAAGGCGGGGTTTTTCAGTGAGCACGGTGCATAATATGTAACAGTATGTAACATCCGTGTGTAGTATACAATTAATGAATGAACAAATTTTAAAAACAAATGTTTAATATTCACGTGTAAGACCCGTGAAGTGTAAAATGTAATAGGAGAAGAGTTATTTCATGTTTCATAGTGTCACATGGGTTGAGCTATTTTCGGCTAACTTTATACACTAGAGGTTTCTGTTTCAGTCAGCTACCAACGTACGTGCTAAAATTCTATCTACGTAGTGAACCCGTCAAATTTTCACCGTGTGTTGTGTTCCGAGTCAAAGTGGCCCTTTGTTTGTGCTGGAGAGTGCTTGTCGCGCCGCCTGGCCGGGCCAGTGGGCAAACAGCGAACACAAGGTTGGGGAGTTCGGCGAGCGGAATTTGCTGCTCTAATTAAATATAGGTACAGTCGACCGCACGTCATTGGAAACACATTGACCTTGAGCTGGCCTAGCCTATTAGGGAGTTTCAATACTATGAGAGACCAGTTTATACTGGTTTTGTATCCACTGACGTGCGGTCGACCGTACAAATACGCTCGGCTGCAATGAATTCGGGCCAGGGGCCTTTTTCATACAAACTAAGTCACTTTAGGGGGGGTGCCTCATTACTGCGTTGCGTTGCGTTGTCGATCGGAATGGATCGGATCAACGCATTGTATGCCACACCTGTGCTGCGACGACGCAACTCATTAAATGTGGCATGATACAAAAAATATAAGGAAAACGACGCAGCGTCGACGCTGCGACGACGCAACGCAACGCAGTAATGAGGTATAGTTTATGGCCTTATAGATTTCGTTTCGTTTCCGTCAGGGAGCGAGTTCCAGAGAGCCATACACACCTAGAGCGTCAGTAGACTATAGCCCTAACGCCCTCAGGCAGGTAGGCCTATGCCGCAACAATGGAGATATATTAATAGGCACCTAACTCATCAAGCAAACCGTTTTCACCATAGACTATAGTCAGAACGCAGTTTTATACCTACTTGGACTAACCCACATTTTGATACCATTTTTAGATCTTTTTCTGACTAGATTTTATTTCGACATAAAAATATTATAATGTTCCTAGTTTTATTATAATAATCCAGCTTTGACAATGTTTTGTGACATTATATTAAAGGCAATTTCCCCATATTCTTCATCAGTCAGCTGCTTCCTGCTACCTTTTCCAGGTGCTGCTCCTACAGACTGCTACACCATGTAGCTGTATGTTCGTACGTTATATACAGCTGTGTGTATTCTGTAAGGTGTGTAGACGCCAGCAGCCAGCCCAGTGCGCTATAACAAGGTACGACGTCAGCGCAAATTCTGAGGAGTTATTCCCATCTTCCACCCTAGCCTCCACCCCGGTTGGATATTGGTAATTTTATGTGCCACCTTCCAACCTACCTCAGGGAATATTATTTGTATAGTTTTTGTTCCCTTTTTTTGTTTGTTGAATTCGTCCAATGATGGACAGGCAAAAGTCAGAGACCATACAGCCAAGTCATATTTTGTTTGTTTTTCTTCAAACAAACTCCCGTCAAAAAGCCTTTTGTTCCCATTATATATAACATAGTAAATAACAGGTGGATAATGCATTATCCACCTGTCAATATTTACTCATTTTTACAGAGTAATTTTTTATATCAATGCGTTTTGTAAAAATTATGGATTTAAAGCGTCTGAACGATCTGAGTATGTACGCAATCATTACAATTATAAACAATCTCTTTTTGATTCCTGAAATCTTTTGACTGTAAGTACGTAGTGTTGGAAGAATACAAATATCTAACCTGAGGTAGGTTGGAAGGTAGCACATAAAATTCCCAATATCCAACCTCGGGTGGCCATGGCTGGGTAGGAAGATGGGAATGACTCATTCTGAGAGCATTTCCCTAATAAATGGGGTGTCATATCAAACGGCTCGTCGCGACCCGCTCCGTAATCAGCGCTCAAGTAATGGAAGGATCTCGGGGAACATATTTCAAGTGGGCGTTAACTTTATAAAGAACTCCACGAGCGAGTATTATGGGTTCGCAAAAATGGGAAGTCATCCTGGGTAGTGACGTCAGTTGCAGAGGCTGGAACCATTTGGTATATAATTTAATAATTATACATCCTTCGGAAATTAGAATACTACCACTCAGACTCATAATCAACGCACAGCCCAAACCGCTGAGCCTAGATACTTGAAATTTTGACTTGAGAACAAAGGTTCCTCATACAGCTCTGACGTGCACTAAGAAATGGTTTTTTCCTGCGGGAAAAACTTTTCTACGCGGGAGAAACAGCTAGTAATAAATAAACCCTTATAAGAAAGTCATCATATTACACTCTAATTTATTCGGCGACATCTGTTGCCACCTGTCCCCAAAACGTGTATTTTATTAAACACAATCGAACGTACTTATTTTGTGTACGTAAGTACTTTGCAAACCGACGAATACAGAGTAAATAATCACAAAGAGACGGAAGAAGTTAAAAGGTTTTTGTCGCGAAATCAATTGTTAAACTTTTTCAATTTATAGTTAAAAGTTATATTACTTAAACTGAAGGTACAAAGTTGATAATGAAAGGTAATTCTCTGATAATAGAGTTGTTAGCACATCGTGCCGTCGTCGTCTGGTTCTTATGATATGAACTAACAATGAATGTACGTCTGTGCCTCTTTGTCTTCCCTCGCCGGGATTATAATCCAACTAAATGCGAAAATTCGGATGATTGTTTGTTTGAATCATGCCATTATATCTGAAAATAAATACAAAAGCGAGTAGAAATTTTGCCAGCTTATATTATTATGCAACCCTGGCTTCCTCTTTCCGACTTTACCCACCCACCATTGGGTAATACGTATACCCGGGTAAATCCTAGGTTTACCTATCCATCTAACCTAATACACATCAGTATTCTATTTTAATCCAATAGAAAGTTTGTCTTTGTTAATCTTTCACAGCTCGACATTCAAGCTATGTCATGGGAGATGAATAATTTTTTTACAACAGGAAAAATTGTTCCCGCGGGAAACAATTTTTTTTTCCAAGCAGGCGAAGACGCGGGCAACAGCTAGTGCATTACTATAAAAAGAGAACGATAATATTGTGACGAGACAGAAGACCAAAGACAATTGAAATAGTTATTCCAAATCGAGACACGCGCCGTGGTATGCAGAGGATTTAACTATTTTAATTAAAAACATGCACGAAAACTGAATTAATTTCAGTGGCGAATTTTTATATCCCAGGGACGTTGTGATATCCAGGGTCGTAGGTATACCTGCAGAAGGGGGTCAAGACATGCATTGCTATAATTCGAATATGATAATAAATATCGAAATAACTTTGCAAAAGGAATATTTTGACTGAATGCTTTTGTCCACGTAGGTAATTAAATTTAAGACTGTTTCTCATAATTCAGATTTCTCGCAGGACCATAAAAAGGCTTCAAAGGCTTCAAAAAAATGGCAAGATTTTTGCGTCGAAAAAGAAAACTACGTCTAAAGTTAAGCGTCTCCCCTCCAGGAAGAGCTGAAAGTACCTGAACTATGGTGGCCGGTTTCTCTAAGTATTTATAGATCTTAATTTAATATTTTATAAATCCCCCAGCACTAAGCCTGCGTCCGTCCCTGGCCAGCCTTTGATGTTGTGCAGCCGGCTTGTCTTGCGGTTAGCTGACGAGTAAAATAAGCTTTGCCACGTGAACTGAAACCTACAAAAGCCTTTCATTTTAGATACATACCTACTTTAGCCGCTTTGGCTCATTTTCAAAGAAATATAAATAACACAGTCACGGCATGTCACGGGTTTGGAATGTAGGCATCTTGAAAACTGCAACTTAAAAAAATACAACAAAGAATTTTTCTTCACAACAACTAACAAGGCACATTCTTTCTGGCATTATACATTCTATTACAATCGAACACAAATTACTCACTTATGTGATTGATTACCTATGCCCCCTTCGGCCGCCTACGAAACCCGCTCTACGTAACCAGTTTCCTACAAAAAAAATTTTTTCTTCACACGTAACCGGTTTCGTAGAAATGCGGTGTTACAAAAAAAGGAACTAGACGAAAGGCGAGCTGTACTAAATGCATTTTGGAAGTAAAACAAGAATTTCCCTCTGAGACGTTTGTCTCTAACCTATAATCTTCAAGTGAAAAAAAAAATGTAGAATCACAAAATGAAATACTCACAAAAGTGAACTGCAGTTATATCCTGTGAATTTTGGTGTTGGCTACATTGTGTGGCGGGAATTGGATACAGAATACATGCGGATTCTCATATATCACTGCGGGGAATCCGGTTTCACTTCACGTTTACACTGATATACTGCATTTTTGTGCGGCAGTTTTGCATTGAAAACATACGACTAGTTTAAATACGTAGCTTCACAGAATGCAGTTATGTGATTTGTGTTTGGACAATGCGACTGCCTGCCAAGAAAATTATTTTAAAAAGTACTTTTTAATATATCCCAATAATGATAGATTTTGTCAGTTGCACTCTTAATACTGTTTTATTATTGCTACGGGGGCAACAAGCAGGCGGGCCTCCTGATGTTAAGAGGTCACCGCCGCCCATAGACACCTGCAACACCCGGGGGGTGCTGGTGCGTTGCCGGCCTGGTTGAAGAGCTCTTTTGATTCTCTTCTTGAAGGACCCCATATTGTAGCAAATCATACAGCTAGACCTTCATTTGTGGCGTTCCAAATCAAAACGGACCTTGTGGCGGTAATGAGTTATGTACATTGTATGTAGTTATAAACACCTAACCATAAATATAACCAAAAACAAGTCTTGTATGTAGTCACTATGGAATCATTGTCACTACGTAAAAGAGAATATAACTTATTTGACTACGTAATATGGCATCGAACTTTCAGCACAGTTTACATTCTAGCACATTTGCGCATAGGTATTCCTTAGAGCTTTTGCAAAAATATCTAGATTTTTATTACCACTTTGCAGTCACACGTAGTTTTACGTTTTCCATTCAAATGTGAAAACTGACATAAAACTGGACTGTTGTCGGATTTTATACATAGGTACATAACTAACACTAAGTAGGATGTCATAATATGTACACATATAATCGTGCGTATGTACCTATATCATCAAAATAGGACTTCCTATCCATGTTTCCTACACCTTGACAAATGGTACACCTACGGTACCTACCTACCAGTGCAGTAGCTTCAGCCGAGCATAATAAATAATTTATTTAAGTGGTACCTACCTACTAGGTCTAAATAACTTTTATTCTAAATATTTGTTTAAGGCTTGAGAGTCCAAATAAACACAAATGTAATGTTTCCTACTTCTTGCCACTTTTTCACTGGAAAGTTAATTACCTACAGGGAATGACAAAACATGAAAAGATTGCTTTACTGTAAACATTGCGTGAAAGCATTTTTTCAGAGTGAAAAAAAACAAGAAAAACAGTAATTTTTTTATTTTTCCGTTGGTAATTGAACGGTCGGTACAAAATGAAATGAAATTTTCGCCATCAATTTTAAGCACAATTCCATTAAAAACGAGCAGTTGGGAAATGATTATATTTTCCAGCGAATGGCCACACAAGAGGCAATTTCGCTAAATGCTATGACACAAAACAATGATTGCTATCTCACACGGTTCTCCCGAAACAAACCAATCCAACGAGTTTCTTCAAAATGTTCAAGATTCAAGATTCAAACTTTATTGCAAAGCCACATGTTAAAAGATGACAAGGTACAAATAAGCCAGTACATGTGACGCCCTGCAAGGGCACACCAATATGAGGGTTGTATCAATATTAATATTAACAATAAATTCTTACATTACTAAACAATTATACATTATAAATTATGTTGTGTTCTACTCGTATTTATTATATTTATATAATCTTTTGTATCATTAATGTCATACCTACTTACATATCTATGTTATTAACTATCTAAATTATTTTTGGAAATAAGTAATTTTCAATGTCATTTAATTTTGTTTATATATTTGTATTACTTTTTTTTCAGAAATATTTTCATTGCAAGAGGGGCCCCGAGTAGGTTAAGTGGGATATAAAAGTACCTAATTAGTACATTCTGAAATACATCACAGTATTCGATTTATGATAGAAAATGTATGACGTTTTCTTCCAAGGTAGGTACCTGCCCTCAGTGCGCTAGTACGACTTGCACTTGGCCTTTTTAGACTTAAGTACCCATACATGTACTTACCGATAATGATTGTCTTCTACAGATAAACCTATTAAGGTTTTCCCTAGAGGACTGTTATGTTAAAATTAATTACCTATTTAAGTAATGCCGGCGCCACACGTTTGCCGCAAACCTCGATCGGCAAACCTATACAAACGCACAGAGGAATTAATAGACAAACGCAAACGTGTGGTGCCTGCGTTTGTATAGGTTTGTCGAGGGTTGCCAAACGTGTAGTGCCGGCATGATGATCAATAAAATAAAAACAATAGGTAATCCAAAGAGAAGATACTGAAAATTCAATCAATCTTTTCAGAAAAAAATATTACATGCACTACATTCCTCACTCGATATAAAACTGTCCACTTTTAGACGAGAAAATATGAAGTAAAGCCATTTGTTGAGGATTGAAAAATAAAACGAAAATAAAATTTATGGCTTTTGTATAAATTTTTCGGTAAAACACGGCCAGGCGTAAAATTCAACCAAATAGATTTTATGTAAAATGTAATTGCACAAAATTCAAAGTTACCAAAGATTTAGGTACCTAGTAATGTTTAATGAAATTATGGTCACACTTTTGTCAGTGAAAATTATCCCAACCTCCGAAGAGGTCTGGGTGAAGTCCTGTAATTACCAATCAGGCACGATCTTGATAATTAGTTTAACAAATCTGAGAACCATCTTCAATTAAGGTTTGCTCATTTATTTAGCAATCTGAGTCTCTCATCTGATATAATATATCACTGATATTGCTTCCTCGGCAACTGATGGAAACAAGATGGAACATTAATAAATATATAAAATACCTACTTATATAAAAAGTCTATGCAAAATTTCAATCATTCATTTAAAACTGATTATAAAACTTCAAAAATCCTATTAAATTCTATTTTACTTTTTATCAGTACGTTCATAGGTGGACGGATAATTAGAAACATCGCAAGATTTTCATACAATCGAGGTCATATTGAAGCCATGGTTCTCCGTGTAGGATTGATCGGGGCGTGATCTGATGACGGTCATCGAGAGAGTACATGGAGGACTTTTAGATCGCTATAGATATCCAACTGATCAGATGAGCCGTTTGGTAGCAGCATCGTCATGAAGAAAAAAACCTGCAAAATGGCACAAAAATGTATGAAAATATTTAAGTTAAGGAATCATGATGATGCTGCTCCCAAACGGCTGATCTGATCAGTTGGACATCTATAGCCATCTAAAAGTCCTCCATCTATTGTCTCGATGACCGTCATCAGATCACGCCCCGATCAATCCTACACGGAGAACCATGGCTTCAAAGTGACCTTGATTATATGAAAATCTTGCCCTGTTTCTAATTATCCGTCCACCTATGGTATATACAAGCGTTTAGAAACGCAGTGGTAGCCTGAATTTCAGCATTAATACTGCATAATAATTATAACAAGAGAACTTGTTCCATGCCATTGTTTCATCCATTTGCCTCGCTATTGTGAGCACACACTAAATACTCGCCTCTATTGAAATGTCCGCATTACGGAACCGCGTTAGTCGTGGCAATACTATGCACTATTTTATATTATACTATGACAAGCATAGGTTGTCAATTATCAAAATATACATGACTATGTAAGATAAAAAAGAAACACTGCGATAAAATCAATGTAAAACATCAGATAGTACAATTTAGGTGGTCTTTTCGTTTAAACGATTTCTTCCAGCTGTGTGATTCTGTAAAGTACGAATTAAAACTCGACCATCACATCGCAAGTCACTCACTTCACTTCGCATCCGATCATGAAAGACCTTGATGTCGCATTGTGTAAACAAATACATGCTACACAATAAACACTTCACTTGCGAAGTAAAGTGAGTATTGAACTGTGAATCATTGAGTTAGAGACCGATCTCACTGCGGATTCAGGATCGAGTTGCACAAATACGCTTACAGAATAGCAGGGCAGACATACTAAATACTACCTACATCACTCTTGGGGATTACGACGAAACTAATGTCACCCCATTTATTATTAAAATCCATGCAGCTGTTTGGATGCTACAAGAGAATAAAGAATACCAAATAAACAGATAGAAGAAACAGACAAGAAACATAACCATAAATATTTTGACTTTGTACAGTCAACCTCACTTTAGTGGAAACACTTTGACCTTGAGCTGACCTAGCCTATTAGGGAACTTCAATACTATCAGAGACCAGTTTATACTGGTTTTGTTTCTACTGACGTGCGGTCGACCGTACTAACGGATGTGGAAAGGCTGATGTAGACGACTGCTACGCCGGCGTAGCGCTCGTAGCACTGAGTGCTTTTATGCATATTGGTCTCTAAATAGTCCGATAGCGCTAGGTTTTGAGGTTTCAAAAATACTAAAGTTGTTGGTTTTTCGCATATAGTTTCCGGACCATTTCCCCGACCTAATACCTTAATTTGTGTCATCCTAGGTATTTGCTTAGGTAGATATTTAGGTATTTGTCTTTTTGAACAAAATCGGACTAAAAGAAAATTAGAGATGAAAATTTTTCTTTCATGTTAATAACCAAGTAGTAGCCGATGTACACAGGCTTTTTGTGTCATCTCTGTCCACGGGAACACTGTTTTTTAACCAGTACCTAACACGTCGCCTAAATAGCTCCAAAAGAATATTACAATCGGTTAAATAGGTGTTACTCGTTTTAGATCACTGGTATCTGTTGTTCAAAACATTTTGTGTCGAATTCATCCACGGTATCTGCAGCTTTTCTATTTTTTTTTTACAACACCATGTAAAAGTCACAAAAGAAAATGCAAGTTATTAGAGTTTACGTCTTTATTATTATTATGGTGTAACGAAACTCTATTCATAATTTGTGTCGTTTTTGTCAATGGAATCTTTTATTTAATAATAAAAACGGGAACGTATTCGAAGGCAAGGCAAGCGCGGGCGCGGGGGGTGGCGCGGGGGGTGGCGGGGCGCACGCACACCAGCCGGCCAGAGACAGGCGCGCGGCGCGCGGCGCGTGACACTCGGTGCAAGCGAGTTGAAACAAGTCCGTATTTTTTCGGTCTCATTGATTTTATGTGAAATAGCATAGTAAAATGAAGGTTGAAAACCATGAATTTTAAAAAATTGCTACTCGCGCGACCAAAGATATTTTATACTTCTTTTTGAAAACAATAAATGTGTATCTGGTTTCGGTTTAGTCCCGACTCGCTCCCTTCCCATCTCGGCCCCAAGAAATTATATCTACAAAAAATTCCCAACTCGGCCCAATGCCATAAATCACTACCTACATGGTACAGTCACGGACGGAATAGAAGTCAAACAGTTTTTAAAATAATTTGTTTAATATGATTAAAATAAAATAAAACCGAGTAGGACTCGCGCCTTGGCGGTTTCGTACAAATTTAATTAAAGAAAAATTAGAAAATAGTTAATAAAATTTGTAGTTAAGTATGTCACAACTTAAGTGGATGACTTTTTCATACGCAAATAATAATAAAGTTTTTATTTGTTAAGTGATGTAACTACAAATTTACGGTTTTCGGATTTTTTCCTTTATTTGTGCTATAAGACCTTGCCCGTTCAATAAACCATTAAAGCGCATTCTCGAAAGGAAATTAATTATAATAAAAATAATCGGTAACCTTTTTTTTCTCAAAACCCTATCGAACAGCTCAGCAATCCATTCCTAAGAGGTAACTCTATGAAGGGGTTACCCATTCGACTTTCGAGCAAATTTGGTCTTTATTTTAAGCACATAGAGACTTTTCGTTCTGCGATGAGCGGGCGGCAAGCGCCCGGCAAAACTTTGACGTTGCCGACACTGCGAGTACCTTACCTACTTACCTATCTTAATTACATTGTTCGGAAAGAATATCACGCGTGCAGGGAGGGGCGGGGCGCGTGACGATCTTGTAAATAAACTTTAAAAAAACCTTGATTTGCCTTTATTTATTTAACAATTTAACATTACTCCTTGACATAACAATTTTGCAAAGGAACATTACAGAGAATATCGAATAACGAGTATTCGTTATTAATTAAGTTAATTAGTATTAATTAAGTCCAATCCGACGAGGCACTATCCGACCTCGGTGTGCCTCAAGGCTCGTGCCAGTCGAATACCACATTTGCCCTACTGCTCAACGACCTACCTCCAGCAGTAGCCAAGGCGGAGGTATACATGTACGCAAACGACGTAGCGGCCCTAGTCACAAAATCAAACGTCGTATTGTTGAAAGAGAAGCTGGTCAAGACAGCCCAACAACTACTGGACTGGTTCTAAGCCAATGGGCTAGCCCTTTATCTACAAAATGCCTGCTACATCCATTTCAACTTAGCAAATATGACGCGAGATCCCATATCGGACGAAGTTCTAGCTTGATAGGTTCACAATAGGATATAACGTTGATGCGATGACTATGCAATCACGTACGTATAAGGTTAAGACAAGAAGCCAACTAAACTAAAGAAAATCCAGAAACTGTCCTCAGTCCTCGCAAGCGCAGTCGCAGGCGCAGGCGGGAGCGCGGGGTAGGTACCTAATGTTTGCTGTCTAGTTGAAAATATTAACTATTTAAAGGGTTAGTTCTATGTAGAGTTTGCTGTTTAAAGGCTTAGTTAAAATAAATGAGATAGCAGTTGAATTTGGTGAGAAACGTCAATGGGAATGCAATATTAGAGGTACGGATAGCGCGGGACCGGTCGTCGTGCAGAGCCTTGGGGGATAGGCCGTTGTCCAGCAGTCTTCCGGCTGTTATGATGATGATAACGAATTTTTCATCCACATATATATTTGACAGCAATCCGATACTATTTATATATTCATTCATGTCTTTTTTTGTCAACAGTAGGTACTCACCTAAACTATACTAGTGGTTCTGTGAGAACAGTAGACTTCGCCAGCCCATATAAACCAAACCTAAAAGAAACCAACAGAAGTCAACTTTGCAGTTGGAGACAGATTATGTACTAAAGTGACAAAAATTAGCACTTTAAGTTTAATATTTCGCAAACGGATCCCTGAATCAAAAAATGTTTTCCACACACCCGCAATATTTTTGAATGACCTATCCAACGATACCCCACACCATGGAATTCACGAGGAAAAAAAAACATTCTCATTTTACGTATGCAGTTCTATGAACATAATTTATTTTTTCGACTTTCATAATAATATGTTGATCGACTAATATTCAAAAACTAATAGAACCTACTTAGCTGTCATAGTTTTCCTTTTAACTACTGTAAGCGATTCCAGCTTAAAAAAACAAACTCATTAAACAACATTGCAAAATTAACACTTTGATGAATATGTGGTCACTTTAGACGTTAAACACTTCAAAACATAAGCGGACAGCACTTCGTATCGCACGAGAGCTCGAAACTAACTGATCGTGTGCAACCGGTACGGCTCGTTTATATAGAGCTGGCATCGATTTACTCGACTACAACATCGATTCACTCGACTACGACATCGATTCATTCTATCCGCTACACTACGTTATATATGCTACTGCCGTGAATTTTTTCACATATCCAGAAGCAATCGTTTAGCTGGCAGGGGGGGATAGGGGAACACGTGACTCTAACAAAAATTATTTTTTATTTATTTATTTAAAACTTTATTGCACATAATTGTACAAAAGGCGAACATAATGCCAGTATGGCATTCTCTACCAGTTGACCTTTGGGCCATACAGATAATGCGTGGTAGGTTACAGGTTTAAAGCCTTATATTTCGCAAACGGATCCCTAAATCGAAAAATGGTTTTCACACACCCGCAATATTTTTGAAAAACCTATCCAACGATACCCCACACTGTGGGATTCACAAGAAGAAAAAAATCACTCCTACTTTGTAAGTATGGTAAGTACTCTAAAAAAAATTTTTTTTTCAAGATTTTATTCTACTCATTTTGACTGACTATACATAGGTACTATACACATAGGTGGATCACCAATTCAGGGATAAATTCTGTACGTTTACCCTTTATTTTAATAATATTAAACAAATTGTTTTAAAAACTATTTGACTTCTATTCTTTCCGTGACTGTACGTACTGTAGTGTTCCGTGACTGTAGTGATTTATGGCATGGGGCCGAGTTGGGAATATTTCGTAGATATAATTTCTTGGGGGCCGAGATGGGAAGGGGGCGAGCTGGGAATAAACCACGTTTACAAAATTTACATTTCGGTTGTAGATTCTACAAATTCAGGACAAGTAGGTGCCTATTCTGCATAGTATTAGAATGGATGGACCGTATACCCACCCCCCCGCCGCCGTCCGTCACCGCGTCAACAAAGCGCCGCGCCGCCCCTTTGTGCCGTGCCGCGCGCACTTCAAGCGCAAACATTTTTTTGTTTTTTTATTAATTTAAGTACAGTATCCATGCATGAAAATGACACAAATTTAAATTGTCGATCTTTTATGCATTTATGATATTGAATATGTGAATTCTAATAATTGTAATATTTTTTAAGAGCGTTTGTAGCTTTGAAAAACAAAATAATTAAAAATCTTAAAAGTGCATGCATTAATTTGGCACAAATTTATTTATTGGGCATATTTAGGTGATCTGAGTTAAGTTATATTTATTTTTTCAATTGTAATTTTCTTTTGGCAACATTTGTGCATACTGACCTTTTATCAGTTTGCACTGGACTAATATGACACAAACTAGGTCTGCTCACTACTCAGGCTATCTTAGGTACAATACCGATTAGATTTCAAACTTTAAATTAATTTTGGCAGTTTCTATTTGAATTAAACAAATCAGTCACAAATCATTGAATTTCTCAAAATGCAAGTGCAAGAAATGACACAAAACGCAATAATATACTTTTTAGGTACAACTGTATCCACAGGCAAAAAATAGGCAACTTTAGAATTTTTGTAATTTATGACCTCAAAATAGCCTAGCGCTATCGGACTAAAATGCCTCATTTCCAGATAGAGGTTGGACCATATCTGTCAGCACGGAATGGCGCTTTTGCCGTCAGTGCTGCGGCGTGCTATAGCGTGCTATCGCGTGCTTTAACGTGCTATCGCATGGCGTCGCGTTTAAAAAGAATATCCGAATCGCGCAGGTGGCGAATACTTCTAGTTGTCGATGTGAGCAAGATCGTACTCCGACGTGTGCGCCTGGCTGACTCCGCCGCGGTTCGTCCGATGGATGTACAGTCTTCCTCTAATATTTCAACATTAATTTCGAATTCAAATCCGTGTATGACAACGCGGCTCGGTTACGGAAGCATTGTTATATCGACAAAGCACTCAGATTTGCATTTCACAACTCGCCCTGTCCCGAATCTCTGATTGGATTTGGTTTCGATTGTGTGCGCTATTGTATGGTGGGTAGTTTTGTGTAGTTTCAGTTCTCGCGTGCAATCCTGTTATAGTCATAAAATTTATAGCAAAAGTTATAGACTTGTTTAACCCTTTGGCGCGTGAGATTCAGAGCGCAATACCTTTGAACCTCGGACGTATTTTGCGTCAGTCAGACACCCTGACACTGTCACTCAAAAACTGTCATTTTACGAGGTCAAGGTCAAGGTCAGTTATGATATTGTCGGTATAATATGACATATTACCCGGCGGAATAACTAGCTAGGTGTCATCCTACGAGTTAAGACTTTATAACTTGCTGCTGGAAGAGAACACGGTTAACTCGAAAATAATGAGCTGAGAAGTTATTTTCTACGTGCGCTGCCTTTTGATTGATTGAGCACAAAAACGAAGGAAGCACGGTTCACAAACTTTTAAGTAATAATCTATACATATAATAAAATCGTAAAGTCCAAAAAGTCTGTACATTGAATATATTCGGAAAAAAACCAGCCAGGGCGACTTAAAATGAGTAACTGAACATGTTAGAACAGTTTTTAAAATTATTGTCTGTCTGTCTGTCTGTCTTTCTGTCTGTCTGTCTGTCTGAACGCGCATCACGCCTAAACCGCTGGACGGATTTTGACGAAACTTTGTATACTGACAGTGTATATCCCGGGATAACATAAAAAATCACAAAAATCTCAAAAAATGGTAGAGAAATATCAACCATCAATAAAAACCTCTCATTTCCTAACATTTGTATGAACTTACAGGTCAGAGTAGCCTGGTTAATTTGAAAATGTCTGCTCTGCAATCTACCATAGGTATTCTATACTAATAATAAATATGTAAAATTTGTTTGGATGGATGTTTGGATGTGTGACGGAGCTAATCTTTGTAACTACAGAACCGATCTCAATAATTCTTTCGCTGTAGGATAGGTAATACTCTTAGAGAATGAACATAAAATATTTGGTATTGGGTTTTGTAAAAAGGAGCAGCCACAAAATGTAATAAAGTGTAGTAAGTCGGCGAATATTTCAGAAATTCATCAGGACGTTAGGCTTTAGTAAATTGACATTTGAAATCGTATCTTTGAATGTTCTGTATACCAAATTGTTCAGTAAAAAAATATACAAATATTGAATCGAGAACTAATATGCGCAATATTTGAAATCACACGTATTTCTTAATAAACAAATAAATTAATTATTTACTAGGCAAAATAACAAGAAATATCTCCATGGCAACCAAAATGCACGCAAATCGGCAACTGGCTTTCCATATGAAGAAAAAAGATTTCATGTAAAAAGTAGAAGACTTTATTTATTACTTAGCAAGGAGTACTAACACAAGAAGCTTCGATACCATTTGATCTGGTGGCTATCACGGGCAATGCACCGATGCGATGCTTTTACCATTTTCTAGGTTGTCGGGGGTGCTGAATCTCAGTTTACTTTTTGTTTGTTTGTTTAATTGTTTGTTTTTTTTCTGTTGGTTGGTTGCGGGTTTGTTTTTCGCGTTTGTTCGCGCGTTTGTACGCGCGTTTGTTCGCGGGTTGTTTGGTTGGTTGGAAGCATTGCATGTACAGCTTAATAGTGTGTCATGTATATAGCCTTCTTTTAAAACGCGAATGAGGTCGCGGGGGTCTGCCAGTTTTATTATAAACCCTGACTGACTGACATACAGGTGTAACAAAGTCCCTATAGTGACCGGTTCCAGGGGCTCTCGGTATCGAATACCTACTGATTTGTTTTCTACACTGGCCGTTGGCTTTGTTGGTGGTGAGTGGTGACTATGGGTGGTGACCCTGCCTACTGAGCTAAAGGTCGTGGGTTCGATTCCCAGATTCCCACCCGGGGCCAACATTTGTGCGACGAGCATATCTGTTGGTTTTCGGATTCTGGATGATTGTATGTAGGTATTTGATTATTCATTTTAAGTAAGTAAGGTTGGAAATTATGGACCGTAGTTGGAGGGAAAGTATTCTAAATACTGAAGATAGCACATTTTACTCAAAGGATTCTTTTATTTCCAAATTAAATAAAACTGCATTCAAAGATTTATGAAACGTCACTTGCCTCAGCCGGAAATAGAACCGAATTTTTTTTTAAAAAAGCATCCTGTATTTTTATGACATCACTGGAAAGGGTCAATCATCAGAATCAATTCCTTCTAAGTAACATAGCATCTTAAATTAAAGTAAGACCACGAAAATTTACATTTAAATAAATAATCGTTATTTTCAGATAATCATATAACGTAACTAGACGATATTCATAGAAATAGGAGATATTTAAGAAAAATTGATATAAGAGGTTTTTTAAGAGCAATAGAAGCCAAAACAATAATTTTTAGAGTTTCTGTCTATCTATATTATGTTTATTCCGGCATCACGCAAAAACTACTTAACCAAATTGGATACGGTTTTCAAAGTTGCGTTCCTGAAGGTATAACTTAAAATCTGGTGATTTTACCAACGGAAAATTATAACTAGGCGATGTTTATACATAGCACAGATAGGTACCTACTTCCAAAATCCACGCGTACGAAGTAGCGGGCAACAGCTAGTATACCCATAAAATCTGGTTTATGGCTGATGTAAAACTAGACTGTATAAGGTTTTGAAACTCTAGCCTATTACCCGAGAAGAAAAAGAGGATGATGTACTTAGGCAGGTATAAAATGAGGTACAGGTACTTACTTATTTTTTGGAAGCACTATTTACACCACACTTTTTGGGCGTACGCCCACTAAAGGTCATGTTAGGGCTAGATGCAAAACTGTCGTGAAAAGGCTTGCTATTCAGCAATAATTATTATTATTTGCTTGCACGACGTGCAGGATGTGTGCTGGATATAGCAAGACATAGACAAGCTCTAACGTTTTAAAAAAGTAGGTTTTGTCTTGGTTGGACTAGACTTTTAAGCCATATCTCTCTATTGTAACCATGCCAAAACCTACTTTTTAAAGCTTGTCTATGCCTTGCTAGGTGTCGCGCTAGATGGTGTAAATGCTACGTCTAACATGACCACAAACTATCAATGACCTTCTAACATGGCCTTGAGCGGGCGTACGCCCAAGTTGTGTGTTGAAAATGGCGCTATAATTTCACATCATTTTTGGTAAAATGGGGATTCTAAGTCTGTCACAAAATGTTGTCCTCAAGTCCTTGATTACTTATGATTCAAGTCTCAGTCCTTCGGGATGTTGCAGTAAGTCCTTGATCCCCTAAAGTAAAGGAAAAACCCTCCAAAATCTCCTCCCAACTCCTCTGGCCAGTTGAAAGGGTCCGTCAAGGATTTGTAGAGGTACTCTACTGCATTAGCACATCGCGTGTGCAAGTCACGATGACTAACGGTTTTCTTAAACACATCTGTTCGGTTACGTGTGAAGAAAAAAAAGGATTTGTAGGAAAATGGTTACGTAGAGCGGGTTTCGTAGGCGGCCGAAGGGGTGAAAATATGGATCTATTATTTTTCGCCTCGTGATCTTTTTTATATTAAAGGGTTTTACGGCCTTTATTCTTTTTTTATTGGGCAACCGTCCTTGAGCTGTATTGTGGTATTGCCAGCGGTTTCTAAAGATAATGTTAAGGAATGATAAAAATTTTTTTTTTTTTACTTTCAGACTCCGGAAGGCCAGGATCTAGAATAGAAACCGAATCCGTGCCATTGTGGATCGCTTCAATACTACTAATACTAATAATAGCGCCCGGGACGCCCCTCAGTTGGAATGACGACCTAATAAAATTTGTTTGGAAGCGCGCTTGGTGACGCCGCGTAGGACAAGACTTGGAAAGATTTTGAAATTATATAAAAATCCTACTAATATTATAAAGACGAAAGTTTGTAAGGATGTGAGGATGTTTGTTACTCTTTCACGCAAAAACTACCGAACAGAGTTTGATGAAACTTGGTACAGTGATAGCTTATATCCTGAAATAACATATAGGCTACTTTTTAACGCGGACAAAGTCGCGGGGCGTCCGCTAATACCCCCTAGGTAACAAAACGCCTATATAGAGGGCGCTGTGTCACAATGTACACGGGAAAAACTTTTCTAGGCGGGCGAAGCCGCGGTAAAATTTACTTTTAAGACAAAGATATGAATGGAAATTGCCCAGAAGGTAAACCCGACTGTTTGATAAATTTTCACTCCCGCACGCCCGAACATGGTCATGATAAGAAAATTTTGCCGGCTCATAAATTTTTTATGCCGTGAAAAATGGTTCTCATATCGCACGGGTCACTTCGTCCTATTACGGGAATCTTTCTCTTGTAAATCGAAGGGCATCTTTCTCAGAGTTGCTAGACCTTTTGGGTAATTTAGTCTGTCTGCGCCTTTCAGTAAACGTCTCTACTTGACTTGTCACCACCATAAGTGTAATAACTTATTCAATAGGTATAGAAATGGCCAACTATAGCGAAATATACCAAAAGAGAAATCTAATACAGTTAGAAGTCAGAATTTACAACAGAAAGGAGAATTTGCATATAATGATGATAGTTACTGTAACATTAAGCACATTCTCTCCAAATTTAGTTAATTTTCTAACTAAATTTATTTAATCGTGTAGCGTTTATTTATACATAGGTGTTCTAGAGCCAGTTAGCCATGTCAGCCCTGCTATTCTGTAAGCGTATTTGTGCAACTCGATCCTGAATCCGCAGTGAGATCGGTCTCTAACTCAATGATTTACAGTTCAATACTCACTTTACTTCGCAAGTGAAGTGTTTATTAAGTAGCTTGTATTTGTTTACACAATGCGACATCAAGGTCTTTCATGATCGGATGCGGAGTGAAGTAAGTGACTTGCGATGTGATGGTCGAGTTTTAATTCATACTTTACAGAATCACACAGCAGGTTAGATCAATCATGGCGGCAGGATATGCACGCAGTGGGCAGCATTATACAAATGTAAAATGAAACCATTAGTCTGTAAAATTCGGATTGAAAATAGCAGCTGAATACATCGTACCCACTCGCTAGTCCAGAAGCGTTTTTACGCTTGAGTAAATAAAGCGGAAAAACGTACTTACTAGGACTTATGTATTTTGTGTTCGGACGAACGCTCATGGCAGGTTGCTAATTTTTTACGAATATTTTCTACACTAACTCACAAATGGTTGGAGCTATTATGATTGAATTGTCATGTATTACAAATAACTAGATTCATCAACATGAATTCGTAAGTTTAAGTAAAAAAAATACCTACCATCTAAATTTTTGTTAGGAAATTGAATTTGCTCTTTCGTTTTAAATGCCGAGAAAGTTTAATGCGGGACGCCCCGTACAGTTTATGTACTCGGGGAAAACACTGGATTCCCACGACTGTTCAATTGTCCACTTTATGAATAAATCACCATCGTAAAAAACTAAACTAGCGAATGAATACTTCAACAAAAGGTGAGGTCCCTTGTTCCTACTGCTTGAGACAGACCTAACTAAATAAATTGTAGGTCTGGTAGGGGTCTGTTTGCCTAAAGGCCCCCGGGTTTAAATGTTTTAAAGTGAAATAGGTCTGTAAGGCTGTGTTTAAAATTACAATGAGGTTACTAACATAAGTACCTACATTTTATAAGTACACGTTTTCTAGGAATATGTATCTCCGATATCGCATATTTAGTACCTACGTAGGCATCAAGGCTTGCAGACTGGTGTAAGCAGAACTCTGATATATAGGCACTAGAAATCGCATACCTATATACCCGTAAAACCATAACTACAAGTAAAACAGTGTCTTAAAATGGTGTGTTACGGCATTTAATTGCAAAAACTCTTCCTGGGAATTAAATCAGCAAAATTTGGGGATAAGTGGCGATCTAGATGTCCCCAAAAATGCGTATGATTGCATAGTTTCTATAGAGGCTAATATTCTGAGTTCTTATAGTTTACTTAACTGCGATTCGACCGCGACCGACCCCTTCGAAGCTTTCCCTTTTCCCGTATTTACTTTTGCTACATTTCACAGGCGTTGTACCGTGGAGTGAGAAATCGTTTGCCTATCACGATTCCTCTGCGCTTTAGAAAAAAGAAATGACGGAATAAGTCCGTTCAAAACCAACCTCCTCGTTTATTTCCTTGCGCGATTTGCAGAAATGATTTTGTGCCAGCAAATATTAGGAAGAAATATTATTTTTCATTTTTTATCTAGGTATTTATAGGAAATGAAATAAAATTCTTTATTTGCTAGAGCACAGTGTAAATATTATGTTAAGAAATGGTAAGTTCTTTCCGAATGCGAAATTACACTACTTAAGCACACTACTAGCTTTTTGCCGCGGCTTCGCGAGCGTAGAAAAGTTTTTCCCGTGTACAGTTACTTGGGGGGTATTAGCGGCCGCCCCGCGACTTTGTCCGCGTCAAAAAGTGGCCTATGTTATTCCAGGATATAAGCTATCACTGTACCAAGTTTCATCAAAATCTGTTCGGTAGTTTTTGTGTGAAAGAGTACCTAACAAATATCCATCCCTCACATCCTTACCAACTTCCGCCTTTATAATATTAGTAGGAAGTAGGATTGTGGTTCGTTGGGCACTAAAGCAAACAATGGTAACCCTGTAACGTAACGACCCTATTGTCGTATCGTTCGTCCCGCGGGTTACCACTGTCCTGCTCGAATTTATGTCACTATTGATAAGCCAAATTTATGGCCAATGGGACGGTATAAACAAAGGACAAATCTGATAATATTGCTTCTACATATTTCATACACAGCTGTGTGATTCTGTAAAGTACGAATTAAAACTCGACCATCACATCGCAAGTCACTCACTTCACTTCGCATCCGATCATGAAAGACCTTGATGTCGCATTGTGTAAACAAATACAAGCTACACAATAAACACTTCACTTGCGAAGTAAAGTGAGTATTGAACTGTGAATCATTGAGTTAGAGACCGATCTCACTGCGGATTCAGGATCGAGTTGCACAAATACGCTTACAGAATAGCAGGGCTGTACAGCCGTAAATACATACTCCCCGCCCAAGTTCAAGATTATAGATCTTCGTAAAATGCAATTTCCTTGTTCGTCGTGATAATAATAATCTTCTTAATATATAAAACAAAGTCGTGTTAGTTAGACCACTTATAACTCAAGAACGGCTGAACGGATTTTGATGAGACTTGGTACAGGGATAGCTTATACCCTGGAATAACATATTAGGCTGCTTTTTCCCGGGAAACGGTTCCCACGGGAAAAACTTATTTTATTGGCAACAGGTAGTGAATGAATAATAGCCAAAGCAAACGCATTACAAAAATTACTATACTATAAATTATCGAATAAATTATCTATACCTACCTACTCCTAAATTTCTATATGTGTAACTTGTGCAAGAAATATATTGAATCAAGCTAGAGAAACAAGATATTTTAGGTATATTATTATCAAGCGAAACTTTAGATGTCGGTATCTGAGGTGAAATTGTGAAATATATTTGCAAACAAGTTTGAATTCCCGAGGTATTTTCGATTGGAACCGAGGAACGAAAGGGCATTGAACAATATTTTATTTGGTGATAAATTGACAAATATATCTGTTATAGGTACTTGTTTACCTGACACTATTAACTTGACATTATATATAACATGACATTATTAAATTTAACTTAACTTGTTTAAAACCTAAAACACGATATTATTAAATATAGCTTTTTGCAAGAACGGCACATTCAATCAACATTTTTGTCGCGCCTTAAATGGAAGCTTTTAATAAACACGTTTTAAATAAAAGGGAGCGGAGAATCGAGTTTATGAATGCCTATCCAACAGTGTCTGTCGGCGGGCTCTGATAAGAAGTTACGGTACTACATCAACAGCCTATTAACATCTCCCCACTGCTGGAGTTTTGCTAATCTGGCATAAAACTTACAAACCCCCAGGCCTACCATCTAAATGAGGGCGGGCGTTCGGGCTATAGTCCACCACGCTAGCCCAATGCGGGTTGGTAGACTTCACATGCGCCTAAGAATTTCTTCTTCGGCGTATGCATGTTTCCTCACGATGTTTTCCTTGACCGTTGAGAGCAGTCAGTAAATGTACTTAAGTTTCGAGAAAAAATCCATTGGTACATGGCCCAGCCGGGGACCGAACTTCGGACCTTCCGATATGATAGGCCGCGTCTTATCCCCGACGCCACTGACGCTCTATTACCGTATATACTTAAGTAGATAATTTTAATTAATTTATGTAACTATTTTATTTTTAGGCCTTGCCTATTTAAAATGTATTTTGACTTATTAATTTATTAAATCAGTATGACAATGGGTAATTTAAATTTAAAAATTCCTTGCGGAAGGCTGAAGGTAAAAAAGTAGATTAGTCTAAATCCTTAAAAGGGTAAAAAAAGATGTGTCATGACGCAGGCAAAGGCAAAATGTTGGGTACACAATGGAATGGATTTGGTAAGAAGGATTCCTAATGGATTCTAAATTGTTATAGCTATAGTTATCAAAGCCTTTTTTAAAGTGTACCTACGCAATGGAAAAAATACCTACTACAGATCTTTCTACGGCACTACTTTAGTATTAGTTGTTCGCGTGTTTGCCTCAGACGCAAACAAAAATTTTCAAATTCAAAAATTCAAATTCAATAATAATGATACGGTGGTAAAAAACTGCTTTATTACGTCTTGGTTAGAAAAGCGGTATACCTATAGCTTGTAAGTAATACCAAATACCATTCCTTTTGAAAAAAAAGTATATAAAGTTTTTTTAATCGCTTTAAAAATTCGGTCAAATCTCATTATCAAACCGACATTGGCTAGGGATATAATAAATAATAATAATAAATAAAATAATAAACCGGGCGACTAAAATAATAATAGGTAAGTAAAGTACCTAAATAAATTAGTAGCTAACCTATAATAATTTTCTTGAATGAAAAAAATTAGCTACTCCCGCGAGAACCCACGAAAGACATCATATCTCTATGCTAATTTTAGTCGCATTTATCCCTCAGAGTGTTAAAACGGGTTTTGCGACCCAAAAAACAAGATCAAATACTAGACTTATGTGAAGTCTAGATAGAGTTCGTTTTTCAAAAACCAAAATCTGCATGACAGCCACATTCTAATGAATATTTTTATTTTAAAAACAAAGAGATGAGTTGCAAAAAGAGCGTATAACTCATCGTCAAGATAAAATGCCCGAATTTAATGCTACTCGTTAAGTAAACGCGAACATTTTTCAGGCCGACCGACTGCGGAATTTTAGCATCCTCATTAAGCCAGCGCTCCGCGGAGTTATTCCTGTTTGTACAGACACTTATCCTCATATAGGCCGTTGTAACTGCCGTTCCGTCTACACGGACCATTAGTCGTTACTTTACGGTGCTTTTACTTGCAAAGTTCGTTTGTAGTTGCGTAATTTAGAAACCGAAACCAACACTTTTGCTACTGTCTCTTCGCACGAGCGGAAACATTGGGGCATTTATTTGAACGATTTTTATACTATATGTTAGCATTAAATTAAATGACGTTGCATTCTCAACTGTCAATCGAGTCAATCGCAAACGTCAAATTCGATGACTTGCTTTTTTTTTTAATTTTAGGGCTTAGCATCACAGACTTTTCCTATCATTTTCGCAAGCTTTGATATTTCGATGATACTCGTAATAGCCAATGCCGAGGCATCGAAGTATTTATATCTATTTTTACCGACTTCCAAAAAGGAGGAGGTACTATGTTCGGCTGTATGTATTTTTTTTTATGTATGTACACCGATTTCTCCGTCAATTGTGTACTGATTTCAAAAATTTTTTTTTTAAAGAGCGAAACATTTTACATAGTTAATTTAATTATCTTTAGGGTTAAAACGACTTTCCCCAGATCCCTTTTTTTTCGTCAAGTGTCTTAGTTTGTTATTTTTCGTCGTTTTTCCATAAATGTACAGTCTTCCCGTTTTTAGTTACTTGCCTAGTAATTTAGAAAGCACCCTCAGCAGCCATACTTTACGTATTAGGGCATGTCGTAAGATAAAATCTAGAAAAGCTGTGGCTTGCGGGAAAAAAGAGGGAAACTCCGCGTGTGGGGGCTAGCTAAGAATAACATTGTTAACCGAAAATGTAAATCCATGATTATGCTAAAGAATTTGAGGCACGGAACTGGGAGATTAGGTTAGGGTTACGTCTATAAATTACATTTTCCTACGCTCTGGTTCTTTTTCACAATTTAATTAGCGAAGCGAAAACGGGATAAATTGGCTTTGAAGAATCATCATCATCATCAACAGCCTATTAATCTCCCCACTGCTGGGGCTCAGGCCTACCCTCTCAACGAGGGCGTGCGGGCTATAGTCCACCACGCTAGCCCAGTGCGGGTTGGTGGACTTCACATGCGCCTAAGAATTTCTTCTTCGGCGTATGCAGGTTTCCTCACGATGTTTTCCTTCACCGTTTGAGAGCAGTCAGTAAATGTACTTAAGTTTCGGGAAAAAACCCATTGGTACATGGCCCAGCTGGGGATCGAACTCCGGACCTTTCGATATGATAGGCCGCGTCTTATCCCCTAAGCCACTGACGCTCTCAGATTTGAAGAATGCTTTAAATATTTAAGAGAGAGGAGAAGAGAATTTCGTTGTTTCATTAGATCATCTTCAACCGTCTTCAATTATGTTGAATCTTAGTTAGTAATGCATATGCTCATACAGATCAGAGCTCGTTATACGTGCCTCCAAGCCTCGTAGTACCTCAACTAACGTAGTACCTACATTACATAGACTGTACGGGAAAAACACTAGGTTCATATCTAGCCGGTGTGCGAATAAATTTTCCAATTTCACCATTTTCTGATTTTTCCTGAGACCGGGTTACACGCTTTATAAATCCACAGCATGTAGCTAGTCTTTAAAATGGGGCGATAAATAAATGACCGTGCTCACAGTTGACCCCGAAAAAGAAAATTGAAAATTGAACTCCATCCCAGCATCCCAGCCGCGCTCGATCTCGCCGACCTCTACGAGTCCGCCGAGACAGAAAACAGATTGGATTTACTATGTGGCCACATTGAAAAGTGAACATTTTGTGGCATGGACACATACAAACACAATCACAAACAACCAGACCCGGTAACAAGCATTTATCGGTCAGATAAATGCAAGCCCGGCCGGGATTCGAACCTCGGACTCCGAGCACGGTTGGTAGAGGCACTACCAACTGGACTACGGAGGCGTCAATATATGCGATGCAAAAATGAAGGTTTGTTAGCAGTCAACCAACTTTCGCCAATAGCCAACTTTTTTAATTATCTCATCCGGTCAGACCTGCCCCAGGGCACGCGATGGATGTCCTGGATCCGATACCCGCGCCCCGGGGCGTCACGTGGGATATTGGCATTGGCATATATGTATTTTATGATGCTTTGACGTCACGCCCGCCTGTGTTATTTTTAATACCAGATTAAATATTCATGAAAAAGATTTCGAAAAATGTTGATAATTAGTGGCGAATGTTGGTTATCTGCTAACAAACTAAAATGAAGATAATTGAACTGAAGAAAACTCGGAGATGCTGACATGAGATAAACGAAGAAAAGTAAGTAAAGACACTTAAAGGTATCCCTTACTCATTCAATGTACACACATCAGCAGCCTATCGTCTCATATTGTTTCTGTGAATTTTGAATTTTGGTTTGAAATTGAAATCCGTTGAATTCATAGTCGATTTTGGTGTTGTGGCAAAAGAGTTGCTATTCGGACGGGTGCTGTAGCTGGACTACGTCTATAGAAGCACCTATCAAATGATGGGACAAAGAGCATTCCCTCCCATATCTCGGCATCTGTACGACGTCCCTGAAGCTGTAAGTTGGGTCCGACAGTCTCGATCCCTTCTCGAGGCCATGTCATTTTCGTCCGGCAATTTTGAGGGATCCGCGTTTCTAATCTTAAATCTAAATCATTTACACTATCAAGAACATCAATTGGTGTAGGGACGAAGCGTTATCGTTTTTCGAGATTCGAGACGAGTTTTTTCACGGCTCCGGTTCGAACCAAGATAAATCGAATGCACATGTTTTTTTACATATTATTAACATTCTACCTATATTACTTTACAAAATACGTATACCCGACTGCGGCGAAGCCAAAAGGAATGTTATTTTTAATTTTAGATGTCTTTAATGTATGTTTGTTCGTATGTCATGTTCCCTAATTAATTATTTATATTAAAATAGTTATTCTATTCAAGACGTTTTCAATAGCATCCTTTTCTAAGTAGGTTCTTTTCTTTAATCTACATAACTATTACACGATTATATTGGAAATGTAAGTAGGTATAGGTATAACAACCAGCGGTCGTTAAAATTGCGCAAGTTTGGCGACCCCGCCGCCGAGGCACAATACCTAAGCATTTGTCAACTGAACCAGTAATGAGGCACTTACGTATTTAGGTACGAAGCACGAGCCAGTTCTCGGAATCTTTACTATTCAGTGAAGGAAAGACTTGTGTTATGACTTATGACCGATAAATGGAAAATTTTATATGGGTCTTGGAGCTATGTTTATCAATCAATAAATTGTTGTAGTTACTTACATACCTGTCCACCAACCCGCACTGGGCTAGCGTGGTGGACTATAGCCCGAACGCCCTCGTTGAGAGGGTAGGCCTGAGCCCCAGCAGTGGGGACATTAATAGGCTGTTGATGACTTACACACCTACACATACACCTACTTTATTTACTTCCTTACAGTGTATATTGACCATCACCATCATCTCAGTCTTTTCAGTGGACCTTCTCTGATAAACATAGGCCGTCCCAATAATCGCATCCGGCCACCTTCTTTAGGTCGAACGGTACGCGGTCTCCACTTCAGAACCCGTCTGCCCCAACGGCCGCCGGTTTTGTGGCAGATGTGACCTGCGCACTGCCACTTCTGCTTGCTAATCCTTTCGGCTCCTCTTAAAAAGAATCCATGTTTCGATGGAACCTAAAGCAACAGTAATTTTAAAATCACAGTAAATGTACCGCTACGTAATTTTTGTAGATTTTCCAACGAAAGCTATAAAAAAAACAACAATGTGTTTTAAATATGAAAAGGGAAAATAACTCCCTAGGGTATCATACAGCTAGCGGACAGAAACAGTTTTTTTATATAAAATATTTAATGCGGCAATTCTTTGTGAATTTATGACAAAATAAGTATCCGCGCTGCCTGAAGTTTTAAAATATTTAGGTATATAGGGTCATACTCGACCGCCTCGTTTGCTTAGTAGATTTAGCAGAGGTCGTGGATTCGGTACTCATTGGGGACACACAACAACTGTGCACAAATTGTACCAGTAGTCCTGGTCTAATTCCCATAGTACAGTAAAGAATGATAGTTTGGGATTGTTTGATATATATTTATGAAAATATCCTATATTTCTTCCTCGGCAGTCAGCTCCTAAATTGGCTCATAAACCACACTCCAACCGAAAGAGTCCAACACTCCATGTGTCTACCTGTCAGCGAGTCTGTCATCCAAACAACCTCTACCACTAACGATATAAGCAATCCTCACACTGGGGCGAGGCGATAACACACCCGTCTGCAATGAATCGGGTCAGGGAGACTTTTCATACAAACATTTGTGGCCTTAGATCTCCGTGAAGAAACGATTTGCGTGAGATCATCCATCATTTTCTGTCCGGAGCAATCAGAATCCTCCGTATGCGGTTTTCCATTACAATTTGATGCCAATTTAGATCTTTTTTTATTCTGACTGGTCCCAGGTGAAAACGGCTTGCCCGATCAGTTAGGTGTTAGCACTCTGGATCTCCTCTATCCGTACTCCGAATAGCCACCAACAGACCCCCCAAATGGTTCCTTGACGAAGATATAAGAGCTCAAAGTGACCTCGTTTGTACGCATAAATACCCCAGTTTTAAAAGGGGATTGTATTGAAAACTCCACCACGCACACCATGCACGCTGTACAATGTACAGCTTGCAGGCTGCGATGAGATGTTGACAGAAACTTTCAAAGTTTGAAGTATTTCTAAGCTCAAAGTTTCCTTCATACTGAGGCAGTATAGCGAAATGAATTGAAATGAAAGTACCTTATTAAAATGACATTTTAATGAGGCGGTATAGCGGGAAAGTACCATATTAAAATGAAATTTTTAATGAGGCGGTATAGCGGGAAAGTAGGTACCTTATTAAAATGTCATTTTAATGAGGCGGTATAGCGGGAAAGTACCATATTAAAATGAAATTTTTAATGAGGCGGTATAGCGGGAAAGTAGGTACCTTATTAAAATGTCATTTTAATGAGGCGGTATAGCGGGAAAGTACCATATTAAAATGAAATTTTTAATGAGGCGGTATAGCGGGAAAGTAGGTACCTTATTAAAATGACATTTTAATGAGGCGGTATAGCGGGAAAGTACCATATTAAAATGACATTTTAATGAGGCGGTATAGCGGGAAAGTACCTACCTTATTAAAATGCCATTTTAAAGGTACTTTCCCGCTATACCGCCTCAGTATGATGGAGACTTTCAGCTTAGAAATACTTCAAACTTTGAAAGTTTCTGTCAACATCTCAAATGAAATTGGATTTGAAATGTAATTTTCAACCCCTAAACGTAATATAAAAATCAACTAAGTAATGACGAAATCTTAAAAATCTTCGGCTACTTTTAGTATGATTAAACCCGCCTCTCAGGCGGTTTCACATTGATTAAATACACTTCAATGTAGTTACAATTTTTTCATAGATTAAATGGAAAAGAACCTAGTTTTTACAAAATTTCATGGTCTTACTCCAAATTTATGATACTACCAAGTTACTTAGAAGGAATTGATTGTTAGAACCAGGTTATGACGGACCCCTTCGATTGGTATCATAAAAATACAAGCTGTTTGTTTTCCACCTTCGTCGGATTTGGTTCAGGGTTCAGGCAGGTTATTTTTGAATGCAGTTCATTTTATTTTTAAACGTTAACTAACGTTAAAGATAAATTTCCCATCTTCAAAATATTTCAAGTCCTTGTATAAATAGCAAAGTAACTAAGAGTTTTGATTCAAGTTATTCAGGACCATGGAGCTACAATCTCTTTGGTGGAAACAAGTCGTCCCAATGTTCAATCAAGTACTGCATGTAAAATATGTCAGTTTATCCTAATTAAAGTGAGGCATGCGAAGATTTAAATATTTGAGTATTTTGTGAATGATTTATAATGAATAATAAATAAATTAATTAAGAAAACACACATGTAGTCCACTTTAACTAATGAAGTATGCTGTGATACCCATTGGTCCCCATATTAATCCCCGCCCGTCCAGGGCTTTTGATGAGACTAATGTGCCCCAGGGAGGAGGCAACTAATAAACAGGGATATAATGACCTTAGAGTGACGCGTCACGGGTTGATTAGAGGGTGGGGGTGATTGTGCGTTCATGCGACTTAGGGCGTCTTACTATTCTTGCTGATAAAGTCCCAGAAACCCTATCGGCAGGTTATCTGACAGGTAGCCTATTTTTTTTTGTTTCACAGGTATCTAATTGCCTTATCTGTCAGATAAACCGCCTGATAAACTAATAGCAAGATCAAGTGGCTGTTTATGTGTCAGATTTTTTATCAGAGACTTGAGGCTATTACTTACTCTGTGCTTGAGGTGTGAAATACGAAAATCAGCCAGAATTATCTGAGAGATTAGTTAATCTGTCAGCTTACTATCTGTAACAATATCAGCAAGTGATGAAAGAGACCCTTAGGGCTTCTTTCACCACTTCCTGATATTGTTACGGATAGTAATCTTAGATATAAACTAATCTATCAGATAAATCTGACTGATAGGTTATATAAAATATATAAGAATAGATAAGATACAGCCAATCAGATACCTGTGAAACAAAAAAATAGGCTATCTGTCACATAACCTGCAGATATGGTATCGGGACTTTATCAGCAAGTGGTGAAAGAAGCCCTTAATCAGTCAAAATATCGTGTAGATACGGTAATGTAACTTTTTTTTTAAATCACCATCATCAGCCTATTAACAGTTCCCACTGCTGGGGCTCAGGCCTACCCTATCAACGAGGGCGTTCGGGCTATAGTCCACCACGCTAGCCCAGTGCGGGCTGGTGGACTATCCAGGTTTCCTCACGATGTTTTCCTTCACTGTTTGACAGCTGCGGTCAGTAAATGTACTTAAGCCCATTGGTACATGACCCAGCCGGGGATCGAACTTCGGACCTTTCGATATGATAGGCCGCCTCTTATCCCCGACGCCATAGACGCTCTCACGCAGGTAATAATACATAATAAATCGAACGACACATTCTTCCCCTCGTATCTACACATCGATACATTTCTGTACTTACGGCGCAGGACCAGGTGGTCTTGTGTCTTTGGCATCAGTGGGAAACGCCTGAGCCTTGAACGGCGATTCCCCTCTATTGTTGCTTTAGTATATGGCTGTGTCACATCTGTCGGAGAACCGATAACCGCTGGGGTAGACGAGTTCTCGAGTGGAGACCACGACTAGGCAAGCGTAGTGTGGGACGCCCCCCGGCTAGATGGAGCGACGACCTGCGCAGGGCGGCTGGCAGTGACTGGATGCGGAGAGTCGAAGATCGGACTCAGTGGCGCGCCTTGGGGGAGGCCTATGTCCAGCAGTGGACTAGTGCAGGCTGATGATGATGATGATATGGCTGTGAAGATGAAAGATTTTATCTCGTTTCCTCGAATGCTTGATATGATTGATTGGAGGAAGTGAGATATGAGTGCGGTGCGAGTATCACATCACACAGAAAAGGGAAGCGTAGGTACAGTGACGGCTTTAAGTTGAGAGGAGACTTGTAAGGTCCTTACCTTACCGCCTTTCAAAAAGGAAATGAAGGAAATTGATTAATCTGTTTTGAGATTCTCTCGAAAATAAAATGCAAGTGATTTAAGGGTTTTCCCCGTGGTCCAATTGAAGACGTGCATGAAGGAAAACTGTGATTATTGTTCTCCTTCGTACGAAATCAAAATAAAAGCGTGTAACAGCTCTTTCAGTTCTTACGTGCATACCAAAATTGACCATTGTAAATCTCCATTAATAACTATCGCATTAGTGTGGATGTGAATCTTAGTGAATATCGCCGACTAACTCTAGTCGTGCCGACTCGTGCCATTTTTTTTGCGGAGGCCGTGCTTCAGCACGATTTGAAACAGGCGGTTTCAACCGCCTTAAGTTATGATACTAAATCGAATTAAATTCAATGATTTTTATTAGTGACAGAACCGTTCTATCGAATTACTGGCTCATTAACACTTCATTCTAATGCCTGGCAATGCTTTTACGTTGTTTTTTTTTCCAAAAATATATGTATACATTTTAACGGAAGGTATTAATAGCAATCTTATTGTTAACTTATATTTTTCTTTTGCAAACACACATTGCCTGTGCTGTGGTTTGTTCTGTGACATCACCTGTGTCATAGAATAAACAACAGTACCTGCTGGGTTTATCCACTCATTTAATGATGTGGTCTTTATGTATCGGTGTATAGTATGAATGTATATCAGTCTTATTTATATTTATAGTGATAGATAGTAAAATATTATTATAATTAAACTTAATAGTTTTTTCCTAAGGTTAAAATTAATATTAAGTTTATTTTGTAACTTATTGCTACTCTCTAGTATAGACGTGGATAGCTTTAATTGGCCTTTAACTTTGTAACCTAGTTCTTAACAACTATCTGTAATTTTGGCTGTAGTTATCCCTAATAAACAAATTAAAATTAAAAAATGAAAAAACTTACGCAAATTTGACCTGGTTGTATAGTATACAGACTTTTGCCTGTCCATCAGTGGACGAATTCAACAAAAACAACCGCATCCGCATCCGAATGTCAGACTTTTTGGCGGGATTTTGTCGGAGACGGTTGTCTTTTTCTTTAGTTTTCCAAAAAAATGTTACTGTAGGTTTTGGTGTATATCTGTGATAGTTTTTTGGGCAACAAGTGCCTATTAAAGTGTATATTTGCGGGATAGCTAAATAAAAACGTGCAACGACTCTATCGAATTGTTCCAAATTGTCCTTTGTTAAATCGACACTCAACCTACCATCAGTTTAGTGCGGTATTAGCTACAGTGTGGATCACCGAATGGCACTAGTTGCCGCAGCCCTTGCTGCGGTTATAAGTATTCGCGATTTGGCCTATAAGAACTTGTTTCCAATTGGCCGTTAAACCATTTAAAAGAAACATGAATATCACGCGTCAATCAATCAAAAGTGTTGACACACGTCATACGATAAGTCATTAGTCGATCAATCAACAATAATCAACGTCAAATGTCAATCAACCTCTCGTCTATAGGAAATAATTCAGTTTTGTTCGTCGCCAAAAATCTTATTTCAAGGTGCATTCGATGATCATATTTATTACCAAACGTTTGCCCAATTCTACTAACAAGTTTTCCCTTTTTTAAAGATGAGTGATAGATGTAAGCCGCGGCGTATCGATTGGTTCGACGGCATACCTACCGAAGAAACCGTGCGGAACACCAGCTCTAGCGCCTCCAGGTTCACTGATGAAGACCTACCAGACCCTCAGACGACATCCAAACCCACGTATACCGACAAAAAACCCATCGGCTTCAAGAGGCTGTTAGATTTCTCGTTGCTTAAACCACCGATTTTGAACCTCGAAATAGCTGATAGACCGGGCTTTTGGACTCTTTTAGAAACTAAATTAAAGGGAGATGTCATAGTTCTTATAGTAAAAATACTAGGAAATATATACAAGTCGCTGGAACCTGGAGAAAGGTCTAAAATTGTAATCATGCTAAGAGCAAAGTTTGTGAAATCAAATTTTTTGGAAGTTCTGAAAGAATATTTAATAGGGTTGCCTAGTGTAAGAATAGTGGACAAGAGGATGAATTCACACTTATGGAACGATGTGCAGTCATTTTATTTTGAGGTGGTAACCCTGTGTGAAGGTATCTATAACTTCGGCGAAAGCAGTAAGGAGTATTTGGAGAAAGTTTATGATTTGCTTGAAGTTACTGAGACCAGTGCTCTCGGTGTCATCAAGGAGCACAGAGAAACATTCAGTAATAGTTTCTTTGAAAAGATTGTTCATTTGAAGTCTCAAATAATGCCATATACCGACAAGCAAACTACTGTACAACAAAAGACGTTCAGTGACCATTTATATGAACAAGTTGTTCAATTAACATCTAGACTTTCGCAACTTCTCTTCAAGGTTAGTACCTACCAGATTACAAATGGATCATAGAACATTTTTAGTAAAATGTCTTGCTGTAAGTAAGAACAAAAATTTGTTATAAATAATAGGTAATTGTATTTTTCGTTTTTACATTTACTTTTCAATAAGTACTATACATGAGGCTATAGATGCATATATTGTATTGTTTTTGCATTAAAAAGTTAGCCTCTAGTTAGCAAATATCTTTAAAAAAAATACATTAGGAAGTTAGATTTTCAAATCCATTTGTAGTTTAAAAAATACGTAGGTACCTAGCTAGTTCATTAAAGAGAATCATCAAGAATGTCATATTGTAATCTATAAAATATCTTTCATTTCAGACTCCCGTTGTTAATCCCATCCAAACATCTGAATGTAACATCAGTACTTCAATCCAAAATACTGAATGTGAAATGAAAGATGAAAGCTTTCAGAAGCTCTCTATTTTCCCTAGCAAAGTTGACTTGCTTGAAGAAAACAGCATTAAAATCTTACCAAATATAATAGACGGTGCTTATCCAAGTGTGAAGGATTATTTAGACTTGCAATTCAAGTTGTTGAGGGAAGATTGCTTCGGACCACTACGGGAAGGAATATGTATGTTTGTAAAAAAATTGCTCACAAAATAATTATTTGCTAACATAATAATAATGTTTATGTACTTACTCATTTCTTTTCTTTTAGGCAAATATATCGAGAATCCATCTAAGAAAAGACATGAGAATATTAGGTACAATATTTTTCTTTACATTTAAAATATTACATTAGTTCAATAAATAAAAACAGAAATAATGTAAGGCATATAATATAATATGATAAATGCATGAGAAATAATGTAAGGCGTATGTGAAGTGATGTTTTAAATTCTCCATTGGATCCACACGTTTTAATTTTATACTTTCACTAAGTTGCTGATATAATGGTTACAACATGATAAGGGACCACGTACCGGAAGACGCAGCGTAGATCGTCGGTCGTGTGGGGGGCCTCTCCCACACGACTGACGATCTGGTGACGGTCGCGGGACCCAGCTTGTATGAGGATAGCGCGGGACCGGCCGTCGTGGAGCTCGCTGGGGTGGCCTTTGTTCAGCAGTGGACGTCTTTCGGCTGATATGATGATGATGAACATATTGCCTTGCAGAGTCTACCCAGAGGTGCGTGTGATCCGTATATGCATCTCTAACAAGAAAGTGGGCCATTTGGTGGACATTTCGTGCACCGAGCGTAATGTTGGCGGCGTGGTTGACTGCAGGAAGTATGCACTCAACAAGCAACTCATGTTTGGATCACTGCTGTTATTCACCGCTGACAACTTCGATACGATACTGTGTGCTACGGTGTTAGATTCTAACTTGGGTCTCCTTGCCGAAGGACATGTAAGTAGGAAAATGATTTACTCTTTCAATCATGGAAGTATTATACAAACTTTTGCCATTCAACTAAATGTTAAGTATGCCTGTTGAACAGTTGTGTGTAATGAACTCCTAAATAACATGCATTTTAATGAAAGAATACTTAAAGATAATTGAATAAAACAGACATCGGTCTGATAGTGTCTAATCAAGTTCCAATCCAAGAGAGAGCGTCGAGTTCAAGAGAGAGCGTCAGTGGCGTCGGGGATAAGACGCGGCCTATCATATCGAAAGGTCCGGAGTTCGATCCCCAGCTGCGCCATGTACCAATGGGTTTTTCTCGAAACTTAAGTACATTTACTGACTGCTCTCAAACGGTGAAGGAAAACATCGTGAGGATACCTGCATACGCCGATGAAGAAATTCTTAGGCGCATGTGAAGTCCGCCAACCCGCACTGGGCTAGCGTGGTGGACTATAGCCCGAACGCCCTCGTTGAGAGGGTAGGCCTGAGCCCCAGCAGTGGGGACATGTTAATAGGCTGTTGATGAAGTTCCAATCCAATATGTAAGGTCACTCACTAACATACCCACTCTGAAACTTGTATTACGTAAAATGGGAGGTCAAAGATTAATAAATAATTTAGAAAATACATTTAAAACGAAAACTATTCTCAGGTGGCAGTGTCGTTCCAAATCCCGGTATCAGAGCAGATATTCTCCAAACCGTACTTGATGGTGGAAAGTGAGGTATTCTTCGAGCCGTACCACCGCGTTCTCAAAGTATTGCAGAACTCCAGACTGGACGACTTGCCAATGCGCAAATACATAGTTGATGTGCAGGTAAATACGTTTTTATGCTAGTAGGGCCCGTCGTTCAACAAAAATCAACCAATCAAAATAAAACCAAGTTAAGCATAATGATTTTGATTGGTTAATTTTTGTTGCATCGATGTCGCGTCGCTGTTGCATCGCATAGTGAACATCGGGCCTACATTGGACATCTATTTCACTGATTGTTTTAATGGCGACACAATAATTTTCCGCACGCAATCTCCAAGCAGCCGTAAATCGAAACTTTTTCAGTACGAGTTGACATTCCATAAGACCGAAATTCAAATGTGAGTGAAGTGAAGAAATGTGTGTGAAATGATGAGATGAGTGTGAAGAAAATTATCCATCTCTTGCTGCGATCACCAAAGTGTTGGTGATCGCAGATCTATTGGTACAATCAGTATCGCGTCGCCAATTCAGCAAACTTTATAGCTTATCAATTGATTTACAATTTAAACTTAATTTAATACACTTAATCAGTCAATTAAAAAGTTCAAGACATTTGTAAGTGTACAAGACTGATGGAGGCTAAAAAAGGAACTGCTGCCTAGCAGACAGTCCACTGATGGAAAGGGATTATTGAATTAAATAATGGGGAGGAAGACTCATACAATTGTGTTGTCTATTTATTGACAAGTTAACAGTGACTATTAATATATAGTAGACTGAGGTAAGACTGCCCAGATGTACAAACATAAACGATTGTATCTCTGACTTTTATCGTTATAAATAAATATTTCATATATACATGGATGGAATTGGTAAGTGATTTCACTGGATTAGTTATTAACTATCTGAATGAAAAAGGGAGCCAGATCAAATTGAGATTTGTACTAAATTATCTGTCCATAATGGACACCTACGGTCCTGTATATTCATTTCGATTTCTGTACCTCAAATCTATTGACCATGCTAACAATGCGGTCAAATAAAGAGTATAGTCCCTGTAGAGGTTTTTTGGTTAAAGTGTGAAGTTGGCTGACTACTACGCTATGAGTAATTTTAGGTATCAAAGGGGAGCTGTGCGGGGGTTCACTAGAGACGCTCATTCAATTTCAGGAAAAAGTTAATTAATTCGATCAACTGAATAAAATTATCAAGTTTTTGGACATCTCTATTTAACACATATGCACACAGGCTATAAATACTGTCAGCGATGTGCAAATAATCTGTGACTATATTCATTCAGTCGCGAAAAAGTTCCATGGGGACTATAATTGAATTGAATTTTTTTTGTTCTTTCAGAAAGAAACTCACGCACCGGCGTACTTAACACCACATACTGAATACGTGGTACATGAGGTTGGTTATATTCATGGATTAAGGTTGCCAGTACTCCAACCATCAAACTGGCCAGTTCCCTCAGCAATTGGGCTTGACGAATCCCAAATGGAGGCCTTTACTTTTGCCTTAACGAGAGAATTCGCCGTAATACAAGGACCACCAGGTACTGGCAAGACTTTCATAGGCGTTAAAATCGCTTCAACGCTAATCGGCAATTTGCCTCTAAAAAATACGCCAATGTTGATAATTTGCTACACGAATCACGCCCTTGATCAGTTTTTAGAAGGCATTTTGAATGTTACGACCAATATTGTAAGGCTAGGCAGTCAGAGTAAAAGTGAAGTGTTAAAAGATTATACAATATACAATATGCGGTCTAGAATTAAATCGAAATACTCTCAATTATACGGCATGAAGAGGTCCGAATTAGAGGAAATTTCCAGGCAAATGAAAGATATTGAAACTGATATAGAGAAATGTGAGAAAGAAATACTTTCATACAAACGTGGTCGATCGCCGCATAACGAACTGGAATGTGGAAATATCCTTTGTTGGCTTTTTGCTCATCTGCAAGGAGATTTTCAAATGTATGATTGGGATAAACAAGCTGGCAATGTGATCTGTTTCTCTGAGGAATCGGCATTAGACCTGCATACGATCGACTCTATGACAAAGAACATTAGATACGAGACTGAGGGGACCGATGACTACTACTTGAGGCAAATAAAGGCGGATGTCTTCGAGAGTCATACACATAAAGTAAAAAAGAGGTTAAACTTTTTTAAGGTAAGTGGCTGTGGTGGGAACTGTCAATGAAAAATATTTCGGGTCCTGTGACCAACACTTCTCAAGTTATGGAAGGAAAACTGTAAAATAAATGACTACGGAACCTTACTTACGAAACCTAAAAAAACATTGTAAAACAAAACCCACCCATTTTGTAATTTGACGGTGAAATCTTTCTAAAAATTCCAGACACAAATTTGTCTGGCTCTATACGGGGATAAAGAACGGACCGCCACGGCCGTCACAGAGAGAGATGTGTTCCGGCTATTGCCTCAGCAGTGGTGGGACGTATACTTCAAGGCGGTCGCAGAACTCAAGAGAGCGCAGACGAGGAAAATGAATAGTTTGATGGTAAGTCTCAACTTCATCGTGAATCGTATCCTTTCCTACTAATATTATAAAGGCGAAAGTTTGTAAGGATGTGAGGATGTTTGTTACTCTTTCACGCAAAAACTACCGAACAGATTTTGATGAAACTGGGTACAGTGATAGCTTACTTCCTGTAATAACATATAGAATACTTTTTAACGCGGACGAAGTAGTTTCATAAAAATCTGTTTGGTAGTTTTTGCGTGAAAGAGTAACAAACATACATCGTCACATCCTTACAAACTTTCGCCTTTTTATTATTAGAATGATATGATGATTCAAATAGGTACGGCGGCCCTGACGGGATGTTTAAAAAAAAATTCGTTAACAAAAGTATTTTGATCAGGTAAAACACAACGCCTGCAGCTCTGAGTTGGACGAATTGGCAACGCTGAACGACGGGGAGGTACTCAAGACCGCCCGTGTCGTCGGTATGACCACCACCACCGCCGCCCGGAGGCACGACCTCATGAAGATACTCAAGTCGCCCATAGGTACGTATTATTTGTGGTGTGGGCTCTTTCTACGGTTATACAGCATTGCCTCAGTGTCCGGTGAGTGCTCTCACTAGTGTGCGTAAATTCTTCCTACTTGGCGAGGTACGTATTGTACGTACGCTTGGATTCTACTTTTCAACCGACTTCTAAAAAAACGGAGTCACTCAGTGAAGGAGGAAATCCACTTAGTTCCCGCGAATTTGACCAGATTGTAGGTCCATCTTATGGGAGGCCTGCCCACAGTACGTCTTTCGGTGCGTGGTCCCTGATGTGCCATGTCCACTACCACTTGCCTGGCACTTCGTCGAGCTATGTCGGCAGCTTTGGTTCTCCTTATCCGCATTTAGTGGCAGTGAACTGCAGGCAACTGCAAATACGTCTCGCAGTTTGAGAGTTAGAGTCCGTTCAGACCAAGCGGAAATTTGCCCGAGCACTTTTTGACGTCATTGTCAAATGAACCATATCACTATACCCTAAAGAACAAAATCGTATGAATGGCCTCGAGCCTTTTCTCCCCTATTTTAGTAATAATACATAATAATAAAAAGTTTTTATTAAAACATTCTTGTGTTCCTTTTCAGTGATAGTGGAGGAAGCGGCTGAGGTGTTGGAGGCCCACATTGTGGCGTCGCTGACACACAGTTGCCAGCATCTCATACTTATTGGTAAATATGTTATGTCCCACGATTTGAACGAGTATCTTTTTAAAAATAAAGTAACACTAAACGTCCTGGGAACTTTTGCCACCTGTCAGATAATTTAGGTTAATCGAATTTTTTTTCGTTGAATTTGTTAGTTTCAGCCTTGCGTATTATTTTTAATTGTGGGTTTCTAAACGTGACTTATCACGTTTCTAATTAGAACTAGACCGTAATATTGGATTTTTGTGGTCTAGGGGTAGCTATGGCTGTCAATTAATCCAGGAAAAATTATATCAATTTAAAACTGCTTCCTGCTAGACGGCACCACTAGCGCACGACTCTAAAAATCGCTTAATTTATCTTCTTTTTTTTTACAGGTGACCACAAGCAACTGCGACCGACAGCCGCCCACTACACGCTAGCCAAAGAGTGCAATCTAGACATATCTCTATTTGAGCGCATGATTCGGAACGGCGTGCACGCGCGCACTTTGACCACCCAGCGGCGCATGCGGCCCAACTTCGCGGGGCTTTTGGTCCCCGTTATATACGAGAAATTGGACGCGCATCCTAGTGTGTACGAGTATGAACACGTCAGAGGAATGAGGGACAATTTATTTTTTTACAACCATGGCGTCTTTGAAGATCCTGATGTAAGTTGTCGTAAGCAAAATTCTACGCGGCTTAACGCGCGTAGAAAAGTTTTTCCCGGGGTAGAATAGCCTGTGCTATTCTGATGTATTATTTACTAGCCCTCTATGTAGGCGTTTTGTTACAGGGGTATTAGTGGACGTCACGCGACTTTGTCAGCGTTAAAAAGTAGCCTATATGTTATTCCAGGATATAAGCTATCACTGTACCAAGTTTCATCAAAATCTGATCGGTAGTTTTTGCATGAATAAGTAACAAACGTACATCCTCACATCTTCACATCCTTACAACCTTACTTTCGCCTTTATAATATTAGTAGGACTACCTGTTTCCCTCGGCTTCGCCCGCGTTTCCAGTCCAGCCTTAGAATTCAAACAGTAGTTTTTTAGCAATTTACTTTAGCCATTAATTTTGCAGGTTTCTGAAGACAGCTGGAGCTACAAGAACACGCACGAGGCGAAGTGGTGTGTCTCACTTGCGAATTATTTACGCCGAGTGGAGTATAAGGAAGAGGAGATCACGATACTTGCCACTTACACTGACCAAGCTACTTTAATCAAAGAGGTGAGTATCAACAGCCTATTAACATGTCTTCACTGCTGGGGCTCTTGAGAGGGCCTACCCTCTCAACGAAGGCGTTCGTCCTATAGTCCACCACGCGAGCCCAGTGCGGGTTGGTGGACAAAGAGTTGAGTGAGCACCCACATTTTTCAAGGTTTCCATAAAACTGACATAACTATGAACACGGTATTTCGGAATAGTAATAAAAGTTTCGAATAAAAGTGGCTGAAGTGAGAGGTTCAGAAAAATCACTGTTACAACAGCAAAAATATTTTCTTGCATACGAATACACTGGGAACATTTATACAACGTAATTTTTAGGGTTCCGTACCTCAAAAGAGGAAAAAAAGGAACCCTTGAAAAACCAACTTCTAAGTGAGCGCGGTCAGAAGATATGGGCGATTTGGTCGCATTTTTTAGTATAACATCGAATCGAAACCTATGGGGTACTTCCTGTTGACCTAGATTTTTGAAATTTGGCAAGAAGTACGGTCTTATAGCACAAGTAAATGAAAAAATCCGAAAACGTTTTTTTTTATCTACCACCGTTTCCTAGGTGTTAGCGCTGGGAAGAAGAAACGGCGCAACAAACTCCCACACACGTTTAAAATCAAGTTTGTATAGCATTATCTTTGTAAATATTGTGCGAGAGAGAGATTGTGTTTCCCAAGATACTCGAGCAAACTACTATTTGGCTGTATTGTTGAATAGCTGATTGATTGATTGTCTTTATTCCAGCTCAGCAAAAGTTACAGTATGTTAAGCGACATTAAAATCTGCTCAGTGGACAATTACCAAGGGGAAGAGAACAGGATAGTGATATTGTCCCTGGTGAGGAGCAACAGAGAGGGCAAGATCGGATTTTTGAAAGCCGCGAACAGAATCTGCGTTGCGTTGTCTCGAGCCAAAGAAGGTATGGTTCTTCATTATTAATGAGCATTACGTGCTGCCACACATGCATGACCGTTTAATTGTAGTGATTGACGCGAATGACATGCAAACTACGTGCTGGCCGTTGATTCACAATCGCGCGTACATAGCAAGCATAATGGTCATGGGGCATCATGCAGCATGATAATTCACGTAAACGTAACGCATGTCATGCCGCATGATTGTTTAGGGACCGCTTTAAGGGGCATTGCATGTTGACATTATTCAGTTTGACCCAACAGTCAACCAGCAGTCATATCCATAGGTTCTATTCTAATTTGGAACTAACAGACAAAATACTTGTCAAGTACTTTATTACCGAAAATAAATCCTACGATTCTTCTTCGTCCTCTTCATCATCGGCCATAGTGGTCGTTGTGTTGAAGATCACTTTGACAATAGCCCTGAGTGCTTTCCTTGCGCCCTGACGCAGGAGGGTTAGCTTGAACTGCATCAGCACAATTAGGTATGTTGACATGAAAGATATGTTCTGAAATGGAAAAGACAAGAATCGGGATAGTCTCTTTCTTTTCTTTCTTTCTCGCCCTATTATTCTTATTATTTGTGGTGGGGCTCTTTCAATGCTTATCCAGCCTTCTATCACTGCGACCATTGCTGATCTATTGTGATCGCCGCCTTACTTTCAATTCAGTGCTAAGCTTTTCGGCAGTTAGGAACTTCAGCACTTTTGGCACTGATTTGTTTAAATTTCACCAGGTTGAAGTAGGTAGTTGCCCAAATGAGTGCTTCTTTCACGGATCTCTTCCACCCAAAGTTCTAGTGGAAGAAACTCTTACAGAGTTAAGTAGGTACGCCTTAGTTCACTGTAATTTTAAATAGTGTGTACTGAGGAATTTAAAAAAGATAAAAGATTGAGGGATGAAGCTTGTAATCCTTGGGGTTTAGGATAAGCTGAACCAGTACACGAGTACAGCCATTCGTTTTGCGATCAGTGCATTGCGCTCACACAGCAAATGCCATATCGTCTCGCTAGTCCTTACTTGCAGCCCTATCTTAGATTGTGCCTTGCACCGAGTTAGCCGATAAAACGCTCGTCTTACGATGTTTTAGGATAGCAGCTACAGCTATTGAAGTGATCAATCTGTAAAGTTTTCTAATAGAGAATCTGTTAAACTCACGGCAGTGAATAGTTCTCTGTTGATGTTTGTGAAGCCATCCAGGTTCATGATGGGAGGGTTCTTGGAGATGGCGACCAGAAACATCTCCACCTCACGCTGGGTGGTGCGGTCGATAGAGCCCAGGTTTACATTGAGGAGGCGAAGTTGGAACTCAAGACCCACCTGACAAACAAAAATCAACCTAGAGCACAGCGATTTAAAGTGCATCGATATATGTGTGGCGTTCTTTCATTACGTACTCAAGCAATGGATCTGATTTATTATTTATAAGGATATTATTATACGACAACAGAGAGAGATAGAATGACGCAAACAGGTTGCGCGCGAGCAAGACGAAATTAATTACGACAACGTGGCCTAATTTATGAGGTCCAAATCTCTCGTTTGTTTTACTTATACAGATGACTAAAAGCCAAGCTGCGTGGTGCACCCGGTGTTCATAACTAGCAGAGAATGTTCATGGACTGATGATAATTATGATCAACCATACTACGTTATGTTTGTATTTCTTCTTCGGGTGGTGCCATATTTTAACAAAGGTTGATTAGCGATCATTAAAGCGACTCCCAGACCCTCGACACAGCAGATCTTAACAGGGAAGGGGTGCTTTTGTTGTACCATTGGCGAAGATTTTTAAGCCGGTTTTTTTGTTCCTGTTCTATCGTTTTAGGTTGGTACTAAAATGGTATGATATTTACGGACCTTTCTAGAAGCGTGATAGGCCTCATTGCAGATAATAAAGAGTAGGGTCATGCAGTACCCCACAATGACAAACAATCCCATCTCCTTGTAGCTGAGACCTCTCTCCAAAATCTCGGACAGAGCACCGTACAATGATATTGTCGTCGTGAAAAATATCACCATGCAGTAGATGCCATACATGTTGGAGTAAGCTCGACCTGAACACAGTGAGGTCATTTTTTATTTATTTTAGCTACGTTATTTCAATTAGATGTAGCTCAACCCTAAAACCTTCTACTATATCGGACCAGTAGTGGACTTAAAATAAGGCTGTTGTTGATAATAATGTACTATCAATCATGAGCCTGTCGACATCCACTGTTGGACATATGCATATCCGCAATAACTACTTTCAGGCGCAGGATTCCACGCTATGCTTCTTACCGGTGGCATCGTACATCCTTTCTGCGACGATGGGGCCTGTCCATTTCGTAAGCCCTTCAACGTCTACTGCTGGACTTAGGCCATCCCCAATGAACGCCACCACATCCGGTCCTCCGGTCTCCGCATCTGGATGCCTCTTCCGGCCACATTATTTAGGTCGTCGGTCTTCACTCCAGAACTCGTCTACCCAACGACCTTCGGTTTTGCGACAGATTTGATGTGACCTGGCCACCTTGCTAATCCTTTCGGCTATGTCGGTAACCTTAGTTCTCCGTCGGAGTAAGGTCTCGATGTGTCATCGATCAGTTACATGTGATTAACTCTATCAGGTTTTAATCTAAATGATGACCCACCGAGTTGTTGCATCATGTGCGATAGGTCGACCCACAGGTGGCGGTACTGCGCTAGCTTGAGCGCCGGGTGGTCTGCTTCCAACGCCTTGTGCAGGTTCATGGCCAGACCCTTGGAGGCGGTGCCAAATGCGTTGCAGTTTATGTACCTGGATAATACGAAGTTCTCATAATAACGTAGACAGAAAATAACCTTAAATTTTCCTAAGCTCGGAAGGATATGATGTGGCAGAATACAGGCGGGCCACGTTTCGTCTATATGGTAATTAGAGGTTTTGTACGTCGGTACTTAAACACGGTGAAACTGGTACAAAATCGCGTCAAATTATTAATTGAATTAGCTTTCTGCGAACGTTGTGAGACGTTTGTATGACCACAAAAGTCCTCGAACGAGATAGGACAAAAACTAGGTCATACATTTAGAGTGACAACGACAAGTGTGACCATCAATTCAAGCGATTCTTACTGGCCATATTAGTATGACTACCAATAAACGGGGGTAATAAATACATCCATATTTTCTATTGACTCAACTTGTACAAAGTTGTCTGTCCTCACGACCCTTGGCGTTGGAGTCCAACGACCAAGCCGCTAAGCTAATAAGGGTATATCCTAATAATTCCCCATAATTTAGTTCTACAGAACTGTTGGGATGGGATACTCACCAGTATCAGTTAGTAGTCCTCCGTATGTCAAAAATACATATACATGGGAAACATAATTAGCAATATGAAGCCTCGAAAATGGGGAACTACTATGATGCACCCGCCAATTGTAAATACATTGACATACCACTGAGAACAGAATCCGTCCAGCATCGCGATGATGTGATAGTACGCGAACGAGTGCCACAGCTCGAAGTCGTCTTGCAGGTAGTGCTGCGACAGTATCACGGCGACACTGAGCCCCCACGAGAAGAGGCACAGGCCCCACGTCAGGTAATACAGGTTGCCTGGTAATACATTGACATACCACAGAGAACAGAATCCGTCCAGCATCGCGATGATGTGATAGTACGCGAACCAGTGCCACAGCTCGAAGTCGTCCTGCAGGTAGTGCTGCGACAGTATCACGGCGACACTGAGCCCCCGCGAGAAGAGGCACAGGCCCCACGTCAGGTAATACAGGTTGCCTGGTAATACATTGACATACCACAGAGAACAGAATCCGTCCAGCATCGCGATGATGTGATAGTACGCGAACCAGTGCCACAGCTCGAAGTCGTCCTGCAGGTAGTGCTGCGACAGTATCACGGCGACACTGAGCCCCCGCGAGAAGAGGCACAGGCCCCACGTCAGGTAATACAGGTTGCCTGGTAATACATTGACATACCACAGAGAACAGAATCCGTCCAGCATCGCGATGATGTGATAGTACGCGAACGAGTGCCACAGCTCGAAGTCGTCCTGCAGGTAGTGCTGCGACAGTATCACGGCGACACTGAGCCCCCGCGAGAAGAGGCACAGGCCCCACGTCAGGTAATACAGGTTGCCTGGTAATACGTTGACATACCACAGAGAACAGAATCCGTCCAGCATCGCGATGATGTGATAGTACGCGAACGAGTGCCACAGCTCGAAGTCGTCCTGCAGGTAGTGCTGCGACAGTATCACGGCGACACTGAGCCCCCACGAGAAGAGGCACAGGCCCCACGTCAGGTAATACAGGTTGCCTGGTAATACATTGACATACCACAGAGAACAGAATCCGTCCAGCATCGCGATGATGTGATAGTACGCGAACGAGTGCCACAGCTCGAAGTCGTCCTGCAGGTAGTGCTGCGACAGTATCACGGCGACACTGAGCCCCCACGAGAAGAGGCACAGGCCCCACGTCAGGTAATACAGGTTGCCTGGTAATACATTGACATACCACAGAAAACAGAATCCGTCCAGCATCGCGATGATGTGATAGTACGCGAACCAGTGCCACAGCTCGAAGTCGTCCTGCAGGTAGTGCTGTGACAGTATCACGGCGACACTGAGCCCCCGCGAGAAGAGGCACAGGCCCCACGTCAGGTAATACAGGTTGCCTGGTAATACATTGACATACCACAGAGAGCAGAATCCGTCCAGCATCGCGATGATGTGATAGTACGCGAACGAGTGCCACAGCTCGAAGTCGTCCTGCAGGTAGTGCTGCGACAGTATCACGGCGACACTGAGCCCCCACGAGAAGAGGCACAGGCCCCACGTCAGGTAGTACAGGTTGGGGAACACTATGGGGGTACCAGTGATCTTGAGGTATTTCAGCTGAAAATCCAGTAAAATAAAAGTAAGGACACTCTGCACAACCACTAATCGGCTTAATTATTTTTTTATAAAGTGTTTTTTTTTTCAGAATGGTTTAGGCGTAAAATATAGTAGCATTAAGTTACTTTCCCATTTATATTACCTATTATTATATTAGTGTGGATTCTTAAAGTATACATTATGTATACTCTAAGGTATGGATTATTATTAGCAAATAAATCGATTTAATTCATTTGTAGGTGAACATTAATTAGTGCAGCTGTCGAAATTGTGTACAGTTTGTAGGAGGATCCTGCGGCGGTTCACCCGCTGGATATGTACAGTCGACCGCACGTCAGTGAAAACTGACCTTAGCCCAGCCTATTAGGAAGTTTCAATACTATGAGAGACTTGTGGTCGACCGTACATAGCTTATGCAGCTCTAAACTGAAAGGAACTACATTGTATTATACCTGATAATGTGTCCACATATTTTTAAATATCGCCACCTGAGGCCCGTGCCGCCACGAAGCAATCGGCAATAGGAAATGTGGTATGAGGATGCTCAAGAAGATAATATTGTAGATGACCTCGTCGAAACGCTTGGTTGAACTCTTCTGGAAGTTTTCTAGCCGCTCTCTACCCACTGAAATATTAAATAGGTGCTAACGTCGACCGATATGCACTAATAGGCGGTGAACGGAAAAAACATTACCGCACATAGGCTAGTTTAGTGAAAAGGCTCAGCTTTGACGGCTCTAAGCTTTAAGCTCAAGATTTCAAAGCTCAGTAGCCGCGATGGAGCCTTAGCTAAGACGCTCAAACTTACAACACTGTAATAGATAGACGCCTCATGCAAGACGATAAATTCTGGCAATCTACGCGACTCTCCACCAGCACAATGCTATTCTTCACCCTATAAAGTCGTTCTAAAGTAAAAATTACTCATTGTTTCATGTTTGTATATTTTATGTTCCTGTTTATAGCTCTTGACTTTTTTTTTGCTCGGCTCCCAAGGGTCATAGTGATGTCAATTAGCCTACAGCTTTTCTCAAGAATTGAGGAAAGCTATAGGCTAATACCGACGACCTAAAGAAGGTGGCCGGACGCGGCTAGATGCGGAGCGGAGGACCAGGTGTGGTGGCGTTCGTTGGGGAAGGCCTATGTCCAGCAATGGGCGCTAAAAGGCTGAAATGATGAGTATAGATAGATGTTCTTCTGTACGCCTATTTCCTAGTTCACATTACCTCTAATAACTATGATGCACTCCAGACTCCATACAAGGTACGCCCAAAGAGTTGCTTTTGATATCCAGTTGAACGTTGTTCGCGTAGTTGTCTGGGCATCTACAAATGAGCAAAGAAACATCACCTATCGTTTATTCTGCTTTCGCAAATGCGTTTGTTTTCTTAAGACACATAATGCGGTCCCTACACGATCATGCTGCACGACATGCGTTACGTTTACGTGAATTATCATGCTGCATAATGGACCCTCATGATTGCTTACAATCACTTAGTACAGTGAAGATTACGCGCGATTCGGCCAGCACGTAGCTTGCATGTCATGCACGTAGTTTGCATGTCATTCGCGTCAATCACTGCAGCTAGACGGTCATGCATGAGTGACAGCACGTAATGCATGTCATGCAGCATGATCGTGTAGGGACCACTTAAGGAACAGCGGATTATAGGTATTTACTTTTAGGCACCCTCATGATGGGCATGACTCCGGTGAGCTGAAACAACACTAACAAGCTCTTGGTCGTCAAATAAAAGCTGTCGTGCTCATCCAGCAGCGCCCCGTCCTTGTCTGTGATCTGTGGCCCGTACAGGTCCTTAGCTTCATAACCTGGGGAAAGTCATCAGAGTGTAGAGTTCCTTCTGCCAAATCTTTTTTTTTGTTTTCTAGAATATCTCAACCAGAGTTTTTCTATCATTGCCGGGAATTTTGCATTTTTGTTTCTTTCGGCTCACACGGTCTAATTACACCATATGGTTAGTAGTACCTAGTAGTATATATACTTAGGATCGCCCGGAGTATTTTTTTTTCCTTCATGAATAGGTAACACTGAGTATATTTTAAAAATACAGTAGTACTTACCACAAATTAAGTCAATTGTGTTATCATAAAAACATTAAAAAGCAATATTTTTTTTACCTTTCATTTCTTTCCCATCAATTTTTCCAAACATATCCCTATTCCGTATTTCTTCGTTCTGATTTGGATTATACATCCTGAACTTATGTTTGTTCATGGTCGGTTACCGTTCTAAACTTTGAATTCGATATGAACAGTTGAGTCGTGGCTAAGAATGAACTAAATTAAGCTCAATTTTAAAGTAACAAAATAAAACGGTAATCAATCATCTTACCTTACTCGGTTATGCGCATTTGTCAGTCCATTTATTAGGAAAGAATATTTGAGTATTAATACTAGTAATAAAGGAAAGAATGGAGTGGATCTTCTAATACTTTTTAAGTATAGTGTAAAAACAGTAAAAAACATACATACAGCCGAACATAGAACCTCCTCCTTTTTTCGAAGTTAAAAATAGGCTATGTCGTATAAGATCAAATATCAGTTTCAGTACAAATTATTTAGGTTATTTTCTAGACTCGGTATTAAATACAGCTCAATCCGGATCTTGGAATACTCAGAATACACAAAAAAAATTGTACCTTTACCCTAAAGTCTCAATTTTCTGTACTGTATATTCCCATGGTACAGTAGCTCGAGGAATCAAGCTTAATCAAAGTAAATGAGCAAACCGCATAAAATGATCCAATTCAAACTACAAAATCGTGCGGAACAAAACTCGAAAAGGGGAAATTGGTAGAGTAGTTTTCGAGATACAAATAGAACAAAAACACTGATTAAAAATGTATACGTTAGTGTAGATCACCGAGCCATTAATTCATATTTTACACAAATGGCGTCTATAACACTAAACGAGTCCATAAGTGAGACAAATGATGTATGGCTTGTGGACCTGTCTTAATTATTCACTAGTCTAGCTTTAGACAGCAAATACATGCATTACCTAAGTGTTATCAGACAGAAGTATTCTCGAATACGCCTCCCCGATATTGTCTCCTTGTTAGCACCCACAAAAAAATTATTAGACTGACAAACTAGACTTGCCATCGCTGCAGGGATTCCAAGACAGCCCAGGTTTCGATAGAGATAAAGGCTTTCTAGGTAGTCCACAAATGCAAACACAAGGTCTGATTGTACTCCTCGGTCTTCTGTTCAATCTGCTGCAATCTGTGAATGTGGTCTACGGCTCTGTAGTCTTTCTGAAACCCAGCCTGTTCCGAAGACATCGGGCGAGACGGCTCGTAATAAACCTCGAGAACAGCTTGTAGACGTGGCTTAGGAGAGAGATCGGCGTGTAATTCTGAATTTTAAAAGTGCATTTAAATACAACCCTTGCCATTTGTGTTGACAGGTTTCTACATATTCGGCAACATGGGTGTGCTAAAGTCGGCCAGTCCAATATGGAGGTGTATCAACGACAAACTGGTGGCGCAGAAAGCGATTGGAAACGAATTCGCTTTACGCTGCGACGAGCATGAAAACACGCTCGAGGTATGTCTGAAACGTCCCTTTTGCCTTTCACAGCTGTACGTACAGTTGGGGCACAGGCCTACCGTCGTCTCCACTCAACGGAAGCGCAAGCACTATAGTCCACCACGCTAGCCTGTGCTTGTTGGTGGAATTATCATGCATCTTAGATTTTTTCTTAGGCGCATGCAGGTTTCCTCGCCATGTTTTGCTTCACTTTAAAAGCTTGGTCGCATGTTGATGTCACGGCTGGATACAGGCCTCCCCTAAGGGCCACCACACCCGACCCTCATCCCATCCAGCTGCTTCTAGCAACCTTTTTCAGGTCGTTGGTCCATATGGCAGGACGTACGTACGTGCTCTCCACTCCAGAACTAGTCTGCTTAACCGGCCATCGGGTTTATGTGAACTTTTAGATTAGAAGTATCATGTATTGTATTCCCCATCCCATAAAAGTGTTTCTTTAAAATGTCTAATATAGGCCCGATTCTGAGGCACAAAGTTAAAATTTGACAGCAAAAAAATTGTTTCTATCACTCTGTCACACAGTATTAAGAAGATAAGGACGACAATAATTTTTTGTGCTGTCATATTTTAACTTTGTGCATTCAGGATCAGGCCTAATATTTAATGGCCTTTTCAGGTTGCTTCTACGAAAGATCTCGACAATTGCATTAAAGGAAAATGTTTACGGGTTTGTGAAAGTGAGCGTGATGTTTGCAGATTATGTTTTGAGTGAATATCGCTATAACCCATTTCTCTCTATTAGGTATACAAAATAATATTAATAACAAAATTATATTTTCTATAAAAAATAAAGTGATTTTATTGTTTAAGTAAAGAAAGAAGCTATTTTGCAGTGCCTCTAAATTTTTTAATTTATTTATCAATATAACATTTCATAATTTTTGCCCTATTGTGATACATTGAAAATTGGAATGCTAAAATAAATTATGTAATAAAATAAGAAATTTATACTATTAACATAATATATTATTATTTGTCCATATTAAAATAAAATACAAAAATAACATATCTATCATTCATTCCCTTACCCAAAGCCTAGACTACACGAGAGCGGCTCTGCATACAACTTTTTTCATTTTGTTTTACCCTATAATAATTATGTACGCAAATCGAAGTCGAACCGGCGTTGTGTCTTCCGGGCCTACTAATTGTGTAACCGTGTAGAACTTATACATACATACAGGACGAAGTCGGCAACAAAAATAGGTACCTCTAACCTTTTTGACTGTTATATTTTTGTTATAATATATTACCTGCTCTAATGCCATACGAACACGTCGAAAAATTTATTATTAAAAACTTGGCGTAAGTACACTGGGTACATTTATATCAACTTTTTATCTACCACCGCTTACAAGGTGTTAGCTCTGAGAAGAAGCTGTCACATCTTTTAAAATCAATTTTGTACATACCATTATTTCTGTAAAGAATGTGCGAAGTTGAAATAACATTACCAGGCATCTTTGTGCCTTTTTGCTATTAGTGATTCAATTATCCTCATTTGCGAACAAATTGCAAATTCGTGAATCTCGAACATTTTATTATTTTATGTTGACGATATGACATTTGAATCGTTCGTTATTCTAGCTCAGTTAATCTAAATTGCAAGTACACTCGACCGCACGTCAGTGGATATACTTTGACCTTGAGCTGGCCTGGCCTATTAGGGAATTCCAATACTATGAGGGACCAATTTGTACTGGTTTTGTTTCCACTGACGTGCGGTCGAGAGTACTAGTAATATGTAAATGTGACATGCAATAAAAATTTGAATACATAATACATGTAATGTATGAATAATCAGTACTAAAAAAAATGAAAATAAAGTATTCTTAAGCCAGCACCATACACGTTGAGCAAACAATGTACTTCACCACAGTATCTTCTACAGTATGCACAGTATCACTTCTGAAATCTTCATGAAAATCAATTTTCATTACAAATGCCAAAAAAATACTTAGTCATAAATAGGTAAAAAAATAAAAAAAAGTTGGCATTATCAAAATTGATTTTTATGAAGATTTCAGCAGTGAGGATACTATGGTGAAATCGATACATAGCAAACATTCGTGAAGAAAACCTTTGCGATACATTTGTTAAAAGCTTGTGCCAGACATGCTTTGTTTAAGCTACTGAATAACTTCTTTGCATTTAGGGTTTATGTAAATAAATAGATCAGTCAGTCAGCGGTGGATTGCATCAGACAATCATAATCTTGCTTAGCCCTTGGGCAATAGTTGCTAAATAAAGATTAGCAGTGGACTGATTAACTTTTATTACAATAATCCAAGTTCACAAAATTCTGATCTTTGCACTTCGAACGGTATAAGGAAAATTGTCTGTGATTGATTACCTACATTTTTATTTCAAAGTCCAACTAGTGACGAAAGATCGTATGTTTCAGCTGATAACGTGTCACACCTATCGTATTTGGCTTGACATGTGTTAGACTTTGAACTGTAGTAAGAATTAGCAAAGATAAGATATTTTTATGTAAACCTACGAAAGTACATACCTACTGAGTTCGTAACTAAAGAATGACTCAGACGGAATTCAAGACAATCCAAGATTGCGTTTCCGTCATAATCCTTTAAAAAAAAAACTACTTTTGTTGTTGACTCTACGTATTCAAGGTAAAATCCATACACATAAACAAATTTCGCAAATGATCAGTGGGTACCCATTAGAATTGTATCATGAGTAGGTACCTACTAATAATTAGTAGTACTTACTCATATTTAATGAGTAATAAATAATTTCACATTATAGCTCGTTATACCCTCTTCCATTAACCTTGTCTCTCAGTATCATATACCTACTGAACATGTTTTGTAGGCGAAATTTAAAAAGAAACTACAAAAATGATAGGAAAGCTTTTCCTATACTAGTTCTCCCGGTCTTCGATTTTAGTGCACATTCGAGCACAATTTTTGTTCTAAATTATACCTACTACATTTCTTTAACATTTAAAATTAAACTACACTTGTTTACCTTACGTTAGAATGATATCAACGACTTAAGTCCTATTAACCCAATATACCTACGTAATAGACTACCTAACAATATTTTGACTGTGCTTTTAAGTAGTTAACTTATTCCTTCATCACATTCCATTATCACATTACTTAAATAAAAATTAGGCCTAAGCAAAAAGCTATTGTTCTAGGAACTCTTCTATGATATCAGATATATTTTGCGGCGCCTCCAACTGTACGTGGTGCGTGCCTTCTACTTCCACGTATGTGACATCCGTGTACGTTTTTAGCTTCTCTATTACGCTCATGTAGTAGTCCAATCTCTCCCACTTCTGCCCTGGCAACGCCCTGATGTTCAGAACCCTGCATCTCACTTTGCTCGCGTATTCCAGCGCTGTCTCGATCGACATCATGGCTAGACCCGACACCTTGAGTCTCGGATCCCGTTTGAAATAATATCCCTTCTTCTTCATGTGCGCTGGCACCGGCGCCATGCCTCTCTTCATCAGAACCCTGCAGTTGTCCCTCGACACGGACCCCTTGTACGCATCACAGACGATGTCGATCATTTCATCGTACTCGTAGCACGGTATTTTGTCTTCAGTCAGATGCTCGTACTCCAAAAATTTGTCTATGCCCCCGCCTGTGGCCTTCACCATGACAGCGGGCTCGCGGACGGCCGGACTAGCTATATCGATGCAAATAATGTTCTCCACGTCATCGGGGAACGACGCTGCGTACATGAAACTGATAGCGCCCCCCAGCGAGTGCCCTATTAGAGTTACCTTGCTCCAATTGAAGTGTTTGATGATCCTTCTCACGAGGGATATTCCGTCCCAGAATATGTAGTAGTGCATGCCGTTGGGGTAGTGTGTGGAAAGGCCGTGGCCGGGCAGGTCGATGCAGAGGACGGGGGTGGCGGGCGAGAGGAGCGGGACGAGGTTGTCCCAGGTGCCGGCGTTGTCCTGCCAGCCGTGCATGGCGATGATGGGCTGCTTGTCGCGGGGCCCCCACCACCGGCCCGCCACGTGCCCCCACGGCACCGGGATCTCGATCTCTTCCACCCTCACGCCCGCCGGCAACGCTGGAAACATGGTAAAAGGTCACCAGTAAGATTATCGATTTTGCTATTTTTAATGTAGGTAATTATAACATTTAATTAAGTAGGTACAAGTGATTTCCCGATACTTTGCACGCCAGCAATATCACGGCCGGCTCAACGTCAATGTTTAATTAAACAATGATAAATTAGATCATTACCTCATTTAGATAAGCCACCTATTCTATTGACGTTGAGAATATCGGACGTCACTCTAATGAATTCAATCATTAATAAAATCTAATCATATCCACAGAATACATTAATAGTACTCATATCACTAAACCATTACAATGATAAAGATTTATCTGTTTTGAATTCAAGTAAAAAAGGAAAGGGCGGAAAGTCTTAGAAATAACTTTAGCCAACCATATATTAATATGGTTAGGTTAGATCAACCGAAGATCGGGTTCAGTAACGCACCTTGGGGGAGGCCTATGTCCAGCCAGTGGACTAGCGCATGCTTATGATAATAATCATAGATTCCCCGTCATTGTCGCGTAATTTTACAAATTTACACGTACCTACTATGTTCCCAGGTTCAGCTTAATCAGTCTATTAGTATACGATCTATCTAGGGTGAGAGGCAGACGAAAAAATAGTTTTTCTTTTGTCTGAAATGTAATTTTTCATGAAAATTTCATAATATTTCCGTTGTTGCCGGTCAATTTTACAAGCATATTTGTTTTAAGTGTGATTGGTCCATTAGTTTTTGTACTATCCAGGGGTTAGACAGACAGACGGCAAAACTTAACGGATCCCCAAAAACCTTGTAAAACCCCCCAAAAATTTTGTAACACAATTTATATACCTACAAAACATTTTAAGTTTTTTATAAATAAATGAGGCAAATAAAATCAAAAGCAGCTAAATGCCAAACAGTCTGTATGACATTTGGGTGCCTTTGATTCAAGTTGCTGTGTTTATGAAGAATTAATTACAGATTCTATTAATAGTCATGTTAGAACTAGTATCTATTGTTTTGGCCATTGCTGTTACCTGATGAGGTCAATGTCAGGGTCACACAAATATGGTCCTGTTGGATTGATACTAAAGACTTATATAGATAGAGAACACCATCGGAGTCATCTTATATTCCCTGACAAAGAATAATCCCATATTGAGGATGGTATTCATGCCAAGAATACATTTAAATAATATTTTAGATATTTGTCCTGATCATTTATTTTTAATGTGAATGGAGTGCAGATAGTTATGTTTTTACAGCACAGAATAGAAAAAAAATTAACTAGACTTGATGCTTTAAAAAATTATACTCTGAAAGTAGTGTTTTTAAGGTCGCATGTCCATCCAGCTTGACTTGCAGTTGCTTTATGGTGGTGCTCAATGTCTTTCAATTTGTTTAATGTCAGTGAGTACTTTGCCATTCGATCAATTTAAAAAATAGAACAATTCAAAGTTGGTAAATTCATAGAATGCGGTCAATAGACAGATTAACAATGCAAGAATTTCATTAATGTTTGTAGATACCTACTGTATTCACCTATTTCATTTTACAATTGAATACCACGTCATTGGACTACTCGAGCGCCTGAAGGTCGTTGGTTTGATGCAGGTTGGTTGGATCTCGTTTGGATGTTATTTTCAGTTAAAACATCTTTTTTAATAAAAAGTTTTAATGTTTGAATGCAATTGCCCTGTCTTTATCTAATTTCCATAGTATAGTTGTTTTGTCCGTATGTCTGTCTGGCAGACAGCTCAAAGATCTACAAAGGACTACTAATTGAGCTGATACGAGGAACATACTTGTGAAATTGTCTGGGGTTGGTGAGTACGAAGGGGGCACTATGAACATACTTAGCCTATAACATACTTATGAAAAAAATTTTTGAAAATTTAAGGCGACGAGTATAGCTATACATAAGTTAACTATAGACCACCGTACGAGCGAAGCAAGCGTGCCGTGGCAGCATCCAGAGAGTGCCTGAGTCAAATTGTACCAAAAAATTAAGTATATTATAATAATGCCCGTGCCACCTTTTGTTAATGAACCAAGTCTCAAAAGGTGGCACTATTAAAATATACTCAGTTTTTGGTACAAATTGACTCAGGTACTCTCAGACTGCTGCCACGGCACGCTTGCTTCGCCAGGCGGGCCTTCAGCAAAGGAATATGTGGTCAGGGAAACATATAATTCAAATCGTTGATGGATAGTACTAAATGTAGTAGGGAAGTTTACATAATCGAAAATTACGTGTAAGGCACCAACCTTCATCTATTTGGTGTCCGTTCATCGTTTTGTCTCCGTATTGTCACACCACAGGAACACTGCAGATTAGAATTACTGCGTGATTACGCAAAAAAATAACTTTATGTTTAATTAAATGCACGGTGACCTAACGCGATATCAAACAAAACCAGGTACGAAATAGAGACTATATGATGACAAAGCAGAGCAGAGTCCGTTCCGTGCACGTCTTAATATACAGAAAGAAAGAAATAAACTAACAAATTATTGATCAAATTGACTTTCTTTTATCCTTTCTTTCTTGACGATAGACAGAACGGAAATGACATTCACTCACAGGAACAGTGACAGGTTAAAATACTCTATGAGTGACACAGTGACACTACGATTGACACACACGACTCATGACACTGACACACTGACTGACTGTAGTGCAGCACTATCGATAGGCCAATATCGATAGTCGACCAATAGTCGGATAATCGATAGTATTGATAAGACTCGATACTATCGATATCACAAATATAATAATACTATTGATGGAATTCAATAGTAACGATAGTATTGACCGTCAATAGCAGCTAAACAATCGATACTCAGCATGAATACTATCGATAGTATCAATTGTTTCGATGCTATTAACGGTTGATACTATCGATACTATTCAATTCCAACCATACTATCGATAGTGCTATCGATATTGTGGGTGATTTGAACTCATGGAACTAATAAGTACTACGTACGTTATATTAGTTCCATGTTTGAACTATTTGTCGACACTGACTGACAGATTGAACTGAACTCTCCTCCCAATATCCTAAAAGTGTCCCTAAACGATTATGCTTGCATGACATGCAACGTTTACGCGAATGTCATGCTGCATGATGGAGCATCATGCTTGCTATCAATCAGTACAGTGAAGCAACGGTCAGCACGTAGTTTGCATGTCATGCACGTAGTTTGCATGTCATGCCGCATGATCGTTTAGGGAACCCTTAATAATTTACGTAAACGTTGCATGTCATGCAAGCATGATCGTTTAGGCGTTTAGGGACCTTATTACTTAAATACCTATGCATCAAGTAATACTTAGCATGTATCATCCAGTTTGTTCGAAATTGCTCATTGTTAAATCTTTAATATGCTGCCACAACTTTTAATTTAGTGCATTCAGCGAAAATTTATAAGTTTACATAATAAAGTTCGCTGAGTGCATTAGATTAAAAACTTAGTAAATACTACGATTAGCCTAAAATTACTTTGTTTCCAGGGCCGTAGAACCAATTAAAAAAACTAATTGTCAAAAAGCTACAAGTGTTGCCCACTTGGACCATTTGGGGCTAGATCTAGCCCTTTTTATGCTTTTCTGCCCATATGATTTAGCCCCATTTCCCAGCCCAATTTCAAGCCCCAAAATCGTATAAGAAAGGTAAACTAAACGTACTCAAGCGGGCTGCAGGCCACACACTCGCTCCAATTCATCAGTCAGACTACTTGTCTGTAGCCGCTTCACTTTAAATCCAATTTTGCGAAATTCAGTCCCCGAAAATGTACGGTTTTAGTATGGCAGCGCTACACGTTTGCCGCAAACCTCCGCAAACGTAAACTATTTAGTCATAGGCGAGCAAAAAAACTGCATTTTGGTATGGGAACATGCCGTTTTGCATAGTATAGAGAGGATATAAATGAACAATTTTGCCCGCAGCATTTGTACATTCGTCTCGCTATTATTTGAAGTTTATACCTACCACTTATCATTTTAGTGCCCTTTTATAAATTTTTTGGACAACCCGTTTATTTATTTTATCTGCCTAGCCCTTTTTGAAAATCGATATGGCCCGATGACCTGACACCGAGTTGGCAACACTGCCCAGTCCACAGACTATACTAATTACGCACGTACGTCAAAAAGCGAAACAGTCGAAACAGAAAACTACAAACCTGCGGAAGAGAGTAAAATTAAACTAAATTAGACACTAAACGAAATCAGGTAATACGTTGATAAAATTTACACATAATGGCAGACAAGAGAAAAGCTAAGAAACGCAAGGAGGTGAGTAATAATAATAGTTCTCTGCAAGCGTCGAGTTGTACATTGTATACCTATAGATTTTACATTTTCCTTCCATTGTTTTTGTCTACGTTACCATTTTGCCGTGTGGTTTTCTCGTGCCAAGAGTTTTGTTACTTGTTTTTTTGGTCTCAGCTGGGAGAGTTCGCCCAATTTTGGTATACATGCGTCACATATTTACCATGTGCGTTGAATTTTCTGTGACGTGTTTATGTTGTGACCATTACATCGCAAAACGTGGTATTTTCTGCGTAGCTTTTCTGTCTGCGGCTTCATTCGAATCAAATTGTTGTCGTACAACTAAGTACGATTAATTGCCATGGCTGAGGTAGGTTTATATATGATTTAGGTAGGTACTTCAAAGCGCATCCCTCTGTATGGACACCTTGTAGAATTTTGGCCGGAGACTTAGAAAACATAAACTGAAAATATTCTAGTACTTAACTTATTTTTAAAACAATCTCCATTTATTGATTGTCACTGTGTAGCCATCATCATTCCTTATCAGAACACTGTTGGACAACCCCCAATGACTCGGTTACTTACTGCAGGTATCATATGGGTAACTAAATGTTCAAATTAGAACCCATTTTGAAAAATTCTGGGTAGGTACTAGGTACATATTATAATTGTTTTAGCAATCTCTTATCTTTGGTCATGGGTTATGCTATGCCTATTTAAGTTTCAATAAAATAATATAAAGTTTCCACATTATATAAGATAAATTTTAGTAAACAATATTGCAGAGATTTAAAAAGGCCCTAAGAAAATGAGGACACAACATGACACAAGTGACAGAAAAGAAACAACAGCTCAGTGTGCCACCCTATGGAGATTAAATTGTATTCCATTTATAGCACACCAGCATTTAAGGCATATTTTCTACCATGCCATTTATAGCACATCAGCACTTGATAGGATATTATTAATTTTTAGTCCTATTTATAGTTATTTTAGAAAATCATTTTCTTTTTTTACAAAATAAATTTAAAAAGACTGCATAGAATGGTAGACAAAAAATAAAACTTGTTTTTATATTAAATAAGATAGGATGCAGCAAGCAGGACTTCTGGCATTCTTTTTACCATACAATAGTAAGACTAGATTTTACTTTGTTATGCATTACTCATTTTGCCTTTGTAGCAATATTTAATTTGCCCATTGCTTGCATCAATTTATATTTTATTTTATCTGTTTACAGCGAAAAAAGGTTTGCATCATTCAGTTCAATTATTTTTGTTGCACTGTGCAGTGTTTTCGGTTCAATATTCTTTATTGCACAATAGTAATTTTGGGGTTCAGACAGGTACAGTTGCTATCTATCATGTCTGCACAATCTAAAATTGACCTTAAATTCTTACGTCAAGGTTCATTTTACATTTAGCAAATTTGACACATGGTATAGTTTACTGAGATGGCGACTGTACAAGTAGGTGTTAATGTTTTCTTCAAATATTAGTTTTATTCCTTTCTATATTTGGCACAGATATGTTCCTAATGTATTTTCATATTGGGTTACTTTGCATCTGTCTGCAACAGTTTATTTAATACCAAGATTAATAAAATATGTGGATACTTGAACCCTGTTCCAGAACCATAAACAAGTTGGTTAATTCATTATTTATACATAACCTTGGTTAATTACCTAATTATTTAATAAGTGAAAATACAACAAACTTTGTGTTTCTTTTCCTAATAATACTATTTCCCTTGGCACTTCAGTTTCAAGTTTTCTTTGTGTTTAGAACATTTGACCATTTATGTATGTGGTTTTGTTTTACCTGAGCTTTGGGCAACCTTTTCTACTAATAATTTTATTTTGTGCAATACTGCACACTTCTTCCACCAATGATCCTGATCATTTTAGCACTGTTACTATAATATAAACCTATATCTAACAGATAAGTATACATAGATAGGTAGTTAATTTATGAAGTGTGTATAAGACTATTAAACAACTTTATTACATACATAACTTTAAAGATATACTAATAATAGTTTTGTTCAATAATGCCACTTTACTCATAAAATATATCCATAAATGTGGTTTATAGTTTTTGTCTTCTAATAATAAAATACTTCATCTCAAGCACAAGGGGTATCGTATAATTGATATGTCCCACTGTTGGGGCACATGCCTACCCTCTCAACGAGTGCGTACGAGCTATAGTCCATCACGCTAGCCCAGTGCGGGTTGGTGGACTTCACATACGCCTTAATTCCTTCTTCGGCGTATGCAAGTTTCGTCACGAAGTTTTATTATTCTTCACCATTTTGAGAGCAGTCAGTAAATCTTTCGAGCACGAATCGAACTAGGACCTCTCGACACGGCAGGCCGCGTCTTCCCCAACACGCCACCGGCGGCGCTCGGTGTTAAGTTAACTTGAGTTACTGAGTAATGAATAACTCAAAATTGTATACATACATGTTCGTATACCTAATAATTTGTATATTAAGTAGATCCATTGATCAGAAATGTGTTGCTTATTTAAACAAGTACACGAAATTTGATATATAAATGTAATCTTTCAGTATATTCAAGTGTGGTTAACGAATTATAGTAACAATAGCCGCTGCTGGTGTAATATTGACCTATTACTTTCAGTCTGAGTAAAAAAAAACATGAGGTTAAAAAATTCGCCTGTTTAAATATAATACCGCATGTGAATACCGGTTCGAGATATATTGGCTACTTAGTCAAAGACTATCCACCATTATCAGGCTACATCACTTCGTTGCTGGACATACCTAGGCTTTTCCAGGCCTAGGCCACAGAGGAATTAATCCTAGGCCTCTGGTCTCTTGATCAATCTATCGCCGTCCATTGGGAAAACCTCTCCATCTTATTCATACGAAATGAGCGAGATGCCAACCTTTGGTCAAGCTGTAGTTTGTTTTATATGCCAATTTATTTGGATTGGAATTTATGCGTGCGAATGCGCTACGCAGGTTCCATAAGATGTTTTTCCGTACCTGTATTTTTGAACTAGACCTCTATTCGTCGAATTGATATGGACTCGAGCACTCGACCACTGCGACTTTGTTTATTCGATAAAATGTAGGTATTAAAACTGATTTAAAATGGGATAAGAGGTAGGTACATGTTATTGTTTGGTATTTCTGAAATCCGTTGCAGCCGCGTTCTCCACCTTACAGTTTGGCTCCCCGCCAAGTTGTGTTGTATTCGGATATTATGAATGTTGAAGTATAAGAAAGAGATGCCTTGTATTTATATACAAATGTTACAATAACCGCGTGTTTACTACGCCCGTAAAAATTGTAGGCGAATCGCGATTCTGATTCGACTAATGTCCGTTTATAACGTAACGAAATAACGTAATAAATCTCGTTTTTTTTTCAAATTGTACAATAAGCCTAACTCCCTGCTCTGACTCCAGGAATGCAGGAGTTCTGTGCAATTCCCCCGGACTGTCGGTCCAGCCATCCCAACTCCCCGTAGGGCTCCTGGCTGACTGCAACACTATCACAAAATTTTTAATTGGATAGATTCAATTCCATACATTATATTGCACATTTAAAAATTACAGACAAAAAAAGAGAAAAACAGATACAGTAATGTACATCTAGGCGGTCTTCCAGACAACCTTTAGATAGATATAGAGCGTTGGCCACTACAACCACACAGCCACACAAAGGTTGTCTGGAAGAAATCGCTTTTAGCGATAAGACCGCCTAGATGTACGTACTAAATCAACTGTGTTATTGTGTTCTGTTTTTTTTATATCTGCATTAAAGAGTATTGAATTGAATGATTGCCATTAAGAACAAATCTAGGCGGAATAAGTGGGTTTTATTTTATTTTATTTATTGGTTTACCAAGAGATGTTGCACATATACAAAAAAAGCAATCTTACAAACAGGGTTGAACTTAACCTTGCTCTGACTCTTATCTCTGTAACTAATCAACAGACATCTGTATTTAAATAAAAAAGAAAAAGGACTGCTTTAAAAGGCAGATGCGGAGTGAATTTATTTAATGCGCCTAGTATATTTGCCATCAATGTATACCATAGCACAGTATGGCCTACTTTCACCCGCGCGGCTCGGTTGTAACTGGACTCACTCAAGTCATAGTAGTGAAATGGTTCGCTAGTGTGGTGAAATATAGTGATAGCGAATGACATTTATAATGGAAGAGGAGTTTGTAAGTTTTATTTTTGTAAGGTTTGGATTTCTTGATTGTGGTTTCGTGCTGTAAAACATTAATGTTACCACTACAAAGTTCTGTGTAACTAGTATTTATGTATTCTGTGGTGTAACGGTATCATCAAAATTTACGCTTCGGTACCGTTATTTTCAATGTATCTTTTAACAATAAATTTGTTTTTATTTTAAATGGAAAGGCAGTTTAAGCTGCTGCTTCCATATTTGCCAGTCGACTTATTTATTTTGTTTAAACAGTTTCTAGTCTGTTCTAACATGTTTAAAGGAAAACCTAGTATACCACTGATAGTACAAAACCAGCGCTGCGCGCCTCTGGTTTTGACTCTCGCATCCACAGCATCGTCTACCTGATTTATAATAGGTTTAATTAATAAATTTTTACCCATTTTATTGTATGTTTGTGGTTGTTGAATAAATTCTTTCTTTCTTTCTTCTTTCTTTCAAGTAGTCCTAACTATACAGGTGTAGGTATTTTCATCAACATACAATTTTGTTTAGTTACTCTCTGGCGCCTCTACTAACTAACCTAATGCCGGCGATCGTATTAATGATCGCAGCCTAATGCAAAATATTTTCCTTTACCTTTCTTTCCTGTACTGAACTACAGACAAGAGCCTTCTTTAGTTCAGTAGGTGGGTTCCCTTTGTAAAACCGAACTGCCGAGTCTAAGAACGGCTCAATCGGTTCAGTATCTATATGACGCCGACCATTCCTTTATTTGATTAAAAAATATATTTAAAACTAGCTTTTTCCCGCGGCTTCGCCCGCGTACAATTCACAATAGAAACAGTGCCCTCTATGTAGGTGTTTTGTTACTTAGGGGATATTAGCGGACGCCCCGCGACTTTGTCCGCGTTAAAAAGTAGCCTATATGTTATTCCAGGATATAAGCTATCACTGTAACAAGTTTCATCAATATCTGTTCGGTAGTTTTTGCGTGAAAGAGTAACAAACATCCTCACATCCTTACAAACTTTCGCCTTTATAATATTAGTAGGATAGTAGGATATATCTGTCTTTTTTCCAACACACACATACACGCTATGACACAATATTATTAATTTCTCTTAGTAACAAAAAAGGGAGAACTAATTTTGGGTACATGCATCTAATAGGTACAGGTACACCCTAATCGAATATAATGGGTTTGCAGGAGTTTGGGGAGCCGAAGGTATCTGAGAAGCCGACCGGCGAGGAGTACGCGGTCGCCAAGTGGCTGAAGGCCAACGTGCCCACCAAGAAGACCAAGTTCCTCAACCACCACGTTGAATACTTCACTGGTCAGTGTTCAAAATCATGTTCCCACTGCTGGGGCTCAGGCCTACCCTCTCAACGAGGGCGTTCGGGCTGTAGTCCACCACGCTAGCCCAGTGCGGGTTTGGTGGACTTCACATCATCATCATATCAGCCTGTAGACGTCCACTGCTGGACAAAGGCCTTCCCCACGACGACCGGTCCCGCGCTAACCTCATCCAGCTGGGTCTCGCAACCTTCACCGGTTAATTAAAGGAAAATTATTGAAATGTCTCAAAAAAAAAACTTTTCCTAGATTTATAGGAAACTAGCTTTTTCCCGCGGCTTCGCCCGCGTAGAAGTTTTTCCCGTGTATATTGTGAAACAGCGCCCCCTATGTAGACGTTTTGTTACTTAGGGGGTATTAGCGGACGCCCCGCGACTTTGGCCGCGTTAAAAAGTGGCCTATATGTTATTCTAGGATATAAGCTATCACTGTACCAAGTTTTTGCGTGAAAGAGTAACAAACGTCCACCCTCACGTCGTTACAAACTTTCGACTTTATAATATTAGTAGGATAGGAGGAAAGACGTAATGTGCTCGACATAGTATAACAATGTAAACAAAGTATATGTTATACTAAGTAAGCTTAATTATAATCGCATGGTAATTTAATTATTATCGTCTGATTTCCACACTGCTGACCCGCTGTGCCATATAGGCTATCAGTCATCTCGCAAGCGGCTATGTTTTGTATACATTGTGATGCTACATTAGGTGGACTATAACAATTCCCAGTGTGGACAATAGTATTGGATGGATGTTTGTATTGAGAGTGGTAATAGCTAGATAGCTGGTACATTTAAAATTTACCCGACTACGGCGACGTCAAACGGAGGGTTTTAGATTCTATTTATGTGGCATGTGGCCATGTTACCTCGTAGAGCCTAAATTACTTTGAAGATTTCTACTACACAGCGGGGTATCATTGAATTCGTCTTGATTTCGTCTATTATTGTGTGACGGGGATCTTTATAGTGTAGTATTGTTAATTTGTGCTTAACAATCGGGCACATTGTTATCAATTGAAAAGTATTCCTATTATATAAATGTTTCAGGCATAAAGGCAGTGGACGCTCTCCTCACTTCAAAATGGGCGACGGGCAAGACTCCCATCTTCACGACCCGGCTCGAGGTCACAGACTACCTGCACAAGATGCTGTTGCACAAACTCTTCCACCGGGCTAAGAAGGTAAGTAATGGACCGACCTAAAAAGGTTGCTGGAGGATTCATAATTCATTTATTTGCTTGTTACATGGTGTATCATATCAGCAGCCTAGTTATATGTTAACACTGCTGGGGCTCTAGTCCATCACGCTAGCCCAGTGCGGGACGGTGGACTTCACATGCGCCTAAGAATTTCTTCTTCAGCGTATGCAGGTTCTTTGAATCATAGCTTGTTGAACGAGAAGGTTTTAATGAAAATTGTAAATTTCAGGTTCCTGTGAGTGAACAAGAATTGAAGGGAAAATCCAAAAAGAAAGATGTAGAGAAATCCAGTAAGAGCGGCGACGAAAAGGATGGAGAGAAGAATCAAGCCAGCGCTGGTGAAGGAAAGGTGTGTATTATTTGTTTAATGATTTATTGTATCTTCAAATTCTTCATTGTATCAGGTCTACCTTCTCAACGACGGAGTTCGGGCTATAGTCCACCACGCTAACCCAGTGCGGGTTGGTGGACTTCTCATGCGCCTAAGAATTTCTTAATCTGCCTATGCAGGTTTCCTCGCGATATTTTCCTTCACCGTTTGAGAGAAGTCAGTAAATGTACTTAAGTTTCGTGGAAAAACCCATTGGTACATGGCCCAGCCAGATCGAACTTCGGACCTTTCGAGTAGTATAGTTGTGTGGGGGACACAGGATATTGGTATCCCTTTCTAGGGATAAGCACTCCTCTGTCTGTCACCTGTTGGGAGTATAGGTTTGTAAATATTAATAGGGACAATTGTGAATAAATCATGCATCTACAGATCATCAGTCGTTACATTTCTCACCTGCAAGCAGCGACCCCGAAGTTGCGATAATTGTTTATTTCACATTCCAGGACACAAAAGACAAGGACAAGAAGAAACGCAAGATCCGCCTGGAGATGCATCTGGAGCAGGTGTTCCTGGACACGAGTGACGCGTACGTGTGGATCTACGACCCGATGCCGTGGTACTACTGGCTGTGCGGCGCGCTCGTCGTGTTCGGCACCATCGGCGTGTGCATGTTCCCGCTGTGGCCCGCAACCGTCAGGTGAGCACCTGGAGCAAGTGTTCCTGGACACGAGCGACTCGTACGTGTGGATCTACAACCCGATGCCGTGGTACTACTGGCTGTGCGGCGCGCTCGTCGTGTTCGGCACCATCGGCGTGTGCATGTTCCCACTGTGGCCCGCAACCGTCAGGTGAGCACCTGGAGCAAGTGTTCCTGGACACGAGCGACGCGTACGTGTGTATCTACAACCCGATGCCGTGGTACTACTGGCTGTGCGGCGCGCTCGTCGTGTTCGGCACCATCGGCGTGTGCATGTTCCCGCTGTGGCCCGCAACCGTCAGGTGAGCACCTGGAGCAAGTGTTCCTGGACACGAGCGACGCGTACGTGTGGAACTACAACCCGATGCCGTGGTACTACTGGCTGTGCGGCGCGCTCGTCGTGTTCGGCACCATCGGGTTGCAGACCAAGCGGAAAATTGCCCGTACACTTTTTGACGTTAAAGAAAAGAAAGAAAGAAGGAGTATATAGTCAACCAGGGCAATTGTAAACAGGGGTGATGGGAAACGTTCTGTACTTGGCAGAACTAAATAGTATGAATTTCAAAGGATTTATTATTTACTACTACTTTAGTATACTTTATTGACACCATTGCATCATCTAAAACTAATAAACACATAAACTATTGTTTAAATGGGGTGAGCAACAGTGTCAAAAGGACGCTGCCTCAGCTTTTTGCCGCAGAGTAATCTGTCATGACGTCATTGTCAAATGAACCATAACACTATAGCCTAAAGAACAAAACCGTGTGAACGACCTCGAGCGCGAGGCGACGCCGACGTGCAGAAATTATTATACGATTTTGTTCTTTAGGCTATAGTGATATGGTTCATTTGACAATGACGTCAACAAGTGCGCGGGCAAATTTCCGCTTGGTTTGCGCAGTCCCTTAGGGTTAGACCATATCTGTCAGCACCGAATCGTACTTTTTCATATCTCTATCCTTTTCTCCCGTTCAGGTTGGTCGTTTGCTAGAGCGAGATACACAGCGGGTGTGGTATAGCGCGCGGCAGCACCGCCAAAAGTCGATCGCCGGCGGGGGGCGATGGAGTGCTGACGCGTGTTACCGCGCGCTACAGCACACCCGCTATAGCAAATGATGTTCTGTCAGCAAACAAGAAACGCGAAAGCATGCGATAGCGTGCTATAGCATGCCTTAACACGCCGCAGCACTGACGATAAAAGTGCGATTCCATGCTGACTGATATGGTCCAAGTATAAACTGATAAACTGGTCTTAGAATATTGTATCTTCCTACTGGATATCCCAGCTCAAGATCAGTGTTTCCGCATCCAGCCGCTCCCGACCACCTTATTCAGGTTGTCGGTCCACCTGTGGAGGGCGTCCCACGCTGCGCGGACTGGTCGGTTCTGCAACAGCGTGGCCACGGGATGTTCCACGGTCCGCGGTCTCCTCTCCAGATCTCGTCTGCCCCAACGGCCGTCGGTTCTGCGACAGATATGATCTGCCTACTACTGCCTAAGCAGAAGTGGCTTGCTAATCTCTGTGTCGTAGCCATGAATAAATGTTTAATCTATCTCCAGGAAAGGCGTGTACTACCTGAGCATCGCCGCGGCCGCGTTCCTGGTGATGATCATCGCGCTGGCCGTGCTGCGCGTCGTCATCTTCTGCGCGGTGTGGGTCGCGACGCTCTCGCGGCACCACCTGTGGCTGCTGCCCAACCTCACGGAGGACGTCGGCTTCTTCGCCTCCTTCTGGCCGCTCTACAAGGTACGCTATCTGTGGTTACTATCCTTCTGGTGCATGTGTGGACTGTATAAGTGAATAAATTGTCTAGACAAAATTCAAACTACATTTTAATGACAAATATTAATCCGGGCACCTAATAATCCTGAAAGTGGCACCTAATGTATTGAACTGGGTAGGTTACTCATACTCATTTATTACAACCAACGGAACCTATGGAACACTCTGTTACGTCTTAAAGCTATATTATATATATTTATGGCTAGGCTAGATTAAATACCTTGGATTAGATAGGTTTAGATACCTTGAATTTGAATATTAGCTGCCAAGTTTATTATTTTAGGCGCCCGGTTTATTATGCCGATTTTAATATGGTGGTAGTAAACAGTTGCAAATTAGTAACTGGTTATCAAATAAGAAACTTCACACGTTGGTTCACATAATCTTGTCTTTTGTCTCCTGCGTGGAAAAAAATAATATTGTGTCTATTGCAATGAATTTGAATGAGTTTCGTCTCCCGTTTTTTAAGATACCTACTAGCTAGCCATTTGTTTTTGCATTAAGCCAAGAGCTCATAATACAAAACCAAGTGTATTATGACTTAAGTACTTTATTTGTTAGACAATACATTTTTGGTGGCATAGTTTTCTAAAACTTTTCTCTCTTCAATTGTAGTATGAATACCGCGGCCCCGGCTCGGACAGCGACAAGGCGTCCAAGAACAAGAAGAAGCGCAAGAAAGACAAGCAGTCGGACGACGAGGCGGAGGAGAAGGCGCCGCTGCTGGCTGAGGAGCAGCTCGCGGCGGCCGGCGAGCCCCTCGCCGAGCGCGCGGTTCTGCTCGCCGACAGGGACGCCGCGGACACCAAGTGAGCATCGAACCACACCTTAAAGCGCCGCGCCTAGTTACATACCTAGGTAGTCAGATAATTAGAGACAGGCAATATTTTTTATTAATCTATTATCAGGCATTAATTCCGGTCGTCGTGGAGATCCTTTGGGGAGGCCTTTGTCCAGCAGTGAACTGCAGGCTGATATGATGCTGATGATGATGAATAATTTTTATACAAACAAGGTCGCTTTGAAGCCATGGTTCTCAATGAAGCATTGATTGGGGCATGATCTGAAGACGGTCATCGAGAGCGTAGATGGAGGTCTTTTAGATTGTTATAGATATCCAACTGATCAGATAAGCCGTTTGGAAGCAGCATCGTCATTTTCAGATTTTCATACATTTATAAACAGTAGCTGATCACACAAATGTTGGCCCCAGGTGGGAATGGAACCCACGACCTCGAAATGGCACAGTAGGCAGGGTCACTACCAACTACGCCAACAGGCCAGCCAAGATAAATATAAAATTTTGAGGAAAGAATAACATAACATTTTTTTTTCTCCTCACAACTCCATCAAAATGTTTTTTGAACAAAAAGCTTAGCAGTTAGTGGATGTTTTTTTTAATATCTTTATTTTAGAGATCTTAGCCGCATTGCGACTATGTCGCTCCATAGGTCTTACACTTAAACGTGGACGATTTATTATTATTTGTTTATGTATTTCCAGAGAGGACCTCCGGGACGACCCGCCCACCCCTCCCGCGGACAAGCACTCGGAGTCCGAGTCCGAGAACAGCCAGCGCTCGTCCACGGACCGGGACTTCGAGATGGTGGAGCCGGGGGACCTGGAGCCCGACCCGGAGCCGGCGCACGCGCACCCGGGGACAGAGGCGCCCGGTGATAAGGACGCGTAGACGTAGCTGTTGGACGCCGGCGTGAGCGCGCTGGGCAGGTGTCAGTGTGGAGACACCCTTAGGAATATAGCCGTGTCGATTCGTATGTGCACGCCTTAACTAAATTTTTGTCTCTTGTGCGTTTCTTTTTTCTGTTTAAAAATAAGAAAGAGATGGCATGAAATTTAGAACTGTCAAATTAGTTTAGTCCTGTCAGACAGAGGGTAACAGTCATGTTTTTAAATTGCAATGGAAACTCGGTACGTTTTCTCGTGTCTGACAGGACTTAACTAATTTGACAGTTCTAAAGTCATAACATCTCTTTCTTGTTTCTAAAGTTAAAAAAAAGAGTCTTACAACCAAGCCACAGACTCCTAAAAAATAAAAAAAAGAGTACAAGGGACTAAAATTTAGTTAAGGCATACACTATTACACGAATTGACACAAGTTACGAAAATAATCAACATCGTCGTATTAGACCTTCGATCTGGACATAGGCCTTCCCCAATGAACGCCATCATACCCCGCATGCAGCCGCTTCCGGCTACCTTCTTTAGGTCGTCGGTCCACCTGGCGGAGGGGCGTCCCACGCTGCGCGGACCTGTCGGTTCTGCAACAGCGTGGCCGGCCCTTCAACTTGGAATAGTCCATTTCAATGTTCTTTGTTGCACAGATTAAAAATAAATAAAATAAAATAAAAACAATACCAGTATAAACAAATTGGCCTCATTTTGAAACTACATAGACTACGCCAGCTCAAGGTTGAAAATGTTCCCACTGACGTGCGGTCGACTGTACAATCTAGCTGGTGCTATGCCTGAGAGCGATTTCTTAAAAATCTTCAAACATTTAGATGACGTAAGGGTGTTTTTGAGGGTGTCTTCTCATTAAGTACGAAATTGGTTACGAAAGAATCTGAAGTTTTTATATAAATATTGCATTGTACTTTGCATTTATTTATTTATAATTTGTACACCAAATACTATTAGATAGTAAATTATATATTTAAATTACCGCTTACTTGTGAATAGATAGTACAAAAACTTTAAAATTTGAATGTATATTTATTTTAGATAGATTTCTCTATGATTTTACGCTGACAATAAATATTCATATTTAATCATGTTATGATAAAGTTCAAAATTAAATGATGGAGTTAATTTTGTATCCAGCGTATAGAGGCGTAAGGTCGCGTGAACTTATTCTAACACGAGTCAAAGGTTAAACTCTCTTGGTTTTATTTCTGTCGACTTCTCTTCGGGTTTACTGAAGTCTGTTTTTTATTTAAATGTAAATAATCTTCCGGCCCATCCCTAAAATGTTGTATTCTCGAAATGTATATTTTTGTCGATGTTTCTTTCTTGTGAACCTGTCATACATAATATGTTTTTCTCCCTCACACACTTTGTTCGTCTATAGACGCGCTGTTCTAAGTTTATGTAAAAAACAGACTAGTCTTTATGTTTTAATACTTTTAATAATATTTTCTTTATTTAAAATTAAGATGCCCAACCCAGCGCGCTCTTAAATTAAAAGAGACTGTAGATCAGTTTGTTAGACTACGAATTTAGCTTAAATTTAAAGTATTTCTCAAACACGGGTCGACACGATGTTTCTAGTTGAAGAGTTTTCGGCTTGTCCTGTTTTGGATTGTGTAAAAAAATTAGCGACGTTTATTTTATTTACAATGATAATAATAATAATTTTATAATCCTGTTTTTAAATATTGTAATTACATAAAGGGAACTGAAAGTTTCCATCTAGAAACTTACCTGTGTGTGTTAATTATAGGTAGGTGATTTTAGACAATTATTGTGCTGTATTTTATGCAAATTATGTTTTGCAGCCATTTTTGTTTGTTAATGTCTATAGTTTTTTTTAAATTTGGTGCTGTCTATAGGACTCCCTAAACGATCATGCGGCATGACATGCATTACGTGCTGTCACTCAGGCATGACCGTCTAGTTGTAGTGATTGACGTGCATAACATGCAAACTACGTGCATGACATGCAAACTACGTGCTGGCCGTTGCTTCACTGTACTGATTGATAGCAAGCATGATGGTCCATCATGCAGCATGACATTCACGGAAACGTTGCATGTCATGCAAGCATGATCGTTTAGGGACACTTTTAGTTATTGATATCGGCATATTACTACGTGGCGTGTCGTAAACCTGTACTGCGCTAACACAGTTTATGGCTTCCATCGAAAATATTTATTTACAATAAACTCTATACACTAATTATAAATGTTGTCAAAAATACGATTTTTTAAAAGTATTATTGAAAATATTTCGATGACGGACGATTGACCGCGCGTTATTGTGCGTTACTTGAAAGCATTATAACAATTAAAGTCCAGTAAATCTCACGATTCCCACTAAATTACACGAAAACACAGTATTTCATTGTTTACAGCATCAAACACAATTTGGCGAATCGGCACGCTCAACAAATTAAAATGTATGTAGATGTTTAATAGGGCATCTCCTTTAGTTTCTTTAATCATTGTGTCAATCACACACCTGACAAAAAATTGACAGAGACGTGAGCCTTGCGTGAGCCTGATTTAAGCACTTATTACACCACACATCTTGGGCGTACGCCCGTCAAGGTCATGTTAGAAGGTCATGCAAAACTCGTGAAAAGGCTTGCTATACAGCAATAATTATTATTATTTGCTTGCACGACGTGCAGGATGTGTGCTGAATCTAGCAAGGCATAGACAAGCTCTAACGTTTAAAAAGTAGGTTATGGCTTGATTAGACTAGACTTTTAAGCCATATCTCAATTAAAATATCAAGTAATATGGCCTAAAAGTCTTGTAACCAAGCCAAAACCTACTTATTAAAGCTTGTCTTTGCCTTGCTGGATGCCTTGCTAGGTGCCGCGCTAGATGGTGTAAATGCTACGTCTAACATGACCTTCAGCGGGCGTACGCCCAAGATGTGTCGTGTAATTAGTGCTTAAGTATGAGCACAGATAAAGAAAGCAAAATATATGAGTGACAGTGTCAGGTGTCTGGCTGACTAATCAATTGACATATTACCCGACGGATAATAACTATAAATATTTTTCTGGGAGGTATCTAGAAGTTAAGGTATGCCCACACGAGCTGCTTTGACAATATATTGTACACTCCGTGAGCATTCAGAATAGGATTGCATTTCACTCATTTGTAGAACTCAAATGTGGAATGACCTTTCCTCTGACGTTTTTTCACAGCGCTACGATATGGGGTCCTTCAAAAAGGGAGTCAAAAGATCCCTTTAACCAAGGCCGGCAACGCACCAGCACCGCCCGGGTGTTGCAGGCGTCTATGGGCGGCGGTGACCTCTTAACATCAGGAGGCCCGCCTGCTTGTTGCCCCCGTAGCAATGAATAAAAATTGTTTTAATAATTCAAAAATAGAAAATCTTCACCTTTTATTTGCGTGCTTTCCGGCAATAACCGAAGCCTACTTTAAGACCCGAATCCTATTCTGAATGCCCACGGACTGTATAAATAAATGACTTTTGTATGATTAAGCGTCGCTCAAATATGTATAATATTACTCTATAGTCCCTCTATATATATATATATATAGTAAATCTTTTTGGCGGTTGAGTGAATATAGTCTTTATGTGAATATAGTTATTGTTTGCACATCGCTGACAGTATTTACCAAGAAGTTTCAAATCTTTTCGGCCGCGCGCGCGCTCCCTGTGGATATCGCATCTTGCATAATTAGTATCGGAACCTATGGTGCCATTTACAGGGGGGGTGCGGACAAAGGAAGCGGATTAGCGGGAGGAGGTTGCTAATACAAATTTATATGGATTTTGAAAATGAGAATGTGTGAGTGAGTTACAATATTGTAATCCATTTGACACCCATTGAATGCTTTTATTACTTATCCATATGGGAGTGGCAATTTTTTTTGATTCATGGTATTTACAGTCTATGTGTGCGTAAATAGGCGCGTCCACAGCAAGGCCCGCCGCCTATTGACATGTGATGCATTAGAGATGTCCAAAAAATTGAAAATTTTGATTTGGTTGATAGATTGAGTGAAATATTTCTTGAAATTGAATGAGCGGCTCTCTCTCTCCCTCTCTATAGTGAACCCCGCATAGCTCCCCTTTGACACATATTATTAGTGGAAAATCAGCTAACTTCACTTAACCGCCAAAAAGATTTACTATTTGTATAGTGTTTGTGTAGTACTCTTCACGCAGCCAGTGTGGACGGATCTTAGCGATTTGTATTTTTTTTTTGTTTCGACATGCGTAGTAATTTGCGCTTTTCTGTACGCGTCACGGCAACGCACGCGCATCCTCTCGGACATATCTGTATTGTAAATACGGTTCTGCTAAGATCTTATCGGTGTTAAATAAATTAATGTGTTAATATTAATCGAAGGTAACTCAATAAAAGAAATGTTCTTTTCGTATGATTTTTATTTTGATAACAGGTTTTTTAACAGTAACCAGGGGCTAGATAGGTAGTTTTTAAGTAACAATGTTATGAGGATATTCATCATCATCATATCAGCCTGTAGACGTCCACTGCTGGACAAAGGCCTCCCCCAAGGATCTTCACGACGACCGCTCCTGCGCTAACCTCATCCAGCCGGTCCCGTGACCTTCACCAGATCGTCGGTCCACCTTGTGGGAGGCCTGCCTACACTGCGTCTTCCGATACGTGGTCGCCACTCGCCATACATGAGGATATTAGTATCTACTTATAACAAAGCGAGTCACCATACTCAGTGTTTCCTCTGTTAAAGGTAGAAGACCATTTGGTCATGCGCCGTATCGATTTCTTATGAAAGTCGTTGATGTGAACGTGTTAAAACGTCTACCTACTTACTCTGGTCCCTGCTGGTATAATCTAATAACATTTAGCTCTACCGCCTTATAATTTTGTATTCCTAAAATGTTGAATTTGTCAAAATGTTTTCTGTATCGATGTTGGTTTTTTTCCTGATCTTAGTGAAATGAGTAGGTACATAAAATTATTATAAAATGATAAAAAATGGTGATGAGATGGAGATGCGTCAATAAAAAAACAACAACAAATACATTTTGGTAATTCAACATTTTGGGCATTACGCCATGATTTAAAAAATATTTAAGTAGAAAATTAACTTTGAGCAATAGTTGACGGGATTTCAATCAATGGGTTAGATAAAATTTACCGGTTAGGTTGGTCACTTTTTCAAGCTATGCTTGTGAATATGTTACTTAAATATTTTAATAGCTTGGCATGCTACGAAACTATATAGGTAGGTAGATACTTACCTAATAACTTAGAATATATTTTTCAAAAAGCTAATTTATAAATTTCCACGTTTGTCTTGTTCTATTTCTATGGACTCGAAGAGAGTTTTGAAATTGCCGGCGCCAAACCCCTGTAAAAGAAATAATCATCACTTTAACCAATGATATTGTAAGTACATTGACTTTAACTAACATAAACTAACATTGAATTTTACTGACATAACTATGAATAACTCCTACAAAAATCAAATCATGTAGATGAGACACAATTATAGTCAAATTCAAATTCAAAACTATTTTATTGCATGTAATTACACTGGGTACATTTATACAACGTCAATTTTTTATCTACCACCGCCTCCAAGGTGTTATATAGAGCTGGGAAGAAAAAGCGGCGCAACAAACTTCCGCAACACATCTTTTAAAATCAAGTTTGTACATAACATTATTTTGTAAAGATTGTGCGAGGCTGAAGTAACATTAACACCAGGCATCTTTGTCATTTAGATAATCGACTGTCCTATAATAAGCTTTCTTACAAAGTTGTTGTTTAATGTGGGTCTTAAATTTTCTGTCATTCATATTTAAGATTTCTTCTGGTAGTTTGTTGTAGAAGCGTATACATTGCCCCGTGAATGATTTACTGACCTTACTAAGCCTTAACTGTGGTGGTACAAGTTTGTTTTTGTTTCTTGTAACATAAGCTGTGTTCATGTCACAGTGCCTCAAAAAGAGAGATATATTTTTGCGGACATACAAAATATTCTCAAAAATGTATTGACTGGCAACGGTTAATATATTAATTTCTTTCAACTTTTCTTTTAATGATTCTCTACAACGTAGATTATAGATCGCCCTAATAGCTCTCTTTTGCAAAATAGAGATGGTTTCTATATCTGCCGCTTGACCCCACAGTAGGATGCCGTATGACATGATGCTGTGGAAGTAGCTGAAATAGACTAATCTCGCAGTAGCAATATCTGTTAATTGTCTAATTTTCCTAACGGCGTAGGCGGCCGAGCTTAGTCTGCCAGATAGTGAAGCTATGTGGGGCCCCCATTGAAGAGATGAGTCTATGGTTATACCTAGGAACACCGTGCTTTTGATAAATTCTAATCTTTCTGTACCTAAAGTTACATTATTATCTACATGTCTTACATTTGGTAGGCAAAATTTAATACATTTAGTTTTTGTTGTATTTAATGCTAGATTATTAATGCTGAACCAGTTAAGTACTTGTGTGAGAGTATTGTTTACCTCAGGAAGATCACAAGCTCTTCTGCTAATTTTAAAAATCAGAGAAGTGTCATCGGCAAATAATACTATGTTGGACATGTTTTGTATTAGAAATGGCAAGTCATTTATATATACAAGAAAAAGAAAAGGACCCAGAACTGAGCCCTGGGGCACCCCCATTTTTACAACTGAACCAGATGATTTAACTCCATTTATATCAACTTTTTGTACTCTATTTTCAAGGTAAGATTTAAGTAATTCGAATGCTCTGTCTTTCACGCCATAATGTTTTAATTTGAGTAGCAAGGTTTCGTGATTAACGCAATCAAATGCTTTGGAGAGATCGCAGAAGATGCCTATTGCATCATGTGAAGCTTCCCAAGCATCAAAAATATGCTTAACAAGCATGACTCCTGCGTCGGTGGTTGATCGTCCCTTAGTAAATCCGAACTGACGATCGTGAAGAAGTTGTTTGAGATTGAAATGACAAAGCAGTTGATTCAGTACGATCTTTTCGAAAATCTTGCTAAGCACGGGGAGAACTGACACTGGTCTAAAATTACTGGGATCTAGTTTGTCACCAGATTTAAACAGTGGTATGATTTTACTTTGCTTCATTAGGTCAGGGAAAATACCTTGATTAATACTCATGTTAAATATAAAAGCTAAGTAAGGCGCAATAATCGTTATAACTGAGTTAACTACTTTAACAGACATTCCCCATAGATGTTCAGAAGATTTTAGTTTTAATGATTTAAAAGCCTTAATAATATCTAGAGAGTTTATGTTTCTAAAATTAAAAACTGTTTCACATATTGTAACGTTATTTCCAAGCAAATTTTCGGCAAGAATAGGCGATGAATGCAGAGCTTCGGTGGTTTTAATAGGGATGTTAGTGAAAAAAGTTTCAAAGGACTCTGCTACTTCTGTTTTAGAATTAATTATTTTACCATTATTTCTGATTGCATATTCATTTTCACGTGGTTTAGTTTTGGCAGTTTCATTATTTATAATTTTCCATACTGCTTTAACTTTATTATCCGAATTTTTAATTTTATTACTTAAATAATATGACTTGGCTATTTTACAAACTTTCCTAAAAATTTTAGAGTAATTTTTGACATATTCATAGAATCTGTCGTCAACTCTGTAAGACCTGTCGTTGTACAAATCAAATAATTTGGTCCTGCTTTTCCGGATACCAGTGGTTGCCCAGTCACTAAATTTAAACTTGTTATTAATATTAATTTTCCTAGTTTTAAAAATATTACCGAATTCCCGAGACAGTGTCGTGAAGAAATCGACATAGAAATCATTGATTTCCACCTGATCAGTAACAGGAATCGGCAATTTAATTGAAAGAGCATCTTTATATCTCTCCATTCGACTGACAGTGTTGGGCCTAGTGAGGATTTCAGTTTTTGTATGTTTTATATTACCTGGAAAGGTAACACTTTGCCCACAGTGGTCTAATGTTAGGCAATTTATAATTGTCTTTTCTATAAAATCACAATTGCAAAAGAAATTATCTAGGCAAGTAGCTGTGGTACTTGTAATCCTAGTTGGTTCAAGAAAAATATTCTTTAAATTAAAGGAATTAAATAAGCCAATTAATCGAGTTGAAAACCTGGAGTTAGTTTCTAGTAGATCTACATTAAAGTCTCCACAAATTATTACATGTTTTCTACTTTTAAGAAGTATTTTCATAACATCTTCCATTACTGACTCAAAAGTAGGAAATTTAGAGTCATATGGGGGTCTGTATACGCATACCACAATATGTTTCTCCAAGTCTCAATACAATCAACTGAACTCCTGAGAATAGACCACTCACATTATGATTCCTCCTCTGTATAACCTCCAAGAAGAGCGTGGGTCGGTCCTGCGTGTTCTTGGTGAAGATCTGCAGCAGGTACCCGTCGTCGTCGTAGTCGATGAGGATGTTGAGCCGCTCTAGGGCGTCGATGCTCTCGGCGACCCGCACCTTGCTGTGCTGCAGGCGCTCCCGAATGATGGCGTAGTACTTGGATGGGATGGAGAGGAACTCCACGCCGCGGGAGCGCAGGTTCTCGATCTGAAAGTGGACGGGAATGTCTGACTTCGGACCGAAATGTCCACTTCAATCCATTAATCATCGTCATCAGCATATCAGCCGAAAGACGTCTATCCAAAAAGATCTCCACGACGACCGGTCCCGCGCTAACCTCATCCAGCTGAGTCCCGCGGCCTTCACCAGGTCGTCGGTCCACCTTGTGGGAGGCCTGTCCGCGCTGATTCTTCCGGCACGCGTTCGCCACTCAGAACCTTTTCTACCCTGACCGTTCCCCGCCTACTGCCCCTTAAGCTTTGCAATTCTTTGAGCTGTGTCGGATCCAATCCATTAATTGATCCTGTCAATGATTATGTAGTCAAATAATTTATTCTACTTACAATAGAACAGAGTCTTAGAGTATACATAAGCTAGCTGTATACTCTAAGAACAGAGTTGACAAAAAGTCCAGGTATGACCACCTAATATTCGTCATCTTGGCAGAGCCACGGCCTCTGATTTGAAATCTGACTATGCAGAAGAAACGTACCAAATATGTTACCAAATTCTTACTGGCCATATTATTATGACATGCCACATAAACAAGAGTTGTAGGCGAGTCTGGCACAAGTTTTGTAACAAAGAAAAATGGTTACCACAGTGATAATATCCTCTGTGTTGATGGCAATGTGCTGCACGCCGGCGCCGCCGTGGTACTCCACGTACTCCTGGATCTGGCTTTTCCTCTTGCCCTGCGCGGGCTCGTTGATGGGCACCTTCACCGTCTCCTCCCAGTTGGCCATCACGATGGACCGCAGCGCAGAGTACTCGGTGCACACTTGGCTGTCGTCTACCGACCAGAACCTGCAATGGTATATGGACTGTTAGTTGTTTTATTCCGCTACTCCTTACCGTCGTTCCAAATCAAAATTGATCTTGTGCATGTATCCAAGAACCAACCTCCTAGCCTTTGTGGTAATTTTTAAAAAATATTGTAGTGACCCGTATCGTAATGAATTATTTTACAATACTTTGATATTAAATGCCGGTGGAAATGAGTTATTTATGGGCTAAAAACTACAGAAATAAACCTAAACGTAGATCCAAGACCCAACCTCCTAGTCCTTATGTTTTTTTATATAACTCGGAAACTAAAGGTCCCTTTTGATTTGGAACGCCATACATAAGCTACGTTTAATTCCTTACCTATGGAACTGCAGGCAGCGTTCGTACCAGGAGGCGGCCGGCTCCATGCCCTGGTCGGGCTGGTTGCCCACCACGTGGTCTATGAAGTTGATCTCCACTTTGGGCCTGAACATACAAAAGGGGTATTTCAAAGAAATCTGTAGTCTGTGGAGAGGACAGCGAGAAGACTGCACTGGCTGCAAGGTGAAGAGTCCTGGGGACAGCTTTATTTGGCTTATAAGCGTACATTTAAGGATGGGAGCAACAGTTAAACATGAGCTGACACAATATAGATCTCATAGGGTCACATGTCGCCCTAAGATGGGGAGGACGGACCAACACATTCCTCTAAGATTTGGTAGATACATATGGGTTTGTGGTTTCTTTATACTTACAGATATTTGTTGATGGAGTCTTTGCTCAGCTGCTGATACCCCGGTAGAAAAGAGCCGGTGTATTTTGATCTGTCCACCAGGGTATGCGTGTTGTCGCCATACTGCGGACAAATAATTGTGAATATGGGCCAAAGTTTAGCTTTTTTGGGGTACTAAAATGCTAATCCATTAGCAAGCTGAAGTGGCAGTGGGCAGGTCACATTTGTCGCAGAACCGACCGCCGTTGGGACAGACAAGTTCTGGAGTGAAGACAGCGTGAGACGCCCCCTCGCCAGGTGGACCGACGACCTAAGAAGTTGGTCGGAAGCGGCTGAATGCGGTGGACCGAGTGTGGTGGCGTTCATTGTGGAAGGCATGACGTTAAAGGGCTGATATGGTGTACCAAAACGGTAAAAATCAATCATTATCATGCGACTTCTTCTGTCTGCCAAAACCAAGAAGATTCGAACCTCTTTGGTCGCGCGCGCGCTCCCTGTGGAGATGGGATCTTGCAAATTTAGTATGGGAAACGAAGAAAAATTTGGTGTCAAAATCCGGGGGGGTGCGGACAAAGGAAGCGGAGTAACGGGCGGAAGTTGCTAATACAAATGTATATGGAGTTTGAAAATGAGAATGTGTGAGTGAGTATAAATACATTTGACACGATTTTGGCACCCCGTAAAATGCTTTTGTTACTCATCCATATGGGAGTACTTTTTTTTTTTAAATTCATGGCCAAAACTGTTAAATTCAGCAACTATCGATAGATAGGTACTTATACTACTTACTTGCTGTCAACTTCAGGAATAGTTGCATAAAAACTACGAACGGTTGTGTTTCTTTTAAAAGACCACGTAGGTATCTAGTTTCTCTAGTCAAGATTTGGAAGCTCCTTACCGTCTTCAAAGTAACCATCCTGACGACTCCGAACTCGTCCTTTTCCTCCCACAGGTCCTTCATCACAACGGCGCCCTGCCTCTTCGCGTGCGCCAGGATGTAGTCGAGGTTCTCCACCTGGAACGCCACGTCCTTCACGAAGTCCCCATGGTAGGCCACCTCGTTCGCGAAGCTCGATTCCTCGGGCTCGTATTGCGCTTGAAATACGAATATGATCTAACAAAAAAATTAAAACATTAATGACTTCGGGCCTCGGAGAGGATAGTCAGCAAATTATCAAAAGTATCTTATCTTATCTTCTTAGAGCGCCAGGAATACCTGGCGACACTTCGACCCTATGGGATCTGTTGTGCCAAACTTCTGTCCGCCAAACGGTGCCCCAAACCGTCTTTTTGGTGGACTTCACATACGCCTTAGAATAATAAATACCAGTCTTTGCCGTATGCAGGTTTCCTCACGATGTTTTCCTTCACCGAAAAACCTGTGGTATTGAAATAAACCATACATAAGTTTCGAAAAACTCATTGGTACGGGCCAGGATCGAACACACGACCTCATGAAAGTGAGGCGAGTGCACAACCAACTAGGCTACCACGGCTATCAAAGGTATAGTACTTAGTCGGCAATATTACCAAATAATTTTAAGTCATTTTTTGTATTGGACAGTCCTTGGCACAGACCTAGACTAGGTCTGTGGTCCTTGGTCTGTATAAAATTCCCCATCGTCTGACATGTCGGACAACGTTGTCGAACCACGTGGCCGGAGGGTAACATTAATATACTCGTCGTGTAGGTATTTATTTTTTACCAAGAAGTTCGTGCAAACGTACGACTACTAAGTAATTCGAAATAATAAATAATGAACCGGCTTTTACAACAGGCTCTAAAGAGTATTAAGTCAAGGCTAATGTCAGGCGCCAATAAATTTAAAAATATCTTTAATTACATTTAACGTCTCAATTTTTACAAAAATAGTCGCTGTTTTACTTAAACTAACTCTTTTTTTGGCTTACCTTATTCATCCTGACGGCATGCGAGGCTACCTTGCGCGCCCCTGTCTCCAAACCACTGAACGCGAGCGGCTCGAACCCGAATCGGGTCACATAGTAACTTGCGGCCTTTAACAAAATCAAATATTACAAACAGATTCTCATTAAATCTATCCATTAATAAATAAGTAGGTAGGTACCTACCTAACTCATATAAGCACGATATAGAAATGCAAAAATAATCAAATACCTGTATAACACAACAAATACAACGTAAGGTAGTCTAGCAATGAGAACATTGATTAAATTATTCTAATCTCAAGGTAGGTATAGGTATAATATTTCCTCGCCTACGGCACGGGCATAAAATTCCCGAAAACTTCTGCCAGTATAATGTACTAGTCATCAGCATCATCAGCCTGCAGTAGCCCACTGCTGGACATAAATTATGCCTCCCCTTAACCGCGCCACTGAACCCGATCTTCAGTTCTCTGAGTGCAGTCACTGCCAGCCGCCTAGCGCAGATTCGCTCCATCTAGTCGCGTCCCACTACGCTTGCCCAGTCGTGGTCTCCACTCGAGAACTCATCTACCCCAGCGGTTATCGGTTCTTGACCAACACCGTGAGTTCAACATACTAGCTTTTTGAGCTATATCGAAGGCTTTGAATGGTTGATCCTGTCTTTCAAAGAAACTTCGAGAATGAGTTTTTGGACTAGTCCCACTGTCACTGGTATTGATTAGTTATCACTGATAACTTATCAGTCTTACCTGTTTAGCGTTAGATACCCAGAACGTTAGATGGTCGAAGGCCAGGAACCGCCCAGCCTCTGGCTTCTTGCCCTTATCGGTGTATGACGTCTAAAACAATTACATGCACTATAATAAAGTGTAGAATAAACATTGGTACTTACGTAGTTAGATTCAGACATGAAAAATAATTTAGTTGTTGTTGATAAGGTTTCCCCCACAATGTTTTCTTTACACAATAGAACCATGGAGAAACATGGAATACTAGCATTTGCCCGCGGCTTCGCCTGCGTGGAATAAGTTTTTTCCTGCGGGTACAGTTTACCGCGGTAAAAAGCAGCCTATATGCTATCACTGTACCAAGTTTCATCAAAATCCGTTCAACCTTAACAGCGTGAAAGACTAACAAATATCCATCCTTACAAACTTTCGCCTTTATTATATTAGTAGGAATAGGACTAGCTGTTTCTTGCGGCCTCGCCCGCGTTTTTTTCTTTTTACTTGGTTCTTAAGAGCCGTAGCGTGATGTTAAGCAGCCTATAACCTTATATGAAATTGTATACCTATCTAGTATGAAATAGAACTCGGACTTACCATTGTCTTGAATGAGATGCCGCTTATTAAATTGCGAGACTCTAAAACTTTTTTAACATCTGTGAAGAGGACAGCCTTATTCGACTGTTGTTTGATACTAACCAGAGTGCCACTACTCTGTCAGCTTTATAAGAAGCATTCGAATATCATTATAATTTTACGTATCAAGAAAATATGGTAGATCTAAAGTCGCGCCTACACTATACGCCTTGCATACTAAATAAACAATGTTCAAATTGTCTAATTACAGCTTCTTGCCCGGTATTGACCAGCTCTGTCTTCTATTTTGATATATTTTTAAGCCTATATAATTTATATTTAACTATAAAAAATTCTTTATTTCTTTGGATTGATATTTGTTTTGTAATAGTGAAATAAAGTATGCCTCTTATGTCATCAATATCATCAGCATGCACCTTTGTCTAGTCCACCGTTCCCACAAGGCGCTCCCCTGAACCCGATCCTGCTTAATCACGATATCTATAGGCTTTTCACCTATTATTTATTTAGATTTTTAATTCATTTCTTTAATAAACAGTAGGCGGGTATAAATCTGATATTTTGCAACTACGGAGTTGAGTATGCGTCTTTATGTTAGTGACAACGCGCTATGGCGTGAGCAACCAGTTGTGCCGAGCCTCCCCGGCACTGTGGGACACCTGCAAATCGTATTTGGACAAACAATACCGACGTTTTTATTATTACTTTTAAACATATTCGCAACTTTAGCGATTTATTTCCTTAAACCGAGTAGATTACTTATATTTTATTGTGTCACTTTTTATTTCGTCTAAAAAAGGTTTTGTTTTAGTACAGATCGTGACTAACGTACCAGTCTGTTTTTTATAACTTGCACTGTGAGAGCAAAGGAGAAGAGAACTCGAGTAGCTTTATTATGCATTTGATTTTGTCAAATTTTATTTCGTTGTAGAAACCATCAACTCTGACGTCGGTTTTATTTATTTCCCACAGATCGCGACTTATTTTCTATCTTTATCCGAAGTGGGAAAACAAGGGCTTTACTTCTTTCTCTTGACTCACGAGACTTTGTTCAATAAATATTTTTATAGGAGGAGAGACCTTTGTCAAGATCTATACAGGATTTGAAGCTATTGTACTTTTTAAATCGATTAACTACTTAGTGAAGGAATACTTGGTTAAAAACTAATATTACGTTTTGTCTATAAATTACGGTCGTGTTAGCCCACGGTGTGCTCGCCTGATAAACAAAATGCAAATGCGATTCGATATAGAAAACTGGCTTTGAGCGACAAACTGGGCACAGAAACGGGGTGGCGAGTCGTCTCCCATACTTGACCTACTGTTAGATAACTAACAATAGATAGGTACCTAATCAGACTAATAGAAAAGGTAACCAATTTGTACTAAAATTACGTCAATTTGACGACTTTATATGTGATAGAATATTTAAAATCAATGACTAACGTTGTGGTTTGTTGAAGTAAATTTTATTTGATTATAAACATTTATAAACCTGGTGTCAATTTTAATTAAAGGTGAAATTGCTCATATAACTTAGCAAAATAGGTACTTACTTATAAGCAGTTACATACATATTTATGTAGTTTATATAACCAAATTAACAAACACAAATTAGAAGCAATTAAAAATACCTAAATACCAGATGGCAGTCCTGACAAATTTCTATAAAATCACATTAAAATTGTAATGACGCCGAAAACGTATCTGGATCATGAATCTTTTTAATTTCTTAGTTTAGACTCTGCTACTGTAGAGATATTTCGGTCCTAATTTTATAAATACAGCCACACTGGTTTGGAATAAATGTTATGGCGTATGCGCAGTCTCTACCCCACGTCAGTAGCGGTTCGAATCCGGCCTGCGTCGGTCGGCCACTTAGCATAGCCACATAGCAGCTATTTCAAAACATTGCGCAATTTATTTTATTAATTAATGCTCGTAGAATTTTCCATGGAATTCTATGACATTTCGAAAAAGGTGGCGTGATTTTAAAGCGCCTCTCTGTGACGTAGGGTCACATAAAGGTTTAACCATTAGGTTGTAGGGAGCTGTTAGCTCCCGAGCGAGCGTAACGAGTGCCAGAACCTAATTATACCGAAAAACTAAGTTTGGGATCTAAGGAACTAAAGCAACAGAAGAGTTTACAGTTAGTCTAAGCTGCTATGACATCCTTCTGGGATTCTTCTGTCTTTTCCTCTTTATTGGATCCTTTGACTTCCTCTTCATTCTCGGTATCCTCTTCGTTATTCCTAGAAGCGTCCAGAAGTTGAATGGCTTCGAACACCCACTTGTAGTTCATAGCACCGAAACCCTGTAATTACTTTTATATATAAGTTCCAGAAAATGAGAAATGATATTTTGTGTTTTATTATTATTTTGTCAATTTTTGTGGCTAATACCATTGTACAGTCGACCGCATGTCAGTGGAAATACTTTGACCTTGAGCTGGCCTAGGTTTCAGTTCCAGATACCAGTTTGTGCATAATTTGTATCTACATATTTACCTACTTCAAATCAACAGCCTATTAACATGTCCCCACTGCTGGGGCTCAGGCCTACCCTCTCTACGAGGGTGTTAGGGCTATAGTCCACCACGCTAGCCCAATGCGGCTTGGTGGACTTCACATGCGCCTAAGAATTTCTTCTTCGGCGTATGCAGGTTTCCTCGCGGTGTTTTCCTTCACAGTTTGAGAGCAGTCAGTAAGTAAATGTACTTAAGTTTCAGAGAAAAAATCCATTGGTACATGGCCCAGCCGGAGATCGAACTTCGGACCTCAAAAGTCAAAACTATTTTATTGCATGTAAGTACACTGGGTACATTTATACAACGTCAATTTTTTATCTTGATACCTTTCGATACGATTAGGCCGCGTCTTATCCCCGACGCCGCCGACCTACCACCATACATACCAATACCTACTTACATCATAAATAAATCATGGAAGAACAGGATATTGTTAAGAAGTTAAAATGGTCCATAATAACACCATCAGAAGGTTACAGACAAATCGAAATCGTATCCTTTTGGATTTTAGTCTTGACCATACGTTAACCTAGACTTCTTACCCTGTGATTCCTCCTCTGCAGAATCTCAATGAACAGCGTAGGCCTGGCCTGCACGTGCTTCGTGAACGCCTGCAGCATGTACCCCCTCTCGTCGAAGTCTATCAGGATGTTGTGCTCCTGCAGGGCGTCGACGCTCTCGGCGACCTTCACGGAGCTGGACTTGAGCTTCTCCCGGATGAGGTCGTAGTACGTCGCGGGCCAGGGGAGGATGTCCGCGCCGCGGGACTTGAGGTTACGAACCTGGATTTACATATGAAATACCGATCAGTCCCAGAATGTCAAAATTCCTAGATTGACCAATTCCCAAAATGACCAATTCCCAAAATATTAAGTAGTAGATTATAGCAGTTTGAGTACCAAAGAGATATTGTTGGGTGTTGGTCAATCTGGAAATTAGACATTCTGGGATTTTGACATTGAGGGATTGATTCGTAGGTACTTAATTTTAATTTGATTCTGACTTAATTTTAGTTTGATTGAAGTTGTACCTACCAAGGCATGATTCTGAAGGCACAAACATATAACTTGACAAACTAAGAACGTTTCAATCACTGTCTCTCTGTATTATAAAGTGGATGAAGCTTTGGATCATTGCTGTAACATTTTACGTACTAGTTTTTCGAGCAACATTTTTTTTCTATTTTTTTTTGCTGAACTGGGAGTTCAAATGCGCATACACATTTTTGCACATATTATGAATGAAAACAAAATTCAAAAAATTCAAATTCGTGCAACGCATGGAGAGGGGACGCCGTATGCGTTGCTTTCTGCCAAAAAATAAAGCCCGTTTGGTCAGTGTTCATGTTGTATGAAATGTTACGAATGCGATGTTAAATTTATCACGACTCCACTAACATGCATGTATGCGTGAATCCCCCCAAAAAGTGCCAGAATTTTCGCATCAAAAGAAGACGCCCTGGCGTCTTTCCTTTAGGTCGAGCCGAGATTAGCCGAAGGTGACCGCGTAGCTGTAAGGAAGAGGAAGGCGTATGACCAGCAGTGGGCATCGAGGAGTTGGGGAACTGACCGTGTCGACGATGTCGTCTGTGTAGAGCGCGACGTGCTCCACGCCGGCCGCGCCCAGCGCCCGCACGAACTGCGCGGCCTTGCTGCTCGGCCGCAGCCCGCGGGCGGTCTCGTTCATAGACAACTGCAACACTTTCTTTGTATAACAACTCAACTTTTCATGAGGGATCATCATCATATCAGCCTGTAGACGTCCACTGCTGGACAAAGCCCCCCCCCCCCCCCATCAGGGATCTCCACGACGACCGGTCCTGCTGGGACCTTCACCAGATCGTCGGTTCACCTTGTGGGGAGGCCTGCCTACAATACCTTGAATGACCGGGAAAATGGCATTTTGGGAAATGGACATTGGACCGAGACGGAATTGAATCCTATTGCTACCGATCGCTCTCGTGTCACTTTTGTTTGCGTTTCTGACGAAGAACGAGGACTTTAATTATTCACTTTTTTCAATTCAATTGGGTTTGTTGCTGTTTCTTCCCTTCGGCGACATATACAGGTGGAAACAGTTATAGACAGAATTGACTTCAAAAAGAGAATATTTTATTCAGCTAATCTAATTATGAATAAACGAATTTTTATTTCGCTCATCCATGAATTCCATGATCCACCTGTCATTTAAGTGAATCGTTTCAAGGTATTTATGTGGGCCGATCCCGGCGGCACTGCAATGCCGGGCCGACCCGCGCCGGGAGTGGAGCGAGCCCCGAACATCCCGACTGGTCACAAAAATCAGTTTAATATACTGGTCCCTCAGTGAGGGAACTTTCAGATATTAAGCTGAAAAGAACAGATACTACACTTTGATCTTAGCCAAAAGGCCGAGAAGCGATAACTGTACGAGCGAACTCCGCTGGGGTCATTCAAACGCTGCAAATCTTAACACCGCGTTGTAGAAATGTTGATTTCCGCACGTAGCGACATCTAGCGGAGATCTGGGGGAACTAATGGCGCAAACGCGTATCATCTGACTCATTGTGTTTTGCTTGGCTAATTCTATTATTATCAAGCAACGGAATGGAAAACGAATTAAATAAAGTATGTGTTAGCTATATTATGGTACGTACGAGAACGGTTTCGTCCTGATTGATGACAGAGGCGGAGTTGATACAGGAATAAGGCACCAAGTCATGTTTGTAGTCGACGCACCAGAATCTAAAAACAAATTACAGGACTTCTTTGTAGTGACAGTTTGCCAAGAAATGGGCTATCAATTTTGATAAACCTCTTCCTAGTAAATTAAAGTACCTATCGCTGGGGTTGATGAACGCTTAAGAAACAATGACAAAAGAAACTCCTTACTGCGTAAGGAGGACAATTTGTATACTTTTACATTGGGAAATCTAATGGCCGACAAATTGGCCTGTTTTACTGAACACTTTGACATGTTTCTTATTGGTCCATATCGTAATTATATCAATTAAAGTCCAGTAAATAGCACGATTCCCACTAAATTATATGAAAACACCTGTATTTCAATGTAAACAGCATCAAACACAATATGGCGAATCGGCACGCTCTACAAATTAAAATATGTATGTAGATGTTTTGAATAGGGCATCTCCATTAGTTTCTTCTGTCATTGTTAAGAAACCGCAGCAAAGCAGGACAGCAATTTCAGATTATTTTTGACAATGAAAATATACCTTAATGTTTTATGACGTATAAAAGAATATCCAACGTGGTAGATAAATACCTGTGCATATTGAGGTTCCTCTCGTACCAAGACGCTGACTCTTCAAGAGTGTCGTCAGCCATGTTGCCTTCCACATGGTCTATGTACTCCAAATTTGTCTCGGGCCTGAAAGAAAATAAGCTTTATTTACAGAGGACACCTTGAAGTTAGCAACAAGTTTTTGAACAGTGTTCAACTTCACAGTTCATCAACAGCCTACTAATATGTCCCCACTGCTGGGGCTCAGGCCTACCCTCTCAATGAGGGCGTTCGGGCTATAGTCCACCACGCTGGCCCAGTGCGGGTTGGTGCACTTCACATGCGCCTCAGAATTTCTTCTTCGGCGTATGCAGGTTTCGTCACAATGTTTTCCTTCACCGTTTGAGAGCAGTCAGTAAATGTACTTAAGTTTCGAGAATAAACCCATTGGTCCATGGTCCAGTCGGGGATCGAACTTCGGACCTTTCGATATGATAGGCCGTGTCTTGTTCCCCACGCCACTGACACTCTCTCAAATTCACAGTTGATATAGAATAATTTGGAAATTCTAATTCATACTTTTAACTAGACCTTTATTTTCAGTAGACAAAGAAGCATCGCTTTTAAAGTTACAGTGATTTCTTAGGGTTACTCACAATAATTTGTTAATTGTATCATCTTCTATAGACTTGTATCCAGGTAGAAGAATTCCAGTGTACTTTGTGCGATCTATCAACGTATGTGTGTTGTCTCCGTACTGCAAAAGATTTATATAAAATTATTAATAAAAAACCTTTTTTAAAACAAGCTTTTATTAAAAAATTTAGTTGTACTAAAAAGAAAATAAAATTTTTGTCCAAGGGTTGTGCTGATAAATGATTATTATATATGAATAAGTATAGGTAAAGTAGATCGATCGAAAGCTTGTAGCGCAAATAGAAAACTGAGAAAACTTAATAAATTTCTTGCGCTACAAGCTTCGATCGAAAAACTTTCTTTGTAAAAACATACACTTGTTCAATTATTTTATTATAATCTACGATTTTCTCTTTTCTTCTAGGCCTACCCTCTCAACGAGGGTGTTCGGGCTATAGTCCACCACGCTAGCCTAAGAATTTCTTCTTAGGCGTATGCAGGTTTCCTTACGATGTTTTCCTTCACCGTTTGAGAGCAGTAGTAAATGTACTTAAGTTTCGAGATTCCATTCATGTACATGGCCCAGCCGGGGATCGAACTCCTGCCCTTTCGATATGATAGGCCGCGTCTTATCCCCGACGCCACTGACCCTCCCTCGTTCTATGTTTCTTGTATCGCAGATCGGAATCTCCCCTCATTTTCACTTACCGTCCTCACCACAGCATATCTCACTGTCCCGCTGTCATCGCTCTCCTCGGTGATCCCCCTCACCACCTCCGCTCCCCCCTCCTCCGCCTGTCTCACCAGCTCCTCCAAGTTGTGTACTTCGAAGGCCACGTCCTTGACGAAGTCTCCGTGCGCAGTCAGGTCTTTAACGATATCGTTGTCGGCAGTCGTTGGAGACTCGAAGACGATAGTAATCTGTAGTCATTGAGTTACTATTTTATTACGTATAAACGTTTTGTGTCACAGTATGCACGAACACAGGTCGCCCAGTGTCCAATTAAGACGCTTCTGACACACATTGAAAAATGAGCATCTCCTCTGCCCCCCCGCAGCTGTCGACTGCTATAGCATATTACTGTCACCAATAAACGGACGCTTTGTAAACATGGGACGGGCGCTGCTATAACACCCTCAAATTTCCCCTACAAAAATTTACTGACAAACGCCTGTGAATTACTGCCCGTGAACGTGTTAGAGAATGAAACGAAAATCACGTAAAAATTTGTTTTCAGATATCAATTTTAATTCTGGCGACAATCCTTAATATGGTACCGTCCAGCAGGTATGATGATGGAGATGGGAGCTGCTCACAGGAACTCCTCAATGACTAATGTGACAATAAACGAACAAGTACGTACAACGACCCACGAATAAATGCAACTTATTATGAACATCCTTGTGAAATTGCTATCAAAAGATTGTAAGGCGTTTTTATTTCTCTAGTTTGTAAGGGAAAGGGGAAGGAAAAGACGAAGTACATATTCTTACCTTGTTAAGTCTGACAGCGTGAGACAATACGGGGCGTTGTTCGGTCGCCTCCCGCACCGCGAGGGGCTTGAAACCAAACCTCGTCACAAAATAACTTGCCGCCTGATGACGGAAAAAATTTAAACAAAGTAAGTAAAAAGTTGAGATGCAATCGGATCTATCTACTATTTCGTTCACGGAATGTAACATTAAAATTATATAAGACTTTATGGTTATATGGGGTTTTTATTTAGGTATCCTCACCACAACTTATTTCGGTTCCCGCCAAAAGAATCTTATAAGTAAACTTTAGATAGTTTACTTATAAGATTCTTTTGGCGTTTCTGTGATGTTTATTAGATTTTTAAAACTTTTCAGCCAGCAAAAGTAGATTTATCGATCAAGGAGATCGGATCAACTAAATAAATTCAACAATCGCATAAAATTTTCAACCAAAAAGTTTGAGACCTATTCGAAACTGGCTGTTATTACATGAAAAAATTTTGAGATTGCCATTTGCATTTGTTTTTTATTTTGTTTTTTCTATAAGTGGCTTTAAAAAATATTTCTTCCGTGCATGCCAGCCAGACACAAAAGTAAGCAGTTTGGGTGCAAGGAGATCGCGTCCTATCATAAAATTTACAGCAAAATTTCTTCTATTTCTGCAAAGAGATTAGATGTATTTCAATAAATTTTCTTTTACGAAAAACAAACTTATTTTCTGTTTCACTTTAAAGGCAAACACATTTTATTAGGCCAGAGGTTACGTTGTAGTATTTTATTTGTTCCTAAATACCTACTATCTAAGTACAGACACATTTATTAATACCTTTAAAGGTACTAGTTTTAAAATACTTATTATAGTACTGTACCTACCTAGTTTCATTAAAAATATTAAAATTGCTTCAGCTGTTAGACATGATTGAGTTGAGAGTAACAACAAACAAAAATCCACACATTTTCACATTCACAATAATATTCACTTAAGTATCACGTTTCAACGTAGGTATAGGTACTTACCGTTTTAGCATTGCCAACCCAAAATAGGAGATGGTCGAAGTTCAATACTTTTCCTTCTCCACGTTTTTTGTTTTCTTTATCGCCTTTCGTCATTGTAATCTAAACTGAAACAAAGATTAATTAAATTGCGATAATTGGCTTGTTAACAAAACACACTCGAAACACATTAATTTTAATTTTGCATTCCAGCGAACCTAAAGTGGTCCCTACACGATCACGCTGCATGACATGCATTACGTGCTGTCACTCATGCATGACCGTCTAGTAGTAGTGATTGACGTGCATTACATGCAAACTACGTACATGACATGCAAACTACGTGCTGGCCGTTGCTTCACTGTACTATGTGATTGATAAGAAGCATGAGCGTCCATCATGCAGCATGATACTTCACGTACTAAACGTAATGCATGTCACGCCGCATGATCGTTTATGGACCACTTAATGGCATGCCAAAACTATCAAGTGACATAGTTTTTAACTATCTACCATACCACTGCGCACTTATTCAAGAAATGATAATTTGATCAATTATTTCCTACATTTTATAGAGCTCGAAATCAATTTACGTGTACTGAATACAAAAGTTAAATGACATTGGCGGAGTAAAATTATCTTTGAAATGATTGCAGTAAATAAATGTTTTTATTTCAAATTACGTAGGCTGATCAATGAGACTAACTTATGTTGGTAGTTGGTACTAGTACCTATTAATTTTAATAGTATATAAAGCCTACCTATACCTAATAGGCAGAGGTCGGCGGGGGTGTGCTGTTTTCAGTTTTTGCATAACATGGACATACCTTATCATTCAATGATAAATGCCCCGTGTGCAATTATAATAAACTAAAAAAATGATTTTATTTAGGCTGCTTTTCTGCTACGAGCTTTACGTCGCCATCAAAACAAATCAATTTTATTAGAACCTACGGAATGTGATTAATGATATTAAATTCAAGGCGAAACTCATTAAAAATTGAAAATATAGAAAAAAATATAGTTAATTATTACAATAGCACTTTACAAAATTTACAATAAAAAAAAATCAGTTATGTCTTCTTTTAATATTTCTTTAAGGTTCATTATCCATATTAATATCTACAAGACACAACTACATGACATTAATGACGTAAAAACAGCACACCCCCGCCGACCTCTGCTTAGGTTTAATAAGTAACAAAAAAAATCTGAAGCAAAATGTCGGTTTCACTTTACTTCCGTTTTTATTTCCAACTAAATTTCATTAAGTACTTACCTACTCAATGATAAATTTAAAATCCTCTATGTAGATACTAATATTGGAAACACTACAGCACGACAAAAAATTAACTAAAATTTTATCATACAAATCTTTATTTATATATAGTAACATTACTGTATCTTTTCCAGATCTAAAAATATAAAATTGTGATATGATCTGTTCATAAACTTGTTTAAGATCATAATATTCTTCTATATAAATAAAATGATACTTATTCTGACTGACTGACTGACCCACAGGGTCACAAACTTGAATTTCGCAAACGATGTCGTCAACCAAAGGGTCTCCCAACATCTATCGACGAGGAATTGGCTTATAATCCGGTAAGAAATGATCTAACACCCTAAGACATTATCATAATTTATAGTCAGGTAGAACGGACCAGGGACTTCGACCAGGTAGAATTTAGGAAAATCCTATCTCAGGGCGAAGGAAAACATCGTGAAGAAACCCGTGAGAATCCTATTTACAGGGGCAGACACGATCCCAATGAAGGGTACCACATGAAAGAACTTGCTTCTTCAATCTCAAATTTTTCCTCATACGGCGGTCTATCAGATCATGTAGAGAGGAAAGTGTAAAACTGCTACCTACTTCGAGTTATTTCGACTGTTAATAAACCTTTCTACAACTTTATCTGATAGACCCGGCGATCGAGAATACACCGTCATATGAGGAACATTTTGAAATTGTTTCCTTCGCCGACATTTTCCTTCACTTTTCTTAAATTCCACGCGGTCAAAGTCGTAGGCAACGTCTAGTCTTACAAACTAATTATATTTAATTGTATAATGTATAACTAACATTAGGTAGGTAATTATTTATGACAATGTATTTAGGTTTAAAATCAATAATTGACGGAGTGGTCATGGTTGATCTGAATGTTGAGATGATATCTTAATAGAGATATCCGCTGTTAATATTATTTAGGTAGGTAATAATGTGAGATGTTTCAATGTGCAGTAATTGAATAGGGTGACCATGTTAATTTAATTTTATGACTATTTCACACGGATCTCAGATGTGAGTATGTTGATTATAGACGTGTTGTTTCGTGAACCATTTATAGGAGGTATTTGGATTTAAGCCCTATCTATTTGGAAACATAAATATATAAATTCCTGTTTAAACCGGGCAGCGGTTACAACATCGGATAAGATATATAACTAGAGGGATTTGCATTAGGTACATCTTCACTAAAATGATAGCAGACAACAAATAATTTTGGAAAAAACTGCACTTAGAATTGTATTTCTACATGCTCTAAAAATAGTTTCCCGCACAATCCACAAGCACTTATTTGTATCATGAATTCAGGATGCACAGAAGTATGGATTAAAAATCCTAAAACTACCCTATTTAAAGCTGGTCCGTTTGAGGAGGAGAATCAAGTCAAAACATACCTTCTTTAGAAACTCGACGCTCGTACCTACGTACGGTCGACCACACGTCAGTGGACACAAAACTAGCATAAACTAGTCTCCCTCAGTATTGAAACTCCCCAGCAGGCTAGCCAGCTCTTGACCTTGGTCAAAGTTTTTCCACTGACGTGCGGTGGACGTACAATAACTTAGGTAAGCTTAATTTAGAATTATACGAATAGGTAATCAGTAGAAATACTACTAAGCCCTAAAAATGATGACACCAAAAGAGTCGAGTCGAGCGACTCTTTTGTCCCCAGCAGTAGGTGATTTGAGTAATGAGTACTAGACATGAAAATGTAATAAGTAGAATTCAATACAAGCAAATGTATACTTTGTCGCATAGCGATATGGTCTATAATCATCTTACACGCTTTGTTACTTTAGACTAGCTTATCATAATTGCATTTGTTTTTATTCGAATTTCAGAATTTCAAATAAATTTGTATGAACTATTGCTTCTATACTTATTAAATTTCGCTGCCTATAATATGTCAGAATCTTGGTCAGAATATCAAAACGTGGTAAACCTAGCTATTTGACGTGATATCGGTTATTTTATTGCTTCTTGTAAGTATCAATGATCATGTTTTCTCTTATCTATTTAGATGATCTTGATTAAAACAAGGCGTTCTACTTAAAATAATGATGAGTTGTGTACATTTTGAAGGTCCCTGGGTTACCTGATTTTTAATTGCGCAATGAAATTAAATAATACGCTGTAATGTGTCCCACTGTTGGCGTACGCCCATGTTAATATTAGGAACTATTATATAATCTGTGCCTAGAGTCTACCTTCTTATTCCTAGGTAAAATGCCTTTCGAATTTTGTAATTGAAAATTCTTATTGGTTTATTTTGGTATAGGGTAGGTTTCGAAATAATGAAAAAGTGCAAGGTCGTGCGTGATATAGGTAGACTCAAGCAACCTGATAGTTTGAAAAATGTGTCGAGTTTCGCATTGACGAGATACTATCTTTAATAGATAGCTGGAGTTTTGGCCTATATACATTATGTCCAGCAGTGGACTTTCAAGGGCCGATGAGATGGGCTGATGAGAGATGAGCTGATGAGATTATGAGGTATTACCTAATAATAGAATAGAGCGTCAGTGGCCTCGGGGATAAGACGCGACCTATCATATCGAAAGGTCCGAGGTTCGATCCCCGGCTGGGCCATGTACCAATGGGTTTTTTCTCGAAACTTAAGTACCTACATGTACTGACTGCTCTCAAACGGTGAAGGAAAACATCGTGAGGAAACCTGCATACGCCGAAGAAGAAGTTCTTAGGCGCATGTAAAGTCCACCAACCCGCACTGGGCTAGCGTGGCGGACTATAGCCCGCACGCCCTCGTTGAGAGGGTAGGCCTGAGCCCCAGCAGTGGGGAGATTAATAGGCTGTTGATGATGATTGATGAGGTATTACCTATCATAAAATGGTACCTATTAATCTAATAATAATTACGAACGTGTCACTGAATTTGGACATCAGACTGGACGTTTTTCAGATTGGACATTCTTCAGTTTGGATATTTTTCAGTTCGAGCATGGTCGTTGGACATTTTTCAGATTGGTCATTAATACAGTAAATCAAACAGAATTATTAAAACCCAAAAGGAAACGACAAGCTCCAGTAATAAAATAATTTCTTTTTATTCAATAATTTTTACACATACATTAATATTTACAGAAGATCGCAGGTATATTCATACGCTATAGAGTATTTCATTCACTTGCACCTATGTTTTGTTTGTCGTCGTCTTACCGCCTACTCCGCAATGCTAAGGCACCTTTTGGAAGTTTATTATGTACCTAGGACAATCTCTGACGAATGGTCGAAGTGTTACAAATATTACAAAAAAATCCATTCCTTGACATATTTTATAAATGATTTGTAAAAAATGTCATTGCAAGAAAAACTCTATAATATTCTGAAAGCACACAGGTAATAGACAAGCACAATTTGAGGGTTATATAATTTATCATGTGAAATAATAATAGTATACATCCTTTCCTCAATATTGCCTGTGAGCTATAAAGCTGTTAAATTTTATAATGAGAAATAGTAAAAATTGAAAAAATGCAGTTACAAATTGTTTGTAGCATTATTGCTTGCATTTGACCATGTAATACTTTTTGCTTGATAAGGATAGTATTAGAAAATTAGAAACAAACTACATAGGTAATATTAAGTTGAATTTTGTACAAATAGATATCTTTGAACAATCATTTAAAACATATATTCATAACTTGTTCACATCAGAAAAGTAAAAAGTATATTTCATTTAGATTTTAAAAATGAAATGGTATACCTATATTTATTTGCAATTGAAAGGTAATCGACCATTAGCAAATTCATTGAAAGGTTCAAGAAAAATATGCAAAAAGATATAAAATATTTTTAAAAATCAGATAAATTAAAAAGACTAGGAATCTCTTTCAATGTATTTAGCTTCCAGAAATCGCCATAAGGCTTCCATCTATCTATCTATTTATCTATAACAACAGGTAACAACTTATCTATTTACAAATTAAATATATACTTACTAATCATTTACATAGTAAGAAGGAAATGCATGCAAATTAAGACAGACAGTAAATAATTGTAATTAGTGAATATTTGTGTAAACTTTAGAATGCCATAAAACTTATTTCATTTTCAGAATGTCTAACTTAGAGAAACTCATTAACTGCGGTAACTTAAGCAAGTTACATTCAAAGACTAAACGAGAGTAGATACTTACAAACTAACATAGAGGGGAGGGTGCATGTACAAAGACTATAATAAAGGAACACAAAGCGCTTACTTACAAAAATATTAAACATTAAATTATACACTGTGGTAGATTTGGTATACCAGCGGGCTGATCCGTGAAATGAATGACCCCCCACACTACACACGCACTGATATATACAGAGTGTGAACAGCTCGAATAGTGCAACTATTCAAATACCTAGTTATGATAAGCACATAAACTTAGAAAACGCTACCTAATTAAATAGCAGACGTTGTTGAGAATGATGAGCAAAAGTAAGATTTCAGTTTTCGGGAACGAACTTTTGTACTCAGTACTAAAAATAATGTCCGGCTTAATTTTGCCATTCGTCTGAATGTGCTTTGGAAACTATGAAAAAGAAGAAAATTTCATAGTCAGTAGTGTGCGTTGGGCCATAATGTAAAATCTGAGATCAATTTACGAAGAAGATTCTCATTGGGCCAGGTTTGCCATCTTCTACAAATTTTATAATAAAAGTCAATGGAAACTGGCCCTCAGTCATTTAAAAACCTAATTATAAACACAAATTTCATCCAATCGATTCCTAATCATTTCGTCGCCTTTTATCATTATTAATTGTAAAATTTGTAAAATAAAATATACAACAAAGTGGTTATTTATGTTGATTGACATAATTTACAAAAATATTGCCTTACCCTTTCACATAGCAGACTTCATCCGTGGTTTTCAATCTCTTTAAAATTGACACAAATTGACACCTACAACACTCTTAAATTCTACAGCACTTTGAGTTTTAATAAAGGAGCTGAGAAATATGCCATAGTGGCCTTTTTCATACCTTTAGAACTCCATTAGAAAATGTACTTTATTTTTGTTGTAAAATATTGAGTGATTTATGTGATGGCAATCCAGGAGATATAATTATTCAGATAAGCTTTCACATCAGAGTTCAGAGACTGTAGAATCTTGGCTGTATGGATTTCCATTAAATTAAACACTTAGGACCTCCTGCATCATTTTAGATAGCCTTACCTAAATTCTTATCTTGTAAATCTTCAAAACATATAAAAAAGTTTATCAAAAATGATGCCATGGTTCTTGTGTCGTAGTTTTAGAGTAGGTGGTAGGTACTTACGCACAATTTTATTATAAGCTAGGTGGAGGTCCGTAATGACAACTCGTTATACTATAAAGCCTCAATTTCTCTTAATTCATTCTATCAGTCTGCGATCACCGACACAACAAGTTCACATCAAATTCGACTAAGAAATGTCATTTTTGACACTAAAATGATCTGATTTGACATTTCATAGACGAATCTCACAAGATAGAACTTGACAAAATAATTTCTAAGTACAATTGTGGAAACGGACCACGAAAAGTAAAAAATGTCAAAATTGACACTATTTACAAAAGTGTCAAAATCAATAATGACGTCATATCTAAAATCTACAATCCAAAGTCTTCACTGAGAATAACCTACACTCCTAATCACTCCACGGTACAGCCCACCAAAGAGATTTCACGCCCGCTCGAAGCCCGTCTACCGCTGGATATCACAGAACTGGCTTGAGGGCAAGTCGATCAGCTGCGCCCTCTCCACGGAGACCAGGCACCCCCCGGGGGCGACGAGGAGGGGGGCGTTGGTGTTCCCCACCCACACCTTCTTGACGTCCTCGGTCGTGTTTTGTGCTAATGGCGACATATAGCCACCCCTGAAAATTTAAATTAATTGTTGTTAAAAACCTGTATATCTCTCTCTATTACTAGTTAAGTAGGTACCAATAGGTAATTAATAGTATAGATTGTTAAGCAAGGGATGTGAGTAAACGTGCAATTGCGCCAGAGGTTCAGAAAACTTGCCGCCGTTTCTCTTTTTAACAGGACTTTTTGGCGCGATTCGAGTACCCCTCGAATTTTTCTAATGTCTCATTAAGCGAATGTCATTTTGCGAACGTCATTTTAAGTATGTGATACTTTGCGAATGGAACCAGATAACGAACCTGAGTTTCCTATCAGCGTGCAGAAGCGCGTCTGCTTTTAGCAGCCTCACTGCCACAACAACGAGTATGAAGAGAATGAGGGCGCCGCACACTGGGACCGCGATGGTGGCAGCCTTGAACCACACCTCGCCGTTATTGTTGGTGCCGCGCTCGCTGGCCACGGCGGTGCCATCTGAAAACAAAGAAAAAAACACATTTAAAACAATGAAGAAGTACATTACGATGTAAATAGACGGCCGAACAGTCAATGCTGGAGAGTGGTGGAATGTGGTCGGACGACGACAGAAAGCGTTTTTGTCGTGGCCACCGTGGTCATAATGGTAGAATAAATCTAACCCAAGATTGGATGAGGCACGAGTGGTGTATGGTTTCGCTAAGCGCTGTCTGCCTAATCCTCAGAATGACGAAAGGCTGGCATGGACCAAATCAATAGTCCACCAAAGCCTCGTAAAAAAAGAAAAAAAACTGTCAATGGCACCAACACACAAAAAAACGGCTGCGTTCCGTTATTGCTGAAATATTCTCCAAAAAACAAAAAAGTAGGACCTACCTAATCACTCGCGCCAGTTCTCGAAGTCATTTTTTAATTAATTCATTTTTAATCTATTCTTAGTATTTTTATTTTCGAAACATTTATTGAGAAGACAATGTGTGTACCATAAACTTATATGATATAATATGATTTAATTAAACGGTTTATAATAAATGAACACAAAAATTTAAATAAACCTAAAAATACAATACAATAATAATAACAATTCCCTATCCAGATCTTCATAGTACCTATTGTAAGGTGTCACATCACTAGTGTGCACTGCTCTATGGTTATTAAAAAAGAATAAAACATGTCGGCGTTGATCCGATCTGCCTATCACTATGGTTTGCTTAATTTCTAATTTCCAATTAAACTACTGTGTTAATTAATACAAGATACATATTAAAAGCCAACCTGTACATGGTGTCAAGTGTGAATAGAAAGATGGAATCGTTTGTGAGACTGCCAGAGAAGCTCAATTTTTTAGCGTCAAATCTTGACGAGGAGTGGTCTAGATTTTCCATGGAATTCGATAACTATTTAGACGCTAGCCTTCAAGAAAGTGAGCCGGATAAAAGGAAAATCGCCCTATTGCTGAATATAATGGGTGGAGAAGCGCTGCGTGTATTCAATACGTTTGCCAAACCGGCCGAAGAAAAATTTACATACGCCCAAGTCATTGCACTGTTTGCCGATCATTTCGCACCCAGGAAAAACATTATATTTGAAAGATTTAAATTCAAGAATATACTTCAAAAAGACCAAACATTTGATAAGTTCCTAACAGAGTTACGACACGCGGCCTTATCGTGTGGTTATGATGATAAAACTGATGACATGATTCGAGATCACATTGTTTTTGGGATACAAAGTAGCTCAACGCAGGAACGTTTGTTGAGAGAAAGTAATTTAACATTGAAAAGTGCAATTGACATATGTAAAGCACGTGAGTCGACGTCGTCACAAATGAAAGAGCTCCGTAATGAGTCAGAAAACATTGAAATTGATGCAGTGAAAATGACTACTATGACTAAAGCTGTCTGTTATAGATGTGGCCGTCGGCACCCACCACGGAAATGTCCAGCTTACCATGCCATATGCAGCCAATGCTCGAAGAAGGGACATTTTCAAACGGTATGTAAAAGTAAACAATGCAATGCTGTGAACATTGGCACAGTGACTAACTCAAATGAAGAGGAGCAAGGTGAGGAATTTTTTGTCTACTCTATAGGGGGCAGAGGTTGGTATGAAAACATTTTCGTTAACCAACATGTAGTTGCCTTCAAAATTGATACTGGCTGTGAACCAAATATCCTTCCTGCTGCTACCTATAAAACTCTTAACTGGTCAGGGCCATTGAAGCCAACCAGAGATGTGTTACTGCCCTATGGAGGTGGAGAATTAAAACCTCTTGGATCCGTTGTGCTGCCATGTGAGCTGAAAGGAAACAAATATATGATTGAGTTTTTAATAGTTGATGTAGTTAATGCCACTCCGCTGTTAGGTCTAGAGACCTCCGAGAAACTGAAAATGTTTACAAGAGATGTTGCAGCACTTGACAATGTTAAATATGCTAATATTGATCAACTTCTAAAAGAAAATAATGATTTATTTCAAGGCTTAGGGAAATATCCTAAAAAGTATGGTATAAAGTTACAAGAAGGAGCAGTTGGAAAAGTACATCGAGCCAGACGTGTTCCCTTAGCAATTCATGATAGACTCAAGGCCAAATTGGACCAAATGGAAAAAGACTGCATCATCCAACGAGTTGAACATCCAACAGACTGGGTAAATTCACTTGTAGTAATTACAAAGAAAAATGGAGACTTGAGATTATGCATAGACCCCAGCGACTTAAATAAAGTTATAAAACGTGAACATTTTCCTATTCCAACAGCCGAAGACATTACTGCTAAGCTTGGTGGCATGCAGTACTTCACAGTTTTAGATATGAAAGACGGCTACTTACAAGTGGAACTGGACGAGTCTGCTGATTTGACTACATTCAACACTCCGTTTGGTCGGTATAAATTCCTACGATTAGCTTTTGGCTTGTCGTCTGCACCTGAAGTGTTTCAGAGATTAAACTATGAGATATTTGGTGGCCTACCAGGTGTGGATGTCTATTTCGATGATCTGATCATCACCGGAGTGTCAGCAGCTGAGCACGATCACAACCTCAACAAAGTACTGGAAGTGGCTCGTCAAAATAATGTGAGATTTAACAAAGACAAAGTACAATTTAGACAAAAGTCAGTAAAATATCTTGGACACACATTTTCTAGTGAAGGGGTTACTCCTGACAAAAACTATGTAGATGCAATTTTAAAATTTGAAACCCCTAAGAATAGAGCAGACCTCTTAAGGGTGCTTGGCATGGCAAAGTTTTTATCTAAATTCGTACCTAACATGTCTAAAGTGACAGCACCCTTAAGGGATCTGACCAGACTTGATGTGCCGTGGCAATGGCTCCCTGAACATGAACAGTCGTTGCAGAATCTGAAACAGATAATCACTAAGGCTCCAGTTTTAGTGTATTTTGATAAAACAAAGCCTCTCACTATACAGTGTGATGCGAGCAGTGAAGGGCTCGGTAGCTGTCTTCTTCAAGGGGGTCAACCAATTGGATTTGTGTCCCGTAGCTTGAATTCCTCAGAAAAAAAATACTCCCAGATCGAAAAGGAGTTGCTGGCTATTGTGTTTAGTGTAGATAAATTCCACTATTTTATTTATGGGAGGAAAGTTCATGTTCAGAGTGACCATCGACCCTTGGAGGCCATCTTTAACAAAGAGTTTGTTAAAGTTAGCCCCAGATTGCAAAGATTGTTATTGAGATTGTTTGAGTATGACTTAGAAGTGAAATACACTCCAGGCAAAGAAATGTACATTGCAGACTTCTTATCCAGAGCCAGTCTTAAAATATGTCCTGAAGTCAATGACTCCCATGAACGTCTTGTTCACAATTTGGCTCGCAATGCACCTATCTCAGAAAACAGAAAAACTGAGTTCAGAAAATGCACTGCTGAAGATGTTGTTCTGTCACAAGTTTGTAAAAATGTAAGTGAAGGATGGCCCAATCCAAAACGTTTATGTCCAGCAGTGAAGCATTTTTATAATTTAAGAGACGAGTTGATACTAGACGAAGGGCTTTTGTTCCTTGAGAAAAAATTGGTTGTTCCAAATACTTTAATTAAACCTATGTTAAATTTGATACATGAAGGGCATCTAGGTATTAATAAATGTAAAAGGAGGGCCAGAGAATGTTTATACTGGAGGGGTATGTCTTCACAAATTGAACTACATGTGAAAAGTTGTCAAATTTGTATGAAGTATCAAAATACAAATACCAAAGAGACTTTATTGCAACACAAAGTGCCATCAAGGCCATGGGAGCGTGTGGCCTGTGACATATTTACTCACAGCAACAAGGATTATCTTGTTGTGATTGATTCTTTCAGTAATTGGATTGAGATGGCGTATTTAAGTTCAAAAAACGCAGGAACTGTAATAAAGGCTCTTTGTGTCATTTTTAGCCGACTGGGAATCCCAGAAAAATTTCTCTGTGACAATGTTCCTTTTAATAGTGTGGAATTCAGGCTTTTTGCTAAAGAATGGGATTTTGATTGTATTTTTTCAAGCCCAAAATATCCGCAATCCAATGGGTTAGCTGAGAAAGGGGTAAATATTTGTAAAACTTTCCTTAAAAAGTCCCTGGACAATAATGCTAGTATAAGCATAGCTTTGTTGAATTACAGGAATACAACTTTGAATGACATGGGGTTGTCTCCAGCCCAACTCATGTTCAATAGATCCCTTAGAACCAAAATTCCTTGCACATTGAGTCAATTGAAGCCATCGATTAATAAATTTGTAAAGCAACGAATATTGGGAAAAAGAGAAAATCAAAAATATTATTATGATCGCAATGCCAGAGATTTACCAGAACTTAGGGCTGGTGACAGGGTTTATGTATTTGAGTTTATAAAGCATTCTTGGACTCCAGGTGTGGTATTAAAAAAGACTGAGGAGCCCCGAAGCTATCTGGTCCAACTAGCCAATGGAATTAAAGTGCGTAGAAATAGACGGCATCTTCGTAGATTTATTGGCCAAACGGCTTTACCGAAGAGTCATTCTTCCAGTAGATTGAGCATAGTGGACCCGGTATGTTCGGATCAGTCATGTAGTGTCGACTCCGAGTCGACAGATGTCACGCAGGTTGTGGGCATTGATAGCCCTCATGACCAGGCTATTCATAAAAATGACTTAGTAACACAGAATGTTACCACAAGAGATGATAATGGATCTACTGCGTACAATCTGCGTGATCGGAGTGCCATTAATGTACCTCTTAGATTTAGGATTAATTGATTTGATTATTTTGTATTTTCGTAATATTAGTATGTTCAAACGAAATACTATTTCATAAATTATAATCTTGTAAGAGAAAGGGTGTAAGGTGTCACATCACTAGTGTGCACTGCTCTATGGTTATTAAAAAAGAATAAAACATGTCGGCGTTGATCCGATCTGCCTATCACTATGGTTTGCTTAATTTCTAATTTCCAATTAAACTACTGTGTTAATTAATACAAGATACATATTAAAAGCCAACCTGTACACCTATTTCATTATAAATACTGATTAACAAATTCTCTATTTTGTTATGTCTAAAGAAAATGCTGAGATTAACTCGCGGAGGGTCTGTCTGTAATTCTGTAGTCACAGCAGCAAACGGAAACCTTTGCCAGCTGGCTATTGAGTACCCGGAATGCTTGTCTACACTTTGTCTGGCGTTTTTAGGGTTCCGTGGCAAAATGGTAATATTTAAGCATTAATAACGGTACTAATATAATTCGAAAGAAATAGTTTTAAATTATGTTTGCCCATCAACAGCCTATTAATATGTCCACTGCTGGGGCTCAGGCCTACCCTCTCAACGAGGGCGCTCGGGCTATAGTCCACCACGCTAGCCCAGTGCGGGTTGGTTGACTTCACTTGCGCCTAAGAATTTCTTCTTCGGCGTATGCAGGTTTCCTCACGATGTTTCCCTTCACCGTTTGAGAGCAGTCAGTAGATGTACTTGAGTTTCGAGAAAAAACCCATTGGTACATGGCCCGGCCGGGGATCGAACTTCGGACTTTTCGATATGATAGGCGGTGTCTTATCCCCGGAACACTGACGCTCTTTTGCCCAGCTTGCAGGCAAATGGCTGGATGCAGCATTACAGTTTGAAGTATAACCACTGTACGTACTGGCAATTATGTATTCTGTGGTATTGCCTACTATTATGTATTCTGTGGTACTGGCAAAAAAAGAAACGCGTAAATAGTACGTCGTTTACACAATGAACAAACGGGTTTCGTTCAAATTTTTTAAAAATCTCGGTAACTTTTGCCTGAAATTTCCACACTGTGATCTGTGAGCCAATTCTACAAGTAGATGTTCCAAGTCTCAACTCACTCGACCCAGACACAGACTATGTAAACAACAACAAAAATTGACTTTGATATTTAAATTAAGTGGGTAGGTAGATATTGCAGAAATCCTTGCAACACTGTTCTAAGAAAGAGCGTGTATCGCTACCAAGAACAATGCAGTTGCAGTTCTTTGCATTAGATCGAATGCTTGATGATATAGAGTGACACAATTGCATTCTTTGATAAATTGATAAGTAATAGCTACGTACTGTTCGAGTATTTGTTTAAGGGACCAATTGGTGTACTGTGTCAAGTGTGGCTTGTCAATATTAAGGTCAGCTGAAGGAGATTTAATCCTTTTTATTCAGAAAATGGCCGTGCGATGGATGGTCAACGTCCTTCCCACTAATATTGTAAACGCGAAAGTTTGTAAGGATGTTTGTGAGTTTGGATGTTTGTTACTCTTTCACGCAAATCCACTAAAATCCATTATAAAGATCCATTGATGGATTTTTTTGGACTCTTATGTCCACGGGGAAAGCTGTTCCCGCGGGAATACACATTTCCGCGGGAAACAGCTAGCTAGTCTTAAATTATTCACATTACATTATTTAGAGTGCTAAAGTGATCATCTGTATAAGACGTTGACTGTACCCCCGAATTGGATCCACACACCGTAAATCAATTTACAGGTTTCTTGCAATTAAAGAAGATTAAACAAGTCAAGCTTCGCTAAAATAGTCTCTATGTCCCGAACACAAGCATTATTTTAGCTCGACAAACGAAGTTTTAACCATGTTTAACTCTAACAAAGGAGTAACGTCAACTGTTAGTTGTGAAACAATTGCGCATCGCGAGCGTAACCTCCGGCAAAAAACGATTAAGTGAAGTCACATGCACACGTAGGTACAGTGAGGACAGTGTAATGTAACCGATTATATTCTATCCAGAAAAGGTTAATTAGAATGACAGCTATCAGCGTGTATAAACCTTTTAATTATAGTCAGCACCATAGATTGAGAAATGGTAATGGATTACGCGACTCTTATTTTCGGTCGGATTACCTTATTGAGTGGGCAGAAAGTAATCCGACCGAAAGTAAGAGTCGCGTAACCCTTATCATCTCTCAATGTAAGGTGTTGACTTTAATTTAATTAGCTAAATCTTGGATATTCACGTACAGTCACGAACCGGGATTGTTGAGCCACTAGCTTATCATCTTAACTTGGTTGTGTTACACGAATGCCGCGGCTCAACAATCCCGGTTCGTGACTGTACTTATAATAGGTACCTACCTATGTAATTTTAAAAGTGTAAAATATTTCGAAACATATAAAAGTCGAATTGTGTTTGACGCCAACGGTGTAAACTAAAATCAAGGCAAACGAGCGTTTAGGAATGCGAAAGTGCGAGATGTTTTTGTAGACGCTCTACCATACCGTTATACTGTGGTGAAACTAGATCAAAAAGCTAATTTCCTGTTTGAAATAGCCGGGGGACTCCAGGCTTATTCCGAATGTAGTGTGGAAAATATTCGCACAGTTGGTAGTTATGGTTTCCGCCCACGACACGTTAAAGTTCACATTTCCCTTATTGCGCAGTTATGCTAACTGCCACCACGTACAGTGCAAATACTTGCCCTATTATGGAGTTTCAATACTATGAGAGACCAGTTTATACTGGTTCTGTTTCCACTGCGGTCGACGTTACATTCAAACAGCAAGTGAGATGCGAGAAATCGAGATCATTGTTATCTTTATTCCAGTTACTGTTCTAATTACCTACTTTAGTCACAACCTTTAAAATAGGCTTAATTACAATGACCTACGTTGTTGTAGTCAGTGTCACAAAACGATGCTACAATATTGCCATGATTGGGCAATTTCATAATATTCTATTCTATTTTCAGTGATTAATATTTCTTCGTTTAATTCGGTTTAGGCAAAGATCCTTTGATAAGCAGCCTCGAAAGCCCCCACAGAACATACCTATTCACTTTTGTTTAAAGTAGGTTTTGGCTTGGTAACGAGACCGAACATGTTCACTTTGAGTTAGTTCGTACGTTACCGACAACTAGGCTAAATATTATCTCCAGGCTGAATAACATTACACCTTTGCTTATACGCATTGACAAAATAAACTTCCCTCGATAACTTTTTTTTGTATTTGATTTTCATAGTGTAACAATTTGAACACTAATTCAAGTACTTAGGTAAGTAACAAATATAAATATAATACCTACATAATACTGTAATTAATAGGATCAAATCTCATTTAACTTTTAAACTTCTCATTGTACCAAGAGCAAGAACTCATTTTTGTCAAAACGACAAATGGCCGCCTTTGACTGGTGATTTGTACAACATTGATTTCAGCTGTGTGAGTGTGTACACAATATAATCGTGCACCAAGCTTAGCTTTCGTTTATGCGATGTAAGAGAGCACCGTATCTCCTCCTTCGGTTTCATCTGAACTAAAACTTAAACCAATAAATTGTATGAGCCAATAACACGGTGACTGGCGTAATTATTAAAAGCAATAAACACCAGATTCATTGGTACTCCGACAAATGAGAAGGCCAGAGGAGGTATCCTCGAACAAAGTTGGTTATTTTGTGCAAGTACTAGTATTGAAAACTGAGCAAGCGAAGGGTACTAGGATTGAACCACGAGCGAAGCGTGGTTCAAAGATAGAATCCTGAGCGTAGCGAGGGTTTCAAGGTACGAGACACAAAATAACTTTGCTGCTGACGAGCGCAACACACAATTTTTCACCTCACTACAGCGAGGAAAATACTAGGTGAATTGAATCTTTTCGGCGGTTTAGAACCACAAATAATAATAACCACAATTAGAATTGACCACTTCTTTAAATGTCTACCTTCTACAAATTAGAAGAAAAGTTTTAAAAAGCTTTTTTCCAGGTGCAGTTTTCCACGCAGATTTCGAATAACAAAGTATCCGAGCCGGTGAGGTGAAAAGATATTTCTACCGTTTCGTATCTAAAGTAAACAAGTAGTCTAAGGCGCCTAGTGAGTCAGCCGTCCTATATTGGTGCACTCTTCGGTATTGCGACATGATTTTATGCCTCTAGCCGACTTACTACGAACTGAGAGACTTAGGGCTTCTTTCACCACTTGCTGATAAAGTCCCAGATATCCTATCTGCAGGTTATCTAATAGATAATCAATTTTTTTAGTTTCACACGTATCTGATTGCCTTATATCTAATCTATTAAGTACAATTTATCTGATACATTAGTTTATCTGTCAGGTTACTATCTGTAACAATATCAGCAAGTGGTGAAAGAAGTCCTTAGACTGGTTTTATAGCTGTACGGGAGTCCCGTCCGTTTAAATAAACATCTACAAAAAAAATCCGATTTGCACATCAAAATAATCTGATTGCTCACTAAACGCGATCAGTATATTTGGTATGCGTTTTATTATTTGTTTGATGTGCGTTTAAAGATAGCTATAATTATTTATTTATGTAAAGCCAATAACCAAAAACTAATAGGTACTACTTATTGACTAATATATCTACAACAGGTGGACGCCGTCCAAACCCTCGTGCTGAGGCATAGTCCCCAGGATGCTGGCGCCGTTGCCTCGCTGAATAGCTATACTCAAGCGCTGTGCGAGGTTGGTGCCAGCCCTGGGGTCTCCCGAGGCATGGACCAGCCGGGTCGACAGGGCCCTCACTAGTGCCTTCGCGTCGGTCGACCAGAGTCTCCACCGCGAACGCCGCAACTCATAATCGGCTGTTAATGTCGAGTATTTGCGGTGTTTGAGACTCTGAGGGCCTCTTTCACCACTTGCTAATATTGTTACAGATAGTAAGCTGACAGATAAACTTATCTGTCTGATAAATCTGTCTGATAATATTTTTGTGTTGCACACCTCTAGTCTATTAAAATATCTGACAGATAAAAAATAACTGCCGCTTGATATTGCTGTTGTTTATCTGACAGATAAGGCAATCGGATACCTGTGAAACAAAAAAAATTGGGTATCTGTCAGATAATCTGCAGATAGGGTATCTGGTACGTGAAAGAAGCCCTGAGCGTTTTTTTTTTCAATGTGCCTTTTATAATTTTCCGTTTTTAATTACCGCTACCGACCGACACAAACTTGGCCATGAGATAATATAGAACTGTCGTCAAGCCAATTAACTACTTAGTATTAATTCACTCTTCACCTAGCCGCACCTGTTATTTCGCTACATTGTATTGAATGTATGTCTAATTACCCATAACTATGAAGCTAGTTAACTGCTTAACCTATATTTATGGGCGCAACCAAGTCGCATTAAGTAGGTAGTGGCTACGTCGTCTACCCATGAAAATTGTAAAATTAAAAAATAAAATAAAAAAACAGCGTGAGTAAACCTGCATACGCCGAAGAAGAAATTCTTAGGCGCATGTGAAGTCCACCAACCCGCACTGGGCTAGCGTGGTGGACTATAGCCCGAACGCCCTCGCTGAGAGAGAGGGAGGGCTGAGCCCCATCAGTGGGGACATTAATAGGCTGTTGATTTGATTTAAGACATATTTAAGCATTCCTATGTACCTAAATGATTAGGTAATCACTTACCTAGATCATGAGCCGTCATGTTGAGCCTGGCCCTCGCCAGCGGGCTGTCCTCATGGTTGCACAGATCCCGGAAGCAGCACAGCAGCAAGGAGTACCCCCGCGGCGGGGGCAGACCCCCGGCCGCGGGGGAGTTCTGACAGTGGGACAGCGCCTCTTGCTCCCTGGAATAGTTTGGGGTAACAGTCAGTACTGGGGTAATGTGGGGTCACTGGTAAAATAAATTACTAATTATATAAGTTCTGAACATCATCATCATCATTAGCCTGCACTAGTCCACTGCTGGACATAGGCCGCCCCTAAGGCGCGCCACTGAGTCCGATCTTCGACTCTCCGCATCCAGTCACGCCAGCCGCCCTACGCAGGTCGCCGCTGCATCTAGCCGGTAGGCGTCCCACACTACGCTTGCCTAGTCGTGGTCTCCACTCGAGTTCTGAACGTTCTTTCGTAATTATTTCAAGATTATATAAAAAAATAACTATAATAAATAACTTCATATAAAGTTCTATGCGCATTACGAATCAATCTTTACGTGGACCTACGATCTAAAGATGGTGGCCAGAAGCTGGATGTCCAGCAGGGGACGTTGATGGGCTGATAATATAATGATGAATCAATCGACAAACTGTCACTGTTTTGCAGAATTGATATTTAAAGACATTTTATCATATTTTTAGTTTTTTTAAACCAACAATTTAATTTACCGTCGCCTTTTGAACTATAAATTACATTTTTGCTGCGGAATTGATTTCAACACGACCACTTTGTTGGTATTAACACAAAAACTCCAACAGCCTCCATCAGCGCCGCGATACAATAAGTTGACACAAAAAACCTGTAATGTGTTTCACTCAAGCAAGCCGCTATATCCTTTGGTGTGGTCTTGGTCCAAGTAACGAGAGCGAAAGGGTAGGGGAACACGCTTGCGCCTATGACAACCAATGACAAAAGAAACTGCTTACTGCGTAAGGAGGACAGGGAATACCTACAAAAAAAGCATGTCTAACTAAACAATCGGGAAACATAAAATGGCCGACAATTGGCCAGGCACTACACTGTTTTATTGAATACTTTGACAAGTTTCTTATTGGTCCATATCGCAATTAAAGCAATTAAAGTCAAGTAAATCTCACGAATCCCACATTACACGAAAACACTGTATTTCACTGTAAACAGCGTCAAACACAATATGGCGACTCGTCACGCTCAACAAATTAAAATAAGTATCTATAATTAATTATGTTGAATAGGGCATCTCCTTTAGTTTCTTTATTCATTTAAGACAACAGACTAGACAGTGAGATTTGTTTAAGTTATCAACAGACTATAGCAAATTAGATTCAAATTGAAGTTAAGATTGATTACTGATTGCACCTGTAACGTAACGAGTCACTCCATGATTGTCATTGGTTATTACGGCCTTTAATAACTAATTATCGCTATCGCTTCCGCTCTTACCATAGCCCGTACCACTACCAAGATCATTGCAAGCTCGCAGGGTCGAGCGATACCGACATGATTGCCGATGCGGAGTTGCGCAAGCGCAAATGTCAACCGGCCAGCGTCCATTATTGCGATGACTGTTTGTTTAGTTTTAGTTGGCCTTTCAAAAAAATCTGTAATACTAACACGCTGTAGGGCAAACATATACCGGATAGTAAGGTTCCTGAGTCCCGGACCGTACAGTAAGGTTCATGAGCGCGTAGCACGCTAAGAGTCATTTTTCCGTCAACGGTGCGCACGAAGACACGAAAATCAATTAAATGTAACTGACCACCCAAGTCAAACAGTGTTTTAAACCTTAATGTTATAGCCATAAACCATCAATGAAGTTCATCGTCATATCCAGGAATATTTTAGTGGATATGTGCGTGTGTGGGTACAGAAACAACTTGAAATAAAAGAAGGTCGTTGGTGAAATTGATCTCTCAATCTATTGAATTGCGAAACTGCTACTGCACGAACCTTGACTGTACCTTAGATATCGATGAGACAGTGGAGTCTGGGTAGCCTAGCCTAGTGAAAAGTGCGCTCATCAGAACTCGAGGGGTCACACCCGGCTTGGTGAGTTTGAAGGAAGGAAACGGTCAAGAGTAAACAAGCATACGATGAAGAGTTAATTCTAAAATATATCTGGGTCCCGAGGGTGGCAAATTTGGATAGTTACACGCTCATGTAACTTGAAATTAAACATCATCATCAGCCTACACTATAGTCCACTGCTGGGCATAGGTCTCCCCAAGGCGCGACACTGAACTCGAACGCAGATTGTAGCTCAGTCCAGCCGGGGCCGGGGTCGCAAATCGTGATCTCCACTAGTCTAACCCATTGGTTATCAGTTCTTCGACAGATATGAAAACTATCCGAGGAGAATTTAACCTGTGACGTCTCTATATTTCTGGGCCTACTTTCAAATCTATCGAGCCAAAACTCTGCTTATAATTTTCTGATTAACTCTGACTGAAGGGACGTTTATGTCTTCGGTCGTACTATATATTCTGTAAATTATAAACGTTGACTCGCTGAGATATCCATCGATCGCAGCATAGGTATAGGACGTCGCACCCAGATTATTGTCGCTACAGAATACAAATCAACATTTTTAGGGTTCCATCGAAACGTACACCCCGTGGCGAAGCCAAGTTTGACAGCCGGATAAGTTAAAAACTACTGGACAATCGGTTCAGTAAATTTTGCTCTTTTGAGCTGAATTTAAAATAAAAATAGGCCCGGTTCTGAAGGCACATTTTTAAAATTTTACATCACTATAATTAGGTTCGTCCTTGTCCTCATAATAATGTTTGACAGTGATAGAATCAATTTTAGTATTGTCCTTTAACTTTGTCCCGCCAGAATTGGATCCAATGTATCTACAAATGCTCGGTAGGTACTAAATTTTGCATAAAATCTTTATTTTTCGATAAATCAGAAAAGACCAGTTAGCAAAAGCTACCAACCTAGGTAGTTCTGATAAGTCCTATACTAATACTATTGGATCCCCTGTTATCTTATTTTTTAACCCCCGACGAAAAAAAAGAGAGGTGTTATTAATAAAATAAAGAAGTAATTAAAGCAAGATCATTTAAAAATAATTTTGAGTTATGTCTCGAAACGCAAATCGATGATCAGATTTAGATACTTTGCGTTATGACAGAACCCCGCAGGTTTATGCGACGCACACATTGGCTATGTTTTTAGTGATCCAGTGTCGTATTGCAAACCGCTCACGGAAAGCGTTCTCACGGACTCACCAAAATTTACATCTATCTACAATTACTACCTATATTTATAGTGGTATACGGTTTATTTGAATATTAAAAAGCAACTTCATAATATATCGCTTTATCAAATGTTTACTTAAAATGTTACTTGTTTTTGGTACCTAAATGTTTTTGGTGAAACTAGTTTGCAGCACCGTCTTGTCTACCTATAGTTATGGATTGCGTAGGTGTTGCTAAGTGGATGAATTAGTTCAAAAAATTGGAAATTTTATACTCTTTTGAAGAATTTGCTTTGGCATACTTTTTGACTAAGTATGGGCGAGTTTTTTTAATAGTATCACACGAGTGTTAAATACTTATAGTTTTATAAACTACTATAAATACTTAGTTATGTCTTACTGAACGCAAGGGAACAAAAATAAAAACTTTTTATTTTATTCTATACAAAAATCCTATCTTTTTAGAATATTTCATTTATTGAACTAACACACAACGACTGTGTGTTAGTTCACACCTCTGCTAGCAAATTTGCTAATTTTGACAGATGGCACTAGTAAAGGCCAACTGTACTGCTATTTTAGAATTTGCACATTTTACCGGGATATCGTTCGGCGCCGACTGTATTCAAATTATCCTACTAATATTATACGAGACGGAGTTTATTTAATTATTTGAGAGAATGGTTGTTACTCTTTAACGTTGTAACAGATTTTGATGAAACTTGGTACAGTGATAGCTTATATTTTCCAATAACATAAACCGCGGTATATTGTATTACCATAATATTAAAATAATATAAGTAAGTAGGTATGGCAAGGCATCCTCGTTCGAATGACAAAATTTTCTCGTGAGAACCGAGACATAGCGCCTGATAGTATTCAAAACATTTTAAAGGGAATTCAAATTACCCCAGGGCTAGTCCTTTGTTTGGGATGCCGATTGACAAAAGATTTTTTTTGCGGAATTTCCTGTTTTAAAACGAGTTTGCAGATATAACCTACATCCACAATTTTTCCCACCATTATATCAAATGCTTTGTGATACTAAACACCAGGCGGAACTATTATCAAATCCGTGACCAGGCTATTAAAAAGTATACTTTTCTGTCGTTAGTTTAATTAAATAGACATAAAATGAGTTCTCGTCTTTGAAAAATATGTTACGCTTTGCGTTTGAAAGTAGGACTCGGATTGGGATATTAGTTAGGATTGCAGTAAATAATTAGGTACTTAGTATCTATCGTTGTTATTATATCTTGTGAAACACACAGTTCCTACATTTAAGTTCCAAATCAATCTTGCAGAGTTTTATTTATAACCTGTAAGTATAAAATTTACGTTTTACAACAAACTTCCAAAAGACGTGAATCCTATGATACTTACTATTTAAAGTCTCGAAGACTGGTATTCCAAAATACAATAGGCAGTTAAAGTTAAGCGAATGTGCCATTTCAGAATAACTCGTACTTACGCTTGGCTAAACGCACGAGACGAGAAAGAAGCCACATAAAATGGCTTTCGACTTATACTTATAATCCCGAATTATCTTGCAAACGTATTATGTAAGTTAAGTAGGTACCTACGTATGCAAGAGAAAGGTAGGGATAAAAATAAGAACATATCCATTGTTTGGGTATTGGGGAGGCAACTAACTTACAGCTACAAAATTATATTTTAAACATGCATTATTATATTACTTCTCACATTTTCCTGCAGTCAGAAATTTATGTTTATTATACAATGTATCAACATCACGAATTAGATGACCCTTAAAATTAACTGAATTAGTAAAGGTACCTACACACGTTGATGATTTCTTGCTCTTATCCCCCCTCAAAACAGCAGCACGCTATCTCAAGCGTGTGGTGGGTCTTAAAGGGATATAAATTAAACATTCAAAAATACAGTTACAAAAAATACTAGTAAATTAGCCGTTGATTACACAACATGACCAATTTACAACAGGAAATTTCAAAACTAGGTATGTAATCTAATTAATAATATAAAAACGGTGCTGGGGCACAAAATAGTAGGTAGGTACGCGGTGGGTAAACATTTCCATACAAATGAATTAAATCAATTTCTTTATTTGTTATCGTATAGATAGGTGATGCAAACCTTGTTTTTCCGGTATCTACCTAATTTTCATTTATGTCGATTAGTGAGTGACTAAGAAAGTTGTGCGGCGTGGCCGTACTGTTTATTATGATAGCAGGTAGACAAAACATGTAGCTGGACCGATTGCGATAACAAAGTAGGTATTTATGAGAGAAAACGTGTAAGTAAAAAAGATATAATTAAACAACTCCGTGAATATACCTAAGTTCAAACTTAGATGTTCAGATTTATCACAAAGTAAATAGTCAAAACTTCATTCATTATAACGGAAACGTTGAATTTATAACGCAATATTCAAATGTCTGCTAATGTGAAATATCCATTACCTAACATAGAAAATACTTTTTCTAGAAATGACGTGGTTGATTTCTTTATTTTGCGAAATCCTGTTGATAACCATTTTAATCTAGATCAAATGCTCGATAAAAGAGGTACCACGGCTATCAGTGAATAAAATACCAAGAGGGTTGAAACATAATCTAAAGACAGTGACATTATCGCATGATGCGAATTATATTGCACAAAGGAATTAATAAATAATTTGAGTTATAGCTTGTATAGTAAAGATAGTATGAAATGTCAAGATTTGTATTGAATACGGCGAATGGTTGAGGTCGGCGGCCGTACAGCTGCGACGCTATCGCGGATCTCGACCTGCGAACCCGACTCACCCCAAGCGCCTACCGTCACCCTTATCGTAACAAACGAGGACAAAGATCCGACATCACTGGCTCACAATAAACAACTCACGGAAAATTAATTAACCATAAACATTGCGTGTATAGAAAATCAATTCGAACTCGATCGAAATCTTAACGAAGCTACGGAGATCGTTAACAAAGATAATGGACGACGGGAGATTGCCAAAAACGAGCAAAAATTGTTTAAAGCAAATAAAACCCGGGCATGCGCTCGTACGGAACCAGTTTTCTGAACACGGGACGGGCCGACCGAATAAGATAATCAACCGGGCGGGTAATTTCAGAGCATAAAAACAGACCGACTGCGGCGTGCCTTCGTCGGTATAATTAATATTAACCGAGAACGCAAAAGAAATAATGAAAGGAATGCTTGATACAGAAATGGTAATAAAGTCAGAGTAGGTAAATAGTTGTAAAGAACGCTGCGATGGTATTCGATCAAATTAAAGTCACAATCCTATCTCTTTATTGACATCGATGATGAA